>JAWNGG020000040.1:0-1435579 GCA_036937485.2 Tetragonisca angustula | reverse complement strand
AATACAACGAGACACAATTATATACGTAAATAACTATAGGTAACAAAATGAATTTTTTTTTTTTTTTATTTACAACGAATGTATATAGAAAGTACATGTGTGTTTATTTAGAGTGTATTTTTAGTTCGTTTAGAGTATAGGTTGATTAAGCTAGGTAATAGAACACACGACACGGAATAGATCGTGTGTTTGTATGTTTGTTTGGTCAAAGTCGACTAGGAAGTCGATTAATTGCGATTGATACGTGGCACGCTTGAGTAAACGTGGATCGCGTTCGTTGCCGTGCTTTGTTTCGTGGAATCTGTTTCTCGGGTGAAATTCTCTAGTATGAACGATTTCTTCTACGAATGTTTAAATCACATTTCTCTCGAGTATTAATATTATGCTATGTCACGTTATATATTACATTAAAGTACCATATTCTTACAATATAGTATTTTTATTCCATTTTATATTTGTCTTGTTTCAAATGTCAAAAACAGCATTTCAACTATTATATTACTAGCTTTTTGTATTAAATACTGTTCAAATCTGTTACCGTTTCACATATTACATACAGTTTAAAACGTTTCACTCGACCGTTTTATCGAAACTGTCCGGGACAACTGTATTTGAAATTGTAAACGAAGAAATGCCCATATTTCTGTTTATTTTATTACATTATTAAACTATTTTATTATTTCTGCATTCTGCTGGTACTGCAACATATCATATCACATACTGCTATACTACTATCTATACAACTTGAGCTATACTATTAGGCTATTACCTAATCTTTATTGTGATAATTGCATATACAATTATCACAAGGCTATTCTTTCCTCTACTCTGAAATCATTTATTAAATTCCAAAGTATCTTCATCGATGTGACTTTCGTATTATTTATATTCTGTAAAATGAAATTTTCTATAAATATTCGCAATCAAGTCGTTAACGTCAAAATAAGTATAATAATATAACCTCTCGTAAGAAAAATTTCTCGAGTTTTTAACGAGAGGCGAATCGTTAAAAATACATACCGTAACGAGAGAAAAATGGCCCTAGATTTCGTCTCTCTCTTTATCGCGCGTGTAACGAGATCACTTCGTTCCTCAAAATAAGAACAAGGGAAAAAGTAATCGCGAGAAGCAATAAACCGTTGTAACATAAGTTTACGATTCCCTCGGAAATACACGTCCGGCTGCCGATGCACTTCGACGAATAATCCTTGTCCAAACAAATTCTTTCGAGTAATCGCGAAACACTCGGTGTTTCGACCCGGAGGCAGTTCGTTTGTTTCGCTGGAGGTTCATAAAATCACTGTTGGACGGCCGGGGGTCGGAAGAGTTTAACACGGGAGAAGGAGGGATCGGTTCAGGGCTCGTGGCACGCGTCGCCGTTTTTTTCTCGATGGCGTTGAAAAGGCAGCGTGATGGGGTCCACCTGGCAGAGAGAAATGTAGCGAGATTCTTCGTGGCGGAGATGTGGCGCGAGACGTTGTGTATTGATTCAAGGATGGTTACTGGTTGTTTCAGCTAATTTCTGGTTTGTTTTCTTAACTAATTGCCGCGTGAAATTTCTGCGTCTTGTCTGTAACATTGTCTGTAAATGATACTATTATAATAGTAAAATGTAATGATATAATAATATATAATATTATTATATTATTTAATAAAATGAAAATTATAAAAACGTTATAAATATCATTTTATGATAAAAATATAAATGAGGGTTAATTTTTCATTTCGTAGCATTAACGCAGCTATTTGTGATATTTAATATTTTCTCATTGATGGTATTTATCTTAGTTTAGTCATTCGTTTAATTTAGTTGTCAGTTTAATCAATCGGCGCGGATTTTTATGCGTTTATGAGAAATTTGAAAACAGCACGTAATATGTAAAAATATCTAAAATATATTCACTGTAGTACAGTACGTTTACAGTATCAATATTTTACAATATATTATTTTGGTATATATTAGTTTGGCGTGGGTGCAAGTTTTTATTTGTTTTACAAGACTATGAAAAGATGATCATTCAGTTCAATTTCCATTACTGCGAGAGAATATTTAAGTTTTGTGTACTTTAATTACCGGCGACGATATTATCGATTTTAATTGTTAATTAAGAAATCGTTGCGCGTGATGAGTAACATACAAGTTTGAAATATTCTAGCTTGCATCTCTCAGTAATAAGAGTCCGAAATTCTGTAACATATACTTCAACACCATTGCTATACAATTACCCAAATGTTAATGTAATTTAGATCTCACGAACGATGTTTGATTCTAAATAATTGCCCATTCATCACACATTCAAAAGTATGAAAGAGAAAAGAAAAAAAAACGGTATTCATCCTTTCATGAAGAACCTATGAAAATATTGCAACGAAACATCAGACGCATCATCATATTGTCTTTTTTTTTTTTTTTTTACGTATCCATGTAGCTTGCAAAGTTGGCGTTTCGCAAAAAGAATCGTTGCTCTTACCGTGGTGTTCTTTTTCTTGTTCATCGTCTCGAGAGTCTGCCTCGATCCCCGTATTGTCTCGCACGCATGGCTGCCGTGCGCATCGAGCGCGGTAATTAGCGAGTCCAGATTTCAACTGATAAATTAAACTGCGAACGTGCGTGCGCATATGCTCGCATGGCTGCACGTGCATGCGCATGCACGTGCAACCGCACGCTAGAACGACGCTCTATCATGCGTACCAACATTCCGCGGAATCGTGTCACGCTGACACTCTATTTGTTTCTGCCTACTCAATGGATCACTCCTCGTTTCAATCGTATCTAATTGTTTAATTTATTAGCCTCTTGCATTTTTGCAATTGAATCCCTTTTTTCTTACCAATTTTCTTCGACCTAAGCTAGATACCTACATTTAATTGTTAGATATATCATGCTAATTGTGTTGGATTCCGTGTAATGGAGTCAACACGCTTATAATTTTGAAGTGTTTATTCCTTGTTGTTTTTTCGTGGTCGTGTATGATGTAGGATGATATAGAATGTTTTATGCTAAGCTCAGCTATACTATTCTATTCTGTAGCATTCTAGTCTGTCTCTTTATATATATTTGGTTATCATCCTCAAGTGGAATGTGGATATGATGGATACTGGATCTTGCTCTTATGACTAACTATTCACAGTCCACTTTTATGTTGCTAGCTCGTTGTCAGTATTTGCATAGATTCAATATTGTCTAAGTTGGTCATCCAACAATTGTAAAGTTGTCTCTGATTGAAACGTTATTATTAATTTGTGTTTATTAACGTTCAATTTGAAGGAATTGAACTCGAACTTTGAATTAAAATCTCACAGCAAATTGCAAATTGCTTTTAGAAGCCAATTCAAAACCATAACTTACACTGCTTATTGTAAGCGTATCGATATTACTATCGAGATAAGAAGTTGAAGTGTTGTATATCTCGTCATTGCATCTCAATAAATATCTCTCTGCAGTTGTCGATAATTAGCTTGATTGCAAAAATAACAAATCAATGCTTTTTTATAATTTGTTTTTAGACGAACACGATTGGAATATTTGGAATATTTAAATTTAAATTTAAATGTTGCATTATCAGAGTGAAATGTCTGTCAAGAGCTACTAGCAGACACTCTATTTCGGCCATTGAGAGACAATCGTGCAATAAAATTTCGACTGTGAGTCATTCTCGTTGATCCCAAGACGAATCTGAAATTTCCAGCTCCAAAGACCTTGGTCCAAAGAACAATTTCCACTCCGTACAAATCAAATTTCGCGATCCATCCAACATTTGTGATTTATCTCGTCACGATCCAAACGTTCTCGTCTCTCGAAACGAACTCGTTTCATTATTTCCTCAATACGAACGAAACGAGGCGCAATAACTAGGCGAATTCTATGCGAGCCGTGAACTCGAGCCGTGATTCTTCGCTTTTGGCAGCGAGCGAAGCTCGATGACGTCAATTCGCTATTCGCAATTTCGAAATAGCATTTTCGATCGCGCGGCCAACTTGGCTTTCTTTTTCTCCCGTCCTGTCGGTCGAGAATCTCCGTTCGATATCGAGAATAGTGTTGGATGACCAACCCAGATAATATTGGATCTATGCTAATGACAACGAGCTAGTAATAGTCCACATAAAAGTGGACTGTGAATAGTTAGTTATAAGGGCAAGACCCAATACTTGCATTCATGCTTCTCCCCCTTCCACTTGACGATGATAATCAAATATATATAAGGACATGTTTTACAGTAGAGAGTTAGAATACTACAGAATACTACAGAATAATACAGAATACTACAGAATACTACAGAATACTACAGAATACTACAGAATACTACAGAATAATACAGAATACCACAGAATAATACAGAATACCACAGAATAATACAGAATACTACAGAATAATACAGAATAATACAGAATACTACAGAATACTACAGAATAATACAGAATACTACAGAATACTACAGAATAATACAGAATACTACAGAATAATACAGAATACTACAGAATACTACAGAATAATACAGAATACTACAGAATAATACAGAATACTACAGAATACTACAGAATAATACAGAATACTACAGAATATTACAGAATACTACAGAATACTACACAATAATACAGAATACTACAGAATACTACAGAATAATACAGAATACCACAGAATAATACAGAATACCACAGAATAATACAGAATACTACAGAATAATACAGAATGATACAGAATACTACAGAATACTACAGAATAATACAGAATACTACAGAATACTACAGAATAATACAGAATACTACAGAATAATACAGAATACTACAGAATACTACAGAATAATACAGAATACTACAGAATACTACAGAATACTACAGAATACTACAGAATAATACAGAATACTACAGAATACTACACAATAATACAGAATACTACAGAATACTACAGAATGCTACAGAATAATACAGAATACTACAGAATACTACAGAATACTACAGAATACTACAGAATAATACAGAATACTACAGAATACTACAGAATAATACAGAATACTACAGAATACTACAGAATACTACAGAATGCTACAGACTACTACAGAATGCTACAGAATGCTACAGAATACTACAGAATACTACAGAATACTACAGAATACTACAGAATACTACAGAATAATACAGAATACTACAGAATACTACAGAATACTACAGAATACTACAGAATACTACAGAATACTACAGAATAATACAGAATACTATAGAATACTACAGAATACTACAGAATACTACAGAATACTACAGAATAATACAGAATACCACAGAATAATACAGAATACCACAGAATAATACAGAATACTACAGAATAATACAGAATAATACAGAATACTACAGAATAATACAGAATACTACAGAATACTACAGAATAATACAGAATACTACAGAATAATACAGAATACTACAGAATAATACAGAATACTACAGTAAAGTTAGACAGAATAGAATACTACAGTAGAGAGAGACAGAGTAGAAGATCACAGAACATTCTATATCATTCTATATCATCCTACATCAAACACGACCACGAACAAGGAATAAACTCTTCAAAATTATAAGCGTGTTGACTCCATTACAATATCCAACAACAGCCTCGATATAATATAATTCGATCCGTGTGACACCACGGGGAAATTGCCTGTACGTTTATTAAAATCTCTAGCCTGCGGCCATTTCGCCTCATGCTGGATGACGCAAATACTCTGAAGAATCTGAATTTCCGCGAGGTTTCTGCCTGCTGGCGAATTGAATGCCGCATCTGTTCAGGTGGCAGGCATCGCTGCCAAACTGGTTTCCTATGATTGCTTGGAATTTGGAGTATCGAGGCTGATTGCAACTGAGAAATTGGGCGATTATTGTTTTATGCTCGTTTACAATGTTTTGTGTCAAACACTGCAATATTATAAAATATTAAATCATCGTGCAATCCTTGTGTTTAAATCAATTTATACAATTAAAATGTATTTTTTAATGTTCATTTACTCGCGCATCCTCACCAATCAATTTATATTATCAAACTCTGTTTCTTAATATAGGGGTTGCGTTTTCCAATCAATTCGTATTATCAGTCTCTATCTTTTAATGTTGGAGTTACATTTGCAACTTGCGATTCTTCTCAACCAATTTCTATCGTCAAGCTCTATCTTTTAACATTGAGGATTATGAAACAAAATTCCAAAGGATTCGCTTTCATTATGCCTTCCGTCTATGAAATTTAAATAAATTGAAGTATCTATAATACCTCGATAAATTATCAGAGTTAATATTATCAAATTTAAATATTATTCATATTTTTAGTGGAATGCAAAAGATATTAGATCTCTGTTTAATATTATACAGTAAATGAGAAATAAATTTTCTCTCACAAATTTTAAAAACTCACGCGAACTTTAAAATTCCCATATTCATTATTTCTTTTCGAAACTCGTTCTCCGCGATTACCAAAGAAGCATTTCACAAACGAAAACAGAAATGTGCACGATCATGGCTGTCGGAATCGGTCGTGGTGGCTCTCGTTTATACAGCGCAAGCCTGTCCGGCAATAAAACGCGATATGAGCGAAGACAGATGACTTCTGATTTAACCGTCACGTCCGCGAAACATTTTAATTCCCCGACAAACGACTGTCCGTCATCCTGTTGGCCGATTAATAGACTCGTTGCGTGAAAACGTGCAGCTGCATTTATTCGATCCAGCCCCCAAGGCTTTCTCTGCCCCTCTCTCTCTCTCTCTCTCTCTCTCCTTCTGCATCCGTGATTAACAGCATCGATCGATAATCACACTTTCGTTTTTCTTCTCTTTCTTCTTTTTTGTTATTTTACGTCTCGTGAAAAACCACACGAACGGTTCGCTGCATCATTTGTGACATGTTGTTCGATAAGCAAAAGATGGAAAGATAAGGGGGCGAAATCAAAGCGTGAATATCAGTGAGAATGCCAACAGGAATTTTGTTCGATGGCTGATACTTGATGGATGCTGCTGATAGTAATTGAGAGACAGTCGTTTCCTTCTGTGTTCACTGGAGAATGCTCGTCAGCTTCTTTTGTTTTATTTGATTCTGCGTATATGAATACACAGACACGTTATTTTCATTAATATTCAGGACTACTGAAACGATACTTATAATTAGTAAACGACGAGTCGACGAAACAAAAATGTATTAATCCCTTGAAATTCCAAGAATACGTCATAATTATATTACATTGTTGTATAACAATACTTTATAACAATATTTATAATGATAGTTACTCGTTCGTTTCTCATTTACCTAGTGTTTTTGTTTCCAGCTGCAACGAGGATCATTCGTTGTAGAATTTTATTTTCATCTTATAGGAACGAAGTGTGAACAGAAATGCAAATGACAGAGATTCCTGTGGGTAAAATAAAAAAAAAAAAAAGATCATATACATATATATAAAGGATATAATTTCCATAATATCGTTTTAATTGAATAAAAGAGAAAAGTTGAAAAATTCAACATTACACGGAAAAATCGATAGCGACGTGGTGGAGGATCGAGAGACGGTTCATTCGTCTTGGTAGCACCTCGTTAGGTATCAATTAAGGCCGGCTTTTAACGCGTTGGCCCTTTTTAATTGGCCACATCGGGCCGCAAGATTTGTGGCGTCGAGAATAAACCGCGCGCCGCCGTGAAATTTATTAATAACCGTGTCTGTTAACCGTGGCCACCGTGGATTTACCGGGTCGATGGATTCCCAGAAGAAAAACCGGCGACTCTGCCTATGCGCGTTTCCATTAAGCTGAGGACGCGATCGACCTCGGTGTCCCTCCTGCTCGTGTCGTTACACAGAATCCATGCGATTCGTTCTTTATCAGCCCAGATCTCCCGTTAAATTGCTTCGAAGAATCTTGTTTACTCGCTGGCTTTTCTCTGGAAGTAATTCCCTCAGTTTCATAGAGTATATTTCAGTATATATACTTGTTACGTTTTCGTTTATTTGAGTTTACTTTTACAGTAGTCGCATTGACATTGGAATCGCCAGTGACCACTGATAGTTCTGCGATTAATTAATCAATTAAAAGTACATAATTTTGATTAATTTACAAGAGTAAATAATAATTAATTACAGAGAATTGAGCGAGTTTATCTGTTTAGGAAACACTCTGATTTGTGAATTGCAGATTATTGTGCAATTTGATTGTTTTAAATTCAAAGAGTGCATACGATATGCAAATATATATATATAGATAAAATATAGAAATTCAATATAATGTATAAAAATATGTACAATATAATATACACTATACTGTATAGATGTACAATATACTTGATATAAATATTTAGTATCCGAAGCAAATATACTGTGTTTCTTTAATGCATAAATGATTATTACATATATATTTTGTCAGAAATTACTATATTGTTTTATTATTACCGTATTATTTCATTCGTGTATTAAATAAACGTATTGGATTGTTTTATTTCAATTTCAATTATCGATCACAAGCTTCGTCAATCATACAATTTTCCAAACAAAATTTCGCATCTTTAACAACGTAGTTCATTTTATTTCCTTTTAATTAATGGTTTTTTTTATTATACTTTGTAACATACATTCGATTAGTACATCTTTTGTTTCCAACGAAAGTCTGGAACGCGAGAGAAAGGAGGGGAAAGGGAAAGAAGAAACTGAGAATTTCGCTGAAACAATAAATTGTCAAGAGAGGAAGATAGAAATTAGTCAGATTTTCCACCGAAACGCTTTCGAGCGTTCGTTTCTCGCGCTCATGCAGGCGTAAATCTCTCGGCGTGCAGTCATGTTTCAACACATTTCCACGAGACGAGGACTTTTTTCCAGGGGACATCCGCGTGTTCGAGTCCTCCTCCTCCTCGCGAGAGAGAAGGTGCACGGATGCTATATCTTTTCACGGTGTCTCCTCGTTCATGTTTCACGGTTTCTCGAGGTTAAGACGACTTCGAGGAAGCTGATTTATGGGGTGAATCGTACCAGGTGTTTCTTGCTTTCGGTATGCGATAGAGAGGTATTTTAGGACGTACTCGAACTGCTTTGAAGTCGCGTTCCTCGCGATATGAATCGTTAAACGATGGTTCCGACATTCCTTTCGGCAATGGGGAATTTCATTTTTTTTTCAAAAGATCCTTCTTTCAGTCTTTAAGTCGTTAAGAAGAAGCCTTTCTCAGAAGACGATATCAGCGAATCGAAATTCTTTCGCGTTTAGGATCTTCGATGAGTTTCAATTGAATGTCAAAAATTGGAAGCGAATTCTGTCTAGCTTTTCCGATTACTTTGATATGACTGGCAATGTAATACGAACTGTAACAAGTAATAATGAATATATGAATCGTAATCGTAATAATTCTGAATCACGCGTATGAATTTAATATTTAAGCGTCAAGATTCTGATTCGAGGATCTCTAAATGTTATACTGCCATGTGTTATATTTTTGTAAAGCAAAAGTCACGTCGACCAGTGTAAAGTTATCTACATAACTTACATAAATAAATAAAAATGGATCAGTCGACTTCGACGTTCTACAATCAGAATTTCATATATTTAATAAATATAAGAAGAAAAAAAGATTATCAATTGATCGTAGTGAATTTACGCCAATTAAACGTCTGGGAATTATAATGAAGAAAGTCATTTGGCTTTTTTGCAATGGTGTATTGACGAAACATACATGCAATAGTTTGGCCAGGAGTTCAATTAAAAAAAAAAAAATCATATAAAAGCGTAGCATGGAAAAATCAGGCTACCTGAATTATTCTTCCAGGCAGGTGAATCGAATGAGCTACCTCAGCAAAGCATAAACCATGACCTACTACATCGGTCCCCACGATAACGGTCAATTAACTCGTCGAACGCACGAGCTCCTCATTTCCTCCTGTGCAACCTGTCTCGTGCTCGTCTCACCGAGACTGGCCACCGACTCACAGTTCCCTCATTATCGATATTATTATTATCGATTTTTTATTCTCAAACGCGTCGTAAAATCCAATCTAAACGGGGCTAACAGTTAACAGTTTTCAAGCGGCGTGGACAAAAACGTAGGAGAAATTTATAAAACCGCCAATGAAAGATTAAAAAATTTAAAATTGACGTAGGCAAGAAATTAAAAATCTAACGTCGACGTGGGAGAGGTTTATGAAGGTCTGAAACGTAGAACGGAAGAAGTTGACGCGGATGAAACGTTTATGTGAAAAGCGAAATGAAAAAGTCGCGTATATAAATAATAGCAAGTTAAATTCTCCAGTGGACTTTTATCGACGATCATCGCGTCTAGACGTTCGATCTCTTTGCTGTTCCTCTAGTGATCGGCGCGAGATTATGCTGAGCATCGCTCGGGACCGAGAAAAACTCGTGTACTTATTCGCGATACGAACAGCAATTAACTCGGCTACCAACGGCGCCGATTAATTTCCAGCGTAAATTCGACCTGTCGATCAGCAGCCTATTATTTGTGGTAATCGTCGTTCGAAACGTTCGATCGTCGAATTCATCTCCGACAAATCTCCCTGTTTAACCAACTGTGTACCAATTTCCCTGAAACAAGATTTTGAAAAATCTGTGATTCTTGCAAAATTCTTTTTATTGCGACAAAATTCCAATATCGTAGAATTTCTTTAGCAACGTTCTTCGCGAGCACAGAATTAATTTAGGGTATCCTAATTTAGGGTATCATAAAATTCCTCCAAAATTAAACGATCAATTCCTTTAAAATTAAATTATCTCAAAGATTCTTTTGTACAATCATTACAAAATTCTAGCTATTCAATTACCGCAAAATTCTTCTGAAATCCTCGATCAAAAAATTCGACTCTCCCTTTGAAAATTGCTTCGAAACAAATTCTCCAAGTAAATGCTTCGTCGTCTTCTTAAAAATTCCCAAAATTCGTCTGTCCCAGAGCGCAGAGAGATCTTCCCACGAATGGCAAGTGACAACACTCGTGTACCTCGGCGCAAAAGAGTTTCGGGGACTTGGTCCCTCCCGAATCCGAACACCAACCATCGTCTCTCTTCTCCTGGGTCCAGAGAGAGCGTGTCGGACGAAAAGTGGTCCTTAACTGCACTTGACTTTCGAGACGAAGGCCAGAAAGAATGAAAGGAGGAGCAGGAGGTGGCAAGGGGTCACCGCGGGGTGGAGGTCGGTCGTACAAACAGGGCATGAGGCGGGGGTGGGGGAGGGGGGATAGAAACGTCCATTATTCTATTCCGACGAAGTGAGGCCGGCAATCTGGCCTTATAAAATAAACCACTCTAACGCTCGCGGTCGGTGCGATCTGTCAAATAAATCGTGCCTCGTTTCTTACCAGCTTACTTACTTGTCTGAGAGATCGTTCCTTCTCTCCCTGTCTCGCTCTCCTCCTCCTTTTCTCTCCTTTGGAAGCTACGACGATGCCGTCTCTTTCTACGCGTGCTAGGGAGCCGTCTACTACTCTTCTAGCTGGAGCTCGTGAAATGAAACATGGTTCTGTTAAGAGCCATGCGAGAATTTTGTCTTATAATACACGCTTGTATATATGTTATACACGTGTATATGTACGTATGCAGTAGCTGTCGTAGCAAAGATGGGGGATTTAAAGGGAGACACGCTGATTGTGAGTGGAAGTCACACAATGCGTGCCACTGTGTCTTTACATCGATCATTTTTCTTTGCCCCGAAGGCGCGCGATTTGTGTTATGTCGCGCGCTTGCGTCGGATAAATTGGCTTTTCGGGAGTGGAAGGCAAAAGGGATTAGAAGGTGGTTCTTTGATGGAGTAACTTCAGTTTGGAATTTATACTTTTACATTTTTATCCGCGATAGTTTTACAGGATACCGTGTAATGGTTATTGTCAAATAATTTTTATAATTCAACGCGTTACTTTATTTCTTTGGATCAATGAAAGTAAGTAAAGTAAATGAAAACTGTGAATTCATATCAAAATATTTGTTGTACTACTAAACCTACTTTAGACTACTTAAAAATGCTTATAAGACAATAACAAAAATATAAATGTTTTGTAATGTTACTTTATATTACATAATAATTTCAATCATTACATTGTTAATTTTAATCTATACACAATAATTTTAATTATAATTGTTTGAGATGAAAGTCAGAGATCTTTTTCTTGATTCTATTTATTTCACTACATTTTGAAATGAATCTTTTGAGAAAAAAATTTTTTTTTAAATATTTTGTACGTTGTATTATATATAAGTAAAATTTATATTAAACATTTAAAATACATATATTACATTATAAACTAATTTGATTCGATTTAATTTATCTCTTACTGTAAAAAAAGTTGTCTTTCTTATGTTTTATTTATATATGGTTTTCTCTTCAGTTTTCCATTCCTTCTCGAAAACAGTTCAATTTTCTAAACGTCCAATTAGTCGCAACGTGCCTGTACGTAATTAAAGCCTCTAATTAAATGTAGCTTGTGCTAATGATTCGTTTAATGAGTGTAGTAAACAGTTCCACTAAAAATTCTTTTGACTTGTATAATTGCAAAAACTAAGAGGCAACAAAGAGAAATAGAGGAACTTATTAATTATCAAGTTGTCAATTATCCAAGAACGAAAGCGTTATTTAAGCGTTTCATCAAAAATTGTTTAAATTCAGCGTATTTTTACGTTATATATACTTGTTTATTTTATGTGATAGAGACTGTTGTAGAGAAAATTGCTTAGGATACGGAATATTCCATTTAAATGATATTTAAAGATATTTTACGTATATTTTACGATATATTTGCGAGTTACGTATTCATTCAATTACTCAATTGTTAAATATTTACTCAATTTCTGCTCAATTTAGCTGGACTAATCTCTATTGATCGAAGCTTCGTTTTAATTGCAAATATGATAATTTCTCTCTGATCATTTCAACTTTAAAATACTTCCGTCATTTTATGTTTTACGTACTCCCTGTGAGACGAGCTAATTGTAAGTTAAATTAAAGATTACAAAATCGTATAATCTATATTAACTCCGTTACCAATAATACCATAATGACTACGGCATTAAGATACTCGACGTCGTTTCGTACTTTGCATTTTCATCCTCGATTAAATTAAGTAAAAAAATATAATCCAACTATAAATTCTCATTTCTCAATAACTATGTCTAAATGCCGATAGAGAAAGAAAGAGACTCGATAGGAAACCCCATAAACGTAAACACTTCGTTCTCACGATTTCCTTGTTCGTCGAAACCTCTTGTCTAATTCTCTCCTCCACGCTTCTAATTTCCTCCGTTCCATTAAATTTCTTTTCTCGCCGTTCCATTAAATTTTCATTTCTTACGCTGGGACACGGCGAGACCATCTCCCCTTAATAGTGTCATTAATTACTCTTGAAGCACAGGTTATACCTGCGTTTCCTTCACTCGAATTTATTATCTGTTTAGGGGAACAATAATTATCTGTTCGACTGGCAAGCGATTTTTTCTTTTTTTAATCTTCTCTTGTTGTTTTTCCTTTCTTTGTTCGGTGTCTGGAGTTGCACTTTCATCGACATTAAATTCCCTCGGCGTGGCGCGAGCTCCGTGCAATCTCGCGCCGAGAAAAATCACGGTAAACTGCAAATGGTTGTAGTTTACCACCGGAAGCGGTCGCGAGTGGGATTGGGGAGGCTCTGTTAACGAGCTGCGCATTACGGATCGCGTTCATTTTTTCTTTTTTTCTTTTTTTTTTTTCTTTGTTCCTTTATGCTGGCAAGTGGAGGCTCGAACAGTTGCTAATTGCGATTGCGCGTGTAAAATTGTGCGTTACGTAATTTCACGTGCTGTTAACTAAGGGCAGGCTTGGGTATTATTCAGATATGAGTCCAATACCATTCGATACTATTCAGATTTGAATTCAAATACTGTTACTTTATTTAAATACGTATTTACCAAGTAGGTATCGAAATTTTGTTTCAAGAATAATTTTTATGTCATATATTATTATTCATTATATATTTTTTAAATATATAAATATATTTAGAAAAAAGAAAAAAAAACAGATGTCACGGAACTTTACTTTTGTACTTTTCTGTGTTGCAAAATATAATAGTCTTTCGTAAAAATGTGTCGAATTGACGATATGGACGATAATGACGAAGTAAACTCGGACTAACACTAAATTTGACCTTTCAAAAAACGAGCGATTAATGAAATTTTTATTACATTCCTTCGAATTCTAAAATTTTTTAGAATTTTTAAGAATTTTAAGAATCTCTCTTATTGTCAGCAAGAATGAAAACTCACAAATGTGAAAATAAATTTAAACGAGCCAAATTGCCTTATTTAACGGAATCAATATTTATTAAATTTATTAAATATCGGTGCGTCAATGTCGACGTTGAAGCTCATTCTCGTAATTATAGCTCCTTCGCTATTCGTTCAATATTATAAATAATAATATGTTCAATATAATAAATTTATCAATACAATACGCGTCAATGTAAATTTTAAAGTTCCCGCGCGATTATTATTTCGCTATCTGCCTGTTGAAAATTTATTGGCATCATTGAAATGTTAATGTCGATTTTAAAAAGTACTCCTGCGCGATTATAATTTTGGAACATTATTATTATTTGTATAATATTGGCGCACCAGCGTGAATTTCAAAGACTGTTCTCGTAACTATAGCTTCCGGACGTTATTTATTTATCATGCGTTATTATTGGCGCGTCAATATCAATTTTGAAGACTATTCCGGCGATTATGGTTTGTTCAGTATTTATTATTATTATTGGAGCGTCAATATCGATTTGAATAATCACTTTCGAACGATTATTATTTCGAAGTATATTTACTTAATGCATATCAATACAAGGTGCGTCAACGTCAATTTTAAAAATTTCCTTTCGAGCGATTATAATTTTGTTTCATAATTATCGTTTATCCAACGTTTGTCAATATTTTCGCGATCATATCTTCGGAATGTTACTCATTTAACATACATTAACATCGACATGTATCGGCGCAAATTTCAAGAAACGATATTGCGCGATTATTATTTTGGAAAATTATTTATTCATTATTTATTATTATCGACGTATCAGCAACGATGTAAAAGTAAAGTGTTAACCAGTTAAAGTCAAGTATCTATTAATAGGAACAAAGGGAATTTAATTTTATTCATACATTTAAATCACTCTGACTCATGACTTTGTTTTCCTCTTTTTATTTGTACATGTATTTACAACAGTGGTCGCAAAGAATACTTTCGTTACGTTAAAAAATTCACATTCGATATTCCAATAAATTTACACATATTGCGACGAAAGAGGTTGAAACGAACTCGAATAATTTTTATCCCGGCGCACGTTATGATATCGCGGTCGTGACTTTGCACTGACGGCCGTATTTTTAAATTCAGCGTGCAACGCTTCTTGAAAAACGAATGCCAGAACACGTTTCCCGTTGGTTGATTTTTATCACTTAATTGAAGTTTCCGAGTGTGTGGAAGTAAACGAGAAACGGGATAGGAAGTGGGAAGAAATTAAGAAAAAAGAAAGAGAGAAAGAGAGAGTATCTTTACCTTATCATTAGCATTAACCTTTCAACACCGGATGCATCGGAATTTTAATTTGCAAAAAGGGAGCTGCGCAACTGAATTCCATATTACTGTTATCCCAAGGTATTTTCTATCTTTCTGTATCTGCCGGTTAAATCGCACGAGCCTCTCCCTCCCCCTCCCCACTTCCTTGTCTAATCATCAATAATTACGCGTCGTTCTTAAGTTAATTAAAATGCTTCGAAATTCATAAAAGCAGAATTGATAAACCAACAATCGTTTAACCATCGGCCATGAAATATTTCGTACTAACGTTCTTACGTGAATAATTATCGCAGCGGTGAAATATTGAAATAAAATGACATATTTTCTTAACTGTTCTCTGTCGCACGAATTTCTGAAAGAGGTAAAAAGAAGAGGTCCTGGATAAATAAGTAAATAGGTTCTAGTATTCTAATGTTATTACAAAAAATAATAATGATAATATCGATATTAGAATTGAAACTCAACTTCTAATAATAATAATACGTTTCAATGTAAATCTAATTTTATTAGTAAG
The DNA here is from genome assembly GCA_036937485.2 of Tetragonisca angustula. Taxonomy (NCBI): domain Eukaryota; kingdom Metazoa; phylum Arthropoda; class Insecta; order Hymenoptera; family Apidae; genus Tetragonisca; species Tetragonisca angustula. Next base: position 1,419,533 of record JAWNGG020000040.1, on the reverse strand, counting down.
TAATAATTATTAATTATTGGATATTTCATCTAGTGTTCAGATTTTAAACGAGAACCACTTGGGAATTATTTAAAATTCCAAAGCAACGATCAATGACTTTTTTCCCCAAAATTTATTCCTTATTTAGTCTCTCTGTCTATTATACATTTTCAACACGGAGTTGGCAAATATTATTTTGAGCCATTTCCACCCGATTGATCATTCTCATTTTTAAACATTTGAAAGTGATCTCAACGATCTCTTATTTATTCGTGGAATAATTGCCAATTTATTGAAAATAAATAATCCCGTTATGAAATGAAGGTTCAATGTAAACGAGAAACGATTTGTAAAAGCGAATTAAACAACAAATGAACGAAAGAAAAATAAAAGATCTGCTCGCTCGAGTGAAATTAACGCGAGATGATTTCAAGGCAATGTCAACATCCATGATGAGACACGATGTATTATTCAAATAATCAATCTCCAAGCACTTTGCTCGAATAATTCTCCAAGCCCCCAGATCCCCAAATTAGATATCGTTAACCGAAAGTTAAAAATAAGAATAATAAACGTGAAAAGGAGAAAAAAGAAAAAATAGAAAGTTAATAAACGTGAAAAATAATCGAGCTTGATGCACGCTGGATTTGGAACAAACAGATTATACACAATGCGTCTTGCATCCTTTTTTCCTCGCTGTCGATCTGGAATCTGGATTAAAGAAACTCAGCAAGCCGCGTCGCGCCGAGACGCGAGGGAAGAGATTAAATAAAGCCGGAATAAATTATCCTCCCGCCATTACTTCTCTCTGTCTGCGTTGCTCGTTCCTCGTCGCACTGGCGGAACGTTCGGAGGCAGTAGCCCGGTTAAACGACGAGAATTGGGGTAATTTGGCCGTACAATTTCCATGCAAACGATTGGCATCGAAATCATGCTGGACGCGCGCGCGTCGTTCACAACAGGGAATTAATCGTAAGAAAATTAATAGACTTGCAATTAGCCGGAGTTTCGTGCGTTTCTGTAAAAATTGCTGCGTTGGGGATATTACAGTAACAAGTTTCCAATTTTATGCAACCATTTTATCTATAAAAACATGAATCTTGAATATTTAAGTCTCTTGCACATTGATGGGGTAAAGGATTTCTATTATTAATTTCCACAATCCTAACTGTAATTGTAAAATTGTACATTTGACAAATTTTAAATATCGAGAATTGCAGATTTTACAATTTTTAATTAATCTTTCACGATCTTGAAATTTTAGAATCGCGGTATCTTTGAATTTTAAGATTTCAGAATTCCAGAATTTCAGCGTTCGGGTATCTTAGAATCTTAAAATTTAGGATTTTTAGAATTCTAGAATTTTAGAATCTTTGAATTTTGGAAATAGTGCTTAGGAAATTTCAGTATCTTGATAAAATGTTCATTCTCGTTAGGCTTTAGTTTTTTGAACAATTTACATAAGTTCCAATTAAACAAATCATTATTTACAATAGGTACAAGTTTCTATTTCTTTTTTAGAAAAATTCCTTTCTTGGACTTTTCGATTTTTCAATTTAATATTCTATTCAGATTTAATTAAAAATCTTATTCGAAAACGAATTTGTTGAAGTTTATCAAAATTCTCAAACGAAAGAAATATTCTCATTTATGACAGAAATCAGTGGAAGAAAAAAGATCAACAAAATTCCATAGTAAATAAATCGTAGCCAATTATATAATAGTAACGTTCATCCGTGATATTTAAGCATGAAATATTCTAATTATAGACCAAGTATACGTTCGAGTACAAATTTCACAATAATTATACTTATTTATCATTTAATTGCTACCATATGATAGAGTGTGTTAGTCAATACCCATATAATTTACGTCAAATTAATCGATTAAATAGACTCACATAGGCATGTTTTTGTCGATGTCATCTCACACACGATTATATTTCTGTACTGTCGTATTGTTTGACATTACTCGATATTATAAGAGATTTATTATAAAACCTCATTTATCAATCAATATTACGATGCTCGATATCCATTTTTTTCAATAAACCAGAAAATAATCTGTTTAGATGTGTTATTAAAATATTAATATCAGGTATTTAAATATTAAAAATATATATATTACAATATGAAGTATTAATAGAATATTAACAGAAAATGTTGACACGAATATAAAATGGAATATTACAATAAAATACTAATTTAAATCGAAATTGCGTTAACTTTCATACTGTTTTCGAAAATATATTAAAAAAGGAAGCTATTCAATTTAGTAATTGGTTAAAAATTAATTAAATTAATATTTATACAAGTTCTCTACACAAATATCTCAACGTTGCGTTTTTAATAATAAATGCAAATTACATAATCACTTTATTATTTTAACACTTGACATTTACTCATTTTAACGTACAATTAACATCGAGTCCACCGAACGAGTCAAATTCAAAATAAAAAAATACTTCCTAAAAAAAAAAAAAAAAAAGAAAAATAATACACCAACCTCTATCCCTATCTCTCTAATTTACTAAGAAAGTAGATACGTAATAAAAGTCGATGAAGAATCCAATTAATTATTCAAATTCACTAAGTTATCTCGAAGCTTAGAGGAGAGCGTACAGTATCTGCTATTCACAAATAAAAGTTATCAAGCCTGCGTAGAGAATCGTGAATCGATGACGATGCAGCGTCGTTTTGACTGGATCATCGATCGTAGATCCGCGAACGCGATAGATGACGGTCTGATTCCAGCCGACAGACACGGAGCATTACATCGAGAAATGACGAACGCGTTGTATTCACGAAGAGGCCATTGTACGAGCTCTGCGGACACATGTATTCGTGTTTTTTCCTCTCCGATTGTCTTCGTCGTTTTCTTTCTTTTCAACATTTGCCCGTGGAACGCGATTCCGTGCCCTTTCCTCGCGTATGATCGGCATTTGAATCGATAGGGAATGGTGATACGATTGTTTCGTTGAAACAAACGCTGACATCGTCTGGTGTCACAGAACGATAAATAAGAGAAAATTGCAAGCAGGAAGCTGAAAGGAGACCTTTTAACTACAAAATTAAACGAGTCGATTAAAAGTTTCGATTTTTATATAAATTTTGATATCAGAGTTGTTAAATACACTTGGAAAATTATTTTATTCTTCTATTATTTTCTATTGTGCCTTCTTTAATTTTCCTATGAAAGATCTTCTTCTTTGACCTTCTGTAAATAAACTGGGTCGTCGAGGACTTCAGTTTCCGATCTTTTTTCTTTTTTTTAAAGAATTTCTATTTTCACTGAGAAAGATTTATATCGTTCCTGACGTTCCACGTTAAGTTAGAATTAAGTACTGATTTATGGGTAGATTATAAATACGAAATAAAAATAGAATGTACGATTCCACAACTACAATTTTATTTTTATCCGCTGTTTATTATTGCTTTATATATATATATATATTTTTTTTATTGCTGTTTATATGCTTTGTGGAATCGAAAGTAGGAATTTGTAAATTCGTTGAGTATATTCGAACAAAATTCGCTAGGATACAATTTTAGTAATAAATTTCAGAATGATAAACTCTAACTTTCAGGTCGGAGTTAACAAAGTCAAAATGATCAATTTACAATTTTTCATAGAACATGAGATCACGGAATATAATTGTAGCGTCGTAGAATAACTATACACTGATAACGTAACTTATGTTACTGATAGTCAAATTAATATTTATGTTATTCTAACTATCAAGCGCTAGAATATATATATATATATATATATATATATATATATATATATATAGTATTAATATTAATATTATATAATATAATTAACATTATAGACTTTAATGGTTTTTCTGTAAAAATAGAGTAATTAAATAAAAAAAGAAAAGAAATAATAAATAGAAATGAAATGAAAGGTATGACGATACTATAACAGTATAAAAATTAAAAAAAAGACAGAAATAGAACAAATGTACGCAAATACGTGTGCAGTAAATATTTAGAAAATTTGCAAAGTGAAGAAATATTTCAGCTCACGTCACAGACGATTATGATTTACACGAAGAGAAACTTTGAATTCCATCGTTGATATCACGTTGTTGGAATACCACGTAATTCAGTAGCCGATTGCCGGACACGTGATTCGTTGTTGTAGGTATTACACGCGTCTCGACTGATCAATCAACAACGTCAACGATCATTCCATCCGATCTATAAATCGTTAGCCGGAGTGACGCACGAAATTTTCGTCCCATACCCATGCGTTTCGATCGAGAAATTGCTCGCTGGCTGACCGGAAATACGCATTCGCCGCCGGAAACGCACTTTTCGCGCGTCCATCTATCTCTCTTCCTCTTTCGACAGTCTGCTCAGACATTTGTACTTGTGTCTACTTTTAGTAAATCGTGGTTCAAGCTTTTTTAAAACGAAGAATGGATTACCGATTAATCACGTCAATTACTTGATTTTAATTATTATTTAATTGTTGGAATTCTTATATTGTGTAATTTAATTTCATAATAATTAATCCTGCAGAATTTCTTTGTAATATTGGACGTTAATTTTGGTTATTATAGATTATTATAGGTTATAAAATGTTGACATTAATATTAACATTATCTTTGTGGTTATGTTCCACAATTTCTTCCAAAAATCCCAATTTTTATTGATCCAGCCAAAACATCCGCCAGCCCGATAAAACTTGATGATCAAACACACTTCTCAGTGTCTAATTCTAAAACTCTGCAGCCAAAAATATTCTTCCTCGACGATCAGACAATTCTTCACTTTGTTCTGTAATTCTTTTTCTCAAGAATTCCAATATTCATACAAAACTCAACCTTTAGAACCTTTCATTTTCCACATGGTTATTCAATTTTCCTCTTAATAACCCCCCTCCTACATTATTCTACAATTCTTCCTCAAGAATTCCAATTTTCGTAGATTCGACGGGAAACGTCTCCTCGGCGAAACTCAACAATCAAACACGCTTCTCAGTATCCAATTCTCAAACTCCTGTTCAGCAATTTTCCGTTGCAGAGGAATCGCGAGTTTTCCGGGAATTAGCGTCCCGTCGGAAATTACGTGAAACTAGTACTCACCAGCCAGCGACTTCTTTCCAAGAAAAACCGTTGTCTATTCGCGACTCTCGTCCCGGTCCTCTTCTCTCGTTCCCCTCGCTGAGCTTCTGGCGTTTCTGGCTTTTCTCAAGGTGTACACGCGCGCGCGTTCCTACACACACACATATTATATACACGCACGCACACTCGCAACGCACGATCCAGCAGATCCTGCAGCAGTCTCTCTCTCTCTCTTTCGGTTCCGATCCTGGATCGCGTGGCCGCTGTCAGGAAATTCGCACTCTCGCGGAGGAAGCTGATTCACCATGCGCGCATTCCTCCTGTTATTTCAGGCGAGCCGAGTTATAAATCCAGCGTCTCTTCTTTCCACCACGGTTCCATCTTCATCCGCGATCGCCCGACTCGCGGTCTCCAACCTTCTCTCTCTTTTCCTTCTGCTTCCAATCGAAGAGGGAAAGGTGCGTGCACAGTTGGAGAGGAATTTTGTTTTTTCTTGCGAGGACTCCTTGTCTTGTTTGTTTCTTTCGATTTCTTTTGTTTTATTTGAAAAATAAAGCGTTGCTGGTGCGCTGTGCGTCGGATCGAAAGTTAAACCGAGTCGATAGAAGGGCACTAGCGTGTTTGGCGAACACACCGTTCCACACGTTCACTGGTCACTTCCGGCCAACTTTACGCGCGAATCCTTCGAAACGTTGGAAAGTTCACTGATTCCCAAATAGCAGGGGATCTCTGCCGTCTTCGACCCCGTTTCTTAAAACTGAGATTTTTACGCGGCGGCGAATTTGAATTCTCCTTTAAAAATTTTATCTCATTCGAAATTTAAATCTTGGATTAAGAATTATTTAGAGATCTTTTGATTAAATTCGTTCATCAAGGTCCGTTTTTGAAATTTCCCAAGGTTGCCAATTTTCTTTGGAAAATTTTTCCCATAAATTTTCCCCAACGTTGGTCCCAGGATTGCTTCACCGAACTGAAACTTTTGTCAAACAACTGTCCACCGTTAACTGACTGTCAACACTCTCTACCAAAATTCCAAAGTTAAAATCCTTCAATATCCAAACTTAATTAGAAAATTGCAACTGTCCACTGACAACGTCCACTCTCTACCAAGATTCCTCAACAACAACAATCCTTCGATTCCCAAAGTGTTCAACGATTGTTATTTTTATCGTTTTCATCAACTGGTCCACTAGCCAACTAACCACCGATCATATCAACCATCAGAAAAAAAAAAAAAAAAAAAATATGTACTGTGGAAGAACGTCGAAACGTTACGAAAGTATCGAATCTCTGCGATCGTTCTTTGAAATTTTTTCAGATGCAGTCAGAGTCGATTGTCGAGACTGTGCCCGATCGAGTTGAAGTCGATTGTGTCTCCACTGACTGAGTGAGTGAGTGAGTGACTCGATTGTAGCTGGCTTCGCGGCGACACTGACACGAGAACGCGGTCCGAGGCGAGAGGATGCGCTCGAGGAAAGCTCGGGGCGAAGTGCCAGAAGAGTCGTCGCTTGAAATAACCGCTCGTCCACGAGCTCTCCCTCCGCCAACCCCCGTGGCCGCTCTCGTAGTTCCTCTCCCCACTCTCTCTTTCTCTCTCTCTCTCTCTCTCTCGCGCGCGCGCGAGGCTAGGCCGCACCGGCTAAACTCTCTCGTCACACGGCTAGCGATGGGATCTGAGACACTTCGAATCGCTTCGAACCGCTCCGAAACACGCAAACTCCACGCTCGAATGCGAAATTCGTATCACTTTGAATTGCGCGTTCGCAGACCGCTGTACTGTTGGAAGTCTCGGTTTCTCTCGAGTTTCTGGTAGTTTTGGTGAATGTGTCGAGCCTTGGAAGTTAGTCTTGTATTTGAAGGCGTTTCTCGATGATTGGAACGGTTGAGAGTCTCGAGTTTTTACAAGTTCCTTCAGTCTGGTGAGTTTCGAGTCTTGAAAATCTTGAAAGCCTTCGAATTTCTACTTGAAAATAAAGTTCCTTTTTTTTTATTTTATCCTAGCAAGTCTGTTATGGAAATAAATAACGTACCGGACGACAGCTTGAAAATAATTAACGAAGTAATAGCTGAATAACTTGATAGTAGCTTGATCGTTAAAATAACTGATGAATGTAACAAAGAGTAGAGACCCTTTGAAAATCTTGGCAAGTCCCAAGTCCTGGTAAGTTCTGATTTCTTGAAAAGTTTCGCTGAGCCTCGAACCTTGAAAGCTTTCGCGTCTGTGTTTGAAATTCGAATCGCTTGGCAGACGGAAAATTCGGGCGCTTCGAAGCTCATTAAAAGTCTTGGCAAATCCAAGGATGCTTGGACGCCTTGGGAAATTTAAAAGTTGGAAACTTTGACGTCCTCGATCCTTCTAGCCTTAAAGATTTTAGGAGTTGTGACAGCGTTACGAGCATCTACTAATACGACCATTCTGGATTTTCTTTAATATCTATAATTTGTAATTTTATATTGTATCAACTTGGATACTCATCTGACATTGAGATACTAAATTACCACACTCGATTTTTATCCGTTTATAGAAAATCTGAAAGTTCGTCCAAGACGAACCGATTTTAAGCTAACTCTTGCTTCATGTTATTGTACATAGTAACAAATTCGTGTCATCCCAGCTCCACTATGTTTTCCCCATCTTTCTCTGTCGATTTTGCGTACCATCTTCGCGACTTCTCGCTTGCTAACGTTGATGTCGTTGCTGCTTCTTCGTTTTCTCATTCTCCACCTCCTTCTTTTTCTTCTTCTCCTCGCTTGAGGATGATTCTTCTGATTCTTCGTTTTCGTCGAGGATGGAACGTGCTTGTGCGCGCACGTGCGTCAAGGAGTTTTCGCGCCACTGGAAAAGAGAGACGTCGAGAAAGAGAGAACGAGAGAGGAAGAGAGTGGAATTTATTACGGTTCTAATGGGGAAGTAAAATGGAGAGTGCGGAGAGTTGCAAGATTTCAGTGGCGATTTGCACAGGTTAGCGTTGACGATGCATATATTGCACGCAATCAACTCTTTGGACATTGGAATTCTTGGCCTAGGACAATTAAAAGCAATTAATAACTGCCAAATAATAATTAATTAATATCATTAATATTTAATAATTAATCGATCGTCATTTTGAGCACAAGTTTCTAGGCTAGAGTATAATTCTGATTATGACCAATTCATCTGTGTTAGGTTTGGATTAGAAATTAAGAATTAATTATATAATTAGTAATTAATTATTTATTAATATTTAATAATTGAGCATAAGTTTTTACTGCTGGAGTATAATACCGATTGCAATTAATTATCCTAGGTTAGGTTTAGGCCAAATTTAAATTAGATTAGGCTAGGTTTAATTAACTAACTATGATTCACTAATTAGTAAATAATTATGTACTTTAATTAGTATATACTACAGCAACCGAAACTTACGCTCAAAATTCAAATTAATCAGTTGTAATTAGTACTATTGTTGCAGTAGAAACCTACGCTCAAAATTCATATTAATCAGTTGTAATTGGTACTACTGTAGCAGTAGAAACCTACGTTCAAAAATTATAACGAATGATTCTGTACGAGAGTACAGTTCAGATTGTGATGATTCTTACAGTCAGTTAAAACGATGGTTTCGAGAGATTAGACACTTGCCAAAGTTCTTATAATTTTGCTACACACGTTAGAAATATTGTACTTCCGATTTCGCTCGATCAAGCAGTGGCGATTATACCGATTACGTGAATTACCGTGGAATTCGGATTGTTGGTTCCCAAACACGGTTATTCAATCTATCGCCGTGATGATCGGATTGGAAAACAACGATCCGCTATCGGCACGGTTGCTGGCTACGCGTAATAACGGGAATAATCGAGCGATCGAATCACGTTTCGGATCGTCGCTACTGGCGACCAAGTACATAATTCCGCGTCCGTTCGATCGATCGAAGCCACCGTTCTTCTTGTTCTTTCACATCTCTGATTGCGATCATGAAACGTGATTTTAAAGTTTCTGATTGCTCGTGGATGTCTGTGATATTTACGGGTATGATCTTGGACTAAAATTTTTTCTGAAAATTCGATGAATTTTATGAAGGGAAAAGGAGAGGAGGTTTCTTGACACTCTCTTTACAAAAAAAAAAAAAAAAAAAGAAGGAAAAGAAAAGGAAACACTCACGCGCATTATTTACTTTGTCCATGATACGCGAGTCTTTCGTGCTTGAATTAAATTTTTAATAAATGGCAAAATCGACAGAAAAACGAGGACAAATGAAAGCGTTCGATTGAACGGAACCTGAAATACAATTTACACTGGAATACGCTATGTAAGTACGCTCGGTGCTCGGCAATTTCAACTCCTACCTACTACCGGCTTTCTCTAGAGTTCTTCGATACACTCGAGAACCAGTTTCTCCTTGGCGACATTGTAGAAAAATGGTTAATTAACTCGTGACACGGCACCCAACTCGCGAATATAGCTACGATCGCGATTCATCTGCCCGCTGTTTAATCCCGTTACGAGATCCCCTTGTGATTCTTTACGATGTATTGATTCATTGATTCACCGTCCATCGTCCAGTTTCAACTGGCTTCTAGTACGCGCGTAATTATTCGAAGATTTATCTAGGACACGGTCGAAACAAGTGACTAGTCTGCTGTTATTTCTCGTTAATCATTTTATTTACAAATTGCTTTTCATTCTATCATTACTTTACGCGTTGGTACAGGTGGATGATTGCTCAGAAAAAAATAGAAGAAGAATATAGAATAAAATCTTTTGACACGGGGCTTGGGTTGTCGAGAAAATTTTGACTGTGAAGATTCGTCAAGTATACTTTTTAGAGCGCTTTTTCTAAAAAAAAAAAAAAAATATTAATCGCGTCAATTATCCAGTTATCTGTGATTTCTTCGATTTTCTGGAAGCTTCAATTTTATTGCGAAATGATGCTCTATTATTCACGAGTCACGACAGATAATATCCACGTTCAACGGAAGAAGTGTTACTTCCTTGTGCCTATAGCTTTTTGTTCGATTTCAGCGATCGAGTACGGAGCGGTGATTCTCTCGTTGATCGATTGTCCAGTAATCTACCGTGAAACTCGCAATCAGACGCGTCGAATTCATTAATTCCACGATGAATCGAGGAGAAAACAATTCCTCTTCGGTTTCATCATTTTTGCACGACGTTTCGTCGATTGTGTACACCTTCGAGCATGCTTCACTTTGGTCTGTGACGCTGAATGTAACACGAAATGCTGTTTCCTTCGCGGTTTTTATTTATCATTTTGTTACTTGTATTTATCATCGTGTTGGTCATCCTTTAATTTTCATTAGCTTTTTTTCGTAATTAATATATAATTCGTTTTTCGACTCGATTTCACTTAGTATTTCATTGTCTCTGTTTTATTACTTTTATTAGTTTTCACGATTCTGTATCATTTTGTATCCTAATCGATCATTTCCTGCGTCTTTGTGGATTTTATTCATTTATTTGATTGTCGCTTTTTGATACTGTTGTACTATTGTCTTACTATTTTTCTATAGTTCTGTGCTATTCTACATTTCTTTAGAAATTGTAATCATTTACGTAATTTTCTTTTGTGAAAATTTATAATTGTAATTAATTATAACACATTGTTATAATCGTTATAATATTATAATGTCAGAACCATTTGTTCGTGATATATACTTAACACAAATGATGTGTGATAAAAATCAATATTAATTTTTACAAGCATATAATAATAACTTAATAGTTATAAAGAATAAATGAGAATAATAATAACTAATAATATTAAATAATAACAAATGAGAATTATAAATAGAAACAAAAAGTTTTATTATTAAAAGTAAATAGATTTTGGCAAATAGCGAGCAAAATTAATAACAATTTGTTATTTTTTCTGTATATACACGGACAAGGTCAACAACTGAGATAACTTTTAAAAGAGGCATGGAGATGTTTGAACACCGCAGTGGTCATCAGGAGTATTTTCATTTCTCAAAATCGGTAGTTTGACCGGAAGCCTTAGGCATAAATTAGGTGAAATTTGACCTAAAAAAATTGCTAAAAGGTCGAGTTAGGAGTCTCTGCGACACGTATCTTGACGCAGATAGTATTGTTTTTCCTTACGAGTTCCAGCTGTTCCCAAGAACCTTGTAAAAGAAAGCATCCTCCCTCTTCTTTTTCTTTTCTTACAATTAATTTCGAAATATCATTGGAAATATTTCCAATAATCTGTGAAATTTTCAAGCATACTAATATACATATTAGTAATTATCAGTATGCAATTAGTAATTAATTAATATATTAGAACACGTTAATATATCTTTTGTAATAATAAAATTTGTAATAAAAAGAAGAAATAAAATTTGTAGTAGTAATTTTTTAATATCAAAGAGCATTTAAATTTTCTAACGAAACAGTTCAAGTGCTAAGAAGTTTCGAAAATTCTAGAAATAATGAAAAGTGTAAAAATTTAGAGAAGATTCTATAAAACTTCGAAAATTCCGAAAAGTTTCCAAAAAGTTTCTAATGCTTCGAAACTACAAAATTTTCACAGACGCACTGAAATATTGGCGATTTTAAAAATTTCAAAAATAAACACGTTTCATTTATAAAAAAGGGACTGTAATATATCCCTCCAATAATTTTCGAAATTCCTAAAAGTGGGATATACTAGAAATCTTAAAATTCCAAAAGTTCTACAAACATTTTGGATTTAAAGAGTGAAAGATCCAGCAGAAACTAATGGAAAGATTCGAAAATTTTGAAAATCTCAAAGACATCGTGACGATCTAAACACGAAGATATTGAAAGCGTTTGTTTAAAGAGAGACCGTTCTTCGGAGATTCTTTTTTTCGAGATGAGAAAAAGACGATTTCGTTGCAGTCTGAGAAAAAGACGAGATCGGCTCCAGTCTATCCTCTCAATTAGTACGCGTCAGGAGACGGGAACAGCTGATACAAAGCTCCTCGGAAGCGACGTTGGCGGTTCGTCGTTGTCACTGATCGAAAACACCTTAAATCTACGGCTTCCCATACAGAGTCGGTGGAAACAAATTAGTCGCCAGTATAAATAGTAACGTGGCGATGGCTTGGAATGCGTGACAGTGATTCACATCGAGCCAATACGCGAGTACGTACGTCACTGACTTTAAAGAGCAAAATTCAGTGTTCTTCCGATAAAGATACAATCTTATGTACTTGATATATCTATCATTTGATATCTTTGTGAATTAAAATTGCAGAAATTGAGAACAAGAAATGAAAAGAAGAGGGAGAGAAGTTTAGAATATCGTACATGTTTCAAGATATAGATCGGTCTGTTTTTATTTAACTTTATCTAGTTTATTTCGCGGTATGTTGAAAATTACAATTCATTTATTATAAATAATGCTTTTCAAGCAGGTTTCAATCAAAATCATTTTCAAAAAATAACTGACGATCTTCAATAACGTATTTTGAAATTTTCGATATAAAATTTCAAAATAAAGAATATTTGAACTGTGATATTATTTCAACGCTTACTTTGGCGCTAAAATATTTTTATAGAATAAATTGCAACTTTTCGTTCGTTTCAGCGTAGAAATGAATATTTCAGAGAATATTGTTTCAAATATTTTTTCAGTACCTGCGTCATAAAATATCGTATTTAAAATATATCTTCTAAGAAGTGTCTTTGATACATAAATTCTAGGAACCTTTCTTACAACTAGCGCCACTATGCACCTTAACTTCTCTGCAATCACACGATTCGATGCTATATTCTAGTCACACGTGCAGTGGCTCCCCAAAGTACGTCTCTTGTATCACGTGTGTGTCACACAAAATATTTTGAAATTTCGTTAACACTATAGCGAAATACAATTATTACGATTAGACTGAACAAATTCGAAACAAATTTCAAAATGCATATAAATATAATACAAACTGTGAGAAATTTAATGCTCATGAAAGTACTCCAACATTTACAGGAATTGTTTATGAATACATTACATTTATTGTGAAAATATTTTAAAATTACATAATAACACGCGTATTTATAAAATGTGTGATTCGTGCTGGAATACTTTCGTGAACGTCAACATTCTTGCGTTAAATTTTTTCTGTGATCTCGGTATTTCAGATTTGATCAATTCCACTGTAACAGTTGTATCTCACTAAAATCTCAAAGTAATAAAATTTAATTAAAATAATAAAATTACAATTTAATTAAAAAAATTTAATTAAAATAAAATTACAATTTAATTAATAAAATTTAATTGAAATAACAAAATTTAATTAAAATGATAAAATTAAGATTTAATTAATAAAATTTAATTAAAATAATAAAATTACAATATAATTAATAAAATTTACTTAGAGTAATAAAATACAATTTAATTATTAAAATTTGATTAAAATAGTAAAATTGCAATTTAATTAATAAAATTTAATTAAAATGACAAAATTACAATTTAATTAAAATGATAAAATTACGATTTAATTAATAAAATTTAATTAAAATAATAAAATTACAATATAATTAATAAAATTTACTTAGAGTAATAAAATACAATTTAATTATTAAAATTTGATTAAAATAGCAAAATTGCAATTTAATTAATAAAATTTAATTAAAATAACAAAATTACAATTTAATTAAAATGATAAAATTACGATTTAATTAATAAAATTTAATTAAAATAATAAAATTACAATTTCGAAATATTTTATATAACACGCGCGTGATATATTAATATATTCACAAAGACGTCTGTAACTGTTCGAGCAGTTTCGTGAACAGTTACATTCCCACGAATTTTTCTCCACGAATTCACTGAACGGTAGTTGTAGAAGCGTCAGAAAAATCGTTCGAAGAACTCATAAGGGAGAAGAGCGACTTGGAGGAAGGAAAATCTTTCAGTAGGGCAGTTTGTGGCTGTTCGACTGTCATCGAGCCAGAACCATGAATTGTTTCACGCTCATGGAATACACGTTGCTCGTCTCTTCCCGCGGCTTCTTATTTTTCCAAGGGACTAGAATGGCTTTGCTCGAAATTTATATATCCATCCACGCTTATTTGAAATAAACCTGCATTCGGATATTTTGGATTTCCGATCATCTATATTATATCATATTGTAACGTAGTGTATATTACATAGTGTATATTGTAACGTAGTGTATATTACATAGTGTAACGTAGTGTATATTACAAAAATTTTGAAATCTTAAAGATAGAAATATCATGATAGTAAGTAAAATGGTGAATAATTTATACAATATCTATAATTGGCAAAATTGCTGTAATCAACTTAGAGGTTGGGAATTTTTGGTTTAATTCTTAACTGGAGCCATTAAAAACTGTAACACCTTAGAGTCAAATTAATTAATTGTTAAACGAAAATTTCAACTTGGAGTTAAATTAATAATTGTCAATTTAGAAGTTTAGAATGTTTAGTTCAATCCTTACCAGCCTTTAAAAACTATAACAATTTGGAGATAAATTAATCAATGGTTAAATAAAAAATTTAAATTGAGAGTTAAGTTAATAATTGTTTCAACAATTAGTAATTTCTAATTAATAATCAATCGATCGATAAACGAGAATATAAATTTAGAGTTACATTAATAATTGTTAGAATGTCTGAATTAAAATTTTAAAACTTTGGAATTCGGAACTTTTGACATTTTTGACTTTGGAGTTTTTACGATAGTTCGATCAAACTTTCTTTTTACAATACTACTACGAATCATAGAACTGATTCGACAAAGATAGGTTGTACAATTTACAGAGATATAATAGTTAGAATTCTAAACTTAGTTTCGATAAAGAAATGCGTTGAGTACAAATTGCGTATTATATTTTGAATCATTTTATATAATAAGATGAATGAACAACTCAAAATTCTTCGCTATCTCAGCGAACGAACTATTTAAAAAATTGCACTCCGTAAAAAATTACTGCTTTTCCCTTTTCTTTTTTTTCAATGAAACATTTATCGTAATCGAGATTTCATCGAAATCCATGAAATACATTATTCAAGAATCGAATCGTAGTTAGAACATTCGAAACGCCGGAAGTTTTCCAAGAGGATGAAAGACGATGGACTAATTCTGACGTCTTTAGGCCGGGAATTGTTTCGATTCTATATTTAAAAGGATAAACAGTGGAATTTTGTAATCGTTCCGCCAACTGAAAATAACCGGAAATTCGATTCAATTTCCTCCAGTGGTGAACGAGCACAGTCGAATTGCGCCGCTCGGTATCCATTTCTGTGAATTTGCTGAAAACTAATCGCGTGTTATGCTCGCGCGAACGATCGAAATCAAACAGCCACCGAACGATGTTTCTGGATTCCGGGATATTTCGGGAAACTTAAATAGAAGAAAAATTTCGTTTACGAAAGTGAGTGCTTTCGTGAATATTTATCCGAATGTGAATTTCTCAGTTTCTACAAGAAAAAAGGAAAAAAAAAAAAAAAGAAAATGACGTTACACCGTGATGAATTTTTACGAGGTTAAGTATTCTGGTAATTCGACCTGAAAAAATTGACATTTTTTTCTAAGGAAACCATGATACATTTTGCATGCAGTTTTCACACACAGATTTATTTACAGTTATGGAGTAATTACAATTTTTTTTTAACGAAATTAATGAAAGTTGTGGAAATTATAGCCTTAGGTAATAATGTTTTTAAAAACGGCTGACACGATTCTGGTCCATCTGGTTATTTGAAACGAAGTATAAGTATAGCCATAGCATGAAACACTGAGACAGTGAAATTTCGAAAATTAAAAAAATGGCATTTTGAAGTATAAACATCGATTTTCCTTGTGCTTTTCGTCCTTTGGGTGGTAAAAAAAGAAAAAAAAAAATTGAAAAAAAACATCAGATTTTGAAATCCGTGGTTGATGCAATAAAGATACATCCGGTGAAGATCTCCTCCAAATTTCAAGTCAATCGGTCAACTGAAACGTGAGACATCCCGTCAGCTAGTTTGAAACATATGAATTTGAGGAAAACACATTATAAAATAATTATAATATAAACATATTATAATATAAACACATATTATAAAATAATAATAATATTATAAAATAAAATATTTTTTGAGAGAAAGACGTTTGAAGTTTTTGTTACCCGTTGTACAAAAATATCCATACTTAGGTTGCGAGCAGTACACCGTTTCTTTTAAACATCTATAATTTTGCGAATTCAAATAAATCCTTTTACATAGACATTTTCGTAAGCATATACTTTGAGAGAATGTGAAAAACAAAATTGATTTTTTTTAAGCCGGATTAGCAGAATACTCACTTAAATTACAAGGTATCACGCAGTGTAAGAAATTATTCGTCGTAGAGAGTGATTATTATCACAGCGTGATACTACGCGTCTGGTCTCGACTTTCAAGGTCAAATTTTTCTCTTCTATTGTCGCATCGTGAGAAACAAAAGTTTTGAAAGAACCAATATGGCGTTAGAAATGAATTATTCTCGTGAAATATGATATTGCAGTTCCAACTTATCGACGAAATATGAAATATGAAAGAACTTTTATAGTGACTGTCGAGCTGCATCGACTAGTGGATAAAAAGATGCGTCGCTCTATTTAAAAAAAAAACTAAGGAGATGAGCTCGAAATCTCCGAAATCCTTCCAGTTACAAAAAAAAAAAAAAAACTATTGCCATCGTGACAATCTTTGTGTCGAACGACTTTTGTTAATAAAGTTCCCTCGTACTTTCAAAAGTAACGGAGGTGCTCAAGGTGATCGAGTTGTGTTCTTCACCCTGTATGTAACAGGCTGGCTCATCGGCACGAGTTGCAGCATGTTACCAAGGCAGAGGACGTTGCATCTGAGTATAAAAGGAAAGCAAATTCCAAATGAGAATTGGCAGTGGAGAACGATTGAAAATTTATTTTTCCACGAGAAACGGTTCATTTTCGACCTGTTGCCCATTCGAGACTTTCGCTGCTCCAGATGAGTGGAACACGATAAAAAAATTTCGACCGTGAAGATCAAGGTCGGAACGAATTTCGCGGCAAGTTCTCTCTTTTTTAATAGACTTCCTAATCGATTCACACGCGTAGAATCAGGTTGTGCTCGTCGTGATAAGTGATTTCCTTTCACCGTGATTACAAAAAATCACGCAAAATTGCACGATCGAGTTTTAGTTTGAATTGAAACCTGATATTCTCTCTGTATGCAATTCCTTTTAACCGTGACTTCTTATTCCGCAACTCGCAATTATCTTCGTTCGAATTCTGATTTTATTCGTTTCGTCTCTTATTCGTCGACTTTAAAATGTAATTTGTGAAAAAACATTTGTAAAAGATTAATTCACATAATCGGTAAACGTTCAGTTGGCTTTATGTAAAAGAAACATATTGAAATAAAATGTAAGAATAAAATTTATTCTAAAAATTATATATAAATAAAATAAATAAAATAGTCACGTAAGATAATAAAAATAATAATTGTCACAGTAATCCACGGATTAGTAAGAATGAAATACAAAGATCCGTTGAAATGATGAAAGAATAAATATAAATATAAATATAAATATAAGAAGAGGTCGGGTTCGATTTCCCGTTACAACAGTTTGAGTATCGTCGATTTTTTCGAAATGTCGGGTTATTTAGTTTATGCATGTACACGTACATGCTCGTAAAGATGCTCGTGAAGATAACAAAAGTTATCAGATATCTCTTCTAGCATCGGAAAATAAATGAAGATTTCCGACAGACAGATGCCGAAGGGATGTTTTCCGAATATTTCACTCTTTCGTGAGATAAAGTTAACGCGAAGTCGAATGTTAAAAACGATTATCGAGGATGGGAGACGCGAAGTGGCCACTTTCGACGTTGTATCTGTTTATACACGCGTGCACACGCATTTCCACTGCGGGCTTCTTTTTTTCCAATGGGCATTCAAGTGGTCCAACATCCGCTGTTAATTGCATCCCGCGACCGATTCAAAGAACGTGCTGTACAAGTGAATTCCTCTCAACTTTTGCAACGTTCTATCTGCATTCCGATCGGCGTATAAAATAGGCTCCGACGATTTTCACTCGACGACTCGAATAAATTTTTCACATCAGATCGTTCCGTTTCATCTGTCAAGTTGCCCGAAACGGCGGACTTTATAAATCGAATATGAATCGTTATGAATCGTTATAAATCGTTAATTTATTCGCTTGTCAATTTCGTTAATTTTGCGATTTGAGGAAATTTCGTCAAAATTGTAAAATTAGCAGGCGGATTATCTACGAATTGCTGCATTGATTGTGAGAGAACATCCAAAATAGAGCTCCAAAGTAAAGTATTCATAATTATTATTTCATTTTTTATTTTATATAAAACTGTTAAAGAATATTGCGTTATATTACGATAATATTATACATTTACATATGTTGTAATTATACAATAATATTACACAAATATTACATGTATAATAATATTACATAACGTAATACTCAACATGATCGGTATTCATAATTATTAAATTTTATTTTTTTATTTGCATATAAAATTGTTAAAGAATCTTGCGTTATATCATGATAACATTATACATTTACATATGTTGTAATTATATAATAATATTACATAAATATTACATAAAGTAATACTCAACACGATCGGTATTTATAATTGTTAAATTTTATTTTTTTATTTGCATATAAAATTGTTAAAGAATCTTACGTTATATCATGATAATATTATACATTTACATATGTTGTAATTATATAATAATATTACATAAATATTACATAAAGTAATACTCAACACGATCGGTATTCATAATTGTTAAATTTTATTTTTTTATTTGCATATAAAATTATTAAAGAATCTTGCGTTATATCATGATAACATTATACATTTACATATGTTGTAATTATATAATAATATTACATAAATATTACATAAAGTTATACTCAACATGATCGGTATTCATAATTGTTAAATTTTATTTTTTTATTTGCATATAAAATTGTTAAAGAATCTTGCGTTATATCATGATAACATTATACATTTACATATGTTGTAATTATATAATAATATTACATAAATATTACATAAAGTAATACTCAACACGATCGGTATTTATAATTGTTAAATTTTATTTTTTTATTTGCATATAAAATTGTTAAAGAATATTGCAAATATTTTATCATGTATAACATTATATCATAATATTATACATTTACATATGTTGTAATATTACATAAAGTAATACTCAAGATGATCAGTATTAAGTAATATTCGTTAGGCTTGACTTCAATATTCAACATGATCGGTGTTTTATTAATTGCTTTACAATAAAGAAGAAAATAAAAATTATTTGTTCCGGAATTGTTTTAACAAATAACTGTCAGAACTACTAAAACAACTAATGTTAGTATTAACTAAGTAATAAAACGGAATAAAATCTAGGAAAGATACTCGTTCGTCGGGAAATGAACTATCGTACTGAATATATCTTCAACCTCGATTCGACTCTCACTTAATACTCCTGCGTCGAGTGAAATTCCACGAAACAGTCGGAGAAGGAAAAACAAAGACAGAGAGAAACGAAAACGAAAAAAAGAGAAGAAGAAACGGAAAAAGGAAAACGATTATTATCGAAAGAGACAGAGAAAGAAGTCTCGCGGATGCATAGACATGGCCTAATCAACGTCAATTCAGAATAATTAACAAGGGAACCAGTTTCCAGTCTTAGCTCGTGGTCTTAATTACAAATGCCTCGCCTGTTTTCGCTCGTGGACGCGAAACAATCGGTGAAAAAAATGGAGCCTGAAAAGGAAACGGGTAACGAAATGGTACCTCGGGCTGTCGATTTTTCTGACGAAACTGACAAATCGGTAATTAATTTCGACTTAATCACGCTGGTAAATATGCGAGATCATCAGCGTGCTACGCCGAGGCCGCGATATCGTTCTTATCGATTCTGATACGTACAAATTACGTTCACCTTGCTGGTTTGTAGATACAAACTGGATACAAAACGATGTTTGCTCGGACTGTAGGAATGTTGACAATCCAGAAAGCTGTAACTAGCCCTTTTGCCCCTTTTCTTTGCGACGTTAGACTGTGAAATACTTGAACGATGGCGTGTGGCAAGGATCGTGATCAGTGAATTTTGTAGGAGAATTTAAGGGAAAAAATCGATCTTTTTCGACTTTATCAAACTTTACACATATGTTTGAAACGATCTTTTATCCTAATATCACTGCTCTTGATTAATAACAATTTTTTTTATCTTGACTTTAGCTATTTAAAATATTCAAAGTTAATTGTTTCATCTACGATCATCGAGTCCTCCCTTTTCCGCCAATCGAAAAGTATGAAAACGTGCGTGATTGCCTGTTGATCAGCAGTGATCGAGCCTTCCCCTCAAGAAAAACGGGAACTTCTCGGTTCTATTCGACTCGGTTTCCCCGGAGGTCGACCGAAATGGAGGCGTAATAAAATCGAAGGTTGCGCGTTGCTATCGAGCGGGATCTCGGCTCGTCCCGCGTAAATTTAGAACATTGTTTTCCGCAGCTCGCGTTTTCTCCGTGAGCAATCGCCTCCTAAATCCAGACACAGCCTAATCCACCTCGCGACGCTTCTTCTTTCTTTCTGCTCGCGAGATGAAGGTTAATCCCTTTTTAAGTGTCCTTTCCCTCGTCTCTTTAAGATCCTTCAATTTGGGAAAAATATAGACCGAGAATGTACAACGTGCCTTGGTGATTTAGACGTTGAGAGAGGGGATTTGGAAATTTTTATTTTAATGCTTGGCAGCGAATTAGAGTTTAGTGGAATGTACGATCCACGTTTTCTGGTAAAATCTCTAATTTACTTGGTAGAATCTCCTGAAATCTTCAGTTTGTTATCGAATTTCAAGTCATTGTTAGAAGAGAGATGAATACATACGTGTGCATTTGGAATTTTTATATTTTTGTTTCGACGTCTGGTTTTAATGTCTAAATGGAGTTTAGAATTTAATATTTTTGGAAACATTATTTTTATTTCTACAATTTAAAATTAAATTTGTAAATTTGGCATTGTTTGTGTTTAAAGAATTCATTAAATGTACACTGATTTAAATGTTAGGTGAACAGATAAGTGTTTACTTGTACTGTGGCAAATTTTGAAAAATTGTTTTTATTAAGTAAATTTCTAGTAAAAATGACTATAAAATTTACCACTGACACTCGTAAATTATCCATTTGCAACAATTACTCGTTCTCAATATTAATTTCAAGTTAAGCAACAAATTGCAGAAATTTTCGCTAAATTAAAATTCAATCGAAATAAATAATTCTGCGTTTTAAATGTCAACTTCAACAACGAAAACAATTTCCTATAAATAACCAAATATTATATTTAGAATTATTCTGCGACTATCGAATTACTCGTTCAAAATTACGAGTTGTTTGTGTCTCGTAAACAGAGTAAATACGTTGAGTACATCGACGAATGAAGGGATGAGTCCCGGCCACACAGAACGAGGCATAAACAACGTGACATAATGCGTTTCCCTGTTGCTTCGCGAGGCGACAACACTGTATTTACGCCAATAAATTGCACTCTGGAAGCTTTTATTTTCGATAAATTACACGCCGACCGTCGACATCGCGTTGCCATTGTTTTGACTACTTTTGAGAAATTGACGGTGACTTGGCGAAAGTCGAGTGCAAGCGTGGATAAAAATATTGGTAAACTTGCTAAAAAAAAAAAAAAAAAAAAAAAAAATGCACACTCGTATACTTATATAAATGTGAAAAAGTTTCATTTTTAAATAAAACTGGAAGGAGTGAAATTAGAAACTATTCTTTTGTTCAGATTACTGTTTAATTATTTGCATCTTAGTATCACTTTATCGATAATCTCTTAATCATTTCTTACTTGGAAATGACCGTTTTCCAATCACGATTCTGTCTGATGCGAAATTTTTATATAACGCAACTAAGTGAATCTTGATATTCCAAATTTAGAAACTGTGCTTCCAAATTTTGAACCTAAGAACTTCAGAGCACGTCCTTTAATTCATCGCGCGACATGTTCACTAAATTACCAAATACATTTATGAAAAACTTGAAATTGCAAAACGAAAACGGTACATAGGATAATACAACAGAGAGTCAATAGAAAAATAAAATACATCGAAATTTGAAATAAAATGCAAAATTAACAATTGCAAAACACACGGAAGAGATACGCAATCAATTATAATAGAAAATACAACATATAACGTAACAAAAAGGAAAAAAAAATTGGAAATATATAACTCACTCTGTGTGATTTACATCAGCGATCTCCGATCAGGTTCCATTCCCTCGACTGTGGACGAACAGGTATTTAAATTTGCGAGCCTATTCGTTGTTGCTAAAATAACACGTCATATTCTGTTTGACGAGCGAGCTACTTCATTTACTAGGCGAGCATAGGTTCAGGAGTTGTTGCGAGCCAAACACGCTCTCGGTTGGCCGAGAGTTTCTAGA
This sequence comes from Tetragonisca angustula, assembly GCA_036937485.2. Classification (NCBI taxonomy): domain Eukaryota; kingdom Metazoa; phylum Arthropoda; class Insecta; order Hymenoptera; family Apidae; genus Tetragonisca; species Tetragonisca angustula. Next base: position 1,397,041 of record JAWNGG020000040.1, on the reverse strand, counting down.
CAGTCGGCCGGTTATTTTCACGGGGATTGATCGGCGCACGTGCCGACACGCGAGTAACGGAGAATGACAATGATTACACTGTCGGCTGCGATTTAATGAGCCGTGAAATCATGGCTCATTGCTGGCTACGAGCGAGCCTGGTTCAGTGACATTCGTTGAAACGGCTGGACACAGCTCGGGAACAATTGCGGGGAGATCGAGAGAATTTCTAGCGACGGCCTCAGTATTCGTGCATGTTTGTGCGCGTGTGTCTACAAATAGCACCGGGAATATCGTAAGTCAGACACAGTGGCTCACACTAAAACGTTCGAACTATAGAAGTTTTCTGTGTGTGTGTCATAAACAGATTCCTATTAATATTATAACCTGCAATGCAAAAAGAAATGGCACAACGAAGCCTCGTTTCGTAACTTGCTACTTTCGAAATACATTTTCATCTTATCTTCTGAATCGTTCTCTATCACGAATCGAATTAAAATTGCTGATTTTACTTTCTTGTGTAATTCAAATGTAACTGTACTTTATAGTGTGAAAACTTCGTTGAATACATTCGAATGAAATCGTTTTAAAATCTAGGAGGAGAGTAAGATGATTTTTTTCAACCAAAATCGAAGAAATGTGATATTTAAACAAAACGTATCTTAAACAAGATGTACGATGTTCAAACAAAATGAAAACGTGCGAACGGACTTAGCCGAATTTCCTTGAACACGTAAATTCCATTCAGTGTTCCGTAATAAATTGCCCGGCCAAGAATTCGATCGCGATTGTTCCAACAAAGTATCCATTGGACCCGATCTGAAGTATACACGACATTATTATTTCAATAATTTCACGGAAAAATACAAGCACGTAAAGATAAATCTGCAACACGTAGATTGCCTTTAACCTCTTGCACTGGAATGACGTGCCACGTGACATTGCCCAAAATTGCAATATTTTCTCAGTTTTAAGTATATCTGAATAAATCAAATTTTATAATATAATATATTTTGCACCATCCACACATAGAGTTTCTGGACATGCAAATCAGCTTAAGTAGATAACTTATACATTAAATTGTATTAATCTATTTGTATTATACATTTAATTGCATTAATGTCATTAACATTAACATTCCTTTGGCGGTTCTTATTATCTATCTTCCTTATCGTGCATTCAAATACCCGACTATATAAACATAGTTCTCTGCATAACCTACCCATTTATTTAACAACTCTTCCCAGTCATCTTTACTCACTAACAATAAGTTGATCCAATTTTCTACTTAATTACATTCAAGTATATCTAAGTATAGCCCAGGCAAAGCAAGTAATAAACTTATTACTTCTCAACAATTTTTATCCAGCGATATCATACCGACGAGTTTAAGAAGAGAGCAACGAATTATTGTATACGGCAACTTTAATCAGTTGCCAGCGCAAGTGATTAAACGCGATAAAATCCATCAATTTTCGAATACCAATAACCTCACGCTCGTTTATAACCCACGCGAAACTGAAACACGCCGCCGCGCGCTGCTCGAACGAAAGATAAGAAGATAATGAAACAGCGCACGATACGTTCGGTTGTTGACCGTTGCACGTCGATGAACGATCGACGAGCAACGTACAGCCGCGAGTCACATCTCCGTGCGTGGCTTCCGGTCATCCTCGTTGCTTCCTTCCATCGTTAATGACGCCCGATCCCAGTGGCGCCCGCGCTCAGGTGGATCGCGTACCATCAGCCCTATGGGGAAAACCGTGCCGATCTCGATGCACACGCCACATGCGTTGATGACGGTCCAGCTTTCAGGTCGGACAGGAAACGATTTCACGCTCGAATTCATCGGCATCCAATCAGCTTCACCAGTGCTTCCTCTCGGAAAGTTCGGCTTCGTTTGTGAAACGAGCAGTACGCGCACGTATTTTTCGCGTGGGTATGAATGTATGGTATTTATTATATAACACACGTATTTTTGTTATATTCTGTATTATATTGTTAGATATATTGTGCATTATATTGTTGAAGAAACTACACCATCCACCTGCACTCATTGCGATAACCATCCATTAACAATGACCCACATACTGCACGAATGCCACACCACAGAAACAAAGACAGAAATACGGAATCAACGCAAACATAAACCTGACTTCTCAAAATGATATACAAATCTATCTTTTTATCATATCTCAGAAATATAAACTACTGCACACATATCTAATGGCGCCGTCGTCGCTAATGACCTCGCTGTCGATGCGAAATTAAAGAAAAATAGAAGAAGAAGAAGAAGAACGTATTGTACTCTTATTGATTGTAAGAATTGTAATTATTGTTGTACCTGTGGATATGTATTATACAGGGTGTTCATAAAGTCTCTTTACAATTTCAAAAATTTATTACAAAGGCAAATGAAAAGACAGATAAGTGAAAATTATTACAACATGAGACGTGTATATTTAAGTTATTTTGCTTCGTTTAATACACTTCTATATGGGCACAACTAGTTACACGAAACACATCAAGACAGTACTCGATTTCTGATACGATCGATGTTTTCCTCAGATATTCTTGGTTATAAACTCCTTCCTTTATCGAACACTGTTCCTGTCTCCACAAATTTCTTGTGCCATGCACGAATTGATGGACGTGACGGTGAATCTCTTCCATACTTAGTTCTAAAGTTGTGGCATTGTGCCCTCTCTTTAGGAGTAGCCATTTTGTAAGGGATTCGTTTAACAGTATTATCCTTATTCATCAACAGGGTACCTGAAATGCAATGTGATAAAAACCTTGATAACCACTGACAAAGATATCTCATCAATTTGTTCTATGTAATAAATTTTTGAAATTGTAAAGAGACTTTATGGACACCTAAATGGGGTTATGTTAAAGATATCGTGTATCTAACAAAGGTACGGAACATTACTAATCTAAAGAAGAGGTCACTGATGCCATTGCCACCATTGATGAGGATATGCTGACAACGAACATGACAGGAAATTGAATACCGTCTTGATCTACTTCGTGCAACTAATAGTATAAAGGTATATTAAATGAAGAAGAAAAAAACTTAAATATATTCGTCTTATTTTTTAATAATTTCCACTTATCTGTCTTTCATTTGCCTTTGTAATTTTCGAAATTGTAAAGAAATTTTACGGACACCCTGTATGTTGGAAACATAATAATTAATATAATTCATCAGTATGATATGATATAATTATATCATGATTATAATACAATATATAATAATGCTGCATGTTATTTATACTGTGTTACATTATATTGTTATATATTATATTCGTCATCTGATTTCTTCATTTTGCGAGAAATATCAAAAGAAAATAAAACAAAATTCAGAGAAATAAATGAATAAACGAAATCAATACAAATTTTATTTGTAGACGTACAGCTCGACACAAAAAAAAAAAGATAGCATACTCTACAGTATTTTCTTATGTTATATAACGTAAACTAAAGAGAATAGATTCTTGGAATTCAGTACTCTTGGGATATTGGACGTGTAGTGTGTCGAATGTCATTATCGAGACAATTACCGACAATTTCCCAAAGACAAAAACGAAAATGTAAATATTGGCTATAATCTTGAGGCAGTTAGAATTGAACAAGTCCGAGTGTTTATGCTCCTTAGTCGTACGGAAGCTAACATTTACGGTCACAAAAATATTGGGACACCGTATAATCTTGAATTCTAACATTTATATTTTAAATATACAGCCAGCAAAAGAGCGTTGCATTATGTTAAAGTATAGTATCTAGATTGTACATACATAAGAAATGATATAATTTTTCCATATAGTTGAGGAATAATACAAGATAAACTCAAACAGTGCGAATTTTTATGTCACAAAAATATTGGGACACTTTAAATTTCATTTATGAAGCAAAATGTAATCGACATTGAATACTTTGTTAGATATCCTTTCTGTTTAAGAACATGTTTTAGCCGACTTGGCATATTATAAATTATTTTTTGCGGAAAGTCAGTTTCGATTTTCTTCCATTCTTCTGTCAAACGATGTTTTAATTCATCCCTTGTATTTATTGTCTATCTTTGTGTCTATTGTGTATCTTTGCGGATCCTAATGGAGTTCATCCCATAGATTTTCTATGGGGTTCAAGTTTGGGGATTGAGGAAGGATCTCTAGTACCTCAGAACAATTATAAAGCAAGAATTCCTGCACGATTCTAGCTGTATGCTTTGGATCATTGTTCTGGTAGAACTTAAACCTCTCTCCAATCCCATACTTGTGACACTTTCTTTCAAATTATTTTTCAGAATGCTCAGATACTTATTTTTATCCATAATGTCGTCTATTTAATCGTAACAAAGTATTGAATGTCGATTAGATTTTGCTTTACAAGTGAAATTTAGAAAGTATCCCAATATATTTGTGACATAAAAATTCGCATTGTTTGAGTTTATCTTGTATTATTCCTCAACCATATGGAAAAATTAAACCATTTTCTGTATGTACAATCTAGATGCTATACTTTAACATAATGTAACGCTCTTTTGTTGCTGGTTGTACGTTATCCAAAATATAAACGTTAAAATTCAAGATTACATAGTGTCCCAATATTTTTGTGACCGACTGTATGTGAAATAAATTTGTAAAAATTGGTCACGCGAGAAATTGGAATCCAGATGACACACACGCGATGTCGAAATTAAACGAAGAACATTATTCCGTGATAAAAATAGCCAAAACAGTTAACAGAAGTCGTAAAGTGATAGTGAATTTACTAAAAGATCGCGATAATTATGGAGAAAGAAAAAGTTGTGGACGATCGTAATGTCTAACAGCTCGGGATAAACGTGCTGTGATACGTGTAGCGTCGAATTCAAACTCGACTGCAAGACAAATTACAGAAAAGGCTGGAATCGCGACAAATGTTAGGAACGTTCGATATTTTTTAAAGATTTGTAAACATCTGAAACGACGAAAATTGCAACAGAAACTTTAGTTAAAGCAAGAGCGTAAGCTGAATCATTTGCAATTTGTAGAGAAACGTGTTTGGATGAATAAGAAATGACGAAGAGTCACATTCATGAAAAGAGGTTCAATTCAGAAAGACGCTGATGGTGCTCCACTACTGTTACCATGATCTATGAAAAGAGCAACAACTTCTGAGTCGTCGATTCACGGGAGTTACTAAGGTAAGCTGAAAATGAAATTTATTACCATTTTACGAATATTAAACAGTAGATTGAAATGATTGACGAACAAATTAACACGTATGTGAAATTACTGGAAATAGATACATTTTTCAACGTAATAATCTTTTTAATTCTTTTTAATTACAAAAAGTAAGAAAGGTCGGAGACTCGCAGCAAAATTAACTACACTTCTTGTCAGGCGACGTCTTCCTTTATTAAAAAAAAAAAAAAAAAGAGAAACTGATTTTTACAAAAAGTAACTTTATAAGAATGAAACGTTCGTCGATGATTCCTTTCCAGAATCGTTTATTAAATCAACTTGCGAAAGGGAGAACTTGAAAGAAACGATTTAAGAAAAAGAAGATAAAGAAATAATATACGATTTATGAAGGAACGATTAAAAAAAAAGTCAACAAATGTTTCTTAACTTTTTTCTCAAATTCGTCGTTTTTTCGTCCAAGTCGGAATCAACTCAATACCTCAGCCCTCTTCTTTTCTCAGAAACTCCCCCTAAACGCGTCGCCGAACGCTAGGAGAAACGAGGGGCTTTCAAGGGAAATAAAATTTCCAAATGATTGTTTTCGCGTGTCGAGGTCGTTTACGAATTCATCGAAGGCGTTCGTCAACAGCGGGAACGCCGGTTTCTCGGAAATGTCGGAGCAGGTTCCTGAATATCCGCGGAATATTATGACAGCGTTTACGCACGCTTAAAAACCAAGCGTCTTTTCCTCTCTTTCCTCGGTGGACCCGGTACCTGGAATCGGTGTTTAGTCTGTTACAGCGGCGACGAGGAAAGCTCTCTCTTCAAAGGGATATATGTTTCAATCCGAATGAGTTAATAATAAACGCGCGGATTCACGCCGCGGAACAGAAAGGGAAGAGGGTCTTGTTGGTGGGGCTCTGTCGGTCGACGATTCCGGTGGTAGCGATCGATTACGTGTTTTCTAACTTCCATTCGATCATCCAGTCGTTTCACAATCGTTTGCTCCGGATAACGATCGAACTGCATCAAAGTTTCGTTTAAGATTTTGTTTAAGTAGTTTGGTAGAATTTTGAACTTAATTTGTACTTCGACGGTGGAATTTTAAATTCAGCTGCAACGTCTATATTTTCATAACAAGAACAGAATTCTGATTTTGTTTCGAATAGTAGAATTTTGAACTTGATTTGTACTTCGATGGTGGAATTTTAAATTCAGCTGTAACGTCTATATTTTGATAACAAAAACAGAATTCTGATTTTGTTTCAAATAGTAGAATTTTGAACTTGATTTGTACTTCGACGGTGGAATTTTAAATTCAGCTGCAACGTCTATATTTTGATAAGAAGAACAGAGTTCTGAATTCGACCGCGGCGTTTATGTTTTTATTCGTGAAATGAATTGTTACATTTGGCTATGAATTAAATTAAATTCAATTGTAGTATCAGCATTGTTAAATTTCATTGTAATAATTTGCGCTTAATGGAATAATGGAATTGTTTGGAGTATATTATTTATAAAATGATATATTTTTAATTAGAATTTTAAATGTAGCTATTTTGTACTTTTATTTTTTAGTATGATTACAATATGATTACAATTATAATATAATATATGATTATGCTATAGTACACTTATCTTTTACACTTTATCTTCTTTATGTTCATATTTTCATTTTGAATATATTTTATAATCATACTATTAGCATAATCTTTCATTCAACTGCTCGTCACGTATGGTGATTCTGTTGCAATAAATATTCATTCGCAATAAATAAATAAGATAGATAGGTCATGTCATAAATTATTAACGTGTAATTTAAGAAAAATATTATTATTATACCCCTTATTTATCATACAATTTTTATAAACAAAGTTTTTTCATAATTCTAGGAAGGATAAAAATATTTAAAGTCATTGCTCCATCCTGGGCATATACAGGGTGTAACTAGCAACCAAGTAAGAATTCATTCTACGTGAAAAAATGTAGAAAAGAAAGAATAAAATTTTTTAAAGTCTTCATTTGAGAAAATCGAGTTTGAAAATTTACCAAGTATACTTGGATTTAGCTAATTATGGACGTGATCGACAGCAGATTATTCGTCGTGCGAAAATAAGCAAAGAACATGGAATAAACTTTTGTTGCAAGATGCTTTGTTTTTGAGAAAATCGAGTTTGAAAATTTATCATGTACTTACTTAGGCAATTTCTAACGAAGCCTATTTTCTTGATTTCTCAAAATTTTATTTGTCATTTCTTAGCTTTGCACGTGGAATATCCTCGTGTCGATTATTCGAGCATGTCCAGAATATAGAATCAACTAAATTCGAGTGTACTTGATTGAAATTTTTCATACCTCTCACTTGGTTACGGGACACCCTCTATAACATATCTCCGCTGAAAATCGTGAGAGAAAACGTACATGTAGTGTCACCACGAATTTCAAATTCAGCCCTCGAAAATCGGGGGAAAGGAGGGAGGGCTCGAAGTTTCTTCGGTCTCTTATTGTAATTCGGTAGTCATATCCGTAAAGATGCATTGCTTCCGGTTAAATCTTCCCCCACGAGTTTGGAAGTTCTGTCTTTCTCCGTTCCCTCGGGTCGAGGATGGCTTGTGAGTGTGTCCTTGGGACTTCGTGAGGATACTCCTGAGGAGACGAAGCCTTCTGTAAAGGAAAGAGAAAGAGAGAGAGAGAGAGAGAGAGAGAGAGAGAGGAGGGTCTCGTGTCTGTTTCTATGACACGTTCTTGCTTCAGACTCGCAATGTTTGCAATCTCGGTAATTTGCAGGGAAACCTCATCGATTATACAACACGTGGCAAGGATGGCACCTCAATCGGTGGTCGTTCAACTTTATTTAAATTTGAATTCAATTTAAATTCAGGTAACTCGAACTTTGAATCTGGCAAGGTGTTGGCATAAATTAACGTTGGCTGATATTAGTTAAATTATGAACCAATTGATCTTAACTTGAATAAATAAATAAATTTGACTTAAATAAATGAATTTAATTTAATCAGTTATCTAACTAGTTGATAATTTAATGAATTATCCAATTGATTAAGTTAAATTTATTTATTTATTTATTTACAAGCACCTCAAAATGTAAAATATCTTGATAATTTTTTTTAATCACTACAAACTATTTTCTTAGTGTGATAATTCAGAATAATCTCTATCCAGATAGTCTTTTCTTTCAAAATATTCAATGTTCCATATAAATACTTCAGTGTCTTCATATCTAAGGATGTAAGAATTAGTGTAAAATACGCCTGAACTGACCAAGCCAGTCGATTTAATTCGGAGGTAAATGAATCTCATCAAAGACAATCGATGCTAGTATTAACAATTTTCTCGCGGAAAGCAATTTCCGTTTTTAGGGAAATTAAATTATTAATGTGCTTGATTTCTAAAAATTTTAAAATTAACATTTTAATTAATTAAAATTTAATAGTTAATTGGACTCGTTTAGGAGAGTCACTTTTACGGAAGTAAGATTTTCAAGTTTTTCTCAATTTTCATGGTTCGAACCGTGAGATCTTGTGGGCGTATCCTGTGGAAACGCGTTCGAGGATGATTTTTCCCATAAAGAGGCGCGTAGCACCGGTCCTTTGACCAACCAACTGTTGACCGTGATTCTGCACCGGGCCGGAAAACCTTTCCTAACTGCGTAATCTTTCAAAAAATTTCGGAAGGAACAGCCGTAGGAAAAAAAGCGTGTGACACGAAAATTCCACGAAAATTTCATTAGACTGTTTATTAGCCTAAAGATATAAATATTTTTCTCTATTTACATACATGTATGTACAACACGTATAATACGAAAATTTTATACTCGAAAAATGCGTATTTCTTACTAGGATTTCAAGGCACACGTTCATTAAATTCTTTGACAATTATTAATTAATCAACAATAATAAATACTAATGATTAATAAAAATTTTAATCAGTAAAAAGGAATATAACTAAAGAGTTTTATTTAAATTAAATGAAATAAAATTTACAAATTATTTTACTAAAAATATAAATGTTTTTAATTGAAGTATATTTCTTTATCAAAGTCCTCTATAAACTTGTAAATTTCAAGATCTTTTCGACATTAAAATTACTAGATTTGTTAGAATCGCGGATATTATTAAAATTATTACCGAAATTAAAATGATCAATATTATCAGAATCATCAAAGGTATTAAAATTATGAAATTTCTTACACGAGAATTTCAAATTGCCAGACTCGTTGGAATTACTATAATTACTCAAATTGTTGTCATCACTAAAATTCTTCTACCATTAAAATGATCAAAATGATCAATTTATAATTTTTGTGAGAAGTGGAACGATATATTTTTAAATAATTTTTCGTAAAATGTATATATAAAAGCTTGCTTACTCCTACATTGTATTATAAAATATTTTTATTTTGTTTTAATATTATAATTATTTATTTTATTTTAACTCTTTTTTATTTTAATGATGGAAATCGACAGTTGTAAATTTTTACAACGGAGCTTCAAATGTCCCGTTGAAGTTCATCTGAATCACAGCTGTAACAAGAAAAATGTTATTCTACGCTCGAACGACGCAACAAAAGGTGAAACGTTCACGAAATAATTTATAGAAATCGGAAATGATTTCTAGCGGAACGGGGGAGAGAAAACACGTCCGAGGTATAAAACTGTCGCAGCATGGCGATCGTCAGCTCGTTGTCATCGCCCGGATACGTTTCGTTTCGAGCTCGTAACATCTCTCGCTAGTTTTTCTCAATATCGAGCATATCCTACCAAGGATCTGCGTGTTTCCTTTCGAAGCAGAGGACAGGAACGTGTCAAATTTCACATTTCACACCATTTTCTTTCTTTTTTTTTTTTTCTTTTTTTTTTGAAGCCTCGAGAGCTGTTAATAAGTTTCTGACGAGTCGCGCGAATAGAAGAATTACTCAACTACGCAGAGCAGTTAAAAATCCTCTCATAATTCACCTAACTAGCTAAGAAAAAAAGGAAAAAATCCTCTACAAATTCATGAGCAAACTGAAAGCGTGAAATAAAAGAGAAATATTATACATGTTACTTCCTCTCACATAGTTATTCTTAAATATACGCACTATCGTTCGTAAAAAAAAATCCTTGTCTCATTTCGAAACACTGTGTTGCATGCGATCTTGTTAGATCTACGAACGAATGAAGACGGATACAAAAACAATAAAAGGTCTCATTAATAACGCGCACGGGCTATATACATACACACACATATGTACGTACATATAACGTTCCTCAGGACATTGAGGTTTCTTAATTTGCAAGCTAATTGCAGGTTAGCAGAGAGAGAGAGAGAGAGATGTTTTTTCTTGGCTGGAAGCACAAGGTGAGGCGCAGGCTCGCGCTATGGTATTTAATCTCTTCTTCTCTTTAACAACGATGAAACGAGCACTCCAACCTCCGACTTCCGTTCGCATGTTTTACAAATATTACATGTTTCCTTCGTGACCCGAGCCGCGCCGATCGGATCACGCTGATTAACTATTTTGCTTGGCTCGTGCAGCGCAAAGTGATTACGCATTTGTTACGGTCCCGCGTTGAAAGCTTAACGGTGACGAAATCGAATTCAGTTTCACAGCGACGAAATTAATTGAGGTAATCTCTGCCAAATGATCTCGCGATTAGATGCCGAGCTAGGAGGAAGTTAACTCGGTCGTTGTATCGGACTTTTTTTGCTGTTTTTTAGAAATTTTATCATCAGTATTGATTAACAACATTCGAAGCACATTACGATGATGATTGTCCGTGTGGTGTTAATGATTGAAAGAAGAAAATTTTCATTATCAGTAATGAGAGACATCTTCGGCAGAAACGAAACGCCTGAACGTTAATTGTGATTATTTAATTTCTTTTATCTTGGACGAAGAAATAATTACAACCTATATGCATTTTCAATTATTCTTTTTTACCTACTACTATATTTCTTATGTTTACTTAAAATTTGAATTGCAATATTTATTTAAATTACCCACGTTCAACTTCTTTGCTCTGAAAAGTTTTGTACTAACATTTTCGAATATACAGTTCTTCCTCAAATATAGTAATGTAACAATTATATATATATACATATATAATTATAACAACTACATTCTCTGTAATGACAGTGATGATATTGTAAGCAATTATAATAATTCTATAATAATAACTATATTATTCTACTAATTCTACTAATTTCATTCAACTAACCTCCCAACCATTATACTCTTCCTCAAACATATTAATGTAAACTATATAACAATTATAATGACTGTATAATGTAATTAAAATAATATTCTTAGTGATTAATTATAATAGTTCTGTATGTATCTATTCTGTTAACTCTATATTTTATACTTTTATAATACAGTACAATTCTATACTATTCTGTTAATTCTATATTTTATATTTCTATAATACAATACAATTCTATACTATTCTGTTAACTCTATATTTTATACTTTTATAATATAGTACAATTCTATACTATTCTGTTAACTCTATATTTTATATTTCTATAATACAGTACAATTCTATACTATTCTGTTAACTCTATATTTTATATTTCTATAATACAATACAATTCTATACTATTCTGTTAACTCTATATTTTATATTTCTATAATACAATACAATTCTATACTATTCTGTTAACTCTATATTTTATACTTTTATAATACAGTACAATTCTATACTATTCTGTTAATTCTATATTTTATATTTCTATAATACAATACAATTCTATACTATTCTGCTAACTCTATATTTTATACTTTTATAATATAATACGATAGTTCTACATTCTAAATATAGTATAATGTAATATATTTCACTAACTTTATTACACTCGACCATTACATTCTTCCTCATTAATACAACAATTGCACAACATTTATAATATCTGTATACTACAATATTATAACGTTATAAAATATTATTCTACAATAATTCTATATTACCCTACTATGTGTTATTCTATATTGAATACAAAAGTGTAGACAGCCACTGCACTCTTCCTCAAACATTCTCAAACTCACGCGGTCAATATTCAAATCCTCTTCCGATATTTATTCAAATACCTATTGCTATTGGAATACCTCGAGAGGGAAAAAGGAAAATAGATACAAATCCTTAATTGACCGCTGAAGTCTCTTGCTTCTTTTGGACACTCTCGGAGATACGGTGTACTAGATCGGAGAGAGACGGCTAGATTTTCTCGATGCATGTCTGGTGGGTGGTTGAAAGAAACGAGGGGAACGCAGACAGGTGAACGAGCACGCATAATTATCGCGCCATACTCGACGATAATACCCTAGTTGTGCAGCGCAGCTGCCCAACGAAACAGAAAGCACCGAGAACGAACGGGGCTCGCGTGCGCTCGCAATTACGCGCGGTGCGATTACGTCGCGCGCGTTTACCTTTCATGATCGTATTCGCCTGACCTATTCCTCTTCCCCGACCGTCATTGTCAGCCGTACTGTTTAATTATCATTAGCCGTGAACGATACACACGCGACCTTACTTACCACGTTCGGTTGTGGCATATTCGACTGTTCGGGAATTGGGAACGAAGACGAGAAACAACGAATTTTTATTTGAGAAACAAATTGGAATAATCGGCTTGTAATTTCATCTTGGACACGAATCAAGTCTGTTTATACGAACTTCTGTTGGGAACTCTTCTGAATCTGATCTGACCTAATCTGAGATTGGAACTCAACTTGAAATTATTCATAGAGCATTTGTTATATAAAAGAATATATAATTTTGTGTATTAGTTACATGCTAAGGAAATTAATTTCTACGTACATGATTCTTTTAACACTGTGCGATTTTTGTTTGAAATACTTTTTCCTGCAAAAGATAAATGTCGAGTAATTTCAGGTGATACAGTCAAATGATATCCTGTATAATTGATTTTCTCCTCCACTAGTGATTATTCGTTCATATAATCACAAGAATCTCATGCAATCACAAGTTTAAATAAATGAATTTAATTAGCAAAAGTTCATTTAATTTAAAATTTGACTCAAATAAATGGAGCAAGTCTAATTATTTTAATCGGTGTAACTTGAAAACAAAAAGATTAATAAAAGTATGGCTATCATTGTGTAATGTGATCATTAATTAACTAATTATTTCAACCATCTTCCGTACCTTTTTGTGATTTTAATACTAAAAAAAAAATGTGATGAATCATGTTATCAGATTGACAGTAGATACACAAAGTTGCAAATTATATTGGATGATAAAAGGGGAACCGAGTGGTAGACTTGATCGGTTAGGGCGATTCTTACGAGTGCAAGTGTTGAGTTCGTCCGTCTATCGTTCGAGGATGTAAGGGTGAGGTTATGGTTGGTGGAGTTTGACGAGACACGCGAAGTTTTTAGAGCATAGGTCATGGATTTCGATGGTCGAATTGCTTCCGAGCTACATACCATTTTCACTATAGACAGAATATAATTCATTATATTTTCATAATACGCAATTCATTTAGTTACATGTAGTTTTATAATATCTCGATAATGAAATATTTCGCGCAATAATAAAATAAAATTAGAATCTAAATGATACACGTTGTCTTCCAACACACTGTATCATTTAGCCTTGGTAATGGAATATTCCAAAAATGTAAAAACTGCTCCACAATTCTATGTAAAGTATATTTTAGAATTCATAGAAACCAATGCTGTGACTAATTTTATACAATTGAATTTAATATTATTGGTGAAATTTTACAAGTCACAAGTTGCAAATTACCAATAGGTACTATAATAAATATCCTCGAAATGATATCATAACTTTTCTGATTATTTTATTTTGGTAGAAACATTGTGAGACGATAAAATACAAATTTATAATTTACGCTTCACGACTTGTCTCGATTTGCTAATATTATTAACTGCAAGAAGATATTAAGACTCTTCTCGCAGAAATAGAACTACTCCATTAAAAAAAAAAAAAAAAAAAAAAAAAAAAAAACGAAATTCTGTCCCATCTCTAACTGTCCGGGGCGAAGTAAAAAAAAAGGCCAATTCTCGACGCTGAAACACCTTTCGATCTGCTCGTGAAGCCGGCACAGGCAATAGGTTAAGAGGATGGGAGAGCAACTGGATCGCGTGACATTTTCTAAAAGCAAAAAGCGACTTGTCCTCGTGATGAAGAGGGTCCCCCTGCTTCAGTTTCGCGGCGGCTACGAAGGACGTGCCTTTCATAAGTTTCCATTATTTGCGCGGAAGGCAGATGTTCCTTCTGGCCGGCGAACGTAGGGAGAAGAAAAAAAAAAAAACCTGTCCCATCGAGACAGAAACGGCTCGTTCCTCTATAAAAACCGTGTGTTCGCGTTCGTTGTATGAATTTACGCCTTTAAAATGCGTGGCTTTATTTAAAAACGGTTGTAGCTCAGGCAACACGGACGATTTGCAATTTAATTGGCAATTTAATTTGCGAGATGCGTGTAACGGAAGAGCGAATGCAAATTGAACTGCACGATTGGCTGTTTCGAGGTACAAAGGATTAGTTACAGGAATATTTACGAACGTATTGTACGCGCTGTACGAGGATTGTAACAAATTTAAAATACAAAGTTTACATTTAACAGCGAGTGGAGTTACACAGAGTAATTGAAAACGGTAGTTAATTTTTGAATATAGCAAGTGCAGTTTTTGTATACATCATATTGATTTAAATGTATTTTAAAAGGAACTCGTAGTTGAAGGTGATAGTGAATATCTAAATGTGCTTTTTCTACATACGTACATACGGTTGATAAGAGAATTTGAACGATTGAAAGAACGTGACATTTAAAAGAATTTTGGATGATCGTAATTTTAAAATAAACTTTCGGACGTAAAATGACATTCCAAGTTACTTTAACCTCAACCGATACAACTTTTTCACGTCCACTCTCCACAGTCGTCCTCATGAATTATCATCGTGAATAACGAATTGACAAATCCATCTGTCTCTCATCTTTTCGCTTCACAATTCCTCTGGGAAGCTTCGCAACATTTGCTTCGCCGCCAGCAACATTCTCACGACATTCCTGCCGCTCCGATTTTTCTTCGGAACGCGATCACGACACACGTTGAATTTTCCCCCATGAATAAAAGCACGGGACACAGTAACACGTCGTCGAACAGGTTGCTATTCCCACTGATTTACGGCTTCGCCACTGCTGTATAATCATTGTGTGTTGGTTATAGTCGCTGTCAATGAGGTGCTCACCTTAACTCGCCGTTCGATTTTATCGCCGCGGTGTAGAACCGATCCCTCCTTTCCCAACGGGCAATTACCGGCTCGCGCGGCGCTAGTGTCGCTTTACAGGAATTCGAAACGTCGATGCGATTTGCGAGCTTGCCTCGCGCGATAAATTCGACGAACACGCCTGCGTCTGTCTGCGAAGATTGTTGAAGAAGTTGCGACTATCGTCGACCGCGCGTGCTTCTGTTTACTGTGTTATTTTTACGCTTGAAAATTGCAGATCGATATTCGGAGTCATTGAGATAAGGAGGATATTAATTCTCGTCTTGTCACTCGTGTCAATTTGAACGCTCGCAAATCGTCATCGTCGTGCGTTACTGAGAGCGTGTTACCTTCAACCGGAAGGTGCAGCAACGAACGCGAGGCGCTTGATGCCTGTAAAACTTGGTCAGTGTGAAGACAGCCTTATCAATTCAATGATTCAAGAACAAAACCGAGAAACCAACAGATAGTCCTGTCACCCAAATCCAACCAAGGTCCAAACTGACTCAGAAGCCTAAGAGTCAGCAATCGCTCCAACCAAACAAATGTACAGTTATATATATTCCGAATCAATGATGAAGAAACCCATTCTTGTTCGCCTTCTCACCCAGTTTACTTCTTTCGTTCGTGCCTCTTCGTCGTTATAGTCACACGTGATTATACATTATATTTAAAATAGTAGAGTCACCGTGGTTAAAGTCCCGTGACATCAGCCTCGCTAATGTCATGATAGTTCGAGTTATATAATAAATCGCAATTAGAAAGTGGCAGCAAGGGAGATCGCGTTTAATTTTCAATGGTAACCGAGTTGAAACTAGAGTGGATGTGCAACCGCGCGCGCGATGAATTGTAATTAGAAAACGGCGTTGAGAGCTGTAGTTTTCAAGGTTGAATGATTACGTACACTAACGTGTTAGACGGTGGTAGAAAACGAAGTGGAGAAACTAACACCTCACCTCGTTCGTGTGATTATTGATATAAATCGTAGTCCGGTAGTGCCTCGAAGGCGAAGCTTGTTAACAATTAGCGTTCAGCTAAATGAACATGTCGATGAAGAAATTAATTTCGTAATTGCATGTACATCGTTTCCGAGATTGATAGCGTAAGATAATTTCGTAATTGATACATCGTTTCTGGTATGCATTACTAAACAAAATTTCTCCTACTATGTGTCACAATAAGTATTCTGATGTTTACATGTATCTTCCTATATCTATATGAATGTGTATACTATAAATTTCTATATAATATTTCTATACTATAAATTTCTGTATTTTTAATTTCCCAAAAATGCATGAGGATATTCGTGGTCTGTCGATTAGTCGTACCGAAAGCAAACTATATTCAAGAACACGATGTTTGTTCCTGACAGTTTTGTCAGTGGATGCAAAATCGACATAGTCAACCGTAATTACTCGCGATTCTATTTCCGTGTTCCTTCTCCCTATCTTTATGGGACCTTCCCGTAGGATTTCGTGTGGGTGAGCGCGCAAGATTTACGACGTATAACGACCCATCGTGCTCTTTCAAGGCGTAGCAGTCCCTTCGATGCCGAAAACGCTCGAATAAATCCTAAATCTGGCGCGATTCAAGTTGCCCTTGGCTCCAGAGATGGAGGACAAAATAAAATTGCCATCGGTAAAAACTTCCTCCGGCTGAGACACTTAATTCTAATTAGGGAGATTTAGGACACGCGACGTTCTCAAATTGCAATTTATCGCAAAAAATTAGATTTTGGAATTATTCTGAAAATTTCTTAAGCTCACAACTAAAGATGAGAATTCGTGGTCTTCACATGCGATTGCTGATATTACGAAATTATTCGATTGCGGTTTATTGGAATTAGGGTATGTAAAGACAATTTTGAAGACGATTGCACGTGCTTGCTTAATTTTTTCGAATACGATTCTCGAATATTTACGTTCATAAACATACAATTCATCTCATAAGATATGATATAAGTCGTACGATAATTCATAATAATAATAAAATGTAATTCATGTTGCAAGTCGTACAGCAATAATAAACTATAAAGTGACATTGATTAACTACAACCTCCGGACATTCAGCGAATAAGGAAGCTCAATTTTTAAGAAGAATATAGACATAAAATTGAAATGGTAGAAGCAACATCTTAATCATACTTTCTTTAAACTTATGTCGTTAGACCACGGATGATCATAACAATCAGAATTGAGATATTTCGTTTTAAAATATATAATTTTTTTCTTACAATATCGTCGACTATCATCGATGCTTTTCGTCATGCAAAATATACATGTGACAATCCACTCGAGAATGTTATTCAAAATTTACAGAAAGAAAAACGTATAATAAGTATACAAAAAAAGAGAACAGTTCAAAGAGCATGATATCGACAAACAAGTTGTCTTCGAAACTTTATCAGCACACAAGGTCGTAGATCCGTATAAAATCGAAATGATGACAGACAGTATGCGAAATTAAATACAATGCGTCAATATGAATCGCATCCTTGGATGCGTGTCTCCTCGTTGGCTAAATATAATTCGTCCTTGAGCATTCCTGCCGAGCTCGTGGATGGAAAAAAAAAAAACGATCTCGTCGTCGACGACGATGAGGACAAGATCGAAAGGATCATCACGTCGACCGAGTCAACCCCTTCGAATTGAAAATTAGGATTCATCGGTTCGTGGAAGGGGTCGGTGGTACGGAGGGCCACTCGAAAAATCAAGATGTCAACGGTGGCCGTCGGTCGCGCGGAATTCGGAATCAGCCAATGCCGGATGCGCGGCCATTTTCGTTGCGGCAACCTGCCCAAGCAGTGACGTTGCTGCTTTCGCGAGACGATTTCCTAGACGCTTGGAGCATGATACTGTTTGTAATTGTTCGTTGCGTTAGCCAAATGGTAGGAGGTTACTGTTGTTCAAACACTTTTTCTTCCCTTTTTTCGTCCTTTCTTGGAATTTTTTTTTTTTTTTTGACTAGTGTTAACACTAGAATTATCAAAGTGGTCAAAATGATCAATTTATAATTTTTGTTATATTTATATTGATATTTTATAGACGTAAAACAACGTAATCCTCGTGACTTAAATAGTTTTTCGTAAAATATATAAGTAAAAGCTTGCACACTCCACGTGTATTATAAAGTTTCTCTGTCTTTTTTTGATTTCAATGTCTCTGATGGAAATTTTATGCTTTAGTCGTCGATTGTTCTAGTGTTAAGCGATGAATAGATTGCGGTATGAAAATCGCGTAACTATAGATATTAGGTGAAAATTGTGGTTTGTATATTCTACATATTTTTAAATATTATGTATTCTCTACGTATTTGTGTATGTGGTTTTTTTTTACAAATATATAAAAATTTGCAATCTGTAAAATCTAATGATGAGAATTATTGTTCAGAATTATTGTTCAATGCTATTAAAAGCATTCTTTTCATTTCTTGGTTAATTTCAAATCCATGTTGTTTCTGCTCGGATATGTATTATATTAATATCTTCTTCTTTTAAATTTGCTATAACTACTGACTCCCTACTTGTTTCTTTTTCGTGCAATCATTTCCTTATATTAAATACTAAATGCTGGTTTGCGTAACTGAGGAGGATCGTGTTTCAATATTCCTGACCATAATAATCAGTGTTCTTGGTTTTCTTCTTTGGCTTTATTTCTTTTTAATCTTATTGAGATTATTGATTCTTGAAACTATTTCTCCTGGTATGAAAATTTATCACAAAGGACAGCAAAAGGAATATGTTGAAAAGGATTAAAAAAAATTGAATTTATTTATTCACGAATAAAATAGAATCGATATTTTTCAACATGTTTCTCTTTTCGAAAAATATCGATTCTATGTTTCTCATTTTTTAAAAATATTTTTTCGATTGATTCTCACGAAGGTTCTTCAGTCAATCTTATGAATATTAATTACGAGCACAAGCCTATCTACAGCAAGGGAAGTTTCTATCATTTTCTCCGACTTGTTTGAAACTAATTTTGGTACATACATTACACCTCTTTTTTGTTTCATCTTATTAAAGAACTTAAAAGGAAGATGTTATTCTTTTCTACTGACAATCATTAACGTCTTTAAACGATTGAGAACATGTTCAACCTTCCTACTCACAATTAGCAGATAAGATCGACGATTATGCAAACAATAATTAAAACCGCGGTACGACGAGGAAAATGCAAAAGGAGTATTACAAAATAACCACAACCATAATCATAACCGCGAGGAAATTACACGAGCTCGGGCAGGCACGTGATATAGTTAACCACGTTTTAAGTTAATGTTTCGATACAGGAAGATAGTGATTGAGATGCACGGGACGTTTTAACCATTCGACGGATACAAACGTCCATCTTCGTTCTCGATTGCCGAAACGACCGCCGCTAATTAATTATTCCTCGCGTACGCCTCTCTCTACGTGAACGTTTAGGCTCGGTTGGACACTGTGTAACGTGTCCCAAACGCGGCGAAACTATCCAAAACCCTCAACTTTTTTTTCGAAACGTTCATATATAAAATACAGTTAAAATAAAAATATGAAATGTATAAAATATAAAATTAATTGAGGCAAAAGTATAAAATTGCGCTTGAGTTAAAGTTATACATTTTAAAATTTTAGCAGAAATATAATAATATTATTTATTATTAATGTAATAACATTATTTATAACTATATAAATCATTGTTTTCGTGACATTTTTACAAAGCTCGATAGATATTATTTTTACGAGAGATTATCAAAAGTCATCCTCCTTTGAATTTTAAGAAAGGATTACAGTAATTATTCTTACGAAATTTTTTAGAGATCCGAGACTAATTAAATTTTATGAATTGAATTACGAGAGATGGAGCAATCGAAGAAGGGGATTTTTATAATGAATCAGCAGAATTAATACGCTGCTCCTCTTTTGGCGATTTTTTAAAAGAAAACATCAAGTCATCGTGAAGAATTGTTTCCTCTTAGAATAGCAACAGAGGATGTGAGATTTCGTACACGTAGCTTCTCAGGATACGAATACCTACCTCGCGTGATTCGAGTTACTAGTAATTTACATTTGTGCGAAAAATCTTATTAATGTTACCATATATATTGCCTTCATTATCATCGACAGAGCACCGAGCAATTCTTTTGCAATATTCTGTTCCTGTTAATTAGTGCTGTCTGAAAATCAAAGACTAACAATTCAAAGGAAATTTAATATGGAACTTTTAAAGTATTGATTTATAAATTCTTGACCAATTTAAAAAATCGAAAGATTTATATGTTAAAATCTACTGTGGAGTAATTTGCTAACTAAAATATTAAACTTTATCTTTAACACTATTTACTTATCCTTAACTCTGTCCTTATTCTATTTTTGTTCTATCTTTAACATCGTTTTTCTCAATTCCAGAAATTCCAACATTTCTATTAAAATACTAGACTCTATATTTAACACCATTTATTGTAGTAGTTGGTAGCACCAAGTATTGATTTATAAATTCTTGACCAATTTAAAAAATTGAAAGATTTACATGTTAAACTCTAATTTGCTAACTAAAATATTAAACTTTATCTTTAACACTATTTACTTATCCTTAACTCTGTCCTTATTCTATTTTTGTTCTATCTTTAACATCGTTTATCTCAATTCCAGAAATTCCAACATTTCTATTAAAATACTAGACTCTATATTTAACACCATTTATTGTAGTAGTTGGTAGCACCAAGTATTGATTTATAAATTCTTGACCAATTTAAAAAATTGAAAGATTTACATGTTAAACTCTAATTTGCTAACTAAAATATTAAACTTTGTCTTTAACACTATTTACTTATCCTTAACTCTGTCCTTATTCTATTTTTGTTCTATCTTTAACATCGTTTATCTCAATTCCAAAAATTCCAACATTTCTATTAAAATACTAGACTCTATATTTAACACCATTTATTGTAGTAGTTGGTAGCACCAAGTATTGATTTATAAATTCTTGACCAATTTAAAAAATTGAAAGATTTACATGTTAAACTCTACTGTGGAGTAATTTGCTAACTAAAATATTAAACTTTATCTTTGACACTATTTACTTATCCTTAACTGTCCTTATTCTATCCTTAACATCGTTTATCTCAATTGCAATAATTCCAACATTTCTATCAAAATACTAGACTCTATATTTAACACCATTTATCTCCTCGATTTCAACAATTCCACAATTTTCACCCAGCTAACCCAAGCAACCGCCTGATCTCACCGACACACCGAACCAGCGATTTCCTCCGTGCATCTTCGAAGACGTCGACCGGGGCTTCACGGATCGATCGACGAGTATCACGATCCACAGCACGTAGCGAAGACGCGAACGCGTGGCTCGTGGCGAAAGTAAATCCTTTAATTAAACCGGCCGGGTCGTTTCTCACGGGCAGCAGTGGCAACCGAGTGCCAGTGTGGTGGCCGATCACAATGGAAGGGCGGACACATGTCCAGCCATACGAATAACGCCTGATTCCGGCCACGAGTGAATCGCAGGAAGCCTTCCTGCGACACGTTCGTCGTACACCTCTTCCTGCCGTCCTCGTTCGCCTTCGTTCGCGTCCTATATTTAGAAAACGCGCGCCATTACGCGCGCTCGCTCGCGCCACTACTTCCCTAATAAATTCGCCCATAATTGCAGCCGTCCGCGTGCTACGACGCATACGCTTTTATGCAAATCCGAGCCACGGTTTTTTTTCCTCTCCTTCTCTTCCTTTTTTCTTTTTCCTTTGCGACGCGACGACTAGCTCCATCGCCGTACAAACCGCTCGTTACACCGCGACCGCGGCGTAACTAATTAAACTTGTAATTAACGAGCGGGGCTTGCTCGATCTCAAGGTGTCCGACGCGTACGCTCGGGCCAAACACGTGCTCGACTTTGTTCACTTAACGCTTCTTATCGTTCTTCGTCCCGTTTCCGTGGAGAAATCTGTCGGAATTCGTTTTTCCTATGCACTCGTGGTGCATGGTCGAAACGGAGAAAGTGTTTGTTTTTGGACGTTCGTGATTGAACAGTAACGGTTCAGAGAAGAACGGGACGATCAAACATTTGTTTCAATGAATATTTTGGAGAAGTTTCGCAGTTTTGTGTCTCTAGCGTTGCATCATCGATCGTTGGAACAAATTAAGAAAGTCGTTGAAAGATTGGCTCGTTTCAATTAATGATAGTCCAGCAATATCGTTTTATCGAGCGTGTCTTGCAACTGCGATAAACCTCATAACTCATTTACACGTGTTTAATTATTTATTATACATGTTATTGCATGTAATAAAAATGTAATCAGATTCTCCATCACGATCGTAAAACTGTTAATTCAGTTAGCAAATTGCACCAACAGTAATTATTTTGTTCGATTTGTTTCTGTTTCTCCTTATCTATTCTCTATCAACGTTAGACTCGATAAAGGCCGATTCACGCGGATCTTTTCTGCTACTGTTGAACTAACGGCCGAACGCGGACGAACGAGTGAAAATTGTCAACAAAAATACAAATTGCCATCGGGGATAAGCGAAACTATCTTTACGACAGCTGCTGGTCAGTGGTGCATTACCATCAAAGTGTCGCTAATTACACGGCTGGGTCCTGTCGTTGCACATAACCGGTAAACCGTTATTAATGCACGTTTTCCCATGCAATTAATAATGTCTCGCGGAGACAAGATCGGGGCCAATGGACGAAATATCAGCGATTAAATGTAAATACAACGAGGTTACTCGTGACTATTTTCGACTGATCTGTCCTTGCGCTTGTTAGTTGTCGTTTTGCGAGCCGTTCGCTTCAAAATGTCCCGTCGATTCATTATAACTGCTCTGAAAGCACGGCCGAAACATGGCTATTTCAACGAAAATGAATGATTGTTTGTTCAGCAAGGCTGATAAGGGGTTGGAGTACGTATCGTCAGGCGAGCGTATTGGTGAAAATTGATGTCCGCGACCGCGATTAAATCCTCGGTTCCCCTGGCGAACGGGGAGAATTGAGGATAGGTTTGTCTAGAGAGGATACGTCTCTTTGTTTTTCTAACGTGAACCTGTTTTTACCGATCATGCGAACGCGCGTTTTAATGACTGGTTGCTCGGTTTGAGAAATTACACGGCCTCGTCAATGAGATAAACTAGGAAACGCAATATTAATCAACGTCAGATTGAGTAACACGCGAATTAAAAATTGCGCGCGACGGTCCATAAATTAAATTTTAATTAAAACGCCGCGTAGACCTCATCCCCGAACAATATTCATCTTCGTTTCTACCGAGTGCAGACTTTCTCTGAGTTGTGGCGAACAAAATTCCGCGATAAATTAGAAAAATGTTCAGATCTTCGTTTACGCGTACGTGGAGCGAGCAGACCGAAAGGCTTTTTGATTCTATCTCCCGACAGAACTCCAGCGAGACCCTCGTAAAACTGTCGGACGGTTTTCAATCGAAGGTTTCGTGATACGTAGGCGAAGATTTACGCACGCCACGGGCTATCGAACTTCAACAGTGATCGTTCTCACCGGTGTTGGTTGCTTTCAGCAGTTTAGTAGTGTTTCGTTCGCCGCCACCGCACACGACGCGCGCGGAAACAATTGGAATTCTGGACAGGCGCGCGAGGATGAAGTAATAATCGTTTATTGCGATCCGTGGAATCGAACAGGAAGTGTGTTTGTTCCTTTGGTCGCTGTTCGTTGAGCGTGTTTCCAACGTGTAGTCCAAAGTATAGAGGCTGATCTGTCCAGTGAATGAACGTTGCTCGTTTACGATGATAAATTAACCATCGTGCTCTCTTCTTAGTGAAATTTACATAGCGAATCGCTTCTCTCGCAGAAGCTTATGTTCCACTTATAATCTGTAAATTATTGCATTTCTTTTCTCGTGACGTTTTACAGATTCGAGATAGATGAGCTTACAATTTTTTATTTTAACCCCCTGTCGATGAATATTGTTTTCCATTAACAGGGCCGTTTCGTATGGTTGTTTCGTTTCCCTGCTGATTTTTTATTGTTTTGGGCGTTGGAAAAAGTTGTAGCAAGTTGTTTTATAAGCTCTCATATTGAAATTATCTTTACTCCCTTTTCAACACAAAAATTCTGTTACATGTTTCACGTATACGCATCATAGTAATCTTCTTTAAGGATTTCATGTTATTTTCAGTATCGATCTTACAGGTGTTGTTTCACATGAAATCTGCATACAACTTTTGTTCACTATCTCTTTCGATTATATTAATAAAATACCAACAAAAGAACAAATTTCAACATATCACCTTTATGTAAACAATATACATATATGTGTATGAAATTATACTTTTTACCGTTAGTCTTCCATGAACAAGATTATTCCCCATACAGATTTACGATCCAACCTCAAAATACACGCCTTATACAAACATTCATCAAATAGAATTAATGTTTTCACAACGAGCATTCTCTAAACAAATATATTATTGCTCTTCGCAACCATTTCCATGTAGTAGATGTACGAGGGTTCATTATATAGCTCCGTCGGAGGAGTTACACGAATCCGCGTCGGGTAAATTATCGTCAGAGTATATTTTGTTTGGAGGGCAGGGCCGCGTCAGCTACTGCAGATTTACGATGACATTTAGATCTTACTTTTTTGGTCCTTGTGCGAAACGTGCACTGAGCAATCTTAATTCTCGTGCGAGCATCGCCCAAGAATTTCGAACTTGTTGATTTCTCGCTTGTTTCCTTCGATTTTACAGCACTATCCTTCGATTTATCATCATCCGTCGAAAATCAATTTATCGATCGACGAAATATTTCTCACTTGATTACTTTGTTATTTTCTTTCGCGGCGGGCACGTTCGTTGCATACCTGACCTAAATTAGAAATTTTTGTAGATGTTGCAAAGTTAGAATGAAAGAAATGAAAAATTCATACCTTGAGACATGTTAAATGTTGAGTTTATATTTATGTTAAGAAGGTATTCTGGTAATCCGGCTTAAAAAGATCAATTTTTTTCTTTTACATTTTCTCTTCAAAGTTTATGCTTTCGAAAATGTCTGTGTAAAAGGATTTATTTGAATTCGTAAAATTGGCAAAGTTACAGATGTTTCAAGGAAACGGTGTACTGTTCGCAACGTATGAATATTTTTGTACAACGGATAACAAAAACTTCAAATGTGTTTTTCTCAAAAAATATTTTACCTTGTGATATTATTATTTTATAATATTTTATTTTTTCTACTGCTCGATTGATTGCAAGTATGAAATGTGTTTTCCTCAAATCCATATTTTTTACAAACTTCAAATGTGTTTTCCTCAAATCTATATTTTTTAAACTGGCTGACGGGATATCTCACGTTTTAGTTGACTTGAAATTTGGAGGAAATCTTCACTGAATGTACCTTTATCGCATGAATCAAGAATTTCAAAATCTGATGTTTTTTCTATATTTTTTTTTTTTTTTTTTTTTTACCACTCAAAGGACAAAAAGCACAAGGGAAATCGATATTTAAACTTCAAAATGCTGCCATTTTTTTAATTTCCGAAATTTCGTTTCAGTGGTTCATGCTGTAGTCATATTTATACTAATTAAGATGCTTTTTGGTTTTTTCGTTTCAAATAGCCAGATTGACCGGAACCATGTCAGCCGTTTTTAAAAACATGCTTTACCTAAGGCTATATAATTTCCACAACTTTCATTAATTTCGCTAAAAAAAGAAAATTGCAATTACTCTTTAAGTATGAATAAATCTGTGTGCGAAATATCAAACTGCATATGGTTTTCTTAGAAAAAAATCCCAAAAGCGTCGATTCTTATAAGCCAGATTACCAGAATACCTCCTTAAGTAAAGATGTGCTACACAATTGTCACGTAGAATTGGAATGGAAAATTGGGATGTATATTTTTATTTTTTTTTTTTTTTTGGACATCTCCAAATATCCGTTATTTCTATTGGCTTAGAGGAGCAATAATCAGCAGTTTTTGTAATTGTACAATATTCATTGAGGATGTTTCGTGTATGAAACTGTTACAGGTTCTGACGAAGATTATCGTGCACGTTATCCCGCGAAAGGGAAACTGTTCCATCATGCACGGATACACGTACGAGACATTCCATTGATTGTGTATACGTTTATAAAAAATCCTCGAGCATAAATGTATAAACGTGAGAACAGCAATAAAAGAAAAAGCCGCCGTGGCTTGATAATCAGTCGCAATTTCCGTAATTCCGCGAGATTACCTCCGCTCGGGTGGTTTTAAAAGTGCCAACTCAATTTCGAAACATCTTTATCTCTAAATCCCGCATACCTGACCTATAAGTACCAGTGCCAAGATCTCGTGCATGAAATCACCATCTACCCCTTTGGAAACTCGAAGATTACCGCCCGGCAGAACCGGCAATTTCAAAAAAGCGTGCGCACTCTCAACTCTCTAAGCTCCAATCATCTCTCGTCCCGGGAACGATTTCATCGACTCCTGGAATCGTGATCATCGTGCCGGTGCTACCTGACCCTGGCTCGCGTTCGATCGATACTCGCACGAGATCGGATCTTCCCCCCCTTTTTTTTTTGTTTTCAGGAGGTCGATTATGCGAAAAACGGTCGGCGAGAACCCACTACCCCCGGCCATCAATAACCATCACTTAAGTAATTTGCGACTAATCATCGGGTATTTGCCACCGATACTCTCGTTTAACGTCTCCTTAATTATCTCTTCATATTTTTATACGATTATCCAACTCCGATGAATTATTCATCCGGGAGTGCTTCCCTTCCGAGGTTAGGCGAAGCAGGATTGTTGATTTTTATCTCCTTGGATTTTTGCCACGAGTCATTACGTTTGCGCGCGATCCTGCTTTTCCGGATTGATGGTTGTTGCGAATGATAGTATTTGGGGCTTTAATGGGTTTAATGGAGTTGTTTTCCTTTGAGTTGTCGAGCGATGGTTTGTCGACTTAGGGAAACGACGGGATTCTTGCGAGACGACGTCAGATTGGAGGATCGAAGCTCTTGTCTTTGCGGATTAGCGCGAGCCAATCATTTCTCTGTCTCTTAGAATTGTAAAAGTTTGATCTATATCTAAGTACATTCGTGCAATTTTAATTCGAAAAGAATTAAAATTGAAATTGAAGTATTTAAAATTTTCTTCTCCTTCTTCCTCATTTCTGTTTCTTCTTCGTCGCATCGACAACGAGGTCATTAGTTGGAGTTAGACATGTGTGTAGTTTGTGTTTCTGAGATATTTTAAATCTTTATACGCTATTTTGAGAAGTCAGGTTTATGTCTCTGTTGGGCTTCTGTGGTGTGGCATTCGTGCAGAACGTGAGTGACTGTTAATGAGTGGTTATTATAGGTGTAGTTCTTTTAATTTTGTGTTCGTGTGTCAGCTTGGTATGACCAGTTCTTAGACGTGTAATAATTATTCCTTCTTTCCTGTCGCTAATGTTTGGTGTTTGTTGGTGAAAGTCTCGGATACTTTTGTGTAGTTGAGTGCTTTTAGTTGTGATCCATGTATTGTTCCATTCATTTTTTATTACTTTTTTGCAGTGAATTATTTGGTCTTCATAGGGGATTGGAAGGTGGTTGCGATTGTCAGTAAGTGAGGAAATTGTGGTTTTTTCATTTCCTTCTATTCCTTGATGAGCTGGAATCCAGATGACTGTAGCTTTTGTGTCAGGTTGGTTGTAGTTTAATTCTTGGATGGTGATTATCAATTGGTTATCTTGGTCATATGATTTCGTTAAGGATTTTGTAACGCTCATGGAGTCGGTGTACATGACGACCTGGGTTTCATTATTTGAATGTGCATATTGTAATGCTTCTAAAATGGCATAAGTTTCGGCTGTGAAGGTGGATGATGAAGAGGGGAGATTCTGTGTTTTTTGGCTTTTTTTGTAATGATGGCGTATCTAGTGTCCGTTTTCGACACGTCAGTGTAAATCTTGCTGTGGTGGGTGTAGTTGTTGTTTAATTCTAGGAATCGGGCCCTATAGTCAGTTGGATTGAGGAATTTTAGGGGAATTCGGCGAGATTTTGTATTTAAGAATTTAAAATTTTGTATTTAAGAAATATTAGGATCACCGAAATGTAACTTTTAAAATATGCGATATGTAAAGTATAAATTTAGCGAGTTGATTCATATTTCAAAAATGTACAATACATGTGATAAATATATTACATATTTTAATACAATGTTGACCGGTCACGAGTTAACTCGTGTTTACACTTGCATTAGCTATTTTAATTTGATTTCTGAATATCTCATAATCAGGGTAATATATACGGGATATTGTGAAATACTTATTCGTCGTGTTCAACCGTGTTCACTTTATTATAGAAAAAAATTACTTTTATTGATGTAAATTACTTTCATTTATGTTTTTATTGCAATTTTAGTGTTACAAGAATTTTAATCATGATGAATCGTGACGGTGAAGAACTTTTCAATAAACTATAAGCAGACGCTTTATCTGATTATTCGAGTGATTTTGAAATATATTATAGTGTATATATATAGTATATACTAATATTATATAGTATATATTATAGTAATGTGGAAATTGATAGTTTATCGCAGCGAAACTAGATATATTTGCAAAACCTGTACCATTATACGTGGGTGATTGCTATACAGTTTATCACACCAAAAAAATATATTTTATGTATAATATTACTAAAATATATTACATGTATAAAATACTATATATATATACAAAGTTTCATTTAAATTCATTCTGTATAAATAAAGTATATCGAAGTTTATTTAGATTGTTTCACGTTCATACTCAATTACGAAATAATAGCCATTGTCATGAGATAGCTTCTGTTTAAAAATTATTAGTCAATAATGTCTTAAAAATCTGCAAAAACAATTATATACAAATTCTCAAGTGTAACATGTCGAAACGTTAGGTATACCAATGTTAGGAAAACGAGATTCGTCAATTTTTTTGAAACAATGTCCGCGCGTTATAATTCAATCGTTTCGCTTGTGACCGTAAGAATAATTAACGCTGGCAGTCATATATAAAATTGTTGCAACACGTGGTCTCGCTGGAAATCCACATTTATATTTCTGCTTACGGTTGCCGAGAGTAATTAGTTTCGCGGCCCGTTTCAGTTATAATCGTAAGCGTAATTAGTGGAAATTACGATCATCAGCGTGATTAATACGGGCCTGGACAGTGGCTATCAGAGGACGTTCGCTTCGTTTTGCGTACGATCGTTGCTACGTAATTAGCGCAACTGGATGCCACGGCCTTGCTTCTCTGATCGTCGAAGGAAATTATTTATGACAGCAATAGTAGCGAGTCTAAGTATCATTGCGATTGATGAGAATAGTAAAGCCCGATTCACGCTTTGTGGTTCGTTCTGCTCCCTTGGCTTTGCCTGATCAAACGTTAGGGTGATCTGTCCAGTGAAAAATAGATAAATTACACACAACAGCGGATTTTCGTGCATTCATAGGAAATTTAAAGATACAAATATAATATGAAATATTCAAAGTGTAACGTTTTTTATAATGTTTGGTATGTAAAGAAATTCTCTACCCAAAAAAAATATGATTTTGCATAAAAATTCGTAGTCTACTTATTACAATCACGAAAATTTACATAGTAATTTATGCGTGAAGATCCACTGATTTCTTAAGAAAACATTCTTCTTATCTATGAAATTACTACAAAGATTTAGAGTTATGTTCAGAATTTTGTTGCTCTCTTCTCTCCTTTCCACTAATTGCAACTATTCGAAGCAGTTCTTTTTTTTAAATATCCTTTTTTTTCACTTCGTGAGATACTTTCGCTCATTGATTGTAAATTTATGGTATGTATATTCGTTCGACAAATTTTTCCTTTAATTCTATGCCAGAATCTTCTTAATGAACTATCGAAGAGAATTATGTTCCAAGATGCGTAAAACGTGGAGTGATAAATTTATAAATATTAATTTTGACATATAGCTTAGATGTTCATGCTAAATCATTTCTGTAGAAACGCGAACGAATCGATAGTGTAGATTGGGCATAAGGGAACTCTTCATTTTCAATTGAATATTGCATCTTGTCGGAAGTATACTTAACAAGTTTCTAGTTGCAGAAAGAGAAACGAACATTTTTTTTTCTTTTTTTTTTTAATTTATGATCAACGTCGCATCTACCTTCTGGTCATTAGCGACGACTAGGTACTGTTTCCTTCTTTTCAAGACGATTATACCTTATGGTAGATGTTAGTTTCCTTTGGATAATTCAGGACATTTCCTATGTGTTTCTGCGACGTCAGGGCTGCCGGTGAAGTTAGTTTGTACTTTTGCCTTTGAGCGTGGTACTTGCTGCGTTCAAATAGAAGACGATTGATTGATAAAATTCGGTTGCATTGGATACACATTAGGAGTTCTGTTTTTTTTTTTTTTAATAGATACTCACGTGTGAGTTTGCAGTGTCCTGTTCTAAGCCTTGTCATGACTATTCTGTCTTTTCTTTTCATGTTGCGGGTAGGCATTGTTTGACAGAAATCTTGGATTATATTATGAGTTTTTTTTGGAGGTGTTCCATATTTTGTTCCACGATTGTTTTTCGGCATGGTGTAATGTTAGAACAAAGTCTTGATAAGGAATGACATCCAACGAGGGCGATGTTGCTTCTTTGGCTGCTATGTCAGCTTCGTCGTTACCTTTGATTCCCTGGTGTGATGGAATGGAATCCAGGCGATGATTATGTCTTTGAAAAACGAACATTTATTATTGGCTGTAATATATATTGATTGTACAGGATGTGCCATAACACATGTGGAACTCATTTCAGTGGTGAACAGGGGACGTTAAAGCAATGGGAAAAAAATTTATTTGAAAAAGTTTTATTTGATCTTTTTTGAAGGTTGTAGCCTTTTATGTTTCACAACTGCTCGTCTTCATAAAATTATTCCTGTGTGCAAGTTTGCAATCGCTGTATCAAAGAATTTTTTATCTTTCAGAAATCTCAAATTTTCAAAATTTCAGAGATTGCACGTCAAATCTGTTGGCAGCTTTGTATGTCCAGGCACGAGATACTTCAACATTGATAATAATAACGAGTGTAACATAATTGTACTCAAGTAGCAAAATCGAAATGGCTAATGGGACCAGAATAAAAATGGCTATAACTTTGAAACAGGATCAACTGTAATACACGTTCGAACTTTCTTCGTGTTATTTAGGGAAGTTGATCTCACGTGTTATGATACACCCTGTACACGTATTTCACGGAGTTTATAAACGATCTAATCTACAGTATCAATCTATAACTAGAAGCGTAGCAACTATGTGTTTAAAATGTGTGCTTGAAATTCGAACGGGGTAAAAAACTTGTTTATCGAGGCTAATTATATTTTATGGAGTCGCTTCAATGTAGGAAAACTGTCACGCAATTGATCGAGCCATTTTGTCACGTGAAAATAAGAAAGAAAGGAAGAAGGAGAGGAATATCCTTCGCTGTAAAGAAACTGTCGTGAAATTGAAAGGAAAAGGAGAGGAAGGGAAATATTTTTGAAATCTTATTTTCAAGAGAAGTTTAAAAGTTTAAAACTTCGAACTTGGCTTTCTCGTACACGAACTACCAGATAAACTGGATTTTAATGTAAATTTTCAACTTACATTTATGTGTGGAATACTATAAGTTAATTTTCTCTCTTAAACCAAGCTTTAAATGAAGTTGGAGTTTGCATTAAGTTTTTAAACTTACTTTTACAATACTAAAGAACGTTACATTTACATTACGTTTAAAATGTTGCAATATCTGTAATATACTTTTGTTATATTCAGTGAACATCGTATGGATTGTGTTATTGTCCAATTGGAGTCATACTACTATTCTTAATCTAACTAAAATCCATCAATCGTCGTCCAATCTTTTCTCATTCTTTCAAATCAGACCACGTTAACGATGGCTTCAATATCGTACAAAAGTGTATTGGCATAATTAAAATCCATCAATCAGAGTTCTTCCTTTGTCAATTTAATTTCATTCAGTTCGACAAACTACAATTGCCCGCAAATTCACATGTCCAACTAAATAAAAATCACAGTCAAAAATTCAAATTCACCAATTATCACCCCTTTCTTACTTCTTCTCTCATTCCTTCAAATCAAATCGAATCACCACGCTAACCTAGTATCTATAATTTATACACAATCTCCAGATACAGCTGAATGATGCATGGCCACTTAAGACGGCGAGACGAAAATGTCAAAAATCGCGAGAAAGGCGAAGTGTGACGTAGAACAGCCTTGGAATAAAATCCTCTAAAAGGATTCCCTGGCTATCGATGCACGCCCCGAAGCAGATGGTTGGCTTTAATATCAGCTCGGTTCGCGCAACACCGTAATGGGCCTTTACGGCGGCAAGCAGCACCGTTTCGCGGTGTAAATTGCACGTTGCATCGATTTACGAGGCGAACAGTAATTTCCACCGTCCTCCGCGCCACGGACGTAACTCACTCGCTCGCTCGGTCGGTCGGTCGGTCGCTCGTACATACGCCTCGCGAGTATGCGATACGCGTACGAATAACGCGCGATGAATACGGGAGAACCGACCAGTTCCGGTGTGGTGTTCGAACCAACGCGCTGGAGAATCGTCTCGCCGCGCGGAACCACGCTTCCACGTCGGGGATCGAAGCGCCTCCGGATCAGGAATTACGCGCGAATCGCGTAAGTACGTTTATGGCACGCGCGGAATTCCTGCCCGTTGCCATTTAACGTCTCTCGTGGATTCTCCTCAATTCCTCTTGGACGCCGCTGTTGAGAAGCGGGAATTTATTTACTGGACTCGTTCGTGTAAATTCTTTTTTTCTTTTTTCGAAAGGCATGGGAGGAGGATGGAAAGATGGAATGCTAGATAGAGGTGTTAAATATTATAATACATTATATTTTGTTGTGTTGGAATATCTTGATTATTTAATATTTTATAATCTGTTTGATATTATTTATTATACGAATTTTAATATTACACTGTGATATTTCATTTATATTAAATTTAATTATATAATTTACACATAAATATATAGTATATAAATATATGTAAATTATATTATAAATTTATATTAAATTTCATTATATAAAGGTGGAATGCTAGATAGAGACATTAAATGTTATAATACGTTATATTTTGTTGTATTGGAATATCTTGATTACTTATAACATTTAATACATAGTAATGTAATTAATATTGTTTATTATACGTACACGAATTTTAATATTACACTATGATATTTCATTTATATTATATTATATAAATTATATTATATAAATTTAATTATGTAATTTATTATACATATAAATGTATAGTATATAAATATATATAAATTATATTGTAAATTTATATTAAATTACATTATATAAAGGTGGAATGCTAGATAGAGACATTAAATGTTATAATACATTATATTTCGTTGTATTGGAATATCTTGATTACTTATAATATTTAATATTTCATAATATAATTAATATTGTTTATTATACGTTTACGAATTTTAATATTACACAATGATATTTGATTTATATTAAGTTATATTATATAAATTTAATTATATAATTTATTATACATATAAATATACATAAATTATATTATAAATTTATATTAAATTACATTATATAAAGATGGAATGCTAGATGGAATGCTACATTAAATATTATAATACATTATATTTTGTTATATTGGAATATCGTGATTATTTATAACATTTAATATTTCATAATATAATTAATATTGTTTATTATACGTTTACGAATTTTAATATTACACAATGATATTTGATTAATATTAAATTATGTTACATGTTCGCATACGTAGTATATATTTTATACTGATTACAAATACTTCGTGAATAAAATAAATATTTGTTACATTAGGAAGATATTAATTTTAAATTGTAATTTAAATATATATCGATTAAATTGGAGTGATTAAATATTAATTAAAGTTTTCGAAGAGTTGCATCAATGAACGAACGAAATTAAGTAATAACTAAATTGACAAATACGGGCGAGAAAATGGCGGTTCCGAACTCTCAAGGGAGCAAACATACGTTTTTCAATGAAATTCTTGCGGTACACCATTGAATAAAATCTACCATAAAATTATTCTCGCCACAGGAGGCCATAAAATCGTTTCGATATATATTTACCATTACGCGGTGCCGATCCTCGTCCCTACGTGATACAATTTCCACTCGACGAAAAAAACCAATTTGTGTTTTCATTCTAATATACGAAGTCACATGAGCCCCGCGTTCAGTCATTCTCGAAATAAGCGTGGGGATGATTGAGCCAGGTCAGGAATCAGATTACTTAGAGTTGGAAGTCTGAAATCGAAGTCGTTTGAATGGGAATAAAATACGGTTTCGGTGTTTGCACTCTGCGGTGGCAGAGTTTGCCTACGAAGCGATGATCGTGGAATGTCGTCCCGTTGATGTTACTCGACCGCGAGCAAAATATTCCTCCGCTCCTCTCATTGAAGTCTCCATTTGGTTGTCCGAGCTGCGTACTCTAATCTACGGTCGATGTAATTTGCCTGTGGCGCTGTACCGTCATTTTAAGCGTGCTTGTGTGCAGGGAAGATACAGCAGCAGTAGACTGTGATAGCATTCTGAGGTCTGTACGTAGTTTTATGGCAAAGGAATCTGAGAGTTTTTTTTTCGGGAAAAATCCAGAGTTACGTGGGAAAGTGGATTTTTATCAAATGGAGCAACTGTGCTAATTGGTGTTTTTATTAACAAGAAAATCTGTAATAACTTTTCTGATCAAGTTTACTTTATTTTCACACGTTCTTCTGTATAATTTATTTTAACACTATCCCAGGTAAAGGATTTTGGATGAAACGTAAGTGCTGAACTCTTTCGTGTGACAATTCTAATTTTTCATATATTTCAAGTGCAGCGATATATCATACCTCAAACATTTATTTAATTTATTGACATTGTTATACCGTAATCGTAATTTTCCATGGTGAAAATGCTAGGGATTATTCTAAGATTTCAAACAGGTTTTGTATGAATTATACGTTCTACTTTGAAGTTGAGTAAAACAGTTCCGCGTGTATATATGCAAGATTATCCGTTGCAAAATTATTAAAAAAGTTGAATGTCCTACGAGTAAAAACACTAACAGAAATACATATATGGGTATCCACTATCTAAGTTGCCCTTGGCGTTAGTATACCTTTTCAATGCGTTCGTATACCTTCTCTGAGAAGAAACAGATGGTTATAACAGTACTTCGAAGCGTAGTTTTATGAAACAGAGTTTCTTCGAAGATCGTACGTTGCGTTATTATTTTAGAATTGAATTTCTCGGAGGTAAAGAAATATCTACTTACTATTTTACAACTTTTTCATTGCCTCTGGCAGTGTTTTACAACCTTATTATTAGTGGCAGTATTACATCGAGGTCTGTTACATTGTGGATTCAAGTTTCAAATCAAAGATTCACTGTTTCCAATCCAATTTTCAACACATTTATTTATCGAAACGATAATTTGTTTATGGAAACAAATTTTTTACTAGTCTATGATTAAATAAACGTTCTGTAGATTAAGTAAACATTAACAGATAAATGCATGAAAAATGTAAAAAGTTTTTATTCGATAACACAGATGCTCAAACATCTCGTCACATTTTCAAATAGTCATAAACTCTGGTTCATCATAATTTTCAATACCACACCATATCTTTTCAAGACAAGACTCTTTTCTTCTCGAAACTGCAAATTTTCATAGTAGAAAAATTTTTTCCATCGTTGAATCTGCGGTGGATTCGAAGACTGAAACCCTCCAAAAATTTGCCGCACGATTTTTTTTTTTCGCCAATTTATTGAACTTTGAATGTCAGACAAAAATGTTACAATTCCCCTCCAATTTTCGTCAGCTCAACATTCAACGTTCAATAAAATAGAGAAGAAAGCTCGTACATAAAATTTTACATTAAATTGTACATCGTCATTTTAAAGAAAAGTCTTCAATCTTAAAATTTATTATAACTTCTAAATGAAAAAAATTTTCAGCGCTTCTAAACACCATGACAATTCATAGGATTTTCGAGAAGGAAAGTATCTTTATTTGTCCACTCGATATTTGATGTAAAAATATTTTAGAATAAAATTAATGACTTAAAATAGAGGCATCGAGCTTTAAAACGAATCCAAGTTTATTGTTGTACGACCATTTTTTTTACAAAATTATAATAGTTTCAACTCAGCTTAGTGTAAATATTTATGGGAGCAGCCGTATAATATAATAATAATAATACATACAAATTATCCAAATATCTACTAATGGTAATCACTGTATAATACAATATATAATATATAATAATATTTACAATAATACAGGATGTGCCAAAAATCACTTCCCACTAAAATAAATCCATAACTCTTTTATTGTATATTTAATAAAATTAGTTTTTTCTTATATTTTGATTTGTTTTATCAAAAAAAAAAAAAAAAGAGGAAAAAAGTAGGTGGCAAGAAACTATCGGCCCATCCTACATAACAATAATTATTAATAATAACGTAACATTTAATTTCACCAAGCGTTTCATCTCAATTGCAATAAAATGTCAGGGAATGAACCAGCCGAGAAATATTCGTCAGTCGCGCACCATCGCGGAACAAAATTGTCAATCTTTGCAGCAGGTGGTAGTGGAGCAATTATTTATGCACGATTAGCAGCGTTTACGCGGCCTCGTTTCAATCTTGGTAACAAGCCAAGCGTTCGTGCACACCTGGAGGGTTACTCGGTCGCGGAAACGGTCCGGGGGATGACGGCGCGGAGTTCGATCGGTTCAGCTTCTCTGGCGCTCTGTCCCTGGATACATTACACACACACACACACACATAACCGCCCAGCGGAAAGAAGAGAAGCGTAGCCAGCCCTGGCGGCCCTATTACTTATGCAGTCTACGTTAGTCCCGGCTTGCATTGCTGCACGACTGCTTGCTTACCCTTCGTAACGTGTACTTTATTCTTTCCAGATGCGCTCGAGCCGATAGCTACTGGCGATTCGCTCGTTTAACAGCGTAACGGCGAGCCGGTAAGAGTCAGGGTCGGGTGACTGGCATCGCGTGAAGAGAGACGGATAGAGAGCATCACAGAGGGGGCGGAAGGACGAAGGAGAGACGACACAGAGTGAGGGAGCAAACAGGCAGAGGTAAAAACGTGACTGGTTCCTAAGAGGGTGCTAGAAGGTGAGCACAGTTGCTAGAAAGAATATAGAAAACGAGAGTCCTCTTCGTTTCTTTTTTCTTTTTTTTTTTTTCTTTTGTTTTTTGTTTTTCCTTCTCTCGGCTCGTTCACGCGCGACGCGGACACGTCGACTTTCACGTCGTTACGATCTCGCACCTGCGCGACTCACTTTTCGTTTATTTCGTTCGTAACTTTCTGTTGCAAAGTGTCGGCGCGAGCAATTTACGCCGTGCAAGTGCCACGATTATCACTTCGGTCGATTCGGGCTCGGTTTTGTCTCGGAATTAATTATTGCTAGGCTGCGAATCTTTATGCAAGTTTACGTTTCCTGTGAATATGATTGAAAAACCAGTATCTCGACGTACACTATTATTTCTATGTTAGAACAGATACTGTATCTTGAGTATTTTACGTGTTGTATTCATTCAGATTATAATATATAATATTATATATTATAATCTGAATATAATAATAATAATAATAATATTATAATATAATTATGTTACAATGACTACTTAAATTGTTGTGTTATGGCTGAAGGTTTGTCAACCAGAGGGTATTTGCGTCATACGAGTTGATTTTAAGAGACAGTAATCACCAGTTACATTGATTAATTTCTGAATAGTTCATGTTTAAATACATCCATGCTAGTTTGCGTCGCTTCCTGTAACATCTAATGCAAAACCTGATATCTATAACTATAGAGATCGCTCGTCTGTAATGGGCTTTATTGTTTCTTCAATTAATTCGTTATTACTATTGCTTCGATTAATTCTTCTTTATTCTCTTGGTTGAAGAACTTTTGTATTCAATACCTGTTGAGTGAAACTGATATAGTTAATTTGCGATTCCTTTAGATTTGATGAAATTTCCTGGAATGAAGCGAAAAGAAGGAAATATTTCATAGATTTAGTAGCTTTTAGCTAGCTTGGGATTTCTTTAGATTTGAATGAGTTTGACTAGGAAGTTTTCTGAAATAAAACAGAAAGAAGAAAACATTTCATAAGATTCAGTAACTTTTTGCTTTCTTCTTTTTTTTTTTTTTTTTGGTAATTTATTCTACGCTAATTTGGAACTTTTTTACATTTAAATGAGTTTGACTAGGAAATTTTCTGAAATAAAGCAGAAGGAAGGAAATATTTCGTAAGATTCAGTAGCTTTTTGTTCTTTCTTTCTTTTTTTGCCAATTTGTCCTTAGCTAATTTGGGATTTCTTTAGATTTGAATAGTTCGATTGATAAATTTAATAGAAAAAGAAATGAAAGGGAAAAGAGAGTGTTTTATACGTTTGTGAAAAATGCTATACTATTCCATTCCAAATAATTTTTCTCTTTCAGATTTGTAACCGTACTGTAATGTTGTTATGCTAAACCAAATCATATGACCATAGACCAAAAAATTTTACACATAATTTATTTTATTTTATTCCTTTGCTGCAAAGGTAGTACTAAAAGAACAAATCGAAAAATAGACGTTTTGCACGACTTCCTTCAGCAGATTTTTCATAATTTAACGAACAAGAAGATAATGATCCATTGGTGGAGTATTGCACATTGTAGAGAAACAAATTGCTTGCAAAGAATCGAATTAATGTAGTGTGGAAATTTATTGTTCATCTGATTAGGATCACCGGATGAGGAATGTATTGCCCCCAAAGGAAATATTACCATGAAATCTCCAATGACTAATTGTAATTTTACATCTTTGTTTGTAAATTAGATTAAAGAATCGTTTAAGTCGCGAGTGTAAAATTAATCTTCGCGCCGCACATTGTTGAAAAGCTACTTTTAATCTCATTTTTCACAGCCAGGTAAATAATGATTCTTTGAACAAAGAAAATTACATTCAGTCTTGAATTTTCTTTGAAACTGATTTTCTTAGACTTTCCTCTTTACATTTTTCAAGTGTTCCGTTGAACTTAAATCGACTATCACTACTCTGGACTAAATTGTAGGAAAGTCAGTCATTTCTTTGAAGCCAAAAATTTGCCAATATTCACCAATAAAAACTATAAATTTGTCAAAATTTATCAACCCCTTAAAAGTGTAAGGAGAAACTTTTTTTTTTAACTAAAACCTTCCCAATTTCTTATTACATTTGATAGTGTAAGAAAGAAGCTTTTATTTCCCAATATTAATTATATTTTATTTCATTTCAATTAATATTAATTATATTCCCAATGTATTTAGTATTATAACAAATTTTTATTTAAGAAGTTATCAACTGAAATCTTTCCAACCTTACATTACATTCAGTGTATCAAAAAAATCTTTGCTTGAAAGATCATCAACTGAGATTTTCTCAATCTTGTACTACATTTAGCTATATAACAATTATATCTGTACGGTGTAATTAAACAGAGAATATTCCAAGATGAGGTTCATCCGGAATACATGGTTGGCATGAGTTCGAAGTAATTGAGTTATTTTTAAATCTTAATTACTAGGCGAATGTAGAGGTGATTACGATTATAAATGGAGCATTAGGTTCATTTAGTTGCAACCCAATGCGAGCGTTAAGTCATTTGTATTTCCTCGGACGTGTAACAAAAATATAAGTATATTGTTCCCTTATACATATTTATATTTGTTCATTGTCGGAAATATGATTTCCTTTTCTTACTCGAAATTATCCAAACGATTTCAGCGAGACAAATTGATACTACGAACCAATTTACAAGTATCATATATATCGTAAACATATATCACATATCATAATGATATGAGCGCAAGCTTTCGAAATCATTTCGCGTCAAATTTGTCAGCATTTAACAGAGTAAGTCTGAGTTTATCAATAATTTCATTACAGATTTAAACAGATTAAATAAACATTAAACAGTTAAACAGATTGAACAAACATCATGACGTATAATTACTTCTAATTATATATTTATTTTAAGTATATTATTCATAATTTTATTGGAAATTGCGTGAAATTGTGGAGTCGTGATTTAATTTCATTTGTTTCGTAGCGACATACTTGCTAGATATTTGTTATTACTGTAATTATCGAAAAGATGGTTGTAAGCTTTCTTATAAGCTAATTATAGAATTAGCTTCTCTCACAATTAACCTCGTCAATTAATAATTATACGTTATTGTAGATTTATTTGTGACTGCGTATAAATAATTTTCGTTAAATTAAATAATTACATGCAACGGTATTTCATTGTAGCTGAAGAAACTTCTGACAAATTTATTAATTATTATATAAATTTAATAATCGTATAATTAATATCTTTTCCACGTAATTATAAATATAATTATAAAATTTCATTTTACTTTAATTATACGTGTTTTTCAG
Source organism: Tetragonisca angustula (assembly GCA_036937485.2). Classification (NCBI taxonomy): domain Eukaryota; kingdom Metazoa; phylum Arthropoda; class Insecta; order Hymenoptera; family Apidae; genus Tetragonisca; species Tetragonisca angustula. Next base: position 1,356,176 of record JAWNGG020000040.1, on the reverse strand, counting down.
AAGTCAGATTAATCAATTTTACTTTTCATCAATTTTTTAATCTTATTATATAAATACGGGATTAATGTTCAATTTCCAAAAGACTTACTTACTATGAGTGCATTTATTGCAAGAAGATGCGTTTGAAAAATGCAGAAAGAAAGTCTGCGTTTTATTTCCAAAACAAATAAATGAGTAATTGCACATTTCAATGTAAATCTAAAAAAATAATCGTAACATTCATAACACTGCATTTTCCACTTATTGAGTTGATCAGTCTGGCTTCAGAATGATTCATACATTAAACACAATGAACTTCTTTATATTTACTTCCATTCTGTTCTTCCTCATTTTTATTTTTATTCATCGTACTCTAAATTTCTTTTTCACATTTATTCTATTATTATACAAAGAATCACATAAACATCAAGCACTTCGAAGATCAAGGCTCTCGTACTCGTCGTTCAAGCCATTACGATCATTTTGATCAGATTATAAAAATTAAAGTTTACAGTCGACTTGCCACGAGAAGGTAGTTAAACTTGGTCGTGAACGCGTGAAAACGAACGCGTGAAATACTTCTTTCCGGTTTAAAGAGAGAAAGGGAGCATCATTCTCACCCTGACATTTCAAAGCCTCGATTTGATTTAGAGACCTCGTGAAACGCCGGACGAGTCGAGGTCGATCGCGATATATCTTCAGTCCCGTTCGCAATGGGGATCTTTTTATATGATCGAGGCACGTTTCTTGAATTAACTCGTTCGTAGTATAAGTTGTAGACTAGAAGATCTCAAGGCTCGTTTAGCATCGATTTATAGTATTCGTTTCTATTTACTGGCACATTTAGCAATTCATGCATTTTCATTTTGGATGCTTAATTGGTAAGTAAAAAACGAAGAATTAATTTTCGAAGCTCGTTTGATGTTGAGTCGTGGCGTTAATGTTACTACAATTTATTACTAGATACTAAATGTTAGTTATTGCGTGTAACAGTTTATAAATAGTTTCTGAAATTTACATATTTTAGACGTTTTAAAAATGAATCAACGAGTAATATGCAAGGAGATGAAAAGAAATAAAAATTCGAAAACGTCGAAAATAACATACTTATTGTCAGTTGTTGTAAATAAATTTTTGATCGCAAGTTCTTCACCGAAGAATATAAGAAGGGAAGAAATGAAAAGGAACAGTTTCAACGATAAATTGAAACTATATCAAAACGCATTCATGTACGTTGTAACTTTTTTATTACGAAAAAAATGTAATCAGTTTCATTAATCCAGTGATCCAGTTCCTCTAATGAGCCTATGACGATACTGGTTAATACATTTTAAAATAATTGCAAGTAAAAAGATTTTCTTCGACGTTTGAATTTCACAATATTAAGCTATATACTTGAAAATTTTTTTTCAAAATATTATACATACCCAAATCTATAATAAAACCAAAACTATAATAAAAAGCGCAGCACAACTAGCAGCATATACTCCGAAAGAAGTGGCGTGTCATTCTCACTAATAAACGAGCGAAAAATTTCAGTGGAGTCACTTCTCTAAACACACGAACAAACTACAAAAGGAAAAAAGAGAAAGAAAAGGAAGAATCGCTGTCTAGTAGGTTGAAGAACGTTGAATGAGCCGCATGTTTCGGCGAGAGCGTCAATGAATATGTAAAGGAGACGAGAGAAAGGATCCAAGAGGTTCAAAGCGCGGCTTATTATTCCCAATGGGGCTTATCTGATCGCGATCATTACCGCTGATCCAGGGAGCATTCCACTAAACGCTGGTTCCGATTACATTTATTGAAATAATCGATCGGTCCGCGTATTATGCTAATGCCAGCCAGGCCTTAACTGTTACACTGTTTGCGTCGATATAAATCGATGCACCGCCGTGAGCACCGGCGTGTAATTTGTCCGCGCATGCGCGGTTGCATCCTCTCGAGATCAGGTTTAAATCGTTCTTCCAACCTTGGTCTTACGAAAAGTGATTTCCCTTTTTTTTCTTTTTCGTTCGTTCGTTGCAACTTTCCTTCTTCGGATCTTATGCTTTTGATGTTGAAGGCTACATTATTTTGCAGGTAGTACGATTTTGAGCAAAAATGTTATAAATGAAACTGCGTTCCTTGCAGGTTTCTTCGAGGTTAGGTTTCAGTGCGTGAGTATGGCTGCGCGGTACTGAGAAACTGTAACAAGATTCATTTCGTTTAACGTTTTAGATTAAGTAATTAATAACGTTTGCGGTAAAACAGGAAAGAAATAAAAGTAGTGACAGGCTTTAAATTTGAGCTGGACACGTATATGTCTACCATTTTGTTTTTTGCGGTGGTCATACGTAGCGTAGATAACTATTTTGAACATACTATTTCTTTTATCTTCTATTATTTTTTTTTTTTATTGTAGTAAAAGTTAGTTAGAAGTATTTTTAATAAAATCTTTAAGAATCAAATGTTAGAATTATTTCCTTCAAGTTGTCATTTCAGTTGTCATTCTTTTGTCACTTCCTTTTTCCTTGTTTGCACATATCACGGATTAAATGTTACAAGAAAGTTGACAACTAGAAAATAATGAGAGTCTAACTTGTTATAATTATATTTTATTTGTTGTAAAAAGTGATACAATCTTGAAATTTTTCAAACTTTTTAAGTCATTATTAATATATCTATACATAATAATGATAATGAGTATATCACAAGTATCATAAAAACTGTTTCCCCACGAATTGATGAAAATAAACGAAGATATTCTGGCAAATGTCGAAGAATCGAGCGTTCGAAGGGAAGGAAGAAAAGAATGAAGAAAAAAAGGGGGAAAGAAGCGCATCGTGGGGGCCAAGATGGGAAAATAAATAGCACGTATCGCGAGCTAGCGGATGTCGATGGGGGCGAAAGTGGGCGGATATAACCATAGAGCACGTGGCACGCGAGCATCGGGTCACCATAAAGATCGTGATTTATCACGATCGGCCCTGTTTCGATCTCGATCTGGCGTAAATTATTACCTGGATAACAGTGTTCGGTGCTTTTGAAAATTGATTTCTTTTACGACACTATTGCGTATCGGTACTTTCTATTTCCACATGAAATTCAGTGGGTGATCAAATGAGTATATATTATGTATATTTTGAAATCGTTGTGTACATACGTATTTCAAATTTGACGGAAAAATTTTTTTTTCCTTATAAAGCTGATTTCAAAAATCTGACAATGGCACGATCCCCAATAAGTGAAATTGTGATTAATCTGCGTTGAGAAGCAAACATCAATTTAACGGAATGCTGTAAGTAATTCAATTATAGAATTGTCACTTTAAATAGAAAGATTTTGGAATTTCTTTTTATGCGAGAAAATATTTAGTAATAAATTCGTATCAAATAATCAATTATAATAATTGGGAAACTAGTATTAAAAATACACAAACGTAGTCAAAATATACGAAATATATAATTAAAAATATATTGTAGAATATATTGTAGAACAATACGAGTAAATTAAAGAGAATTGAAAATGTAATGTTGATGCAACGTTGATCCTCAACTATTTATTTCCAACTATTATATTTTCTGTACACACATTTACCTTTACACACGTTTGTTACGCAGATTGTTCAAGTAGCATCCGAAACTGAAAAGAAAAAAAAAAAAAACTGAAATCCCCCATTAAATCACCGAAGGAAGGTCGAGAAATAACAAAATCGTTGCTAAAAAAAGAAAAAAAGAAACCTCGCTGAATCCCATTTAATAAACCATAAAATTCAATTAAAATTGTTGCGCAGCCTAATTTGAATTTCACGTGGCGATAAAGCCGCGTCATTTTATCCGCGCGGGGTGAGCACAGTGGAGGCCGGCTCGTGTCGCATCGAGAACGATTACCCTGTTATCGTAATTTTCGACGGTCTCTGGGGGCCGCCTTTTTCGAAAACAAGAAGCCGCGGATCGTTGGAAACGAAGGGTGGTTCTCCAGGCACATTAGAATGATTAAGGCGGGGCTTTCGACTATCGTTGACACGCGTGTGAAACCGGTTATCTGCGCCCACGACGCATTATTTCGCTCTCAACGCCGATGTTTCGCGATAACGAACCGACGCGACGGCCGCATCTTCGAAACGTTGCGACGGCAGAATTAAATCGGGCAAATAGAAAAATAAAACGAAGAGGGAGGGGAGGAAAGAGAGAGAGAGAGAGAGAAAGAGGAGAAGAATAAAGACGATCGTAAAGCGTTCAATTGGACAATTTTTGCTTGAACCGTAGCCGCTTCCCTAAATGTAAGTTTTTACGAGCGATGAAGACAAAGGTATAGGTATTGTTGAGAAGTTCATTTGTATAATGATATGAGTCGCCATTTATTAATATGCAGTAGAATAAGCGTTTGTGGATGTCGTGATCGATGATCGCGGGCGATGATCTTTTGTTAAAACAGAAGAAAAACGTATAACATGGATGGACGCTCCACGTGTTTTTTTCAGCTTCGACGAATATATAAATAATATAATTGCTAATGTCTGTAATTTAACATAAATATATTTTGTGAATAACACTTATTTATTCTTCAGGTATCAAGGATAAAGAAAATTATTCTTAACAGTGGACAGTTAGGTCCCCTTTCTCTGTTTCGTTCGGATCTTTAGTCGGATAAAATTGTTTCTGTAGAATGAGATGCTCGATGATGAATAGACTACGAAGGTTTAGGTTTGGGTTGGGCAAGATTTTTTATGAAGTAATTTGACGTTTCGAAAAATCTACAAAATGCGTATACGTAAGAAAAGAGGCATGTATATTAATAAATTAAAAAGAGAAACACGTCTCTCATCTTCGTTTTCTTTCGTTTCATTCATAAAATTCGTGAAATCGCATAAATATCGCGTGTAGTTGAATATATTACTGGTAAGTAGTCTAGAGGTGGTTTCAAACCATCTAATTATTCATGCCGACGTAACGTTGCATGCATAACGACGCAGCGTTGCAATAAATCTCCAAAGTGTTCACAGTATATTACACTGTGTTTTACAAAATTTATACATATTATATTATAATTTAATCCATTAAAAACTGCCATCAGCACCACTGGGTGTCGTTCGGCCATTCTCAACCTGTTCCCTCGCGCATTCGCTTGCCCGCTGCTTCATCAACATTTATCCCTAAATGGGAAAGAACACTGTTTAAAATTACAGTGCATCAACGACTACCCTCGAGAATCGAGACTTACCGTTTCACGCCTCCTTCATCTCCTGCTTATCGTTTATTTCCACCAAGTTTAGAAAATTACAACTAACTTCGATGATTGTCCCTAAATACCAGAAGCTGGCGTTCGAGCGATTCCCTTCCCGTACGTTTCAATGCTCGAAGCATTTTTTTCTTTTTTCTACTTACTGGGCATTATTAGCATTTATCCGGTGGGGAGACGGGGAAGAAATAGAAGAAAGAACGACGATTTAATCACGGTGAATGCCAGAAATGAGCATCGTCCACGATTCTCGACTTCTTTCGTCGTTTATACCAGCTGCTTTGTACCGACTGCTTTATTAACATTTATTCCCGGCTCAGTACTTAACGTCAAACGCGATACAACTTGCGTCAGCATCGTAATAAATACTAGCTCTAGCTCGCAGACAAGCCTGCATTACGCTCAGGGGTAGAAACGCTTTCCACAAGCGTAAAGCCACGTTTACACTTGTCACAAGTGAAAGTGTTGCGTTTCTTTTTCAACTTATTGTATTTGTTTCCTGACACAAGAAACGGATGAAGATTAATTTTCCTAGAAATGAAATTCTGTGTCCTTTTAATATTTACGGATTAATTTGCTCAATTTTCTTGCTCTATTTTTGAAGGAATTCCTTTTTTACTATTTTCTTCGTCACCCTTCGCTATCCATCCGATATTATTCTTACTTTTATTTTAGCCTTTATTTTAGCGTTTGTTTTGTTTGTTCATTTAGTACTTTGATACGTTGAAACTGGCTACATCGAGATCAAATATGTGATACAGTATGCACATAATTTAATTAATTAATAATTGCAAAAAATTGATGAAAGTATAATTATATCTTACACCATACAGAAATATAATCTGAAATCAAATTCGACGAGAATAATTTGGCAAAATAGTCTACAATGTTCCTACACATCGTTGAATGATTCAGAAAGTTGTAAAATAAGATCGAATTTTATATGAATTTGAATCAAATAATACGATATATGATACACGCAAGTTGAATAATAAATTAAAATATATTTTTGTATTTCACGTTACGTTGATTATTATCATGAGACACAATGAAATTATTAAAAAAAAAAAAAACAATTATTTAATCACTTGATGCGCGATAAACGAAGAATTTATTACTCTACGGAAGATAGAGTAATTATACGCTAATATATTTTCTCTTCTATTGACTATAAGCACGAAATAATAATACAGCGCTGCATTTTACGTATCACAAAGCGAAAAGTTTCGTCGAGTTCTTTCAAATGTTCATTTCACAATTACTTTCACAGTTTACAATCGGTCGCATACAGATGATAATTATTCGAAGGTGCGGACAAGGCTTAACATCCTCAGTAAGCAGCCAGTAATTCAACATTTATTTCCCGACGCGTTGGCGAGGATAGTTAAATCATCGCAGGACGCTCGCATCGATCACCGGCCGGCTTGTTACCGACTCACCGTGAAACTGTTTGTATCTGTCTATCTTTGACCGTATGGAATCTTATCCCTTCGTCCATCTGGTATCGCAGACTACTCCTCCATTCTTGGCTACCGCGGCCAACGTTTCGTCGCCGCTTAAATACCACCATTCCCCCTAAAACACCTGACCCGTCGCGCGTGTTCCCTCTGCGCCTCTAGGGATCTCCGTGAACGTAAAGGGGATCTAACTGACTCGATTCGGCCTCGTTCATTGTTGTTACGAACGCTTGTACTTGCTCGCGGTGGAATCGTGGCGAGGAGATAAGACGAGACGCTGATGAATCTCTTCCTAGAGTTTCGGCGAATGTGGCGGAAATAGGCGAGGAGGATGGGGGGGGAGGGAGTAAACGCGTTCGTTCGATTGAGTTTAGGTAATTGAAATTATTAAGTAAAGAGGGAAACAGGAAAATGCGTTGAAAAATAAGTAAAGAAATAAAGTCTAACGCGTTACCAAGATTTTGTGTTTTTGCTAATGCAATTGAGATCATTAGCAAGTATAAATAATGGACAAAATGGAAAAATCTATTGAAATATAAAAATAAATTTGGAAATGGAGTTCTAGTCTTTAAACATTTTCATATTTGATATAGACTCGTGCATAAATAATTAGACACTTGGCGTAATTCCATTGAAAGCTTAAAACCCTTTACGTTAGCAACTGGTTCGCGGACCATAACGAGTGACCGAACCGTACACAACAATTCGTCGGTTTGACATCACTGGATAGAAATTATTAACAAGTAACAAACTTATCATCTGTTTTGCCTGGATTATATTTAAATATACTTAAAACTGAGAAAATGTCGCAATTTGGGGCAAAAAATTTTCGACGTGCGTGGCACGTCATTCCAATGGTAAGAGGTTAATAGAGTAATTCACGCGCAAACCTATTTTCTGTCGCTAGAAAACCATATACAATTTTCGTTTAAAGTTTCGTTTCGATACCTCTTATTATTCTTGAGATGTTTCACAAAATTTTGCACTTCTTTCAGGGGATGATTTCATCCCTTGGAATCGAATTGTAACACGAGCAAAAAATAGATTGTTCGTATTCTGCACCAAGTTTCAGAGTTTTTTTGAATTTCCGGGTACGCTAATTTGAGTTTTGCCTCGATTTCGAAGCCATAGTCGCCCACACTGTGGCAACTTTCTCGAGGTACACGCGACGGTTTCAGTTCGAAAGTTTCAAGAGGACGCAGCTTAAAGGGGTATTCTAGTGTGAACTTTTGAAAAAAATCGATTTCTTTTTTTGCATATTCCTTAAGGAGGTTCAAAAATAAATTTATGTAACCTTACATGTGAACTCTTAAAATTAACGAAGTTATGGTTGTTTGAAGGATACGATGACCAGCGTCATTGTTACAGCAATAACTAAACTTTGTAGGCACTTTTCTGGAAACTATGTTTTTCAGAACGGTGTCCATGATGTCTCAAAATTTACTTGACCAATTGACTCAAAATTTTAAGGACGCATTTAGTACATGTGTAACTATAGCCCTCTACCAGAGTCAACGTAAAAATTTTATTGTTTATATATTTTTAGGCTTTCAAAGTTTAACAAAAACATGCAAAAATCGATAATCGAACTTCAAAGTGTCGTCACTTTTTTAATTACCGACTTTTTTCTTGCGTTTTGGTAGCTGCTATAGCCAAACTCATACTAATTAAGGAACATTCACGTTCTTTTTATTTCCGACAAGCAGAATGACCAGAACCATGGACACAGTGAGACGACCTATGTTTGAGAGTATGCCACTAATTTTAACAATTTCTTGTCCCAAAATATTTTGAAACGTCGTTGAAACACGTACAAACGAACCTTGTCAATCTGACTGCAAAAGGTATAATACTTTCTTCGCAAAAAATTCCCTAACAAAGTTAAAGAAAGCACGCACTTCACGGTAGAATAAAGGGGCTGAAATATTTCTCTCCGCTCGCTTTCCCTTCGTTAAACGTTTGCCCGCAGACGGGAAAATCTCGCTCGTGATCGCCGTGTAAAACGCGAATCGACGAGCGCCGCGCGTGCGCGTACGAGCCGCGCATAAATCAGCGCGCACGTGCATAAATCGCGCTCGTAAAAATGTACGCGGCGCGGCGGCACTTCCGGCAGCGAGACCGATCGCATCCGGAAGCAGCTGCGCGCGGAGTATTACGTACATACACTTACAATTAGTACAGTAGTTGCGAAGCCCGTGACGCGTCACGGAGCCGCTCCTCTCACGCGCGATTGTGAACGGTCCTTTAATCTATAGGAATCGATGCACGCGGTTAAACGGTACTCTCAACTATTACTCTGCGATTAATCTTCGCAAATATCGCTTTGACAGACGCTAATAGAATTGGTTAATCGACGGTCGGAATTAATTCGAATGGTCTCCGTGACTTTTGGTAGGACGAGGAAAATGCGGGTCAATAGTGTCTGAAAGCTTTCTGAACGGTGTGAAGCAATCTCAGTAGTGTTAGTACGAAGAAGAAGAAAAAGGAAACGAAACATGATTTACTGTTCCAAAGAATTCGACATAAAGACGACTAGTATCACTTGACTTTGAAAATTATCAACTACGAGAAGATGAAATTATAGTCGATTATTCGAGTTGAGTCACCAGTGGTAAACAAATGTACATAGTGATGACAGGAAGCAAGTATTTTGATTGCGAAAATGAAAGCATGAAAGACACAGTAAATAAATTGAATTTCATTTTTAATTTATCAAAATTTATTAAATTGTATTTTTAATTTATTAAAATTTATTACATTTTACTTTTAATTTATTATCAAAATCTATTAAATTGTATTTCTAATTTATTAAAATTTATTACATTTTATTTTTAATTTATTAAAATTTATTAAATTGTATTTTTAATTTATCAAAATTTATTAAATTATATTTTTAATTTATCAAAATTTATTAAATTTTATTTTTAACTTATTATTAAAATTTATTAATTTTATTTTTAATTTATCAAAATTTATTAAATTTTATTTTTAATTTATTATCAAAATTTATTAAATTGTATTTTTAATTTATTTTAAATAAATGAAATTTTATATTATTAAAACCGCTCTTGAATTCAACTGTGGCTGTCATTCGCTAGCTAATAACTCAGGTCTTTCGTTTTCATCACTTGACAAGCAAGCGTTTTGTTTGTTTGACTCGACTCATTGAACGGATTATAGTTGCTGATAGATTCATCGATTAATCAAGAAAATTTTAACGGGATATTACTTGAGATCAGAGACCGAATCGGTTTTACGGATACCGGTAAAATACCGGAATTTTTAGGTTTTTTACTATTTATTAGGTTTTTAGGTATTTTACTATTCGATTACGTTCGATGAAACCGAAATGGTGCGAATATCGGTATGATGCTATCAAAACGACGTTAGGTCGGTAGATGTATTTCGGTATAATACCGATATAATACCGTTAAATAAAATATTAATATATTAGAAAAGGAAAAGGAGACAATGATCAAATGTTTTCGATAGTAAATTAGATATATTTCTAATACTAAATCATCGTTGTATCTCCATACAATATCAGCCACGATACTTTTACTTAATTTGAAAGATGACCGATTTCTCGATCTACGTTTAGCCTTTTTCTCGGTGAAAAATGACTAATTGTCGTACGTCGATAAATCGAAAGACGAATTAAAACAACGATTAATCGTAGAATGGAAGAATATTCCGCTAAATTACTTGAAAAAAATTACTGGAAATATGCCTAAGCGTCCGCGATATATTATTGAAGTTGAGGGCTACCTAACAAGATATTAATTATTGCTCATGTTAACAATTTTCAGGTTCGAATATTGTAGTTCCTCAAATGTCCGAATATTTTTGCCACGCTACATTTCGACATAGTTCAGTTTATTGTTCGACATTAAGAAAAGTATGCGCAATAAATAAATAAAATTTATGTTGCTATAAACTATAATGAATGTTCTATGATATTAAAAGGTTAATCCAGATTTACTATTATAAACAAAATCGAAATCCACAACAATATTTTGAATAGCATGATGGCCGAATATTAATAAGAGTCACTGTACGTAGAAAATGAAAAATGTGATACCGTACCGGTATGTATTTCGATATTTTTACCGTTGTGGACATCAAACACCGATAAAATACGCATAAAAATACCAGTATGATCGTCTTGTACCGGTATTAAAACCGATTTCTCAAATAGCGGTTACATTACGATAATATGGGAGCAGTTACCGGTGTAATAAATATTTTGCAATATTTCGGTTTCAGTCTCTACGTACAATACTTAAACCTCAAAATATTTCAGTTTTCAGTCTCTGCTTGAGATAACATTATTATAACTCGAGAAGAAAATTTGATAGATTGCATGTGTTAACGAGTTCAGGAATTACACGATTTCTAGATTTTGCTAATCCAGATAAGCAAGAACAGATCACATTTTGTAAATATTTCGAAGCAAAACGAACAATGTTGTCAGTCAGACGATCTCTTTGGCTGCAGCATTTTAATTTCGGTCGAAAGTTTTCGTTTCCATCAACCGGAGGAATTGTTTATCGGTGAGGCTGTAAAAATGTTTGATTAAAAAGATTCTTTTCCGTTTGATTTTTCCATTAGTAATAGGCGTAATAAGCTGAAATAAGATTGCAACCATGTTAGACATAACGAACCGCATTTTCTGTTCTGCCTATTTTGAGATGAATTTGCATATTCTGTCGAGAGATTGCTACATAGTTGGATTCATTAGCTGTGCTTACGTAGCAGAACTTGAGTTAGGTTAGTTACAAGAAATATAACAGCGTCTGATATTCATAAAATGTTGTTAGTACGAAGTAACATATAAACTAACGTATCAAGGATCGTTTCGGAGACTATTTTATCTATTTTTACGCCAAATCTTGTTAGATACTATGAACGTAGAACGTTATAAAAATCCTTCGGATGTTACGTTCGATTTTACATGAAATTGTTTTAATAGCTAGGAAGAGATTAGTGAGAAATTTTAATATCTCTAAATTTAGTTTTACGTTATTCATTGGTATTTCTAAATAATTCCACTTAATCAACTATTACAATTCGGAAATTTCTGAAATTTTTACAAATTAAAGTGTTTATTTAAATTACTAAATTTTTCAAATTTTGATTTAATATGAAGGATTAAGTTAAGAGATTTTTTCTGTCTCTAAGTTCTATAGATGTTATTCTGTAGTAATTTCATTTAATGTTTTGGTAATTCGTAATTTTATTTAATATTTAGGTTATTTGATTTTCAGTTTTATAAACTATATATTTTTAATTAGTAAATTTCGTACATTTGAGCTTCTAAAATTCCAAAGTTTCTAACCTTTTTGAATCTTCTCTCAAAAAGTTTAGGTGTCTACAAATAAATTTCAGTAAATTTCAAATATTGAAGTTTTCCTAAGTTTTCCAATTCTGTAGATTTAAATTTTCTAATTGTCGAAAAAAAATTTAAGTATCTACAAATATAAGCCAATAAATTCCAAATACCAAACTTTTAACGTTCTCACGTTTCTAACTTTTTATATTTAAAAAAAGGCAAATCTTCCGACTACCAAGTTTCCAATAGCAAACTTCAAAAAATCTTTCCCCCTCTTCCTCCTCTCTAAAAAAAAAAAAAAAACCAACCACAAACCTGTCGATCGACCAATGAAATAAATTTCTAAATTTCCAAGAAGCATCCGATAGATACGAATAGGGGAAACTTGCAACAACTCACGCAAAGTGAAGCTAAAAAAATCAACGACCACGATCGGCTCGCTGCAGTCGTCCGTAAGAGGGTTAATCACAGCGGTTAATTGTCGTTCGTGGCCACGAATGCGAAACGATCCTCGACGAAGGATCGATCGGTGAATGACGAACGAGTAACAGTAGTGTCGATTCGCGCGAAATGTCCGGGGGATAAACACAGTTACCTAGGAGCGGTTCTCTATGGCCAACTGGTCGCAGACACATCGGCAACGATAATTGCAAAGTGGATACCGGATACGTGACGGGAATTCGATTCGAGACGCGAATTTCGCGCTTAAGCCAGGGTTAACGACCATCGAATCCAATTAGGGATAGGCTTTAATTAGAAGTTAGAAGTACGTATTACATTAGCGGTGGCGGTGACGGTTCAGTTTCGTTCGAGACGAGAACCTCGATTAAAGGAAGATGTAATGGCACGCGTAAAAATGCGAAATGTAATTTGGTATCGATGTCATGGATCCTACGGCGGTATTAATATTAATGGTATCGAGTTATTAATACAATTATGCAAATTCAATGTCGATGAAAATTTATTGAGGGGGATGATGTTATTAAGATATTAATTAGCTCGTTAAACGTCCGGTCGGTTTGGCAAAAAATCCGTCTAGGAATAAACTTGCTGCGTTGTCGGATCCCGTGAAAGCAGGATGATGCGTACATTATAAGATAGTTTGTTCTCCGAATCGAGATGACTTTCATTTTTAAAGGTTGAAATTTAGATTTTGGGCAAACGAATTTTTAAAAGTTTCTAATAAGATGTTGAAGATTCTTGTATTATTTATTTTTGGAGAGATGATATTTGGTGACCGATCAATTCACTGTTAGAAAAGGAAATTATCTTTTTTTTATGTAAAATACCTTCGTGCAAATATATTTTTGTTATCTTCTTTTCAAATATGCAACAATTGATAATACCGATCTAGAACTTTCACTGTCATAATTATCACGCTGCATTTATATTGCGAACTTGTGTTTTTAATAAATATAAATTTGCATAATATTACACAAATAATATTTCAATGTTTGAAAAGTGGAACCTGATGGAAAATTGTTTTACTCATTAAATGTTACAGAGGGCACTTTAATATTTATATATTCTTTTGTATACTATGTGCAACCTGCGGAAATTTTGACTTCAAAATCCGCAAATCTATAACTCGGATATTCGTTTACAAATTAATACCAAATAAGAAGGTATCGTAAAATGGGACACAATCTCTTCAAAAACAAGTCGAGTAAGACTTTTTCACTGTTTTAACAAATCGCATACACGTTAATTATTCGCGAAACAATTTCATATTTGCAAAAGTTTGTACTCAGAATTCGCGATAAATTATACAAAAATAATTAGGCTACATAGAATATTTCACGATTTTCAAAAACTAGTCGAGAGTTTACCATAAATATTGTAGTTCGTAATGATAATCGGAGAAAGAAAAAAAACTCGAAAATAAATGTATACGTTAGCACGTTTGGAGAGAGTCGAGGCTTGAATTACGATTTTGGTTGCCTGTGTTACCCGGTAGTGGCCAATGAATGAAAAGCCGCGCAACCGTTGCTGGCCAGATTACGCGGGAGTGTCCGCAATGACTGTATTATAGTTATTGCCTAGTACGAACACTGATGACGGTATTATCCTGATTGCCATTTAACATAATGACTGTCACTCTATCATCCAACGAGGCGCGCGCACTTTCTGGAGGTTGACGACCCTTGACCCCATAGATCACCACCACCCGAGTGCACGAGTGTTTCCTGAAAAGAAGAAACAATTGTTCGTGTCTGATTGTCACTTACATCGGAAGTCTCTCTTACTTGGCAGAGGTACGAGCCGACGACAATCGTTTCATGAATTCGTGAAATTGAATTTATTGGATATGGGGATGTTTCTCTCGGTGATTTTATTTATTCCATTGTTCCTGTCTTCTATTCAACTTTTCCGTCACTCACTTTATTATTTTTATTCTTCCTCTCTTTTTGATTGCTTATTCGTTGTTTCTTCTCTGCTATTTGATTTACCTTTTTAAAAAGTTGATCTAGTCATTGTCGAAGGTCGATTTTTTAAGAACTCAATCTAGCAATTCTTGAGAATCAGTTCAATTCGCGGACAATTTTTATATATTACTCTACTTTTCTCTGTTGTACTTTGTAATTTCTACGAATCCGAGAATTTTTATTTTCCTTGTAGTTGGAAAATCGAAAACAAAATTTATGCCTCGCACAGGTTTGTCATTGCAAAATGATTTGTAACTTGGAAAATTCTAGAATATTGGGCTCTTTGATTCCCCAAAATATTAGAATAAAACAGATAAATAATAATTGACAGACTCGATTCCTTCTCAAGAAAAAGATTAGTAAAATATTCAATGTACAGATCGCAAATGATCTTTTTCACGAATCTAATGGCTCAGCAGTCGTATTTCGGATGTTGCGTCAAACCTGTTACCCTTATTGTTCACACATCATCGCCTCCATTGTGTTCCTCGTTCTAAATTCAATTTTCAACAGCACTTGACACTGTTTTCAATCCCCAACCCTAAAACATATCTGACGCGTATGTGCTCGTATCTCTAATAATACTAAACCATCCAACTCACTCAATGATCAATACCATTAGTTTAACCTACTTCTCACTGAGCGAATTTAGTATACACTATCAATCCTTCTCGTGTCAAACAAATTTCATATTTTATATAAATGTTGTATATCGTATTAATTATTGTATTTGTATTATGCTGTAACTTCACAGTTAACTTCTTATAGTATTTAAATATAATGGTACTTTAATATTAATTAATAATATACGATCGTAAATAACATTGTATATTTAATATATATCGTATTAAATTAAAATTAATTTACAGGTAGGAATACTTCGAATATATTAAAATTAATAATTAGTATTGTTATCTAATATAGTATAAGACGTTATCCTTTGAATCGTACGAAATCTTCAAACGGAGCTAAGACGTCAGTCAGTGCCGCTTGTTGGTTCAATTTACGACGTTGCTATACGCCAATCAAGAAATATAACTTTTGCTTCATTCCCAGCGTCAATCTGTTAATCACCACTGTCCAAATGATCTTTCAAAGATACGAACAAATTTATGTCCTCTTTCCACCCTCTCGTTTCCAATTTTAATTTCCTCGATGTAAATTTTTCACCTCGCTCGTCCCTATTTCCGTTAGTAGCGTTAATTCGTTAATCGCCAACCTCCAAATGCTTTCATCTTCCTAACCAGAGAAAAGAGACAGAAAGAAAAAAAAAATACAACAAAGTACATAAGCAGACGGGAGTACCAGGAACTGTCCAACGAAAGATTAGTATATCTGGCGTGATATAGTCGGTAACGAGCGAAAAGTAAGCTCGGTGCTCGCGAGCGCAAATTGGACGATAGGCCTGGTGCACTCGAGATAAATAAACGCCATAGGGGGTTAGGAGGCCGCATGCGGGCACGGTGGAAGTTAGTCGTGGCCGGCAATCGAATAAATTTGCAGAAGCCTCGATCTTTCTTCGCCTGGCACCCTCTGCCCCGCTTCTTCGCCGCTTTCAACGCAACAGAAGCGAAGAGGCACTCGTTCTGGATACTGTCGCCTTCGGGCACGATCTATGATTAACCCCCAACCCCGTTTTATTAAATACGATTACGTTTACGTTCCGTTTTCGAGAGCTCGTGTCAATGTACGTGCATACGTTTAGATTCGCCGACCATTTTTTTTTTTTTTGTTCACCAAGCTTCTCCTCTTCCCTGTTTCGCCTTCTCTTTCGATATTTTGCGTCTCAAATTTATTTTTCTTTTGGTATTGTTCGATGTTTTTCGACTTTCTGCGCAATTTGTTTTTTTTTATTCTAGGGAAGAATTATTCTGCAGAACTTTTTTTCATCTCGTGCATTCCAACGTCTCCGAATTTGCGAAATTTGTTCACCAACGAAGCTGATCGAATTCAATTTCAACCTCGTCAGTTCCATCTTGTCTTTCCATCGTGCCGCAATTAATACCAAGGAAAAAAGAAGAGAGGAATGAGAAAAAAATCAATTTCTTCTCAAGACAGTTCATTGATTCTCAGCAATTGGCCATAATCAAACTCGTTAAACTTTTTCAAAGAGCATAGTACCCTCGACTAGATGCCCGTTCAGTCCCTCGAGAGATCGTTAAAGATCATGGTCGGAACATCGAGCTGGCCTGTGTCCGTGTTGTCGCGAGATGGCCTGCAGGCGTCGCGTCTCGAAAAAGATGAGAGACGGCTAATAAAGGCTTAGAAATAGATGGTCAGCCTACGGCAATCAAGCGGATTTACGGCGGTCTCGTGTATCATTATCATATTCCGCGTTAGCCGGCCGCGATCGCATCGCGTAATAGAAGGTATCGTGCGATTTCTCGATAATTCATCGCCGTCGTAATGGCGCGTCCACCGGGTATATTTCATCCGACTAATTATTTATTCAACCGTCCCGTTGACGTCGCCTTGATTAATTGAATGTTGCACCGGCTTCGAACGTACAGTCGTCTGTGTTCTAATTTTTCGCCGTTGTTCAGCAAAATGTTCGATAGAAAGGGGACATTTGGATACATTTTTTCTTTGGAGGTTGTTAGCAATTTGGTAAACAGCGTGAAATTTTAGATAGTTTGTAGCTTTCTGTAGATCATACTTGGAATTCAACAATTTAATCATGTCGTTAGACAGTCTTGCAATATGATTTTTTATTGTGTTACAGATGGCTCGTGATTTGTCGATAAATATGAGTGAGATAAATACTGTATTGCCTTGATTAAAGATTGAATTATTTGGGAACATCTTTCATCGATTTTTATACTTTTTTTTTTCTTTGTTACGAGAGAGATGATAAAATATAACTCATAATGGTATAGTATTATGTGCACACATATGAATTTAACGAGTGAAAATATTAAAAAATAAACAATTAAATTAAATATTAAATATGTTTTTATATTGTATTGAATTAAACTAGATTAAATTAAATTGAATATTCAACATTTTGAAATATATTGTATATTGTGTATACACGTGTGAGTAATATATGAAGGTACGTATACATAAAATGTGCGTGTATGTGTGTGTGTATAACACCAGATGTCAGATTGATGCGACTGATGGTTACTTTTGGTTTCATATTGCAACGCGTGGATATTTTCGGAAGCACTGCTCCTTGACGCGACACGAGACCGAAAGAAAGGGGTTGTGAAAGGGGAAGAGTCTAATTTGTACCTTCAAACTTTAGAGTGGGTTTGTAAAAAAAAAAGACTGTAGTACTCTCTCTTAAATAAAAAAAAAGTTCCATCTTGAAATTGGAACCTTTTATTTTTAACGTGAGTATGTCGCGGTTATTATGGAGTACATAATTCAACAGCTGTTTACCTCAGTATCGTAGTGCCTGACTTTTAAAAACTCTGTTTACCTTTTAGTATTTTTAACTCGGTTATAGCATCGGTTCTTCTTCTTGCGCTTTAGTTTCTTTTAGTTATATTATTTATTACTATAGTTTATTAAGTTGAAACCGTAAGCATTATAACTTCATTATGTACTTTTCAGATTAAAATGAGATATTGTAATTAATTATCAAACTTTTTACAATCGATTAAATTTTAATTATCGATTGATAGAATTGATATAGTGAGATCATAAATTAATCATTGTATCAGATTAAAATAATAAGATACAAATCACATGTGAAATCAATTTTCCAAACTATATGCTATATACTTTGACTAATGAATTGCTATTTCACTTTCTCTCCCTTATATCCACATTTATTATTTTATTCTATTTCCTACATAAATAATTTCAACTAATGAATGTTACTTCGTGTACTCACTCACGTGTTACCTATACCAACCGTACAAACATCCTGTATTTCTATATATATTTACCATCTCACGCGAAGAATTTAATGGCGAAGGGTTTACACGTAATAAATTTCTGACAATTTCAATCCACAGTTACACGTCTCCACATATTTCACCGTAACGTTTCTAATGGCATTCCGCGAGATTTTTCAACCCCTATCGCGACGCTCGATTTATTATCCCCTATCTGTCCGCACAAACAGTCCCGTTTACGTATAAATATCACTCGACTGCGGCTACACCACAGGCACAGATATCACACGTTTCACGCGTGTACGATTAATTTAATCGACCAACAGCCTATCTGTACCGAAGATCTAACAAGATCGTGGCGCGATATTAATCGTACGATCGATCAAGCCGAGTCCCTCGTTCGCGAATTGAGCTACTTGCGTGCCGAACGATCAATGAGGAATCGTTAAACGTATTTATGGACTTTCCGCGGGGACCATATTTCAACGACATAGAGTCCAGACGTTGCCGTGTAACTGAAGCTTCGTCCTTGTTGTTGGAATTGTTTCTAATTGATACACGCGTTTCTCGGCAATGTTTAATTGGCCAAATCGGGCTTGACTATCGGATAAAACGAAACGATGCATTTCGAGAGCAGAAGCTAAGTTTATTGACTTTTCTTTTCTTTTTTTTTTTTATAAAATTATAACGTTTTAAAAATTTAGCACGAGTCACTGTATACTCCAATTGATGAATCTGAAAAACCAAAATATTAAATGAAAATCGTCAAAAATTCACACAGCAAACGTATTATCGTCCAATAAAATATACTCTATATATATATATATATATATATATATATATATATATATATATATATATATATATCAAAATTATTTGTTATTTTCATCAATACTTTTTTAGAATCTATAACTGAAATATTTTACATTTTATATATTTTATATGTAATGATACTATATATTTGGTACTATGTGTATAGTGCGTTATATATATATATATATATATATATATATATATATATATAACGCACTATCTATAACTGAACTATTTTACATTTTATATATTTTATATATAATGGTAGTATATATTTGGTGTATAGTGCATTTTATATATATATATATATAGTACCAAATATATAAAATATATAAATGTAAAATAGTTCAGTTATAGATAGTGCGTTATATATATATATATAACATACTATACATATAGTACCAAATATATAAAATATATAAAATGTAAAATAGTTCAGTTATAGATGGTGCGTTATATATAACATACTATACATATAGTGCCAAATATATAAAATATATAAAATGTAAAATATTTCAGTTATAGATTCTAAAAAGATATTGATGAAAATAACAAATAATTTTGACAGGTCCCAAAATATTAAAGAAAATAGCAGATAATTATGATTACAAATGAAGAGTAAATAACTGAAGACAGAAACGTCTAATAAATTTTACGTCTATTTGAGATTTTAGATTTTAGATGTTTCCAGCCGTATTCTAAAAGTTTCTACAAATTTCATGTAATATCAAACACTCATTATAAAATGCTACAGATATGTTTCAGTTTGAATTTAAGTCCAGGTGCTGCGGGAAACGAAGGATTAGCAAGAGAGAAACATTTCTCCATTGAAAGTGACGATTGAATCTCTTTGTCGAATTACATCAGCTATCAAATACTTACGGATAATACGACAAAAATATTCGTAGCAATTACATTTTTCCGTGCTGTGGTCTAATGTCAATAATTCGCTCTTTCGTATCTGGAAAATTTGCAATTCTCAGCCAGTCGCAGGCTAAAGAAATTCCGTCCTCTTCTCGAATCGCGGATAAGTATCTGAATTTCTCGAGCGTTATCACGCTCGTATTTTAATAGGTTTAATACCAGAATCTTCAAGCTGATGACTCGCTGTCGAGATCTCGAGTTTTACTCTCGGCGCAACGTAATAAAATCATGAACTAGTACGGCGCTTGCAGCGTCTTTCGATATCCTCGAAATTATGCTTTCGACGCTTGCCGTTGTAAATTCATATTTTAATTCGAAGGCCGAGTGACAGCGCAGGAACGCGGATTAGCGCCTCGACTCTCATATTTTTGGTATCCAGTATCGACTTTATCCCTACTCTTGGAAATATTATTTACATCACGTTTGCGCAACTGGATCTATTATAACGTTACGACAAATTTGTATACACGTATGTTAAATTAATTGGAAAAATTAGCGAGTCGGGAATGACGGTACACCGCCGTTTAAAAATCTTAGCTTTGAAAACTGGAGAAATTAAATAGATTAGATACTTTACATAACAAAGAATCTGTAAATCTGTATTGATATATTAGAAATTAACGTGACTCAGAAGTCAAATTGATCAACTTTCCATTTTCTTTGTTATTTGTCAATTTCATCATATAAATAATGATTGACATTCATTATTTACGTCGACGAAACCTCTTTTTATCAATTTACTTATTTTAAAGTAGATAGTAAAAATAATATTGAAATCGAATCGAAGGTAAAATGGTGTTTGTCATTTTTCCCTGAATGTGTCTCACCTCACTTTGAATTAATAAATATAACAATGTATTAATATAAAAATGAACAATAATAAATTAATAATGGTAAATGAATGATAGTGAATTAGCACTCCTAATAACGAATATAAAATATTAATATTGTACACTAATATAATATCAAAGTACAGTACAATACAATATAAAAATTAATAATAAAAATATTAATATATTACTGTATTAATCGAAACGCAAAGAAACACGACAAATTCAAGTACTATTTTCTTAAATTTTACTTTTGATTTTTCAAGATTATTTATACATAATACATCGAACATATAATACATCAAAATATAATCGATTAATAATACAATTATTCACGATAAACGTCGAGTACTAGAAATAAAAAATGGTCCAAAACTTTCGAGCCAGAGTGTATCTGGTCTTGGTACGTATGTCAGACTCTCGATTTTTCAAAGTACAAGTAAATTTGTCGAGACGTCGATATTTGACGAGTGGACATTTGTACGCACGGGATGATTCGTTACGGATATCATAAGATATAATAAGGATATAATATCACACTGCGGATATTCATGCAAATTCACATTTTCATATTTTATATCTACAACTGGATCTATTACGACCAGCAAATTCGATATGTGTAAATATTGCCTATGGGTTAGGATTAGGTGGAAAGGTTTCAACAGCGCTTCCACTTTGTTCCAAGATTCGATAATTTAGTCAAGAACGATGTATTTGATCTTGATATGTCAGACTGTTGAGCTTCGAAGGCACGATGAATATTAAAACTTATGTACGCCGATATTCGTGGATTGGTTTTATAGGTATCGGGTAATTCGTTATGATTCGTAATCTTTATGCGGATATTTACGCAAATTCGGATTTTTGAGGAATTTAATTGGAAGAATGGAATCTGTATGGACTACATACATTGTCGTGGTCTTAACAGAAATTTTAAAATTTATAATACAATATGATCGTAACACTTATCTCTTAACGAAATTTCCAAATAAATAATTTATTTCCCAAAATAAATGATTGTTTCTAATGTTGATGAAAATATATACGTGTATATAAGCCACTCAGAGATCGCATCGATAAATTCTATAAATTAAAACATAATTAGAAAAGTGATGATATCACATCATTTTATTGAATATCATTTTCAAACGTCATCATTATACATCATTTTTTAGATTTACCTCAAAATTTACTATTATGAATGAACTTGTAAAAGCAAGTCATTTGTTCTAATTATAAAGATAGAATTTGTTTTAAACACTATACATTATAACACGCTTTACTTTGGACATGCATTGTGTACACATTTTTTTTTCCTAAACCATCCTATTTCCTAACATCCTAATTTTCCATAAACACACAAAATTCTAGTGATGAAATTAAAAAATTAGTTTCAGGCTCGCCACTTTATTCCTTTATTCGTTGTTGAAATAAATTCAACAAACTAAAAATCATAGAAAACTGACGACATCGTAAACTCTATTTTTTGAATCGTGTTTCTTGAGAATCGAATATCAATCATATACCAACGCAATGAAGTTAATAAAAAATGGAGTTGATCTGTTTGGTCCTTGAGAGGCTTATATGCATACAAAACAGATACACAGAGATATACACAGGTTCTCGGTGTTAAAATTTCCTTTGGCCACTGTACTTCTAAATAGATGATGTGTTAAACTTGTCCTTACAATCAGCGCTAATGTCCCAAGTAACGTCTGGGATGAATAAATAGTCCGTAGATGTTGTTCTGTTATCTGATACCTTGGACGCAAAGACTCGGTAGATCGATATTTCAGTCTTAAAAATCGAGCGTTCGATCGACGGTAGCACCATCTCGCTGTAATGTTACCCATCCTGCTGTTAGTTCAGAGTCAATTGAAACGTTGGAACTGAACTCGATAGTGTTATCGGGAATTGAAATGCTTCGAGTTTTCTGTGGAGTAAATAAGTGCGTGGTTACGTGTATCAGCTGTAAATGGTAAGAGTGAAATTGTAAATGACGATCGGATATTTTACGTTTCTCATTTTTATATCAGATGAGGAGAGCCTATTTAAACATACTTCAATAGATATAAGTGCATTAATATTGGAGATATTTTAAATTCCAAATACTGAAAACGTTTGTGTAATTTAATACTATATATTTTATACATTAATTTTATTAAAATATAACAGATTGCAGTCTCTCAGTCTTGCTTAATTTAAAAAAAAAAGAAGATTTAAATCAATATTTGCTATAATCTTACAGGGATCGTTCTATAATACGTCATTTCAAAAATATGGAAAGATCTTCCTCAGCTGTCTCATTTCGCTTAAAAATCATAATCGTAAACTCAGTATCGTTAATAATAAAATTTTTCCCATTGTCGTCATTGGCTTAGGAGAAAATACTTTTATTACGTGTTTAATGAAACAATAACAGTGGAGTAACGATTGGAATAAACACTAAAAATTGTACAGCAGATAATAGAGCTAACCAGATCTAAAGATCGATTTAGGAGAAAATACTTTTATTACGTATTTAATAAAATAGTAATAATGGTTGGAGTAAACACTAAAATTGTATAGCAGATAACAGAGCTAACCAGATCTAAAGATCGATTTAAGCTGTCAGCTAAGTAATAGTAGTAAAAGGATCACAGAAACGGTGTTCTAGAGATGACAATCTAATCTTCTAGAGACAGATGGCACTACCGTGGCAGAAGTCAGCTAGGATTCGCTTGTTACACGCGCTTCCGGGGGTGTTTCCATGGCATCAGATTTTCCGTTATGCCGCTTTTTATCTTTTCCGTCCACGTGGCAAGGATACGTGATCGGGTTCCCGCATCGCGTTTTCGACAGGAAGACACGTTGATCCCGCGGAAGGGTTTCTATCTTTTACCAATCAACAGGTTAAACAAAGTGTTGGTCGCACGTGTGCATTATGATCGGTTGCTGCCGATTTCGTATTTAATTAATTAATAATTCAATTGCGAATTATTCACGCGTACACGAGAGGTTTAGAAAACAGAAAAATTGATTGAATACACGATACGTGAACATAACTAATATATAAATAACTGGTAATAAATAAAGTAGCATTTGTTTTTAATATTTAATAAATCTAAATTTAGGTCATACTTTATTGATTATTTTTTTAAAAATGTGAATTGAATAAATGAACAAAATAAATAAATTAATCGATATTAAGATAAAAAAATTTTTGTAACTGATCGATCAGGTCAATCGTGTTTGTTATGTATTGTTGACAATCTCGAGTGTTTCACGTAAATCCTTCAATAGCCGTGATCGTCTAGTGGTTAGGACCCTACGTTGTGGCCGTAGTAACCCAGGTTCGAATCCTGGTCACGGCAATGTGCCCAATTGTTGACACATTGTCACGGATGAGGGTTTTCATTTTTTCCAATTTTCATCAATTTTCTCGCATTGTTGTTTAAAACAGATAAAATTATTATTCTCTGACTATTTTCTCTAGCGAGTCAACAAACATTTCGTGATGACAGAAAGAAATTAGAGTAGCAATTTGCAATGAAATGTAGAGAGTTGAAAGACCTTCGAATAGATCTCTGTCCTTCAGGCGAATAATTTTGTTTAAAAATATCATCTTTTATGAATTGCGAGGTTTCTAGACGCGTTTCGTCTAGAAAAAGGAAGATCCTTCCTTCGTTGGGTTATATTCACTTAGTAAATGTAAATAAATTTACTCAAACTAAAAATTTAGATAACAATATAATTAAAACTCAAACAGAGATTAGTTTCGCCTGTTAAAGATTTTAACGAGTATACCTGAAATATTCAACGTTTGTACATCGAATGCATTCTGTGCATTTTTGCATAAATCCAATTATTACTAATTACCCTCCGCATAGTCCGCTGTGAATCGATATCAACGAGACGAGCTGTTTCAAATTCAAAATCCCTCCCATTAAATTATATGGTTCGCATTGATTAGAACTTATATCGAAATGATCAGAAAATGCAAAGAAACACAAGATTCAAACATCTCAGTCGATGAAAAATCTCACGAACTGTTCGTCCATGAAACCTAACAATAAGCAAAACGTCGCCGATTACACGAGTCCGCCGGTTCAAGGAACTTCCTCGTGAATCGACAGGAAAATCCCACGTTCGATCTTTACTCGTGACAGATCCAGTGGAACGTATAACGCGTTGCGGTAGGTCCTTGTCCGCGATAAATCTGGTCAGTCCAATATTCGCCACGGCGAGAAACGGCGCGTTTCCTGGAACGCTGGTGAAAATTTTGTGGAATTCCGACGTCCATTGCTGCGTTGCAACTCGCCGGCAACGTTCTCTGGCGATAAATTCATTGAAATATCCTTCGATGATTCCGATAACATCGTTTGCCGGAATTTCAACTGAAATTTCATCGAGCTTTTCGTAATAACATGTAGACGCCACTCATTTTATGAATCGTAAATTATATTGTGATTGAAGAAGGAGGAGAAATGTTTGAGAAGTAAATTCGACGAATGGGCTTTTTTGTTTTATTAAGAATGTTTGAAAAATTTATAAAAGTCAATTTTTTACAATAACATAATCTTGTACATTTGAAAGAAATATCAAAAATTTTTATTTTCAACTTTAATCTATGTAATATATAACATACTACATAATACACTAC
The DNA here is from genome assembly GCA_036937485.2 of Tetragonisca angustula. Lineage (NCBI taxonomy): Eukaryota > Metazoa > Arthropoda > Insecta > Hymenoptera > Apidae > Tetragonisca > Tetragonisca angustula. The sequence continues at coordinate 1,330,708 of JAWNGG020000040.1, read as the reverse complement.
ATTATTATAAACAATTATTGTATAAATGACGTATATAAATAAATTAATATAAATAAATAAATAATATATATTATTACTAATGTGTATTAATTTAACATTATATAATGTGCAATTTTCACTACATGTAAAAAGTAATGTTTTAAACGGTTTCAATGTTTAGAAACGTTGCTCTCGAAACTAACTTCTATCGTTGAAATTTTCCTTGCATCCAATACTATAATTATTAAAGTTTTTGAAAGGAAACAACAACAGTACAACCTCAATGATATAATTATCAACGATAATTATTAAAACATCTGAATAAGAATTAAGTAGCTTCCAGAAATGTTCTAAATATACATGCCACGCTGTCGATCGATCCCATCGTTCGGCACGTAGAATATGAAAGTTAAAACATCACGTTGGTTGGCACAATTCCATCGTGTTCGTTCCTGTGGCCAACACGCGTTATTATCCTCGTGGAACTCGATTTTCAATCTTGTCGCACGCACTCAGCGTTACAAGCGATATTTCTGGTACCCCTAACACCTTCTCGTGCCCGAAAACTGCTGCGATAAAGGGGCATAAATCACTTCACGCGAGTTTTACTACACGTTTTCTATTTTCGGAATGATTGAAACGCTACCGATCGTTCGATTTTAACCGATGTGAAAATCACCAGCTCGAACATTCAGATTTAAAATAAACTCTTTGACAGATTTCTTTGCGTTCGCGAAACGTAACGAGGAAATAAATTAACCTGTGCATTTTTCATTGCTGTCAAATAAATTCGTTGATGAAGTTCCATAAAATAGTATGAAAAATAATAAACTCGACGTGCAGGTTTCCAGCTTCGCGGAGTAGGTAGAAATTATATTTACTCGGGATTATAATTGTATTTGATACATTTAAATATTTAATTGTATTTGATATCTTAATTAATTGATTAATCAATTAAACGTTTGTATTTCTAAACTATGTATCTTAAATTAAATATCTGTGTAGTTCTAAAATATGTATTTTAAGTTAAATATCTAATTAAAAATCTAAGTTCCCCTCGCACCCAATTATTAATACAGAAATTCATCTTAAAATTTCTACAGAAAACTTTAAAAAAAATCGCTTGCCAAATTCTACATTAAATTGAATTTAATCGTTAAACAAAGTCCAATTTAATGGAGCATTCCGAATTCCACCATCTTATTATATCGCTCGCAAGTTAATCTCACCAATCTCAAGTCCCATGCTAATTTTATCACGAACGCTACGCGCGGTTCTCCGTCAACATTATTGCGCAAAAATACCAACGCTTAAAGATCTCGCTTAAAAACCGAAAGGGGAAGAAAAACGAAAGGCGCGAACCGTGCAATTCGAGCAGCGTCGTTAAAACCAGGTAGAAGAATGAAAGGGAGCGGGGGCGCAGCGCATAGCGAGCTCCGGCGAAATTAATGGCGGCGCGGCTCGAAAATTATCGCGAGCATTAATTACAATATTTACGAGACGAGGCGTCCAATTGCTATCGCTTTGTTTATTAATAACCGCGATAAATAAGCATCATGAAGTAATTATGGTGCCGCATGGACCGCCAGAAGCGACGCTCGTATACATATCGTGCAAACACGTTGCTGTTTCTTATGAGGTTAGGTTAGGTTAGGTTAGGTTAGGTTAAAGTGAAGGTGGACGTAAAAAAGAAAAAAAATGGAAAAAAGAGGAAAGAGAAAGTAAGAGAAGGAAAAAAGAGCGAAAGGGCGAAAGAAAGTGATTCGACTCGGATGAGGCGGAGGTCTCCCGGCCGATTTATTGGTTCGCGTGTTGCAGGGCGGCGATGGTTGCTTGTTAAGCCGCCTTTACAGCGGCACGGTCGCAGGCCAGATACCTTTATCATCGACTATAAATTTCGGCAGCGCCCGATAGAAAGGATCCGCGCGTTTGTAATTGGCAATAATTCACGGGTCGGAACAGCCGCGAGAAACGAGGTTGTCGATTCACGAGATCCACCGTCGAGATCATCGCGCGCCTCTACCTACGTATGTATGTATGTACAACCGTACAGTTGCGATACAGCCGTTAAAGCGAACGATTCTCCCTCCTCTTATTCCTCTTCGTGTTCTCCTTCTTCTTTTTGCTTTCCTCTCTCTTCTTTCTTTTCGCGGGATTTACAAATTGAGACGTTTGTACGCGGTACTGTTTCGAGATGTGTTGCGGATACCTGGGATGTAAGGTAAATCTTGGGTTTGGAAGGAGGAACAAAATGAGATAAAAGACCGTTTCGATGAGCGCGTGACTGCAGAGTAAGAGTGCATTTTTGGCGCTGGTAATGTGAGGTAAATTGAAAGGTAAATTCCAAGGAGTTGTTGCCCATGGTGGCGCTAGTTTGATGTGGGTATGTTTGATAGAGTTTTGTGTTTGGCTGGAGAAATCGAATCTGCTATCTTGTAGATTTCCTTTTAAGTAATATATCGGATTAGAATCTTTAATTGATTCTTCAATTTTGCAAATTTAATTAGATTCTAGGGAATTGAGCTTACAATTAGTATCTTGTGGATTATAATTCTTGACTTACTTTCTTTTTCCTGCATCGTTTGAAAAGGATGAAGTACATTTTGATTGAATTCAGATTCTTTGACAAGTTTCTAAATTTAATTAGATCATAATCGATTGCGTTTGTTTTCTTTTTGGTGCATGATATGGTTGAGATTCTCAGGAGTTATTGTCTGTGGTGGCGCTAGTTTGGTGTAGGTATGTTTGATAGAGTTTTATGTTTGGCTGGAGAATCTGCTATCTTGTAGATTTCCTTTTAAGTAATATATCGGATTAGAATCTTTAATTGATTCTTCAATTTTGCAAATTTAATTAGATTCTAGGGAATTGAGCTTACAATTAGTATCTTGTGGATTATAATTCTTGACTTACTTTCTTTTTCCTGCATCGTTTGAAAAGGATGAAGTACATTTTGATTGAATTCAGATTCTTTGACAAGTTTCTAAATTTAATTAGATCATAATCGATTGCGTTTGTTTTCTTTTTGGTGCATGATATGGTTGAGATTCTCAGGAGTTATTGTCTGTGGTGGCGCTAGTTTGGTGTAGGTATGTTTGATAGAGTTTTGTGTTTGGCTGGAGAAATCGAATCTGCTATCTTGTAGATATCCTTTTAAGTAATATATCGGATTAGAATCTTTAATTGATTCTTCAATTTTGCAAATTTAATTGGATTCCAGGGAATTGAACTTACAATTAGTATCTTGTGAATTATACTTCTTGACTTACTTTCTTTTTCCTGCATCGTTTGAAGTATATTTTGATTGAATTCAGATTCTTTCAGATTCTAAATTTAATTAGATCATAATCGACTGCGTTTGTTTTCTTTTTGGTGCATGATATGGTTGAGATTCTCAGGAGTTATTGTCTGTGGTGGCGCTAGTTTCGTATATGAACATGTGTACATATATATAATGGGATTCGAGTTTGACTGGCGCCAGTATATTTTAATTAAAGAAATTTAAATGCGACATCTTTGTAGATTGTTCTTTTGCGTCGCGTAAATTGTAAATTACAAACGGTGTTTAATTGAGAAGAAAAATTATCGAAAGTATCTACTTTCAGTAAATCTTCAGTCGCTTCTACAAGTAGATTCGAAATCATGCAACTTTCTCTTTTATCATTCGACTGCAATCAGACATGAAACGTAACGCGTTTGGTTACGCAATGCACTTTTTAAGCGTGGCCATTCAACAAACATAAATACACCGTGTCTAATACACCTAATCTGCTTTCCAACATTTAACGACAAGAAAATAAGACACCACGATACACCGCGATTACACGCAGCTACAAGCCTCTAACAAAATTGTATCCAGCTACCTCCTTTCCGCGATTTTTCCTCCGGACGAACTACATGTTCTAAATAGCAAGCTGCAGCTTGCGCCATAAATTCATCTTGACGCCTTCAGATTATAGTTCTTACCCTCGTCGTCGTTTTTTCCCCTTTTTTCTTTTCTTCTCTTCTCTTTTTTTCTCTTCTTCTTCTTCTCCTTCTTCTTCTTTTCGTTAAAGATATCAGGCCAGACGGTTTCGGCGGGAAGCGTCGAGTAATTCAAACGCGATTACACACCGTGACTCGATTACCGATCAAAAATCGATAAATGTTCCACGGTAATTACCCGTACAGACAAGCATCCTTCTATTACTGGCCAGCGAGAAGAAAACTAACGTATTATTAAAAGTAACTTTTGAAATTACAAAGGTGGCTTTGCTGGGAAACGGCAGGAATTTATCGGCCGGGTAAACGACGAGCAAAACTCGTTGCAAAATATCTTTATGGCTCAATCAGCGTTCGCGAATCGTTCGTAAATCACGGTTTCTTACGCGAAAGGGGAGTACTGGGAGGGGCGGAGGGGGAAGAAAAATAAGGCCGCGTTTTTCCATCGTCGACGCGATGAGTTATCGCGCGCGCATGCCGGGGAAAATTTAAACACGCGCTCGAGAGCGTTCGAGTCCGATTAATGGAGGGCACGGACGACAGAATTATTACAGGTGGAGACCGACGGCTCGAGCAGAAGGTCGAAGGTAATTGAGGGGTTCGATGGTGAGATCGATTGATACGTAGCCTAAGTTGACGTTTATTTAATGAATACTAATCGAGCCAGGCTCTAGGTGGTCATGTAGGATTTGTGAACATGGTCGAACGTAAGATATTTATACAGGCCTTTCTCCCTTTATGATTGTCGGAAGAATTTATCACGCGCCCTGATTAATCGAGTTACAATCGAACTCCGTGCAATTAAAGACCACTTCTAAGTACTCGTGCGAAGATGTTAATTTGAAACACTCGTCGCGAAGTAGTCTCAAAGAAATTTGTAATTTTTCGGCATTCCTGCTGACACTGTTAAAACCAAAATAGGTTTACTTATTCAGGATTTGATGTTCGTAGAAAATTACTGTGGAGAATATTCATTTTCTTCTACAGTTGACCATTTTAGTGGAAAATTCAGTCTTCAACCAGCAGCGTGTTTTAACATTCAATTTCCTCATCTAAATCAGTTATGTTTTTGCAATATTATCTTTTAATGATTTGCAGAACTTCTTTATAATATACTATATAATTCAAGCTGTATCGGTCCGCCCGCGCGAATAAAGGTCGCTTGAATAGATCGATTGTCATCGACCGGCAGTTTTATCTCGTTCGACGTGGCTCCTAACGAGGGTTAAAAAATATACCGACGCGACGGGGCGAAAAGCCATGGGATTAGAAAGCCGCATTATTTATGCAGAAATTTCACGCGTTTCTGCCTTCGATTCTTGGCTAATCCTCCAAGGATGAGTACCCTCATCGTGAAGGGGGATCGAGATCCTTGTCCTTCGAAGACTTCTTTTCCTTTTTCTTTTATACTACTCCCGACGAACATATTGCTTCGAGAAATACGAAAAATTTCGAACTTTCCAAGTTTAGAATTCTTACGCTGAAGAAACTGGGAATTTTCGAATTTGGAAACTTCTCAATTGAAACTTGCGAATTTTCAGAGCGCGGGGTTTTTCAAAGCTTTCAGTTTCGAACTTTCCAAGTTTAGAATTCTTACACTGAAGAAACTGCGAATTTTCAGAGCGCGGGGTTTTTCAAAGCTTTCAGTTTCTGAATTTCAGAGTTTCAAATTCCCGAACTGCGAAATTTCCAAAGTATCAGTTCCTAAATTCTTCAGAACTTCAGATCATATTTTCGAGTCGCGGGATTTTCAAAAGTAACTAGATTCAAATCTCCAATTCCTGAATTTTTCAACATTCCGATTTTCTAAATTTTCAAAATTTTAAAATCTTCGAGCTTCTCAATTCAAGTATACATTTTCAAATATTCCCCCCGTTGAAGAACACGAGCAACCTCAATTATCAAACCTCAGTAAATATCTTTTTCTCCACGTATTGAGCAAAGAGCAGACGCTCGACGCGTCGCGAGCCAATAATTCGTGTCCCCCAGGATGTCATCTTCGTTTTACCCTTTCGAATTTACCTCGATGCGATGGAAGGTTCATCCAGTCGTCCCGTCTCCTCCTTTACAAACCCCTCTTTATTTTTTCTCTCAACTGTGTCTAGGAGAAGCATACATAAAAGCGTCACGTGCCCCTCGAGAGAATCTGGACGAACCGGATGCATCCGCGGTGATGGCGCGTAAAAGATTCATTTCTTCCTTGCTTCGTATCCACATGGAAAAGATTGTGGAAGAGACTCTCGGTCTGTAACCTTCTATTTTCATCTGTACCCTCGATAGTCGAACTACCAGCAAGTTATTACGTTTCCATCGCCTCGCTCCTCCTCTCTTTCGTATTGCTTATTCATTCCACAGTGTTACCAACGTTTCACGATTACACTTTTTCACATTTTTTCAGCCAACTTTGAAGGAATATCAATTTAGAGAATTTTTGTGCCGGTGTCCATCAATCGTTGTCTTCTTTCTTTTCGATGTTACTTCTCTGCCGATTTCTGTTTCCCCTTCCATTTCCTCTTTCTTTTCCTCGTGATTAGATGCTTGTTCAGGTGCGTGTTTCTGATGGGTCTGGGTTCTTGGTTTTTGTGTTTCACTTGCTGATAGATGGCTTGGATTTATTTGGTTTGTTTGACTCAGTATGATTGATGGAGTAATTGAAATAGGAAATGTGGCCGTTCAAACGTGCATAAACGGGCATTCTTCCCTCCCGTTATAGCTAGTTTATCTTGATTAAAATAATACAAATTAGTTGCACGACACGGTGTTGCAATTTTATGTTACGATTCAATAATATGAGAATTTAATATCGGTGTGTGTACGTTCTGGTTATCTGCATCTCGTTTCCTATATTTTCTTATCACGCCCGAGTATCTCGAAACATGCAACGTGCGACCGCTGCGATTTAACAAGAAAAATTGGAAACCGTACGAAACCAGTACACCACCCGAGGAACGTTTCATAAATTATCACTTTTACTAATTACCATACGAATAGAAGACCACTCGTCGTCTCGAGTATATTTTTCACGAAACAGAGATACGGCTACAAGCGAGATACGATGCGATTTCGGGTTACGTGTTCTGACATACAGGTCGTTAAAATAATTAGATTTTACTCAAGATTGATTTACGAAACAGTAATCATATGTAAATTACACGTGTATGTCTAATCCAATTATTAATGTCAATGTGAAAGGATATACTGTTGCAATATTTTTAACGACAATAATTCTCACACATGTATTAATAAACACAAAACGCAAGAATTTTCGAATTCAAGTTTCATCATCAAGAATTTTTATAAAATTATTTATGAAATACAATCAAAATTCTCCATCAGGAAATATAATTATACAACATTATCGTTTACGTGCATTCTCTATACGTTCTCCATGAACTTAATGTCTTTTAAACAATTAATTAATTAATTAACATGTTCCATTTGTACAAAAGTTGTTAAATTAACGAGCAAAATTATTGAAGTGCCAACGTAATACTACGGCGTATCATTGTTGTGAAAACACACCATTAAAGAAACTTTCTATTCAAAATAATTTTACTGAAAAACTGAAAACTATAATTTAAACTCCATGTATCGTCTTTCAGTATATTCTTTATTTAACAAGGGAGAAAATTAAATTGGCGCGTGAAATGTTCACAAGAATGCGTACGATGCAATATAAATACAACATGCTCGCCGTGTTAGGATAGAATGTTTGCTTTGCTAGGAAATCGGCCGAATGTTCGTACCGTGTCGCTCGTGTCATCTCCCCTCACCAAACATAAATCAAGTCTCAGGGTGACCTGTTGCGCAATAGATTATTCTTCTATTGGAAGTTGTATCGTAGAAACGTATTGTCGTGTACAAAATACATTATAATATACATATAATATATAATATTATTATATTATAATATATATTAATATATAATATTATTAACCTCGCATATATTGATCGTATGGTATATCATTAGTACATGTGTTGTTGATCATTCATTATGGCAAAATTGAGTAGACTTTACGAGATTCTTTTACACTTTCTCGGTGACCATATTTGAAGGTTACCAGTGGTTTGTACAACGAGCTTTTGAGTTCAATTATTGTCTCGTATTCGCATAATTAATTCTAATTATTGCTAATTGTTGGTTTATTACGCATTTGTTTCAGCTTGTTGGTTGTCAGCTTCGTCGACTTCGAGAGAGAACAGTATACAATATAGGTATTGCAGGTGATTTATCAATCAATAGTTTAAATTTGAACGATTTGGCGGCAACAGAGATACATCATGGATGATTAATAGCTCATTCGTTGATGTTTCGTGCAACTTCGGTAATGTTTGATTTATCGCAGGTGATTCACGTAACTTGTAACCTGAAATAACTTTTAAATTGTTTAATATAAAAGTTGTATTGTTTTAGGCAAAATATGGCGTATCAGTTTTGTGTGTGTGTGTGTTGAGAGGTTTCGAAATTTTTAAAGTCATCTGTATTTTTTTTTTTTAATTGGACCATATATGTTTTCATTTCGCATAATTTAAAAGTTATTTCAGGCGTGCAAGTTGTGCGAATCATTCTGTATAATAATTAATACTTTATATACAATCGATATACATATGAATACACATATAAAGATGATTTTTAAAATTTTTCTACTTTCATCTTACAATTAGTATTATACTTGGCTATGGTATTATATTATAGTTATAAAATTATTTATAATTATGTATATATATATTATAAATAATTTTATAACTGTAAAGTAATATTAAGGTGAAAGTAGAAAAGATTTAAAAAATAATCTTTGTATATACATACAAGAAATTGAGCATGTCAATTAATTAATCTGTTCTTTTATTTCGAAGAAAATTATACGAGTCATTGTAGTTTTACTAAATTTCTTTTATATCTGAGAAAGACATTTATTATTCTTAATCTTAGTCGATTTTTATTACATTCGTGAAAGCGTCGCATTCGATAGACGTGTTTCAAGGTAAACATATTTTTTGCAGTCTTATGAATAATTCCCTCGGGCGTCTAAAAAATTTAATTTATCGCAAACATTATCGAATTAAAAAGAAAACGACATAATTTATTATTGTAGAACATGTTGCAAGAATTAATAACGAACACTTGCAATTTAATTATTGTAAATTGCTCTCATTATGTCATAAATGTGATATGATGAAACTAGGTAACTAAGAAATTTCGTATATTAATAATGTTTCGTTATATTAATAATTTAATATTAGATTTAATATTTAATCTTACATTATATAAATAATATTTTGCATGTTATACATTATAATACACGTGTTTTATTTCATGTTTTAGAAATGTAATTAAATTTTTCAATTTTCTACCAGAAAGTAATTTATGATCGCGTGTAATCGATCGATAGAGTCAGTATATTATTTTCAATGTATTTGCTCTTATTTCTGTAATTATAAATATATAATTATAATACTCATACGTGCAATTAAAATCAGTGTTTGCTCGTCGATTTCTAAAATAAAACACCCTCGTTAATGGTATTTTTTATCTTTGTTTTTTTATACATGCATCTTCTTTTCTTTCTTGAAATACTCATTTACTGTGTGAGTGTTAGTGTCAGTGCAAGAGAATGCAGTTTCTCTTGTAAGAAGCAAGTATTTTTGTATATCCTACTTTAATTTATTTTGCTTTTAATATTTTACTTGATTATGTTTAATCAAAAAGTGAAAACAAATAATAATTTGAGAATACTATAATGTTTATTCTTTCATTAAAATTTGTAGTTAAATTGTAAAATATATCCAAAAATATTTCCAACATATTCTTCAGTGATTGATCAATATTTTTGTTATACGTTAAATTCTCAATTTTTATTGGAATTAATGCCCAGAATATCTAGAACCAGTGTTATTAAAGTTTAGTACAACATTTTACCCCAAACTTGTTAATTAATCAACGTTATATTTATAAAAATAAATTTTAATATGTTTTGTTTTAATATGAATTTTTCATAGGTTCCATTTGTTCATTCTGTTCAGTGTTCAGTGATCCAATAATGCAGCGGAAACTAAGTTTGTAAGAATTTCTGCACATTGTATAATATTTTAATTAATTCTAGATATTGTCTGTACATTAAAAATAAGTCATAATATTTAATTAGTTCTAAACTGTGTAACATATGATATTTATGTTACAGACTTTTTCTTATAATCTGTCCTACAAACATGGTTCAAGGATGATTTCTTCTGGTCTACTACGTTCTGCTCATCTCATGGCAAATCGCGTATAGCTTTATTCCTCCAGTCACTCAATCATGTCATAGAGAGAAAGGTTCGAATTGACACCGGTGACTGATTGTATTACGTAGAATTTTTTGCAAGCACAGCGACAGCGGACATTTATTATATCCGTGAGTAGCAACACTTTATTTTTATGTGTCTTGTTTATTGACACTGGATAGGTTTTCTTGCATGTTGCGTCTTTCAATAATAATATGTAGCAGTAAATCAATAAATGACATTGCAATATAAATTATTACGTGACTTGAATGACAATTTTAATAACTAATAATTAATAATAAATTATTATAAAATAAGTCTTCCTCTTGAAAATATTCATTGAAAATGCACATGCAAATCTACGTGTCTATAATTATCTGCAAATATAAAATATGTTTAGCTATTAATTGAACTGTCAAGAGAATGTGAAGTATGAAAGTATTAAAATTCAATTTTCTTCAATCGTGCGAAAGAACGCTTCGCTTCTGAAGCTTCTGACATTTCAGAATTCAGAATAAATTTTGCACGTCTTTTAAAAACTAAACCTCGATTGAAAACAAGCACTGCTTGTCAACGTTCGAGCTTCAAGTTTTCAAGAGCCCAAGCAACGAAACTTTAAGAATTGAATCTTCAAATATACCGAACTTCAAAATTTCAGACTTCAACAATATACATTTTAGAACTTCAAAAGCTAAGCCTGAAAACTTCGAAGAATGACTACTTGCCAGGTCAGAGCCACGCTTCATCCTTATTACAGTCGCGATTAGTCCAACATCGCGCTAAATCGAAGTGGGAAAAGCCCATAGTCGTTCATCTGAACTGATCTCGTATTACGACTATCCAGTAGCCATCTAAAGGACCGTGGAACTCCGCGAACAGTTACTAACGATACGGTTATCTAACGCAATTACGTTTCCTGAATGCGAATGGCCGTATTATGCAAATCCACTTTCCATCGAAATATCGAAGCCAAAGTCTTCGCTGGGGAAAAATGCGTGTGGGAACTATTATGTCGCAGGTGTACATGATCGAAACTGAGAGGAAAACGCTATTAAAGGTTACAAGTCGCATCGAGTTTATGCATGCAAATGGTGATTGCCGCCGCGGAATGGGGCATAGTTTCAGAAATTATTTACCTCGGATTAAGTTGTAAAATTCTTTAAAACGACGGCTGTTATAGATATTAGAGCGTCTGTATCGTTTTCGAACGAGGTGAGGCAAGCCTTCGTTTATTTAGGGTAGACTCGTACTCTTGGTTTCTAATAACGGGTTCTTCTATAGTTGCTGTTGTTTTTTGCAAACATTATCGGGTGCAGTTCGATAGCGGCACGTCACATATCTGACGTGTGTCTTGTATGTAATTAAAGAGCTTCGTTACACCGCGTATATATTCCACATTCGTTTATAGCACGCGTAGTTCTAGGAGCTCTGCCCAACTGTCTTCATATTCTTGTTCAAGTTCTTCCTTTAGAGGAACGTTATCTCGATTCGTTTAATGAAACTCGCGTCGTTGATTAACACGTGTTACGCGAACGTGATTCATATTAAACGAACTGCTTCAACTCTTTCACGTTTATTGCACGATGTACGAAGGAAACGCACTGAAAGGATCCTATACTTTGATTTTACAATCAAACAGTATCAGAATGAAATAAACATGTTCTTACGGGAGAAAAAAAATTTCTCCACTGATGATCGTTGATATTTGTATCATCTCCGATCTAAAGAAATCTCGAAATTATATTCCTGCTTAATTTCTTTCTTTGTAGCTTTTGATGAAACATTATCTCGATTCATTTAATGGAACTCATTTAATGGTGTTGTTAATTAACGCGTGTTTCGTATTAAACGAAACAAGCAATTCTGACATTTATTGCACGAAGCACTAAACGAAACGCACTGAAAATATTTTATAGTTCCATTATAGTCTTTCGTCTTTATGTAGACGTTGTACGTGCAGCTAATGCCCATTGAATTGGGTTCACTGACATTTCTCAATATCTTACAAACTTTCTGCTAAAACTGAAAAGTTTAAATGCGATTTAAACTAAGTTAACTATTAATAATTACGTTAATCACATTAATTACTAAAGTGCACGCATACACATATAAAATATTACACATGTAAGTTAATAATTAATATTTATTTTAATGTCAATAATTAGTATTCCCTTTAGTTTTATTACAGTATGTATCTTTTTTCAAAATCCTGTTGAAACAATACATTTTGTTTTAATTTTTCTTCTCACGATGCAAAATCAATAATAAATCTTCAGAGATCCAAATGGAACATTTTCTCAGTTTATGCACGTTAATAGTGATTGATGAATTATTGTACTTATTGAATATTATTTTGTAATAAATGCCTATTTGTAATGAATGAATATTTTCTAATAATTTGGTATTTTATGTATGTTTACATATTTTTATAATTTTTACATATTATATATATTGTATTTCACTCTTTTGGCTTCACAGTCTAATAATAATATACAGAACTGTATGAATTATCAACATTTATGCACGTAATATTTAAAAAGATCTGTAATTAAATTTTGTTTGAACTCTTCGCTTGTATAGTATATAGCGTTTTAATGCTTCAAAGCAGCCTCCGATTAAATTTCTGTGACACGTGTGAAAGATGTAAAAATTCGGTTTTAATTTTAATTCAATGACAGTGGCTCTTTGAAATACGCTGTATCGAATTCGCATCACGATGAATAAATCATGCGTACAATACAACATACGCGGTGTACGCAAGTTTATAACTTTATAAATTACACACTCGGAGGTACCAAAGAACACGTGTCCCCTGGAAAAAATCTCTATCTTAAAATCTCTATACTTTAACTGGTCATCGTTGCACATACCTCTGTCATATCGCGTATCTGTAAGCTTAAGCGTAACTTTCCTTCGAAATTAATTTACAACTCTTCAGTGTGTCTTCTTGAGGCTCGTTCGGATCGTTGAAAAATTCCACCTTCGTACCTCGCGACTGCAGGATGCAGTTTTATTTAAAAAAAAAAAAAAAAAAAAAAGGAAGGAAATCTCCGGCGTATATGGCGGGGCTTCAAGGTTGATCGACGTTATTTAGTAAGATAAACGCGAGCGCAATAAATATTATAGAAAAAACGGAGCTGCGGCGTTCGTTACCCGAGGAGCGGGAGAAGCGTGCAATTATGCGAATCCTTATTAAAACGCTGCCGCTTTATCTCTGTTACATTCACGTGGAATAGGCAGAAAATTGAGTTCTCTTTGTTTCTTCGTGAAACATCCGCCGTTCGAGAAATGAGTGGGAACCGACGAAAAGAGAGAGAAAAAGAATTTGCCGGCTTCGACAAATAAACGAGAGATTCAAGACGCTGGACGCAAAAAGAGAGCAAAATGGCAATGTTCACAGCAAATTTATCGTTCAGTAATTTTTACCTTCTTTCTCGTTACTCTCGTTATTCTCTTCATTTTCACGCGACACGCCCATTCTAACTAGAAACGTTTAAACATCTGGGAAAATGCTCCAGGCATGGGATTTAATTTGAAAGCTTTAAGATTTACGTTGAAAACTGGAATGGAAATATGTAATAAAATGCAAAAGTAAATTTTAATCGTTGGAACAGGACAAGGACTTTCAAAGTTATCGCAAGGTCAAGCATGTAAAAGCACTGCGCAACTTCCCTTGACAGTTCTTTCGTGTCATTTCGTATTTTTTTTTCAAATATTATTTTTAAAAGACTTGTGTATTTTTGTTGTATTTGGAAAGACTGACATGGTCGAGTTTCTTTGGAAGAGAAGAGAATTAGAATCTCGAATAATCGAATGAACGTGAAATTTAGAAGAATGAATGATCGTGTGAGATATCGTTGACAATTGGAATACTGGGTCTGAATTTTTAGAGAAAGAGGAAAATTTTAAGAATCGAGGCGAATAATAGCGAAAAAGAGGACTGAAGAATCAGAAAGTTAGGACAATTAGAAACTTTGAGAATTTCGAGTAATAATGAGGAGAACTAGAATTAGAAAATTATTATTTAGATTTCATTTTTATTTTACTATTTATTATAGTTAGATTTCTTGCTATGTCATTTAAGATCTCAATAATACAATGTAAGAATTTGCGTCTTTAAGAATTTAGTAATTGAAATCTAAATATTTTAAAGTTTATATGCTTGAAAGTGTGACACACTTTGAAAACTCAAATGTTTCAAAACTGAAATTTGAAGCATTCGAAAATTCAAAACAATTGATTAGGGCATTAGATGTTTCACAATTAGACTGCAAATTTTTGTATATGTTAATATTAATGACATCGTTAAAACGTAATTGAAAATTTGTTTCATACTACTAAATCTCATAATAAACACTGTACTTTGAATATTTTATGTATTATATCAATTTGTAGATATCTTAATCTTAATTTTTTTAAAAACACGCAAACATCCGCAGTCTACGTATAATTGTCAAATGTCAATTGATTTTTTTACTTTTCAATATAAAATGAAATATTAATATATGTAGATGGGATAGAATTTTTTTAGAGGTGTCGGACATCACTTACACGGGTTTATTAATAAATAAGAAAGAAAAAGGAGAGGAAAACACATAAATACTTCTTTCTACTTTGTTACCAAGTGCTCTGGCTATCTCGTCTTGTCGTTTCATGCAAATCTTGTCTTTCTTTTTCGTTTGCAAGCTTTCGATCGTCGGATATTCACACACACACACACACACACACGCACGCACCATTTGCACTTACATCTCCATTTGCATCATCCTCTCATCATGCTCGTGAAGTTTAATTTCATTATATCCATGTAGAATGAGATCGTATAAAAAGAGGTCAACGACGAGAAAAAAATTAATATTTTTTTAAGAAATCAGAATTTTCGTCTTTTCACTGGACTAGCAGAAATCTGTCAATAAAGTGACGTTTCAACCAGCTAATTGTACTCCTCTCTCGATTAATATTATTTAACTGTTATAACAAAATTATGTTACTATTTAACTGTGTAGCAAAAGTTATAAAACGAAATGGAACGAAAGCGGGTCAGGTTTGGGATATTTCAATAATTATGTAAATGTAATTGTGAGAAAGCGGTATCGTCATTTTCTCGGATTGACGAGATAGAGTGACGTCCCTCTCGTAATAACTTTCGATCTATCGAAAGTGAAACCCAACGGGATTTTTGATCACGGACAACTTCTCTCGAAGCTGGTTTACCCGGTTATTTCCTTTTTACCCTCGTGACTTTCCCACTTTTTCGAACCTTCCCGCTCCGTATTTCCAATCGAGCAGGTGTCTCCCTCACTTTCGTTCATCCTTACCCTTGTTCCTCTTCATTCGAACATCTCTTTTTGACTTTACGTTCATTTTCAGACTGATAAATCTACCCATAGTTGAAAAAGAATTCCAAAGAATTAAGTTGCGAACGCAAGCCTGTATTCGTGTACTTTATGATACAGAAATCATTCAAAATCATTTTTCTAGAAACGCGACAAAATCTGCGGAACTCCAAAGAATTATAATTTAGCCATTTCGATCGCTTTGGTAGCTCTGCCGTTTGAAAGTAAAATGAACGAGACGACTGTAGCGGAAGAACTTAATGATTTATTGACGTCAGCGCAGCAATCTGAAATTTTACAGCGATCTTAAACAGTCTGCTGTTCACCGTTATCATGAGATGAACCAAAATCACGAAGAACGCTATTGCAACAATAACGGCGAACATCGTGCACGGAGCAGCTAAACGAAGAGAGAAAAAAAAGGGAGAGAACTTCTGGATTTTTATACTGTATTCGCTTCTTTCAATTTATACTCTGGTACGAGATGACAGACAACCGGAAGCGACGTGAAAACTCGGGCACTCTAATACAGTTAATCATCGTCAATGAGCAAGTAACCAGCTCGATTGAAGCCGCTTTTCAACGAAACGACATTAGCCAGCAATTAAATCTTACTAGAGGATCGAGGAGAGTCAAGAGGTATCGTTCAGATCGATCGATTGACGGGAATTTCTATGGTGAATCTCCGTCGTTTCGTCGTCCACGTAGTTTTGCTGATAAAGTTGACGTTCGATGATCTCTCCTTGCCTCAGGTTCGTTTCACCGATGGAATCGTCGGGGATCAAACGTACGACGAAATTACTCCTCCAATGACGCCGCCATCTACGCCCGTGCAGTCTGATAAATTTACACGGTCGCTTAACGATGTTATTAAGTTGTGTAGACGAAATTCTTCAAGACAGATTTATATAGAACGGCGGCTGGCAAATGAGACAAGAGTTGTTGGGTTTAAGTGTGATTTAGTTTAAAGAGGCGAAACTCTCGACCGCGATAAATCTGCATTGGGTTGGCACGATATTTTTGTTTAATGGCAACGCGTCGCTAAATGATGATCGGATCGGTGGTAAGTAACGTCAACGGCTGAAACAAGCGGTTTCACGTGGAAAAAGGATGGCATACAGTAGCGAACAAAAGTTTCAGACGATTGCCCCTTCGTTCACACATATAGACTATCGATTTTTACAACGTTTGTAAGTTTGATAAAAATGATACCTTTGATATATGTAGATACTTTTAACCTCTTGCGCTGGAATGACGTGCCACACACGTCGAGAACCTTTTCTCCCAAAATTGCAACATTTTCTCAGTTTCAAATAAATTTACTACTTCCCAATAGCGAGTTCAAAGAGAAGGCGACGAATTATTGCGTACGGTTTGGTCACTCGTTACGGTCCGCAATCAGTTGCCAGCGCAAGTGGTTGGATATACAGGCTGCAGGTTTTTTATACTGTTTCGTATTTTTATAAAATGGACAATCACAAACGATTGTAGATTCCACTTTATAAGAATTAATTGTAGATTGTGGATTTTCGCGGAATATCATATTTTTATAAAATGGAAGTCACATGTTTGCACGATCGTTTCCAAATAGAGTGTGAACGTGAATAATTATTGTTACAAAGTGCTCTATCAAGACCAAGGTTTACGGTGGTCTTAAACTTTTGCCAGCTACTGTAAGTGAAAGAGCGACTCGTCCGATGCTGGCTTGGTATCGCGGTTAAATTAATTTCCCTCAATTACCGCGCATTAATATGAATGTCCTCCCTTGCTGTGGCGTGACGTTTCTTTTCGAAACGAATGTAACGTCGTGCGTGAAACGCGGCGGATGGCGGAAAGTAAAGTGGTAATTAACACACCTGGCCAAAGTTATTATCCAACCCCAGTAGGCGATTAGAGTGAGAGAACAGGTAGGGAGCATGGCAACGACCATCCAGGGCATCTCCTGTAAGCCACGTTTCAGCAACATTCTCAGAGCCAGGATACAAATGTAGCAGGAGAATAGAGCTAATGGTGTGGTCACTACTAGGTATAATATATCCAAAAGCATCTGGAAATGTGATATTTTGTATTTGAGAGGGTGAATCGTATTTACAACAAGAATCTCAGTTGTGTTGAATTTAAAAGAAAGTGTTTAACTTTAACCTTAACATCAATTTTAATTTTAATTTTAGATTTTAAATTTAAAAGAAAAATTTGCAAGTATAGTGGACATTCTTACGTAGTGGATTTCGCGATAGAAAATGTAGATTTTGTTTCTCATGAAATTATAGATAATTATGAAATTTCAGTGTAAAGAGACAGTGGTATGCCGATGGAGAGACAATGGATATTGCAGACTAACAGAATGCTGAATGATCAAGGTATCTTACTTGACGGGTGACAAAATCGAACATCGAATTACAAGATAAAAATATTGAGTGATTGTTACAGTATAGAGAAATAACTGAGTACTGAATAAGCAAGATCTCTTACCTGACGAGTCACTAGTACGGTATTGAACCATATTGCGACACTACGGAACAAATTGTGACGCGGTACTCTTTTAGTTGCATATTTGTAGCCACAAAGCTCGCATCTCGAGTGACCAGATTCTGTTAACCATCTTTCGAGACATTCCGCATGTACCAACGCTACTGTCCCCCGACACCTGTCCGCATTCATCAAAAGTGACAAATGGATTAAAACGTTCCAAATACACGAAGAATCGTGATTGCGAAATTTTCTGACTTGGACAAGCGGTAGATTGTTTATCTATTGATGATTTACTTGCGTTGAACATTGTGTTGAATAAATCAGTCTAAAGTCTGCGAAGGGAATTTTTACTTCAGAGCGAAGAAACGAGAAAATCGAGTGAAAATTTAAATTGGAAGTTCAAAATCGAATTATTAGATAATTAATAATTCGAACTTTAGAAGTTCACAGTTCAAGTTAAAACAATTAAAAAGCCAAAGTCTCGAAATTGAAAATAATTAATAATTCAAAGTTTCAGAGTTTCAAAGTTGACAACTAAAAAAAAATCGCAACAAGTTCTCAGAAGAAAGAAAGAGAAAATAAAATATCACGCCAATCTCATCGGAATGTTTCCAGATCACTTCAGCAAGAAATGTTTCTGACTCTATAGTTAGATTAGACTACCGATGTTAATCTTTGGGAAAGAGCGTTCGATAATGATCTCAAGCTCAAAGTGTTCCCGCTGTTACAAGATACAATGCAGCAATCTGATTAGCGAAACAGATAAATCGAGCAACGGGTATCGATAAGCTCACTTGCAAGCCGAGATCAAAGGGCCGAGATACGCGTAGGACGATACTGTGGACGTTTGGCTGTCAACTCTTCGAATAGGTTGATTCTGTCTTTCGCGGCTTGCTCGATTCTCGTCGGTCGTTGAGAAACTGCCCATGTGACATATTCGACAAATATCGCTGAACAACCGAGACTCTGCAAAGAGTTGTTTGGAAGTCATAAATTTCGAAATGATTTGCTCGCTGATGAATGAAATTGTTAATATAGATTAATATCGATATATTGATATTATTATTTTGTTATTGCACAGATGATTTTGTAAATGTTTTAAATCGTGGAATTGACACGTTTTTAAATGAGTTGCAATATATTTACTAAACGGTGTATATATCATCTGAAGATGAACGTGTAAACTTCTAATTTGTTACACACTCTTCATTTAGTATTGAACTATTAATTTCAGCGAACGTTCAAAGAGTTAATTGACGTCGCCATTCTTATAAATGCTTGCAATTAGTAATAATGTCACGCTCGCAGACTTTAATTGGAATTAATGCAGGCGTCATTTTAATAATATACTCGTTCGATATCCACGATCTTTTAAAATAAATTCAATCGAAACTTGAAAAAAAAAAAACGAAAGAAATCAGATCATTCGTTACTGTCACCATGAATCTAAATTGTTACCATCGTCTTTCCCTCTCTGATCGACCAAGCTCCTCTTTCCCCCCTCATCGTCCCTCGTTCTTTGCTCGATGGTCGAAGCTTTGTGCCCGGACGTCACAGCCTCGACACACGATCGTTTCTCACCGAGATTTCGCAATAAGTCTCCCTTATCCGTAGACGGATCTGGAACGGGACCGAACACGAATTAAAAGAAGAAAGAAAAAAAACAAAGACGTACAAATCGAGAAATCGTTGTTCTAACCTGCATCGTTGGCAGAGTCGTCATGTGGCTGATGATATGACATCAAAGAGGCGGCGGGGTCATTGTGTCGGGCCGCGGTGCCGTGAATTTTTCGCCGCTGGGTTGTCTGTCGCGATTGCGAGGCCTTATCCCGAACGGTGCATCGGGCCTCGATTCGTCCTGGATATAATCGTATCTTGATTTCGTGCCTACCGCGACGACGGCCTCGGTGAATCCATCTTTTCACCGTCGCGAAACTCGCCGCGCCTGGTCTGACAGTTGAAGGTGGCTCGACCGAGAAAACGAGAGTGAGGAGTAACGTAAAGGCACGTGTCACGCGTGGGAGAAACGAAGAGGTTAGAGAATAGCTGGAACGGGATTACTATCTTATTGTTAAGAGCATAAAAATTGTTTGATAGTTTTAACTAGTGCAATTTTATGAAAAAAAAAAATCACACAACGATCCTACTCAATAAAGAATGATATTGATGCTACTCATTACTCGATCACCGTGTGTAGAATAAAATTTTATTCGAAATATTTACTGAAATAATGTAAAGAAAAAGAGTCCTTTTTTCACACCTTTTTCATTTGCAACGATAACAAACTCGCCTAAAGCAAACAAATTAACCGACAAAATGTTCGAACAAAAAATTGTACTAAAAGCAAATTTATTAAATAAACCAAAATTGTAAAAAATGGATTCCTGACTCTTTTTCTTTACATTATTTCAGTAAATATTTTGAACAAAATTTAATTAAATTAGAAGAATTTATTCGAAATATTATACGAATAAAATTTTATTCGAAAAATTTATTCAAAATGTTATTCGAATAAGCTTTGTTCGATTAAAATCGTTATTCGTAAATAACGAATAATTTTTCCTCGTTACGAAATTTGACAGATTTATTGGTTGTTCGTTGTTCGAATAAAATATGCCCAACTCTGGTGTAAAGTCTTATTCACGCGTGAGAAAGCATCTCGCAGCATAGACGAAAAAATCTCGGTACCATAGAATTCCAGTGCACCGTATAATCCGATGATAATATTGGCCTTATCTATTTAGTCACACTTTAAATGCTATGTAAAGTTGCATTCACGCCCGGGGAAAGAATCTGTCGCGATTCATTTCTGCATGGAAATTCGCGTGATCGATAACGCTTTCTTGACAGTCGCGTTGCTATTGTATGCGCATTCTGCTCGGTTGAAGATTATATTCTATTGTCATCGTATTAAGCTCTATACATACTTTGGAAAGAAGCCTCTCGCGAAACCGCCCCGATCCGTCCAGTTCCTTGCAACCTGGTCAAGCAGGATTTTACAAGCTACATTGACGCGATAACAAACAATACTGTCATCGCGTTAAACCACGTGCACACCGATGCAAAAACTCTGAAACATCCCCATTAATCTTCCACTAATTGCTAAATTCGTAGTTTTACGATCGGATCTTAAGATATCTTATTCGTAATAAAATGAACGTGTTTATTTGTCACACTTGGATGTACTTGAATGTACAGGATGGCTTATGTAGGGTCTGTCTTGTTAATTATCCTTTCGTTGTTTTTGGAGATATGAAACAATCAATAAAGTTTAATTGTTACTAGAATGACTGAGGACCAATTTATAATTTTTTTTTTAGAAATTTTGCAAGTGTAAAGCAACGTACTTTTAGAGGCTTAACTGATCTTTCGTAAACTATATAAATAATATCTTGTGTATTTTATTGTACAAAGTTTTCAAATTTCTCTATTTTTTCTGTTATTTGAAGGAAATTTTGCTCTGATAAAAATTTTATACTTTAATCGTCGATAGTTCCAGTGTTAATACGAGAGTAATAGTTCCATAGTTCTTTCTGTAGGTGGAGGATTTTCAAGTCATTTCAAGATCATCTCCACATTTTTAAGTAGACATATCTTTTCGACATATCGTTCCACGTAGTTTGACGTTTTTTTCTTTTTTTTATAAAAGTAAAAATATAAATCTATATATGTTGAAAAATATAATTATTAGTTTGCAAGATACTTTAACCTTAATTTTATAAAATCCATCGTACGAAAAAACGAGGAAAGACAGCATGTTTAATTGTCATTTTTTTTTTTGTTTTCATTAATCGATCAATTTTTCGACTTCCGATACTCTGAAACGCGCGAGATCAGTTGAAAAGATTGTTAAACTTCATCGTGGAGACTTCGTTGCACAGTTGAGCAACTCTTACCACGCATCATCGCCTGAAGTCGCATTTATATTGACGATCAGTTTTCGCGACGTCTGTGGCTTGTTTGCGGAGAAGATTCCAACGTTTTCTCGTAATAGCGCCTCGTCACACGGTTAGGAACGCGTACGTTCGCCGAGGTAAAAGCATCTCTGTTCATAAAGTTCGCGCGTTAAACTTTACACGTGTGCGCCAACTGACATAATCCAGTCACGCAAGTTGCGTGGCGATTTTCCGTAGCTTCCACTCTTCTGGCGTTATAAAGTTAATGTCGCGCGCTTCGGCATTATGCATTCATGGGGGGAGAAAGACGCTTGCAACCTCGTCTCGAGACGCAAATGCAGCGGGCAACAGATTGGCCATCGGCGCCTCGTCTTGTGTAAGTTGCAATAAAGTCTTGTAATGCAACCTCATCATGCCGATCATGCCGCCTGATCGCGCTTACAAGAAAATGTCGCGTGACGCAAATACTAGGCACTACCGACTGATCTGTATTCGGACAAAGTTAATTAAAATAAGAAGCTGGATGAAGTTATCACGGTTAGCATTCTTTGATCGATGAAGCTCTCATCGAGCATTTATTAATGACTCTCGAACCGTCTCACGTTCCTTCTTCTCTCTTTGCGAGGTTTCTTCTTCTTCTTCTTTTTTTGTTATCTATCACGTTGCAATTTGTTGGAACGAGTTTGTCCACTTGAATAAAATTTGTATACTTCTTTTGATCTTGTTCTTTTCTAAGTGTTTTTCTTTTTTTTTTTTTTTTTTTTTTGTTTTCACAATCTAAGGGACTGTTGCACATTACTTTTCGAAGAATTGAACGTTAAGTACAATTGTAATGTATAGTTTTGTACGTAATATGAACTTTATACATCATGTTACATATAATATGCAATTATAGTGTCTATGATAATAGAAAATACAATACAAAAGCAAGGACGTAAAGAGAGAATGGGAAGAAACTGAAACGAAGGAGAAACGTCGAGCACGCGGAAGAAAATGGCTGAAAATTTCAACATCATTTCACGCGAAGCATAATTTTCAAACTCACGAGATGACCAAAGGTAGAGAACACGACACGACACCAGGGAAAGTCGTTTCTGTGAATCAGTCTGGTAGAGTTAATTAAGCTCGTGGTCGGACGAATCTTGAACAGGAAGTGGCGGCGCGTAGCCACTATAAATCACGATGACTGCGACGATTACCGCAATTTCCCGAAATCTCGTGCGTGCACCTGACGAACAAATCGCGACGCGAGACTCGAGCATGCCAGCCGAGCTTTTAACACTTCCGCAGTCTAGCGTCCACGTATTTCGGTATGGTGGTTTCCGGTGGATTAAGTTGGCGCGCGATTATTATTAGAACGGTTGACCAGTGGTTTCCGGAATGTTCATTTCCATACTTCCGCCGATTAATTTTCACGGAGACGGTGATCGGTGGATTCATAATCGTGGCGAAGCAAGGTTTTTAAGTAGGTTGGACAGATGTAGAGCGAAAGCGCCAAGCCTCTCCGTCTCAAATTCGTTCCCACCGATTGAACGTGGCCGACCAATTCGCAGACTTACGACTGTGGAAATTTATTTCACTGGAAATAAAGAATTTCAAGGACGTTAGACAGATCAAAAATGCTAATTTTTGTGTTTCCACTTGATTAACTTTACTGTAGACGGTTTTACTGGAAAGAAGATTTCTAAAGCTCTACAATAGTCGCAGAAGCTTCTTTTTAAAATTTTAAATCATTTCTCTTTTGTATCGCAAAGTGAAGTTAGGACGAAGAATTTAGGAATTTAACTTTTTCGTATCGAACGTGGAGTTCCATTCACTTTGGGGAAAGGAAAGCGAAGGGAATGTGAAAATCTCTCGTGTGATTGGAATTACGACACGAATGGTGTGCAAAGGGGGCAGGTGCCAAGTCTGCGTTTATTTTTCGCTTGTTTCTCCCCTTTCCATCTTACTCTTTCAAGGGGGGAAATGTCAAGTAGTATTTTCACAGTTCTGCTATTTCTGCCAGGTGGCGGGTTGCTTGGCCAGGCCGGCATTTTCCACTTGGACGTTTTTGGTTCAAGATTAATTAAATTTCTGGCTGGAAATAGCTGCACCCGTTGGTCATCGAGCCTCGTTGGTGATGCAACACGCGATGTTAATCCAACTCCTGTGCTCTCCTTTCTGCAACTCGATCTTTCTCGAGCATTTAGATCGCTGTCAGGACTCTTTAGGAATCTTGTCTGTAAATCAGTTTCATTTTAGTTTCTTTCAACTCGTTTCCTTCGATTTCTTAGCTTTCGTTAGTTGTTCTTGTCTTTTGTTTCATTATCGATTGCGATGATCAAGGTGAGTGATCGTTTTTCTTAGACGAAATTAATTAGTTATTAATTAATTATCTTCTCGATGGACGGAATTAATTTGTTTCTCGAATTTCTTAATTGAGATTCGTGTTTGTCGTGTGCATACTCTTATGTGTGAATTAGTTACATCTGTTTCTTTTTAAAACTCGTTTTATTCGACTTTTGGAGTTTAGGTCGGCTCAGTTGTTCTTTTTTGTGTGTGTGTGTGTGTGTAACATGCTTTTGTTATCTACTCTCGATAATTATTAAATTAATTTTCTCCCTGATGGATTCAATTAATTAATTAGTTCTTTTAATTTGATGATTTCGTTTATTTCTTCTTCTTCTTTGCATTTTGTACTGTTTGGTGTTTCATTTTTTAAATATTTATCAAAATATATATTTTTCTATATTATTCTATCATTCTATTGGTATATAATATATATTATATTAAATATGTACGAGAAAGATGTAGTTCTAACAGAAGCTTTAAACTATCATGTATCGTAGAATGAAAGTGACCGAACTCTCCTAGACAAGGATGGACCAACGCTGGGTCATGTTCAAGCTGAATGGATCTGGAGGCCCATTCATAATCGATATACTTATTCCATTCGGCCAACAGTGCCAACACCGAGAGCCCATTCAGTACCGATCCTCCAGTGTGAATGACATTTTATACAACTAAACAGCTGAACTCTTCACGAATCAACCGCTCTCCAAATGTAATTTATACATCAGATTTCTCTTCTCACTCCTCCAGTTAGAGAAAAACATATATTTCTCAAATAATCTTCGCGGTTTTGTCATTTTTCAAGAGAAATTCTTGGTAGAAATTTTCTTTACGTTATCTCCAAGTGATTCGAGTAAATAACTTGCATTTTATATGAATTCCAACATATAAATATAAATATAATTCAAGATTATATTTTTATAATTTAAGATTATATTTAGATGAATTATATTATATATATATATATATATTATTATTATATACAATATTATAATTATATATATAATTATATTATTATTATATAATGTATAGTTATATATATAATATTATAATTATATTATTATATTATTATTATATAATATATAATTATAATAATATCACAATTATATATATTATTATATATATTATAAGTCAAGATTACATTTTTATATGAATTATGTATATTATTTATGCGAATTTATTACTTGAAAATCAAAATTTCTTGCAAAACTCAGCAGCTCGCGTTTACGACGGGTTTTAAGGCCTTTGTGTGCGAGTGTACAGAGTATGTGTAATCGTAAGGAAGAATGTCGATATATCGAGTAGCGCTTGCACCGTCTGTTTTCGTTTTAAACCAACTCCTGTTCGTTCCATTGGCTCGCGGGATCTCGTATGGCGAAACGTATGTCAAAGCTCTGGTCGATTTTAGCAACAGCGTTCGAGCACGCGAATCGTTTTTGCAAATTCCATCCGGCTAAGTATAGCTAAGTCGAGTGTCGTTCGAGATCGTAATGTACTAATAACACGACTAGCTGCTTCGTTTCTTGTTTTGTTACAATGGATGGACATTCGACGTCCCTTTTCCGGTTCTTGACTCTTCCAGCTGAAAGCGATTTCGCGAAAGGGCAGAACAGACCTTGAATTCCACGACTTTAATCGCTGTTTGAATTATTTTTACATTACCTGATAGAATTGTTCCAAAGATCTTTATATTGTAATAAATTCTTGTATTTTCTTTGCATCAAGTACGTACGTTGGAATTATATCACATAATTTACATAATAAGCAGTTTGTTACGCGTTAATAAGTTCCTTTATACTTGTATTTACTCGGTAGCAAATAAATTTGAAAACAACATAACGATAAAATACTAATAAATGACGAAAGAAATTTCGCAAGTTTCAAGAACAATTTCAAAACGATGCATTTGTCGGCAAGCCAGTTTCTTTGTCATTTGAAGCGTTTCGTTTCCAATCTTTTCCCAGTTATTCAATTCATTTCATTCTGATAGAGTGCAAGCATGAGAGAACTCACGGGAGAGATTGAATAGCGGAGCTTGTGTTGATGGGACGGCTGCCCCTCTAAAGATAGCGTGGCCCTCGATTTGCGCGCGGTTTTCCCTTTCTCGTTTTCTCCTTCCTTCGAGATCGCAATTTATAGAAGCACTCCGCACCTGTCACCTTCTCTACATGTGACCAACGCAAATTCCACTGGTAGAAACCAGGAATAGAGCTAGAGTTGCTCGTGTAAAATGGCGGATAAAGACGAATGACGGAGGAAATGATGGGTGCTTTCAACCATCGTGTCCTGTCCTGTCTTTTAAAGCTTTCGTGAACCGAGAAATTATTACGCTTCATGATACTACGTTTCTATAATATTTCAACTGACTGACGATAACTGACGAATTATCTCGCCTCGCAATTTTATTCTGAGAGATACTTCGTTTCGCCATTTCTTCATTTCGTATCAGCTTATTAACGATTTTTGTTTTATTTTATTAATAACGAGACAAATAAAATGATAATTATTCAAATATTTTTATTCTTGTATTTCCAACGTACAAAATTCTGAAAATCCTAAAAGCAGTTGTGAAATTTTCAGAATTAAAATTCTGCTCATTCTTCGAGTTTTAGTACACGCAATCCCTTAAATTTTTCTTTACGCAGTTATTCACGATATCGTCGAAGTTCTTAGAATTTTTTCAGGTTTCCCTTCAAAATTTCTAAATTTCTATATTCCAAACATCTCCAAATTTCTCCAAATTCCAACGCGTAGAGTAAAAATTCTCAAGTCTCTCGTCCACTCGAACCCTCAACCGCCTCTGAGAGAAATTCAGTCAAATTGTCGAACCTTTCAGTTTCTGAAATCACGAGGATGTCGAAAACGTTCGTTCGGATCGAGAAACGACTGAGAAACGAAACTGAAGAATGGGAAGGTTAGGATCGGAATGGAAGTGGAGGGCAATCGGTATTAATTGCTCGTTATTCTCTAAATACGAGGTTTAATTGGACGTCAGTGGAACGATTGGCCGCTGGAAAAGGAGTGGACAAACGGTCGGCGAGGGGAGCAAAAAGAAAAGGCCGGGGAAAAGGATCGAGATGGAACGGAAACGTCGTGAGAATGGTGATCTTTTGCGGAATACGATGATTGGTTCGCAATTAGAATGGACGTGGTTAGGTCGTAGAGAGGCGATCCTCTTGCTTTTATCTGCTGTCTGAGAGAAAGAGAGGGAGGAAAAAACCGACGATTGCCTCGTAATTAGAATGAACGTCACCAGTTGGAAACAATCCGCGGGCTGTTTGTTCTCTCGTCCCGTTTCACAGTGGGAAGAAACGTTGGGTTCTGATGTAGGTCTGGTTAGATGATCATTATCTCTTATTTAGTTAAGCCTTATTAGGCCCGAACCTCGGTTCCACGTATTCTCGTTAACGAGTGCCAGGAATTTTCGTGGATTTTATTGGATTTTGCTTTCGGTTTAGAGGCTATCTCTGCAGTTGAGAATAATTTGGTTAAATTTTTAGAAGTTATTTGATGGTTAGGGTTGACGGGAAAGGAGGTGAAATAAATGAAATGAAATCGTTGTCACGTTTATTACTTTCTCATTCTAATTTCAATTATACGGTTGTAACCGATAACGTATTTTTTTTTATTTTGATTTTAAATGTGCGGTTGATGATGTTTGATTATAGTTCACTAACATGCAATCACGATCCATTTGTATTATTCTAATTTCAAATATGTACGGTTACAGTTGAGAGCATATAGTTCTCGTTGTAATCATTATTTTCCAACACCGATTACATTACGCGTCCGCACAAATTCTATTTAAATTCTATTTAGAATAGAAGTTTCACAGTGAAAGAAATTGCTTGCATTAAAAAGCAACGTGAAATCATTGACCTAGTATCCAGTTTTATAAATTATTCTTCAGCTTACAACACTTGCAACACTTATTTGAATAAATCGAATTGTATATTGCTACCTCCTCAGTCGATCAACCAGTTTGTAACTAATCGAAGAAATCAGTGTGCATATTATAAATAATTTCTCTTTTTAAACACATCAATGAATATCTAATTGAATTCGGAAATATCTTCCAATTCAACGTGTAAAGTATTAAACAATTCTTGCTTAAAATATATCAAAAAAAAAAAAAAAAGAAAAAAAAGAAAAAGGAAAGAAAACATCTATCTAAATTATCGCCAATGCGTTAGAAAAGCAGAATGTGAAGTCATTGATCAGCATCCAGTTTTACTAGGCACTTCGCATAAATTACTCTGATTCGATAAAGTCCAACTTACATGTGTTTCAATAAATGGAACTACACGTTACTATCTCCTTAATCAACCATTAATTCCAACTAATCGGAGAGATCGGTGTACAGATAATTAGTCTGGGTAAACTCGATCCGTCAATTCTCCCCTCCTCCCTTCCCATCGCAGGTGCGACACGTTCGATCGTATCGTGGCCAGAGGAAAAAGAAAAAAAAATGGCCCCCTTAGGGAACTACAATCGATCGATGTCGACTCGAAGGTTGATCGGCCAGAAACCAACTTGCTCACTTCGGCGCGTTAAACAAAGCACGACCAATTAAAAATGTCGAGGGGAATGTCGCTGAATTTTGTTGCTCGTTGACCGTTGGTTATTGGTATATCGATCATGCCGTAGATCCGCGGAATTAATTCCGAACACGATCGTTTAGCGGACGAAGACGAATGATCCCGCCGTCGCGCGAAGTGAGACGTAAGATAATTATTGAGCGGAAATAATTGTCACGGGACGACAGTATTGTGTGTATATCATTGTTCAAAAGTTTTCGAACGAGTTACTATGTTTGTGTTTCTGGAAAAGTTGAATGATACTTTATTATTATTTGCTGTATTAATATTCAGGAAAGTTAAATACTACTTTATTATTATTTACTATATTAATGTTCGGGAAAGTTGAACACTACTTTATTATTATTTACTATATTAATATTTTGGAAAGTTGAACACTACTTTATTATTATTTACTATATTAATGTTCGGAGAAGTTAAACACTACATTATTATTATTTACTATATTAATATTCGGAAAAGTTGAACACTACGTTATTATTATTTACTATATTAATATTTTGGAAAGTTGAACACTATTTTATTATTATTTACTATATTAATATTTTGGAAGTTGAATACTACTTTATTATTATTTACTATATTAATATTTTGGAAAGTTGAATACTACTTTATTATTATTTACTATATTAATATTTTGGAAAGTTGAAAACTACTTTATTATTATTTACTATATTAATATTTTGGAAAGTTGAATACTACTTAATTATTATTTACTATATTAATGTTCGGAAAAGTTGAATACTACTTTATCATTACTTACTATATTAATGTTCGGGAAAGTTGAAAACTATTTTATTATTATTTACTATATTAATATTTTGGAAAGTTGAAAACTACTTTATTATTATTTACTATATTAATATTTTGGAAAGTTGAATACTACTTTATTATTATTTACTATATTAATATTTTGGAAAGTTGAAAACTACTTTATTATTATTTACTATATTAATATTTTGGAAAGTTGAATATCACTTTATTATTATTTACTATATTAATGTTCGGAAAAGTTGAACACTACTTTATTATTATTTACTATATTAATATTCGGGAAAGTTGAACACTATTTTATTATTATTTACTATATTAATATTTTGGAAAGTTGAATACTACTTTATTATTATTTACTATATTAATATTTTGGAAAGTTGAATACTACTTTATTATTATTTACTATATTAATATTTTGGAAAGTTGAATACTACTTTATTATTATTTACTATATTAATATTTTGGAAAGTTGAATACTACTTTATTATTATTTACTATATTAATATTTTGGAAAGTTGAATACCACTTTATTATTATTTACTATATTAATGTTCGGAAAAGTTGAACACTACTTTATTATTATTTACTATATTAATATTCGGGAAAGTTGAACACTATTTTATTATTATTTACTATATTAATATTTTAGAAAGTTGAAAACTATTTTATTATTATTTACTATATTAATATTTTGGAAAGTTGGATACTACTTTATTATTATTTACTATATTAATACTCGGGAAAATTGAATACTACTTTATTATTATTTACTGTATTATTTACTTAATAATTATTACTATATTATATTATTATATTATTTACTTTATTGTTATTACTATATTATATTATTATGTTATTTACTTTATTATTATTACTACATTATATTATTATATTATTTACTCTATTATTATTACTATATTATATTATTATATTATTTACTCTATTATTATTACTATATTAATATCATATTAATACGCATTATTAATACATTTTACATACGATAATGTAATAACAATTTTTAATTAATAATAATGTACCAAATACAGTATGATAGTGTAAGGAAATAAAAGAAATATAGTATATGAAATAAATAATAATTGAATGAAATTATTATTTCGTGATTCTTTCTGACGGGGACCGACGATCGATCGATGGATCGATAACAGGTCAATCGACGTACGCCCACTATCGGATCAATATTCCATGGAAAGCACGGGGCAGGCTAGTAAGTAATTGGAATCACGTAACGTGGTGCGTCGTCGCTAATGCTTAAAGGGAACCGGGACGAAAGCGCACGTCGACTCACGTGGTCGAGCGCTTCCTGTTAATGTTCCGTCCGCTGTACTAACAACAACCTCTGTGTCGTCGCTTTGTCGCCACTCGTTGTACATTGAAACGTAACGTGACCATCGCGATGCACTGCCCCTCGATCGACTCTATATGTATGTATTTCTATATTTTACCTGTATATGTATCTACGCAGATTGTATGCATTTTTTGGCTTTGAGACATCTTGAAAAGTCTGAATTTGCACTAAATTCCCACAGTTCCAAGGCGGTCGTCAGCTTGTCATTAAGTTACATCGTAAATAAAACCTAACCCAAAGCTTCTTTTTCAACACACGCGAGATTCAAGTTAAAAAAAAAAAAATAAAATACGAACGTTTTCGTACGACTATCCTCTTTTTTTCATCTTTCATTCTAGTAAAACGACACGACCGATATTCTTTACCTTCCGCTACTTCCCCTCACTGACCTAACCCAAGGAGAAAGACTCCCAGCTACCATCATCAATCACCAACGAGGCATCAACGTTACACCAACGATGACAAACTGGAGAGAAGCGCACCGGATTAATAAAAAGATGCTTCAATAACTCCGCCTTTGCTTTTTTTCCAGAGGCAGAGGCAGACTTCGTAGCCCCTCGTTCCGGTTCTCGTCGGAGGATTCAGAGACTCGCAGGTGAAAGCGAATGATCGGCCATCGTTTTTCTACTCGCGAGAGACTGCTGAAGCCGAGGCTGAGGCTGCGAGAGGGCAACAGATGCACGTCACTCTTTACGACCGCCTTTTTGCCGTCTGTGTTTGCGTTCGTCGTGTAAACGACGCGAGAGCCGTGTCCAACGACACGCGGGTGGCATTTATCGCTGCTGAGCCCCGCGGATAATCCAAGCTGGCCGGTGATCCTAAACGGGCATCATGGACGTGACCTCGCAGAATTGAGCGCCCTCCGACGCGGCGGCACGGGGAACAAGGAACGAATTTTACAGTCCGCGACAAAAAAAAAAAAAAAAATAGCACACGGTGTTTTTGTTAATTATTATTCAATAAATTACAAAAACATAATTTTACATCTACATGAGTATCGTATGTCAATTTCTGCAACGTACGTAACGAAAATCACAACACAGTCCTCGTTTTATCTGTAAAATCGAAAGAATCTTGAAAAATCGGCGCGACAAATTAATAGCACACTGTTTTTAAAAATCTGTTCGTATTTACCAAGGAAAATCAGTATTTAATATTTTGTAGAACCTCCAGACTTTTTTACAGTTGCAATCATTCGCCTTGGAAGCGATTTGTAAAGTTTTTCAATTCGTTTTTTATTTATTTCTTTCCCATTCTATTAAAATACATTCTTTTAATTCAGTGTTACTGAGCTGTTTTCCCTTGGCTCTTGCAAGATTTCCCTGTGGGTTTTCTGTTACGTTCGTGGCTGGCCATTCCAAAAGTGGAATATTATTAGCTTCAAAACGTGACTTTGTCACTTTTGCAGTATGAACCACCGCATTATCCTGTTGAAATATGGATCCATTTCCGGATATCTCTGTAGCACATCTTTCAATTTCTTCACTAATTAGTTTTAAATAGTTTTTGGCATTCAAATAAACTTTGTATCTGTTCTTCCATGGTAGTCGATACCAGCCCATGTCATTATACCTCCGCCACTCATCTGACGATGGCTCAAAAATTTTGTATCTTTTCGCAAGTCATGATAATACTATGTAACTTATGGGGAAATCTTGCAAGAGCCGTTTGTGCCAAAGGAAGACAGTTCAACATAAATGAATTTAAAAAATGTATTTTAGTGGAATGGGAAAAAATAAATAAAAAATGAATTGAAAAACTTTATAAATCGCTTTCAAAGCGAATGATTGCAATTATAAAAAAGTCTGGAGGTTCTGCAAAATATTAAATATTGATTTTTCTTGGTAAATATGAACAGAAACCGATTATTAAAAATAGTGTGCTATTAATTTGTCGCGCCGATTTTTCAGGATTCTTTTGTTCTTACACGACTGTGTTATCATTTTCGTTACATACGTTGCAGAAATTAACATACAATACCTATGTATATGCAAAATTATATTTTTGTAATTTATTAAATAATAATTTACAAGAACATTGTGTGTGATATTTTTTCGGAATTCTTTACAAACGTATCGCGCATGTGTTGCATGTAGCATGCATTTTAATATTTTTACGAACATCGCTGAGAAAAATTTGCTTCATCCACTGTATATTATATCATGCTCTTTATTTATTTTGTTATATAATACAACATTTAAAATTGTGAACTTAATTCCTGCGAATTAAAAATTCCCACAAAAATTTAGAATTCCAGAATCGTAGACAATAATGAGTATATACAAGTACTACTAGAAATTACCAAAAAAAGAAGAAGAAGAAAAGGGAGCCAAAAGAAGAAGAACACTGCGCATAACGAAACAGCAACTTCCAAAGAAATTTGCAATTCTACGCTAACGATAAGACCATTCCTGTGACAATGTGCCATTGCTTCGCTTGAAAGAAAAGTAGAACCTGTCAGAGCTAGAAAAATAAAGTCCAACATGACGAGTCTAATCGCACGAATTGCAAATTGGTGGAAAAACTACCAAGTTGGGACAAAACAGCGGATCAAAGAAAGTAATTCTCTAAGACTGGATCGTGACTAAGGCTTCGACGCGCGATCAATGGGGAAGAAGACGAACGATCGATTCCGCGTTCGACATTTCTCTCCCCCTTGTCCCCCGTGATTTATACGAGCTGGCCGCGTGCGCTGCCACACGATTTAAAGCGCATGCTTGCGACTCGCGGTTCGTTGCTGGAGAAATAACGAACGTGCGAGGTAGATCCTTTTTTGTTATCGTCCGTTTCCGGCCAACGCGATCGCGGCCGAGCCGAGTTTCTCACTTTTTGCGATGGGGTACAATACCCGATGAAAATTTGCTCAGTTTTGTAGAGATTTCTGAGAATGTTCCTTCAGCGAGAGAGAGAAACGTCTTGGGGCTTTTTGCCAAGGAGGGACATTAATCGTCGCATAACGGTGGCTGGGTCTGCGGTGACCCGTTTGAAATTCTACTTTGTGCGTGAGTCGTGCAAAGTTAGCCTGTACGGCTACGATTTGGCGATAAAAAATGGAATCATATTGCGTTTCCAATAAGAAGTCAAATCGGTGACGAACGCGCGTACGAGTCAGTTCTGAAGAAGCAGTCGTAGCGAATGGTCGGAAGTGTATTTCACTGCATTGTTTTCGGTATTTTTCATTTAGCAGTATTCTTTAGTTTTGTAACATTTTTCATTGTTTGTATTCCTTAGGTTTTTTAGTACTTTCCATTTTTTTGTATTTTTTAGTACTTTTAGCGTTTTCCATTTTTTAAAACTCGAAACGATCGAGGTGTTTTATCTGCATAGGCAGTGACAAATGTAGCAATTGTCACAATTTTGTTTGTAGCAAACGTAAATGCAATCCGACGATATGCATTAGATACAGCGAAAATAAATAATATTATTTATAGGTAATAAAAGTAGCAAAAGGTATCCTATTGTTGTAACAATCATAATAAAAATACAAAAAAGAAATAAAATTGAACCAACTACCAACGACTACATATAGGCGTACATCGTTCCATTGAAACGTCATGCGAGAGTTAACCGTGTCGTGGTCGTTGAATTTTTTCGTTTTGACATTGGTATTATTGCTGAATTATTGTTTAATTATAATTGTGACGACTATATTGACGAAATCGTAATAGAATATTGGTCTTGTCCTTTAACGGAGAATATCTGCGAAATAAATATTGCAGAGATATAATATAAATGATGTTTGTTTAATAGGAGTAATGATAATAGAATAACAAAAAATTAAACAAGACAAATAACATTCAATCAACGCGAATTAACAACTCAAATAAACTTTTTTAACAACACAATTGACACTTTTAACAGTTTTTCCTGAACTTTTGCTCTCTCACGACTCGGTTTTTCAATCCGCTCGACTCTATTTTAAAAAGAAAAACGCTCCATGCCTACGTTGGAGTTCATCGCATTCATATTTTATCATATTTCTATTGTAGCGACCTCTACTTCGAAGAATTTGGATCAGCGACGTCAGTGTTTGTTGAATCGTTCCGTCGAGATGTGTATAAACAATAGAATATTTAAAAATTGTTAGTGATTTTATTGTCATCGTGGAAATATTTTATCAGAAACTTATACATATTGCAATCATCATGTTAATTATTCATTCGTTATTTAACTTTCATTGTTTAATCATTGTTATTTGATATTTATCATTAGTAATTATATATTTTGTTACATCGATAATATTTTTATATAAACTACTAAAATTAATCACGGAGTTATTATTTATTTGTAGTATTGTGATATTAATTTATTTATCATCGTAATTACTACGCTATTGTAGCGACCTCTACTTCGAAGAATTTAGATCAACGACATCTATGTTCATTAAATCGTTCTGTCGAGATGTGTATTTAAAATAAACAATAGAATATTTAAAAATTGTTTGTAATTTCATTATCACCATGGAAATATTTATAGAAACTTACATATACTGCAATCATCATATTTATTATTCATTCGTTTTATTTAACTTTTATTATTTAATCTTCGTTATTTGATATTTATTATTAGTAATTATATATTTTGTTATATTGATAATATATTGGTATAAACTACTAAAATTAATCACGAAGTTATTATTTATTTGTAGTATTGTGATATTAATTTATTTATCATCGTAATTACTATGCTATGATCAACAAACAGGCTGTTATATTTAAACTAAAATTATTACTACAGATTAATTGTAATAACCGATATTACAATATCTTGATAATAATGAATTTCAATTATAATTGTAATTATTGAAGTTGCAATAAGTTCGATGTATTGGTCTTAGTTAAAGAAATGAGTTTTCATACATAAAATTATACACTGCTTGATGCAAGAAGAAGACAAATTTTTGAGAGAAACGTTTCCAGACACATTAAAAAAATGAAATGTTTCCCTTCATTCAGGCAAGTTTTGTTAAAGTCAGGAAAGTATATTAATAACTTCTATTAACGTCAGTTTTACATCAGATTATAATTATCTTTTTGATTATAAATTATCTTTTTTTTTTTAGGAATGATCTTAAAGACTAAACTTTTTTCTTAGGGAAAATGGACAAAAGATATTTTTTCACGTTGATTAAAAATTAGTGGCAGTTACTTTCACTTGTTGCTGCATATGAAAATTTTGAGATCACGGGTCGGTGGAAGTCGTGATTTATGATTAACCGTTCCATTCTTACAAATGTCACGTAGCAGTGGAGTATATATTGCAAGTCAACTTTCACGCTTCTCTTTCTACCTCGGACATCGAATCCATCATGTTTTCTCGTGTAATTGAAACTATGCTGTTAGACACATTGGCAGATTAAATCTCTTTGATACCGTAAATGCTAAACATGAATTCCTCGTGCAGCCTACACGAAACAAAGTGAAATTGTATTTATCGCAGAACTTTCTTCATTGTTAAAAAGATGTATAAGAAAAAATTTTCTAATTTGAAAATTAGGAAGTACAAATCACAGACAACGTTCCAATATTCCACAATGTTACACTTAAGAAGCATAGAAAGAAGAAAATCACAAGGCAACTGGTTAATCACAACTCTGAAACATAGATACAAACAGAGTTTCATCCTCTCGATACTACAAAACAGAAGTGAGATGTCGAAAAACAAACGGAATCTATCTTCGTTTTTGATTCTCAACGCCCATATCTAAACTCGTGTTGAACGAACTGTTGAACAGCCATGCATCGCGGATGACTTGCAAGGTTTATCCAATTTCACGGGCTAAATTTAGCGAAAAGCAGCAATCTGTGGCTGCATTGAAGAACAGAGCAGCAGGGGCCTGCACGGTAGCCTCGATTTTCCGAGGTTGTCGCTACGTAACTGTGGCGATACTCGCGACAATCCTATTTTTGCGGATGCACCAGACAGTTGGACGCGTCTCCTCCGGCGCGTCTATTTACGTATCATCGGGAGACGAACGATACCAACGACGTGCACGGCATTTTCGTCACACATTCTGTTATTGTTCGCGACTGACATGCGTCTGTCCGCGGTTGGTCCAGTCAAATTCATCCGGTGAATTGCTTTAACGAACCTCGAACTGCAATTATGCGTTCCAAGCTTCGTTGAACTATTCCAGGTATACTGCAATTTGTTTTTTTTTTTTTCATTTTAAATTCCACAATTTAGATTTCGTCGTGCGTGTATGTGTGATTTAGTTAAAAAATTATTTGCATTTCGATGTTGTTTCATTGACTTCTTGTTACATTGTTATACGATTGAAATGTTAAATTTTACATTAATAGCAACAATAATTTCGTTAATTCTCAATCGTGTAATTTATATTTTGTGAGTCATTAAAAAAATGACATAATTCAGTTTCAGCTAGTAATCTGTTAGGTATATTAATATTTGTAGTTTAAATTATATTTTATTAAATTCATAATTCTTTTATAAGTGTCTATGTTAATCGTACTAATAGCATCGACGATTTCACAAATTTATAATTTATATTATATATTGTTGTAATTTAAATAATAATTTCCTACATTCGAAGATTTACATTTTATAGAATGTTGTATATTCTTGTTGTATGTATTTTGTTGTAAATCAATCATGAGATATCTCGTTTATTACACAGTTAATTTTTAGAGAATTGATATATTTAATGATTTCTAAAATTTAAAACACGAACAAGATAGGGCGTGTAGAATTCTTATGGTTATAAGTTGAAAAATTTAAATGACTATGGGGTGAATATTGGTTATAATGAAGGAATGCGACCCCGGATTTAATAAAACCAAAGTTATGAGGCAATATCGTGATAAAACACAGTCAATCCATATATGCAATGTATCCATCAAATTTCGAATATTTGAAACAGATAAAATAGTATATTTTGCATATTTTGAGTCTCAATTAATTTGTTAGTTAGAATTTATTCGTTCGAATATAATCGTGATCTTGTGAAAATATACATGTGTACATGTATATAATGTATATAATTATATAAATATCATATATATATGATATTTACACATATAATATAATATAATTACCTATGTAAATATTAACATAGGTAATTATATAAATATTATTTATATAATATTATTGTTTCACAACAATAAAACAAATAACTCTTATTTTAATGGGTAGCAATGTCAATAATAATAATAATTCGTTAATATTATTTAGATATGAGAATATAACAATGAAAAGTACACTTTAATATACCCATAGTAATTGTACAACAAATCTCGTGATTTTTGTTCTGATTTATTTATTTATTTCTTTCTCACCGAACAAATATAAGAAATATTGTTACTTGTCTATCCAGCTTCGTCTTACAAATAGATTACAAAATAATGACAAAATGTCGAAGAAATGTTGCATGGATGATGATTATAAAATGTGGGAAATTTGCAGATGTAGAACCTTCGCGACTGACTATATACGGGAATAACGATTATTACTTCAGATACCGACATTTCGTGCCGATCTCTTCGTTCTCGATCTAAGCAACCTATACTTAAATTGCCTCACTTCGTTACAACAGTCCCCTCGATACTACCCAATTTCCTATCTTTAGCTTCATAAACTTCGTTAACCTGCTGGCTCGCGGAATTTTTCACAGACTGTGTATTTCACGGTCAATTACAATCGGCGTGTTATGGCGTCTAGTTAAACAATGTTAAAACGTTGCACGGCAACTATACGCCAACCCGCGCAATCGCCAATCTTATGTAATAAAATTAACTTCATCACTATAATTCACGGTTTAAACTTTGTTCCTGCATGCTGGATTGTATAACAAATTACGGTGTGCGTGTACCTCCGTATTTAACGCGGGTCGTTATCATACGCGAAGTCTAATTAGGCTAACCTACATTTCCAGTGAAAATTGACGGGATACGCGGAATATTACTTTAATCGGATCGAGTTCGAATTCCTCGATATCTTTCCGCAAATTCTAATTCATTCGCGATTTTGTGTGAGCAAAAGCTTTACAATAATAATTATACGACATAATTGTGTAATGCGATAGTTGCAATTTCGTAGAAAGATTCTGTTTAAGTACCGAAAGGAAATTTTAGTTAACGCTCTCGCGATTTGAATCCGTTTGTCCGACTGTGAACGCTGATGCGAGTAAATAAAAAGAATATTATCAATCCTTATAGCATATATCATTTTCTATTAGTCCAATTAGTCTATTTATAGTGTAAGGTTAGGTTAAAGTCTGGCATGCAATACTAGTATGTAAGGGGTAAACTTGACAACTAAGGGAATTAAAAGGGAAAACAAAATGTAAAGAATAATGTAAGAACTGAGGTCTATTTCCAGGCCAAAAGGCTGAAATAAAGATTCATTCATTCATTATCAATCCTTATATACCGGGTGTCCATAAAATCTCTTTAAAATTTCGAAAATTTATTACAAAGGCAAATGAAAAGATAGATAAATGAAAATTATTACAAAATGAGACGTCTTGATGTGCTTCGTGCAACTAATGGTGCCCGTATAGAGGCGTATTAAATGAAGCAAAAAAAAAAAAAAAAGAAAAACAAAACTTAAATAAACACGTCTCATTTTGTAATAATTTCCACTTGTCTGTCTTCTCATTTGCCTTTGTAACAAATGTTTGAAATTGCAAAGAGACTTTACGGACACCCTGTATAATACATACATCGATATTCAACAAATGAAATTCTCCCTAAGGAAACTGACTGTACATCATCGAAAATATCGAGAATACTGACTCTGTCGACGAGAAGATCGGAAAAGAAAAGAAAAAAAAAGTATCGATGAGAGACGAAACAGCGTGATCACGGAATTTACACAGTCGCTGGAGGGACGTATGCAGCGTTGGACGCGTTCGAGTTTCCTCGTCGCCCAGGCTCTCGTTCCGCCATCTGAAATAGACGATACTGAGCCTACCGATTCTAAATGCGTCTGGCCACCGATGCAGCCCGATGAGAGCGTGCGAGTGCGCCGTGTCTCATCGTCTGGTCACGCTGTTACGCTTTCTCCGCGCAACAAACTTCGCGAACTGTTACTCTGTAACCATTTGTTTCTCGCCAAGAATACGCGGCAGTGAGAAGCTATCTGAGAACACGCGACAGACGAGCAGGCGAATCGATGTTTTTACCAGTCATTTGGAAGATCAACCTGCCGCCACGTTGCTCTCTGTTGAGCTTCGGTTGCAGGGGGGACTAACGATTGTTTGATGTTCCGGTGCGTGGTATATTCTCGTTGCAGAAACTTTGGCGTGGTTGATTACACACGTACGATGCTCAGAGGTTCTCGAACTTTGCAGATAAAAATTCCCTAGTTTCTCCAGATAAAAAAATTTTCCTTTCTCTTTTATTTTCCTTCGCCAGTGTCTCTTTCGTGCGTGCAAAATATTTACATTTTTTTCTGCTTTTAACACTAGAGTATAGAATAATAACGTCGATCTCGTTCGTTAATTCGTAATCTTGTTAGGATACGGGGAAAAAACGGAAGAAACGATCGAAAGAATTTCTAAGACGAATTAGACGATTCCAGGATGTCCCACTGCGTGAATCGGCATGGATCGGGCAATCGTAGATCCCAGGAAGGACGCGAAAGTATCGAGAATCGTCGGTGCACGTAGCTTATTACCGTCGTTAGTTTTAATGCGAATGACAAGGTTCGTGGCAGGGGGAAATCGATGTTTCTCCTTAAGGGGGAAATCTTACGGATTTGTTCGTCAAACTTCCAAGAACCTGATCCCCCTCGCCCCGTTTCTTTCCTTCAGAAACGTTAGAATAAAAAGAATAACGCTGTTGAGTAAGATTGTATGATGTCTTTATCGGGGCGACACAGCTGGAACTCAAAACCGGATCTCGAGTCGATTCGAGATCGATCTGCTGATGTAGTTTTTGGGTGTGGTTGGGTCATTGGTTCGTGGCCATTCGTACGATGATTCTTTTCACGGAGGGATTATGTTCGAGCTGACGTGTGCGATTTCAAAGTGCATTACTTCGAATCGTGTTCGTCTTATTTTGAAATTTGTTTCATCGTCCATTCGTTTTCTTTCGTTTGGAAATTGAAAGGTTTGCAGTAAGAGGGAGATATTTCTACGTTTGTTTCACTTGCAAAAATATGCGATCTAGCTCGGTAAACAAGTTAGTAGTAATACGATGATTTTGCAATTGGATTGAGACATACGTTTGAAGCAATATTTCATTACAACAGTTTCTTCAATTTTTGAATTGGATCTCGTCGATGCTTTTAAATACAATAAAATATTAATTTAATTTGAACATTTTAGAATGATTCGATTAAGAAATATTTATGTATTTTAATTAAAGTTACTTTATTGTTTAATTAAAATATATAAATACAAAAATAATTTGTATCGAATAATGTATAAATTAAACCTGCTTATTTTTGTAATACAATTAAATATCATGGATCATCGATGACATATATATAACATTTATTACAATTTTAATTAAAGTTACTTTATTATTTAATTAAAATATATAAATACAAAAATAATTTGCATCGAATAATGTATGAATTAAACCTGCTTATTTTTGTCATACAATTAAATATCATGGATCATCGATGACATATATATAACATTTATTACAATTTTAATTAAAGTTACTTTATTATTTAATTAAAATATATAAATACAAAAATAATTTGTATCGAATAATGTATAAATTAAACCTGCTTATTTTTGTAATACAATTAAATATCATGGATCATCGATGACATATACATAACATAGAAAAGAAAATAATGATAGCAATGATAACAATTTAGTTAATTAAAGAAACAGGTTTATTTTAAAAAAAACGAAGAATAAATAATTTTAATAAAAACTTATTGTTTTCTTCATTTTGTAAGGAAGAAAGTAATAATTTCTTTTGCTTTTCGTACAACATTTGCAACAGTGTTCTATTAAAATATCGTGCTAAATCATTCTGTCGTGGTAGGATCGTCCGTGATTTATGCGTGCATTATAGGAGCCAAGATGGAGTCGTTTTTAGCGCGGCGCGTCCTGACGACGCAACGTAACCGCGAATACCGATATTCGAGCGGCCGATACTCGCGTGGCAGCTGATCCGAAAACGCCTCGTGGCGTTTTATTTAAAGAAACGCGCGGCGAACGAGCGCTGCCACTGGTCTAAATCCGCTGTCCCGTAAATCATTGTGCCGGTTTATGGCGTACACACGCTCGTGCCCGAACGAATGTTTTGCGCGTGAACCGATCGTGTCGATTAATTCACGGGCGTTTCGATCGGGCCATCCTTGCTGGTCCTGTGACTGTCAATCTCACGATCAAGAATCCCAGCATATAATAATGAACGAGATATTGAAGGGAATTCAGTTCGAAACAAAGACAACTTAAAAAAAAAATTTCTTTCTCAAGAATTGAGAGTAAATTGACAATTAAAGTAAGAATTTCATGTTTGAACGTTTATGATTAACAGCAAAGCCGGAATTAACCCATTGCGCTAGTAAATGGTTCGCGGACCATAACGAGTGACCAAATATACGTATAAAATAATCCTTCCTTTTGAATTCATTGGTATGTCACTGGATAGAAATGTGGGTAGAATGGGACGATAATATCTTTATCTTTCAACGAAAAACACAAAGCACATTTACACAAAAGATAATAACGCAGTAAATACAAAATATTATATTGAAGTGATAAGTCAGTCCTCTCTTTTTACACTCTCTTCTTATTCTCTCACTCTCTGTCTCGCTTCACCTATCGGTTCTAACATGTTCCATATCACATTTACACCATAGACTTCATAACTATAGACAAAAGACTCTCATTCATCCAACGATACTCACAAGAAATTACTAAGAAGTAATAAATTTATTATTTTTTTTTTTTTTTGTCTGGGTTGTATTTCAATATACCTGGGCCAAATATTCTCGACGCGAAGGTTAAAGATTACTGAAAAATTTCAATCGTTCATCGTTGATTAACACTAGAACTGCCAAAGTGGTCAAAATGACCAATTTATAATTTTCCTTAGATACTTTGTGAACGTAAAACAGTGTATTTTTAAGGATTTAAAATTTTTCGTGAAATATACAAGTAAAAGTCTGTGTCATAAAGTTTCTCTATTTTTTTTTTTTTTTTGGATTTCAATGTCTCTGATGGACAATTTATGCCTTGATCGTCGGTAGTTCTAGTGTTAATCTTTCCACCAAAGGCCGTTAATTGCGACAAGAACAACGCGATATTCTATTCTAGTAGCCATAATACGGTCAGGAAAGCATCTAGATTGGCGTGCTGATCATGCGATTAGATAAAGAGACGTTGCTTCTGCAACAAAACGTCAGTTAATATCCCCTGCAGAGTCGTATAACAAAAATAATGCCTGCATGATGTAGATGTGTATATCTGTTTCGGTTGGACAGTACGCGTTGGTTTAATAACAGCTCTCTAAGCTCACTGCCACCAGAATCCTAATAAATCCACGCAGCAGGGGCGACCGGACGTTAAACTTTCTTTCGCTAGCCACGGTACTCCGTATGCAGGGTAACAACAACTCTGAATTCTAGTCCCTCGCCGATAAATCCATGGAATCTAATGAGTTACGCGGCCCAGAGACAAATTATAGGCCCCAACGGCGCTGTTCCCTGCTTTTACGCGTTGCAACGCGTCCAAATAATAGCCTCGAGCTCTGTGTCACTGACTTTTTCCATCTATCCGCTAAAAGAAACTAGCTGGCTTAATAAATCCTGAAAATCTCAAATTGTTTTCTAGCGTTGGGTCTTGCTCGGTTAAATTCCCGGGTTCCGAGATTGATAAATGAATTGCGCTGCTTTGGTTATTGAATACTAACGTAGTGTCTTGAGATAGATTGATGACGGTACATGAGTTCGGGAATGGTGGAGTTTTTACGCGCGAAGATGTGAATTACATGGTTTTGTAGGTGATGGTATTTAGGAGAAAGTTCAGTGGCCTCTAGAG
Organism: Tetragonisca angustula; assembly: GCA_036937485.2. Lineage (NCBI taxonomy): Eukaryota > Metazoa > Arthropoda > Insecta > Hymenoptera > Apidae > Tetragonisca > Tetragonisca angustula. The sequence goes on along the minus strand of JAWNGG020000040.1, from coordinate 1,286,744 downwards.
CCTCGATAAATCTCTGTAATAAAACTGACCCGAGCCGGGAGGGAGTTCAATGCTCTGAGTGTGTAAAATTACTTGCAAATCTGGGCATTAAGATTGTCAAAAGCTTGGAGGATGTTCGCAACACGCGTTGCGTGTTGTAGTATTATTATTGTAGCATTAGTTGATATGTGTAGTAATATGTACAGCATACAATTTTTCATTAAATCTTATTTGCACACTAAGATAAATTACTAAGGTTAGTTAAACTAAGTACAATTTTATTTTATAATACAATTACTAAGATTTAGATAAATTACTAAGGTTACTTAAACTAAACACAATTTTATAGTACTTTATAGTACAATTTAGTATATACAATACTAAATTGTACTTTACAATTTTATAGTACTTTATATAGTACTTTATAGTATATACAATTCTATTGTACTTTATAATAAATTACTAAGGTTACTTAGACTAAGACTTGAAAGAACTAGATACTAAAAACGTTAACATGAAACGCATTTTAGGTACCTATTCGTGTCGTAATCGATCAAATTTATGAAATGAAGATCTCTTTACAAAGGCAATTGTCAATTTAGTAATATATAAGAAACAATGCACTAAACAACTGTCAGATAATAAGAACAAAAATTGCACATTTTCGCCTCCAAACGTAAGAAGCAATAATAAACGCATGGCAGAACTTCTAAATCAAAGTAAACCGATTATTTGACCGATCCAAAAATTTGGCCAAAAGTTACATTTAGTGTTAAACACGCATAACAACACATTTAGTGTTAAGTCCGCGCGTTCCAACCTACACAGCATTTTCCACGCGACACGTCACTTAGAGAAGTACAGGGTGTCCATAAAGTCTCTTTACAATTTCAAAAATTTATTACGAAGGCAAATGAAAAGACAGATACGTGAAAATTATTACAACATGAGACGTGTATATTTAAGTTATTTTGCTTCGTTTAATACATTTCTATACGGGCACCATTAGTTGGACGAAGCACATAACGAGAGTACTCGATTTCTTACACGATCGATGTTTTCCTCAGATGTTTCTTAGTCGTCCACTTCTCCCTCTATCGAACACTGTCCCTATCTCCACAAATTTCTTGTGCCATGCACAAATTGATGGACGTGACGGTGGATCTCTTCCATACTTAGTTTTGGAGTTTCGCTGAGTCTGCAGATCCGATTTGGTTTCAATAAACCATGACACACACTGTGCCTTCTCTTTAAGAGTAGCCATTTTGTAAGGGATTCGTTTAACAGTATTATCTTATTCATCAACAGCGTACCTGAAATGCAATATGATAAAAACCTTGACAACCACTGAGTACATAGAATCTGACGAAGATATCTCATCAATTTGTTCTATGTAATAAATGTTTGAAATTGTAAAGAGACTTTATGGACACCTAAATGAGGTTATGTTAAAGATATCGTGTATCGAACAAAGGTACGGGACATTACTAATTTAAAGCAGAGGATCACTGATGCCATTGCCACCATTGACGAGGGTATGCTACAGAGAACATGACAAGAAATTGAGTATCGTTTTTATGTGCTTCGTGCAACTAATGGTGCCCATACAGTGGTGTATTAAACGAGGCAGGAAACACTTAAATATATACGTCTCATTTTGTAATAATTTCCACTTACTCTGTCCTTCCATTTTCCTTTGTAATAAATTTTTGAAATTGTAAACTTTATGGAGACCCTGTATAGTTACACCGTAAAATACCGCTCTCCAGCACCGTGCTAACTCCTACGGCCTAACCTTCAAATCCTCCTCCAACTCCGGTGAAGCGACGGTGAAGGGCAAAAGTAGTAAAAAACGGAAATGTACATGCATTCGCGCGGGTATTCCCTCTTGAGCTGAACTCCCACGATAAAACGGCGAGCACGAGAACCGTTGCTAAATCCGCGTCCGCGTAAATCAGCGTGCAGCACGTGCTGCGCGCGGGAACACGTGCTCGGTCCAAGGTGCGTACAAGCGTTGTGTTCCACGCTTCTTACCTCTCTTTTCTAACGATTTTCCTGGTTGATTCTTTTTTTTCTCTACACCCTACCGTACAGATGGGAACGAACACGTGCCCGCCAGTCTATTTCGATTTTCATGGAGGATGAGGCGCGTTTTCTCTTTTTCTTTCTGTTTTGTGAATCCAGAAATTTGCTGACATTGTAATTTTGAGACATTAACACGTTGACTCATTACTGTGTTCATCGGTGATTCTGTCTATTTTTACGTTGTTTAATAGAATTTTGGAATAATTCAAGTAGAGAAGATGAATATCACAGGTGGAACAAGTTTCAAACAACGTTAATTAGTAACCAGACTGCGAATTTTTATGTAAATTTGTGTTTATAATGATACGACTTGAAAAAACGGAATCTCAGGAAGGTGAGAAATTATTTTATATATATCAAATGTTATAGAAAGCACCACATTTTGAGTATTTTGTACTCAATTCGTAATACAAAATTTTTTCCTATCACGTTAGCATTTTATATTATATCATTGACTAATTAGAATAAATCGGACACTCAGTGCTTTTCGTGTCCCATGTTTTGGAGGTCTGACCCCCATGGTATTTTATTAATAATTGAAATTAAAATATATCATTTTATATCATAAAAGTAAAATGCATTATAATATATATATATATCAGAAAATATAAATAATGTTGTTACATGTGCATTGAAAATTATTTATTGAATTGAACCTCTTCTTACTTGCATAACTATTCTTAAGAGACGACTAACTTAATTTCTGACTATAACCTAATTACTGTTTACATAAATTAACATTACGTGTCACAGACTTATAAATGCATCGACCAAACTTTAGAAGTGAATTTTTAAATAATATTTCTGAATATTCTAATTGTTTAAATATTATCTAATATTTTTAAAAATGTTCAAAATGTTGAAAGTGAATGTGTTAAAAGTGTTAAAAGTGATGATAATAATAAATTGCGCGCGTATTACTATTAAGCTGTTTGCTTATTAATATTAAGTTGCGTCTAGTTTCAATTAATCGTACGATAATTAATCTCTGTAAATTCACTTATCGCTATAATGCGTGTGAAACAACTTTTATTTATTCATTTCTTTTTTTTTCAAGTCTCGCTGGCGTTTACGAAATTTCAAGTCATTTTATACAATCCGCGTAATATATAGTAAATAAATAGTCCCTATAAATATTGCAATAAATATTTCACACGTGACCAATTATCGTATACGAATATCAATCGTAATAGTAATCTTAAAAATGTCACTTTATACAATCCGCGTAATATACAGTAAATAAATAGTCCCTATAAATATTGCAATAAATATTTCACACGTGACCAATTATCGTATACGAGTATCAATGGTAATAGTAGTCTTAAAAATGTTTTAGAACGCGTGGAAGATTCAAGGATGACGAAAAAAAAAAAGAAAAAAATAAGAAACACGTGTGTATTAGACTCCTGCCTTGTCTGGACACGGACTGAAAGGGTTAGAAGATTGGAGCGACATTCACCCGATTTCTTCCTGCTGCACGAAGGAAAAGAAAAAAAAAATATATACGAAAAGAAAGGAAAGGAAATGGCGTTAATGTCGCGGGGCTCCCTGCTAGACGGTTTGTCTGTTGAAGACCTTGTCCTGTCTGCCCTTCAGGTTTGAATTTAGACGGACTGCGAATTCTGGGAAAAGGGCCTGTCCGACTTTATGAAATCGGCGTTTCTTCCTCGCCCACCGTCGACCCTCGCACTTTTCCCCGTGTCACTGAAATAGCCCACTTATTAATCGAATGATCGTCCGATCCGCCAAAAGTCTGGTGCCATTTAAGTGGTTGTTTTGCAATGTTTAGGTTTGTATGGTCGAAGAATTCTTTTTGGAGATAAAATTACGTTTCGTCGAATGCCATGCTGATTGGCGTATTGTCCATGGGACGGAAGATATTTAACCCCTTGCGCTGGAATGTTGGTCCAAAAATTGTAATATTTTCTCAGTTTCAATAGTATATTTAAGTGAAGCAAAATAGGCAGAACAACTAATAAACTTATCACTTCTCGATCGTTTTTATCCAGTGATATACCGACGAGTTCAAACAGAAAGCGACGAATTATTGGATACGGTTCGGTCACTCGTTACGGTCCGCAATCACTTGCCAGCGCAAGTGATTAATTTCCGTAAGATATTAAATGTGTTGCAACAAAAGTGTATTTTTATAATATTACCTTAGTTATCTAGGTTATTCAGAACTCATTTCATTTGAATTGTTCTGAAATATTTATAAAAGTAGAAAAATGGTTACATCGTCGATGCATTGAAAATGAATAATATTTATTAGATGTCGTTCGATCATTTAGTTAAAAATTCGAACTATATATACGAAGATAGAAGAACTCGACAGTCATTTAACCATGGGCAGTTTCATTTCTCTAAATTTTACAAGAGAAGCTGGCACTTGCCGATTTAGAGTAACAGCGAGAAATAAAAGAAGATAATTTGAGTCTTGGTGGCTTCAGATGTTTCTGTAAATGGTGTAGGAAGAAGTTTGGGTGTTATCTAGCTTTTAACTTTATCAGTGGGAATTTTCTATAACACTAGACTTTTCTAGTACATTCGGAGGAAATCTCCACCCTCTATCTTCCAGGGTGTAAATATAACCCAGGATGCATCGCATTTCGAAACAGTTCCTCTTCAGACTTTTTACTAACCCTAGAGGGTGATGTCGGAGTTCAGAGCAGCGTGAATCTTAATTAGTGACGTCGTCATCTGCACGTGAAAATTGAGCCGCACATAGTTTCCTCTTTTTTTGGAGATTGAAAATGTCTTGAACCAACAGTTGGCTGCATTTCCTCTTCTCACGCGTTACCATAAATTTTTCAAATTGAACAGTCCATCATATTATTAAACTATTACATAAAACATAAAATGCATATGAAATATTGCAACAGTGAAAATGTGTTTCGAAATGTGAAGATTAAATTGACCTGATTGATGATAGCTGGTAGAACGTTACGACAATGAGAATGTGTCCAATCGTTTAAATTGGTATAGCAGTACTAAAGTCTTACTGGAAACAAAAATATATAATATATACATAACAGTTAGTTATAAATATTCATTGTTATAAAAATGTATATTATAATAATTGTTATCATTTATATTATTTACACATTACATAAGAATTGAATGAATCTGATATTCGCGATTTTGACTGGCTGATTTGCCTTCTCAAAGTGTCGAAAATTTCTACGTGCATAACATCTCGAGTATTTTCGAAGCTTCTCCGTTCTAATTATCTCCCTCGACTTTCGTCGTTTCAGCGTGTCTGATACCTTTTGTTCTCGTTACGCCGCGACACCGGTGGCCTCGAGAACGTTTCGTGGCCACGGGGTCGACGTTCTGGCCGCTCTGGCGCAAGTGTCGGGCTGCTTTTAGCCCGACGGAAACATAATGAGGGTGCGAGAATAGTCTTTGGAAAATGAAGCGAAGGAACAGGGGGTTGGACACGAGGGAGAGGGAGAGGTGACTGACAAACGTCCCTAATGAGAGTGCCTGATGAAAATTCAGCTAACAATCCCACGATTCTCGCGCTCTCGCTCGCCAGTAACGAGGAACCGCGGAACTCTCTGCCTCTTCAGAATTTTCGACGTTTAAGGCGGTATTCTAGTGTTTTTTTTAACTTTTGTTAGGGAATTTTTGCAAAGAAATTATTATACCTTTTGCAGTCAAATTGACAAGGTTTGTTTGTACGTATTTTAAAATTTCTTGGGACGAAGAAAGTTAAAATTAGTGGCACTGCGTACTCTAAAACATAGTCGCTTATAAAAAAGGTCGTCTCACTGTGTCCATGATTCTGGCCATTCTGCTTGTCGGAAATCAAAAAAACGTGAATGTTCCTTAATTAGTATGAGTTTGGCTACAGCAGGTGCCGAAACAAAAGAAAAAAGTCGATAATTAAAAAAGTGACGACACTTTGAAGTTCGATTATCGATTTTTGCATGTTTTTTATTAAACTTTGAAAGCCTAAAAATATATAAACAATAAAATTTTTACGTTGAGTATTCTGGTAGAGGCTATAGTCACACATGTACCAAATTCGTGCTTAAAATTTTGAGTCAATTGGTCAAGTAAGTTTTGAGATATCATGGACACCGTTCTGAAAAACATAGTTTCCAAAAAAAATGCCTTTGAAGTTTAGTATTGCGGTAACAATGACGCCGGTCGTCGCGTCCTTCCAACAACCATAACTTCGTTAATTTTAGCAGTTCACATGTAAGGTTAAAGAGATTTATTTTTGAAACTCCTTTAAGAATGTGCAAAAAAAAAAAAAAATCGATTTTTTCGAAAGTTCACACCTCCTTAATTGATCTAGCTATGCTTTGAGCAACTTCGACACAACGTTTTAATGAGAATATTCTGGGAATGAACTGATTCGTTTAACACCACGCGAAACTTTCCACGAAATATTTAATTTCTATAAGACACGTTGCATTACGATAAAGCGCGAAGAAAAAGAGTATCGTTCGTTTTATAACGTTACTCTTGCGATTTGAAAATCATTGTCAACGACACTCGTCTCGTCTTGAATTGTTCTGAAATATTTATAGACCGGTGACCATCATAGCGTTGATCTCTCCGAGGATGTTTTCGAAGTTGGAAGCCGAGGAATTATCAGCAGAGATGGGATCAAGTATGTTGCAAGTATACTCGAATCTCTACGAGGTAGGTTCGAACTCTCTTTGGCAAATAAAAGCAGTATCTTCAATTAGACTCGAATCTTCATCGAATAGGATCGAAACTTTCATAAATATTATATTAGAAATTCTCTAATCTTGCCAGTCACTCTTTCTGTTCCTTTTAAAAACAATTATCGTGCTTAATTAGATTCCGTATATGTATACATGTAATGATATAACTATAATTTTACGATATGTGTGACTTTCATATCAGCACGTAGTATTTTGTAATTTAATTGCTTTCACATTGGCTTATCAATAATGAAAGCTACCACTGTTCCTTTGTTATTATTTTCAGTCAACGTATGTGTCATAATTACCTACGTAATGCCTAAGTGCCTAAGTGCCATTTAGAGATGTCGTGGTTAGTCATCTAAAACAGTAATTTCCTATTTGACAGTTGAATTATTTTGTATTAAACTATGTAAACACAAAATCTGTGAGATGTAAACAGTGTTTGATTCGTCGCAATTCGTTAGTACTACGAACTTAGTAAGTATAGAAGTGTCACACTGATAGCAAAAATGCCTAAACGATCTTGGATTTGGCAATACTATTTTGACCCAGACAATTCTCACGTGACATGCAATACATGTAGTAAAACAATTAAATATGATAAGTGTTTACGACTAACTTAATGAAACATGTGAAAGTGCATAATATTTCGAAGAAACGGTGAAAATTGCAATACGCTTAAAGAAGACACGAGTCCTTGTGACGGTATTTCAATTTTCTATAACTTCGATCATGAGATTTTTATTTATATGTATAAAAATATTTCCAAGTTCTTCTGATTGTGCTTGTTTCAGAGAATAATGAGAGGAGAAAGAAAATCGATTCATCAATAATTAATTTAATTACAACTGATTTACAACCACTATCTATTGTTGAGGATTCAGCATTCACTGGTTTAATGAAATTTTTAGACCCAAAGTATCAACTGCCAAGTAGGACATGGATAAGTAATAAATAAGTAATAAATATGAAAGCGTCAAGAATAACGTGGAACATGAATCAAACAGTGTACAGAAAGTATGCCATTATCCCATCCTATCAAAAATTGCACGTGCGTACCTACGCACAATGGCCACTTCTGTACCCTCAGAAAGAGTCTTCTCCAAAGAAGGGAATATTATTGATAAAAAAAGAAACTGGTTGAAATTGGCCTAGTATTGTAAATGAAATATTATTTCTAAATAGTTGTAAATTCAATTACGAATAAAACACAATTATATATACTGTATTGATAATATAATATAATACATTGTTATTATATATTTTTTTATTTATAATATATTATTTACTTAAAACCTGTTACAAAATTCTGACTTCCAAATTCGAGTAATATTTATAGAAGTAATATATATATATAAATTCTAAGTTCTTCTGATTATGCTTGTTTCAGAGAATAATGAGAGGAAAAAGAAAGTCGATTCATTAATAATTAATTTAATTACAACTGATTTACAACCACTATTTATTGTTGAGGATTCAGCATTCACTAGGTACAGAAAGTATGCATTATCTCATCCTATCAAAAATTGCACGTGCGTACCTACGCATAATGGCCACTTCTGCACCCTCAGAGTCTTCTCCAAAGCAGGGAATATTATTGATAAAAAAAGAAACTGGTTGAAACTTAGTATTGTAAATGAAATATTATTTCTAAATAGTTGTAAATTCAATTATGAATAAAACACAATTATATATACTATATTGATAATATAAAATATATCATTAATAATATAATATCATAATATAATAATAATAATAATATAACATATTATTATAATATATTTTTTTATTTATAATATATTATTTACTTAAAACCTGTCACAAAATTCTGACTTCCAAAATTCGAGTAATACTTACAAAAGGTTCAAATATCCATAACATCGAAGTACTTACAAGCATCTTTTCGAAACTTGCAAGTACTCACTCCAGGGTTCGACATCTATTTGTATAAAATGAATACACATTAAGTATAATCATTGAAACATTATTGCCTTCGAGTAGCATTCGAAAGCATAGTTATTGAGATTAACTCGGATTCGTAAGTTGATCGTATCTCTAATTATCAGTGCAACGTGTGTTGTGATTTTCATTGCAATTACAGACATTTTTGAGATGGATATGAAGTTTGATTAATTATCGAAACGACTCGTGCAATATTTTTAACAACTCGTTAATAACTGCTGAATGAATGAAAATATTTGCAACTGTAATGATACTTCCGTTTTTTCGCGTACCGATCAAAACCTTCGCGTAACAACATCCGAACAACATAATTCAGAACGTTAGGAGGAAAAATCGCGTGTGCACGATTAAGAGTTTGGCCGTGTGATGAATCTAGAGAGGAAGTCGTAAATAGAAGCGTTATAAAGGAAGCACATCAAACAGGCTGTTGTCCAGATTATGTTAGGCTCGAGTTACGACTCTCGAGCATACTTCTTTGCGCGTTTTCTTGCCTCGCCTCTTTCTCCTGCAGCCTACACTTTCAGATTTGTTTCAGGCTTGACCAGCGTGATCGCAATGGCCCGAGTCTCACCAGAGCATTAACGAGGAAATTTCAAAATTAAACGTTCACCGAGTTTCATGTGCTGAAAAGGAAACAGTCCCCGTTTTTTAAGTGAAATAATATAAAATAAAGTGACAAAACGTGAAATAAAATTACATAAACTAATCGAGATTATACAAAGATGATACTCTTTAAGAATAATTCAAAGTGACGAGAAATAGGAAGTGCACCTGAATTTCTATCCTCGCTTGGAATCCATTCGATTAGAAAACTCTCGAGCACGCTTTGATCACCGGCGAATTTCTCTCGACTTTCACGCGATTTTTCACCTCCGCGTTTCACTAGAATTCTCGGAAACTGTATCTAATTGCGAAGTGACCCAGTGTGAGAATCGATGGAACGAGCCGCATCGATCGTTTCGAAAGGCGAGCCGGTTTGCTTTACAGCCGCGTCACGCTGATTCCCGCAAATTTCCCACGCGCTCGGACGCGTTTACGCTGCAAAAGGAGGAATGGCATCGTAACCCGTGCGTAAACGTTTTGTTAATTTTAATAAAATTGGCCTTACGATCGTTTACACGCCGTTTCTCCTTGATTAAAGTTCCTGCGATTCGATGTCGATTCAGTTCACGCTGTACGCTTCTTCAATATGTGCACACTGCAATTCAGAATATTATTCCTAGTTCGAACGTACACTTTTGTTCAGTTTGGAACAAACTTCTTTTACTCTTATTACTTCGTTATTGTGTAATTTTTATATTCTATATTATTCTATAATAGAGCGAGAGCTTAAGGGAACAGAACAGTTTGACGGGCCTAAAATACACGAATATTTTGCAGGGCTAGTAAAAAAAAAAAAAGTACATATTTGATTGACATGAGCGTTTGTGGTTTATTTTAACACATGAACTATAAAAAGCAACATTAAAAGAGAGAAAAAGAGGGCCCTCATTTAACTTTTTAACGACATTCTTTTACATAACTTTTTTTTACATTGCCTATCGGTGTGCACGACTTCCAGCCGAACAGGATTAGTTGCGACAAAAAGGCAAAAACAGTTCAAAAGTAAACAATATTCTCTAGGGATTGACGATCCAACATTTTCATTTTTGTGAAAACTATGAAAATAGCAGCTATTTGTTTTTGATGTATCGAATTTACGCCAAAAATTTCTACAGGTTTTTGTTTATATTTTTCGAAATTGGTAAAAATTAAAAAATGTTCGATCGTCAATCTCTAGTAAATGTTACACTAAAGATACCTACCAAGTTTCACAGTAATCGGTTGGTTAGATTCCGAGATATCTTGCACATTGTTTCTAAAAACCTAGTTTCGAGAAAAACGCGTTTAAAGTTTCAGAACGTCGTTTTTCATATGTATCTTTTACTTACTTTTTTTACTTATACATATGTGCGGCTCACAGTTCTTACAATTCACAACTAAATTGAATCCAAGTCTCCTAATATTCGATTCACAAAGGTAATATTCGAATTACACGATTTACACATTATAATACTGTTCAAAGTTGTAAACAGTGATACAAATTCAATTATTCTGTATCAGTGGATTTATTATTATACCCCAAAATAAGTCGTTTTAAAGGCTAGGACCTTTTGTATCTTATTTCTAAGACTTTAAACTACTATTTAAAACAAAACAAGAAAAATCGACTTTTTGAAAATTTCAAACTGCCCTGGCCCCTTAATCTAGGGGCCAAAAGAAGAAAAAAATGTTATATGAAGTTTGCGAATTAACTTTTTGTTAAGGAGATACTCACTATTTTTAAAGTCTCAAAATAGTGTCCTTCTGCACGGATACAAGCCTGACATCGATGAAAAACTGAATTTAACTAATTTAATTAATTAAATTTATTTAATTTATCGCACGGTTTACGTATTTGCAAGGATATCGGAAATTTAATTTAATTTATTTTATATATAAATTAAATTTATTTAAAAAAGAACTAGACATCAATAAATACGAAAAACATTTAATTTCTAAATATATATTTATTTTTTTCATTCAACAAAAATAATAATAATTACATATATATTTAGATCATTTATTTTCCAGATTATTAAAACTATTAAAGTTAATTAATTAACTCTGATACAAAAGGTACAAATTACATTTTACTTATAATTTTTTAAAAAGACCTGTGTTTATCAACACCCATTTCCAATTATGAAACAGGTTCGTGCAAAGAAAAGGAATGTCTGAAATACTGAAACTCCATTACCATTAGTAAAATACTAAGTATCTATTTTTGATTATATCTCTGTAACAAAGCGTTAATTGGCAAACTTCATATAATTTTTTTTTCTTCTTTTGGCTCCTAGAATAAGCTTTCAGTTTGGCGGGAAAATCTCGAGACACCGTGTATAATTCTATATTATTGTAAAATTTGTAAATTTTATAATAATTTATGGTTTATGTAGAATTTAATATTAATTTATAATTTTTATAGATGTAACTTTATGTTATATTTATATGTAATTTTATGTATTTATATATATATATATATATATATATATATAAAATTATTATACAAAATGTTTTCCAACTAGTGATACAACCGAGTGAAAGATGATTCTATGTAAAAAGAAAAAAAAAAAAATGAATCGAAAAGAAGAAATAAAATCTTTTCAAAAAGTCGAGCTTGAAAGTTCATCGACTATACTTGAATTTAGCCAATTCTAGACGCGACAGGAAAGGATAATTGACAAGAGTTTACGTTTTACCCAACACGAAACGTAGTTATATATCTTCGTTTAAGAAGATCGAGAAGAAAACATCGCAACACACGCAGGCAATCCTTACAAACTTTATCGGCAAAGATTAAAGAAATTAAAGGATATCCTTCTCCTCTGTCTTCCACAGTAGTCTCCCACAATGTTTTTCTAACGACAAAACGAGAGTTTCGTCCAGCCAGCGTCAACCAGACGATCGGTGGATCTACGAGCGGCGCCGTATAAGCGTGAAACGATCGCCATCCGCGCTAGAAAAGAAAGAAAAAAGAAACTGAGAAAAAAAGGAATAGCAAGAGACGCGAGAGCGTGTGCAATTTTGCGCTTGTCGCGGCATCAGATTGGTCTCGGATGCTGCGAATGCTCCGCGCGACTCCCAAAGGAGGTATGAACAAACGTTGCGTACTATATACTTGGAATCGCGATATCATTCTGTCCTGCTGCGCGATTCTTCGCAAAGAAAACCACTTCGAGGAAACAGGGTGTTTCTGCGAACAAATGCTGTGAAATTGACGTACTACAGTCCGTAGCAGAAAAAATCGCACGTCCAGTGTTTTTGTCAATTATTATTTAATAAATTACATGCACACAGGTATTGTATGTCAATCTCTGCGGCGCACGTAACGAAAATCATGATACAGTCCTCGTTTTATCTGTAAAAAAAGAAAGAATCCTGAGTTCAGTAACACTGACTCAAAAGAATGTGTTTTAGTGGAATGGGGGAAAAAATAAATAAAAAACGAATTGAAAAACTTTATTGGAATTGTGAAAAAAGTCTGGAGGTTCTGCAAAATATTAAATATTGATTTTTCTTGGTAAATATGAGCAGATTTTTAAAAATAGTGTGCTATTAATTTGTCGCGCCGATTTTTCATGATTCTTTTGTTTTTCCACGACTATGTTATGATTTTCATTATGTACGTCGTAGAAATTGACATACAATATCTAAGTCTCGTCCATAAGTCACCGGACACTTGCTTATTTTGAGCTAAATAGTTACTAGAACACAGATATAACTTCCTGGACTAATTTTATTATAAAATCTTGTTATGTGTATACTTTATTTACTCTATTTTACAATAATACTTGAAAACAAAATTGACGTATACAGTCATACGTATATCATCATTTTACGTATATAGTCTGAATAAATATTTCAAAATATGTCAAAAATATGTATATGTATTTAAAAAATCCAATCGATGTATTATGAGGTGAATTGGGCAGAAAACTTCAGAAATGTGTCCAAAGTCGAAAAAAAAGACTTGTAGAAGAAAAGAAGCGTGGAAAGAAATATTGTTAAAATTAAAGGAAAGGATGCCACGGTTATTTCTGATCGTCATATTTGCACAAAGACACAAGATACAACTTGGAAAAGTTTTTGACATATAAACTGACACATGTATTCTAGATATTATACATATGTAATAAGTAGCAATTTCGTTTCATAGAATAATATTATTTCATTGAACATAATCGCCTGTACCTCATTTTGTCGTAGTGTTCGATGACTTATGGACGAGACTGTATTATGTAAAATTATGTTTCGTATAATTTATTAAATGATAATTAACAAAACCACTGGGTGCGCTATTTTTTCGTACACTGCAATTCGATTTCCACGTTTCGTGAATGGATTGCATTTTTCTCGAGCTTTTCTTTTTCTTCGAAATATCGTATCACGTTCTTTAGATAGAAAACATCGGATCCTGGTTCTTCCTCGCGTTCATACAACTTGTGTATTTGCACTTATACACACATGTAAGTGCAGTATTTGTATACACATGCGTTTAACTGTTGTATTTGTTGGAAATAATGCAAACACCTTTATACTTGGAATATTCTTTGTTAATAATAGGACCGCCATTGACCTTCGATACAGCTTGAATTCTACTCGTAATATAAATCTCGATTGATACTTGATGGTGTATTACGCCACTTTTCATGCAATACCTTCTCGAGCTCTTATCAATGAGGCTGGAAGAGGGGAGGGAATATTGACAGAAGAAGAAAACTAAATCAAACTAAAGATATTTAAAAAACTAAATTAAACTAAAGATACGTAAAAAAAAAAGAAATAAAATATATAAGTAGGAGTTTGATTAGCATTTTCAAGATAGATATAAGCTATGAGTTTCGTCAGAAATCCCTACGGTTTCCTTTTCATCTATAAAACAGACGGCATTTTCAACGACCACGATGCCGTCCACTTTCTAGAAAAAACTTCAAGTCGGACGATCAAGATTGATTTTCATCTGGTGCATCAGCTGCTGTTCCAGCGATTACACCGAAAAACAAGAGTGCAAATCGCCGGTGCCGGCAAGAGCGTTTCGTCGCGCTCGCGACTCGCGACGAAAGAAACGGTGGAACGAAGGAAAGAAGAAAAGAAGAAGCTGATGAAACACGTGCGGCTTTTCGTTCGAATGGCTCGGGAAACGGGAATTCCTCGAGTCGCCAGCCGGATAGAGGTGGCCAACAGAGCCGCGGAACAGCCACGTCCAGGTTAAATGAACTCGTTAATTGTTCTTCCGCAATAGCGCATTGCAACGCGCAACGAAGTGCATCGGTTTATATCCAGTTGTTACCAGGCAACCGATCGTCGCACTGTAGCCGATCTGACTGGCCAAACACCTTGCAGACTTGCATGGAATTGTTTTACGCTTGTGGGGGGCTTTTTTCGTAAGGATCTTAATTTCGTAAGAAAACTGGAGGAAAATGAGAAATTTCGTATGAGACGAGATAATAATGTTTACATCATGTTAATTTTCAAAATCCTTACGTTCTTACTTTTAATTTTAAAATGGAATATGGAATATAATTATTCCATCTCGTGTTAAACTCGAATGATATTTTTATTTGTATTTTATTCAATTCCATATAAAGGAATTTTAGGATTCAATATTGCATAGAACACGCGTATAAAATATCCAAAGCATAATTTGTTACATAGTGTAATTATCACAGTTTTTTTATCGAGATTCTACTCTTTCAATTACATTTATGAAAAATTGCATTGCGTTGCATGCAAAGATCTGCGGTCTATTTATCAGACCTCTAACGTAACATCGACGAAAGTAAACGCAAAAGTTAGGGAAAAAAGGAATTGACAAAGAGAGAAGAGTAAAGTCGGTGCAAAGCGTGACGGTTCGTCGTTCCACGAGTAATAAGCCGTTCTTTTTCCTCGCTGCTGCAGCAGAAATGCCGATGGGCACAGAAATTTAGCTCGCTTTTGATCTCGCTTGAAATAGTAAAACCGTTTACTCTTCTCCTTTCCTCTTTGGCGATTCCCCGCAGCTTTCTCATCGCGAGGCTTCTCGAACAGAGTTTTGCTCTCGTGACGAGCGATCGTTAATCGCGATTCTTTTAAACGCGAATGTTACTCGAACACATTTCTCAATATTCGCGTGTTTGGAATTGTCGGTGTATCCATTTAGCATCGCGAGTTAACTCGAGGTGTTTAGTTTTCGTGGAAATTAATTTGTTGGAAATGATTTATTAACTACTATGTGTAATACTCTGTGGAAAAGTGTTGGTATCGTTTAGTTTTGATCCTCAAGTAGCATCCTTATTATCGTTTTTATTTTTTAATTGATGTTATGCCATTACTTATTATACCGTAGTAATTTATTATCATTTATTATTATACAAACTGTAATTAAATTCTAAATAGTTCTAATTAACTAGAGAATTAATTTAAAGAATTAAGTAATTCTAATAATTCCAAATTTTTATCTTTATTTGTGAGTTAATCACCAGTATTTGTAAACATAATTTTTTAATTGCACGTGTGTTTTATAATATGATTGTTACTGTAATAAGACTTTGTTGTATTCTTTATTGTATTCGTTTTTCTAATTTTGAGACAAATACAGTATCTGATCTAAGACTTTCGAATTAAAATTCCAATATGTATAATTCATGGATGATTATTAAAAGCTTCATTTTTTAGTTCAATAATTTTAGCTTCAGTAATATTAAAATTAGGAAGATATGGATTATTACGAATTATATATATAATGAGATTTATATTTAATAAATTTTATTTAAATTTAATAATAATTAATCTTTATGGAATAATATTTTTAAGAATTATATGTTTATGTCAATTAGATATAAAATTAATTATTGCTATTTCTTCAGTTGTTCATATAAGAATTATATTAATAAGAATATCATTAATAACAAAATTAAGATTATATGGAAGATGTTATATAATAATTAGACATGGATTTATTTCTTCTGGATTATTTTATTTAATTAGTTTAATTTATAATCAAACTAATAGACGATTAATTTTTATTAATAAAGCAATAATTAATTTTATACCTTCATTAATTGTAATATGATTTATTTTATGTTTATGTAATGTTGGTTCTCCTTTTTCTTTAAATTTAATTAGTGAAATTATATTATTAATAAGTTTAATAATAATC
Organism: Tetragonisca angustula; assembly: GCA_036937485.2. NCBI lineage: Eukaryota > Metazoa > Arthropoda > Insecta > Hymenoptera > Apidae > Tetragonisca > Tetragonisca angustula. The sequence continues at coordinate 1,270,313 of JAWNGG020000040.1, read as the reverse complement.
GGGGTTTTTAATTGTGATTCAATTAATTGGAAGATTTATAAATAATAGTTGCAATATTTTATTCAATTGTATATTAACTTTGTAACTTATAAAGTACATTCTTATTGAAGTAAAAGTGAATAATTTTTAAACCTGTACATACATATCTATATCCGTTAGATATTTATCTAGCGCATGATCTATGGAAATAGTTTCGCCATCTGGCGGCAGAATAGTTAACTAGGAAGAGCGCCATGAATAAAATGCGTAGCATTTGTTTCTGCATCGTAAAGTTTTCACTTACATTCTTTATCCAATAATAAAAAAGTTTATTTTCAGAAATTGCGACTATGTCCCTTTCTTTACAAACATGATATATTCTTTCTCATTACTCGAACGAGAATAGAATTTATTTCAGTTTCTATACATTAATAAATACAGGGTTGTTGATCGCTACTCGCGAATTATTCCGCGTTTTATCATTTACTCGCGAAATATCAATGCAAATGGATTAACGAACACGTAACACATTAAATTTTCCTGTTTCTTCTCGAAACCGCAAATATCGAAATAGCCCGAGGATTAGTCCAGCAGAGTTCAAGTCAACAACTTAACTCGCCTTCCAACGTCGTAACGCGTGCGTGAGGCGTGGGTGCACGCGATGCGAATATGCACGCTTAGGTGCATGCCAATATCTAATATTCCTCGCATCGTTGATCTCCTTTTCCGGTTCTTCACAACGCGCTGACTTCCGTTAGAGATACTCGGTTCCGTCGAAATTTTATACGCTTACCACGATTGTTAGAAATGTGAAATTCGTATTATCTGACGTTGATCTAACAAAGTGAAGTAACGGTAACTAACGGTGATTTCAACGATCAAGCATTCTTGCTGTGACATCACTTTTCAGCGGTGATAGACGCCTGTCGAATGCAACGTGGCTGTCGAACAATCGTTTTAAATTCTCTTACTTGAATTCTCTCTATTTTATTTTATTTCATTTGTCCATTTCATTTTGTTTTATTTGCCCATTCTATTCTATTTTACTCGTCTTTTCTACCTTGTTCCATTTCATTTCCATTAATCCTCTGTCATGGAAATTTTGTTTTGTTTTAAAAAAGAAAAATATTTCATTCCCAATTCTCTCGAGGAGAACACGGAAAGAATCATACAATAAAACGTGAGAAATTGGAAAAATTATTTCATATGTTAAATATCTTCCTTTATATCTCCTTTATATGATAAAGAGATTTTTATTTGGATAAATACTTGTTCGATTGTAACGAATGAAACTTCATACTTATTCCCGCAGTATTTCCGAACACTATTTAAATCTTTTAATAGATTGTTTATAATAATTAAATCATTTACACATTTCTACAATAGTTCCAAGCATTATTTAACAGTTTTCATGATTTATTTTTGGCAATCAAACTAGTAATTCTTTACTATATTTCAAAACGTTGCTGAGTGACTTTAACTATTTGTTTGCAATGATTATATCATTTATATTAAAGTTTTCTCTACATAAACTTCTATTTAATATATGTCAATGCAATTATAACTTAAAAATTAGTATCACGAAAGCTTAAATTTAGTTTTAGCCGGAAAAATTAATAAATTATTATATTTAATATTGTAATAAATACGTAGAAGTGTAACTTTGTAGAAATATAAAAATTATTAAATTATTGATTAGTACAATAGAAAAACTGCTTTTCGAAATATTAACAAAAATTATCAATTGTTCCGTATCATTACGTTGATACATCAAATTAATCTTGACCGATACGGAGGGCTTATAATTGAATTTCCGTCGCGTATTGACCAAATTTTAAAAGTGAATTTCTAAATAATATTTCTGAATATTCCAATTGTTTAAACATTATCTAACATTTAAAAACTGTCAAAAGCGACCAAAGTATTAAAAGTGTTGAAAGTGAATGTATTAAATGTGTTAAAAGTGATCAGAATGAGTTGAAAGTATCAAAAATGAGTTGAAAGTGTTAAAAGTGAGTTAAAAGTAAAATTATGGACTGTGTTGAAACGCTTACGTTACTGACGAGAGTATGTGAAGCATCAGTAGATGTTCAGAGGCGTCAATCGAACGCAACGCAACGAAAATTTTATTTTGCAACCCTGAACAATCAATAAGTCGATAAATGGTTTGGTTTCTTTGGTGTTGGGTTAATATTTGATCATGATAATTTGAAATTGAATACGAGTGCAATTGCCATGAGTTGCATTGTACATGATATATTTTGATAGTTATTCTAGTAATACTTTATCTTTCTGCGTATATGTACGTACGTGATATTAGTTTAACAATCCCATTGCTATTTAAATACAAATATTAAACAGCTTAAGTGTTCTTCTTTGAATTTATAATTAGGAAAATAGTTTTGTCTTTTACTACTAATTTTTTTTAACAAGAATATTCATTTCGATGTTCTAAATTAATTATTATATCGTTTTCGGATATCGTTCCTTTTTTTTTTTTAAATTCGATACAAACATAATTTATGACTGAGTACAATAAATATGTAAAATAGCACTGATGTGCGATACACTGTAATGAGACCTGTGCGTAGTCATCTTCACACGGTGGTCTCATTATCATTGGTTGTATCATTTTTACAAATATTTATATTTCAAAGTATTATTATTTGGATGAAATTATTGGACCAAATTTCGATTTCTCTGAATATTACTATTATTACTATTTGTAAAACGATATCAAGTCCAACCTCCACTCTACGTTTTGCAAACTTTTATCCTTTTTTTTTTGTTTCACAGTCTAGACTGGGCTGTAGGAAGAATTAGTTAATTATTAGCAGGAAGAATAAGTGAACTATTAGACTCTCCCGCGGAGGCAACGTGGGACGCCGTGGGATGCGTGCGTTTCAACATTAAATTGCGCGCCTTTTAATATTAAATTGCACGCGTATTAATATTAAGTTCCGTGCGTCTAGTTTTAGTTGATGATAGAATAGTTAATCGCTTTAATAAAATTCACTGTGAGCACATTCACTGTACAACGACACGTTAGTAGGTTCATTTATTTCGCACAGAATTAAATAAACGTGTTTTTGATATATAGAATGTGCTGGTGGGGCTACAAATTATTGCGTAACGTTGATATATCTTGTATCTTTAATATGAGAATTATACTGTATGATTTGGGACAATTGTATGAATTGTATGATGCATTGTAAGATAGTGTAAGAGATGAATTCATTGATAGTGCGATCGTTGTTTGAGAGACAAAGTTCCATAGTTCAAGCTCAGTCTTGCGTTTCAGAGTTAAGATTTAGATTTAAGTTTGGGATTGAACTATGAAACGTCTGTCTCCTTTTTACGTAACTCTGGCATGTAATGGAGGGTGAATGGGAATAGGGCCTAAGAATGGGTCTCGAGCGTAGTCACCTCTTCATGATCAGACCTGGTAATTGATATCGTTTTCCAAACTTTAATTTTTAAGATGATATCACGGCAAGAACTGCGCAACCTACAGTCCAATTAGTTGATAAATAAACTACTAGACTCTTGACAGGTGCACGTCGTTTTAATTTTAAGTTGCCTGCATTCAATCAAAAGATAATTAATCTCTGTAAATTTAATGTAAGCACATTCTAGAATAATACGCTTGTCGCTGTAATATATGTGAAACAACTTTAATTTTTTCTTTAAACATGTAAAACATTTTAAACCAATTATAACTTAGTTATAATTATTTTCAATTTAAACTTTGATTTGTATTTTAATGGTTCACTTTTCTCTTAAAACTCCTTTTGCTGTTCGTTTACACAATGATAAGAAATTGTAAACATTTTGCAATCGTATATCAAAAGGAGTTTCTTTTTTTTTTTTTTGTTGAATAAATCTTTTTTAAAGTAAAAGAAGGGTAGATGGGACAAGGATGGATTTCAATAATAATCTCAATGTGGTGAAACCCGTGGGTAAACATTATTATTTGTAATACAATTACTAATTGCATTATTGCGATACAATTATGAATTATATAACAAATAATAAGAACTAATTGCGGTCATGATTTAGTTTTTATATAATTAAAAGATTTGTTGAATTGTTAGGAAGATTATTGATTTGTAAAATTATAGATTGAATTTGTTTATGATATAGTATTTTTAAATACTATAGAAGACTGTAGACTTTAGATTTTGATGGATATTCCTTTTTGATTAAATGTCAGGTCCATTTTAAATATATTTCATCCTAAATATATTTCAATAAATAAAAAAATCCTGTAAAACACGAATAGAACTCTTCCTGACACACGCATAAATACATAACAAAAAAAAAAAATGGTTTAATTTCAGATACTAATCTCATGTTCTGGAATCTGGAGATACAATTAAACATTTTACTTGGTTATAGTCACAAATGAGCTTCACATTCCACTATTAAAAGTTTGATAACACTGTAATGGATGTCAAAAATCATATTGCTGGCGCATTCACTAGTTCCCCAACTCACCGTTGTTTCAACGTAGAGTGCGCTAAAAACCAGTGATTTTTTAGTACGTCGGTATTTCAGGTTACGGGCCACGAAAGTAAGATGAAATGTTTATTCTTATACCTCGTCCGTGGCTTTATCCATGATTTCACGAAAATTGCGTCGGAGATGTCGGACACGATGCAAAATGTTAAATTAAAATAGTTTCAAAACCATGCGACAGATCAAGAACACATATTCTAGGCCAAGTTTGTGGTTACGTAATATTACTACGAGAGTTGTATTTTCCGCGAAACCGGAAGCCCGGTGTACCGTGGCGCCTCAATTCGATCCATCGACAAGCAGCGTCCGTTCCCGTGGAATAATTCATGCACCTGAAGATAGCTGCGTGATAATGGCGCTCATATGAGAAATCGCAGCGCCGATCTGGCGCCTAATCATCGAGAATATATGTCAGATCGATTTGTTCCTTGGTGCATACAAATCGTACGGTTCGCAACTACTCAAGTTGCAAGTGTGCAGTCTCCTAATCAGCCACGGTGTCATGTTATTCCATTTTTTTGGCGTTCGTCGCCTCTTACATGTTCTTATGCCAGTATACAATCAGAAAAATATATTTAAATTGACCTTTGCTTATTCGAAATTTGAATGAGAGAAGTATGTTCTCAGTCAAGTGATCTTGAATGATCTTTTTCATGATTTTATAAGATTGGGTATGCTCTAACTTGATCAGTGTTTTGATATTTAAAAAAGAAATATTAATGAGTATTTTAATATTTAAAAAAGAAAGTAACACGATTCATAATAGTAACAGTAATAGTAACGTAACTTCCATCTGTTTCTTGATAAATATATTGAAACTAATTTCTGTAATAGTTGTACATGATGTATGTACGGCGTAATAAATTACTTGATAAAATCATTTCACGACTTCCAAACTCGTGTCAACTCGCATTGCCCATTACAAATTCTCTTAAATGCAATGGAAGTCCACTGTTCTTCCTTCCAGAGTGCAAAATACACGCGCCGTTGCAAAATCGCGTCGCAAGGCATAAACTAACTAATAAGAAAGGAGATGCAAATACAAAATCTTTGGTAAAAATGCGTATCTGCTTTTATTGGAAAAAAAAAAAAAGAAAAAGAAAACGAAAAGATCTGAAGAGAAAAGGTGTCTTTGTGTGTACTGCGGTGTTGTGTCAGACAATAAGATCGCCGATCGAGAACTGTGCTCTTCAGCCGGCGATGACGATCGTGGCGACGCGATGCGATCGTCGATATTACGACGAAAAACATCTCACGTCGTTATCGATCCTTCCTAGCGTCTCACGTGGCTAGAACGATCCCATTAATCGACCCAAATTTCAGGCAGGTATCGCGCCGAGACCAACCATGCCGCCATGATCGTTCTCGCAGTTACGTGTCCGTGGGCCGATTTGTTTTTTCCACAATGCCGGCCCCATCTTGGAGAAATTCGTTCCTACTATATTTATAGATATACATATACATAGATATACACTTTATATTTATATAACATATTACATATCTACGGCTCGCTGTGGATCTCGAGAAAAATGCCACGCGTTTTCATTCACCCCTTTCTCTCTCTCTCTCTCTCTCTCTCTCTCTCTCTCTCTTTCATTCTTTCTCTCGCTTGCATACATTCTACGTATTTGTCAATTTTTTTTTTCGCTGTTCGCCTCTTCGTGGTCACGGAAGAAGAGAGACGCGAGTGTGACATGTTCGTCTACTAATATATTAAAAATACGAAGTCGACTAGGCGCCGACATGACGACGACAACGACACGATCGACAATGTTATTACTCCTGCTCGTTACACAACGTTGCCGATCTATGGTGGCTGCCCTTGTATTCGTGTATTGTTCATATCCCTGTTCCTCGTTTGATAATCGTTCGTAACAATTAGGCGCAATCCCATCGCCGGGACCCGGGAAATCGGCAAGAGTTTCTCCGGTCCGTCGTGCGTTCACGCGCGTCGGCCGTGGCAGTATTACAGTACACGTTCGGTCGGTGATTGGCTCGATGCAAAAATAGCAGAATTCCCTTAACGATTAATTGCACGAAAGGGCATCGTACATACGTGCTCTTCCTTGCTTGTTTCTCATAGTTGGATCGCGATCCTCCGAAGATCGAATTTCGCCTGAAAAACAGCGACACTCCGCGCGTGCGCGATAACGATCCACGTGCCGGCAAATTGAAATTAACCCCTCACGCAGAACGACGTTTCCCGCATGGAAATAGTACATTCTCGGATAAAATAATCACCAGACAATTTAACAACATAGACTGTATTATATCAATAATATATTATTGTCTGATCTATGATAGTGTTTAAAAATAAAATAATTCCTTGGCTTTAAAAATTCCCATTAATTCTGCGTCAAGCCAACACACGCACACGCGCTTGCGCGAGCATAGTAGCAGCAATTGTGATGGTGGTGGTGATGGTGGATAGTAGTAGTAGTGATAATAGTAGTAATAGTAGCAGTAGTAGTAGTAGTAGTAGAAGTGGTAGGGCGCGACTAATGTTAGTTGAAAGAGAAATCAATTCGCGGCGATCACAGTGGCAGCCGCCGAAGACGACGATGAGGATGATTTCTTCTTTAGCACGATGTCCTTGATGTTGAGATTGACCTTCTCTTTGCGCGGCGGCGGCACCGATTGGAGACAAAACCTCTTGAACGCCTCTAGCTCCCGCTCCGCATCGTCCATTTCTCCATCCTCGAGGTCTATATCTTTGGGCGTGAATACGCTCTCTGCAAAAGACACGCTCTGAATACTAGAAATTGGTGGGTTTAACGGTGGGCATATTAGGGAAAAGTCTGATTTTTTCTTTCTTTTTTCTTTCACTTTGGCTGCGTCTTTAGAACTCTCTACTTTTTTTAACTTTTGCCTTTCTTAATATGACAAGTGTTGTTCCTTAATACCATCGGATCAAGGGTAATACGTAATGAAGAAACGTGACAAGTTAGTAGAATAAAGGTAAAGAAATTTAGAAACAAAGACATCATTTTGATGGATGCACAAAGAAGGAACAAGAGGCAAATCTCGATTGAAGATTCGAGAGGAAACGGGGCGAGAATTGGTAGAGACGGTCTCAATTTCTAAAATCATCGTCTTCGACTGTGACAAAAGAGAACGCTTCACGTGATCCATAAGCATGCAACAGCTTCTTTCCCATGTTTTGTAATACAACGGTTCTCGAAACACAACAGGGAATAAGAGATCGTAACAGTGGAAAAAATAGATCTGTTTTATTGAAACACGTGATTAAAAAATTATTCTCGATTAATCACTCAAGATCAAGTCAAATATATCACAATTCGAGATTTCAGGTAGATAGTAGGCGTGGGTTAACTCGTTGTCATGGTCAATGTACTTGGCAAAGCGTGGCTCTTTTGAGTGATCTACGTATCTTTTCTTTATCTTTATTTTTCTTTCCTTTCCCCTCTTTCGTGGTACACGATCGACTTAAAAGCTTCCATTTTCATTTAACAGTTGTATAGCGATTGGTATACGCGAAATATTCTCTCTGAGAACGACGTGCTCAAACGTCGAAATGCGTTTCGCGATTATATAACTTTCAAGGATGTACAACTAGAAAGAAAATAGGAAAAAAAAAAAAAGGAAAAATATAATACAAGAGAGATACATGTCAATCGAAACATCTCCAAAATATAAAGTAAGAGGACTATATGCTATACTAAAATCGAGTAGCAATTTGTTATGTAGTGAATGTGATTATTATGAATAGTACAAAAGTTCGATGAAACAGTCACCTGATTGGTCGAACTGAAAATATGAAGTCGTTGCGCGCGAAGGAAAATAAAGAAAAGATAGTGCTCACTGGCCAGAGTTCTCTTCCGGACAATCCCTCGAGAAATTCGTGGTGGCCAATTCGAGGAGATTCCGAAGTGTATACATCCCCGGTACATTCGATTAAATTTTCTCTCTTTCGAGCTATAGCCTGCGATCGAGACTTGGTCCTAACGCGGTACACTGTCCTGTCCTGACGGAAAACGAAACGAAAGAAAAACCGTCGTCAGTTTGACTCAACCTACACTCTTATACGTCCAGTTTTTTTTTTTTAATACTTTTATGTCGGTGTGTACGATGTGTGTGTGTGTGTGTGTGTGTACATTATGTACGCATATATATATATATATATATATATATATATATATATATCTGTGTGTGTGTGTGTGTGTGTGTGTGTGTGTGTGTGTGTGTACATTATGTACGCATACACACACACACACACACACACACACACACACATGTACATTATCTCTAAGTAATGTTTCCTTATGTACATATGCTAGTCTTTCATTCATTTTTAAATGAAAATAAAAGTAAAAAAAAAAAACGAAAAAAAGAATTGAACAAAAAAAAAAAAAAATAGAAAGAGAATAGTTCTGTCTCATACCGGGAGCGAGAAACGCAGCCCGGGGGTGTGTTAAGGAAAACAAAAAAATGAAAGAAGCAAATTTACATGTTAAACTCTGATTATTGTTGTTTCTCACCAACGAGGTTCCAGTCATCTCCGCATTGTCTTGCGCCGGTTCCACGCTTTTTCTTTTTCTTGCTCTTGCCGTTGGATGGCACCGCTATCGAGGCGTTTATCGCTTCTCGTACCGCCGTTTTTGCGTTCTGCACGTCCTCCATGCTGGGCTCCGTCCTCACTTTCGTCAAGGTCACGCTAGTCCCTTTTAAGTTGATTCCATTCTCTGGTATAGGCTGACCATTCGTCACTTTGCTGATTTGTATGTTAGCCAAACCGCTTAGAGTCGTGCAGTCCGGTGTCAGTCTACTTCTCAGTTCCGCCAAACTCGACGGAATGATACCGTTAGCATGTTTCAGATTCGTATTTTCCGTCGACGCTTTTGACGACAGATCACCTTTCACGATGTAATCCGGTTTTGGAGGCGACGTTAGACCAGCGTTGATCGCTTGTTGCAACGCGGGACTCCTGATTGTGACCATACCGTTCTCTGATACTTTTATAATGGCCGCCTGTTGGGTAGGTGGTACTTTCATCGGACCAAATGCTGGGTTTCTTATGGTGACCATGTTGGTATTCGGATTGTGAAGTATTCTCGCAGGTTCGTCCGAATGATCGTTCATGAAAGGATCGCTATTTTGTACCGTCGATTGGTTTGACGTGTTGCCAGAATTCGATGCATTTTTGTTTTTCTTTTTCTTTTTTTTGCTGCTGGTACTTTGACTTTGTTGCGTTTCTTTAGACATATCTGTGACGAAATATCGATATTACTACAGAGATAGAAAATTATATCGTTACAAAATATCAAATAAAGACATCAAGTAGTTTCCATCTTACCTTTTTCCGCGGCTTTGGGTAAAAGATCCTGCTTCAATTTCCCGGTATCCACCACGATCACGTTACCACCGGCTTGAGAACTCGCGTAACTCGACTGAACGCCGCTCATCGGCGCAGCGATTATCGTAGTTTGCTTAGGCGGATTTACTGGTTTAGGCAATGGTGCTGATCTTATTGGCAAAGGTTTCGCAGGAGCGTCGACTTTTGTTATCGTAATACCGGGCGGTAATTTTAAATTTTCTATGTTGATCTTCGAATTCGCGCCAATGTCTTTAAATTGACTGCTCAGAGGCGAGTTAACCCTTTCCGTGGATGCCGATTGTATCTCCGGTCGCTGCTTGACAGTTGTTTGGTTTATCACTTTATTTTGAACTTTTTGGTTATCGCTCTTCATCTGTTTAATAGTGATAGTAGTAGGTGCATTTTTATTGCTTTTGGTGGAACTCAATTGCCCATTTTTGCCTTGCGACTGTATTTTTGTCTTCTTGTTGTCACTGCTGATATTTTGCGTTGGCTTTTGTGAAACTGAAGATGGAATACTGTGAGATGGAATATTGACTTTATTCTGTTTCTTTCCAGTTACATTCTGCGATTGATTTTTGCTCTTATTTACAACGTTCTGTTGCAGCACGTTCTCCTTATTCTCTGTATTTTTCTTATCTTTTTTGGATTTCGTTTTTGCTTCAGTAACACTCTGTTGTTGAACCTTTTTCTCATCTACTTGTTTTCCTTTGCTCTTTTCATTGTTCGACTGTTGTTTCGTGTTACTCTTGCTATCGCAAATTTTGTTCTGTGTCTGTTGTTTCGAATTGTTCATTTGCTGCTGTTTGTTTCCCTGTTGCAACGAATTATTATTATTATGATTAGTGTTATTATTGTTGTTGCTATTATTGTTATTTGCTTTTGTTTTCTTCTTCTTTCCGTTGACATTCTGACTTTGTTCGTTCTCCAGTTTCAAGCTGGCGACTTCTTTCGTCTGACCATTCACTAATGTGAATAAAACTTTATCTTCGGCTGGTGTTTGACCCTTCAACGTAATCGTGACTGTTGGTTCTGCGCTGTTAGATTCCATGACTCTCTTAATCGTTACAATCTGAGGTTGGGTCTCTGTCTGAATCGGCTTCTTTGTCTCCTCTTTTGCCTTCACCTCCTCCATTTTTTTCATTTTCTTTTTCAACTTCTTCCTCTCTTTCTTCGTCAATTTTTTATCATCCAAATCGATGGTCAGTGACTTCTCCGTAATATTAGTTTTCGTGTTTGTGCTATTGCTACTAGTTATCTGTATTTTGTTAATCTTATTACTAGTTTCAGGTTTATCACTTTTGATAGCCGTTTTATTATTCGTTTGGCTAGAGGCCATTGTTTTATCGGCTTTACTAACGTTTTTACTCTTTACATTGGTATTCACAGGTGCAGTCTTCGTTTTGCTATTTATACTACTGGTACTACTACTACTACTGCTGCTACAGCTACTGCTACTAGTATTACTACTATTGCTACAAACTTCTTGCTTGTCTTTCTTTTTATTATTTAATTGCTTTACAGTCGGCGATGCTACTGGAGGTGAAGTAGGTAAAATAGATACTTCGGGTAGGTTACACTGAGGTAATAATCTTTGAGGAACAGGTTTCTGAGGATCTACGACGGTAATCGTCACTTCCGGTGTCTTTTTTTGCAATTCTATTAGTTTCTGTTTTTCAGCCTCTTGTCTATCTCTTTTAAGCTTTTCTTCCAACTATAACAAATAAATAATCAAAGATTTAATTTAACTTTACACATATACGAAAGATTAATCTTAATTTACATTCACCTTCCGTTGTTTCTGCCTAGCTTTCTTTTCGGCCTTTTTGTTGTTATCTTTCTTTCCATTTTGATTACCCTCGATGAATTCAAGCAATTCTTCCAGATCTCTCTGATCTCGTTGATCTGATTGTATTCCAGGAACAGTTGAAATTGGAGTGTTCAATCTTGGCGCGGAATTCGTCACTGTCTTTATTTCTGTACTCGTATCAGATACTACCGACTCTGACGGACTTTTCGAAGGACTACACGTGGCTTTACATTTTCTAGCTTTTTTCTTAGTTAGTAATTGCCGTAATCGTTCTCTCATTTCATTATAATTTCTACTAACTGGTGCTACCGAAGGCTGAAAAAAGACAACGTTTCGTTTAACACTAAACCTAACACGACCGATCGAAGCAGCCATTTTCAAACTTTTGTACAACTTTCACATATTTAAACATTACTACATCGCTATTGACCTTTACGACTTTTCTAAAAATATATATACGATGTAATATTTACTTCTCGTTTTGTTTTTCCGAAAAATATATGTAGCCTGCCCTACCTACCGCGACCGATCAATTTGTCTGATCGAGAAAATATGATATTTAAATGTTATATTTTTATATGACAAAAATATGATGTTACATATTACACATTGTGTGAACGAGACGCTATCGAGTACGCACACGGTTTATAACAACGTTTCATCAAGGCAGATGTACACAGACCGCAGAGTTGGATGACACAGTACAATTTTATAACTACAGAAAAGAACATCAAAGTATATAAGTTCTAAAATGTTTCCTTTGCATCTCACGTTATAAGTGCTAATTTGAAAAAAGAAAAAGTAAACCAGCAATACTTTGAGGTAAATTTTGTATTTCGTACATAGTGCATTATTCTATGGCGAATATTTATCCTAAAATATCAAGGTATTTTAAAAATACAAAGTTATTAGAAAAAAAATAAACAGCGTAGATGAAGAGTATTCAAATTTCGATGAACACGATCTTCCCAAAACTGAAAACAACATGGAAAAAGATGACCTATTTACAACAGACGAATAAGTGTCCTCAGACAGCAATAACGAAAAGAAGAGTATTATAAATAAACGAAGAGAGAAAATGAGAAAAAGATTATTATTTACTTCTGAAAGTGAGAGTGATCTAAAGGACCAACATATCGAAATTGCTTCTGACGTAACAGTTTAGGAAAAAACAGACAAAGGTTCCAAACCTGGAAGAACACCAGTTCATAATATTTTTAGAAAAGTGTTCGGTCCGACAGGATATGTTAAACAACATATCATGAAAGGAAATGTAAAGACTGAATGAAAATCTAAAGATTGTCTCTGATCACTGATCATCGTACAATGGAACAAACAAGAACATGTACAGAACGTTCACATTCTAGTAAAAACAGGCTCGCGGGCGGCCGCGCGAGCAGAAATAGCAATTTCTCGGTCAGAATCAATAAAATTTTTAAGAAGATTCGATTTTATTCTCGTGCTGTTAGTTTGGGTATCGTATTATACCAGTTCACGTCAAATAAATCGTGATTCTCCAATTATTCTTCCGTGTTCAATTATCAATTTCAAATTACGTTGAATAAGCCGTCCACAGTCCAGTGCTGTAACATTCAACTCACTATGGAATACCCAGTATTTCTAGTCGTTTATAACGACGACTTCTAATTATTTATGTATTTAGAAATAATGTGTATGTACGTGAATGTATCGTGTATGTGATTGAAAGAAACTATATAACTACAGATCATTTTTAATTTTTTTTCAAGTTTATAATTGAAAATATATACGTTCAATTGAAAAATAGTAGCTTTTTTAGGGACCTTTTTTTACCTAGGAATAGGTAAAAAAGTGTCGGTAAGTTTAGTATTAATGCGACGCCGCAGGTTATGCGTAAAGTCCAAATAATAAAGTTTACTTACAACTCCATGGCCAAACACTTCACAATAACAACAGTCGCAATGTCTGCTCGAATCTCTTTGTGCAGAACTACTCGTGGAACAAGAATCCTCTTGACTACTCCCGGAATCCGAACAATCTCCATCCCCGGAACTTACTGAAATAATGCGGCATATTCATAGATATTATTTTTTCATAAGAAAATTATTCTTGAATAAAAAACAAGAAAAATAGTTTAATAAATACTGACAGTCGTTACATGAAACTCTCTTAATGTGCTCGACACTAGCCTGCTTGTGACAGGCATGCGACGAATGATTGCTATGTGTATGAGATCTATGAGTAGAACCCGTGTTTTTTACCAAATCTGGAAGAGGCCCATGAGAGTGTGAATGAGTGGTACCTATTCAAGTCCAAAAATAATTACATATGAGCTCTATTACATATTATTACATATATATGAGCTCTTTAGATTTTTTTTAAATAAATTATTTGAAAAATACTTTAAAAATTAGGTATGAAACGATTAATTGCAGTGATTGAACGTATATGATTACCTTGATGCGGCGTATGATTGTGAGCGGTGTTCGGTGTCTGCGTTGTAGAATGTCTCGTTTGTGTTTGAGCAGACTGCATAGAACCAGTTTTTACTGCAGGTTTATTTGGTTCTTGATTAACCTTCACGGTAGAAGGCGACGGTGGCTTCGGATGGCCATTCGGTACAATGGGTTCAAATACAGCTGATAACATTATTAAAAATTACATTACAATTTTAACAATATGAAAAAATAAGATCTTTTTTGTACTTACATTTCGTTAGACAGGGACAGGTATCCCATATCTTGCGTTTGGAATTCAGTAAACACAAACAAGGTGGATTTTCTAATACCATTTTTCTTTCCGTTATTTCCCTCACATGCTGATACACACATGAACAAGGCTGAACATCAGACGTCCTTAAATCCACATCTTCGTTTGCATTTCTCACTTCGTTGTCGTCACTTTTTATCTCCTTTATTTCTAAATTCTCAATCTTTTTCTTCACCTGCGTTGCCGAGAAATTAGCCGTATCTTCTGCAACAAAATGAAATAAAATAATGTGTTTCACATAAATTACACTACTTTTATATCTCAGCAATTTTTACCTAAGAAGCCATTTGTTAGTTGCGGGAAAGGATTTTCTAACGGTAACAGCATATTTTCTGCGTCGCTTTTATTAACCTGCAAGTTAATTCAATTAATTACTGATGCTAGATAGGAACAACAATAAAGAAACAAAAGTGTTCTTACAGTAGAAGATATTGCAGGTCCTATACACATATGACATTCACAGCTTTTCCCTTCGTCTATATTATTCTCTAAACAAGTCCCTTCAATATGCGCTCTTGAAAAAAATCCGCAAATTAAAAACAAAAACTTAAAACGATTAAGTTGATCGTGAATACTGTGGTAAGTACCTGACTGATCTAATTGCAGATTGTACTAAGTGGCAAGTCGCGCACGCATAGTCAAAGAAATCTTCCTGTCCATTAGCATAAATATCCGTGGAAGGTTGCGTACCTGCCACATCAGATAATTTCTGACGAAGAGATTTCATAATCTTGCTCCAGTCATCCAATAAAATTTGCAGAATTTCGATACTTGGAAGCATATTGGGCGAGTCTAAACTTAAATCCGGTGTGGGGCTTAAAGGCCTACTATCCACTTCTGACATGCCAACTTTTTCTTGCGACGTAAATGTCGAAAGTTGTCCATCCGCTTCTTGTAATTCACTGGAATAAAGAAAAAAAAATCGAATCATTGATACATAAACATATACAAAGCAATATATTCTCGACATACTTTGCAACGGCAGATGATTTATTTAATACACGCGGTTCCACAAGTTTTCTAGTTGCTGTGAACACTTCCCTTACTTGCCTAAAGTGGATCATTCGATATGCTTGTTCTACACTGAAATACGCACCGCTTATGAAACTTTGTTCATAGATTTTCTTTCCTGGGATTGTGATCAATCGATATATAGTTACATTATTGCTAAAATATAATTCATATCATCACTTACTTGTACTTGTCCATCCACGACTCGGTTTCCACCCATAAATCTCTAATTACTGTCATTTCCTTATCAAACCACAAATACCGATGAACGAGCCGTTGATATTCCGAGCCTTTCAAAGGCAAAAGTTTCCTTAACTGTAAAACCTAAGATATGTATTTTGGTGTCTATTGGACATTGTAAAGAAATTAAAATGTTAACATAGTTAACAAGTTTATTTACCTGGCCAATGAAAGGAGGCAAATTGTTTTGTATGAATGGATCATCATATATATAAATCTGATATAACTTTTTAATAAAAGCAGCCCACGGCAAAGGAAACTCGTAGTTGAACTTGCCCAAATGATCTTTTAAGAGCTTCACAAATTCAGAAATCTTTACAGCTGTTGTTATCAATGCATCGTAATCATCTAAAAGACCTACAAAGACAACATGAAACTAACACTTGCGCCAGTTGACATCGACAAAGTATATTATATTCGAGTATATTATATTTATATTAACCTATAAGAAAAATTTCTGCTAAATTATTTACACTAAGATCATGTAGAAGAGCTAATAATCGAACTTTTACTTCTACAACAAACTCCTGTGCCAGGCTTACTAGCTTTATGAATAACTGATGAGGATTCCTTTTATACAGTCTGAAAAAGAAAATGCCACATTCAGACTCGCAAATGTCCAAGCTACACCCATTGATCACCGTTGCCTCAACTCTCAAACTTACTGCAGTACAATTTTGTGCGTGTCGTCTGCTGAAAATGGTGTCTGATGGAATTGCAAGCCTCCGGGAATGCGAGAAGCTTCTAAGGCAACATTAAACGAATCTCTTATATGTTGGCGTAACTCTGTCCATAAGTTCTGGAACTTCATGGCTTTCTGCAACTCTTCTCTAAGTAGTTCCCTGTGTTGAAATCAACTATTAAAATCGTACGATCAGGTCAATCGTGCTTTCTGTCCATCGAACGTGACAATTACCTTTTCGCTTTGCATAAATCCGACGAGCACATTTCCTCACCCCTGAATGGGTTGTCCACGTTCGCAGTGGTGCTTGGACTTTCAACGAGCGTCTCGGCCCTCGTTTGCATCGCGTTCGGTTCCACGCTGTTGGGAGCCCTGGCGCCCTTCATAAACTGCTCGACCACGCTTTCGTCCATTGCCACACTCTGCAAGTAGAACGTCTGTTTGCGATTGACGATCGTTGGTGCAGGGTGAAGGCAAAACGGTGTTCACTAGTGGGAAAACATACCGCGGCAGGAACAAAGTCCGCAACAACGGGAGACCCAACAGCATCCTCCGTGCAATTAACAGTCCGTTCGTTCTCCTGTTGCGTGAATTCGTCCTCAGCGTGGACGCGTACGCCGCAGCGGGTATTCTTCTCAACGAGAACGTCACCCATCATCGCTACTACGTTGCTTTCTCTCATCCTGTTGCACTGATCGCTCTCGCCTTTGCTGCCACTCATTCTGTCGTCCACAAGATACCGCTGTCGCGCCGTACCTGTCGCTCGCCGATACGTGAACCCGGCTACGCGACAACTGATGTGTATTCCCACGGGTTTTTCTCGGAACCGCGTAAACACCTGAACTGCATTCAATCAACATTCGCTCAATATGGCGTTTCGCGTGCTCGTCCCGTGGTTCGGCATCGCGTCGTAAGGTGACGCGCTTCGGCGACTGCGTAGTCGTGTGCACGCCATAGCACGTTCCCAATCGTCCGGAACATTTGTTAAAGTCTCCGCCGAAAGTGAACGTTTCGTCGAAATTTCGAAATGAGGGCTCACGTTACGTCGTGAGAAATGCAACTACGAATGCAAATTTCGATTAGCGCGGTCAAATGTCTGTTCTCGACGATTTTGATACAGTGACACGCGTTCGCAACGCACGTACGATATTTTGTATAATACGTGGAAGTTTTCTTGATTTGCAATAAGGAATTAAAGAAAAAAGAAATAAAATGATTTAAAGTGACGCGTAATATGTTATCGTTCGAGAACAGGAGGAAAATGCACGTGCTGACATCTAACACTCGATTGACAGTCGCGTCGCAGAACGCTGCAGGTAAGAGTGTGATGTAAATACGAAACGAATCGCAGCTACGTGGAAACATCAGGATACGTGGGAACGAATTGTGAGAAAGATGACAGCCACGAATTACTTGGATCTGGACATTAATAAATTGTTCGAGGACTACACGATAAAGGAGATCGAAGGGATTCAAAAGAAGATTCAGTATGAGAGCGACAGGAAAAAGATTGAGCTTAGAACTTTAGTTGGGTAAAGTTCTGTTTTAATGACTTAAAGTAATTGGTTATTATTTTCTGTGTGATTGATATTCACGGATTTGCTTAGTAAAATTAGTAAATTGTCATTCAGCAGACGAAATCTATAAGTACAACAGTTGCTGCCGTAGGGTTATTAATTTGATCTTCGAGTACGTTCATTACAAGCATAAATCTTTTTCAGGGAAAGGTATCGTGATCTGATATTAGCTGCAGATACAATTGGGAAAATGAAGATAACATCTGAAAGAGTTATATCAAGAATAATCAATATCGAAGACAAATTCAGGGAATTACAAAAGAAGTACCTTATTGGATTTAAAATAGATTCAATTGAGAATGAAGATGATAGGTATTTGTAATAATTTTCTTCTTTTTAAATAACATACAATGTTGTTGTATGTAACATTTATATTTTTGCACAGGAATAATGGAGCAAGTCAAGATTCAGTTATCATTCAAATAAAAATCTTGATGGATATACCTCAATATATTTGGTCTAGTATTGAGAACAAGGACTTATTATTCGCTACACAATTGTATTTAGTAGCTCAACATATAAATTATAGTCTATTGTTTGAAGTGGGAAACACAGACTTAGTACTTAAATATCCAATTGTATCTAAGCAATGGGACGTTATTAGTCAGTTCAAGACTATTATCTTCAATGAATGTAGCAATGTGTTACAATCATTGAATGTACAGTCAGGGGTTGGTATATCCATTTTATAATAGTCTTATAAATTAAATTGCAATTATAAAGTAAAACATTCTGATTTTAGAGTATAGCAAATTGTCTAGCAGCACTTGTACTGTTAAATGGAACTTCATCCTCAGATTTGTTAGATAAATTAATATCAATGCGTAATCATGCGGTTGAATCTATTGTTAGAGACGAAAATGATAATAGTGTTAAAAAGAAAATAAAATCGTGTATTGAAGTATTGATTCAAACGATTAGTTTGATTTATTCTTGCTTCATAAGTAAGTGATACATTTCATACGTTTAGAACATATTGCGTTACAATACAGCATTGAGTAATAATTAATTGTAGATTCAGATGAAAAGTCAGGAGGTCTTGTTTCACAATACTTAACAAAAATTCAAGACCAAGAAACATACTATCTGCTCTCTCAATTAAATTTGAATCAAGAATTATTGACGGAATTTCTTCCTCTTGTGACCAAACAACACAAACCGTTTGTCACACATACTTTTGAAAATTTCTCTATACTCGATCTTCAAAAAAGCATCAAAGCCTGGCTTGATTGGGTAGCTGAATTTTGCAATCGTGAAATTACGAAACTTTTAGATTTAATAATATCCATAAAAGGCTTATACTATGTCCGTGAAGAAGCTGTCAGCATTAATCTACCTGAGAATTGGAATTCAATATGGGAGGAACTCTGTCTTCCAAAAATAACCTTCTGGGTGGAATTCTTTCAACCTTTAATATCACATAGAGTAAAACGTATATAACACAAATACAAACAATATAAAATATGTTTATTTATTATTATTAAATTGGACATAGTAACACTGTTAATATTTTATTAGGTATCATAGACGATAAATGGATGGAAACTACTACTACGTTAAAGTCTGACATGATTGAACTATTGGGTAAAGTACTTCACGATAAATTCGAGTATCCAGAACACGATCTACGATGGTTCGTTTGGAAAGACTCTCCAAGTGACATTCCTCAAAAGCTCACTAAGAATGGTGGCTTAGATAATAAAAGATCTTTATTGATGAAAACCAAAGGATATTCGCCAAATATTCTGAAGCTATGTGAAAATTTTGACTCAAATTTGCACGCTCTACTGGAAGATCTCGAGCAATACCTGTACGAAACGGAGCGCGTTATGTCTATCAAGGACAATCTATTATCCACAAATATATATTTAATTTCAGATTCATTTTCTGATCGCGCTGAAATTCAAGAACATTTGCAAATTACCAGTACCGGCATGATTGAAGATTTTATCAATTTTGCAAGGACAACATGTGTAAATGATAAGCCTGAACACGGTCAACGTAATATAAATGCTGTTGTAACAGCGAGGTTTCTTCTAGCATTGACAACATTAAGTTCGAATTTGAATAAATGTTTTACACTTTCAAAAGTGTCAGGGTTAACTATAACAAACGCCAAATGGCAATCAATTTGTGATAAATTAAAAGAAGAAAGCACTTTTGTTTGGTCAATCTGGGCTAAAACGTACAAAGTTAGGATAAGTGAGCACAAGGAAAAATTTATATCGAAGGAATCATTGGATGGTTATCCAATACATTTAATTATATCGGAATGGGAGAAAGTAATTATCGAAGAGGATTCTGGAGAGGGCAGAAGAATGAAATCAGAAATTTTAATACCACATCAACCGTCCATACAGTTACAGAAATTCTTAACTGCTATTAATAAAGATTTGAATAAAGTAATACCCCATACTCTTCCAAAGTAAGTTTTGAAATTTATGTGAATTAAATTTTACGAACATTTTTAATTTTAATTTCTTATCATAGAAAAGTGCTACATGAAATTATAGAAGACGTTGTGACGGAATTACTAAATTATTACCTAACCGCGTCAAACAATACCAGTCTTTCTCAGAAACAAGCCTTCCAAGTATTATTCGATATAAAATATTCTAGTCTACTTATGATACCCCGTGAAAATAAAATTTTATCAGAACTATCAACCAAAGTTTCTGACAGTGTATTGTCAAAAATCGATCCATTCGATTACGATGTTTTTAATCCTTTCATTCACACTAACGTAAAGAAAAGCATTCAAAGATCACTGGTAAATAAAATTGTCCATTTTTTTGGTATTCTATTTCTTTGGTATTAATCAATGTATTTGTATAATCATGTTCTAAATATTTCTTGGTTGTAGCTCATATTAGGAAACCTAGTACCTCATTTGGAGCAATTACACTCGGTTTTAGGAGCACGAAACGAATACAGTAATACTGAAAGCGTGAAATCGGATTTGCCTTCAGTCCTGGCTTTATGCATTGGAGCGCCATGGTTCCCACCTTTAACAGTAACAGCTCCGGCAAGAAATTTGCCTCTTGTTAGTGTAACTTTACCAGAAAAGACACAGGTAGACATCTGCTCCTTAAATTTGGAAATTTTCTAAGTATATTTTCAAAACTCCATTATAAGTATAGTAGTTTGTAAAATTGTTCCTATCGCCTATTTACGAAATGTTTGTTTCATTTAAATGCATATGTACCCTTAGATTGCCAGAGTATTCAGATAAGATAGCTCGTGCATTTGATTGCGGTAAGGAAACGATGTTAAATCTTTTGCTTAAATAGACTGATTTTTAATTAACAGATTAACCAAGTATATGCTAGAAATGCGTTAATTTCGTGTACTATAATTTTTGGCTGATGTTATTGTAACAATATATGAGTTTCAGGTTTCCACGTGAATAGTGCGAAGTTTTAATTCAGTGTTTTGTATATGTTAATGTAGCGCAAAAAATCTACTAACAAGGAAAATACGAAAAATGATTCAGCCGGAGCGACGATCAAATCTGGAGCAGCGGCATTTTTCGGAGCGATGGGTTCGGATTGGTTCAGCAGTAGCTAATTTATTTATTTAACTTGATATAAAAATTGTAAATATTTTATTATATATAGATGTTAAGTATATTTATGTAAATACCATAGTATTGAATTGCCTTCTTGACAGCGATGTCAGTATTGAATAAAATGTTTTATACAATCTTTAAATTTTCTAGAAATTTTCATCGTTTCTTATTATTTTCAATTCAACTTTTTGACATCACTCTCTTAATATCGATGTTTATTTATTCGAATTTTATAGATGACAAAGTTTGTATAAAGTATTAAATAGTAAATAAACTGCGAATGATTATGCAATTTCATATTTTTATTAATATAATCTAAAGAGATAAAACGTTTCACTTCATTAGATATTGTAATGAAAGAAGAAATATATAAACATTCGTAATAATAAATCTACTTATCTACTCTGCAGTTTCATTAGATATTGTAACGAAAGAAGATATATATGAGCATTCGTAATAATAAATCTACTTACCTACTCTACAGTTTCATTAATTCCCGCTTACCTCCTCTGAGGTTCTCTCAGGTACAGCTAGGTAACCCTGTACGCTTGCGCCACAGTCGGCGCGCTCTTGAACTAATATTCAAATATTACTAAATAAGTCATACGCCAAATCGTTTCACGACTTTCACCAAATCAAAACCTGGACGAAGCCACGAACAACTATCTAAATGCTCAACATTGTAAATGGCACACAAGAAATAGCAGTTCGCGACCAATCACCGTCAATGAACATGAATTTCTCACGTTACATGTACTCTAAAACAATTTCAGGTGTAGCAGCTTAAATGGAAAAGAAGACCTATAAAGTCGTTGAATTTATGGAACGGAGCACACTGGAGGTTCCAAGTCGGGCACGAACCTTAGCAGACGATTATGCCCGGCGCGGTATGTCGTTTTAATCAAAAATCGTGTCATTCAAAATTTCTCTAGCGTAGCCAGCGCCGCTAGCGACGAAGATAAGGATGGAGAAAGAGGGCGCTACGACAGTTAGACGAAGATAGCGCGACTGAAAGTGTCGCGGATAGTTACGCAATTACCGTGTTCGAGGGGCTAGAGGGAGAGACGAGCGGCAAAATACGCCAGCGCAGTGTAGTACACGTTTTGGTACACGGCAAGATGGCCGGATGGGCCCAGCTGTGGTGATATCGGTCGTCAGACGTTCCCGTTCGCACTGGAAGAAAAAACAACGATACGAAACCGTCCAACTTCAGGAATACCGCTGGGACAAGCAGAGCACCCATCTTCGTCAAATGGTGAGCGAAAACACGTTTTAATTTCTGTTTGCCGCTCGTTGAAGGTACGCGGCCCGGTGCGTGCGACGTTTCGCGCGCTGTTTTTCAAACTTCTAGCAGACTACCCGGGTTCTGTCCCGAGGGTCGTCTGCTATGTGGTGGCCCCGCCGTACGAAATATTACTCTTCGCGAAGTTCGAAATGATACTTCTGTCAGCTTCGAGTCGCTCGAACGTTCCTCTCGGAACTGAAAACATTAGAAATATTTTGTATATTTGTTGCAACGTGATCACAAAGTTTCGGTGGCCAGGTGGGGTATCTGTAGGATCTCGATGATTCGACATCGTTTGCAAGAAGTAAGAAATTTTTAATCTCGTTGAGTAACGCGTTTAAGATTAAAGTTGTTTAAATGTCTCCGAGACGGTGATAAGTTACAGTCACAATATTTTGATTAGCGTTCCTTTATCATCGACTTTCTCGGTTAATTCACGACGTGGTAGCACAGGTTCTTCGTAGTTTCATTTTTCAACGGATTATGACTCGTGTAAATGATAATGATACCATCCGTGGAACGCGACACAAGTGCTGAGGATTAATGTGTATGCATTAATCATTGTTCCAAAATTTGAAGTTGGAAAGATGTTCGAACAGAGTATTCGGATTAACTTGGCGCACGCGCAATAAATGCTGCCTAATAAATGCACCAAAAAAAAAAAAAAAAAAAAAAAATCGTGTGATTTTTATCACAAGTAATAAATTAAGAAATTGACAAATTTGGAATGGAAATTGTTAAGCAATCGTTAAACTGTTAAATTATTAATTGTGTTGTTAATTGTGAAAGAAAGCCTATACATTTTATTTGGCAAATGAAAATCAAAATAGCAATTGATTTAACTGCCGTACGATAAGAATTGGATTTGTGTCGATTTACGATGCGCAAGGTCGAAAAAAGTTTCAGGATCGATAAGAAACGTTTAGGTTGATTTTAGATTTTTCTTAACGCATAATGGCAAAAAATCACCGCCAAAACAAACGACGACAGATTGGACAAAGGCCAACTGCACGGTAGGCTGCGTCGCGAGAACAAAAAACTCTTTGCACTTGTGATATTGAACGGAAACAGTCGCGATGCAGCAACGCGCGGTCATTTCCCTGGTGAAACGTTACATTTCACCTTTACTGTGTCTGAGAAAGAGGAAGTACGTAAATTGAATGGCGTGGTAGATTTTAATAGCAGATCTCGATCTGTCTTTTTATTATACTATTATATTTCCTCGCCTGTGATATTACGCACTTAAATGCACGTACGGAAGAAAGTTTTATTATTATTAAACATACCAATTCGTATTCGGACTGTATTGTAATTATTAAATGTAATTTTATTGGGAATATAAATGCAATTGAAAAATGTATTTTTCTGACAGAAATGAAAAGAATATTTCTATGACCAGTGTCTTTTTTTTTTTATTACAATATACGTATAAACGTAAAATGAATAAATGCGTATTAAATATTTGTTAAATAGTTGTTAATAATATATTAATATTTAATTGAATTATATATATATTTAATATATATTAAATAGTTATTAATAACATATTAATATTTAACTATATATTAATATAGTAATATATTAATATTTGTTAAATAATTATTAATTTGTTAGTTTTAAAAATTCCAAAATGATACGGTTGAATTTTGCAAGGAATTTTATTAGAATTTTGTCTGGCAAAGTGCATTAATATGGAATAAAGAAATTTGCAAACGTGGTATGAATCTCGTTGAGGATTCTCATTTGAAAATCATTCTCGTAATCGTTTCTTCTTTTATCGCCATTATAACTGACCATATTCTCAGGTTCTTCAACTTCTTTAATCGCTCCCGAGAAAATCGACCGCGAAGACCAACTCGAGAGTATTTTTCTTTCCACTTGGCAATGCTCACCACAAACAAGTAGCGCATTAATCTGCTCTTTTTTCCGTGTTACGTTGGCAAGAGTGGGTGAGAAAAAAGTTTCAAAAGAACAACGATACTCGACGTCTAGTAAATCCATTCAGTTCGGCAAAGATTGTTTTAAGAAATTGATCAGAGAGCGGTGTGCAATTTGTAAAATTATTTTTGTCAATTGTTTATATAAAAGAAAACAAGTTTCAATTTTTTTTTCAATATTTCAGTCTGACAATTGGAAACTCTATTTTTGATTTCACCAGACTCTCTGTTTTTTTAAATTAATTGTTCGAAATATTGTTTTATAGTAACAAAAAAAAAAAAATCGTTTTATCAAAATCATCTGTTGCATCGTCGAGTGACGTTCAAATAAATGCTGACTCGACAAAGTATCGATTATCAAATTTCTGTCACATTTGCAAGTAGTGCATTAAAATGTTTGTGCGCGATTGAGTAATTACTTTATCCTATCTTCTTAGATAATTTTTAATTGGAATTCTTCATTCGAATGGCGCCTTGATGAAGGGAGTATAACAATCGCGAAAAATATATTTTTAAATTTATTGATCACTTTTATCTTTGTTTACAATCATTAGAACTAGAATGAATTTATCGTCGACCATAAATGAATTAAAAATAATATTAATAATTCTCTCA
Source organism: Tetragonisca angustula (assembly GCA_036937485.2). Taxonomy (NCBI): domain Eukaryota; kingdom Metazoa; phylum Arthropoda; class Insecta; order Hymenoptera; family Apidae; genus Tetragonisca; species Tetragonisca angustula. The sequence goes on along the minus strand of JAWNGG020000040.1, from coordinate 1,245,008 downwards.
TAAAAATAATATTAATAATCTGTAAATCATTTGTTTATATTTTAATACATCTAAATTATTTATCCCGGAATAAAAATCATTCCCTAAAATTAACAATCTTTATAATATAATAAAATAATAAAGTATATAAATAAAGTCCTGAATAATTTTGCTAAACGATTTAAATAATTTTGTTAAATAATATAATTAACCTAAACAATATGAAATTCGCGCAGTCACATTGATTCACAATAGTAAATAACCTAAATAATTCTAAACAATTTTGCTACATAATAAATATTCTACCAAATAATATCCATCGCAAAAATAAAGAATAAAATGATCTATAATTTTGCAATTAATTTACATCTTGCGGAAGATAAATATACTGTACAGATACGTATATTTTTGAATGGTAGTATACTTACTTGCATATTACCGAGCATAAAAATTCCTTTGATGGCCGCTTCCTTCAATGTTATCATTTTAAAGTACCAGCAGGTGTAATTTAGTTTCCCTGTAGGACGACGATTTTCATGGTGTATCATTACAGAAAATGATCGGCTATGGTTGATTTCTAATAGATGGAACAATTCACTCTGATCACAGCTCAAATTGTAGCCTATTTGCTTATCTCCAGCGTAGATCATCGGATCAACAGTTAACTCTGGTACCTGGAACAGTTTGTCAATATATATCATCATTAAAAGATGCATTCTGCAAATTTGTTAAAATGCTTGTTTCACTTTTGTTTCAAATATTTTTGTTGTTTATCGTGAATATTTCATCTCTGCTTTCGGAATTGTTATTAGCCGAGTTTAATTAATTGTGACGTTATCTGAAACAGAAGGTACGATATTAGAACGTACATAGTTAGGTTGATTGATGTTAGATGATTTGGCGAAAAGTTTCCTGTGTTATATTACCTACATAATTATTGTAGTTTCTCTTTATACTGTTGGAAGTAATGTTTCGATTGAGGGCCAAGAAATGATATATTAAAATAATTTAAAATTAATTTAAATGACGTAAAATTAATTTAAATTAAAAAAGATTACGAAAATTAGAATATAAAATGAACACAAATGAACATAATTACGAACATGAAAGAGAACAATGAAAAATATTGAGCGAACCCTTAATAAATAAATTGGTTAATGTAATAATGTGATATTTATTATTCTATAAAGTGTGAATCTAAACCTACTATCGATTTTCGTTCCATTATCTAATGCAGAACTAATAAAACCATCCCTAAAAACCAATCGTTGTATAACTATCCAATGGAACATGAAACCTAATCTAGTCAAACAATCCCTACTATAAGTTTATCTTATCATTTCTCTTCTCTTGCATTTTGGATTATACAATTTGTGTGTCACATACAATTCCACATAAAAGTATCCTATTTGTCGTGTACCTGAATCGTATCATATTTTCACATCAGAAACTGCGTCATACTTCGATTTTTATCTCCACTATACGTGACGGTAGGAATTTTAAAACCTGGTTTGTTGAAATATACTTTTGAATTTCGCGTTTCATAATACTTCAGAATGTAATCATATGTAATACTGATATTATTAAACTGCGAATTTTCATGCAAATTTTAAAATGCAAGTTACATAGAATGAAGAAATATGTGAAACATTCAAAATGTAACGTGCGTATGCTCTCTATGATATTTAGTGTCGCGGTTTAGATATTACGTTCATTTTTATAAATAATATTTATATATACACATGTAACTATGGTAAATTTCTAATTTGGCTACCGTTTCTTTAATAAGAATTTTATCATTGAAACAAAAAATCAATCAGCGGAGATCGAAAAATTTATATACTGATTAGTTTCTGAGTCCTCCATATATTTTAGATATCTATCTTAAATTAAATATCCACTTGAAGCCAGATTGCTTAAACCAGTAAGACTCTTTTGAAAGGAAGATCATTAGATTGTTGATTTCGCAAACGTGTAATAAAATTATTACTGTAATTAACGATTACTCTACTTTGGATATTTTGCATATCTTTACGTGTTATCCCAAGATTAAAATTAAATTTCCAAAGGTACATAAATATCCGCGATCTATTAATAAACAAACGCGATTTTTGTTTTTCACCTTCGTCTCACTGTCTGAGAAAAATTTAAAATTTCTCGCGCGCTCAGAAGTTCGAAACACTCTGTCACTCTGTGGATAAAATCGTGTTTCTTTCGACAGATAAGATTACATTATTAAATGATATTCATTTATAAACGTTATCGTTTAATTTACATTTACAATGCACACCTGTTTACTTAACTTTTCGAATGCTCAGACTTTTCTGACACTTGTGACAGTGCTTATGTATTTCTGTCGTTTCGTGACGGAAGGAAACGAAAACGAAACGATAGATCGAGCTTTCACCGGTAGCCACAGGCTAATATCCGATCGAGAAAGTTTTATCGCGACGACGTTTCGTCTTGATATAATCCCCGAGGTGGTTTCATTTTATCTAATCGGTCGGTAGACTGTCGCCGTAATCGAGTACCGCGGAACGTAACAGAATGAATGGAAAAGTCTTGGAAACAAAAGACAAAAAGGTAATTGCCACGTTCAAGCTTCGCTCGAATCGATAAACGGAGATGGAGATTATCGGTGACTAATCCGTCTATGGTATCGATCGACGATCGGTTTGATGAGCAGACTGTTCAACATTTTTTAACATTTTCCTTCTTCTTTTCTTTGCTTCTCTTTTCTTTCGATTTAACATCTTTATCTTTTACATTTTGTGACAGTTCGTTGAATATTCGTGAAAGAGGAATTGGAAGATCGTTTCTCTTGTCTTGAAAATAATCGTTTCACTGTCTCAGTTTATTGGTCCTTTTTATATAATATTTCGATATCGGTGAAAATTCTTTTGGCTTCTAATCTTTTCCAGTGAAACGAGAAACGGGAGGAAACTCGACAAGAATAATTGTCTTTGGCTTTTTTTAAAATTTTTTGGTCTTCGTTTAGGTTAAGGTCTTCTTTGGAATTTTTAGTTTTGATCCTTTCAGATTTTTCGATTAGATCGAAGAGAATGAAATAATAATTTTTCTTCGATCACTTGACGATTGATTAATCTGTACAGTTTCTAATTTTCGATACTTTGTCAGTTTCTTTGTTTCTCAGATTGTTTTCTAAAGGATTACGAGTTAAATCGTTTCAAATTACACTTCTTGCTGTTCCATTTGCAATTATTAGTCTCGTTCGTATCAAGGTTGTTCTTTTATGATCCTGGCTTATCGCGACTTGTTTTCGTGCATTGTCTGTTTTTATTCGCAACGAGACACGTAAATAATTGTCTGTTATGAATATTTTATCTCTACTTTGTACCTTTCCACTTTCCTCAAATGCAAAACCCACCTCCACCCGATCAGTGGAACAATTTATGAAATTAACGTTTAACAAAATGTGAAAATTAAAAGACACGAGAAATAATACCAAAATGCCCCTTCGAAATTTCACGTCAATCAGACTCTATCAGTTGCATATTTTTTTTTTAAAAATGAGTAAGTCACACAGTCATTGATCATCACTCCGTGATCAAAACAATTAATTTCAAAAGAAGCTTCAATTTTCTAGGGATTCGTCTAATTATATCAGATGAATAAAAAAAAAAAATTATATTATTATCAATAATATAATATTTCTCAGTATTTTGCACAATATTTCATTTTACAACGCCATCATTTTCATTTGTCTCGCGAGTGTCTTAACGTTTCTCGGGCAATCTCGCTTGGTTTTCTGGAGCTTCGAGGACTCTATATAATTTTCTTTCTCACACAATGGCTCCATCGTCTGTGAACTAAAGTATCCACTTGGAAATACCCTTTCGAGTGTTCGAGCGTTAACCGCGATTCTATCGGCTAGACTCGAGGAGCAGGGTAAAAAAGAATGTCTCGTTTAACCGCTCCCCGATTCTTTTCTTTGCGCCTGTATTCCAGCCGGCGATCGGATTAAAGTCGGTCGGATCGAACGTGTCGCGAGAATAAATACGAAACGCGATCGAGTTTCGTCGTGGACGACGTCGTGGCGTGACCCAGATCGGATCGGATTTGTGGTTATTCCGACACGTTGACGACGGAAAAACCCTCCTCTTCTCAAAAATATCCGCGGGAGGAGGATGTCGATTTTCATTCTGATCCAGCGAATTTCAGAACTCTACTTGCCAACACCCCGGCTCTGGAGAGTTCAGCGACGACGAAATCGTTCGAGAGACGTTGAATTGAAGAAGAATCGCGGGGAAAACAAAAAGAACAGTATTGTGCAAAGTATTCCAAGATGTTACATTATTAACAATGTAAAAGGAAAAAAAAAGGAAATAATATTTTCGAGAAAATGGAGTTTGAAATTTCGTCGAATATATGTACATGTATTAATATATTTTCAAAGCATCGACCAAAAAATAATCCAGGTCGAATGGAGAAAAAGTTCAATTAACATCAACGTTCGACGAAATGGCAGAGAAATGTTTGAAAGTGTATCGTGATGGATTTAGTCTCAAGAAAGAAATTTTGTTCAATATTTCCAGAAACGCTTGAATCGCGATTAATTTGCGAATATCTTTCTCTATTCAGTTTCCTAAATAAATATATTTACGAACGGCAATTCGTTTGATGGAACATTTTAGGTTAAGTGCTCGGGAAACGGAGACACAATCGAACGTATTTTGTCTAATAAATTTCGAATCGACGTCGATACGTTTGCTTTACGACGCTGTTGGATCGAGTATTTTATGCCGCACGCTTTCAAAGTACGTGTAAAATATTAAACCCAATAGTGCAATAACGTAGAGTCGATTACATATAAATATACGTATTACATATGTACATTCGTGTGTGTGTGGTATGTGGTATATCTGGATATCGATACATCAGCAATTTGATCACGAAACGCTGTTGAATAATTGAATGTCTCGACGTTTTACAATACCTCAGTGAAACCGAAATATCTACGATCTCTCAAGAGATATTTCAATATAACATTGGAAACGTATCTGTCATCTGTTCTTAATAAAGATCCGTATTTCAGTAAATATGTTGCTTGCTTCAAGAACAATTTGACATTCATTTGTGTCAAGATCTCATTGTTACGATTTTAATCTGCAAAATAAGAGAGAATTTAATCTTTTGAAGAAGAAAGAGAAATAATGAAGTGCAGTGAAATGAAATGAAATTGAAGATTCCAAAATTAAGTTTTAATTTAATCCAAAATTTTTATGACCTCCAGATTCAGTTAAGAGTTCATGAATTTTCTTTGTTATTAATTACAATTATTACAATTTGTACTAATTATATTTATTTCAAGTTTTCACTCTTTTAATTTTCATTTCTTCTTCTTTAATTCTTATTTATTATTATTATTATTATTCATCAAGTGTTGCTCTACGTTTATTTATCCCTTCTCTGTTAATAAGTTTTTTGTAAGTTTTGACAATTGAAACACATATATTTTCTAAAAATGTCACTTATAATTGAAAAAAAAATGAATAAGTCATAAATAAAATTCTGAATATCGATTGATTGATAATCGTCTCGATTTTCAATTGATACAATGGTTGTATGAAGAAAGAAATGAAAGAAATGAGGGAAGAGAACAGCTCTAGTGATTCACTCAAAAGAGACAATTGGAAAGCTACATTAGCAAATGACATTTCGATCGGTCCCTTATCGTTATCATTATCGCGATAGCCTCACTACCGTGCGATCATCAGGTATTTCTTATCTCGTCGATACTTTGTGATTCATTCTCCTTTCTGATTTTTCTGGCGTTACTTTGTTTTCGAATCTCTCAATGTTTCAACGCTCTCTGTACCGATCCATTTCCTGGAAATGTCTCTTCCATTTCCGTCGATCCCCGCAAATTACTCCTGGCAAAAAAAAATATTCCTCGACTTTGCGAATTAATACGTACAATGTGTATCTTTCAATCATTTTATTTTTCCCGCCGGTCAAATGTTTCAATCGTTTCTCAACAGTCGCAATTTTTTGACGTTAGTTTGTTTAAAGGATATTCTGGCACGGGAAATTAATTTTTTCACTTCTTTTGAGAATTTTTAACAAATATAAACTTTCGAAGATTGAAAAGTTTTCTTCGAACTTCCAGAGTTATTTGTAAGATTTCAATCGTTTCATTGTCATTGATAGTAGCAGCCTTAGAAAACTTTTTCACAGAGAATTGTAAGTTTTTCACTTTCGAGAATTTTTAATAAATATTAAAAATATTTGATATATATCAAATATTTTTATTTATTTCTTGTTTATTAAATATTTTTATTTATTAAATATCCGAAATTCAATGGAAAAGATTTTTTTTCTAATTCGTGAAATTGACAAAGTTGGAATTTTTTTAAAGAATCTAAATGTGAATAAATATGCAGAAGAAAATAAAACGGAATAAACTTATAAAATAAAAGTGTACTTATTATATTTGAAGTATAAATTATTATATTTAAAATAATATTATTATTACTACTGATGCTATTATTATATTTAAAGTAATACGATATAAATTGATAAAATAAAATTAACAAGCACGACGAACATGCGTAATGTACGTCACGGAATAAATATCGACAAAAAGATTACCTATTACAAGAGTAACTAATTTTTATACATCTACCTGCATGCATTAAAACTATGTAAACAAACATAAATTCAATAAGCGTTAAAACGAGGAATTTGAAAATATTTGCATGTCGTTACATTTCGTTTAGCACGTTGAAATTAAACAAATTGGATCGTGAAACATGGTGTGCATGCTTCGGTAGTTCGGGGCCAATTGATTCGAGGCAGTCTGATCACACACACGGGTAATACTACTGAAAAGTTTCACAGTGACTTTAAAGTGAATTAAATGAACCGGACCGCGCGCAACGGTGTGAAATTTTGATTGAAATTAAATTTTACTGACTCCTCTTAATTTCGTTGGAACTCTGATATTTTTATTTTTTCTTTTGTACCATTCATCTTCTTCACTGTCTTCGAATTTTAATTAAATCACCAGCGAATTTTAAGGTAGAATTTTACCAAGTCATAGATTTTTTTATCTTGGAATTTAAACCGCAGAGAAAATTTTTACTTGGGATCTTTCTCTTTCTGCAATGAAATTTATTCAATTCTAGCGAGCAATTTTTATTACCGCTATTTTTAATTCAAATTTAGAAGCGATGTATCAGCTAATAAAATTTATTTAATCGAATATTGATTTTTCTCTTGAGGATTTTGTTACGTACAATTATTAGTCCAATTCTTATTTTTAGTTTGAATTCTAAAACGAAAGATTCGCCTGATGAATTTTTGATTTTATTCAATTCATTTGATTGGACATTGATCTTCATCGTTGAAATTCTCTTCATCCAAGTTGGTTGAATTTTTATTTTTATCTTCAATATGATTTTCAACGTTAATGATCAAGTTTAAAGTCAGAGATAGTGAACATTTAACTCTTTTAATTCAATTGGGTATCGGATTTTTATTTTTGGACTTTTGTTGTGTACGTTAATCTTTAGATGTCCATTGACGTCTGAAGGGGCATAATCAAGGCAGCAAACACATGTGCCAATAATAGGGCATTTATTAGAACGACATAATCCGGACGATACGTGTGTTTAACAAGGCGTGCAACTGTTAGCACGTCCCATTCGAATTTCGCGATTAATTGGGCCGTGCCTTTTCAAGTCACCGTCTGTCGTCACGAAAGATAACTCCAAGAAAAATCCAAGATAATATTACATATCTGCTGTATATTTTGGAATGTTGGACTTCAAACGAATTTTTACAGTAACAGAACAATTCTCAAAGTATAAAAAATTATCATCTTTAAATCAGTCTGCCCAGGATTTTAAATTGTTTCAAATACAAGGTTCAAAGTTTCAAAAAATTATGAAATACACGAAGTCTCTGGAAATATTAAATTATTAATCTCAGTTGTATGTTGTTCAATTATAGAATTTCAAAATGTTTCAAACAAGAATATTTAGACTTCCAAAAAGTTGTTACAGGATATAAAGATTTTCAAAGTGTAAGAAATTATTAACTTCGATTATACATTGTCTGTCCTTCTAATAAGAATTCCCAAAGATAGTTTAGATCTCCAAAAAATAATTTTAAAACACAAAACTCCTCAAGATTTAAAAAACTTGTTAGTATTATCATAATGCTTGAAGAATCAGAAATCTCGAGAAAGAGAAAATTAATAATTAAGACAAATTGCTAGTTTTCTGATTAATATACATAATAGTAGATAGTAATAATTAGAATTGAGGAACTTTTGAGCCTTTTCTGTATTAAATGATGTTATTAATTTTCTGTATTAATGAGAGAGCCAACAAGAGTTCACCTAATTGATTAATTGAAAGGTTTGATTCAAATAAACCGAATTCTACTACAATTGGCCACCTTGAACCATAATTTGTATTTCTCTTGACGTTTGATATTTTTTTTGTTTTCTCTCTCTCGAAATAAAAAATCGGCGAATCATCGGCGATATCGCAAGCGGTGCAGCGATAAAATCCACGATAGTGAATGGAGTACAAACACCGACGAACGGCCAAAGTTTTCCAGTCGAAACGCTAACTAAGAAAATATTCCTCGAGTGGGACGCGTGACGATTCCAAAGTAATGTTGCCGCGCGATTGGCCGTCGATTTTCGTTGCAACGACAACGGCTCCTAAGAATTCTCACCTCGATTCGACACTTTTGTCTTGATGAATTAAATTTCTGCTTGTTCTGCGGTTTTCAATTTTACATGCATTTTAATTCAATCGATTCAAGTGTCGTTTTTCGATCACTCACTAACCTTTGGTTATTTATCGTCAATTGTTATGTTCTCGTTGAAAGTTCCTAAATTTTTGTTTTTAAAGTAATATATAATTTATAGTATAATTTTATAGTATAATTTTATTATAGTATAATTTCAAGGTTCGTTGCTAGTGGTTAATTAAATAAATATTAATAAATAATATCTTAATAAATAGTATCTAGATATTAATAAATAATATCTATTTAATGTTTTATTAAATATCTTATTATTTTCCAAGTGCTAAGTATTATTGTGAATCTTCAAGTTTCAATTGCTGATTTTTAAGTTTCAATATTGATTTATTTAAAGTTTCTAACTTTCCTTATTATTGTTACTTCTATTAGTTTTTTTTTTTTTGTATATAATTTTCTTTTATTCTAATTATTCTTCTTCGACTTTTCTTGTCCTTCCTTCAATTTTTCTTTCTTTCAATATTACTCATCCCGTAATTTTTCCTTGCTCCACTTATTCTTCTGCCAATTCTGTCCCGTCGAATAATTTTTTTTCCCCGACTAATGATAATAAATAATTTTAACATAAATTCCCCTTCGTTTCAATGTTAATAATTCAGTCGATTGTTAAATATCAATCGTCGCTCGTCAGTATCCGATTATCAATCTTCGATAATTAATTTCCAACTCGCAGTCATTAACTTCCAGCAATCAGTCTCGAAATTGCAATCGTGAGGCTTTCAATCTCTTCCTGCTATCGTTGGAAATATTTCTAAAATTCGTGTGTATCAGCCGATTTTTCGTGACACAGTGTATCTTCTCTTCGGAGACGAGATAGACTTAGTCGGAAGGCAGTGAATCAAAACATTCGAACGACGTAAATCGTGGCGTTTTCTTTTCTTTTCGTTTCTCGTTATCACTCGCTATCAGGCTTGACCTCGACTAGTGGTGTAATCCGCCTCGTACAACCATAATTGTCAACCAAACGCCATCGGTATTCCGTCGCTGGCCGATAAAACCTATTTAAAACCTGCGTATTTCTTTTCCCTCGACTGTAACGTAGGAAGCTCTGGCGCAAGAGAATCATCGCCGAGATAGTCGCAATCTTAAACAACGTTTAATTTGCTTGAGGTTGCGTCATACGCGAGATTTATTGTTATTAAATTTGGAAAAGTTAATTGTTCCGACAACGAGACATTTTCTTTTTTTTTTAAATAAATACGTGCAATCTTCAAGTCTCGACTGTTGACGTTGTACGTTTTTTAGCGCTTTTGCAAAATTGTTATAATTTACGTATACGTATGTGGTTTAACTTGAAACGAAAAAAAAAAAATATCGCGTAAATTTTGATTTAATTCCAATGTACAGTAGCGGAGAGAAAGTGTCGATCAATTCATAATTTTTCCTCAAAGTTTTCTTACAATGACGTATTTTTAGAAATTTGAACGATCTCTTCTTTCCTTATTGTATTTTTTAAAACTTTCCTCCGTCCCTTCCATTTAAATCTTATAATCTGCGATTTTGTAAAATGAAATTACTTTAACAATATTGTTGCTAATCTTGATGCAAAATTTTCTAATACAAATTCTTACGAATATATACATCAATACTACCAACAATGACACCAAATAATCAAATGATTAAACAAAACAAATGATCAAATATGTAATTAAATATCGATAACCAAATAATATATAATAATGTATGAAATAAATATTTAACGATTAACCGATAGAGCAAAATTACAAAAATATCATGCAAAATTGTAATTTCAAAATCACGAAAATATACCAAATGCAATCGTGCTTCATGAATTTAAACAGTCTATTTACCTTAATTGACCGTAATTAAAGTTTGCGACGTTCACAAATTGAACGACTGATAAGACGATTTGAAAGCGGTCGAACCAATCTTTGTGAAAATTAGTCGCGACCTTTCGCGACTCCCGATCGATAAGCGACGTGCTAATTGCTTGATAATGTGACACTTTTGGCGAAAAACACGAGGGGAATAATGACGATGAGATTGAAAGTTGAGCTTTCAGCGGTTAATTTCTGTTGCGAATGACAGCAATCGATGTTACATCGTTTAATTCATTGGGAGAACTGCTTGGAAAAATTCGAATTGTAGCGAAACGATGGTGAAAATAGGTAATTTGCAGAGAAATGGGTAAAATGTAGGGAATTTTAATTTTAAGCAAGTCTAAATTAACTTGAATGTTGAGGTATCAGAGAATTTTAAGTGATCTAAATGTTCTGTTTCAAACGTTTTAAATTCGAAATGAAAAACGTTCGAAAATGCTAAACAGTCCAAGTTCATCTACATGTATGTATATGTATATGTGTGTGTGTGTGTGTGTGTGTGTGTGTGTATAAATGGGTATTGAAAAAAACTATATCAAGTGCATCAAAGATATTAAAAAATCAAAAACAATTTAAATATTCAAATTTTATCATCGTCAAACGTTGGATATTGGTAGCTAAAAACATCAAGAAATCTAAAGGTAAGAGATCCAAGTGCTGAGAAGCCCGACAGGAAATTTAAGAAACGGTAGAAAACTCTAGAAAAGTCAAAGAAGTCTGGAAGTATAAATAGACGCATATATCGAAACGTGCCGATTGTATCGTTTCATTAAAAAGAAACAACTCATCTAATCCTAGAATCGTTACGTGATAACGTTATCATAGGTCGTTTGAGAGTTACGCTCTAAGAAAAGTTACGCTCGATCCGGTTGGAATTCGACAACTGATCGCGGACAGTGATTTATTATTATTTGAGAGTTCAGTATTAACTAAGGCGATAATGTTACGCGTGTAATGTCAATGTTTCGATTAGAAAACTCCGTTATTTTCGTTTCGTCGAGTGAATAACTTGGACCAGAATGTTCTTTCCGATAAGAGAGGCGCCTGTATTCGACTGAATCCTGATAGAATTTCGTTTATCTTATTTGGTCACGATTAGTTTGTAATTCTCACGCGTTTTAAGTCAAGATTCCAAATGTTTCTACTAGCTGATTACTGTATTATTATGCGATTATTAGCATGCGATTCAGTTTTAAATTGTTTTTCCCGTGCGTTTACAGTTGTTGCTACGTCATTGTATTATGCATTGTAACGTAAAAATTCTAAATATTAGTATAATATGTATAAGTACGTACGTGTATGAAAACATTTCCAAGAAGAATGTTTCACTGTTTGAAGGGGTAAAGTTTTGTAAAAGAATTTCCTATTTTTACAAAAGTTTCAATCTTGTCGGTGTTTTGTAAAATGAGACTCACAATCAGATCAATCTTTCCTTAAAAAGAAGGGTAGGGCAGGGTTAAATTATATGTGTGTAATTTAATATAATTAATACGTTAAATATTTAATTATATTACAATATTTGAACATTAAATATTAATGTATTAATATTTAATTATTTAATTATTTAATACATTAATATTTAATATAATCAATACATTATATCAGGATATTTATTTATGCTACATGTATAAATATTTCATGTATATAATATCACTGTATTAATTATAAAACATATTAATTATAACGTAATATCAAATATAATAATGGTGATAATAATAGTAAATATATTATATTATAATATAATACACAACAGTATTAATACATAACATCATTAATAATTATAACACAATAATATATCTTGTATATATTAATATGTTAATATGTTATACATTATATAATAATAGTGACAATAATAGTAAATATGTTATATTATAATATAATACATAACATCATTAATAATTATAACACAATAATATATCTTGTATATATTAACATGTTATACATTATATAATAATAGTGACAATAGTAGTAATTATTATATTATATTATAATACACAACAGTATTAATACATAACATCATTAATAAGTATAACACAATAATATATCTTGTATATATTAATATGTTATACATTATATAATAATAGTGACAATAGTAGTAACTATATTATATTATAATACACAACACTATTAATACATAACATTATTAATAATTATAACACAATAATATATCTTGTATATATTAATATGTTAATATGTTACACATTATATAATAATAGTGACAATAATAGTAAATATGTTATATTATAATATAATACACAACAGTATTAATACATAACATCATTAATAATTGTAACGCAATAATATATTTTGTATATATTAATATGTTAATATGTCATACATTATATAATAATAGTAAATATGTTATATTATAATATAACACACAACAGTATTAATACATAACATCATTAATAATTATAACTCAATAATATATCTTGTATATATTAATATGTTAATATGTTATACTTTATATACTAGTAAATATATTATATTATAATATAATATAATACACAACGGTATTAATACATAACATCATTAATAATTACAACATAATAATATATCATACATATATATATATATATATATATATATATATATATATATATGTATTAATATGTTATACATTATATAATAATATTTATTATATATTCTGTGTATATAATTTAACGTCAGTCCTCAGTTTGAGGTGTTTCAATCTAAAATTCGAATTGAAATTCCTTCCCCCCTTTCGAAATCAAGATCGTAATAATCGCGACGAGTTGCGTGTCAAGTCCTTCACATCAGGCTGCTCGTCTGCATGGAATAGGCGGCGTAACAATCGCGGAAAATCGGAAACCTTTTCACGATGACGAGAGCCGCGGCACCGAGGTTCGTCGAGTGGAAACAGAAACGCGTGCAATTGTCCGATTCGCGTAAATACGATCGTGCCAGGTAACGCAAACGCGACCGAGTATGGCTTCCGGGTGTTCGGGGAGGGCCAGTTGCAATCGATACCGGTTGCAATGAACGACGAGGCGCGATGGTACAACGGCTGTGTGTGTGCTCTGGAGCGCACCCTCGCTTGGAAATCATTGACACGAGACGCGATCTCTGTGGCGATGTGGCACTCTGATACGTGTGTAAATACGTCACCGAGAGAGATTAGAAAATTCGTCATCCCCGTCTGAAAAACTCTCGATGATGTTACATCGAGATGCTTCGGCGAGTGAGGAAATTGGTTTTCTAATTGCACGCGCGTGTACGGAATGTCAATAATATATTAATATATTCTTGAATATTATGATAAATTATATAGAGCGTGTAGATGATAATACTGAAACAAAGTATAGAGAACAGATAAGGTGAATATTATTTAATATTGAAATCGTGGTGTTAGATTTTGAATTGATTCGAATTTGTATGCACACTCCTCTGGTCAAAAATCTTAGGACGAGTATACTTAAATAATGTTAAATATTATGTTGTGTCGTTATTATTACACTACATATATTAAATATATTGTTAAATAATTGATGAAATTAATACATTGTTGAATATTATAGATAAACTATATAGAGTGTGTAGATGATAATACTGAAACAAAGTATAGAGAACAGATAAGGTGAATATTATTTAATATTGAAATCGTGGTGTTAGATTTTGAATTGATTCGAATTTGTATGCACACTCCTCTGGTCAAAAATCTTAGGACAAGTATACTTAAATAATGTTAAATATCATGTTGTGTCGTTATTATTACACTATATATATTAAATATATTGTTAAATAATTGATGAAATTAATACATTGTTGAATATTATAGATAAACTATATAGAGTGTGTAGATGATAATACTGAAACAAAGTATAGAGAACAGATAAGGTGAATATTATTTAATGTTGAAATCGTAGTGTTAGATTTTGGATTGATTCGAATTTGTATGCACACTCCTCTGGTCAAAAATCTTAGGACAAGTATACTTAAATAATGTTAAATATCATGTTGTGTCGTTATTATTACACTACATATATTAAATATATTGTTAAATAATTGATGAAATTAATACATTGTTGAATATTATAGATAAACTATATAGAGTGTGTAGATGATAATACTGAAACAAAGTATAGAGAACAGATAAGGTGAATATTATTTAATGTTGAAATCGTAGTGTTAGATTTTGGATTGATTCGAATTTGTATGCACACTCCTCTGGTCAAAAATCTTAGGACAAGTATACTTAAATAATGTTAAATATCATGTTGTGTCGTTATTATTACACTACATATATTAAATATATTGTTAAATAATTGATGAAATTAATACATTGTTGAATATTATAGATAAACTATATAGAGTGTGTAGATGATAATACTGAAACAAAGTATAGAGAACAGATAAGGTGAATATTATTTAATGTTGAAATCGTAGTGTTAGATTTTGGATTGATTCGAATTTGTATGCACACTCCTCTGGTCAAAAATCTTAGGACAAGTATACTTAAATAATGTTATTATATTACATATATTAAATATATTGTTAAATAATTGATAAAATTAATATATCGTTGAATATTATAGATAAACTATATAGAGTGTGTAGATAATAATACTGAAATAAAGAATAGAGAACAGATAAGGTGAATACTATTTAACGTTCAGTAGAGAAGCTTCTTACGTTAAGAAGCATTTTCATCTTCGAGTATATGCCAATTTTGATGAATTCAAGAATCACATAAAATTTTTCTGATGTCTCTAATACCTAAAAATCATAAACAATTTTTTAAAGAAAAGAAAAATGTAGAAATTTCGAGAGACTTTAGTACTGAAATTATTAACGATCAAAGTATGAAATTTTTATCCTTAAAAAACAGAAAGTTGTTTGATCGTGATTTACTGTAGAAACTGTGATTGAATTTTTTCTCATTCCTCGAAAATTAAGATCGAATATTTCTATATACTACTTTCCTCGTGGAAACGGGCTTTTAAGCGTTCAAAGATTCGTCAGCACTTTCACAGCTATTTCGTCTGAAGCAAACTTTTATCTTCGTTTTCTTCTATTCGTCACTTTGTCAAGTATTTGGTGTATCTCAAACCGAGTATTCGAAATTTCAGTAAAAATCTCCGATATATTACATTTCGCAACGTAAAACAATTTAGACAATACCATAAAACTTGACGATAAACATCATAAAAATTTTCAAAATTCAAGAATTAAAATTTCGTTCGAAAATCCTTCACAGATTTCGAAATTCGAACGAAATTTCAATTCGGGGAATCTCCCTTAAATTTGAAAAAAAAATTAAGATTTCTCAATTAAAAAATCTTCAAACCTTCTCACTATTAGAGTAAGATGTTACTCTATTAGGGTAGGTATTATTCCGTGTTACTATTCTATTCTGGTATTTATTCGATTCTATTATTTTAAAAAATTCAATTTATTTAACTATAAATATCTTTTTTTTTCAATTTTAATATATTAAATTGAAGAATAATTTTTTAAATCTTAATTTAAATTATTTTAATAGATTAATTATTATAATAATTTTAATTATTATTTTTATAGTATTATAATTATAATTATAATTTTTTTTAGAATTATTATTACAGACTTAAATTTTATTAATTTAAAAATAAAAAATTGCCTATTATTGACTTTATTATTAATATTATTAACATATATATATATAATAATTTTTACCGTTCCATATTACATTCTACTCCGTACATTCTATTTCTATTCTATTCTATTGTACGCCACGCTAGATAAACACTCTATACAAACAGGAAGATCTGAGAACGATAGAAGCGCGGCCACGCGACCGATCAGTGCGCGACGTATTCCGGCGCATCGTGGCTGCACGGCGCCTAAACATCATCGTTCCTCTTGTTTTTCCTCCTTTTCTCTTTCTTCCTTTTTCTTTTTCTTTTATATCTTTTTTTTCTTGTTGCTCTATCGTGAGCAGACGATAACGCGTCGCCAACGATAACGTTCACCAGTCTAACCCCGGGACCAATAAATGCCGGGACTTTGCGCCCGAGTGGCGCACATTCCACGCGATCGTTTCACAAATTCACGCTTCTCCCACGCTCCTCCGTCTCTCCCTCCCGCCGGATTTAATTGGTTCCCGCCCCGAGGAAGCTGAAACGCGCGGCTCTTCGACAACCAAAACATGAATCAATCGTCGAACGTCCTTCAATTTGAAGATATTCCGGAAATTTTCAACGAACGGATCATGCGTCGAACAAGTCATCTGCCTTGTGCCTCGATACGATGTTCGAACCGAAGTCGATGACTTCTTGAGGATTCTTTTGGGAAGATCCAGCGAGTTTATTCACGCGGTAGAAGGGTTGTGAGTATTTTGAGAATCAGTGAGTTTGGTGAGAGGAAGAAGACTGGAGATCTTTTATGGACCGACGCTTCGTTAGCGTTAATCAGACGCAGAAAATTGTAAATCAGAGAAAGTGAATTATATATGATTGTTGAATTAATTGTAAATTAGAATCTTAATGTTTGAGACTCTAATGTTAAAAACTGACAGTTTCGTTGGTGCCGATATTGATATTAGTGAAGGTGAATTAACGAATAAATTAAATTACTAGCACGGAATATTTAATCGTTGTAAATCAAAGTTTGAAATTTCGTTAAACCGACTCGCTTTCGTCAGTGTCAGTATTTGACATTGAGTGGTAAATAATTGTTACTCGTAAGGTAAAGGAAAATTAGAAATAGCGAGATCGAAGTAAACTTTTCATTGTTACATCGTGTTTTAAGAATTTGTCGTGTTCAAAATATATGGACAAATATTGGACATTTTATGGTAACTTTGATCGTTCAAAAACTGTCCGATTAATCATCATTGACACGCAGAAAAGCGAAGCTGAACCTTTGAAGAATTCTAAAAAGTATTTTAGTTGCTCGAGGGTGAATTGCGATCGCTTACTATAAACATAGTGGATATTAATGAAAAACATTAAATGAAAAGATATCAAAAGGATATCGAAGGAATTAAAAAGACCAGAACTCTTCAAAATATACATCTGAGAGATTTGGATTGAAGCTAATAGAAATTATAAGAAATCGATGATTGTAAGTACTTCTAAAATAAAAATTATTATTATTATCGAAAAGTTGTCAAAAACATTTTGTGAAAGAAGAATCGAAGACGCGTGATTATTAGGAAAGAATTTTATCAAAAATATAAACATTCGAAAACCAAGAAGTTAAAGTTAAAGTGTTAAAACTATACTTATACGAAATCGTCATTCTGTGATAAGAAGAATCAAAGAACAATTTTATAATTTTATCAAAAAATTGGAACTAACATTCAAATCAATTATAACGTCTCCAAATATCGAACTGTCCTAAAACTAATCGACTAAAACTATAGAGACTGATTAAAAGTATCTGCACGCGCGAGGAAACAAGAAGTATTAATAGTTTCGTGATTTCGAGTCAACCAATAGACTTGTTCAGAGTATTTCCACGCAATCGGTTGATCAATTACGAGATATACATCTACCGGAAGTATTAAATCGGAGAAAGGTTCCTCATTTTTGAAGAATGTTGGATCGTAACGTGGTAATGGTTCTTCGAACCAGACAAGAGAGAACCGAGAGACGTTTGAGACGCAAGAAAGAGGCGAATTCTCCTCCGAAACCACCCCCGCAGTTGTTGAATAACAATTACCTGTACATCGATCTGAACATGAACTTCAGCAAGAATACCAAACAACATACTGCGAGAACGAGAAAGGTAGGATTATTATTATTATTATTATTATTATTTTTTTTTGGTGTTGCTAATTAATTACTGATGTAACCTTGCGTCAGATTTTTGCGCTATCAGTGACTTGTTTTTTCACTGGTGGAGAGGAAGGTTGACGAAATTGATTTTATATTCGAAGAGCGCGCGATAAATTTTATTTTCGTCGAGCGATTGCCTCGTGTTTGTAAAACTTTTAACTGGATTTTGATGTATTTGTAGAAAACTTGAAAATATAGAGAATTACAGAGAAAGAACATAAACAACTTATAACATATATATATATATATATAAAATTAATAAATAAAGTTAATATAATAAAGATGAAAATCTCGATAGAAAAGTTATTTATGTTCGTTCTCTGCAATTCTCTATATTTTCAAGTTTTCTTGAAACTATTTTTTCATATATATGTATATATATATATATATAAAATAATATATATATTATATCATATGTATATATTACTAATTATATTTATAATTTTCAATTATATTTCCAAAAATATGGGTTTGCATAAAAATACAACGTCTGAAATTTCTTTTTGTTGCAAAGGACCGAAATTTTAAAAAAAAGAAATTTTGGAACAATGCTGTCATTACGTAGGTTTTGATGGAATATTAATTTTAATATTTTAATTTTCTTTCTTAAATTTTTTTTCTAATATATATCTATTATATATACAATATAAAATAATATATATATATATATATATATATATTACTAATTATATTTATGATCTTCAATTATATTCCCAAAAATATGGGTTTGCATAAAAATACAACGTCTGAAATTTCTTTTTGTTGCAAAAGACCGAAATTTAAAAAAAAACAAACTTTGGAACAATGCTGTCATTACGTAGGTTTCGATATTAATTTTAATGTTTTAATTTTCTTTCTTCATCTTCTAACTTTTGTATCACAAGTATTCTATCACGTAAGATAGCTAAGAGAGAGAATAATCTCATAAATTCGATATAGTTTTTAATTCTTTCCGCTTATTTTATTATCAGCATAATTATCGGATTGATGCATAGAGAATTGACTTCACTTATGTAATTACAACAATTTCTTTCTTGCCGCTCGAACGGTGCACTTATCACAAATGATACGCTTGACTGAATATTATAGTTCTCGTAGAAATACCACTGACTTCACGAATATAAAGTATCAATTAACGTCAAAGTTTAGCGCAATCGATTGATTTATGAATATTAGCCATCGTTTCTTATACAGAGTTGTCGCCTAGTTACATGTTCATTTAACAATGTTTACGCAGCACTTTATGTAAGCATCGCCTACTCGATCATTTATATAAGACTAAACAAACGAATTACATCGATACGAATTCCATCTTTTTTTTCTCAAAGATTTTTTTTTTTTAACAAAATGTCAAGTTCTTAGAAAAAGAATGCGAGAAATGATCCCTTGTCACAGTTCAACATACATGTGCTATCTATTAAGTGAATTGGTAGCAAATGTATATGAATTACCTATATATTTATTAAAATACTCTAAACTCATGATCAATAATGATCAATAATGTCAATATTATTCGTTAATATAATTACGAATTATAATATAATATTACAGCAATATAATAATTATAATAGAATTCATTATAATTACGTGAGTACAAAATATGCTATATGTATCAAATATTACAACTTGTGAATTTACTCAAATTCCTCGTTACAATCCATTATTATAAACGCGTTATAAATATTGTATATCGAACGTACAGAACAAATATAGAATACATGTTAAAATGCATACTACTCTTAGAAACACGATTATTATCTTACAATTTACAATCTTGTTTTAAAATGACTATTATAATAATAAAATAATCTATAACAACTATTTTAATAATAAAATAACCTTGTTTTAAAATGACAAAATTATCATCAGGGATTCAATGCAAATATACACATTGTAAATTTATTCTATATGCTCACCAAACGTATAAAGAAAAGTATAAACTGTCGAAACGCATCCCAACTCTGAAGAAAAATGACGAACTCGAAGAAAAGAGCAGACAACGAAGAGAATGTCGCGTTAAACTTGATCCCATGATTAAATAGAGTGCGTGAGAAGAAGGATATCGTAGTTGCGTTCCCCAAGACCGAGTTGTTTCACTTTCTCCGACATGATACATCACCGTGAGAGAATCTCGGTTCGTTGAAACTGAGCGAAAATAATTAGATTTAGAGTCGCGACCGGCGGATGCCGGAAACGATATAACTCGTTTCGTAACCAGTTGACAATTTGACATCCCCCACTGGCGCCATCATTCGTCGTCCGTATAATTAACCTCCTCAGACGTTTCAATTAAGACAACGTAAATTACCAAGAGGAATTATTCAACCGGAAAACAATTGGGATCCAGATTGGATCTAAATTTTCTAGAATCCAGTAATTTTACAGAATCTAGAATTATATAAATTTTACGGAGCACCGATTTCTAAGAATCGAAATTTTATTTATTTTTATTTATTTTATTTTACTTATTTTCTTATATTTATTATTTTATTTTATTTATTTTCTCGTTTTTATTTATTTAATTTTATTTATTTTTTCATTTTTATTTATTTTATTTCCTTATTTTTATTTGTTTTGTTTATTTCTTTATTTTTATTTATTTTCTTATTTTTATGTATTTTGTTTAATTCTTTATTCTTATTTATTTTGTTTATTTCCTTATTTTTATTTATCTTATTCATCTTCTCGAATCCAAGTAGAAGTTGAAATTTTATACAGGGTGTCCCAGTTTTTTCCGCGATAACTTTGCCAGCGTGTTCTGCAAGCAAAAGTAAGAAAAAAATGTCACATGAACATATGCTCTGGTATTTCGTCGACACAACGTAGAAACGTATCATCGGAATGTTGATGTTGAGTTACAGAAACTCACATAATCTCATTGAAGCTCTGTGTTTACTAACAGAACTAAATCCAAGAAAACTAAGCAAAATAACAATAGACCTTCTTAATGTAACAACATTTCAAAATGACGTCCGTTATTACGAATACAGGATTGGCATCCAACAAAAATTTACTCTATCGCATTATTATGTCTTCTTCTTATTTTCTCTAATCGCAGCAAATGCGTCATTAATCCTCTGTACAAATTACTCACGAGTGTTAATTTGTGCTTCGTAAACTTTTGCTTTCACAACTCCCCACACGTAACATAAAAATCCATTGGCTCGATATCTGGTGATCTTGGGGGCCATGAGATTGGTCCACCCCGACCTAACCATCGTTTTGGATAATGGTCATTTGTCCATTGCCGTACTGGTACTGCGTAATGTATTGGACAACCGTGTAATTGAATTCATAAGTTTTGTCGAAGTAATAATGGAATATCTCCTGCTACTTCTGTCTCAAATTCGTTTTCCAAGAAATCCAAAAAGGAACTGTGCCGTTAATCTATCCGATAAAAAGTGAGGTACTAAACATTATTAGCTCAGCAAAACACAAGAGTTTATGTAAACAGATATTCATAATACGTTCCTACGTTGTGTCGACGAAATGCCAGTTCATTATCATTTTGTGTATTATTAGTTACAACTCCTTAATAAAACATTTAAGGGCATATGTTCATATAACATTTTTCTCTTTACGTTTGCTTCTATAACACGCTGACAAAGTTATGCCGGAAGAAACTGGGACACCCTGTATATCACTGAACTCAATCACGATTGCGTGCCTTCGAATATTCATCTTTCTTCTCTAAAAATTTTCATTCGTTTTTTTACAAAGCAAAAAGGAAAGAACACAGGTGTGTAACAACTGCATCATAAAGTCGCTGAATATTTTGCAAAATCTGATCTGCGCCAACACGTTCTTTTGTGCGTATACAGGCTATGTACATACGTATATACAAGGGTGCGTGTATTAATGGAGGAAAGGACAGTAGTATGGAATAACGAGTCAGAACTTGTAGGACGTCTTCTCAGTCAACAGCCTCAGATATTCATAGGATTCTCCCCTTTGGCTGCGGCGAGGCTGCACGTCGTTCGTAATTTGGCTTACTGTCGACTTTTTAGCCGAGCTTTCACCGCCAACTATCTCTCCCTTCTTGGCTCTGTTGTCCAACCTTCGCGAACAAGCGAATCGCTATTGTGTTCTCGAGAGTAGCGTGTGTTCTGCACATGATCATTTATTGTTTCCAACGTTTCGTACAGTTCGGCACCGAGACATCCTCGTAGTTGCTTTATCGCGGTTAATTTGAAATTAACCGCGCGCGAGGATTGAAAGTAAGTGTGAGACACGCGGCATGGTTAATTTGAAATTATGGTGTGCTGGATGTAAAGGTAAATAATTTTAAAAAGAAAACTTAATTTCGTTTCCTTTCCTTTCGCGATTTCGTACTGGGATTTTGTTCGCCAATTTGAAACTCTTATGCTGGAATACAATGGTAAATAGTCTCAAGTAAACTTGCAATTTCGTTCGTCTATGAATTGAGATATTGTTAACATAAAATTGTTGATGACTGACTTGAAATTATGGCGTTACGTTTGATAACATTATCTGATTGTTACGTAATTTTATTTACTGCTGTTTGGAAGATATGCAGTCGGATGCCAAAATTATATAAATCGGTTCACGGAGACATTCTTTCTCTTTTCACTATTTTATTACATCGTGCTTAGTATTACATAATAATAATAATAATATATATAAATTATAATATAATAATATATATATATATAAGAGTGCCATCTTTTGCTCACAATCTTTCTTTCATTCTTATCAAATGATTGAAAGAGAAAATTTTAAAAATTTAATTAACAAGGGATTTGTTCTTACTACCTCGCATTTACAGCTTACTATTCATTATTATTTTTGTTAATATTTTAACTTATTAAATTTTTCAATAAATTTAAAACTTAATTAATTTACACTTAATTTAGTTTATATTTTAAAAAATAATTAATTTGCAATTAGTGTATAAAATATATTAAATATAAATTAATAAATATTGTGGTAATAAAATAAAAATTCATTTAATTATATAAAAATTTTTTTCATCTATCGTTAGGGTATGAACCTAAAAGCTTATTCAGCTTATTATATAAAAACTAATTTCATTAAAATCATTAAGTATATTAAAAATTTTATTTTTTTATATTATTAATATCATTAATTCATATAAAATCAAAATTTAGTATGCAATTTACATTAAATATAACTAATAATTATTTATAATAATTAATTCATTAAATATAAATTTTTATATAAGTGAATACATTTTTATTTTATTACCATAATACTTGTTAATTTAGATTTAATATATTTTATCTACCAATTGCCACAAATTAATTATTTTCTTTTAAACTAAAATTTGTTGTTCATTTAGATTATTATTGAAATTATCGATGATAAATCAAATATTGCTCTCGTATCATTTCATAACG
This sequence comes from Tetragonisca angustula, assembly GCA_036937485.2. Lineage (NCBI taxonomy): Eukaryota > Metazoa > Arthropoda > Insecta > Hymenoptera > Apidae > Tetragonisca > Tetragonisca angustula. The sequence continues at coordinate 1,221,230 of JAWNGG020000040.1, read as the reverse complement.
CATGTTAAGAATTCGGCCATTCCACCCGCAATTATCGCGGTATCGAAGTAATATTATCGAAGTTGTTGATATCAGACATTTGAATAAAAATGCATTTATTATCAGTTAAGCGTATGTTTGTGCAGAGTGTTTATCCTTTCCTCTCATGAATCACATGTCTCGCATATTCTTCGAATTGCGTAGTCTTTCTATCAAGAATTCGCCATTTTTTCAGCCTCCAGAACGCGTTACGTACTACACATTCTAATACATAACTAGCGTAGGTACTAGTTGTTGTGACTATTAATCGTCGTTAATTCGCAGTTACACCACTCTTCTTTGTTCCGTGGAAAATATTCCCTGACATTTCTATCGTTCGCGACTCGAACTGATTTCGAGAATAATTTTCATTGAAACTCGTTTGGACAATCGTTTCATTCAATTGTATCAAAACGCTAGAGAATATGATTTGACGAAGGTTACGATATTTATTTTTATAATATTTTTGAATGGTTAATAATTATGTTTTCACATAATATGCACGTGCGCGCGATAAAAGCGAAATTTTAGTAATGAGGTAATAATCGAGATTTTTAAAGAATTGATTTTGATTGTTGAAGTAGGTTTTGAAAATGGACTTTCCATCTTTCGATAGCCGAAAGAGATTAATGAAAGAAATATTTCTTTCACCGTAGAAATTCGATTTAGATGCTAGCTGAAATTTACCGACGAAATTTTTGAGATAATAATGAGGAATTTCTAGAGTAACGAATTTGGAATTCGAATTTAATGAAAAAATTGAATAGCTGTTACAATTTATGAAAATGAAAAAGTTGATCTCTAAAAGGTGCAGTTTGATTAGGAAAGTTCAATTTAAAATGTTAAAATTTATGAAAATATTAAAAATTAAAATTAAAATTAATACTAAAACATATTAAGATTTCAAAAGAAAGAAGAATTTTAAACAAAACTACAATTCTCTGCTTACATACCTTACATACCTAAAACAAAAAGAACAGAATTCGATATATGCATGTAGAACGAAAGCAAGTTTCAAGGAGTGTAATTTACTGTCATTATAGATCAGGTTATTCTGATGCAAATGAAATGGCGATTGCAGGTACAAGGTATGATAGCAGTTTCGTGTAACTTACGAATCTGGATCAGATTTCTGTAAGATTCTGTCTAGGTCAAAGTTTTAAAGTCCTTTCTTGAACATTGCTTCGAATAAATTGACAAGTGTCACAATCACGTGAAACTTATTGTTTAGTATTCAGACAAACTTGTCTACAATTTATTTGCAATTTTAATACAATTTGTTTTTTTTTAATATATATATATATATATATGTAATTATCTCGTCGAGTCTGAAATTTGGAAAAATTCAAGACTCTGTAAAACGTAATAAATACCGAATATTAAAAATAAAATACTTAATGTTAAAGGTAAAGATTAAAAACAAGAAATGAGCAGAAAAGTAGATACTAATATAAAATTTGGCACACTAAGATAGTGAAACAAAATTTTGATTAAAATCCAAATATCTTTGAAATTTTTCTCGAATAGTAAGTTTCATCGAAGATCGCGAACTATTTCGCGTAGAGAAAGGGAAATTTGTTTTCTCACTTGCAGCCTTGATTACCATTAATTACTATTAACATCACCAGAACTAAAGTGTTTCTTCTGACCGACACGACATGACGAATTAATGGAGCGTATAGTAATCACCATGATCCATCGATCATTTGTTCCTTCGAGTTCACGTTCGTTGATCGCGAAGATTTTTCTGTTCATTTCACGCACGTTAACTTCGAAATCTTCTTTCGCAGCAATAAATCAGCTGTCTGAAATGATTCTAAGTATCATCAATATGTGCAACGTATATTTTTATTATTATTTTAAGATCCGTTCTTACAGCAATTATTATAATTCAATTATAACGTATCATGATGTAATATTAAATTATATAATATACTAATTAATAATTGTTAATAACACTTAATATTTTGTTTAATATAATATTTAGTATTATGATACGTCACAACTAAATTATATTATAACTGATTATTATAACAATTGTGACTGATAATTACTGCAGAGGAGTTCGACGAAAATCTTCATTTCCGAACGGAAGAAAGTCGATGATTTTATTCGTAAAATAATAATTCCTGTTTGATGCACGTACACGGAGATGATAGTGAAATAGAAGTGGTCTTATGCAAAACAGCATCTTGCAGCCACTTCTCGTGCATGGTTCACGAGTTGTGAACGTGGTGCGTCCCACTACGTTCCGTTAATTAATTAACAGCGAATAGGGATGAGCCAGTGATAAAGTCCGAAGCTGGCGACAAAATGGACGCGTTTCGATCTGACGAGGCAGCGATTAGAAATAATGTGACTTTTCATCCCGTAATCTTAATTGACGTACGCACATCAGCCTCCCCCTTTCGATCGAACGAGAGCATCGTTTATTTCGATGGACAACAATTAAATTATTTGCAGAAATTTATGCAAATTTGTTTGATTTTTATCAAGCTGATCAAGGGAACATTCCTTTTATCGATTTAATATTATAACCAGCACTTTCTACCGCCGATGTTTATATAGATGATTGTATTTTTGAATTTTGAAATCTTTCATCCCAAAGTGATTGACTCGATCATTGAGACCGCACGTATAATTTTAAATTCGGTCGATCAAATTCTTCGAGTCTCTCAAATGGAGCAAACCAAAATTGCTAAAGGTTTTGCAACGATACCTTGAGGGAGACAATTGACGCATAAAGCGATCAGAGCTCAGACAAGACAGAGGATCCTCCGCGTATTCGTGGAATTCGCTTGGTTGCATAAGTTATTACTAAGCGTGCCACATACCGCCGTGTACCCTATCCTCTCACCGCGTTTACATAAATCGCTCTTGAGCGCAACCGGTGTAAAATGTAGCTGTACACGCTGTTATTGGGTCGATGGTTATTTTTCGAGAGACGGTGAATGAATTCGTGAAACGCGAGAACATTCGAATAATCGTAGAATTGTTACATTACCATCATTCAACGTCTTCTAAAAATGATCGATAAAATAACGTTAAATGTTGAACAATGTCATCGGAGTTCCCTTGTGTTTCAATCTGCGAAGTTGATCAATGCAACTCGTAGTTATTATATAATAACAATTGTAAAAGAAAGAATTTTCCTATATTTCCTATACTAATGAATATAGAATTTTAATAGAATGTAATATATATATATATATATATATATATATATATATATAGAATATAATATATAGAAAATAATATACTAATAAATATAGAATTTTAATGGAATGCAGTTTTATAAATGCAAGTTAACGCAATTCAAATATTTAGATATGTTACAAATAATATTAATTATTTTCAATATAAATATTGAATATAAATAGAATTTCAATATAAATTTATAAAAATTCAACTTGCGACTCCTCCTAACGACTTTCACAATCTAATCGATCATTGTATAATTCCCAAATTAAACAAATTTAATACAAATTAAACACCGTAGAGAAAAGTCTAACAGATCGAAGAAATCCACTCCATCGTCCATGTCATCGAAATTACATAAAACGCATTCGCAGGCAAAGATACAAAAGGCTGGTTCGGTCAAGGTAGCCCCGCGATCCTGTCAGCTTGTTTTCCCCATCGAGCGCTCGCGCGCAATTAGCTTTTATCTTATTTACCTACGCTGCCCATTTGAAATTATATAACAATTTTATGAAACACACGTAACGTCGCATCCGCGAGTAAAGATACGAAAGCAGGTTCAGGAAACGATCCTGTTAACTTGTTTTCCCTATCAAGCGCAATTAGTCTTTATCGACTAATGATCGCTCCACCAATGCGATCACCGCGCTGTAAATTTTTTAACAACGTCAAGTAGACTTCTGATGCCTATAATTCCACCATCGTCGTCGTCGTCGCTCTCTCGTGGGGGTGTTTTATGTAAGATACTGGTTTTTATCTGGAATTTATCCTGATAAATTCGCGCGGCCTCCATAGCTCCGATAGACCATACACATTTATCCTGAGATTATCGCTCGAAGCTTTTTCTCTCTCTCTCTCTCTCTCTCTTTCTTTGGAATTCTTCCAGTTGCATTGAAACTGATTTATGGATCACTGATCACGGTGCCGGGATTTTAATTACGATTTTAATTTAACTATAATTTACGCATTCGCGCGGTTGCAAGTTAATTGAATTGAAATGAGCGAATGATCACGCATCGAGCTTCGAGGTAAGATGAATTTTTCTCATTCTCTCGCCCAGTTATGAATTTCTACACGTCGAGGTTATTTCACGTAAGCTAGTAGACATCGAATTCCGATGCAAGCTTGTAATTACAAGTTGATTTATGTTGTTGCAAGTCTATGAGGAACATGGTGTTTGTAATGGTACGTTGTTGTTATTATTGTTTGTGGTGTACAACTTTAAATCTCTGAGAATCGAAGTCTCTTCTCACAATCCTGCCAATAAATTTTCAATTATTTATGTAACTTTATCGTGAATATTTCATATTGTGTTTTCTTCAACAGAAATTATAGAACCTCACTTACGTCTGTCGATCATATCTACACAATTCGTCAAAATAGAAAATGCATTATTTCATTTTGTGCATCATTTCATATTACGTTCTACAAATTTTCTATAATATAGCCTGTTTTATCTTATCATCAATGAATAAATTCGAGTTTTTTCTGCTTTCTTTAAAAACAACATGCAACTTTTAAAACAACAATACCTCTTTAACTTTTTTTTTAAAATGATTGACAATATAAAATTAATTTGAAAAATTCAAAAATATCAGTCTATAATAAATTAAAGTATATAAATAAATTAAATATATAGATACATTACGAAATACAAACGCAATACAAAATCCAATAAAACAATGACAAAACGTTATGATATTTTTAAAGTAAAATAGTTGTCTATCTTTCAGGTTTCACTCTTAAAATTATACTCATAGAAACACAACAAAAAGATTCGCGCTCTAACGATAATTATGTCCAATCCTTCAGAAATGTCCAGAAATTTTAAATATCTGACTGTCTCATAGTTGAAAAACGAATTCAAAGGATTCAGACGATGTTTCGAGATGAATACGCGTATGTTAATTTCCCGCGTCTCTTTTCATCGTGTATGCATTGTTACGTGATCAGTTTGCGTATTATTGCGTCGCAATTGCCTGGATGACCTACTGATTTACCATTTGATTAATCAACGTTGTCCGTAACCAACGTTGAAAGAGATCGTTGTTTCTCCGCGAGAAATAAGTTCTCGCCATTTTTACGCTACCGATGAAATACTGGCAAAACACCTCGTGTCCCCGGGGGAAGAGAAAATTGATATTTCTGCGGCGCGTTTTGCATAATGAAATCGTGTTTACCACGTGACGCGTTACGAAAGCAAATTTAAATTCTCGCCTGCGTGATTAGCCGGATTGCTCGTAAACAAATTGTAAACTGTAGATTTTTGTAGAAACGAATTGTGAAAATAAGACATCAGCGTATTGACGATGAATTGTAATAAATTGCGAGTCTCATGATGATTAAAAATTCGCGCTGAATGTTTGCAGTGTTTATATTGTCACATTTACATGCATAATACGTGTAATATTTTTGTACATTTTACGTAATAACGTGTATAAATATATTTTATAATTTTACATTTTGTACGTTACATTGTACAATATATTTTATACATTATTTTTTACGTGTAATTAGTTTATTATAAGTATGTGTACAATATTTATATTATATTATAAATGTTGTACAATGCTTATGATTCTGTTGATCTCGTTATCAAGGATAGGGAATTTTAATGAAAGAAAGAATTAATATTGATACACATGTTTGTAGCATTGGGATATCAAATTCAGTGAACAGTCGTAACCACAAAATCATAGATTCGAAGAGAAGATAGTTATCACTGATTGAATAGCCCAGTTACTCAATACCACACTGTCAATCTGATCAACTGACTCATATTCTCTCTATACCCTTCAACATCAATTTTTCGATGCACTTTGTATATTTTATCTTCTTATGGTCTCTATTCATACCTCACCTCTTCTAAACAATCATAGTTTTAATTATAAGATTTAATTGACGAATTAGATTTAAAACTCTAAATTCAATCCAGGTCTTCTTTATAAACTAGTTTTAAATTAATTTAATCTGCAGTTGCTTCGTGAATGTATATATATATATATATAAATTGACTGAACGAAACTGAAAGTAAAATTACCCACAATGGAGCCCCTAAATTTGAAATTAGGAAAAATCAATTTATTATAGAAATAGGAAGTACATGGAATACTTGTTTCATTTGTCAATTTTGCTTGCGTGTGTTCTACTTTATAAACAAATAAGGGTCAATTAATTCACCATTGAAAGAAATTTAAGTTTCTTTGAAAATCTACATTTGTTATGAAAATCTAAATATATTATCATAATCACTGTCTATTCTATCGCTCTATATTATCTATTTTATACTAGATCATCTCGGATTGTATCTATTTTATAGTAGATTGTCTCAAATTATACCATCTATTTTACACTAAATTGTCTCAGGTTGCACTATCTATTTCATACTATCTGTTCCATCGCTCACACCGAAGCTGTCTATCCTTTCTTATCCTTGACTCGTTCCAAAGTGTCGCGCGAAAGTTCAGGTATCCGCGAAATTAAGAAAAACCGACAGCCAGACAGGAGGCAAACCGAAAACGGTCGGCGACGTCGATTGATTCTAGAAAATCGAGTTACGCAACGCGGCGAGGTGAAGTCGAGCACCAGGTGAAGCAGCGTGCACACAGAAGTGAACGAGTCCTTGCGGCTCACCGCACTACGCCGGGCCCCCAAGCAGAGACGAAGACGTGGCTCTCGTGTTACAATCTGCACGGTGCTGTCACGGTGTCGTGCGTCTCTGTGCGTCCACGCAACGCGTCTCTCAGCCTCGTGCAAGTTGTAACAGACTCTCTCGTTGCGACGAACGCGAGTGTTCCCGGTGGAGGGGTGCCATTACGCTCCTCCTCTCGCGTCCTCCTTTGGGCATTTTTACGCGAGCTTTTAGTGCGATCCCGTGCACGCAGCCAGCAGCGTCGCCAGTCGAATCCTCCTACCGATTTTCCACCTCGACGTTGCTCTCCTCGCCGAAGAAACGTGGCGAATTCTCGGCATAGAACGGCACCTATTTACGCAGTGAATTATCGATTCCTTCTCCGTTTTTTTTTCTTTTTTTTTTTTTTTCGAAGCGTGTCTTTTCCCGCGACGCGCGCTTCGTCGCTCGCGCATGCTTGAACAACGCGTTGGTGAAACGGGGGAGTGCGCGCGATGGGGGATGATCTAGGATCTAGGAGCAAGACTCTCGCTGGTGAGCTCTCGAACGATCGACGAAAGTGAATCTGTAAATGGAATTTCTCGCTTTGGAGAGATTTTCTGTTCTTGGTAATTTTATAGAGAGATCGAGTATCGCTGAGAATTATCTTCGGAGACTCGTTAACTTCACTTTTGAGCTTTGTTGATTCTCGAAAAGTGTAGAAAATTGCACAAATAGTTGACATTGCAGCACGTGATACAGAGATTTTTATTATTAGTGTATTGTACGTAGAATTTGAAAATTTTGTCATTCCACTGAAGAAAATATCAAATTTAATATTATACGATGACAACTGAAAGCAATCTCGACAGTATAATTGATTACAGTAGAGTATATTAATGACAGTATACTAATGATCGTAATTTATTATAACGACAGTGTAATATTAACGATCAATGTTATTGATAAATTGAAAATCCCACTAACATAATAAATTACAAATACACAATTTGAAGTACTGTTACGATTAATATTAATTCAAAGTACTAAGAGTTTTTTGAAAACAAAAATATTCTGTACATAATTATCGATCAGTGGCCTCTCAGCGTTTTGTAGCTCGCCGAAGAACCCAGAAACGCGACCATTATACTCAGGAAATAAACCGCGAATACTACTCCATCCTCTAGCTCCCAGGCTTCTCCATTTCATCGGCTATCTATCTCTGATCCTTATTCGAATCTACGGTCTATCGAACCTAGGTATCCCTTTCTATTGGCACCCGTATCTCCCATAGGCGTAAAAATTATACGCTACATAATTTGTCATAAAAACAGCAGAAAACTGATTAATCAATATTTCACACAGTTACAATCATTTCGTGTATTTTCGTAGTAAAAAATAATCATTTTGAAAGACGCGAAATTAAACCGTCTTGGATTGGCAGGATTTGATATTCAGATAAGTAGAGTCAGTCGGTACATAGTCGGGCACTAACTAAAATTTCAATGAATGGAGTTTTATTGAAAAAAAAGAAACTTTGTCCCATTATGAAAACGTAATAGAAGTACTATTTACTTTCTAATGCAAACGAGTGATCAATATTGTGTCATAATTTTGGTCCCACTCAAAAATACTCTTTTTTCTTCACCTACACATAATTCTCTACAATATGTAATTGCATATTATGTATTTACGCTACCGTGTATAAATACTTGAATAATTTTAAATTATTGCAATATAAAATACAGTTCTAGTGAATCTCTTTAACTTAATCTTAACACGTATCGTATATGGTGCACAGTATTTTTGCAACGTGTCATGTTCTTCGATACACGCATAAGATCAGTGTTAAATAAATTTGATCTAATAAATATTATATTATAACTAAGGAGTTCAGAAAAATTCATAAAATTTGAAAATTTTTAAAAATTATTCTTATTTGTTGCAAATTGTAGAACGCTCGATGCGTTATTAATATTATGAAATTAAGAATTTAAGAATTTCGAAACTCGTATTTATCTATTGTCAACTACAAAACACTTTTCACAATCCTTCAATTTGAAAGTTGCACGTCCACATGTTCACGTATGAAAACTACTTGTTGCATCGTTATTGCGTATCATCGTCATTGCGATCAAACTTAAACGTCAAATGAAATTGTAGCAAATAACTACAATTGATCAATAATCTCCTTCAACAAAATTCTAATTACAGAGGGTTGATAAAATTGGTAAGAAAACAATTGTCTAATAATCTTCTACTTTCCCAAATGAATGAATTTCTAATTATAGAAGGGAAGAACTAAAACAATTAATCAATAAATAATCTCTCTCTCTTTTAAGTAATCAAAATTCCAATTACAAAGGATTGACAAAATTAATAACAAAGCAATCTCTCTTTCTCTCTTTCTCTTAAATGAACAAAACTCTAATCATAAGGAGTTAATAAAACAAATAATCAATAAGTAATCTCTCTTTCTCTCTCTCTTAAGTAATCAAAATTCCAATTACAGAGGATTGACAAAATTAATAACAAAGCAATCTCTTTCTCTCTCTCTCTCTCTCCTAAATGAACAAAACTCTAATCATAGGGAGTTAATAAAACAAATAATCAATAAGTAATCTCTCTTTCTCTCTCTCTCTCTTAAGTAATCAAAATTCCAATTACAGAGGATTGACAAAATTAATAACAAAGCAATCTCTTTCTCTCTCTCTCTCTCCTAAATGAACAAAACTCTAATCACAAAGAGTTAATAAAACAATTAATCAACAAATAATCTCTCTCTTTTAAGTAATCAAAATTCCAATTACAGGGGATTGACAAAATTAATAACAAAGCAATTGCCCAATAATCTCTCTCTCTCTCTCTCTCATAAATGAACAAAACTCTAATCATAGGGAGTTAATGAAACAAATAATCAACAAATAATCTCTCTCTTTTAAGTAATCAAAATTCCAGTTACAGAGGGTTGACAAAATTAATAACAAAGCAATTGTCCAATAATCTCTCTCTTTTCTAAATGAACAAAACTCTAATCAATAAAACAAATAACCAATAAGTAATCTCTCTCTCTCTCTCTCTCTCTCTCTCTCTCTCTCTTAAGTAATCAAAATTCCAATTACAGAGGATTGACAAAATTAATAACAAAGCTATTGTCCAATAATCTCTCTTTCTCTCACTCTCCTAAATGAACAAAACTCTAATCACAGGGAGTTAATAAAACAATTAATCAGCAAATAATCTCTTTCTCTCTTAAGTAATCAAAATTCCAATTACACAGGGTTGGCAAAATTAATAACAAAGCAATCTCTCTCTCTCTCTCTCTCTCTCCTAAATGAACAAAACTCTAATCACATGGAGTTAATAAAACAATTAATCAACAAATAATCTCTCTCTCTCTCTCTCTCTCTTAAGTAATCAAAATTTCAATTACAGAGGGTTGACAAAATCACGTCGCACATCCCTCTTTCTCTCTCTCTCCCACTTTCAACTCCCCACTAGAGCAGCAACTTCGCTCGCCAGCAAAGAACAGAAGCGACACATATGAGAAAAATATAGAGAATAGAAAACGGTGGGGGAAACGTGTCGGATTATCCGCTGGCCGGCCAGATCGGACCTAGAAAGGCGGTTGTTCTAAGGTTTCCGCGTCGGCCGTAGGAAGCCAGCCCGTGGACTGTGGCTCGTGCCCCCGTACACACTCGGACGCGAAAATATCGCCGTTTTAGACCCCCGGCTCTGTGTGCATCGCTCGCGCATCCTTAAACCGTCGTCGCTTGCTTTGTCGCGCGCGCACGCACGCACACGCACACGTAACGCGCTTTCTTCGCCCTCTCCCTCCCCCTCCTGCCACCCCCTCCCCCTCCCCCACTCCTCTCTCACGGCCCCGTTCTCCACGTGAAGGATGGATCGTAACGAGAGCGCAAACGAGGGCGGAAGCTCGCCGGACACGGTGATCGCGCGCTCCTCGTCCGAAGAGGAGCGGAACAGGTTCGCGTGCAGCACTTCCGGCGAGTACGTGACCACCGTCGGCGACAGCAGCTCGAGTTTGGACACGGTGACCAGCGCCGGGACGACGACGACGACGACGACGAACGATCCACCGGCGGCCGATGACAAGAAAAGGGGGAGGTTCGGCAGTTTGAAGAGCAGTTTCCGCAAGGAGGGAGGGCTGTTCAAGATCAGGCGGAAGAACAGGCAGCTGGACGAGCCGGCTGCTGCCGAGCCTGAGCCGGATGTCGAGGAAAAAGGTTTTATCTTGTGGAGTTCCTTCCTTCTCGGTTGGACATAGAACTGTGATTATTCGAGCACTTGTTTCTGTAATTATAATCGAGAGTATGTTCTGAGGTTTCTTTTTTCTTTTTCTTTTGGCTGGTTTCGAGCGTTGGAGGATCGTTTTCTTTCTTTTAGGGAGGGGAGAGAGTGTGGTATTTGGTTTTGTTTGACAATGTTGTGGCTTAGACAAGTTAAGAAATGTTTAATTGTATAGTTTTCCTTTTTTGGTTTTAATCGTTGCTTGGAGGGTTTTACTTTGTTGTTTTACGAAGTTGTAGCTTAGACAGGGTTGGAGGATGTTTGATTACGATTAGATAAATTAGAGATTATTTGACCATAGTTTAAACAAGTTTCGTTTTGCGATTAAAACTTGACATTTTGAAAGGTCGAATATCTCTGTGTAATTAATAAAAAATTAAGTTTCGAGTTTAAGCAATCTCTCAAAATTATATAAATTACAAACATCTTGGTTATGTTCTCAATTTGTTTAACGAATCTTGTTTCAATTTCGTCGATCTGCGAGAAAGAAATTTATTTTCGTGATAGCTTTAGAAAATAACTGAGCTTTATCTTCTCATTAGCATCTCAAACGATGCACAAAGTAAATTCTTGAACTGTGATGTTTTAAGTTGATCGTTTCGTTCGTTTCTTCTTACTTCTTCAAATCTACTAGAATCTTTATCGTCAATCTGACGAGATCGCTCCATCTGAATGTAGAAAAATTACCTCGAACACTTGCATTTGTATTTAACAATATTAGGATCAATTTGATCTGTTTCCTTGCTCATTTACATTGACAGTGAACTGACCACTGGTAGTGATTTTGAGGATTTGCTTCTTCTTCTCATTATTTATAGATCTGCAGATTGACAATTGTTGTACAATTTTCAATTTATCATTTCAGTCCTGTTTAATCAATCAACTTGAGTATTCTTCTTTCAATTTCTCCTCTAAATCGATGATCAACTCGTTAGTAAAAACATTTTATCTCCTCAATTAATATTTCTTTGCAATACAATCTGTCTTTCAGTAGAATTTACTTTCCAGTTTGGAGTAATCAACTTGACGAATGAGATCGTTTGGAATAACGAGAATATTGATAACTTCAGAACGATTTCGATCGATTTTTTAGTTGAAATTATCTTGTTGCATCATGGATTTCTCCGATCTTCATTCAGATTGGTCACGTCTCTCGTGAATCAATATTATTTCAATCGTTGTGGTACTTGACACGTAAAACGATCGACAGGTCGAACAATTGCTCCTCTTGATTTACGAATTCTTTGGAATGTTAATCTTCTTAGTTAACAGCTCCGCTGCATCTAGCAATTATCGGCAGCTATCGAGGTCTCGTTAATTATAACGGATTTATGCGATCAACTTGCCTTTTCAATACCAATTTACATAACTTCTGTACGGCCCACGATTTCAACCATTTTCGCTCCGGCGCACTTGTAATAAAACGCGAGTAATAATAATTATCTATTCAACACACGTGATTTGAAAAACTCAATCGTAAATCTACGCTCAACATTCATGTTCTCATCGAGCTTCATCTTGACACTAGTTCTACCTAGACAATCGAAGTGTAAAATTTATAGTAGAGAAAATGAAAATGAAGAATTAGCAGAGCAAGGAAAAAATGTAGAATGCAATAGACACAGGCTTCTGTTTATATAGCTTGCTAAAAGTCATTCGGCTCTCTGACAATACACTGTCACAAATGGATAAAGTTTCCATGAAAAATTCTAAATTGATCGTTTCGACTATTTTGATCAGTTCTGGCGTTAAGTCTCGCTAAGATTCCGAAAAAAATGTCAGAACCAACGGTCGTCTGCGTAAAAGTCCCTGATCTAACCACCGTATCCAACGTATCCGTGTACATAACTTCGGCAACTCAGCCATCAGTTTAACCCCATTGAGCTCTATATCGAAATATTGAAAACGAATCTCGCAAGGATCCACCAATCTCTCTCTCTCTCTCTCTCCGTCTGACGTGGCAGAAACGGGTCGAAAGCGGAGCCCGGCGGAGGAGGACGATGATCGCAAGGGCGGCGTTGGCCCGTCAACGTCCTTGAAGAAGAAGAAGAAAAAGTCGCACTCGCTGGTGCGCAAGCTGTCGTTGAACAAATTTCGTCTGTCGACGGAGCAGGAGCCGAGGCACACGCCCGAAGGTGGTGACAGCAGCCGATCGCAGAGCCAATCGTCGCAGGAGTCGCCTAGCCTCTCGGACAGTCCGTCGAGGATCGCGAGGAAGGGGCAAGAGGCCGAGAGGCTTGAGTGCGAGGCCGCGGCGCCTCCGCGTGATACCGCGTTACACCAGGTGGACGAAGAGAAGGGAAAGCCGAGGAAACCGGAGAAACCGACGGAGAAACTGGCGAGCACGGTGACGGTAGTGCAGCGCAAGTCGCCGTCGTTGACCATCAAGAGCTTTTCTTCCAAGAATCAGAACGGTGAGCCATCTCTCTCTCTCTCTCTCTCTCTCTCTTCGGTCTGTGTTACACAGATACAGGCCGAATATATTGTTTCGAGCTTCGAGACTTAACGTTAAAGTTCGAGCTTTGGACAAAGTTCAAACTTTCGAAGCTTTCAGCTCTTACGGCTGATTCTGCGAGCTACCGTCGTCGATACATTCGGTAGCCTACGATACTATTTGTTGTCGCCGTTTCGCGCAATTTAGACAGCTTAGTGTTATTAGTTCGAGCTTTTGGAGCCACTAGAGCTCGCTCACAAGTGCTCGCAAGTATGGCATATTGCACTCGTACAATTTAGACAGCTTGAGTCTCTGAGTTTAAGGGTTCGAGTAGTTTGGAGTCTCAACATTGCTTGAACTTTCAAGGTTCCCATCTTTGAACTGCAGGCGCAAAGCTTATTTTAACTAAACACTAATTCTTTTTCTCCGCTCTGTCGTTTGGACAACTCTCTTTCTCTAACTCCTTGTTTGTGTTTGGATTGGTCTTTTAACTTGGAGTTGCGGGAAGGTTGAAGTTTATAATTATTTGTATAAAGATTTGCATTCATTTGTTTTTTTCTTTTTTTAATTATTAAGTTTGAACTTGCAAATTTTTTTCATCGGCGATTGATTAATAAGCAGTCTTATTGATACGAATATTGCAACCTAAACTATTACTATCACTGTATAAATCTCATGGTATAAAACTCAGCTTACGGTAGTTTTAACACGTAATTTTTTATTTAAAAATATTAATATTTTAGCAACCAATATTAATGTATGTAAGACTGTATTTGTAAATCTTATTGAATTTTATGTGATATTCACAAAATTTTACATTTAATATATATAGTATGTGCAATTTAAGTTCATGTACAACATACATATAATGAGCAAACAGTATATCTCTCATTATACATTATATTTAATAAATTATACTTATACTTATTATATTAGATATTATATTTAACAGTATAAAATTAGTTTCTTCATTACCACATAATATGTATATTTTAAATTTTGCGACAAGTAATTTTTCTTTTTCATACAAACAAAGCCACTCTAAACACGCAGAAATACTAACACTAAATATATTTAGTGATTCGATTATTTAACTTGTTATATGTATTGTATTTCATAATACTTTGTAGAATTCACTACTATGATTTAGTACGGACCGAGTATGTTCATGACTGTGGACATTCGAATAATGCTATTAGCAAATAAATCATCCCAGGTGTAAAAGATAATTAACTTAACCGCTCTGGTCAAAGTAGGGCTTAACCTTGGTAGGATTCGTTACCTAATTAGTTTTAATCCGCTGGTAGCAATACTCTTAATTAATTCAACTTGACCACTAATGATTCTAGAAGTAACGTGATTAACGTGGAATAATATTCTACTTGACTCAAATATTCAATTTATACCTTACAATGTTTATTTTGTATATTAATCTAAATCCAACTTGAATTTTCAATTTCCAATGTTAACGATGCTACATCTAAATTACATTTAATTTAGAAGATGGTAATACTGTACTCAATTCACATATTTACATAACGTAATATTCCATATTCTATCATTCTAATTCCTCGTTTAATTTAGTTATTTAATTTCAACTTCAACAAATTGTCCATTATTCAATATTATTGTTTGAACATTATTTAATATTTGTCTTTATGTTCACAACATTATTACATTCACACTGTAACCACTAAATTTCAACGTCCACAACTCTTCTCGCCATTCAACGTCTATTTTTATTTTTATCATTTCAAAGCACATTAATCCGCAATTATTGAATTTCAAAGTGAACATCCATTATTTCACATCCATAATTCCATTTTTATTTTCATCTTGTTAATCTTACGATCTTCACAGTCTCTGTAACACAATAGTTGTCCATAACTCTCGCTGTTATTCGACATCCACACTTATCTTCACCTTGTAACTCAACTCCACCATAAACATTCGTCAATTCAACCATATCTTTATTCCCAGTAGTTCCTCGTTTGGGAATTTTTCTTCTCGTTTTTTCATAATATTCAACATGAGCCGCGTACTAACATCCTACAACCTACGTTCAAAGATGCCACTGTCGCGAACCTCCGAACCGTCAAAGACCGCCATCTCATCATCATCATCATCATCACCATCATCATCATCATCATCATCATCACCATGATTATTAAATGAATCCCACGAACCTCATCGACGACTGAACCCGGTGCGATTATCTGCGTGCGCAGATTCCCAATCTCCAGAGAAGTCTCCACGTCCGGAAGCACGGTGCAGCTCGACGCTTCCGTACGCGATCTCAAAATGGCCGGAGCAGAACGCGGCGAGTGCATCGTCCGCCGAGCCACCTAGAAAGTCGAAGCTGAGCACGAAATCCGAGTCCGAGTCGGCGATAGCGAAGACCTCGCCTCACGAGGTCAGGCGAAAATTGTCGCTGCTCGAAGAGAAACGCGCCATCTTTCAGCGCCGCTTGTTCGAGACGACCCGCGACACCGATTCCGGCGAGACGGTGATCGCCGTCAGCGTCGACGACGACGACAAGTCAACGGCGACGAAGGAGGCGGAGGCACGGAAGAAGGACGAGGGCCGAACGAAGAAGAGAGCCAGGCACATCAGCGTGAAGAAGTTCGACACGTTCTCGACGTTCGAGGGCACGTTCGACGAGGAGACCGGCGTTGGATATTTGGCCGGCATCGAGGAGGACTACACGGAGAGTTACGACAGACAGCACGACAGCTACGTGGCTGCTATGGGGCCGATGATGGGCGATTCCGCGGAGAAGAGCAAGGTCGTCAGCCAGGACAGCATGGTGAGGAACAACCGCTTGCGCCATCGCAGCTTTTTCGCTATTCCGTTTCATTTCTTTCGCCCCGATGCTCATTTACCCGACAATAACCATTCGGACGACATTATTCGATTATTCGTTTGCCGCATTTTCACTCATTTATTTGTCCTTCTCGATGAATCGAGGAGCACGATTGTGCCAGTGACAATGGAAATTTAAACTGATGTGACTTTGTGAAAGAAGAAGATCTTCTTCTTTCGCGAAGTTGTAAATTTTTCATTGTCGTTGGGACGTATGTTCTTCACTGTATTAATCGAGAAGATGTTTAGATTTTCTTCCCCTTCGAATTTAGAGTGTTTTACATCGTTGGATTGACGATGCTTTCGACGTTTCTCTTCTCGGTGTATTTGACTCTTTCAACTCGTCGGTGGACATCTTGAGCTTTACTGCTGTTTTTTTCATTCAGCTTTGACTTTCGCATAATTATTTTATCGATACGTTGCAAGCCTGATATTTCGAACGATATTCATCTGTTTCATTTTGATGATTTTTAGTTTCTAACAAGTTAATGCCTCCCTTTCTCGCTGCTAACTCAAGTGACACGGATTTTATTGCTGCCTTTATTTTTTATCCTACTATTTATACTACCATATACTTGCATTATATTAAGATAAATACTTTATTATAGGTAGCTTTCTTTACGCCTTTTCGATTTCGAATTTTTCAAATTATTTTATAGATATGTGAGGTTTGATGATTGACACTGGATGTTAAGAATTTACAAACATTTTATCAAATTTTTCAAACGTAAAACGAACCTGACCATTTCATAATTGAATTATTTATTTTCATCCAGATGACATTCAGAACTTATACAGCGATCTTGCTACCTGTCGAATATATCCCAAGTTATACTACTTGTTCTATCCAATTCTACTTATCAATATCCACTATACTTTTCACTACTATTTTCACAAAATTATATATTCATTATATATTTGTATATTTATTATCATGATTATAGAGTATTTTATGATTAGAAATATATCATGATTATAGAAATATGTAGGAATTAATTTGTTACAACAAGGAAATAAATTAACCTAAATTTCTGAGTAAAGAAATTCGATAAAAACTGTTTCAACGATACTATTTTCTGTAAAAAAAAGATATAAAAAGTTTTAAGTTTGAAAAAAAAGTTTCAAGTATAAATATAAATATAAAATATAAAAAGTTTTAAGTATAAAATATAAAAGTATGATCTTATTGAGCAAGAGTTGATATTATTAGATCTTCAAGCAAATAATATTCAAACTTCACTCTTAATCATCCTAATTATTATTTATTCTATTTATTCTAATCATTATTTTTCTCGCACGAACGAAACCTCAACGTACCAAACTGTGAATCAATATAGTCCTTCGATACAGTTCCTTTCGAACGTAATGTCAACTCTTCTCGATTATTCTATTTTGTTTATCGTCAATCTCTCGCGAGTGATATCGTACGATAACGTGCCAAATCGTGAAGCAACCGTCCAAAGATGTATTCTCCTTCCAACCGGAATAAAGACGCGTCACTCGATACTCGTCGAGAACATCTCTCACTCACGGGTGGCTCCACCACCCCTGGGTTCCCGTTGTCTTTGCATAATCAGGTTTCCCTTTCTCGACATCGACACCCGGCACAGTTTCAAAACACCGCCAACATTTCTTTCGATCTATCAGCCCGTAGAAAACATCCGCGTGTAATCCTATGACGCAGAAATCGTAAGACAGACGCGTTCTGCGGTTCCGGTTTTGCGGTCGTCGCGCGTTCAACCTGCTCTTTCTCTCTTCGCTGTTTTCCATTTTTCTTCTTCCTCTCTTTTTCGTTTTTTCTCCTCTTTCCCTTCCTTTCCATCCAGCCGCTCTCGTGTTTCGCGGCTTGCCGTGCTCTATCTCCGCGGTGGCGCCTTCCATCTCTTCTAATTTCCAGCTTCTCTCGCCAGAGAAGCCTAATTGAGGCACGTCTACCCCTCGCCTCGACGTGTCTCAAGAGGAAAACACGGCGAGTGGGGCGAAGGGCTGTTGGAAACGAGGAGAACAGCTATCGAGACGAGTTCTTAGGTAGATTCGCTCCTCGAAAGTTGGATTTTCCGCAGCGTTGCTATCATCACCTTCATTTATTGTCTCTGTCATCGGCGATTTTTCGTTCGTTTCGACGGTTTTCCTCCGTCATTCGTGATCTTTCACTCGTTTGGAACAAGTGGATTCAGCCCGAATCGCGTCAAAATTTTTGCAAGACTGTCCCAATAACGAGGTTGCAGGTTTTTATTGAATTTTACGTCCCAAAGAGGATTATGATTTACTGCGACGAGAAATTTAGAAAGTACTAACATTTAATCGAACACTATAATTTAAACAAACACCCTGATTAATATATTGTAATTGCAACTATGATGATCTGCTAGCAAGTAAATAAAATGGAATAAAATAAGAGTCGATGAAAATCTATAAAGCTTACAAATTTATTGGAAAATTAGAACGATGTGACTGTGACTGTTTTGGGGCTAGCAAACTTGTTAATGGGGCAGGACAGTTTGACGAGCCTAAAAATTACGAATACTTTGGAGGGCTAGTAAAAAAAGAAAGTACATATTTGATTGACATGAGCTTTCGTGGTTTATTTTAACACATTATAAACTGTAGGAAGCAAACATTAAAAGAGAAGAAAAGAGGGCTCTTATTTAACTTTCTAACGGCATCCTTTTACATAACAAATTTTTTTACATTGCCTATCGGCGTGCACGATTCCAGTCAAACAGGATTAACTGCAACAAAAATGGAAAAAAGTTCAAAAGCAAACAATATTCTCTAAGGATTGACGATCCAACATTTTCATTCTTGTGAGAATTATGAAAATAGCAGCTATTTGTTTTTGATGTATCGAATTTACGCCAAGAATTTCTACAGTTTTTTGTTCATATTTTTCGAAATTGTTAAAAATTGAAAAATCGTCAATCCCTAGTAAATGTTACACCAAAGATACGCACCAAGTTTCACACTAATCGGTTGATTAGATCCCGAGATATCTTGCACATTGTTTCAAAAAACCTAGTTTCGAGAAAAACGCGTTTAAAGTTTCAGAACGTCATTTTTCATATGTATCCTTTACTTGCTTTTTTTACTTATATATCGCGGCTCACAGATCTTACAATAACTAATGTTCGATTCATCAAAAGTAATATTACGATTTACACTTTATAACACTGCTGAGAGTTGTAAACAGTGATAACAAATTCAATTATCCTGTATCCGCGGATAATTTATTTGTCGTTTCAAAAAAAAAAAAAAAAATAAATCGATTTTTTGAAAATTTCAAACTATCCTGACCCCTTAAACAATCGGTTCTGAAAATCTGCAGATATCGTCGAAGCATCAATTCACCATGTCGTAAAGAACCAAAACTTTTAGAAGAAACTAAGAGAAACATTCAGTTAACGAATTTACTTTCGCGTTACCATCCGCTGTCTGTTTATTCGGTAGGAGCAAAGATTATGTTTTCAAATATCTTTGAATCAATCGTATTTGAACTAGACTTCTGTGCAAATTGGCACAGAAAACACGAAACATTTGACGAAACAACGTCACGCCATAGTTTGCTCAATGCATCACGTATCGTTAACTGCATGGAACACGGCAGATTTGCATTTCCAAACGATCGTTGTCGGTGAATCATTCACCCCGGAGTTCGTCGATCGACGAACATCGTTAGTTCGGACAAACATACCGATCAGTGAACATCGTGTCTGGCGAGTGTGCGTATTTCGAAACAAAACTCACAGCGGCAACAGTATGGACGCCAAGGAGAGAATGAAGAGCCTGCCTCGGAATATTTCCGAATGGAAAGTGAATCCGAAGAATTGGAGGTGGTTCTGGGTTGGTTCTTCCAAGATTCTTCAATGATAAAATCTTGCGCTCCTTTTTTCTTTTTTTTTTTTTTTTATAAATCTTTGAATCTTTCTATTTTTGACAGCGCTATAGATACTTCGACATTCGTTAATATTTTATTAATATTTATCGAATGACATTTTCATTTAAATATTATTTAATATTTCGTTAAATGTATAATCTCTCTGTTCGTTACGTTTTAGTCACTCTGAGACAAGTTTAGTATAATATATATATATGGTCCTAGTTGGCCACGTGGGATTAATGTTGTGCCCTTTAATTGATGATAGTAATTTCGTGATAGTAACAGAGTACAAGGATATAAATAAGTGAAAATAATCGTACTACATCGAAGGATAATAAGTATATTGCACGAAAAAAATGAAATGTCAGTTTTAATCAATTTTAAGTTCAATATTGTGCTCCTTGTCGCTGGCTGTGTCGCGAATTAAAATTCTCCTGGCTTTACATTTATTTTGACACATAAGAGAATAAATTTTTTTAATTTGATTTTCTCGAAAACGAAGGCTTTAATGGAAAAATTTTATTCCCTCTTTTCAACTTGTTTTTCCACGTAGAATCGCCTCCTACTTGGATGGTCCTATCACTAGTCACGCGACACTTTGTATATTGAAAGATAACGAGTACCAAAACTTGACATTATCCTCATTTTCTTGTGCGTAAGTGAACAATGAATATTAAGTCTGTCATGTTTGTGTTGACAGGTGTTAAGTCGTTTTATTACGTTCTTTGCTTGCTACTTGCCTTTTCTTCTTCACTCGTGACCTGATAAGATAAGCAAATCGCCAGAAACATTGTTGCAAATCTTTATCAGTCACTCGACCCTTTTTAATCACAGATTCTGGAAATACGACGATCTTTTTTATATATTTTTTTTTTTTATTGGAAACCACCAATAAATTGAAAGAAAAATCGAGAAATGTATTGTACGATTAAATTTAAATTTATATGTTTAGAAGCATTCGGGAAACATTGTCAATATTGAGGTGATCTGGTCTTAATTAACAAATAATTAATCTTTCTCTATTTCAAGCATTTGAAATTTCTGACTTTTGTGATCAACGAACTGATGAAAACAATCCTGTCTGTATCTTAGTTAAAATAGAATAAATATTGACATTGACGACGAAAATCTTCTTTCGTTATAAATAAATGAATAAAAGAAGCGTAGGAGAATGATTTTTGTGTCTTTTGAAATATTCATTTCTCTGTGTGGGAATACATGGTAAAATTGTATTGTACATGCACAGTTACTGTATAATTGTGTCAAACACCGAATAACGTAGTTGCATAACAAAGATAAGACAGGAGAAATGCGATAAAAGCGGGTAAATCATTCGTTTGATTGTGAGCAGCAGACGGAAAATAATGAGAGTATTCGAGATAACTGTGGCTTATTATAACTCTCTCGGCCTGAATAATTTTTTTTCTCCGATGACCAAACGTTTAATAGATAATTAGTCGACGATTAATTGAATAATAGCTTGATTTTTTTTCATCAAACGAGCCCGAGTTCATTTAACTTGCTTCAAAATTTTGTCATTCTAAACAACTTTTGCTAACAAAACTCGTCCTCTAAGAACGACGAAATATTCACGGTGATCAAATTTGTTCCCCTAAATCTAAATATTTTCTGTCGTTTGATAAAATTTAACGTTTAAAACATTTATCTAAATACTTTGTTACATAATGAAATATTTGCAACGTCGAAATATCACGTAACAAGCGCGCGCGAATGAATTGCATTGCAAAACTTGCTGTAATAATGATAAATTTCCAAAAGGACTGCCGCTCGATGGTGATTAATTTTATTTTCTGTTGTGCACAGTCGTCACAGAACAATTCGCCGAATGCCGGTGTTGGCGAGAAACGAGAACACTTGTATAAAATCCTGGTGATCGGCGAGCTGGGCGCCGGAAAGACGTCCATCATCAAGAGATACGTGCATCAATTCTTCTCACAGCATTATCGCGCGACGATTGGCGTCGACTTCGCATTGAAAGTGTTGAACTGGGACCCGCACACGATCATAAGGCTGCAACTATGGGATATCGCAGGTTGGTCCTCCGTTTTCTCGTCCCTTTCGTTTCTTTGTCAGCATCGAACGACAATTCTTCTATTCGCGATAACGTAGTTAACGTAATTGTAACATTTCGTATTTCGCCATTTTGTATAATTGTAACATTATTACAATATGTTTTATATATATATATATATATAAAATATATTACAATATTATATTGTATTATATTATATACATTATATGTTATAATTGTAACATTATATTATATAATAATCAAAAAAATGTTATAATTATAATTCTCCATTTTTTTCACATAATTTGTGGACTTTAAACTGCATAGACTTTTCGCTATTATAAATACATCGTATACTGTTTGATTTTATAAATTATGGATTTTTTTAAATTCTATAGATACTTTAATAAAACTGCTAACATAATGTATTCTTTCTTTTCATGTATCATAATTTTCGTTCATTTTTGGAGAAATATTATAACAATTGTTCCAAGGTTTTCGAGCAGGAGTGTAAATATTAAAAAAAGTTAGAATCATCGTAATTACTGTACTCATCTTTTTGTATCTTGAGTTTTATGTATTTTTGCTTTAGAACTCACAACAGATTGAAATATACAATACTGCAATTTATATATATTTTTGACAAAATTGCATTAGTTATGTTATATTATCTAAAAAATAATGCCGATAATTGGTAGCCAGTCATTTTAATAGAAATGAAATTGGCACTGAGCACATTGCCTGTGCAAGAGACGCCCATTGAAGTCTCCTCTCTCCGAAATGGAAGAAATTTCGCAGGAAAGTTGAAACAGTTGTGAGACGCTCGAATAAAGTAAATTCCAACTAATTTAACTGAAATCTATTTCCCCGTCTCGCTTCGATTGTCCAGGCCAAGAAAGATTTGGAAACATGACGCGGGTGTACTACAAGGAGGCAGTTGGCGCGTTCATAGTGTTCGACGTGACGAGAAGTGCCACGTTGGACGCGGTGGTGAAATGGAAGCAAGACTTGGACTCGAAAGTCCAGCTTCCTGACGGTTCGCCGATACCCTGCGTGCTTCTGGCGAACAAATGCGACCAGCAGAAGGAAGGCCTGGTCAACTCACCAGCGAAAATGGACGAATACTGCAAAGAGAAGAATTTCGCCGGGTGGTTCGAGACGTCAGCCAAGGAAAACATTAATATTGAGGAGGCCGCAAAGTTCCTCGTCAATAAAGTGAGTGACAATGATCGACAAGTTTAATTCCTATCGCGATTAGAGAAGCAACGTTTTAATTAATTTTTAGAGAACAAAGTTTCTCAATTGTCGCAAAGAGGGTCCCTTTAATAAAAACGAGTATTATTTATAGTTTAATAATTTTTCTCGTTACTTCTTTGTTACTTTTTGTGGTGAATAATTTTTTTGTTACAGAAATTACTGATTGTTGTAAAATTGTTTCATTGTTATTGGAATTAGTATCACTGAGATTAAAAGTTAAATAACAATTACTTGACCGTAAGAAATCGTACATCTGTTGCTAACAATTGTTTCCAATCATCCTAAAGCTCCAGGAAATTTTTCATTATTTGAGAAATTAGGAGACAAGAATTTCTGTTATTAACGCAATGGAACTTCGTCGTATCGCATCGAATGAAATAAGCTAAGCAACCGTGTTTAACTTATTTCATTTCAAACAGTAAAAGCAAAATGCTGCTCTAATCGACACTTTCTGCTGTTGTATCCTTTCGATTCGACCGCAAAAATTCAATTATTCAAAGATAGCTCGAGAAGAGAGCCAGTTTATTTGCGGAATATCGTATCGCCCTCGTGATTAGCGTGCGTACAAGCCCGATGGATTTATCAATGACGCATTTACGCGTCAAGGTGATCGTCTTACAATGCATAGTCGATTGTTATTCGTTCAGTGATACTAATTCAGAGCCGTGACACCATCTGTTTGACCAATCAGCTCCCTTCGTCGTACTTGTTTCGTCCACTTTTTTTTTCAAGTCACAATTGGACAAATGTATTTTGAAAAACAATTGTCGACAATTTCTCATTGTCATTGGTACAGTTACGCTCTTTGCTATATATTATAAAAAAAAAAACTTTAACCGCTTATCTTAAGATTGAAGGTAATTTATATATTTCAAACGTACGTATATGGAATCGACGTTTGATTATTAACACTAGAGCCGCCTAGAAAAGTGGTTAGGCTGGCCAATTTATAATTTTTGTTAAATATTTTATAGATGAAAACCGGTACATATTTTTAGAAATTTAAATGGTTTTTAAATAAAATGTGCAACTGATTCCATTATATTATACAGTTTCTCTCTTCTTCTTTTTTTTTTCATTTTAACGCGTCTGATGGAAATTTTAATTCCATCAATCTCAATCGTCGGTAGTTCTACCAACCTTCGCCGTTGAGTCTTTAAAACAATTTTCTTCAAAGATTTTACGCCTCACTACTGATTTCCAAATCGGTAACACAGAACGGTGTTGTGTTCTACTATGTCTGAAAAAGATCTTTGTTCGTTGCAGATACTTCAGAATGACCAGCTGATGAAAGGAAACGGCTCTCAGGATCAGACGGACGGCGAGCGATTTGCCCTGAATCAGTCGCCGACGAGCTCAAAGAAATCTTGCTCCTGCTGACGAATCGGTAATCAACCGATAGCAGGATCGTCCGGTCTGTTATCGCGGTCCTGCCATCATCGTTTAACCACCGCCGGTGCCATGACACGAGAGTCCAGTCCAGTCGTCGTTGTCGTTGGATCGTCTCGTCTCGATCGTGTGACCAGTTGCCTCCCCGCGAGACGAATCTTTTTCTCGTCGATCGAGCTCCATTTTCTACAAGATCTCGACGCTTCGTCGCGCGTCGTTAATTGTCGCTGCTCGAGATGTCACGAAACTCGAACGATCTTTGCATTGTAAATATACGTATGAATTTACACACGCGCATCGATGGGAGATGAAGCTCGGAATGCTGAGCAGAGATGAGAAATATTGTGTTTGATGGCATTAGGATTAGGTGAAAATAATTAATCGTAACATTTGGGAGAGTTGCAGAAATATTCGTAACATCGTTTTTTTTTTTTCTTTTTTAATTTTTATTGAACGATTGATAAGACTGGAAATTCTTGTCAACGAGCGTGTCAATTAATTAGCGCTCTTTATTTCAAAAAGTCGTCGTTGATAAGGGTCTTGCAGTTTGGATTGTTCGAAACAATCGATCGTTCGATAGCGAACAATTAAAATATCACTGTGAGTGTATTCGAAGTTTGGGAATACTTATTGCTTCGCCATTGTGTTTCATCGACACATTATAAGTACCGAGCGAATTCGTAACAATATTAATTAATCGCATATAGTATTAAAATTATCAATTGTCAAATTTCTAACAATTCTCATCTTTTACAAAAGTGAACTACCGGGGAATTCATTCTTCACTGATTGAAAATTTTCTGACTTTACAACAATTTTGTGAACTTTGTTCAACTCGAAAGAATACTGAACAATGAATTTATAAGAGGATCTTTTACACATCTTATAAATATAAATATTTATAGAACAGAATTTGGAAACTTCTTGCTGTCTAGTTTTAAGCCAAATTTCAATATATACTGGATACATTTTCCAAGTATTCACTGCAGAACCAAGTTTCAAAATTCAAGGATTCTTTTAACGAGCCTACTTTTGAACAATTTTAACATTGTTCTTCTCTGTTAGCTTAGGTCACTTTTACACATCTTCCAAACATTCGTTATAGAAATGTGGAACGTCAGCTATTTTATATTATTTATTAGCGTCGTAAGAACTAGTGACTCGTCTCAGCATTCCTAGCTTACTCACAGCTAGTCCAATCTTCCAGCTCTCCACGTTCTCTCTTCCATCGGAAAGAAGAAAAAAGACAAAAATTATTACAGAGAAACTCGTGAACGAACGAACGAACGCATAAACGACGAACGGATGCCCGACAGATGACAGAAGGATTTTTACGAGTAACTTTGTAACGGAGTGTAACTTGATCGAGAGCGGCCACTGCTTGCAAAACTTTTGCCTCCAACACAAAAGACAAATAATAATGTGACGAATAATAATTAATCGACGTGTGAGGAAAGAGCCTGTTGCTCGAATTCTTTGCGATTCTGTCGACACCAGTGGCGAACGATTTACGTTCCAGGCGATCGTTTCTTTCACAGACTTCAATCAGTTCTACGTTTCGTTACTTGCTGTACAGTATTGAACGCGGAGGTTGTTTAAGGGGCACGAGTAAGATGAGCTACGATTAATAATTTTCATGTAAAAATGAATGTGTCGCGCTCGAGGGATGGAAGAGAGGGGATATTTCGAGTGAAAAGGGGAATTGCAATGTTTAGATTGATGTTTAATTTCGATATTTTTCCAATTAAATTTGTTAGATGCGTGTTTTTCTCTTTACTTTTCAATTGAATTTGTTACATTGGATTCTTTATTTTCGACGTAATTCCAAAGTAGAAGAAAGGTCAGTTTTTATTCGAAACTCAGGCAATTTTATTTTTGTATAATTTGTAACTCGCGTTTCCATCCCTCGATCTTCGAGGATTATACTAACGAATTATAACTCGCATTTCAGCGGTTTTTATATCAACTCTAAACGCTAAGTTTCGCGTGATTTTTCTATTAAGAAACTAAAGAAACGTAGATGTACGATTTACAATTAAAGATTAACAGCGTTCACGGATCGAACAACTATCGATTGTTAAAAACGTAAATTAAGAATTAAGAGGGAAACTCTTCCTTCTTCCCTCTGGGTTTCATTTTCTTTTTTTTTTATTTTCAATTCACGAACAGTTCTGCGAACGCTGGTCGTGACTTTCATTCGAATCGAATTGAGGAGGTAGTCGAACAATGGTCTACTATCGATCGATTTACTATGATAAGTCTATGATAATTTATACGTATCGTCGTTCAAAAGTATCTGAACGTTCATTCGCTTACCCTTCGTGGAATTCGTGCAGTTTAATTATAAGAGCGAAGTGTAATGTCGTATAAGTATGATGTAATGTTATGTAATAACACGGCAACGTATTGAAGCAATAATGGTGGAATTAGTTTATCCTAGAGCAAAATATTTGACGACGAAAGCAGTCACTTATTGGTGGAATATTAATTTTCGACGAATTTTCAAAATTCTTTGCGTTCATTTGCTTCACTCTAACTTTTGGGTTTCGAATTGATAGATAAAAGAGGATTCTACTAATATTGCGGAAATTCAAGTGTATGACGTATATATATTTAGAAGTATACCTAAGAATTATTTGAAACCATCAAATATATTAATTTTACTAGTATTGAAGGTGTCGAGCATTTGGTGTTTTTGAATTTACTAAAAAGACCAATTTATAGAAAGTAGTTACTATTACAAAAGAATTTGCAATTTGCAAAGAATTTACAGGTTGTAAGTAATTTCTAAGATCTATAAAGAATTCTACTTATTAATGAAACTTATAATTTTCTACTGTTGATATTCGTATCATTTTTAAATAAGTAACAATAAACTCACTTAATAATAATAAATTCACATTTAATTTCATTATTTTACATTTCACATTCATTTTCGTTATTAGAAAACTCGATCGAAACGAAACGAACGAAAGGATTGTTTTGCTAAACGAAAGTGTTCAGATACTTGTGAGCGATATCGTGATCATTCTCCAACGAATTTTAATCCGTCGATTAATATATATATATATATATAAAAATAGAAAGAAAGAAAGAAAAAGGTCTGTGTGTTGAGAATGCGATTGCTAGGAAAACAATTCCTTTTCTACATACAGTAACGTTGACCTAAATAGAATTTTTTATACGAATCATTGCTAATGTCCACGTAATGCGTGTTCAGTAGAGAGAAAAACGGAAATACCGTGAGTTTCTGTGTTTTCTGAAATTCTGTGACGTGTTTTCGTGTACTACTTCATTGTTTCTCTTTTTATTATTATTATTATTATTATTATTATTAAGATAATACTTTGTTCGTACGTATTATATGTTATATACAAATTGTATTTATATGTATAAGAAACATGTTATATATATATACATATAATTTATAGTAAAGTAACTGAGACTCGATATAAATGACCTGCTGCAAATTTCATTTCCCCTTCGTTTTAATTCCGATTTAACTCTGCTCTGTCGAGTATTTCTATAGAAATTCTATTTTAATGGTAATCTCTTAGGATCACTTACTATGATTTCTTATCTATTCTAGATCTGTTCTCGCTATGATTATATATTAATGGAGAAAAAATTCTCATTCAAACATACCGATTTCTCGACTCTATATTTTTTACGTGTGAGTGATTTTTTTTTCCTGGTTTCGATGATACAATTCTGCTTCATAAAAACTGATGGAATTCTATTCTTGATACATTAACGAGACGAAAACATTTAACTTTTAACTTTTAACTAATAAAGCATAAAGCTTTTTAGCAGCAAATTTAGCTTTAAATTTTAACTAATAAAGCATAAAGCTTGCATCAGAAGAATTCAGAAGTGCGAGAAATAGAAAGGAAGCTTATTATAGAATAAAGAAACATTTCTTGTTAAACTTAATAGCAAATGGACGAAGAGCAGAAGAGGAATTCTCGTTTCACGTTTCTTGCAAGTACTCGTACAGCAAGAAGTAAAAAAAAAGAAAAAGAATACACATTCGTTCAGGGCTGATTCTCAGCTGAGATACTCTTTCACGATGAGTCTTCTGTTGCTTTGGTCATTCGTTCGCAATTCATAGTCATCGCGTGTGCAATCGTTACGTAAATGGCACTCGCGATCCAGCATTCTTTTTTTACTTGATCACTGCCTCGCTATTTTCTAATACGGTAGTTCTCATTGTCAGGTTTGCCACTCTACTAATTATGTAAGATTCTCTAACTCACAATAAAGTGGTTTATTTGATATTGGGAAAGTTCGTAATAATTTTTTCAACTCTTCTCCCATTAATTTATTCTATTTTTTTCTAAAATTTTATTTTCCATTTTATACGACAATTAGCACTCTATATTCCATTTAATAATTTATTCTTCAAATTTTATTATTTAGATAGCTTTCCTAAAATTTTCTTCTAAAATTGATTGTTTAGTGTTTTATCTTCTATCTTACTCTCCAGTGCATTATTTATTCGGTGTTTCTTTTTCTACTTCCTATTTCCATTACTCATTACTTATTCAATTTCCTATTCCTCTAGTACCTTATACAATGTTTTATTATTTACCTACAATTAATATACTATTTTTTTATTTTATATTGTAACATTTTATTGTATCCTTACAGCTCTGTCTCCTTTTATTTTATTTTCCAACGTTTTGTTACTTATTTAATGTTCTACTCTCTCATTTGTATAGCAAATTCGGCAAAATTGAACATTATGTTAAATTAAACCTACTGTGTGCTGATATACTCGTAAATTTAATAAAAATACTTTATACTTTGTATAAAAGTAATTCAAATACTTTATACTTTATATCAAAATAAAATATAAAGTATTTAAATTACTTACTATATAAAATATTAAAAATATTTACTATACATTATATTCTGTTATTACATATTTATTAATTATTTAATTAAATATAATTAATTATAATAATATTCTAATATTCTAATATTATTATCATATAATGGTATATGATATTATAATATAATTAATTATAATATTATCACAATATCATATTAAAAACCAACAACCATCGACTGTCGTTTAATAAAGCTCACCACTCTAAGTACGCGTTATCACCAACCATCAAAACCAACGTGTTTATTACCAAACCATATTACTCTGAATGAGGGTCAACACTGGAACGAGCGTCAGATTAAAAGAGACACGTTGCTTCGCAGTCTACGACTTAATCTCTTAATTAGTTTGCCTTCTACCGCGTCTACATGCCACCCAGATATATCACCATTCGCGATTTTATCGACGTTGCCGAGGTATTTTCACCGGCAAGATAACAACGATAAGCGCACAACGTAAAAGAACGAACCCCAGTTCACGAAATTGATTCGCAACGCGCCGAGTTCGTTGCCTGCTAGCTTCCTTCCGCGACCTATCCAACATGATAATTTTAGAGGAATTGGAACAGGCGAAGGGCGACACGATCGTCTGGGACGATTTGACAGTGACCGTTCCACGGAGAACGGGAAACAGTTTCTTGAACGTTGCGCTGAGGACGATTCGAAGGAGACGCTACGAAGAGAGTTTGGTCATTTTAAAAGGAGGTGATACTGCATGAGAGGATTTTTCTTTTCTGTCCGTTTAGTGGATTAAAATGTTTGGTTCTCTAATCAATTTCGTGGAGTTTCGTGATGGATAGTGAATTAATTGAGATTGTGATGTGGATTGTAGTATCTGGTCATGCTGCGACGGGGAACCTGGTTGCTATAATGGGGCCGAGGTATACAAAAGTCACTGTTGAACGCGAGCCTCTGTTTATCTTATTAGAATTCAGATCTCTAGAATTATTAAAATTCATTTTACTAAAAATCGTTCCGGTCTCTAAACATGCATTTATACTTTTGTAAATATATAAAAACTCTATGGAACATTGTAAATTAATCATTTTGACTTTTGGTAGTTGTAAAAATTTACGATCTTTTTTATTTTATCTTCTAATAGATTGCTAGCTACGATTATCGATCTTTAGTTCTCATGGTTGATTAACTAGATGAACAAGAATCTAATCTCATATCCTTTTCCGTAATTTTCTCATTAATTGTCGAGTATATTGAATTAATCTGTTTCTATGATGAAAAAAAGGAAAGTTTACACTGCGAGTAAAATAGTTAATGCACGAAACAAATTGCTGAAAGCAATATATGAATCATTACATCTTAAATCGAACTGAAATTTTATTTGTGTTGAATCAACCATATCGAGAAATGATTCACGATAATCTCATTTTCCAGCGGCGCTGGGAAAACGACACTTTTGGCCACCCTGGCTGGAAAAATCGCATCGACAACTGGAACGGTGTCAGTAAACGGAGAAACAGTTTCACGAACGATCATGTCAAAAATATCCAGTTATCTACCACAATCCGACGCTTTACCAACCTCCCTCACCGTACAGGAATTCTTATTGTTCTCGGTATTTAATTACTTTGCCATTAGCTAATTACCACAGACAAAGGCGACTACAACAGACGAGGAATTTTATTAGTCAAATTATAAATGTTAAACGTTAGTTGATAGCAGTCAATATTGAACGAGCCAGTAATTAGCTGTAAATATTACATATTAGTCGTTAATTATAAATATTGAATATTGGCTATTAGCTATTAATTACCATTTTCGGTACTTAATTTGCTTTGTAATTAATTAATTGCGACAGACGGAGAAAATTGCAACAAATAAATAGATACTAAATATCAGATACCAATTACCAGCCATAGATGTTAAATATAAAAAATTAGTTATTAGTTGTTAATTAATACTCTCGACATTTAATTACTTCGTAATTGATCAGTTACGATAGACAAATATTAGTTACAAGCATCAAATATATTAGTTATAATATCGAGTACATAAATATATAAATAAACGTTAAACATCAGTTACAATCGTTTTATTTATTATAGTCGTCTCTCTTAATTTATATTAAGAATAATTCACGACGAATCGGTTGGTTTATTCCAGTGCGCGATGAAGATGGACGTTAGCGGAGCACAAAGGAAATTCTTGTCAATGAAATTATCGATGGAACTGGGTCTGATCGATTGTAAAGATGTA
This sequence comes from Tetragonisca angustula, assembly GCA_036937485.2. NCBI lineage: Eukaryota > Metazoa > Arthropoda > Insecta > Hymenoptera > Apidae > Tetragonisca > Tetragonisca angustula. The sequence continues at coordinate 1,189,138 of JAWNGG020000040.1, read as the reverse complement.
TTGATATCCAGTTTGTCCGGTGGACAGAGGAAACGGCTTTCCTTGGCCAGTGAGTTGATTACCAAGCCAAAGATACTTTTCCTCGACGAACCGACGACGGGTAAGGGAAAATTGAGAGAAAAATCGATTTCAAGGTTCGTGAGAGAAAAACAATGTTAGGAGTGGTTATAATACTTGATGGTGTGTGTGATACGATTATTTTTCTACAACGAACGAATATGATTGGAGTAAAATTGGAACTTGATATTAATAAAACTATAAAATTTACCATTACAGTTGAGAGATATACTATTGTAAAATGTAATACCAAACGTATTTTATTAACTATTAACTGTAGAACTGTTAAAGTGGTCGAAACGTAAATTTAATTCGTGAATTTCCTTCCGTTTTAATGGAAATTCAATAAATTTGCAATTCTCGAATAATCTCTTGTCGATTTAAATAAATAAGAGTTTGTATCCTTTATTGTTGCATTGAAAATCTTTTTCTATCTTGTATGGTGTAATTTTATTGATACTTGAGTCTTCAATAATTTTAGTATTGAACAAAATCATGAAAAATGAAAAATACGAGAAGGAAAAATAAAGAATGAAAATTGTATATAATTAAATTAATCTTCTGAATTATATTAACTTTTGGAAAATGGAATTTCTCATTTGTTCGCTTAACGTGGCTTTGAAACTGCTTTTGTTTATTTTCTGAATCTCTTCGCGTTTCATTTCTGTTCTCTTTTTGTTTTCTACTTTTTAATTTTTCCACGCACGTAGTTAAAAAATTGCTCGTTTCCAATATAAACTCGAAGCAAGGAATCTCGTGATCAAATTCTAGGTTTGGACACGTTCTCAGCGATGCAAGTGGTGCAGACGTTAAGAGCCATAAGCGCGGAATCCATAATCTTTTGTACGATTCATCAACCAGGAATGGACATATACAGCCTTTTTACCCACGTATTATTATTATCTGACGGACGGACAGGTTACTTTGGTACTCTGGAAGATGCGACAAGATTTTTCTTGAGGTAACCAATTAACTTCTAACCATTTTTACCACCTACGATATTTTTTGTCTCGTAAATTAAAATTTTAAAAAATAAATATCTTTGGAGGCAAAAGATTCGTCTTCAACTGGCAACAGAAGTAATTAAATTAAATCAAACGGGTAGATTTTAGCCAAAACGAATAGAGTTAAACTGAAATTTCTAATCTTAGCTTAAACTTTTTGAAATACAGTCTTTCTTAATTTTAACCATTGGTATTTTTCACCTTGTAATTTAAATTTGCCTTTTTCATCTAACATCTAATTATCTTTTCCATTACCTAATGAAATAAACTTTACTAAAATGAAAATTGCCTGAAATAATTATTTACATAACTGAAATTTCTCGGAAGAGTGTTTATTTAAATAATATCTAATGTTTCAATAATAAAATATTGTTTTATGAAACTGAATCAATATCAATTTTGAGATATTACATTTCGAGTGTAACGAGAGACGTCAGATTATGTTTCCCCCAAATATCGTATACTGAAATCTAATAAAAGTTTTTCTCAAAGTAAAGTTCAAACTGTCGATCGAACACAGTCTAGGTTACGAATGTCCGGTTGGCTTCGACGAGTCCGAGTACTACATAAAACTCTTATCTCGAAGAAATCCGGAAACGTCCGCGACAAATCCCAATTGCGAGGACGCTGGACCCGAGGAACTTATCGATAAAATATGTCGAGCATTCTCACGATCCCCTCTCTCGAGGATTCCCGAAATCACCGATGCTAGAAATCTCGAAATCGAGCCTCAAGAAAGGTAACGAAGAATTTTTTAAGAAGAGGGGGAAAAAAGGGGAGGCAGGAGTACGTTGTTGAAACATATAGACGACTATTTCTGCAGTAGAAATCATTTGTAGAAAACCTGGATGCACGATACAATTTTCTTGGTTAACGTGGAGGATATGGACTCAAAATCGGAGAACGATGTTTCACGGATGGATTGCGTGGATCTCTTATTTCGTAAGTCATTGTGATTTTTTCTTCTTTTCTTAAAAATTTCTGAATTTCACGACTGGACAGCGGATTTTCATGCACAGTGAATATCTACACTATGCAAAAATATACTAAATAACTGAAGTAATAATATTCGCTTCAGAAATATTTGAGATATTAAAAGTGTTTTTGGAAAACAATTATTCATTCATTCCTCATTAACAAAAGGTGTTTAGAAATTGATGAAATTCATTCCTAATCCTTATCTATTTTAATTATCAACAATCTTAACTTTCACGTTAGTATTTGTTAAAAGATATTCAGATTTAAATAAATATTAAATATTATATATTTGTCACAGTTTTGATATTGATAATAAATAAAATTAAATTAAATTAAATTAAACTAATATAAATAATATAAATATATAAAGTAAAATTAAAAATAAAATTAAATAAAATTAATATAAATTTAAAGGGAACAAGTGTAAATCTGTTTCTTCACGGAATACAAAATAATTATCCAAATTATCAAACGCGAATCCATCCTTTAAAATATCAATTCAATCTCACGATTACGAGTTTTACTTAAACAAAGAGTAATAATTTTCCAAGAACATTACTCACTCATATAACAATCAAGCACTTTAAATAATTAAAAACGATTAACAGACTGCTCAATTTTTACGAACAGAAGAAACAATTCATTCTATTTGTGTATAAATACACTCAGGCATGAGTGTTTTATATATTTTTCCATAATGCGTGTACTGTAGGTGCACTTTAAATTTCTAAACGTGTACGATGAGAATCCACGCTCCAGTAATTAGAAACCAGAAGGCATTTGGTCCCCTTCGACACGAAATTCAAAAGCGCAACGTTCGCGAGCGCAAACTTGCTTGATTCTGTCAATAAAAGTGCGGTTAGGCGAGAGAAAGGAGGAAGGTGGTTGTAATTGAAATTAATCGCAGCTCTCCATGGCGGCAGTGGCCACTTTTTACACGGGGATTAATCCGCGTACGCAGGAGGGCGTGCAGAACGTGAGAGGCGCGTTGTACATGATGAGCTCTGAAATTTCGTTCACGGTGGCCTACTCCGTGATCTACGAATTCCCCGGCCAGCTTCTGATCTACCTTCGCGAGGACGGCGTTTATGGCAGCGGGCCCTATTACATCGCCACGTACTGCGGACTGGTAACGCTATGACTTTTTAGCTTCAACTTTTCGAACGAGATCTGACTTTTAACTCGTCTTTAATCTCGTGCCACGCACGTCGAGAATTTTTTATCCCAAAAGTTGCAATATTTAGTATATTTTAAGTGTAACCCAGGACAAATAATAAATTTATTACTTCCCAATCATTTCTATCCAGCGATATCATACCGACGAGAAGATTCAAAAAGAAAGCGACGAATTATTGTATACGGTCCGGTCACTCGTTATGGTCCGCAATCAATTGCCAGGCGCAAGTTGTTAAACGTTTCGAAATTTGATGCAAGTTCAAATTCCCATAATAATTTTCTATAATATTGTAGATGTGTAATACAAATGATGATTTATTTAATAATAATGACAACGAGACAATATATAATTAAACAAGACGAATAACACAAAGTAAACTCTCACGACTCTCATTGACTCCATTTTACAATTTGTTCAACTCTCCTCCTTTCAAAAAGAAAAGCTCTCCAGGCCTACGTTGTGCTTCTCGCACTCATATTTTCTCGTACTCATATTTTTATGGCCAACATAAAATACAACAACAACAGATTACAATAATAACCGATACTACAATATTCAAGTCCAAAAACTTGGCTGGTTACTTTAAAACGCGAATTTTTTTGTTCGCAAAGTATTATTTCGTTGCTTTCACTGCGTTATCACGTTGAGAATTGTACTTGTCTCCGGCGACTCGCATACGTGTGTTCAATCATTTCGATATACTTTTTACTGTTTAATAAATTTTATTACCTTGAAATCTTACCTTGGTAACCGATCATTATACTGCCGCGTCCCATGAGTCGACGACTCAGAAGTTGGTGCTCCTTTCGTACAGTGTTAGACACCCGCGGTCGTCCACGATCGTTCCTTTTTCCACAATTGTCGGGATCTTGTAGTAAATTCACTACTTCACGACTTTCTGTTAACTGTCTTGGCTATTTTTGTACAACAGACTAATGTTCTTCGTTTAATTTCAATATCGCGTGTATTTCAGTTGAATTTAACTCTCCGCCGCGACCAATTTTTACAAATTTATTCTTGTATGTTGTTACGTTAATTATTTCACGTTGTTACGCTTTCGATAGCTCCCGTGTGACTGAGGACAGCAAATATTCGGAATTGTTCGATCCTGTCTGCTCCGAGGCCACGGCCAGTATTTACATTTTCGTTTTTGCATTTCTGAGACTTCCGCGGTAATAACATTCGACATAATACACGTGGCTAATAAAATCTGAAATGTGATAATCTCTCTACTTACGATACATGATACAAGAAAACATAGAGTGTGCTATCTTTTCCTTGTCCTCGAGGTGATACAATCAACTTTATAATAAATGTGATAAATATTCAACGAAGAGTTGAACAAACCCCTTGAATGCTCTTTAAAATTGCTAGAAAAATCTAGAAGTTTAATATCGAACGAAGAGCATGCAATAAATTAAGAATGTATTTATTTATAAATAGATTTATTCAATAATAAGCTGCTCATAATAAGTTGTCGGCTTCGAACCTCCAACGAGTATTAATTATTTAATTATTTAATTATTTCGAGCATCTCAGATTATCTGTTTGATGATTTAATACGGACGTAAATGTTCAAAGTTAATCAAGAGACAGGAAGGACATTTAACGCAATAGCATAGTAATATAATAATAATGACAAAAATACATTCATTTCTGAATATATACTTTTTGATATATTTATTCGGTGCAATTTGTAATACGTTGTCCTCTTTGAATCTTTAGTGAAAGTATCTTCTACGAATGGTACTCTCGAGCTAAATACTGAAAAGTTTAATTAAATTGTAGCATTCTTACAATGTAAATACAATTTTCGCGATTCGAAGAAATTTGTTAATGAGCAGAATGCGCAAGCTCGCTTATTTTACTTTCATAATGAACGCGAATGTAGATTGCAACAAGTTCCAGAAAAAAAATATCAATATATATATATATAAAACTATGATGTACTAAATACATAGATTATATATATATATATGTATATATATACAGAGCAGACAAAAATGTATTTGCGGTCGCTATAACTACAAATGCTACTAATCCATTTTACGTAACTGATTAAATGACAAAATCTGATATGTTCTAGATGCATAAATATCTGGCCACGAATATAAGAAACGTGTTATAATACCTAGTCGATTAAATTAATTGTAAGAGCAAATATCGCTTCTGTTGAATTCGCTGGACACTACAATCTCGTGTCTTTTTAATTTTAAATGCTTTCAATTGTAGTTTGATTCGCAAATGAAACTAGAATTTCCTTCGCGTCGTTAGGAAATATTACAGAATCGTATAAATCTTCGAGTAATAACATGAACGCATAATTACGATTATTAATTTAAAATTAATAGATTGCACGAGGTTGCAACGCGCTCCCACCTCGTCCCTAGAACTTAACAATCCACTTTAAGAAATTAATAAAATTTCGAACGGTTCATCTCTTTTCTTATTTATTTATGTCATACAAAATTTGATTATACCATTCCTTTGAATATTATCAATATTCCACAAGACATATTTAAATTCTATTTCCTAAAAAGTGAAACATTAAAATAATTTTATTCCACATTTATTTTCCCATGTAGAGCATTTATGAACGATTCTTTACTTTTCTAAATATTAAAACATTAACACCAATCGTGCGTTTGCTTTGTGACGAACAGAGAAATAAGTCGAAAATATTTGTCGTGAATCATGCTAGTTGGATTCTAAATTGAAAGAAAAAATAAAATAAATATTTATTGTTAGTCATGCTTTCAGTAGTCACTAACGACTCTATAATTAGTAGTAACCGACTTAAAATAAATTCAAATAAATAATAATGAATATGTAATCTGACTTTGTTCCCAAAAATTGAAAACAAAATCGTTTCCATATACGCGTTATTAATTAAATCGGATCACTAAACTGAGAAAAATATATTTTTCAGATACCGAAAGCCATTCTACAGGCAGTAATGTTCACAACGGTGATATATCTCGTGGTAATCACTCGAATCGATTTGTTCAATTTTCTATTTTATTGCTCAATCACATCGACGAGTGCGATTTGCGCTATAGCGTATGGTTTAATGTTCTCCATCTGGATCGAGGACATTGATTTCATTTCACTGATCATGGTACCTATAGACATGCTCTTTTTACTAACTGCCGGCATGTTTTACAACCTCAGGTATTGTATACTTCAAGTAAAATATAGTTTAACATAGTTTAATCTCGTACCGTTAAAATTCCCGCGAGATTTGGAAAAATTAATAATAATAAACGCATCTACGCTGTTAAAGTTTAGTATGGCAGCATACTGAATCTTGGTTTGAAATTGCATGAAATTTCATTCAATAATGATATTATCCTTGTCATTTGTATTGTCCAAAAATTGAAACTCTTGGACAAACGAAAAATAATTTCATTCAAATTTTATCAATGCTGTTATAACAAATGGCTAAATCGAATGAGAAATATAATATGAAACACTCAGGAACAAATGCAAATGAAATAAAACGTGCAAAGTAATAAAGGCAGAAAGGGAATAAATAAAAGACACAGAAAATCCAAAAATATTTAAAGTTTACGTCAGAAATGCTCAGTGCTTGCGTAAAATCAAAAAAATATCACTCAAACTTTATCGATATTACATTTACAATGTTATAATAAATAATATAATAATAATACAAATTAACTTATAAGTAATAATAATATTATTATTGTAATTATTATATAATAAAATCAATGTTGCGTTAGTCGAAGAAAATATATAAACACAAGGATTAAATGAAATAAAAAATAACCGAGCAAGATTATAATTTCGAGAAGTTATAGCGATGCTCAAAGTTAGATAAAAGTAAAGTTTTAAAATAAAAAAAAAAAATATTTCGAACTGTTCGCGCGCGATGTTCAAAAATTAAGTAGACCGTAAAAATCGTAGCAACAGCTTGAGAACGAGCTGGAACTTTCTTACGGGTCGGCAGACTATAAAAGTAACGCTGATGTTTTCAGGTCGCTGCCCACATGTCTGACGTGTTTTAAATATTTCTCAATATTCTTTTACCTGAACGAAGCACTTTCCATAGTTTATTGGTCACGAGTAGATGACATCGGTGAGCAAACTGCATTTTTGAATAAATCACAACCAATTCTTTGCGACTTCTTTGATATTCTTTAAAGGATTGTTCATAAATATAAAGGGATGTTTCCTGGGAAAATTGGAAAGATGTATATCTAAAGCAAGAGATTTCAACCGAATCAGAATATAATCTCGTTCCCTTGATGATACAGTGGAACATCAATTTTATTTCAATTTTGAACTTTTTTTTTTTTGTGAAATGATTCGATTTAGATTTTAGGTTTATCAGAATTCAAGGTATTTGATTATAAAATTAGCTTTACTCTCGTGTCGAATTTAATTTATTATTCAATTTTGGAATTTCGATTCAATATAAATTTTAACTCCGTTAAAATTAAAGGCATTTAATCGTAATATTAACTTCCATTTTGATATCAAATTCGACTCTGTTCGTGGTTAGATTCTCAGTTTACAAACATTAAAGATATTTAATCATGAAATGGTTGAAATTTCGTAAATTTCCAATAATAAATTTTGCAAATAATTCGATATCGATGAATATTGACTAAAATTCGCAAAAAAAAGTTTTTTGCAATTGGTGTTGTAAATTAAAATTTATACGCGATTGCTCCTCTCTCTCGAGAAGGTTTAAGTAATTTACTTTGAGAAATGTCGTGTCTTTCAAGTAGTCGAACGAAATTCTAAAATCTGAGATAAATTTAACCCTCAAGTAGTGACTATAGTAATTTGCATCGCGTTGCAAAAATTCAAAGTTACTCTCCGTATGAACTTATTAATCAATTATTTGTAATTATAGTTGTTGTAAATATATTATTATATACAGTTATTTATAATTGTTATATATATATATATATATATATATATATATATATATTATAGAATTATTTTTTCGAGACATTGAGGATTTAATGATTTATTCCAAAGACTAATGACTCTCGTAATCGATCGAAACTCCGCTTTGAAATATACTTAACGTAACTAATTTTCTTAACGAGAGTTCAGATACGACTAGATATTAATTTAATTCGACTAACTTTCTTTTAGATTGTCAAGCGTCTAGTGATTTCCCCTGTCTACGAAACGGGGAACAAGTGCTCTCGGAATATGGATTCAAGAAGGCGAATCTCATCTGGGATTTCAGCGGTCTTCTACTCTTAACAATCGCGATGAATGTTCTTGGATACTTTGGTCTACGAAGGAGAAGGAAAATTAGAACGTTGCTGTAAATAACAATCCCACCAATCGTTTACGTAAAATAATTTATAACAAACGTATGATACATATCAATCTGTTTGACTTATATAACTTACGTGTCTTACAATTATCTTACACTAGACAAATATTTGTTAATAATAATAATAGCGTTGATGTCAATCATTCACGAATTTGTTAATTTAGTGAGATCAAGACCGATTATGCCGGTATTTATTTATTCATCCTCTGGTTAATTATAAATATAAAAAACGACGGTAATAATAAAACATATGTGCATTCTTCGAGGTACCCACACTTTTTTCTTTCAGAAAGAGAAACGAATTTAAGAACACACGTGTGTGTAAAACTGGGCGAAGCTTGGAGTTGGGTTATTCTTGGGTAAGCGTTAGTTGTTGTTAGACTGTAGATTCGTGTGCATTTATAAGAAATTTGAAAATTAAAATTGTATAGGAAGCAAATTACGTGGAAATAACATTATACTATACGAAAATAATTGTGTAAAACATATCTAAAACATATTACTTTCTATATATAATATTTAATATATTTATAATTACATTCTCACATCTATGAACCTCTAAATTACATTTAATTTAATTATTATAATTGTCGCACGATAAGTAATTGATAATCATATTTAAAATTGGATGACTATATTCAGTATATGTACATTTAAAAATTGTTTACATTATGTTCCCATTTTTGCATAGAAATCCACAGTCTAGTCATTGTGATTGTAAACGTCACGTTAAATGGACAAAGTATTGATAGAACGTCATGATAATTATCATTTGTACTTATTAATCTTCAATTTAAAGAATTGAAATCTCAAATTTGAATTGAAATTCTATAGGACTGCGATTTACTTTTCTCTTGAATCCGACAAGAAAATTTTTGACTCGACAAAAGGATCAATTTAATAGATTGGTTCTTTGCGACTTCTGTGCTTAATCACTAGGAAACCGGCCAAATGGCTAACGACAAAAATGACCAGAAGACCAACTATGTCCGTAACGTAGTGATTTGGTAAGTAGCCATATTTCTCCAGCACCCCTAGCCCACTGGAGATGCAAGGCTCTTCCGGATCCGGGGAACAATCTTTGGCATTAAAAATTCGCATGTAAAAAAACGGTTTTCCAACGATTTTATTTTGGAATTATTTGCTTTAATCCAATTGCAGAGATATTATGTAAATATTACGTTCTTTTCAGGAAGATTTGAAGGAGACACGTCTTGAAAATGAAAAAAAGTTACAAAGACTAAATAATTAAATAAATTAGTAAATTATGATTTCTTCCAAAAGATTTAAAGAAGACATTATATCCCGATTTAAAACGAGAAGGATCTACAGAGGATTAAACTAATTAATATTAAAATTTAATAAAGCTAGAAATTCGTTTCGTAGAAATAGGTGTTTAGTAATTAAATTTTTAATTATAGTATAGAGCTTTCAACTGCGTACTGTCATATTAAGCTTCGTGTGATCAATTTGAATTTTAACTGTGAAATTTTCATGTTCGGATAAAATACAAGCTCGGTGAACAAGTTACGTACTTATATGATCTATCAGAAGCCATTGCATCAAGGAAACTGCCTCGAGGCCGTAATAGAACTGTGACAGATATTTGAGCCACGCGATACCTGGCGCCAGGTGACTGTAAAAATTTATAAATAACAAAGAAATCTATCGAATTCATACACACTCGTTTTCATTAAAATTCATCTACTCATTTATATTTCATCTATTTCATTTATATCAATTTGCCGTTTGTCTATGTTCTTCGAAAAATGTATTTTTTAAATATTTTGAAAACTGAGTGAATAATAACAATAAACAGGCAAGAAGAAGAAAGAAAAACACGAAAATTTAAGAAAATGAAAACCAGAGAGAATGGAAAGAAGTTTAATTACTTATTGTCAAATGGAAAATTTAGTTGTGCATCACGGTTGGAATATCACATTTGCAACGTGAAAATTATGTTTTGCAAAAGAAGCGAAGAAAATTCATGATTGAACGTTATTTGGTTGCTCAAGGAGACAACGTAGTTTGAAATAATACACATTCCAAATATACGAGTTAAATTTGTTTTGTTAAATTATATTGTGGAATTTAATTGAAATTTGTAATCTTACTCGAGATGCAAGTAAATTCCGCAGAACATCAGGCCAAGGAAGTCCAGTGGCACGGAGAACAGAGAGGCAGTGTCTACCGATTGAAACGACGCTGACAAAAACAAACCTGTTCGACAAATTAAGGAGATCGCTGTTTTCATTTTTCGTACTTATACTCGAAATACTTACTTTTGTAAACTTTCTCACAACGCTTATATACTATTGATAAAACTCTCGTTAGTGTGATGGTAGTACGACGACCGAGAAGAATTTTTCTAAAAGATGATTAAAGTAACACTAATAAAAATTACCAATGAAACTCGTATTACTGTGATGATTGAGGGATTAACAGATAATTGAGACAACACCAATGTAAAATACTGTGATGATTGAGAAGAATTTTTCTAGGAAAATGTTTGATCTCTCCTTAATATTTTTGTGTAAGAGGTAAGATCCTCACCAAGAGCGGAAGCTGAAATGGCGCAGACAACTACAGGCAGGGCGAAGTAAACGAATCCTAAAAGTCCACCCCTCAGCCCGGTGATTGCGAATATGAAAGCCGAGTAGAGCAATGGCTGTATTATCGCCCCGGGTATCTGAAAATTTCCACGAAATCCAGTATATCCGCACATTGAAATCGGAAATTGGATTTCGCCGCCATTCAACCAGAGATGTAATATCTCGGAAGCATACAAAAGCCAGTATACAATTAAATCATGGCTGGCCTACTTTATTCTGATAAGCACTATCTACTTTATTCTATTCTGATAAATACGCCGAACGAATAATATAAAACAGATTCACATTTATATAACTTTTTAAATGACAATATACTTCCATTAAACAAACTAGTCGAATTTTCTTTATCTTTATTGTTAATTTGTTACGTTTCGTCAATTAGCATACGATAATAATTCCAAAAATTTCATCAAGTTTACTTCCATTAAATTCGCAATAAAATTCGTTATTTTAAAAAAGGCCATTTATTACCATTCTGTAATATATTAATATGTATTATTGTTATATAATTATAATTATATTATTATATTATTACAATATTAATATAATAATAATTATTATTATTATATTAATACAATACTAATACGATATTATTATTAAAATTGGACAGAAAACTCTAGGCATTGATGAACGACTCGATGATCTCACCAGAACGATAACCTTGCTGATGTAGTATGGCGTCGGGCCATAGAGTCCGCTGGCGATGTCCCTCAACAGAAGTGGCAGTTCTCGTGGGAACGTATAGAAAACAGCATAATTAAACGTGAACACAGTTTCGACCACCACCAGGTACAGAAGACCTTGCATATTCTGTATGCTACCTTGATCTAACGCCTGGCCGGTGATGTTCATGTACGGCAGCGATATCAGCAACCCTATAAACTTTAAACGGTCGTCGTGTCGATTGTTTGGAGAGTGGATGTCAGCCAAAATTAGGAAATGAGAATTGATTTCGCACAGGGAGAAAGCAAGAAATGGACTTGAGGACTGTAAAATTCGAGTTTTACGTCAAAGTGGAATTGGCTGGAGCGATTTGCATACGCGTATTTAAATTTCAAACGAGCGTTCGCGGAATTTCGCGTTCGACGAGATTTCGAAAATTAGGGGTGGGAGGGGGAATTCATTTTGGATCGGGGACAGAGTGGATTCGAAGATACTCGTACTTTGTATACCGATTGGAGAATTTCGAGGATCGGCGAATCGCAAGAGCAATTGGAGCATCAAGAGTTTGAGATCTCATCGATTTTCTTCGATTTCGTCATAAAGGATCTCTGAAATTCCCCGTTTACAAACCCAAAGTTCGACGACGCGAATTGCTCATCCGACACGGAGGAAATCGTACGTAAAACACTCGTGCAGACGCAACATTAGTCCAATGGTTTTCGGATTATCGGGGAACTTGGGACTTAACCCACTACTACTAAGTCTGAAACACGTGAAACAGTGGCGGTGGCCGCGATACAGGAACGCTTCAGAGCGTAAAAGCGTAGGAAGGAAGGCGAAAGAGGATCAGACGGCTTAAACGTGGTCAAAGGGGAAGCTCGGCGTGTAGGACAGAGTCTGATATCTCACCATGTACGTTATAAATCGCAAGAGCAAAGAGGCCGAGTTCTTCTTGGAATCGACGTACGTACGCCACATGAGCCAACGGAGCTGCGTCAGTGTGCGAGCTTTTTTGAAATCTTTCGGGGACAAAGAGGCCTGCGAGAATATTGCCGGCAGCTCGCTCGATTCCGCAGCGCACGAGTATTCGATCAGTTTCGACACCCTTTGACCGTATTTCGATTTCTCGTACTGATCGCAGATCCAATTCACCTGTGTGCGGGTGATTATTGATTCATGCGGATAATTCGTACAGAAGACGCTTTCTTTGTTACTTTCTTTTCTCGTTAGAGGTAGAACTTGTCACGTATAAAAATATGTCAAATGACGTTAGAAATACTTTTCAATATTGACTTTGATGTTTGTCGTTCAAGTACTATTGATGTGCACATGGATATTGTCACGATGAAATAATGTGAAATTGTTTCAGAGAATAAAGTAATTTTGTGTTATTAAAATTCTTGAAATTAATCACGGAAACTAATGCCAATCAAACGTGTGTCCAGGGAAATGACGCGTCGAGCGTTACGTAAGAGAAATTATACAGGGTGTCTCGTTACTCGAGTAAAAAGCTGAGAAAAAAAAAACAAGTCGAAAAGAATGCGTAAAATTTTTTCATTAAAGCCTCTGTTCCCGAGAAAATCGAATTTGAAAATTTACCAAGTACACTTGAACTTAGTTCATTCCTTGATAGACAGACGCGAATAATGGACACGAGGATATTCTGTGCGCAAAAATAAGCGAAACGTGTGGAATAAAATTTTTTCGTTTAAGAAAAACTCGATAAATTTTCAAACCTGATTTTCTCTTTGATAAAAAGGCTTTGACGAAGACATTTTATTCTTCCTTCTCGACTCGTTTTTCACGCAGAATTATCTCCTACTCGGTTGTATTGTTATTAGTATACAGAGACATTCTGTATACCGCGTATTTTCTTATCTCGTCAAATTTTGAGAGTTTCGTTTCGAGTACCTTTTTGTAGCTTTCAGCTTCTTTACCACGAACGATGGACAGCTGAGAAACGAAGAACTCGGCGTTGTTGAAGGTTGGAGGACAACGTAGTTCCAAGCTGAAAATTGTGCGCTTGTTTTATGAAATAGCGTACGAATAATAGCGTAGTGATCGAATGAAATGAAATATTTCTGTTCTTTTTAAAGAAAGAGTAGCAATTTGTAATTTAAACACGAATTGAATTCTACACAAGTCAGAAAATAAATCAGAAACTCAGACATTTAAGTCGAAATATTGTATCACTCTCAAATTGAATTGAATTTATTCTTGGAAGGAACTTTTGGAAGGACGTGCAATTTGAATTAGACTAAATTTAATACTCTGTGCACGATGTGATAATACTGAAAAATTAATCTTAAATTAAATTAAATTATTGTTGAATCCCTTCCCATTTGAATCAAAGTAAATTTAGTCCCTGCTCTGTACACTGATAATAAAATTCTACGGAATAAACGACTGACCACGTTTCGAAATCTTACTAAAAAAATTGAAACGCTTCGAGCAAGTGTCTGAATGAAAATAAATAATCAAACCTGTCGAAAAAGTTCGTGGCATCAATGGAGGAACCTTGAAAAGCAACCCTGCCGCCGGAGAGCAGTAGAACCTCGTGGAAGATTTCCAACAAACCGGAAGCAGGCTGATGCAACGAGCATATGACTATCCTTCCGCTCGCCGCGACTTCCCTCAACGTCTTCACTACAGTCATTGCCCCGTAACTGTCCAAACCCGTTGTTGGCTCGTCGCAAAAGAGAATGCTCGGTTCGGTGAGTAGCTAAAAAAATTCTCTACCCTATGTGTATTTCGTATTAAGGAAATTGCGGGTCCACAATGCACGTGAGTCTTCTCAACAGAATCTCTCGCATATAATACATGTGTATGCTAGTCATGTATACAATTTGTGACACAGAAAAGGGGCGAATCGCGAGAAAATGTCGTTGTCCGGCTTTACGAGTCTTTCTTTCGTGAATTTAGACAAGGTACTCGAGAACACGCCGACAAATGATAACATGAACACTCGCTTTTCTTATTTTGTAATATTCTGAATTCCGTTTCAGAGAAATTTAATATCTTCAATTGCTTTTTGTACTCCTTCCCTCGTGTTTTAAATTTTAACTCGGCGAACTCGGCAAAATTGCAATTGAGGTGCGAATTTAAAAACGAATTTACCTTAAATTATCCGACAATAAATAATAAATTAATTATTACCCGAACTTTCAAAAATTCATTCGTTTCTCCTTTATCTAACTATATGGAGGAGGTGTATTGATTTTCGGAAATCTTACTTGAACAGCCAGGGTGACGCGTTTCCTTTCTCCACCAGAAAGGGCGGACAGTTTTGTGCCGGTGCTTTTCGCTAGACCGAGTTCTCCAAGCAGAGTCATTATACGTTGCTTCCTGACGCTGGCCCTCAGCCTCCGGTCCATTTTCATGCACGCCTTGATCAAGTCAAGAACAATCGCCAAGTTTTAATGGGTCAGAAACCCGATCGTTCAACGTTTAAACGAATTATTAGACGCGGATGAGCACTTCGTGAAGCACTCTCGACGAAAATTTGTACGAAATTTCAAAATGAAATTTGATAATCGGTTTCGCTTATAACATATAACGGACCTTGGAGGACTGTACAGCTGTTTGATGAGAGAGATTTGAGATTGATTTCATAACAGATAGACGGAACTTGATATTTCGAATTTTTGGCTAGTGAACATAAGAATCGTGCAAAGTATGAAAATTATGAACTCTAATGAAAGGAGGAAAAGAAATTATCAAAATCATGATCAACGTTAAAAATTACGAGAATCGTGATGAAAATAAAAAGAAATTACATGAAAGTTATAAAGTACAACAGTTGTAATGAACGGTAGAATTCAAAGAAATAATAAACAAACGAAGATCATAATTCATAGCTGAATTACAGATATTTATGCACTGATAAAAAAAGAAATGAAAATTCGAAGAAATGTGCAAGATGCACGTATAAAAAATATCCGATTGTATAATTTTATAATATTTAATCAACTAAGTTCCAATTAAAAGGCCTTTCACATCTCGGTTGCATTTAAAAAGATACGTAGTTTTGTAAAAAATTTTGTCAAATAGAGAATAAAAAATAACACTTAGATGTCATTAAAAAAGGAAATTCAATTCTGAACGATTGAAATCACAATTTCGTATTTACTAATGGTAAATCGTCACTGATAAACATTTCCAGTGAAGACGTGAAAAAGCAGAGGCAAGGTGTTTCTTACAAAACTATCTCAGTTTCATTGTGTTTAACTCGATTTGAGAATCGACCTATCAAAGCGACGTAATTCAATATCGTTATACAACCGAGATAAATTACCTCTGGAATATTAATCGCTTCATCGATCTCAAGTACAATCGCGAACAAAAAGCAATTATTTAAAATCGCTAATCGACGAGTTTACCGAGCAATTATTCGTGCCATGTGAACAATCCCATAAACTTCTACCGGTTCTTGCTTATCTACGATTCGATCGTACCTTTTTTTTTTTTTTCTTCTGAGATCGATTGCCAGCGTTTGAACGACAGTCATTAATCAAGAACGATTTATGATACCTATCGTCGGTAATAAAAGCTTTTCAACGTCTTATAACTGTTCTACATCCACCATTTTTCTTCCTTTTGTATTTACAGTTCTTTAATCAATTTTTAATAGCTGAGAAAAGATCGATGTCATATGGGTAACGAGACATTTGAAAAATTATGGAAAGATTGACTTTTACTTTGCGCGTGTAGATTGTCGAAGAACAGATATATTCTTTTATTTGGTGATTTTATTTCATCAAAATTTATTTGTTGCTAAATTGTATTAGTATTATTTTTTTTCTTTCGAATCTAGTTTAATTCTACTCCATTAAATTCTATGATTCTACATCCACAACTTCATGATTCCGTAATTGTGTAATTTTGTGATTTTATAATCTTTCGATTTAATTCTACGATTGATTCATTTATTCAATCAAGATTAAACCATTTAAACTACTATTATATAAATCTTGTGGTATAACAATTATACTTCTGCACTCTATATTATATTATTAACTATATTAATTTTCATATAAATTAAAATTATTATATTATTGATTATTAGTTACGTCATGTTTTTTATTTAAAATTACTTCAATTATAAGTATAACAATTATACTACTCTACTTCTACACTCTATATTCTATTATTAACTATATTAATTGTCGTATAAATTAATATTATTATATTATTGATTATTAGTTATATTATATTTCTTATTTAAATCAAAGTTCAATTAAAATCGTGTATACGATATAATATTTATCATGAAAATGCGAACAATGATATATTAAAATTAAAATTGAAGAAACAGAAATGCAAAAATCATAAAATGGTTAATTAAAGCAATTGAACGAACCATAAATTCCATGTGCTCGAGGATTGTCAGCGATTCGACAGCCAGGTCCGTTTGTGGAACGAATCCAGATATCCTTATCATCTGCCCGGTATCGATGGGCTTCCCGTTTAACAGAACGTCACCTGTCGCTTTCCCTATCGATTGAAAATTCATACTGATCAAAATTCTGCCAACTTTGATCGCAAATATGGCAAAATGGCAAAATGAAGGCGAATATTTCGAAATGGAGACTCTAGAGAGAAAGAAAGAAATTCTCTTATATCAAGAACTTGCGACAATTGTCCTCTAGAAACTGTATTATAATTATTATTAAATTGTAATATAATTATAACAATTACTGAAGAATTATATTTCATTATATAATTGTTTACCCATTAAGGACCAAGTAATAGTTATAAATAATTAACTATTTAACAAATAGACGTAAATCTAAACGTACTGAATAAATCGAAATTTTATAACTGTGCTGTTAAGAAAGAAAATTTCATGACGTAGAAAATTTGAAAATTTACAGAGTTGCATTAACGGTGGTTCTTAAAGAAATTTTGCTCGTGAAAAATCTATCCAAACAAACAAAGAATATCTCGACTAACAGAGATGCACTACTCAAACACAACTAAGAATTTCCTCAATGATTTCAAATTTCAGTCAACAAACAAGTCCGTATTCTTCTCTCACATTCTCCCTCGCAAAGATGTTTTCTCATACAATATCTTTCATTTCAATATCTGCTCTAGATGACTAACTCTACAATTTCTCTACCATTTCGGTTTTGCTGCAATTCGTGAAACGCAAGAAAGAAAGATGAAACTTACGAACCTTTCACACGGCGGCTGATCGTCGCGAGCAACGTGGTTTTCCCGGCGCCGCTGCAAAAGCGAGAATTTTTTTTTTTTAGTAACGAATTTTCCACGCATTGAAAACAATTAACCCCGGAATACTAAGCACTCGTAATTCCCGCCAGCCACGCCCTCAACATCCAATTTTATTTCCATCTTTTCCCTTAATATGCGGACTATAATATTAAACGCGTCAGCGGACTGTATCTGGAATCGAGGATGAAGAGGGCAGAGATTACTACGATTTGCAAATTTTGCACGTAAAGATAAAACTCTTAATAATCAGTGAATTGTTCCTAATGGTCCGAAATACTTTTAGTGATCACATAGAAAATTAAAAGAATGGTAAGAATTATTTTTATAGACGGAGCCGAATATTTCAATAATTTAATACACATTGATCGATAATTGCCACGGTAATTGATAATTTAATTAAGACAGACGAAACAGATTTGTAATTCGTTTAGTATTCCAGGGTTGAAAGAAAAGTGTTGGAGGAAGTGTTACCTTGGTCCCATAATCGCCATCAACATTCCAGAATTAACGATACCGTTGACTAGAAGTATATCGAAGAATTAATTACTTCATTGGTCTATTATTCCAATTCTTTTATGGATCATAGACTGTAAATTGAATTTTTTTAATTACTTTGCTTTATTGAATTATACCTCCATTGAGCAGCTGAATGAATTCAGTGTGTTGGAGACCGAAAATTGCTCGAAGACTACCGCCATTGACCTTTTTCTCCACCGTGTACGAAATGTTTCTCCAAGTGAAACACAAATCTTTTAATATGTTTGGCTGCAGCATTGGATACCTCACGCTGCGCGTCGTCTAAAAAAAAAAAAAAAAAAAAATGCGCGGTTTAATTTCAAAATTTGCTCACGCGATACTGATTCGTTTACTTTCTCTTCTTCAAATGTCGAATGGTCAAACTTTTATTTGAATAGTTTTATGTTTCAAATTGTAATTTGCGTTGAAATATTTTTACGATTCAAACTTCACTGCTCTTTACCAATCAGCTCGTTTTTATTAAACAATTAAATTCACTTCTTAAATTATTTATATTTTCATTGCTTGATGAAGAAAGAAAAAAATTTTTTTGAATGAAGAATCTAACATGCTTTTTAATATACTATTTAAAAAGCTTGATATACATTTTCTTCTCTGGACAAACAGAAAACAAAATTAATTTACCAATGTATGTTGACAAATTTTCACACAATCGTCACGAGTTGAATTAAAAAGAAAAACAAATGAACGAAGATAGAAACGAAATCGATGTAATAATATTCATTCAACTTCTAATGCGATTTTCGTGTTTGAAAGGTGGATATCATTGGCTCGTTCGATTCGTAATTACATATTTGGAATATGACACAAGTCAGAAATATAAAACGCGAAAAATCGAGGGAAGAGATATAAATGGTCTCGTGACGAAATGAGATTGTAATTATTCAAAAATCGTCCTTGTGATGAGCGCCCTTCCACTAATAACGTCTCATTAATATGTTAGGGGTCAGGTTCGATTACATAAAGCACAAGTCTGGCTTGTGCGCCGCCATCTTTAACCAACTGGCGTCAGATTGTTTATACTGTACTTACATAAGTTTATAAAATACTTGGCTGTACACGCAGGATTAATCTAAAATTATAGTCAATTTATGATATAAGATTGTATGAGATTATATTTATGATATGATATTATAATAAATAATTATGATATACTTGTGATGTGAGATTATATTTGATTGTAGAAAAATTTTGTAATACAATAAATTTATAATTAACACCCAATATAATGAGTAAGTAATTTATCTTTTTTAAATTTCTTACCATAGAATGAAACTGATATGTGACGTGTTGAAAAATTGTGTTGTACAACTGAGATAATTTCAAGTGTAAATTTTAACTTCAAATGTGAGAGTTATTATGGGAAATATGAATTTTTTTTTAATTAAGTAGGTGACAACACGGTGTTCAAACATTAAACAATGTCTTGCATTTGGAACTATTGCAGATGTTAAATTTCATGCATATTTTTATAAATATAATCAAAGAAATGAAAATTTAAGAACTATTCTACTTATTTATTAATTATTACAGATTTAATCTAGATATTTTAGATTTAGATTAGAATTAAATATCTATATTTTGTACTTCAACGCTTTCAAATTTTCTATACAATATTTTTCTGCCATTCCTCGCCATATTGAAGTTACAGTTCACATTTGAAATCATCTGAGATAAATAATAGATTTTTTTCACCATATGTAGCATAAGCACTGTTTTGGAGAAAAAAGATTGCTCACCTCAAAAGTATTTTAGTACAAATTTTAATATCCGCATTAAACGTCAAATTGAAATTACAATATCCAGCTAATTGAAACTTCGTAAGAATGTTGAGACAAGTTGATTGACACTGTCAAAGCGATACTAGAAATCTAACATGGACAAATCTTCTGACTCGAATATTATAGAGTAATACACCATGTAACCTACATATACATATGTATAGTAATACAACGTATCAAACCGCAAACCTTCACAAAGATTATTACCTTCGCATGAATTTTCTTGCGAAAAGTGACAATATTATATGTACAGAATGAATATCTTGATACTTGATACTTATTTTGCTTTAAAGTATACTGCAGTGTGTCTTACAAAATGCAGCGTAGAAGAGAAGGTAAAGTAAATTAAGAAGAAAAGTTATTAAATAATATCTTTCCACAGGCAAAACTAAAATATCACGTAACAAAAAATCCATAAAAAGTTACAACAAAAATATGAAACGCAAAATTGTGTATAGTTAACGGCGTAGTTGCGTACATTTCAAAGTGTAGTCCTCGTTTTAGTGATCTAAAATTGATATCAAAGTGTTATCGAATTTACTGTCGAATGAATTTCATATCGAATTTGTTGAATTCTTTCAAGCGTAATTTTGATTCTTATGATCAATACTTCTCTATTGTAAATGTTTGCTTATCAAACATATTAATATTTCTTTGTAAATTGAAAGGTAAAATATAAAAATGTAAAATCTTAGGGACGATTTGGGAAGATGAGAAAATTGATCCTTGTCCATTAATCCATCATTAAAATTGATGGATATGATATTTTTGTTATAACTTTTCGCTACATAATATTTCAATCTTATTTTTACCTGTAGAACATAGTAACAGAGTTTGAACACTAAAATGCGGGACACCCTGTTTACATCTAGTTTCTAAATGACAAATTGACAGTATCATCTCTGATGACCAACCATTTTCTTTCTTTCAACGTTTAAACTTTGTGTTGACAAAATAATCAAATTTACAATAAGAGATGCAAATAAGATGAGATGGAAATTTACTTTGATACTTGGCACGTTTCCAAATTAATTTTCTAGAACACGGAGTCTCATTGTAAAAAACATTATTCTTCGTTTTATCGCGGAGAATCACATTTTGGATTGAGTGTATTATGTAATGGATGGGACGAGTGTGTGTTTTAGAATGTATGAATAGTTTAATACTCTTTGAACGTAACCTAGTACTACTGCAACGATATTGATAACGTGTATCGATAAGTAATCAATAAATGAAGCTCATTTTTTATTGAAATTTGCTTTTTAAA
Organism: Tetragonisca angustula; assembly: GCA_036937485.2. NCBI lineage: Eukaryota > Metazoa > Arthropoda > Insecta > Hymenoptera > Apidae > Tetragonisca > Tetragonisca angustula. Next base: position 1,167,511 of record JAWNGG020000040.1, on the reverse strand, counting down.
TTATTTGTATTTTTGCTGTTTAATATAAGGAAAAAGAAGAGTTTCCAAGTATTAATAAAATTAAATGAATAAAAATATTAGTAACATTCATCGCAATGAAAATTATTTTCAAACATTTCTCACAATCTTTTCTCGTATAAATAAACAAAAATTATTTAAAAAATCTAGTGCATATAATTTACATATCCGTTTAAATGCCCAAGTTGGATAATCTAATTTTCTTTTTCCTCTTTCAATATCTCTGACATCAAAAATATTACGAAATACAGAAAGTCAACAATCACTACTAATCATCATGTATCATTGACGACGAATGTGTGGAATTCATTTGAATTTACAAATGGAATTCAATTTAATTTATACATTAAGGTGTGAAACATTTTATTGAATCAAATTAAATTTTATATACTTACTGGAATGTATCATACTTACTCTAACCGTATCGTACAAGATCATCCTGCTGAATCACTATAATAAATAGATCCACAGGCTTCCATCGATCCAGTCACAAATCACGCATCCACCAAGATACTATTCAACAAAGCAACAAAATATTCCAAGTCTACGTAAGAGCAACCTCTATTGCGATTCCAATGAATCTTCGACGTCAAAATACTTTGAAAACCCATTGGATATCGCACGACCAACATTATGTAACATATTCACGTAGAAACGGACGATGCATAAATCACTCGAATAATTTCTTGCTATTATTTAGGTAATCTCGTTGAATGCTCTTCGTATAAGAAGCAATAATATTTTACTGTCAAAAACTGTTAACTTGTTATAATTTTCTTGTTATTATGCGTAAGGAAATTTCCATACACGGCCGCTTACGACTCGAAACGAAGCATTCGCTTTTAAAATTCACCAACGGATGAAAATCACAGGTATCCACGGTGGTTTCTATGGGGACACTGAACTGACGACGATGTATCGTGTGTTGGCTCTGGCAGTGGCGTTTCGGATGACCGAAGAAGAGGATCGAGACGGAAACGGAGCTGGTCGGCTTGCAGTAACCGGAGGCGAATGCTGCCCGCGACAACACGATACTATCGCGAGTGGTTTTGTGGAGGAATAAGCGAGCGTGTTGTCTTATATGCAACGGAAGGCTGTTACACAACGAGAACTATGATACGACGAACTCGTTGGTGGAAACAGTGAAAGGATTACGCAGCAAGAAGGTGCTTTAACGCATTCCGACGCGGATTGGCGGATCTTCGTCGCGTTAGTTACTTTTCATGGCGTGTAGTGGATGGTTAATGGTTCTCCTGTTTTTATGTGTCTTTCTTTCTTTTTTTACACTCGAGAGGAATTTGGACGTGGGTACTGTGTCGCGCCGAAATTTTAGTCAAAAGTTTAAGTTGTAGTACGTTCCCACTTCAGATATATTTATTATACTGTGGTAATGTATTTTTTAATTATTTAATAAATATCAGTGACATCAATTTGTATCAATAATTTAATATCCTAGATATAACTAGATAGAACATAATTGTTCGTTCTCTCACATTTTTCGCTGAAAACCGACAAGTAACATTTCAGATTCCTCGAGAATCGATCTTCTCAAACTTCTTTCTAGTTTTAGCCTTTCTTCGTGAAAGAAAAAAAAGCAAAGGTAATCCTAGATTCCGCGAATCTATCTACGTTCGAACCTCTTGCTCTTATATTTTCCTTCAAAAAAAAAAAAAAAAAAAGAAAATAAAGAAACACCCTAGCCTTCAAGAATCAATCAAACTTCTCCTACTCTTTCTCTGATCCTTCTCTTGGAAAAACCGAAAAACCGAGGTAACACTCTGGACTTTCAGAAACAATAAAAATCACGAATCAATCTTTTCGAACTTCCATCCCACTCTTTGCTTTGAAAAAATAACCTCTTGTATCGTCCTTTAAAAAAAAGGAAGCTGAACAAACAGTCGAGAATCGCTCCGAGAATCATTCAAAGTTACAAATCTCATCCTCTTCGAACCTCTCTCGCCCGTTCTTTCATTCTTTTCTTGAAAAAGAAAAAATAAAAAGAAGTCCAATGAAAACACCATAAATTGTGAGGATCGATGGAATCAACGTACGTGCGATGGAAAAACTCGCGGGGGTAAAAAACGAAACGGTGACGGAGAGGAGTCCTGAAATCGACGGCAGAGCGACCGCAATCGCAATAAAACGATGGAAATATTGGAATCGGCGCAATATGATTCCGCGACGGATCGCGAAATGAAACGAAACAATGTTTGCGTTGCGCGGAACGTCGAATGCCTCTCCCTTTCACCCTCTATCGTCCCGCCGTTTCCCTTGCCCTTTCCGTCGCTGGTTTTCGCTCGCCGCTTTCACCCCGGCTGGGAATCGAGGATTTGTTAATATCGAGCGCCTAGCTAGTACCTTGCCAAAATGGCTGACGTTTAGTCGTACCTTAGTTCCGATTTAACCGAACGTCCAATCGCGACGCGTAACCCCGCGTAACGCGTGTTCAAGACGTATAATTAACATTTTAATTCGTTACAGCGCTAAAGCGACAACGCTTGTTTGTTTATTCCGCTCGTTGTTACTTTTTTCTACCACTTTGGAAATTGTGCGTTCAGGGATTTTTGGAGATTTGAGGGTTCTTTGGGTTAGGTTTGGATGCATGGGTTATATAAGAATATTTTATTTTTTGATGATACTTTTACTTCTTTTGAGAACAACCGCAAGGTGTATGTATCTATGCACTCTACTGACTCTATTTTAAATTTTTGTGGAGTATTGTAGTTTCTTTTGGATACTTGATGCTCGATTTAGATACTAGAAACAATTTAAAATTTACTCGTCAACTCGTCGAAGACCTCTGTTTTTATTATGATGATTGTTTGTAATTCCAACAACATCATTGGGCGCTAACTGTACCAGGATGATTATTTGTGACCTTTGTTGTGCACATGTAATATATATACACGTATCTATGGTCAGAACGTGTGGTCGACGCACGCGAAAATACCATGGCAGCTCTACCTCGCGGGGCTGAACCGGAAGATTTCCAAATCGGAGCAGAGAACGGGAGAAGAGAAGAACGGAATTGCGAGAAACGAGGAGAAAAATATCCCTTTCGGAGAAGAAGTTTTGTGCTCTTGGTCATCTTCTTTTACAAGGAAGGAATAGTAAAGGTGCTGTAAGTTCATCTTCTTGTACCGGGGAAAATTTTGTGGAAGTGCCGTGAGTCGCAAGAGCACTAAGGTACCAGTCTCGAGAACGCTGATAATGAGTTACCGATTATCCGAAGAAATTCGGTCTCCTCGGCGTTAGCAAAAGAAGGAGCGCTCGTTTTGCTGTTGATAGAAAGTATCGTTTCTCTGTTAGCCTCTAGTTGGCTAGTTGAATTTCGATTTAATTCTCTCTCGCTATCCCGATTTCTCCGAATGTCTCGTATATGATTTTGATTAACACCTGCCAACCAGTCAGTTTACATTTCCCATGAGTAAATAATATCTAAACGTGGAGTATTGTTTTCAAAACAATGGAAAAATAGATGTGCAGCATGAACCAGAACGTTTGCATATTACGCAATGCTCGTTTATATTATTATTTTTTCTTTAACTTGGTAAAAATGTTTAAGTATCATAAGAATTCTAATAAATATCTTGGGATTATTTTTTAAATCCAGGAACAATTGGAGGAATCTATATCTAGATGTAAATTATAACTTGTCTGTCCACAAAGGGTTAAAATCTACAGTGTGATGAGACTTTTATTTAAAGAATGTTTACCACTTAAATCTGTAATGTCATAAAACTTGATCTGTTAGGCAACTTTTATTTAAAACGAAATATTTATTAGCTCATTTTGATTAACTACGTCATTCCGATTATTTTGTTTTAGATCAGCAAATTCTGAATTCTCTCTGGAATAAGGATTTATCTATGAAGGAAGTAGATTTTTTTTATCATTGTATTAGTGTCAAATTAGTTTTAATAAATTCTATAATTAATTTTACTGATGAATATTAAAATGAGCATGTCATTTTAAACAAATAAAAAAAAAAATAAAAATATAGATATCTAAGATTAAACACTTACTAATTATCAAAACTATAATCCTGGCCATAAATATATTCCAAATACTGAAATTAAAAATGACTGGAACGAAATTAAAAATATATAAATAATTAAGTAAAAAGGTAAAGTATTGAAATTAACACTTTATATATAATTAAAAATCTTATCATAATGATATATGGAAATTTTATATCTTATTAAATTTATTTCCTTCCAAAGGAATAACCTAATCTTCACCAGGTTATCTAAAACTTATCTAACCTAAAATCTACCTGAACCTTCTAACCTAAAATCTATCTGAATCTTCAATCCCAGATTGGTCCAAAAATCAATAAAAATTCGATTCAAAAAATTCGAAAAAGACCAAAAAGACTCACTAACAGAATTTAATCATCGGAAAAGAATCTTAAAGGAAAGAAGAAATAAAAGTGACTTGACGCGTCGCGAATTTTCTAATCACACTGTACACATTCGCATCGACGTCCGTTCAACAGCTGACTGTGTTAAACCGGCGCTTAAACAAGTAAACGAGCGAAACATCACCTAATCGCGACGCGAGCAGTTAACAGGCGTGCGTCTCTGTCTATCGTTGAAATTAAGTTGAAATTAATTTAATCGTCCATTACGCCAGCGATCTGGCATCCATTAAAAGTATCGACAAGTAATTAGAAGATTAAAATCTCAACGAGGATGTGTTCCAATTCGACCACCGTGTTGTTGAAAAAACGAGAAAGAACGCAAAATTGGTTGCCAGAAGAGAAGAACGCTTTATTCTCGTTGATCAAAGAGCACGTTAATGCGATCGAGAACAAAAAGATCGACGCGGCAGCTTCCGCCATGAAAACCTTCGCTTGGCAACAGATCTACTCGGATTTTCGTGGGAGATTCTCCACGGACAGAGATATCACTAGAATAAGGGAACAGTGGAGGAGAATGAAGGGACAGGCGAGGATGGAAATGTACACCTTTGCTGAGAAGGTTAATCGATTGTCGAATTCATTTTATCGATTTAACTCGTTAAACTGTCACCGGTTACCGGTTATTTCTGTTCAGTCATAATTAGAAATGTGCAAATTTGTATGAATACAATTGGACGACAATTTTATAATTTTACATTTTCATTGCATCAAATACTTACATTTTTATTATATTTAGAATTTTATATTTTTATAAAACTTCCCAAACAGAAGTTTGTTTCCACTATTAAATATCGTAAGTAGATTCGCGGATTTTTTGTATCTATACAGAATTGAAAGATTTATGATCTTTGAAATCTCCATGTAACGTTCTATTTTAATTTGCGTGAAAATGATTTGGAGTCTACCGATAATGACTATAAAATTAAAAATAATACTATAGAATAGCATTTATTTTCGTCATCGACATCAATAGGAAATATATTTAAATGGCTAAAAAGATTATTTAAAAGTCAGATTGGATTATTTGATCTAAACAACGAAACTTCAATTTTTATTTATTTTTATTTCGTCTGTGCTCGTGCAAATATAAACACGAGTATTTTTCTAATCTAATTTTATGCCGAATATAAAGAAAAAATACATAATTTTCTATTTAAAAATGTATTAACCTGCACTAAGAAAAATTATAAATTCTTTCATTCTCGCACATTAAAATTAAAATACCTACTTTGAACAATCTACTTTTCCCATCTTTCTGCGAAAAGTAACAGATAACGATAAAAATTAGGTGAAGACTCTAGGTCCAGAAGAGGCAGCCAAATGTCGTCCATCGAACCTGTCCATCGAGGTATGGAAACTAATGGAAAAGGCGAGAAAAAACGACGGGGATGAGGATCGTTCCGACGAAAATGGTCGAGAAAGTCCCGAGAATTCCAGCTTGCAAGCGTTCCTGAACAAGCTGACGGCCTCCACAGCGGAAATAACCACGGTGAACGAAATTAAAGTGGAGGCGGATAGCGACGAGTACAACACGGAGGATGAGAACAACCAACACGAAGTTTTTAAGAAGAAATCGGACTTTTCACAGAGGAAACGATCGCGAATCTCTGAAAGCGAGCTTGTGGATCTACCTGAGCAAAGGACAAATCCCACGACTCACAATGGTATTTGTAAATTTGCTTCAGAAATTTTGAAATATTGAGACTAAATTCGAAATCGAAATTGAACTTTTTCTTAGTTGGACGGAGTTTAGGTTGTTGCACTTATTATACAATTAGCTGAAATGTCTTATTTATCATTTCGAAATATTAAATAGAAATGAAGTTTTATTATTCTTTTTTCTTATATTTCTCTACATAATATGATGAATATAATATAATATAATATAATCTGTAATATAATTATAAATACTTTACTTCTTAACTGATATTATTATTAGATGCCATTAAGAACCATGATAATTTAAGACAAAATTAAATTTAGACTTAATTTTATTTCGAATCGAAGAAAAATATAAAATACACAATAAAATCAAATGCCATAAATTTTAATGAAATAAAAAAAAAAATAACATTAGAGAGGAAATTTTATTAGTATTTTATTAGTGCGAGAACAAAATGCGACTGTGTAGAATCAGTGGTACTAATTTTATGTAATTTTGTTTGTTTCTCAACACAAGATGGTGTATCCTTACCGAACGTAAAGGAAAGGAACGATAGAATTGGTGATGAGCAAGTTGAATCTGTTCAGAAAGCAACATGGATGTTCGAATTGGCTCAGAGGGAGCATGAGTTAAAGCTGAGGATGTTGAATATTGAATTGAAACGAGCAGAGTTACAGAAACAGACAGCGATTAACGAATTGAAGACTTCGGAGATTAAGAGACAGTTGATTCAAAACCAAGCCGCCGAATATTATAGGTAATATAGTGCTATAATTACAAATATATTATAGTACATGTATTAAAAACTGGACCGTTTGAACAGTTTATCAATCAATATTATAATATTAGTGAATTGGTGAATTGTAGTGAATTGTAAAACAGTATCATTTTGTAATTTATAGAATTGACTTCTTGTGAGATTTCATTTGTTTTATTATTATAGTTGTTACTGCCAAAAAAAACTTATTAACTCTGGAAACTTGCAAGATTTGCTAATAATATAATAATAAAATTCTTGCTGGTAATATTAATTCAATCGTATAAGGAAATCTTAAAAATAAAATTTTGTATAGATTATCAAGGTAGAAGAAGAGCTTGAAATTCATTTAACATTTTTATGTTTGATAAAAACAATATATTTTTTATACTTATTTTTTAAATAAAAAATTTTGGCAGCTTCTGTGCTTCAACAGATATGAACAAAATTTAATTAATTAGAATTTATTTAAACATCTTCTTTCTCACATATGAAGTGGATTTTAATTATAAAAACAATTGTAAGAATGAACAATTTTTTTTCTTTTTTTCACTATAGAAAAGCCAAAACCTTCGATTATATGGCTATACTGTAAAACACTTGTAATATTACAGTTTCAGTTATCTCTCATCTATCATATGCATTGACAATTCAAATTTTCACGCTTAAACAATGGTAAAAGCCGAAAATACTTTACTCTATAAAAAAATTGAATTAATATTGCCGCCAAATGACAGGACAGCCATCTCGCGGTCCGTCTTACTGGAGCAACATGACCATAGTGTGATGTTCTCCTTCTCGTAGTAGTGTGTGGTTTTCAATAGAACACTTGCTACACTTTGAAATTCTTACTCAGAGAATAATGCAACGAGTTATTACTACGTTTTCTCGAAATATGGCTTCGCTAAGGTACAAAAGAATGCTTTCCGTGGAAATGATTAACGTTAATTATATAGATTTCCTTTTTTTACATAGCTTAAACCGGCTTTTGCATAGCACATGCATAGTTAAAGGCAAGATTTTATTCTAATTTTTTTCATTTGTTCACAAAATATTAACTAAAAAGCAAACCACTTGTTAAATTAATTAATTGAGACATATTCCTTTAGTGAATTATAACAAGTTTATAGAGAGTTATTGACTTTTTGGTGTATGTACTTAACTTATGTAATAGCTTGCAATAGCTTGTGCTCTTATTGAAATACTTTCATAATACATTTCTTTTAATATTGTCTCCATTATGTTATATTTACTTGTAATTATAGTACTTTTGGCTCAAACTTAGTAAGTTCTACAATGATGTTTTGTATTCAACTGTCCAATTGTATCTGTGATATAAATGGATACTATGTATTTTTAGCTTTTGCTACTGCGTCACAGTTTTGTTTTTGGCACTATTAATCATTACAGAGCTAATTAAGATTCAATCATTCGATCATTGTAGCCAAATAAGAATGGCCGGTGAACGTGGATCTGGAGCTGGGAAAGGAGGTGGTGGTGGTGGAACCATCCGTGAAGCTGGTGGATCTTTTGGAAAAATGGAAGCAGCTCATGAAGATCAATATTTTTATAACTTGGTTAGTTGCTTCAATTTCTTGGCACTAATTGAATTCTTATGGTGTTTGTAACATTTCTTAAAGATTTAACCATATTTTATTTTTATACATCATAGTTTGTTATCATCTTTCCAATATCACATAATTATTTGAAGAAATTTATTTACAAATATCAATATTTATTTTTAGCAAAAGGAACAACTTCAGAAACTTAAAGAGGACCTTCATGACGAAATCTCTTTTCATGAAGAACAAATTAAACGCCATCAAGAAGCCATAAACCGCCACAAACAAAGAATCACAGAAATGGATGAGAAATAAATTAATTCATTCTATGCAATATACTTACTTTTTAAGCGTGATGTCACTCTTTCTAATGATGAAACTGTTATAATATTACTAATAGTAATTATAGTAGACATTTATGTCTGTATTTTTTTTTAAACTGCAAAATATTATATACAATATATGAAGTAATATATATATATATATATATATATATATAAATTGAATAAAAGCGACAAACTAACTATTTTCTCGTATTTATACAATAGTAGAACTTATTTATACATCCTGAGATAAAATTGTTATCAGTACACATCAATTATCTCGATTATTTTTCGATAGTGTTTGTATTCAAATGTTTAACTGTTTGTGACAGAAAGTCGCAAAATTTCTGTTCCGTTTAATTCTACAGAAGAATCTTCTTTTTGGAAAATTAATGACATTAAAAACTATCAAAAACCATGTTTCGATATATTTTACGAAAATTGTTGTCCGAGAAAAGCTGGTAAGTATGATATTTAAAAATTACTAAACTAGTTCCATTGCACTTAGTGGTTAGATCAACATTTTCAAACACGACAGTTCTAACAGTTCCAGGTATTTAATAAGAAGATACAGTGACTCTAATAAAAATAAAACTTCGAACAACGACATTGCATACGAAGCTGAATATTATTACAAACAGGTAATATTTTCAATACATGTACAAAGCAATTATAAAGATAAAGAGTTACAATAACGAAACATTTGTCTGTATGTTTCTCAGGATAAAGAATTGCTAGAGCTGTTGAAACAAAAAATGCAAGAGGAAGTGAAATGCATGCAAGAAGAAGTGACAACAATGCGTAATAAAATTGAAGAATATAATCGCACTATCAACGAAAATCTTCGATTTTTAAAAGGTCTTGAGAAAGATTTGTCCGCGAGCGATAAGAAATAGTTTTATATTGATAGATATTTCATTCAAAAAAACGCGAGACATTGTAATTAATCGCTAATGATATTTGTTGAAGTACAAAATATCATATTTGAGAAAAAAGAAATTAATGTAAGCCAAACTTTTTATATCTTATGATTAAAAAATGGTCGAACGATAAACGTAGTGATTACTCTTTCAATCTTTATTTTAAAATTTATCGCTTTTCCGCAAGACAAATATTTATTTAAAGATGAAACTTACTACTATGGCGTCGTCATTGTGCAATTTTCCCGCCCATTCTTCCGATTTCATTATCATTTTCTACCGTAGCTAAAAATGAAAAATAAGAAAATTAACAATCATCTTCATTAATTTCACTTTATCATTAGTTTTTATAATACGTATTAGATTTAAGTTTGTCCAATTATAAAAATGTTACGTTAAACACAATGGACATACATCAGACAAATAACATAAATATAGTATAATGCTATAATTATAATATAATAATTAAAATAAAGTATTATATTATAATATTATAATGTTACTATATCATTTATTATATGTAATATAATAATATATGTATATATAATAATTATAAAAGTATGAAGTATTATATTAATAGTTAGATTTCGAAGTAATGGATAATTGAAAGAATGTAATGAATTTTTATAATAATAAATACGAAATATTATTTTATAAAAATTAGTAATGGACCGACTCACATCCATTGTAATTTTCAGTCTTCCACAGAATTCCATACGGAACAAAATTATATATTTGTCATTCAAACATCAGACCTATACCAACATACTTATTGCACAATTGAACGTCTTAATGCTAATCAACTTATCTCACACTTTGTTTCATTTTTCTTCTCTTGAAACATTTATTAAAAGCGTGTTTTTAACGTGTAAAATTCAAATAGTTCGCGCAATGTCGTAGCACTGTCGCAATCTCACAGAAAGGCAGATTTCCGGCGTCGGCCGCTGTGGGGCGCCCATGCTTCCTTCAAAATGGCGGCAGCTCGGCGACGAAAGTCCGATCGACGCGCCCTCAGTGTCTCGCGGTTCATCGATCAGTGTGGTGTGTGTCGCGTTGTTGCTCCGGTGGATTTTTTGGTGGTTTCTTTCTGGCTGGAACGTACGCGTATTTCTTTTCGTTTGGTTTCGCAGAGTCGACGCCGTGATCGGTCAGGGGGCTCTTGAATGGGCCCAGCGGCAATTACAAAGGACAAGATGCAACCGAGGATATACTGGATTCTGATCAGTACGGCCGTCATTCTCGCGGGATGCAACGCCGCTACCGAGGTGAGGGTACATACTTACACTCGTAGCCTTCTTTCTTCCTTCTGTCACTCCTTCGTCGATCGTTCGATCGCCTATCCCTCTGTATCTCGTCGTCGCCCGACAACTTTCGTCCCGAGACGACATTTCGTCTGCAAAGTCTGTCGTACGCGCGTTCCAACGAGTTTTGAAAAGGAACACGCTGCGCCTCCGTGAATCGCTTGCGTCCGTCGTTTCTGTTTCTCCGAAATGATTCCACTTATAGCATATTTCCATCCTGGATATATATTTATGTACGTTGTACACGTCGATAATATGTGTCGCGTTCTTAAACGTACCTTTGGCTTTATGCACGTCCGAGTGTCCTAAACAGTCGCCGCGCGACGCGATTCCGACAGCGGTTGTTTACGCTTCATTGCCAATTGCACGAATCTGTTTACTCGTTCTATCGTGGCGCGTTTAATGGCTAAGCAGGTTACAACTTGCTCCGATTAGACCTTGAATGCTACAATGTTCCTGTGTACAAATGACGCTTTTTATTTCGTGGAAGCAGATTCGTAGTTTATAGATTTATCGTATCCTACTTGTTTGCATTAACCGAGGTCGAATTATACAAAATAATTTTTATTTTGCATAGCAAAGATATATTTCGTGTGATTGTTTTTTCTTTTTTTTGTAAGAAAGGCATAATATGCTAAATATACGTTAAAATTAGAAGTAGTTTTAGGAATTAGGAGTACGCTAAAATTAGAAATAATTTCTGGAGCAAATAAGTTTGTCGTTTAATTTGAAAAATCTTCAAATATAATGTTACTACATAACGCTACCGTAGAATTTTTATTTTGCATTGCAAAGATACGTTTCTTTTAATTTTTTTTTATAAGAAAGACATAATACGCTAAAATTAGGAGTAGTGTTAAGAATTAGGAGTACGCTAAAATTATAAATAGTTTCTGGAGCAAATAAATTTGTCGTGTAGTTCCAGAGATCTTCAAGTGTAATGTTATTACATAACGCTACCATACAATTTTTATTTTGCATAGCAAAGACGTTTCGTGTGATTTTTTGTTTTGTAAAAAGGACAAAATACGTTAAAATTAGGAATAGTTTCGAAAATTAGGAGTACGCTAAAATCAGAAATAGTTTTTACAGCAATTAAATATTTTAGTTCAAGAAATCTTCAAATATAGTGTTGCTACATGACGCCACCGTAGAATTTTTGACCCTTAAATAATGAATTGTTGATACGAATTACGTCTTGAATTTACATTATGTAATGAATTCAAATAGTATTTTTAAAAAGTATCGTAAATTTTCGGTTTCTAAACGAGATTAAGAAAAGAAATGATTTAATTGAAAATTGACATTGGAGTTCCGTAGAGAGGACCATATGAGTGTTAAACGTTAACGGTTCGTTCCGAATTGATTCTCAGAAGATACGGTGTCTTTCGAGGCATTTTTACCTGACGTAATAATATGGTAAATCACGGGAAATTACACGCCCCTACGCGGTGCGTGCCGCGAATCTATTATTTCGAAACTCTTACTCTATCACGGAGGCGGTCTCTTCGATAGGCTACGTTACGACAGAATACAAGATACAAATTCTCCTACATACGCTTATACCTGTAAACGAACACGGCAAGTACACGCATTTTCAAGATATTTTCAAGTTTGACTAATACAATCAATCGACGATGGCAATCGTGTCTCACATTACAGAGTTAATGAAATTTCAAAATGTGCGCAGAATATGCATGAAATATCAGAATATGATATGAAATATCGAGTATTTGTTCAAGTATGTACTTTGGTGAACCACTGCACCTGGTGAGATTTTTTTTTTCTCGTGCGGTATGCTGCACGGTTGCACCACTGGTCTGAACTCGTTGTTTATGCTCTCCTCGCACGGTGGTCGAGATATCGGAGCATAAGGCGCAAAAACGCAAGACCAGAAATATTCCGGCCGATGTTGACGAGTAATTCGAGACTTCGCCGCCACCGTCAGACTCGCATACATTATTTTTTTTTCACTCACTTTTTGCAAAGACTCTCGGCTATCGTTTCGCGTGATCGTAGTGGCGTTGTGGCGTGGCGGCAGACGAAAATAAAATGCCCTTTGATGAAGTATTTATCGACGGCTGAAAAGTGTCAAAAAATTACGCACGAGTGCCCTACGTACGTTCCATCTCCACGAGATTTATTATCGACCAAGTGTCAGTATGTTTTTTTTTTTTATTCTCCTTTTATGAATAGCAATCGAAGGCTATTGTTAAAAAAAAATACAAGTCACATTTCCACTTTTTATAGAAAAGTGATTGATAATTAGAGGCGAAGAACGAATCGAAAATCGAAAATCAAACTCACAGAGTTTGGTTTTGGAACTGAACTATAAACTTCTAATAATACATATTATTCCCCATAATATTAAGTTATTAAAAATACAACAATTATATATAAAATCTTCTTGTTTAAGCATAAATATTAAAATACTGAAATCTGTTCTAAATTCAAAGTCCTTTCCATTTCTTAATCCATTTCACATCGAGTTTCTCTTTGATAATCAATCTGGGCAAGAAAAATTTGGCAACAAAATTAACAAAAAATGTGCCTGCCTATATATTTCTGTGGCTTTCAGTTACGTGAGATTGGAATGTATGCGTTCTCGATGGAAAAACTGATGGCGGAACACGCGTGCGTGTTGATTTACGACTGGACGGAAACGCGGAAATTAATTGAATTCATTTTAGTTAATTATTGCGAATAAACAATGAAAAGCTCTCGGTTGGCTCCCCAGTCATCGTCCAGACGAAAGTTTCGACCCTTTTGCTTTTGTGACTCGTTCGAACCGGGGCCGTGCACGCACGTGCGCCTATAATTCGCTGAAATTAATAAAGCCCTTTATTTACGCGGCGTTACGCGTATTATTACTTAAAGGCATTACTGCATTGTAGACAAACAATGCGTCGGCGAATGAAATCTCCTGGGTGCTGATAAATTCCCCGATATTGTATATTCGATTTGTTTGCTCCATTTATAATTTTTCGAATCGAGAATTTATGCATACGAGAGCATTATTTTTATTATTTTTGCGTCGTTTCAGATAAATGATATTATATCATAGATTTATGTTGACGATATTGTATGATATTAATCAAACATAACTTTGTAATACACGTATCTTATAAATTCGCATTAAATTATATTGAAGATACTGAATGTAGATTTAAATGTTAGGTTATAGGTAGTAGTCGTTTCTAGTTTTTCCGAGGGGCAGTTTATACGCGAACATTACTTTTATTATTTTTGTGCCATTCTGTACAATTTACTTGATATTTGGGCGAAGGTATTACATCATCGATTCGTATAATATCGAAGGTATAAAATTTAGACACGTTGTATGATACGCAGTTAGGTTAGTGCAGGTTGGTTTCTTGCGAATCGCCTTAAGCGTGAGATTAAGCACGAATTTTCATTTTCAGAATAAAGATTTCGCTTATTTTGCATTAGTTTATTAAGAATTGTTCGATAACTTTCGTGTTAAGCGCACGTAGGTGAATATATATCGTTATAGATAACTTTTTTCACGAAAACAGCCCGGAGAGTATATCGAAATGGTCAGGTCAATGGACTCGAAGGTTGTGAACTTTTTCATTCTCTCTGATATTCTGTTAGTTTTTAATTTTTTAAATTTACAAGCTAGAATGATTTTCAATATTAAATAGAATAGATTCATTAAGTTATAAAATATTTATTGTATAATTCCTTTATCTCTCAATTAGTGACATGTCAGGTCTTTCAAATCATTCATTGTTTCCGAAAATGCATAATAATTTAGTAATATATTCGAATAATGACATTTAAATTACATTAGACACATATAGCACGTAACATATTAGAAACATTCAATTAATATACGAAGATTTTGGAATGAAATAGATTTCGTTATTCTATTTTAAAAACATTAATAAGACCCGTCACCGTGCAGATTACTATTATATTATTAATATCATAATTGGTGCATTATACAGATTGTTAATTTTTAAAGAACAAAGAAGTTATAGCTCCACTTACATTCAAATATTTTAAATATAGGTTTTTCAATATTTTATATTTTATAGTATTTTACCAGAGATTATAATGTACTCAAATACAATATCAAATAATCGTTTCAAAGAAATACTCTACCGTATTGAATATATTATTGTACAGTGTATTTATTCGACCAACTATTCCAAATTACCCTGGAAACAACCAGACCGATACGTACAGCAGAAATTCTTTCGCGTTGTAAACTCCGAGGGGTTTTATTCGAACGTGAAGTCGCTTTTACGCGAAAAAGAAACGTAGAAATCGGGCCGGAAGCGATGTTGGAAAACGGACGCGAAAGAACGATGCCCCTGCAGTTCCGTTTGCCGGCCATTTCGCAAGGCCGTAACCTGTAGCACTTGCTGTATGCCCGCTGTGTTCGACAAGATCCACTCGAACTTGGTCCACAACGTAATCCTATCGATGGTCCGTGCTGTTACACCGGCGATCAGATTTTCACGAGCCACCGTTATTTCATGGTAAACTTTACGCTGCTCCTCCGTTCGTTCTCCTTTCTCTCTCTCTCTCTCTCTCTCTCTCTCTCTCTCTCTCTCTTCTGCGCGCGTTTGCAACTTTGCAATTGCCTCGCGTTAGCCGATTGTAATCTCGTCTGATCCTTGGGAGATGGATGATCTTTGGAATAATCGAAGAATCATGTCTTTGGGAGAACTGTCTTTGAAACTTAGAAGGTTAGGGATAGTAGTGTTTGCGTAACGTGCTAAATTGTTAGTTTCGTGAGTGTTATGGAAGTTCAACGGTGCGAGGTTTGTTCAATTTATTCAACGGTGAATAAACAGTGAATCGACATTCGAATGTTGAAGATAGAGGTTGGTTGGTTACGATCGTATCGTCGGGTCGAACGTTGCTAAATTTTTGGGTATTTTGTTTTATTTTATTATACATTCTTGATAGATGGAATCGCAATGAAACTCGATGAAGCGAAACATTGCGAAATTCCAATGGTTGAAAGATATCAAAAATTCCAGTTGAGAAGTAAAATTCTCTTTTGATCGTAAAGTGATATTGACAATGGGAAAATTAACAAAAGTATGCCTGTCACTTATTTAATACAATTGTTGGGATTGCGATTTTTGCTTTATAAATAACTATATTGTTATTTTAGTCTTTGCGAATGATTTTCAGGAATCAGTCGCAGACAAAGTGGCATTAGAGTAAGCTTTATAAGTACATTCGTCATATCCGTTTGACTAAGCATTTCTCGCATTGATAGTGAGCGAATACGTGTAATTTAAAACTGTAAACTATACGTGCACTGTTTATTATTTATATTGTTATTATTATTCATATTATTCATATTTGTGAGGAACATTCCAAACCGAGCAAAAAATTGTACAATATATTAGATGAGTATTCTAAACAGATGTATAGATTACTATTCTAAAATTTAAATATTATACATTTAAATTTATTGGGATTTCGTGAAAGTTTAAGAATGGCAGAGAGACTAATTTGAACGTATACCTTTTAATTTGTCTACAGAAACCTAATAATCCCAAAAAATACAAATATAAATTGCTACAAATTTCTCACAACTTCAAAATAAAAACTCGATATTACATATGAAATATATCTACCATGTTACTTTCATAAACAGACTGCAGATTTTTATGCATTTATAGGAAGTCTCAAAAAGTCCACGTAATGTAACAAAAGTATGCACAATAATGCAATATTATCTACATTATACTACAAATAGTATAACGTTTCTTCTGACACATGTAGAGTTTTTATGTTTTGTCGAGTTTTTATTTATTTATTTTTTTTTACTTATATTCTTGAATATATGAATATTCTTACAAATAATAATCGAATAAACTAATAGCCATTTTCGTTTCTTCTCCCTGGAACGACAACCAATTTGTATGTATCATGTAATGTTATATATATTGTATTCTTCTTTGTCAACCTAGTAACTAGTAAAACACGACTGAACATCAAACATCAGGGTCGTTGATCGATGATCAAGCGTATAATGCAATTGAGGTACATTGTACGGGTGAGACGTGATGGCAAGAAGCCCTAAAAGCCCTCGCCTCGGTCATTTTCCATTGTCCTTGCCAGGCATTGTCCTATCGCATCGGTATTCGGGATCAGTCGCTGCAGAAAACGGTCTCTGAAGCCGCGTTTACTGTGGTCAACTTCTGATCGAGCTTGCATTAGTCGTCCAAAGTCGTGAAATTTATATCCGGGTCGCGGAAGAAATTCACCAATATATATATTCGAGAACGATTTCAAGGCAATGTTATTTTGATTCTTCAGTTTATTTCTATACCTCGTTTCGTCTCGTTTTAAATTCGTGTCGAGGAGATCACTTGAAAAAAAAGTTGTCCTTTGTCCTTCGAAATAATTATATTGTAAATCATCGAGTCTCATCAGTGTCGAAGAACTCGCATGGAGAGCAGAATCGTTATTGTATCTGTTTTCAATTAATCAGAAATAAATTGCAGCAATGCAATTTCTGATTAATTGCAGCTACAATATTTCCAATTAATTGCAGATACCGTAATCGTTTAAAGACGCGGTATTATCTTAATTATAGTTATTAACGGGCGTATTTGCAGGGGGATTGGAACTGTACGCGATTGAAACGGGCAACCGGAACAATTTCGTTACACGGAATTATACATTTATACATTGGAGATGTAAAATTGACTAAAGAATATTTTAACTGTAATTTCGTAAAAACTGATCGTTTGAGAGACGATGGAAGGCTCGTTCTTGTTATGTGAAACATTACTAATTAATTGGATTCTTATTATGGATTCCATCCGTACGATTTGACTAATTCGGAATAAATGGAATTAAATATTTTCGATCAATATACAATATTTTATTCAAGTCTGAAGGAGACAGCGAGCCGGTTCCTTGATTTCTTGAACTCGGTTCGATTCGCAAAATTCGTGAATCATGTCTATGGAGGGTTAAGGCCGCGGGCTGTTTTTAGGGGGGACTTTGGCTCTCGAAAGCCACATGGTGTTGTTTGCACAACCCCTACTAACGTTCCCTCGCTGATATTTTAGTGACTGTAACGTGGACGAGGATTGGTCTGATGAACAACCTACTCACCCCCTAGTACCGCCGTTTAGGACTTCCTATATTTTCTTGGCCTTTCTTTGTTCTCTCATACGTTCTAGCTTCATGTCTCGCGGTTACGAAAGAGAATTGACACGTACGAGATTTTTTTTTTTCTACGAATCAAAAATTATAACGATGGCTGGGTCTGCGGTGACCCGTTTGAAGTCCTACTTTGTGCGTGAGTCGTGCAAAGTTAGCCTGTACGGCTACGATTTGGCGATAAAAAATGGAATCATATTGCGTTTCCAATAAGAAGTCAAATCGGTGACGAACGCACGTACGAGTCAGTTCTGAAGAAGCAGTCGTAGCGAATGGTCAGAAGTGTATTTCACTGCATTGTTTTCAGTGTTTTTCATTAGTAGTATTCTTCAGTTTTGTAATATTTTTCATTTTTTTGTATTTTTTAGTACTTTTAGCGTTTTCCATTTTTTGAAACTTGAAACGATCGAGATGTTTTATCTGCGTAGGCAATGACAACAAATATAGCGCCAAATGTAGCAATTGTCACAATTTTGTTTGTAGCAAACATAAATGCAATCCAACGATATGCATTAGATACAACGAAAATAAATAATATTATTTGTAGGTAATAAAAGTAGCAAAAGGTGTTTCTATTTTCTACTATCCTATTGTTGTAACAGTCATAACAAAAATACAAAAATGAAATAAAATCGAACCAGCTACCAACGACTACTATATATAGGCGTATATCGTTCCACTGGAACGTGTATGTATATATGTAGTCAGTAGCTTGGGTCTCGCGAGACCCGGCCACCGGCCAGCACGTCATGCGATGGTTAATCTGATTTACACTAAATTTTACACCTAGTTTGGATTGTAGAATACTTATAGAACGTGTGCCTCGATTATAATAGACAGTATTTAGAGAAACGAGTTTTTCATTTTAGCACAGAGGATCGAAGCGAAATTACCAGAAAAACGATCAGATTCTCGAATAAAGAAATTAGCGACGATAATGATAAAATAAACAAATCATCGAGCCAGTTTCCTGTTCCTCGAGACAAACAAACTCACACGAGCGATTCATTTTTTGGGCCTGAATTCCCCCTACGAGTGGCGCGTCCTGTTTCCGCGATTTCGTTGTTTTTTTCGCTATTGTATTTGGCCACCGAACGGTATAGTAATCGGCGTTTGAACAATTTTCATATTCCGTCCCTTTATTTACCTGACTTTGTTGCGTGGAAATTGGAATATCGAAGTTATTCTACCCAATAATTCTTCTCTATGACGCTCGAATATCGAACCGCGCAGTCATTTGGCAATTTATTCGCTTTTCGTTTCCCTCGTTTCCCATTCTGTTTTCTGTATTTCTATTTTCCCTCCCCTCTCCACCTCCCCCAGTCGGATGTGCCGTGTATAACCGGACACGCGAATTCTTGATTAAAATTAATTTTTTATTCCTGTTTTTTCCCCTCCAGTTTTTTTTTTCCTTCTTCGTTGCGTCGGATTATCGTTGGACGCGCGTGTTGCACGCGTATCGCGATTCCAATCTTTCGTTCGAATTTCTGCACACGAAATTTGATATTCCGTCGTTTCGAAATGCGGGGTGTAAATTCAACTAACGCTGTTGTTTTTTTCTGCCCACCCACTACCCTCAAATTTAATCCTTTGTCTTATGGTGTCGAATCACATTCGTGAACCAAAATTAACAAACAGGCGGATTGCGTTCTTGGAACGAGGTTTAATTTTCAACCGCGATTTTAATTCTGTGTTATGATACGCGCGTGCGTGGATTATCGAATGAAAATTTCGTTTCCCTTCAGCTTGATGGTGTCATGTAGTTTGAAATTCACATGGCAATGAAAAGAAACAAACAAAAAGAGAAAAGAAATATTTCGTTGGTGATTGAATGAAGTGACATTTAGACGTGAACGGTATGTTTGCTTAAAGTGATTAAAATATTAAAATCACTTCTCGCGGGCAGAGATTATTTTTTCCAATTTAACTTATCTGTTAGCATTGAAAGCAGAACGACAAGAAATTGAGACACCGTAAGCTGACGCTTACGAAATTTGAACTACTGAAATTTAAAACTATTAAAAATAGAATTTCAAGACTAGAAGAGACAGAAAAATAGAAATTTGAAACGATTCAAAGTAGAATTATTAAAATTAAAATTGGCAAAGATTGCCGTTCGAGACAGAGAAAAATTATATATATAAAACTATATAAAATTATGTGCATTATATATATAAAATTATATATATATATATATATATAAAACCAAGATTTTACTGTATATATATATATATATATGTGTATACAATATTTTATTATTACAGTAATTTTTAATTTCATTACAGTAAAATCTTGATTTTAATTAAATTGCTGGAAACATTGTTTGTACTCTCGACTCTTTAGAGGAACATGGGTTAATTGAATCGCTTAATACGTTGAATAAATTGGATACGTTATTAGGTTCTAACTAGAGAGTTAATCAAGCTTGAAGAACCTTTAGATTAATTGCGAACCTTCCAGTGGGAATAATAATTAACTCCAGCGTTGAATTGTCCTGATCGTTCCATTAATTATTTGCACTTTCGTTTAATTAAATTTAATCGATCTGTTGTCAAGTTTACGTCTCCGGTACTTTTCAATTAGTATCTTTCGAGGCTAATTTTAAATTGCCAGGCACGCGATTAAATTACTTCTGTCCAATTAAATTCGTTTCAACGAATGCTTTTGAAGAAAGTTAAGCATACAGTTAAGACGTTAATATTCGGACATTTAAATATTAAAATTGTTGTAATTTTGAAAAGAGAAATCGTACAATCATTTTAAAACTTGAAGCCTCTACTTTCGAAGTGTCATTCATGTTCTTGTGAAATGTTTTTCCATTTTTTTCTTCTCGGTTGTAAATTGTCACGGTGTACGAAAATATTGAAAATAATTTTTCTAATAATTGAATCTGTCATGGATTTGAAGATTGAAATTTTCTCTTTGCAACGAGCCCTTGGAAATTGCTATTTCTTTTTTTTTGTCAGTTTGTTGAATTTGAAACGTTAGGGCAAGACGACGAAGTGTTAGAATTCCTTTGTCGTGAAATCGTAAATAAAAATCGTACAACAAGTTTCAAGAAGGAAACTTCTTCAATATAATGACAGACTTAGTTGGGGAAAAAACTTTTAACTTTTTCAACTGAAAGTTTTCACTCGCGTTCGAATTTTTACAGTTTTCGACGCCTTTAAAAATTTAATTTCAGTAACAAATTGCAATTACTTTTTTCGCGCGACGAGTATACTACGTTATTCGCAGCTAAGAAGTTGAACGAAAAAAAAAAAAAAGAAAAAATGAACAAAGTAAATAATTCAAGCGTCTCTGTTCACGTTAAAAATTCTTATTCTCGCGAGAGTTCCATTTTCCCTCCGAATTTTACCCTTCCGATTTAGCTGTCGTCCGGATAGGTCTGATTTCGCATTGATAGATGCGAGGAGGCTACCGTGAATAGGCTGTTTTGTTTACAATGTCGGTCGACGCTCGGTGTATTTCGGGAAATGGTCGACGCCGAGACGTCGTCGTCTCGGAATTTACAATAGAATACATTAGAAACGCGACGTAGTAACATCACCCCCCCCCCCTTACCATTCATGTCGAATGTCATTCAAAACTCCCGTATAGTCAGCGTGTTTATGGACAGGCATCCGGTTCAGACGATTTACATTCTAATTTCCAAACGTTCCGTTTCGTGCCTTCGACTCCAATCTCGTACCCTCTGCTTAACCAGGAAGAAACGGTTTTCTAACCGCTGATGTGTCTTTAACGTGACCGAAAAGTAAATTACATAAAATTGATCCGAAAAATGATATTTGTCTTGAGAAAACGTAAAATATATATTGGATCGATATATTTTTTTTTATGAATATTTTCGTAGATTATAGGTAGAAAATTAACTGTACGCGGAGACAGTAAATTGGTAATTACAAACAAATAATCTGAAATATAAAAGTGTATGATATTTCACGATAATAACACGTGAGTCTAATTACGAATGTAATTCGAAACATACTGAGTAAAACACGAATATATGTAAATGATAATTATAAACATCAATGAAAACGTTAATGGCAATGTTCAGTATTATATCAGAGTGTGTTTCAAATTAATTAATGTTCAGTATTACATTAAAAACATGTTTCAAATTACATTTATAAATTATGCAGACAAATTGTTACTAACGTAATTTACGTAACAGAAATATGTAGAAAGATAAATTAGAATTTATTCTGTGACAAAGTTACACGCGTTAGTGCAGTGATTCTGTATTAGAACGTTGCGCGCACGGAGTTCACGGAGATTAAAATTTATATCGTCAGCGTAGAGTAAAATTTCATATATTTTATCGTGAAAAATAAAGAGGAGGCTGTATTATCTTCAAAAGATTATCCTTGGTAATTATATCGTGTAATGAAATCCGTAGAAAAATTTCATGAATTCAATATCGGTGCAGTTTGAACGCAGTTTGAACGCAGTTTATTGAAATGAAAGGAATAAAATTGATACCTGCTGAATACACAGTTTCGTGTTTATTAATATTATCGGAACCGCGATAATAGATTACTGAAATGATAATTATAAACGTAATTTAATCTCTTGCGCTGGGATGACGCACGTCGAGAATTTTTTGTCGCAAAATTGCAATATTTTCTCAGTTCTAAGTATATTCAAGCACATTCCAGGCAAAACAAATAACAAATTTGTTAAATCACTTCTCAGTAATTTCTATCCGGCGATATCGTACCGACGAGTTCAAAAATAAAGCGACGAATTATTGTATACGGTCACTCGTTATGGTCCGCAGTCAGCGCAAGTGGTTAAACATCGTCGAATTCAAAACCACTTCAAATCGATGTTTCTGTAGTCAAAAGAATTCAAGCAAGTAGACGTCGTCTTCGTACAAATCGTTGTAAATAAAAAAAGAGAAAATTGATATTTTCGTTTCGTCGCGGAATTGAAAGTTGAATATTTATAGAGGAGAAAGTTGCACGATATTGTGGGAGAAGTTTTCAGTAAAAATGACGTGTGACCTTGTCTTCGGCATATGGCGATAGCGTGCGATGGTAGATTCGTTTAGCGTCGAAATGGCACCAATTCACCGCGACGAATATTAAACGGACGTTAATGGCCTTTTACGACGACTCGTTTAAGCAAGCTTAGGTCAGGTTGGGGCAACGTACTTTCGTCGTGCTGGATAATACATGTGGATGGCAGACTCTCCGGTATACGATCGCGGAATATCGCGAGACCGTGCTCTTTTCATCCGTGCAACGCGTTAAACGAGTTGCTTGGAAATTTGAAAAATTCAGCGGAAGCTACAGGATTTCACTGAAAGGAATGGAGTTGTGGAATTTTGTCACTATTAATATAAGCATGGAGTTCTTGCTTGCGTACCCAAAGAATATTTTCGAACGTGCAACAATTCGCGTGACTAGAGTAACTATCTCGTTGCACTGAATTAAATTCGATGGTCTTCCTGGTAATCGTTAACAATAATTTTTGAAAGGTTCTCGAGAAACTGTTGGAAATAACTTTGGCAGACAAAATTTTAAAAAAGAGAAATTGTAAGATGAGACAAATGATCTTAAAGTTTACTTCAAATCGAACGTCAGGGAAGTCTTTGAAAAATATTGTTAAGAGGAATTTCCTTTTAACTTTTAAGAAATTGTTATCCCGAGGAAATTGTCGGGAAAATCGATCGGTTTCGTTTAGGGGGCAGCACACGAGACATGTCACGAAAAAAAAAAAAAAAAAAAGAAACTCGTCGAATACCGCCACAGTCTCGATTGATTTAAGATTCGGTGCGAGCAACGCGACCATATAAGGCGCGTTCTTAAACGGCGAACAACAGTCGCCCAATCGGCGTCCCACGAGTCACGCGGCTGCATCAAACGCGGAGGAATTAATTATCCACGCATTCCAATGCTATGCTAAATTCCGTTCGCGAGAAAATCAGTTTCAGAACGCAACGAATTTCCAAGAACGGTTGCGCGAGTTTCGATATTTTTGAAAATAATAAAAATATCCGCGCAACGAGGTAAAATTAACGATTCGACTCGTCAACAGTTCATTGAGATTTGAAAAACTTAAGAGTCTGTGTAAAATGTACGAACTCGACGAATTAGATTATATCATCGTTCCGTGGATCATCTTAATTTCACCGGTCGATGGTAAATTTAACTTTCGCAGAGGGCAAGTGAAATAATTATTTCGAAGAATTTCTGTTGAAAATTGTTCTTTTCAATTATTTTTACGCCGGTGTACGAAATCGATATCAACTGTGAAAAACAGTTGTATCGTTACGGAAAGGTGCCGTTATGACAGAAAGAGAGAAACAAAAAAAAAAAAGGAAGAAAATGGAAAAAAATCCCCTCCAATTATCTCTCCACCTTTAAACATTCAAAAACATTGTTTGCCTGTTTTATCAAAAATAATTACTCGCACGGTTCCCTTTTTCAAACAGCAATTTAAAATAAACTCTCTGCCAAATAATGACAATTCAAAAACTATCGTAGAAATGATAATTAAATAATAACAACAATATATTACAATATACTGTTAAACGATGATATAACAGCCGAATCAAATTCTTTATTATTTTAAAGGAAACTACTGGTTCCAAAAAATAATCTTCAATTACCAAGTTCTCCCCCTTCGCCAAGAAGAAAGAGAAAGAAAATGAAAATATCTACGCGTTTAAAAACGTCCCTCTTTCGCAAGCTCGCTGTAATACGGTACAATTGAACCGCCATGCACGAGGGGAAATAGCAAAAGGAAGGAAAAAATAAAAAAAAGAGAGAGAGAGAGAGGGAGAGAGAGAAAGAAAGAAAAAAAGCTGAAACATGAGCAATTCATAGCGTATCAGGCACGAAGGCACGTATTCAACGTGGAAAATTCAGCGGCTAACGAGAGGGATAAAAGGGGTGAGGGAGGGCATCGCGACGGGTGCTTATTAGAGCCGATTCGCGTTGAACGACTTTCTCGAAATTTCAATGTTCTGAAAAAAGTTCGATTCCAAAGTCGAGAAGAGGTAGGAGGGAGGGAGGCTGGTTCCCCTACCGTTTAACCTTTGCGCTGGAATGACGTGCCGCGCACGTCGAGAATTTTTTGTCCTAAAAGTTGCAATATTTTCTCAGTTTTAAGTATATTTAAGTATAATCCAGACAAAATAAATTTGTTACTTCTCAATAATTTCTATCCAGTGATAACATACCGGCGAGCTTGGAAAGAAAGCGACGAATTATTGTATACGGTTTGGTCACTCGTTACGGTCCGCAGTCAGTTGCCAAGCGCTAGTGGTTAACCTCTTACGTCGAAAATTATTTGTCCCAAACTATTTTTAATTTTAAGTATATTTAAGTATAACCCAGATAAAACAAGTAATAAATTTATTACTTCTCAATAATTTCTCTCCAGTGATATCACATCGATGAGTTCGAAAAGAAAGTGACGATTTATTCTATATGATTTGGTCACTCGTTACGGTCCGCAGTCAGTTGCCAGGCGCAAGTGGTTAACCTCTTACGTCGAAAATTATTTGTCCCAAACTATTTTTAGTTTTAAGTATATTTAAGTATAACCCAGACAAAACAAGTAATAAATTTATTACTTCTCAATAATTTCTCTCCAATGATATCACATCAATGAGTTCGAAAAGAAAGTGACGATTTATTCTATATGATTTGGTCACTCGTTACGGTCCGCAGTCAGTTGCCAAGCGCTAGTGGTTAACCTCTTACGTCGAAAATTATTTGTCCCAAACTATTTTTAGTTTTAAGTATATTTAAGTATGACTCAGGCAAAACAAGTAATAAATTTATTACTTCTCAATAATTTCTCTCCAGTGATATCATATCGACGAGTTCGAAAAGAAAGCGACGATTTATTCTGTATGGTTTGGTCACTCGTTACGGTCCGCAGTCAGTTGCCAGGCGCTAGTGGTTAACCTCTTACGTCGAAAATTATTTGTCCCAAACTATTTTTAGTTTTAAGTATATTTAAGTATAACTCAGACAAAACAAGTAATAAATTTATTACTTCTCAATAATTTCTCTCCAGTGATATCACATCGATGAGTTCGAAAAGAAAGTGACGATTTATTCTATATGATTTGGTCACTCGTTACGGTCCGCAGTCAGTTGCCAAGCGCTAGTGGTTAACCTCTTACGTCGAAAATTATTTGTCCCAAACTATTTTTAATTTTAAGTATATTTAAGTATAACCCAGACAAAACAAGTAATAAATTTATTACTTCTCAATAATTTCTATCCAGTGATATCACATCGACGAGTTCGACAAGGAAGCGACGATTTATTGAATACGGTTTGGTCACTCGTTATGGTCCGCAATCAGTTGCCAGGCGCAAGTGGTTAATGACGTATAGCTCGCGAAATACTTGAATTTTCGTCCAGGAATTATCCTCTGACGTCCCTACCTCCTCCTTCCATTTTTTGTTCCCTTCTCTCTTTCTCTCTGTTCCTCCTTGTATGCGCGTTGTTTTCACAACCAGTCGCGTGGCACGCGAACAACGACGATTATCCGCGATACAAATCGACCCACTTGCTCGATCTCTTCGCTGGAAACGTGTACCTACAATTTGCATGCGTTCTCTTTTCATTCTGCTTGTTCCGCGTATTTTACTTGTATTATATCTCGGCTTTACGTGCCCCGTTTCTGCAAGCGTGTGATTTTCTTGAGACACGATGGAACATTTTGCAACTGTTTGGCTGTGTTGCACGAGTAAAACGTATGAACGTGCATAATTCAGAACAAATCTACGTGTGTACGTATCTCTGTTCGATAGCTTGGAGCGCATTAGAACTTTCTTAATCGGTTATGATTAATTGTAATAAATTTAACTAGTGCAGTCAATTTAATTTGTTAGTAAAAATATTTCATTCGTGATGTGATGTCCTGTCGTGTAACTGTAATCAATCATAACTTACAATTACAATATTCGTACTTTTTCCCTAAAGAAAAAGATACTCCAAAGTTCTGAGTAGTGGTGTACAAATACATATATGTTTTTATACATATATATTAGTTATTATAGTTTTTATACACCTTTTACACATTTTTACCAAAATATTGTAAATATAGTAAATATAGTTTTTATGTAGTAGATATACTAAATATAGTGAATATAGTTTCACCAAAATATAGTAAATGATTTAACATTAAATTAATTCACAAATGTAAGTACGATTGCGATCACATTAATTTCGACTAAACAGTATCCATATTTCTTTTTTCACGTACTTGAAATTAAATTTGTATCAGATTTATGTTACAAAAAGCCTAGTTGAAAGATAGATGACAGTGTAAAATGATTAGTAAAAAATTGCGATGACGCAATGACTCAAACGCTGGTCCTTTGATTAAAGATTTTATTTTGTATAGAAATCTGGTCTCTTTACAAATTTGATTTGCAGCAGAAATATATTTATATACAATTAAAAGAGAATTAATATAAAATTAAGAATATTAAATCGAATGAATTAAGAAGGAAACTTCCAGTATTAACAAGTATTTAAGACTGATCTCTGTATCTCGTTGACAATGCTCGCCCTTTCAAAAGAGGAAAGAACGCGACCAGATCGAAGAAGAATCGAAGAACCATAGATCAAGATTAATCCCGAGGAAGTTCTTAGTTTTTGCTCGTTTATTTGCGCGTTTCTTTGTCTTGTTCGAGGGATCCTTTTATTTGTCAGACGGCAAAGTAGAAAGTAAATTGCTTGTCCCCGGTGACTTGTGTGACGAGGGAAATTGGAGCGACTCCTGACGAACGATTTAGATCCGCGAAAATGCTGCCAGCGAATAATTATCTGTCACGAACAGTAGTTAAGCTTGCTTAGAGCTAAACTGCTACCACCAGCGCGTTATTTTGCATTTTCTTCTTCTTCTACTTTTTCTATTTTTATCTGATAATGCTTGACACGATCGACCTGAAAAAAAAAAAGAATCGAAAAAATCGACGACGCTCAAAAGAGAAGGAGATTAGAAATTAATTAGGTTCTCCGATTCGATTTCCCTCTCATTTATGTCAGCTAATTTTTATTCATTACTCGCGTGTTGGAAAATATTTTAGAAACCAGAAATTTTAGCGATATCGTGAAAGAGCAAACAGAAGCGTGTTCTGGAACAGAGTGGCAGATGACTCAAGATCGATTAAATCATTCGATTCGAATTTCTTTTACAAAACTATTACTAAAAGGAATTACTCTCTTAATCTAATTTTTACTTATTCAAAAATTAGAAAAGTATAAGAGGAATGAACAAACAGAAGCGTTTGCTTCGTTTTTTCTTTCTTCAATTAGAACTAAAACTTTCATTTTTACTTTTACAAGTATCTCTCTGCGATCGTTTCTCAAAAATTTTCTTCTCGATTAATTTTTACTTTTACCGGAGGGCTAATCCCGATAAAAATAATAAAGCGAGTTGCTTTAGATTTTAAGATGAGGTGAAGTGGGGAATTGCCGTGACGCGTCTTATAGTTTATTTACGTTTTATCGGGAAGTTGGTTTATGTTGGCGAAGGTTTAACCAACGTCGTGCGACGAAAAACCATCGTGTCGATTATTGGTATCTTATCGACGTCCTTGTTGACGAAGTATCAAACTTATCAGCTTGCCGATAGCAAAAACGTAATAGAGAAAAACTTTGAATTCACCGCGGTATACGTGGATGCTCTCGGCTTCTTTTACACAGTTTTCCTTAGCCAGGTACGTGACGGGTACGCTTCTTTTTTTTTCTGCGAGTTTGATTACAAACGTTCGCGCGAAATTAAGAAAAACTCAAGAGATGATAAAATAGCACAGGTATTGCTCGATCAAGCGTTGAGTAAATTAATCAGTATCCAATTGCCTGTGTTAAAAATGATACCAAATTAATCAAATTACTAAAATTTTATTTCTAAAAAAGTCGTGTTAAAATTATATTGGAAAATTATACTGCAATTGCTAAGAGGTGTCAGGAAATTGTATTAAAAAATTACAAATAACACAGATAACTCGATAATATTGTAAAACGAACAATCCATTTCTCTTGCGCGGTATAACATTTTTATCATAGTGTAACGTTTCACAAAAACGTTTCCACGTCCCGATCGTATCCGTAATAATAAATTTAATAAAATTATCGGGGCAGTCGACGTGTCGGCGCGGGAATAATGTAATTATTTCGACGAATTTAAATTTGTTATCGACGGGTTTGGTCATTTGAGCATCGCCACCGCAATTTTATGAACGTTAGAACGGCTGGAGAGATGGACGTGGACGAACGAAAATTGGCTCGTTATTTTCGAGTTTTCGCACCGAATCCCCGAGGCTTGGAAAAACTTTCATCCATCTTTCCAGGCTCGTCCCACGGGCGACAACTTTTCTCGTCGTACTTTCCTCCCGTCCTACCACTTTCCTCATCATCGTGCTATCACTTTGTGAGCACGGACACGGATTCGCGGGAATTTTTGGTTACCTTCCGTTCCTTTCGTATCCGAATCTCTGTGGAGACTCCTTTGATCGATCTCGGTTGCGAATGCGCATAATTTTGAAATGAAGTTGAGCAATTTTGTCTTTTGATTTTTATTTTGTTGCACTTTGGAGGTGGGAATACGATTGTCTCAAAATTCTACGTAAAGAGGGTGGATAAAATAATAGAAACGTAAATTGCAAGTTATTTATAATGTGTAGTTTAGATTAGTAGCTGATTACATTGTAAATCGAACAATCTTAAAATAAAATCGAGCAATTTTACTGATTTTTATTTTATTGTTATTGGAATAGGATTGTGTCGTAGTTCTATATGAAAGGGGTGGATAAAATAATAGAAATGAAAATTGTCGATTATGATGTAAAATGAACTTGAAATGAATTTAGAAGTGAAATTTCAGCAATTTTATTAATTTTTATTTTATTATCATTGGAATAGGACTGTGTCACAGTTCTACGTAAAAAGGGTGAATGAAATAGTAGAAATGTAAATTGCAAGTTATTTATAATGTATAGTTTAGATTAGTAGCTGATTATATTGTAAAGCGAACAATCTTAAAATAAAATCGAGCAATTTTACTGATTTTTATTTTATTGTTATTGGAATAGGATTGTGTGGTAGTTCTATATGATAGAGGTGGATAAAATAGTAGAAATAAAAATTGTCGATTATGATGTAAAATGAACTTGAAATGAATTTAGAAGTGAAATTTCAGCAATTTTATTAATTTTTATTTTGTTATCATTGGAATAGGTCTCTGTCATAGTTCTACGTAAAAAGGGTGAATAAAATAGTAGAAATGTAAATTGCAAGTTATTTATAATGTGTAGTTTAGATTAGTAGTCGATTGTAGTGTAAAGCAAACAATGTTGAAGTAAAGTTGAGCAAATTTACCGATTTTTATTTTATTGGAATAGAATTGTCCAAGATAAGGATGAAAAGATGAGATAATGGCAGCATTGTAAGTTTGGTTATTTATATCGTCTAGTTTATATTATAGTAACTGATTATAACGTGATTTTCAAAGTGAAGTTGAAATTTTTATTTCGTTGTATGGAGGTGGAATTGGAATAGGAGCGTGTCACAATCCTACATAAAGGTGGCGAATAAATCAATTCTAAATTATTTATGATGTACAAAATTACGTTGTACGCACGATTTGAATTTTTTACAATCTTCAAGAAAGAAGTGTCCTCACTTTCTCACCCGCTTATGCGTGACGCATAAAATCATTGTCGAAAAGAAACGAACTCGCAGCTGTTGGAGGCTTCGCGCTTTAAAACGTGACCAAGTGGATCGTTATAACACGATCTTTTTTCCACGGAGTTGTAATGTCAATGTATTTAAATTAT
Organism: Tetragonisca angustula; assembly: GCA_036937485.2. NCBI lineage: Eukaryota > Metazoa > Arthropoda > Insecta > Hymenoptera > Apidae > Tetragonisca > Tetragonisca angustula. The sequence goes on along the minus strand of JAWNGG020000040.1, from coordinate 1,136,566 downwards.
CGGCGATTTTTCACTGTCGTCGGTGCAGTTATGCAACAGAAATAAATAAATAAATAAATATATATATATATATATATATATATATATATATCAGTCTTTGCGTTGGTAATTTCAGCGATCGACCGAACCAACAATAAATAAGAACAAGAAATAAAACAACGTGTCGATATCTCGATCGTTTTAAATGAATCTGTCAAGGAACGAACGATAAAAATGACTCGTATTAATCTGCATAAAGATCGCACGATCGAACAGCAGTACGAGGTCCAGGTGGTTGAAAATGTACGTACTTTTCAATTCTCAAACACGCGTTACACGTGTCTCTTAAATACGCCGACGTCTCTCGTTTTCGAGCGGAACGCGAAAAGCATCCCGTGGGAAGAATGAAGAAGATCGATCGACGCGATATCCGCGGAGAGATCGGTCGCAGTTGGACCGAAACGGGAGGATCCCCGATGCCGATATGCAAAACTCGATACCACCATTTTATGGCGCATAAATATGCATTAAACTGCGGCCTGGTGTGTACTCGTTTCTCTTTTTCCTTTCCTTTCTTTTTTTTTCTTTTTCTCTCTCTTTTTTTTTTCGTTGTTTGCCCTCCCCGTCGAGCGGAATTATTTGTGGCGGATTGTTTCACTTCCCGATAGTCCTGATTTAAATCGACAATGAAATCAGATAAATCCCCGTCGACTGTTGATTCAATGGCGACCGCCAGTTGCATTCTAATTATGTCTACGCTCCTCCCATTGTTTTACCCGTTCTGTTAATTCGATTTTCGATGGGAAACAGGCAGAGGGTAGCGGGTACACCGCCATATCGGATCGAGCACTGATTTACTGGTTCAAATTTAGTATAGTGGCAAGACGATCCAGTTTGGTATATTAAGATGATGTGAGAAACATCTAGATCGGAAATACCGAGTAATAATCACAATACTAACTATATTATTCTATGTATATCTAATGATACATTACATTACAATATTAATTATGTCATATACAGTACAAGTATATCACATGAACGTGAATGAATTACAATATTCGTGAATACAGTAATATTTATTCTTGTTATTGGAAAATTAAGGGGGCAGGATAGTTTGAACATTAAAAAAGAGAAAAAGACGGCTCACATTTAGCTTTTTAACGGCATCATTTTACATAACTTTTTTCTACATTGCCTATCGGTGTGCATGATTCCAGTCAAACAGGATTAGTTGCAACAAAAAGGCAAAGAACGTTCAAAAGTAAACAACATTCTCCAAGTATCGACGAGCCAACATTTTCATTTTTGTGAGAATTATGAAAATAGCAGCTATTTGTTTTCGACGTATCGAATTTGCGTCAAAAATTTCTACGTTTCTTTGTTTATATTTTTCGAAATTGTTAAAAATTAGAAAATGTTCGATCGTCAATCCCTAGTAAATGTTACACTAAAGATAAGTATCAAGTTTTATGGTAATCTGTTGGTTAGATTCTGAGATATCTTGCACAGCGTTTCTAAAAACCTAGTTTCGAGAAAAACGCGTTTAAAGTTTCAGAACGTTGTTTTTCACATGTATCCTTTACTTACTTTTTTTACTTATACATATGTGCGACTCACAGTTCTTACAATTCACTCAACTAAATTGAATCCAAGTCCCCTAATGTTCGATTCGCCAAAAGTAATATTTGAATCACACAAATTTACACTTTATAATACTGCTTAAAGTTGTAAACAGTGATGCAAATTCAATTATTCTGTATCCGTGGCGGATTTATTATTATACTCCCAGAATAAGTCGTTTCAAAGGCTAGGACCTTTTGTATCTCATTTCTAAGACTTCAAACTACTGTTTAAAACGAAACAGAAAAAAAAAATCGATTTCTTGAAAATTTCACACTGTCCTGGCCTCTTAACTTTCAAAATTATCGATTACAAGAGGGTGAAGATCAGTCAAAAAAAAGTCTAAGAGAGATATTACTTGAAATTGAATGCCCTTGGAAATTTTATGAATTCCTGATTTAACAGAATTTAAGAATTATGCCGGGGAAAAGATTTAAGTAGCAAGAATTAAATATGTAGAAAAGGAGAGAGAGAGAGAGAGAGAAATTTTGAATTTCACTCTCGGAGGTGTTGTACTTGTAATTTTTCGAGTAAAGCGCGCATTAACTCTTTATGGGCGACGTGGCTCGTTCATAATCCATCCCACGGCATAATTTCACTCGTAAGCTTTTCCTTTGAAGCAAATTTTCATTCTTCTTGAAAAACATTTCAAAGGTTTCGCTCGAAAGTTGAATACAAAAAGAATCTCGTTACATTTAGTAATCCAAAATTTTCTCACATTTTTTTGAACGTCTAGAGCGGTAAAAAGAAGGAAAGAAGGAAAGAAAAAAAGAAAGAAAGAAAACTAAATTAAGCGTAGAGAGACGAAGGATTCAACTTTTCTGCGATAACACGCTCGCCCACGAAGGATTAATATTCTATACTAACGCCGACGATTTTAAAAGGGTGAAAGGGACATGTGGGAGAGGAGGGGATTTAAAATTTCATTCTTGGAAATTGCCATGACGGCGTGTATTCTCTTTCTCTTTCTGTCCCCGTCTGTCTGCCTGTCTGTCTGCCTGTCTGTCTGTCTGTCTCTGTTGCTTGATTTTGCTATTTAAAAAAACGAGCACGTCCCGAATGGTTGAATTGTTCGGCTTTGTTTTAGTCGACGTTGCTTTTCATACGTTTCGAGAGGGTTTTAATGGATTTACGACGTTTTGTTTCGTCCGTTCACCTTTTTATTTCGGCTTCGTTTTGTTAATGGGTTCGAGGACTCTTGCGTTCCCGGTATTGAAGATTCCAGGTTTTGTTTTTTTTTTTTTTTCTTGTGAAAATTGTCAAAGGCTGTTATCGCAAAAATTTCACCCCTTGCGAATTTTCTTTCAATATTATCTAATATTAATATTTACGTTATTTAATATCGTTATACTTGATGCCATTTTAATTTAGTTTTATTGCAAATAATTATCTTTTCTGACTTTTGTCCAATATCGAGCAATAATAATGAAATAAAACTTAGTGACATGAATAAAACAACTGACTATTTAATTTCGTGGATTTCTCAAATAAAGAAATTTCCACCCTCTCGAGGATGTTCTAATAATGGAAGCTCTGAGAGAATAATTGATATTCTAATACTTACAAACAGGGTTTACATTATTTCTATACTCTCACGTTATTTATTTACTCTTCATACTAACTTCAATCTATTCAAATCGTGGATACGTAAGTTTTAAACGTTCAAAAATAATAATAAAAATATAAAAATAATAAAAATAAAATATATAATAATAGTAAAATATATGATATATAACAATAATAAAAATATAAAAATAATAAAAATAAAATATATAATAATAGTAAAATATATGATATATAACAATAACAAAAATATAAAAATAATAAAAATAAAATATATAATAATAATAAAAATATAAAAATAATAAAAATAATAATAAGGAATATTGAAATAACGAGAAAAATTAAAAAAAAAAAAGAAAAGAACAGAGAGTCATTCGCCAAGGAGGCGAAAGGAAGAAAGGAAGGGCAGGAGAGATAATTCCGGGATCCTCCTAGGAAATAATGAAATTCAATGGAAGTTATTGGAGGATAGTTTCAGCCCTGGAAGTTTGGTTGCTTGCGCGCGGCCGAGGGTAATTCGTCGCCGGGATAGAGAGGAGGAATTTATCGCGTCGTTCGAATTCATCGGCGTTGGCCTATGGATCGTTATTGAAAGCGGCAGGGAAAAGTATAATCCTGTTAAATCCATCGCTCTTGATTCGGGGATCCGTAGATTAAATTGAACGGGCCGCGCCAATCGAATTCACGCGCGCGGCCTCGTCTAATTCAATTGAGAACCTGGCCGGGATTGGCCGGTTTTAAAATATAAAAAGCCCGCCGAGACTTTTCACCGAGCAAGTGCTCTCCTCCCGTCGTGCTCTGCGCCGGATTGTTGCGTATTTCGAGAACAGCCAAGTGCCAGGCGTGTACAAATTTGTTTGAAGAATCGACGATGAGCCTACTCTGAAAAAGAAAAAGATAACAGAAACAGAATTAATATACTCGCAAGAAAAGTAATCGAAAAGTGAACGTAAAACGCCAGTACGCTCTTAATCAGTCCAATCTCCTCACGTGTCAATTGTATTTTGACATCGTTTCAGTAGACTTACTTTTCAATCTCGAAGCACGTTCTCTTTTTCCTCGTTGGAGACCAAACATTTTCTGTGGAGTTCACTACAGGTAGATCCAGATTTCGTCAACGTATAGCGCCAGTATGCTCTCGTGAAACGAGCTGTATATCTTTGTTCGTTTTTTTTTTTTTTATTTTTTTTTTATTTAGAAATTATTGGTCGATCGAGGCAGAATTTTACGTTTCACACATACAAAATGCAAAATGTTTTGCCCGCGCTGCGTGTGGCAGTTTTAGAAACGGTTTAATCGGAGATGGAATTTCGCGTTTCGTGTATAAAATACAAAATGTAGAATTTTATATCCGTTTTATATTGAAAGGTTAATAATAAAATATCCTTTATTGGAAAAATGTTTAATTGAAATAGAATTTTACATTTCATGTATGAGCTGCGGAATATTATATATAAACTGTGAAATATAGAATTTTATATTCCGTGTAAAATATATAATTTATACGGGAATGATAAGTATGCCTGTTGTCGAACGGTTCATCGAGATAGAATTTTGTGTTTTATACGTAAAATTTGAAATATCGTGCGAGATGTACATATTTATAAATTACGAACTTGCACAGTCCCTGACGATTATTTTAGTTTAGTCAGATTTATTTTCTACACAATTTTCCATACACTTTATCACATTCTAACAATATATTTCATTACATCCTTTACTACCATCTCGTAACATTTCCCATCGAACATCCCTAATTTCTTCATTCTTCTCTCCCTTATGTATCTTTCCTTTTTTTTTTCTCTCTCTCTCTTTTCATTTCTCGTCAAAGGTAAGGATTCGAAGGATTTCCTCGGAGGAAATGCCTTGGTAGACGATACACCTACCAAGGAAGGTTTCGTTTCTCTCGTTAACTTCCGACACGGCGTGCCAGAGGCGCGAACCTGAATCGATACGCGTATCAGAAATCCTTCTTTCCTCGCCTTTTCTGCCCTTTCATCTTTATTTCGTACGCGCGCCACGCCGATCGGGAATACCTTCGACCTCATACGGCGAGAAATTTCTCGTTAGAAGACGATTCCCTCCTTTCAGCTCTTGATAATTCTTCTATTACGCGACTTCTTCCTTTTAATCGTCCTTTCTGCGTTGCGCAATTATTCTCGTCCTGTTCGTTACCGTTCCAAATTCACTTCTCAGCGAAAGATGGACCTCTGATATTTATATTTCGCTTTTCTTTTTATTATTGTTGAAAGAGAACGAGAAGAAAATTAATTTCTAGGAAACTGAGCTTTCCGAGCACCTTTGTGTATTTATTTAATCATTTTGTTTCGTTCTTCTCCCAAATAACGATCAATTGATATAATCTTATCGCTCTTACTTTGTACTATGGCTTAATAATATAAATTAATAATAATAATATAAATACTATTATTTAATAATAATATAAATTTTGTACTATGGCCAAATATAGTTTTCAAAATTCAACGACCCCGATTGGAAACCTCTATAATCTATAATTAAAAATATGATATCGTTTCTCTCCTCTGTTCGTCTTTGTTGCCATAATTACGGTTCCCGGTTCAATTCGAGAAAACGTATCGAAGAACCCTGGACCTGCGCGAATTTAAAAAATTTCCCCGAGCAACCCTTTCTCCCTTCGTTGAAACGAACTCGAAGTCAAGTGAAGAATCGCGAAGAAATTCGAAGCGTCGCTAATTACAAAAGAAACAGAGGGAGGTTGAGCGCGAGGGGAGTTGAAAAAATGAAAAAAAAAAAGGCGAGCAGGCACTTTGGTCACGCGAAATTAAATTGCAAACAAATCTTCCGGCCCTCTCGTTTCCTCCCATCTCCTCAGAGTTATTACTTTATCAGCGTTAAACGAGCTCGATAGCGGCGGAAAGACAAAGTCGAAGTCGTTCGCGGGGTTAATTAATTCCGGTTTCTTGTCGCGTATCGCGAGCACCGCGATGCATTTGCATAATGGGAAATTAGAGGAGGCGCCGAACCCTCGCCTCCGCGTATATTACTTCAAACTGTCTTAAATTATCCCGTAACGGCGGAGAGCTCGCAATGTGCGCTAGAAAACCACCGAGCTTCCTCGCTCTCTCGCGTGCGAGCATTGACTCGCAATTTGTCTGACTGAGTTTTCGAACACTTCGCGCGTCGTGCGACGTTAAATCCGGAATCATACCCGGTTGCATTTGGTTTGCTGATTCTTTCGCGTTTCGCGAACTTTGCTGTTCGACGTTTCTAGTACCCGGAGTATCCGCAGTTTTCCACAGATGGCGTTGCAGGCTTCTTCTCGTTGTACCTGCTTCTCAACTTCTAAGCTACCGAACGTCATTATGGCTGGCTAGTTTCTCGGTCGGAGAGGTACTGCACGCACTGTTGTTTTGCTGTGATTTTCCGAATCCTTTGCAAAACAAACTTTCTTATCGTTCGTTTTTCTTTCTAAATTTCGAAACTTTAATTTATTCGAACGTAATTACCATTATGGTGCAAAGCACAGCCGGATATAAATTTCATTTTTACGCTTTTTTGCAGAGAAGTACAACTTTGCGAAAGACCTCGCCGTAATCAAGATATATAAGTTGGGATATTGTACCCTCGTTTTCAGAATTTTTTGCGCGGTGTTGCATTTTTTTTTTTTTTAATCTTTTAGTAGTAAAAATGTTATTCAGTCTTTCCAATTCGTGAATATTGGAATGTTTCACGAAATTGTTCATATTAGGAAATAGTTTTATACTTTTGTTTATTGTATTTAACAATTCCACTATGTCAAATCCAATTCATTACAAAAGTATAATACGAAGCACTATTAGTAGATAGTTTTTCATCTTGCGCGTTTCGTCCGCGAGCGTCTCGCAAAGATAAACATTCGCGTTTCTTCCTCGTAATATTTCACAAAATTTCACATGAAATTCTCATATTCAGATAATCTTTTTTTTTTTTTTTTGTTTCAAATTTTCGTCGTACTTTATATTTCTCCGATATTTTGCAAGTCATAAAGTCAATATCCGAAAGTCCATACCCAATATCTGATTCTTGGTGTACCGAAACTCAATATTCAATTCTTGGTATTTCATAACGTTATCAGCGTATCTCGTAAAAAAGATTATGCGTGTGTACGTGTTTCCCCTTCGATTTTCGTCTCTTTATTATCAAAATTTGACTAATGTGCCACGCATTAAAGCTACCAGACATCCCACGCAAATATACGCGCGTGTATTTAATTTAAAAAAATTCAGAATTCAATTTCAAAGTCTAACTTGTTGCGTTCGAATTTTGTCCCAAAATTGCAACATTTTCTCAGTCTTTTGACTATATTTAAGTATAACCCAGGCGATAACAAATAACAAATTTGTTAAATCACTTCTCAATAATTTCTATCCAATGACATTATAACGATGAGTTGAAAAAGAAAGCGACGAATTATTGTACACGGTTTGGTCACTCGTTATGGTCCGCAAGTGGTTGACAAAGTCTCAGAATGTTTGCGAATAAATATGACGCACATAAATGTAAAAGTTCCTCTGATCGTGGAACAAACTGTTTTAGTTTAGAATACTTTTCTAGATTATCCTCGGTCGAGGAACTGCCCTTCTAATTCTCCGTTCTATGCAAATGTTGCGTCGCCCGGTCGTCCACTCCACTGAAATTAAGGATTAAGACGGTAATCCGAACGACCAACGGTGTTTGCTGGCCGTGTGATACCTCGGGATCAACCAGCCTTCAGATTTATGTCCCAATGGAATTCGTCATTCGTGTGTGACAGTCGCTGCTTGTTTATTCCGCTGTTCATTTCCGTTTGTCACGGCCGAACACAGGGGATGAAAGATAGCGCGGCCAGAACAGAAGAGAATCGAGAGTTTTTGAAATTCTCCGGGGGATATTTCCTTGGAATTGGCCCCTCTTTTCTCTCTCGTTCGACAATGTCGATTTCTAGATCAGCGAAGTTTTACACGGTATTTGTTTTGAAAGAGAATCGACGCGCCCGATCTATGGAATTTCTATACTGTTCTTCGAAGAAATTTTCGATCTTTCCAGTTTCTAGATTTTCTTTTGTAGATTTTTTTCAGTTTTTCTCTTTGTTTGAGTCTGATTGGCAGATAGTTGGTTTTTATGTATGAAATAGATAATTTGTAGAAGTATACAGAAATATCTGGAGTATGCATTGTAATTAGTAAAAATTTGAAGGTGCAAAAATACATACAACACGAGTAACAGAAAATAGGAAATGTTAAATAAAAATATTCGAAGTATGATACTTCTTATAATTTTTAATAATACACGTAATAATATAGTATTTAATAAATTTCTCTCTAGATTTCTTTTTTTGTTTTTGTTTTAATTATCTTCGTAAAAATGTAAAGTTGTATGAACACTTCCAATCTAATTACGATATGTGACAGATAAAACGAATCTCTGTTAAGTTTCTTCAGTTCTTGAAAATTTGAAAATGCACAAACACACGCGGTTTATAGATTGTAATTGTAATTTTATAATCTTTGATGGCGCGATATAATTGCTGATAACACAACACGATGTGATTAATTTTAAAATATTTTTAGGAATTCTTCATTGGACTTTTGCAACGTGATTCGGTTGTTGCTGCGTTCCCTGAATATTTAAAATTTAACTTGAAAGAGTAACACTTTCAATTCAAGTTTCAAAAATTTAATTCTCAATTAATCTTTCAACTTGAGATTAACAGCATCATTTATTCGCATTTCGTACGCGATGAAGTTTATAACAAATCTGAAAACGAAACGAAAAAAAAAAAAAACATTTCCGTTCCAACGTAATTCCTTCAAACTATTTCAACGCGTCACATTCGAAACGGCAACGATCCGGCGCATCTCTCGTTCCAATTAAAAAAGAATTCCAGCGAAATTGTTAATGCAAAAACAGTTTTAAACGGATATCCCTCTCTCTGTGATGTTTCCGAATGTCAACAGAGAAAGAGAGAGAGAGAGAGAGAGAAATAAAGGAATTTCATACTTCACAAAGGAATCAGCCTGTTAACCGGAAGTGAGCGACGCACGGAATGTTGCGCGTGCTTTGCAAAACGAATAACCAGCGGCTCGTTATTTTTTCCTACGCTCTTCCTCTTCGTTTTTTTTTCCCCCTCCTCTTTCTATTTCCTTTTTTTTTCTTCTTCTGTTTTCCTCTCTCACTCATAAGCGAGCCGCTGCATTCTTTTTGGGAAAGTTTCGAGCGTCGTAAAAGTTATTATTGGAAATCTTGGGAAGGCTCGCGACCGGTTACAAAGAGTTTTCGCGCAGTTGGGAACGAGGCTCGTTCCTAAGTCGGCTGGCCGGATCCTTCGTCCGCCTGAATGTATAAAACCATTTTTCGGCGTGCAATTTTCCGGCAAGCTGACGCACGATGGGCCGGGTCGAGAATTTTCAAATAACTCTTGACCCTTGAGGAGATATTTGACATAAATATTTATCAAACATATTCCTTTTCAGTAATACACAATATACGGTGTGTTTCGTGTTCACGCGATGAAACTTTAAATTTTGAAATTACGAACAAAATTTAACTTTTAAATATAAAATATTATATAAACTTTGATTATAACTTTTAATATAAAATATTTAAATATAAAATCTGGTCATTTGTCTGTTTTTTTTTTCAACTTGTACCAAATCATCACAAATATTACAATTTGTATTTATTATTTTTTTTCAAGTAGTTTAATTACTGTCAAATTTGACAAATTATTTGTTTTATAATTTGATATATTTTTGAATTAATTTAAATCGCGTGACGAAACTTTTAATTTTTAATTAAACTAATTTAAATCGCGTGACAAAACTTTTAATTACAAACAAAATCGGATTTTTGGATATAAAATATGGTCGTCTGTTTTTTTTTTTTTTTTTTTGTTGTACCAAATCATCACAGATATTACAATTTGTATTTTTTTTTTTTTTCAAGTAGTTTAATTACTGTCAAATTTGACAAATTATTTGTTTTATAATTTATTTGATATATTTTAATTTAATTGAATTAATTTAAATCGCATGACGAAACTTTTAATTTTTAATTAAACTAATTTAAATCGCGTGACAAAACTTTTAATTACAAACAAAATCGGATTTTTGGATATGAAATATGGTCGTCTGTTTTTTTTTTTAACTTGTCATCATGTTGTATCACAGGCATTACAATTTGTATTTGTCATTTTTCCATTATTTACGTAATAATTCTTTTGGATTGGTTTCGTGTTTCGTTAAAATATTATTTGATAAAATATGGTTATCTGACTTTTTTATCTTTTGTCGTGCTAAATTATTATAATTTGTAATATAACAATTTATATTTATTATTTTTCCCCAGTGTTCTCTCTCTCTCTCTCTCTCTCTATATATATATATATATATATATACATATATATATATTAATAATTCTTTCGTACGCTATAAAATATTTATCAATTATTTTTTGTATCTACGTAATTATTGTAACACCGATTGAAAAAGTGATGTAGTATTAAATTGTTATATTACAATTTATATTCATCATTTTGTTAATTGATTCTACTTCCTAAAAATAAAGTGTACTTTTTTTATTACTCCAACATTCTTTCGTCTGTCATATGTGCATGATAATTTTGAAAAGAAAATTAATGATAATTTTGAAAAGAAAATTATTTCATACTTTTTCGCAAATGTGCGACTAAAAGCAATTCCACTCTCTCTCTCTCTCTTTTTCTTTTTTTTTGACCAAAAGCAAGATAAGCAACACAGCTCCATCCACTCTCATTTCTAAACAGAATACCCCTGTGTTCTTTGTTTTTCCATCAAAATTCCGGGTTGATGAGTGCCTCGCTGCACACGCCTCTGTTCGCTTTTTTTTTTTTTTTTTTTTTATCAAAATTCCATAACAAAGTAACTACTCTGGCAACGTGAAAACCTTGCTCCATGCAGCTCCTTCCTCTCCGTCGAAAATTCATTGAACACATATATTTACATACATGCACGACAGCCAAATGATCTTGCTGCGCCTTCTACTTTATTTTCGAAAATTTGCGGGTAAAATTAATCGACATAACGATTGATTGATTAATTAATTGCAATCACGAAAAAAAGGGCAGTTACATTGCTCTATTTTAAAAATTTATCCACGCCAAAAGTGTTCAATATTTGATTCACGAAGAATCCAAATATTCCATCCACGAGGATTCTGAACATAATTTCCAACGAAGGAATTGCTCTGCAATCGCAGGAGGAGAAAAAGAAAAGAGAGAGAGAGAGAGAGAGAGAGAGAGAGAGAAGATAATTAACGAATAATTTTTCACCCCTGTGCAACCTCGCCTGCAACACTGCAATAATTCCATCCTCCAATTGTCCTCGACACCGAAACACGTTACACCCCATAAAAACCGCTAAAAATGGACATCCCTCCTCGTTTCCTCTTGCACGGCGAGTCCCGCAAAAGGATTTTAAAAGTCGTTTAAACGCCAGCCAACAACCAAATCCCCGGCATAAAAACCAAAAGGCGGAGGAGAGAACAGAACGGAGGGAAACCGAAAGGAACGAACAAAACCGCGCAAAGAAACAATGCGCGGACGAAGGCAGACGCTGGGGTACAAAAGGGAGGAAGCAATTAAACGAGGAGAATCGAGCAGAAGGGTGGATACGAAAGAGAGAGAGAGAGAGAGAGAGAGAGAGAGAGAGAGAGGAAGAGAATGGCAAGACGCCATAAACATACAGGGTGTACGATGTTAATATTAAATATTAAAAGCAAATTGTCAGTGAACTAGAATTTTCATTGTATATTTGTTAAAAATTTATATTTGTGATTTATATTTGTTATATTTATTATAAATCATAAATACAATAAATCTGTTTATTTTTATATATATTATATATTATTATTATATTGTGATTTATATTGTGATTATATTGTTTATTATTATATATATTGTGATTTATATTTATTACATTTATGATTTATATTTATCATTATATTTATATTTCATATTCACGAAAAAATGGTTCAGACGAAAAGTGGATGACTTCGATGGTTAATTAAATAATTGACTTTTCCGTGAATAAATTGTGACACGCCACGAAATCACAATCGATCTGCATTTTTTCTTTTTTTTTTTTTTTTTAGACAAATAGTTCACCATTAATTCACATTCGCAACAGACTAAACTCAGGCACACCGCGTACAGGTTGAACTAACAAAGATGGAGAGAGAAAATGTTGGGACATCGAAGGGTGAAAGGGATAAAAGCGACACGAATGGTAGTTGGAGAGAAAAGAAGTGAGAGAGAGAGAGAGAGAGAGAGAGAGGTGGAATGGTAACGGGTAAGACAGACAGGAAACGACATGGAAAAGCGAGGAAGTGAAGCGTGGGCAGAGCATGCGAGAGACAGTCTCGTTAGTCTCTCGTCAAAACAAATCGCGTCGGCTTAAAATCCCGCGCGAGCTCCACCAGTCTCTCTCTTTCTCTCGTTCCAGCTCTTTTAAACGCTCGTGGAAATTCCTCCGAAGGGAAAGGGTGGCGCAGGAACGCCACCGGTGTTTCTAAACGAAATAAAATTCGAGACACATGGTGGTATTTCTGTTGGCAAAGACGAAAGTTTTCTTTCCCTCTTATAATCTTAAAACTGCGCGGATATTGTCATTAATTCGGCGGATTTTCACGCGATTCGATAGTATTGCGATGATAATCTAGAAGGTGTTTTCTTCTCTTTTTTTAATAATCAAAAGGGCGCTTAGGAATGGAGAAACTCACGTTGTTTATTCATTTGCGAGATGGTCCCTTCAATTGATTTCATTTATTTGATAATTTTCGAAATTGTCGGAAATTGCAATTTAAATTACAATCGAATCATATCACGATGTTATGAATAATTATAAAGGTATTTATAAAAAGGAGAAAAATAGTTTAAAATTATTTGTTATTTGTATTGTATTAGTATGCTTCTCTATATACTTTTCTATTTCACAAATAGTGCCAATTAATTGGTCAAAAATTCGTTTGATATGTTTACTTTAATAATACTTCGTTTTCGAACAAAGTCAGTATTCATTTCAAATTTAAAATTTTTCTATTTAAAACTAAAATTTTAAAAGATAATTTTCAAATCTAAATTTAAATTAATACTAAATAATTGCGATGCATGTAATAAAAAAAAAACAGATTGCTGGAAATGAAATTAATTTTTTTAAGTCTGAAAAATTTGATACATCGATTTATTTATCTTATTTATCAAGTTTACCTCGTTGAGTTGCACGCAATTGTTAAAATTCTTTGGTGTAATGACTGCCTGAATGCGATTGCAAGCAATCACCACGAACATTGATTTATACAAATATCCATAATCCAATAACAAATTCTCTTTTATAATAGTGAAGTTTTTCGAGTGATTAATCTCATAAATTATTATCCAAGCTTTATCCGACGATTGTTTCACGTCAATCAATATCACACGCGGATTACGCGTGATAATTAATTTTGTACGTTCCGTTTTTATCGCCTCCCATTTCTCTCGGTTCCATTCATTTCTTCTTTCCTTTCGATAAACACCGTCTACCCTCTTTCTCCTCTTTCGTTCTGCTTCACCTCTCGCTTCCTAATCCCACTGTATTTTTCCTTCCTCGAATTCCTACCTCCTCTGTTTTTCAATCGCACCCACTCTGCATTTCCAAGGTTCATTTCCCACTTGCTTCTTTTCCCTTAACAAAATACTCCTGTTTTCCTTTCTCCCTCCATTTCACCCCCTCCCACCCTTTTTATCATACTTTAGGCTCCAGCTACTCCGGGCATTCGTACCTCACTCGGGCATCGAGTACTCCTCCATTTTTCGCCTCTCTTTCGTTTCTACGTTTCAAAACATTTTTCGTTCCTCTTCTTCTCTGTCATTTGTTCGTCTCTCGTCCCGTAAATTCTCGTCCTGGCCCTCGGTTTGTTTTCCCTCGGTTTGTTTCATTGTTCAAACTGTAAATCTTCTTCTTCTTCTCTCCTGAACCACGGCTCTCTCTTTACTGTGTGGCCGCGCGCGATATTTTTCAACAGTTCCCCATTCCACGGTGGTCCGGAGACCGCGTTCCCGTGGCCAAAATTTATTTCGAGATTCTTCCAACCTGCTCCCGCACATTTTTCGGAGAAAACAGGGAAACTTTGTACAATGCATAATATGCACTTCTTTGATTCACATTGATGAAATATTCTGAAATGTTACTATATATTTTTTATAGTAATATTTAAGAATCTATCTGTTATGCATTGTAGATTTTAACCATTATTTATTTTATATTTATATTAACGCATTGAGAACTCTGACAAACATAGAGCCTGTATTTTCTCGTATTTCTTCAATTATTTAATGTACGATTGAAAGAGTTCAGGGAAATGTTGTATGGCATTTAACAAGTGTATTATTTTATTGATAATTAAAATTATTAATTATTTTAGAGCTTATTAAATAAAATGAGAATACCTCTAATAACGTTTCTTGGTGTGGTATGTTAGGAAACAATTTCCCTACTTTCTGAAAAATTATATAAAATTGTGATATAAATTATATATAATTTATATTATTAATATTTAATATAACAATAATAACATAATAATATTATATTAATTACATCATGTTATATATAATATGTAATATGATATATATAATATTAATTAATATAATTATAATAATAATAATATAAATTATGTATAACGTTGCCTGGGTCGTGTCCCCTACAACGCAAAAAAGTGTTCCGCGACAGTTCATAATGTGTTAAGTATATTTAAATGTAACCCAGGCAAAACAAATGATAAGTTGATTACTTCTTAATCATTTCTATCCAGTGATATCATACCGACGAGTTCAAAAGAAAAAGAGAGCGACGAATCACCGTATACGGTTCGGTCACTCGTTATGGTCCGCGAGTCAGCTGCCAGCGCGAGGGGTTAAAGAGAGTGTACACAATTTTTCTTGAAACCAACGTGACAATATTCTCTCTAATGTGTAACATTCCCTCAATTCATCCTAATTTTTGTAACTATGTATTCGCTGTTATTCTAACGACGCTCGTCGAAGACTTTTTCGTTCAGAATTTTTATTTTCACTCGCGTGTGATTTTTAGATTATTCACATATTAGTGTGTCGTTACACTTGCATTCGAGGTGCAATTTTAAATTATTATTCTTGTGATCCTACACTGTACGTTGTATTTATCTTATGTCCAAATATATCACTGCGGAAAAAATGGAACAATAACAACGCCACGATACCGTGGAATTTCTGTAATGATGATATTCCAACATGGATCGTACATGGATGAATAACGAGAAAAATCGATTCATTTCTCCGGCGAGTTGAACTTGCGAGAGAGAGAAGCAAAATCAAAGATTCACCGGTTACGGATTTACAAGCCAGTGAAGTTTCATTTTATCGCGACAGTTTGCAGAATTAATTCGCGAGATAGGGGATAGGTTTGGTCGACGGTCAGACGGCTAGTTTTACTTTAAATTCCAACGCCAATTAAGTTAAACGCACCACACAAATCTACTTGAGAGCCAGAGAGAAGCTGGCACGAACTGGCTTGAAACAGACGCGAAGATAACAGTGTACACACGTGATACAGTTTAGAACCGGTGTACTCTTGACTCGAGGACACAATGGTGTCGTTTTGAGGAGATGTTGAACGTCTAATTCCGTCTGACAGCGAGAGAGCGCTACACTGGTCTCGGAACCACTTTTATCTTTTGATTAGAAATCTTATCTTAACGCGGATGCTTTGCGTCTCTGTTGTACAACATGCACGACAAATAATCACGAAAATCGATTTGTGGGTCGTTTGAACGCGGAGAAAACAAAATGCGTTAATTTCTGGATTTTCTTCGAATTTTTCAGTCTCCTCGAAATTGATATTTTTGGAGGGGATTTATGTTTGCAATTTTTTAATGGATTTCTTAATCTTTTTTAAATATTGATGCTTTTAGTGATATTGATCACTAAATTTCACAGAGAGACTTTGCAATGTTCGTATTTTTGCACCGAGGAATTTTATTGCAATGTGCGTTCACTATGTCCTTGGATTTCTCTAAGAATTCTCTCATTTGAATTGTCTTTAAAACGAATTTATATTGAATTATTGAGATACAAAGAAAGTTACGCGTGTTGGATGACCAACCCGACCCGACAATGCTGGCTCATTGATAATACTGAGTTAGTAATAGTCCATTTAAAAGTGGACTGTAAATAGATAGTCACAAAGGCAAAATTCAGTAGTTGGTCATCTATGCTTCTTCCCCTTCCACTTGACGACGATAATAACTGAAATTATACAAAGACATGCTGGGAAGAAGCAATAAGATAGATTCTTTCTTTCCATCAATGTGACTTAAAGATCTTTTACACGACCACGACTTCAACTTGGAACAAACTTCTGCAAAATTAAAAAGTCCATTACGCGGAATTCAACAGTGTTCAAGTTTCAAGATTTCACTCTAAAAATTTGAACGTTCTTTAAGCTAACATTGGCTAAGATTTTAACCTACATTTTTAGCAAATATTCAGAAAACTTTTCTCGTGCAAGGAGATGTTTACGTGTATCATTTAAATGCGTAGATCTTTTTTTAAATTTAATTAAAAATCTCTTTTAATATCAATCTTGAAAAAAATATTACATTTCTGGTCTATTTAATAAAATTCCCTTTCTACAGATTTTTAGAAACATGTATGTTTTCATTTTTAATAAATTTCTAGAGTCATTCTATATATATATATAAACCTCTAAATTAATTCAATTAGTGAAAATTAAGGTAAAACTCCACTCGATAAAATCCACTGTAAAGTATTGGAATATTCAGTCGAATATGAAATATTCAATAAATATAAATTCTTTCATTCAATAAAATTTACTGGATACAACAATAAAAATGTTCGTCAAACAAACATTTTTAAATAAAACGCGACGTCACGAACTAATATTAGACCACGAACTTAAATACACACTTGCGTTCGCAGTATATGTTCAAAATGTCAGTTTCCAGTTTCTAGCCACTTACGTATACTACGCAGAAATGAAACATACATTTTTCAATCACGTAATTATCCCGATTTAGTGCTGAGCACGTATGTCTATGAGTCATTATATTTTCCGTCGTATGCTGGAACATACTTGTTGTCACAACTCATCCTTCAACTTTCAGTTAATGCTGAGACGTGACAATTTAATTCTAAAATATGGTGTAAAACGTAAAATATAATCAAAGATCGCACAGTTAATTAATTTTAGAATATTATAACGTGAAGTGTAGTGTAGCATAAGAAAAAGAATATGATAATTGAAACTTATTTCAGAGTAGAGTATTATAATACAAAATACATGATATAAAAAGGAGAATGTAATGAAAGATCGCACAATTAATTTTAGAGTATTATAACGTGAAGTGTAATGTGGCATAAGAAGAAGAATATGATAATTGAAACTTATTTCAGAGTAGAGTATTATAATACAAAATACATGATATAAAAAGGAGAATGTAATGAAAGATCGCACAATTAATTTTAGAGTATTATAACGTGAAGTGTAATGTGGCATAAGAAGAAGAATATGATAATTGAAATTTATTTCAGAGTAGAGTATTATAATACAAAATACATGATATAAAAAGGAGAATGTAATGAAAGATCGCACAATCAATTAATTTTAGAGTATTATAACGTGAAGTGTAATGTGGCATAAGAAGAAGAATATGATAATTGAAACTTATTTCAGAGTAGAGTATTATAATACAAAATGCATGATGTAAAAAGGAGAATGTAATCCAAGATCGCACAATCAATTAATTTTAGAGTATTATAACGTGAAGTGTAATGTGGCATAAGAAGAAGAATATGATAATTGAAACTTATTTCAGAGTAGAGTATTATAATACAAAATACATGATATAAAAGGGAGAATGTAATCAAAGATTGCACAATCAATTAATTTTAGAGTATTATAACGTGAAGTGTAATGTGGCATAAGAAGAAGAATATGATAATTGAAATTTATTTCAGAGTAGAGTATTATAATACAAAATACATGATATAAAAAGGAGAATGTAATGAAAGATCGCTCAATCAATTAATTTTAGAGTATTATAACGTGAAGTGTAATGTGGCATAAGAAGAAGAATATGATAATTGAAACTTATTTCAGAGTAGAGTATTATAATACAAAATGCATGATGTAAAAAGGAGAATGTAATCCAAGATCGCACAATCAATTAATTTTAGAGTATTATAACGTGAAGTGTAATGTGGCATAAGAAGAAGAATATGATAATTGAAACTTATTTCAGAGTAGAGTATTATAATACAAAATACATGATATAAAAGGGAGAATGTAATCAAAGATTGCACAATCAATTAATTTTAGAGTATTATAACGTGAAGTGTAATGTGGCATAAGAAGAAAAATATGATAATTGAAATTTATTTCAGAGTAGAATATTATAATACAAAATACATGAGGTAAAAAGGAGAATGTAACAAGTTAAAATAAATTTCATAATAATAAATTCAGATGATAAATAAATAAAGATAAATAATCAGATAACAAATAAATTCAAATAATCAGTTTCAATTAATTTTGGGATATTATGGCGCGAAGTGTAACGTGATAAAAAAAGAGGGAGATATAATAATTGAAGTTTAAAGTTTCGATCAATTTTGGAATATTCCAATATAAAGTATAATATAATACTTGAATCGAGTGTTGCAATACAAAGTATAGTGTGATATAATACTTGAATTTCGAAGTTTCAGTTAACTTTAGAATTTTCATTAATTTTCCGAATATTTTGCAGAATATTCGAATTTTAATATCCGACGGAAAGACGCGTCGAATTTTCAGAATATCTTCGCCATAACTTTTTAACGAGGCTGCTTCAGGATGCGTGACATTTTCACCTGTGGAACACCACCCTTCCCCCCCCCCCCCCCAGTATGCAACGCGTGTGTGGGGAACACTAAATTCCAGAACGTCCCGGTACCACTCGTTTCCCAAAGCGAAATTTTTCAAATACCCTTCGCTTCCACCACCGCGAAATATCAATTGCGAAAGAACTCGAGACTCCCTTCAGGCACTCGAGTTTCATCGTGCTTCACCATGGATGAGCCTCGTAAATTCACAGCGTGTCGCCAGCTGTTTTCCTCGCCCCTTCTGCACCTAGTTTCTCCCGTCTGTTTCTTCCGCCTCCGTGACCAACGTACTCCCCCGTTTATCCATCTCTCTTCTCCCCCTTTCTCTCTCTCTCTCTCTCTCTCTGTCTGTCTCAATCGCAACCCTTTTTGCCCTTTGTCACGAGGATATAATTAATTCCGCTGTATCTGGCGCGTGTGATGGGAAACGGGGGCAGCAGAGGCATTGTTCCTTGACTCTTTCACCCTTTGTCCTTTGACGGTGAAGCTGCTTCTGCCCTCGTCAAACGAGAACCAACCCCGCGGTACAGGTTCTCTCTCTCTCTCTCTCTCTCTCTTTCTGTGTGTGTGTACGAAAGAACGCACTCGCAAGCATGCGATTCTCAACAGATTGAGTTTCTTGCTGTAATTGATTAAGCCTCTGGTTCGTAGAGTCCAGGTTTCGTCGAACATCCGTCTGATGCGAAGGGTTAGAACGTTGGAAAATTGAAAATATTGAGATGGATTTTTTTTTTCTAAAAATAAAAATGCACATATTGCCATCTAGATTTACATCATTATTATTACGCGTAAAGAAAAATGTTTCAGATGAAGTTGAATGGTTTCGAGAGGGACACACTTTGGTGGTACTAGTTTTCTTGTAGGTGGACGTGTAGAGAACATATGAAGATTATTGACGTTTTTTTCTAAATGGAATGTATTTTTGATTATATTTTTATATTAATTGTATTTTTACATTTTTTATTTTATTTTTTTATATTCTAATGACGTAAATACAATACATAATATAATAATGACGTAAGTCTGGTTGGCAATATGTGGTGACCCACCTTGTATAGAAGGCTCAGAAGCCAATCTGCGCTATACAGATACTCTCCTCCACTGTGAAAGTCTGTCAGTGATTCGACAGAAGAGTTTAGTCATTTTAATATTACGACTGTTCTATTAAACGACTCATTTTTTTTTTTTTTTTTTTTTTTGAGAGAGAGTTTTTCATTTACAATTCAAGTCTCCTGTAATTAATCTCGAATAATTTCATTCTCTCTCACTGGTTGAAATTTCATTGCCAAATGAAAATTTCATCAATAATAGGAAATGGAATTATACCACTTTCACAAAATGGTCCCGCGCGAGATTAACTTTACAATCCTTGTTGAAACAATTCTTGAAACTGTAATATAATGTATATGTAATTATATATAATTATACATTATCTATTAATAATTATATATTATATATTATAATATTATAATTTATTAATATTAATAATTATATATTATGTTATATATAATATGTATATATATGTATAATAATAATATATACGCAATTGTATAAAATTTATATATAACATATATGTGTATAATAATAATATATATGTAATTGTATAAAATTTATATATCACATATATGTGTATAATAATAATATATATGTAATTGTATAAAATTTATATATAACATATATGTGTATAATAATAATATATATGTAATTGTATAAAATTTATATATCACATATATGTGTATAATAATAATATATATGCAATTGTATAAAATTTATATATAACATATATGTGTATAATAATAATATATATGCAATTGTATAAGATATATATTTATACAAACGCGGCCGAAGAAACGGAACTCGGATACAGATTTCTTTCATCCGTCGATCACGCAAATTCTTCAAATTCTTTTCTCAAAGTTATCTCTCAATGGACAAACAAACATCCACAGTCTGGCGACGAGGATGTAGTCGTTTTACGCAGTCGTCGATTAAATACGATGCCAAGCGGTTATGGCTTCGTAAAGAGATACGCGAGCCAAGCTTCTTCCAAGCCCGAAGGTCAACGCCGATCCGTGAACGAGATCGTTGTTTCCGGACACCGAAACGCCACGCCAGTCTCCAGTCATTAAATTCTGCGAGCAAGACGAGACCCCGGACCAGAAACGAGACGACCGCAATAAAATCGTCGCGATAACCGCGCACCAAGATTCCATTCATTAAGTTCAACACGTGACTTTTGCCTGACCGATGTAAAAACGAGATATCGTTTCTCGCATCTCTCGTCTCTGAAATATCACATCTGCTCTGTCTTTTCTCTCTTTTATTTATTTATTTATTTTTTTTATTATTATCGTAGCAATTATTGTGGCATCGGTTATTATAATTAATCTGTAATTGTAATTTTAGTAATTGTAGTTTGAATATGACGGATGGCCTGTTTGCTGATCATGGAAATACGATAAAATATGAACGTGATGCGAGTAGCACAACGTAGGCATGGAGTGCTTTTCTTTTTTGAAAAGAGCAGAGTCGAGCGAGTTGGAAAAACCAGAGTCGCGAGAGTCGTGAGAGAGCGTTGAGCGAGAGAGCTGTTAAAAGTTGTTAACTCGTGTTGTTTGAATGTAGTCTTGTTTAATTATTTGTTGTCCTGTTATCTTATTATATTATGCTGTTCTATTACTTTTATTAAATGAACATTGTTTATATTATATCTCTACGTTATTGACTCGTAGAGATATAATATCGTTGCCACAATTGTTTTCAGTTAGTAACAGTTTCGGTTGGATTGTCTAAAATTGCAGAGTATTCGTAAGTGGAAATTTTTAATTTTGAAAGACTTAAAGCAAATACAAGAGAATAAAGAAATCAAATGACAACGAATGATAGTACGTGCGAATATACCACACACGCTTGAAAGTGGAATATTTTTCTATGAAATATATATCTGCCCCAAAATTTCAATTTCAAAGCACAGTCTGAGTATATGAAATCGCAATCAACGTCGTAATCGAATTAACTAACTGCTAATTAACGAAATCACTCGCCGATTTTTCGACGATCAATTTCTTCCTTCGATTCACCTTCACTCGATCTGAACTGAAAATTTTTAACCAATCCGGTGCACGCCACCACCGTGTACGATATAAAAGTCACGAGATAAAAGTCCTCGAGCTCCCCTTTCAGAAATTCAATTTACCCTCCAAATAACCTCGACGCGAAAAAGAAGAAAAGGGAAGAAAGAGCGGAAAAGAAGGAGGGACGCGAAAAGGGAAAAGAAAAGGAAAGAAAAAAGGAAGAAGGTAGAAGGAAAAAAAAAATCGAAAGCACGCGAAACCCTTCGATTATACGGGAGCACTCGATCGTCCGGAGTGCACCGCTCGAGATAATTACGAAACTCGGTGGCGAGAGGAAGCGGAAGAGGGACAGACGTAGGGACAACTGAAGGGGGGTGGAATCGTCGTCGAAGGGGGTGGCGGCGGGTCGGCCGCGTGGTCGTCGTGGATATCGATGGAGGCAGGCGGTGCAGTTATTAGGTGAACGTGCCTCTCGATATTGCAGTCTATAATTGAACGCCATTGCCACGTCAACGGAAATAGAATAGAAATTGGTATGGAAATGACCGCGGGAACGCAGCTGCCGCCGTTGCCCCTCTCTCTCTCTCTCTCTCTCTCTCTCTTCGCCGATATTACTTTCGTTTTCTCGCGCGTTCTCCAAATTTCTTCGCCGATTCTCTCTCTACGATCGCCTAACCGTTTCATTACATTATTGTAATGAATACTGTAAAATATGTAATGTAGATTATATATTATAATATGTGAGTATAACGCTACTTATAGGGTAGATAGTGTAATTTATAGCGAAGAGTATGTCTGATTAAAGTATAGTGTGTAAGAGTATGTCTGAGTAAAGTATACTGGTAAGAGTACCTCTGATCTGAGTATAGTAGATTGTATATTGTGTTGTATAAGTATAATACTATTATTAATATAGATAGTGTAATTTACAACGAAGAGTACATCTGATTATAGTATAGTACAGTATAGCAAGAGTATATCTGATTTGAGTAAAGTAGATTATATGTTATAATAAATAAGTATAATACTAATAATGTAGATAGTGTAATTTACAGCGTAGAGTATATCTGATTATAGTATAATATGGTAAGAATATATCTGACATGAGATTATATATTATAATATATAAGTATAATACTACTAATAATATAGATGGTGTAATTTACAGCGAAGAGTATATCTGATTAAAGTATAGTATAGTAAGAGTACAT
The DNA here is from genome assembly GCA_036937485.2 of Tetragonisca angustula. Taxonomy (NCBI): domain Eukaryota; kingdom Metazoa; phylum Arthropoda; class Insecta; order Hymenoptera; family Apidae; genus Tetragonisca; species Tetragonisca angustula. The sequence continues at coordinate 1,113,182 of JAWNGG020000040.1, read as the reverse complement.
CTCATCTGAGTAAAGTAGATTATATATTACAATATATAAGTATAATACTATTATTAATATAAATAGTGCAATTTACAGTGAAGAGTATATCTGATTATAGTATAGTACAGTATAGTAACAGTATATCTGATTTGAATAAAATAGATTTTATGTTAAAATATATAAGTATAATACTATTATTAATATAGATAGTGTAATTTACAGCGAAGAGTATGTCTGATTAAAGTATAATATGGTAAGAGTACATCTGATCTGAGTATAGTAGATTATATATTATAATATATAAATATAATACTACTAATAATGTAGATAATGTAAGTTACAGCAAAAAGTATATCTGATTAAAGTATAGTATAAGAGTACATCTCATCTGAGTAAAGTAGATTATATAAGTATAATACTACTAATAATGTAAATAGTGTAATTTACAACGAAGAGTAGATCTGATTATAGTATAGTACAGTAAGAGTATAGTAGATTATATATTATAATATATAATACTAATAATGTAGATAATGTAATTTATAGCGAAGAGTATATATGTGTGAACAAACTGTTTCAGTTCTGTAAAAAAAAAGTATAATAATTCATTTATAACAATTCATTTAGTCTCTCATTTAATTCTTTGATGTCATAAAACATAAAACACGTTCTCTACGAATAATAAATTGATTTTCGAATCAGACATCGCGACAACGTGCATGTCAAATTAAAAAAAGAATTTCAAATCGTATTTTATTCAATTTTATTCATATCGATATTGTCAATTCGTATTTTGTTCAATTTTATTCATGTCGATATTGTCAATTCGTTTTATCGTATTCATTTGAAATTGTTACCAGAGTTTATTAAAGTTTGTTGCTAAAATTCTGGGTAATTTCAGATAATTTCCATTCAAGTGAACACGAGAGTCACGTCCTTCTCTCCCTCTGTTTCTCATTTTCTCCGGGCAGCTCTTTTTTTTTTTTCGTTCAGTTTTCGTTGACTGTACTTACGGCACAAGGGAAGAGAAAAGGCAAAGCCATTGTTGGCACGAGCAAGGATTTAATTTCCACGAGTCGGTCGTTGTTTAATCCCTGGCTCGCGGCTCTGGATTAGCCTCTATCGAGAGGAGGCGATCCTGATGACGGAAGTTGTTGCCTTCTGGGATTTTCGGGCTGGATCGAGGCCTCCGGTGAATTTCTTCCTTCGTTGGTGACTCGTCGTTTCGTAACTCTCTCCCCCCCCCCCTCCCTCCCTCCCCCTTTCACTCTAATCATCCCCGCACTTATTGGCATATTGTTGCGATATGTATCGAATGGATCGTAATTATTATTTAAATAATTATTTATATTTTTATTTATTACATTTAATTTTATAAATAATTTTAATTATAGTTTATAAGAAACATTAAATTGCAGATTTAAAAATATTTATTGATTAATTAATATTAAAATTTTAAGTTAAACTATATTAATCTTTAAAATTAAAAAAATATAAATATAAATTTTACTTAAATAATATTAATAGAATTAAAATCTTTAGAAATAATTTTATAAATAATTTTAATTATAGTTCATAAGAAACATTAAATTGCAAATTTAAAAATATTTATTGATTAATTAATGTTAAAATTTTAAGTTAAACTATATTAATCTTTAAAATTAAAAAAATATAAATATAAATTTTACTTAAATAATATTAATAGAATTAAAATCTTTAGAAATAATTTTATAAATAATTTTAATTATAGTTCATAAGAAACATTAAATTACAAATTTAAAAATATTTATTGATTAATTAATGTTAAAATTTTAAGTTAAATAAACTATATTAATCTTTAAAATTAATAAAATATTCTAAATATGAATTTTACTTAAATAACATTGAAAGAATTAAAATCTTTATAAGTAAGATTTTCAATTAAAATAAATAAAAATTTTCAATTCATTTGATTGATCATTATTATCAATATCAGTGTCGATATTCAAGACTTGAATCTAGACTTGAAGACTTTATTAATATTATATTGGACAGTAATATTTAAGCGGAGATTACGTGCATAATTGTCATGAAAACTATACTTTTATATCTTCAGAACGTCAGTGTGTTAATTTAACTTGATATTATTTTACTAAGTCGTTGAATACGAAAAAGAAAAAAAAGAAATCGATTCCACTAATATGTGTAAAGTGATTCAGGATTTAATGACTGTTGTGATAACCTTTTCATTGTAATTATAATTTTCTTGTATATACAGTTTGACATTAAACATTTAATTTAAATGTAATTAGCTCAGTTCGTATTTATGCATTTAAAAACTGCAAATAAATAAATATAAATACACATTTATGTAATGAATGTATAACATATTTAGTAGAAACGTAATAGAAATGTATCAACTATTGGTGAAATTCAATTAGTATGTTTCTCTTTTCGAGAAAAAGTATAAACGTAAAAATACACGTTAAAAATTTGATCGTTTCATCCGTGACTCTTGAATCGTTTAATACATGTACTCATGTATGTTATGTAAGATATAAATTATTTTTTTAGTTCGATCAGTGATTTAGATCCATATATATATATAACGTTCTGAAATATTTATAGAATTTGCGGGAAATATAATAATGTAATATAATAAATCAAGGGAAAATGCCTTGAAATAATTAAATTTTTACGACCTCGGTATCACGACCGCGCTAAGCGTTGCTTACGTGTTGCGAATATTCAACCCGTTTAATTTAATCCCCTTGATTAAATATGAAAACGAAGGTAACTGACATTTCGAAATAATTTGAAAACTAAATTGAAAATTGCGTTTTTCTTTTCTGTTGCAGGTATGTGTCAGACGATCCGTAATCATACTTGCGTAGAGAGAAACGTGAGTAAACTTTATTGCCGTTGTTCATCGAAGAATTCCATGTATAAAATTTGAAGTAAAACTAGAAAGTTTCGATTTCTTTTTCACTTTCTTGAATTTTTCTTTCTTTTAGTTAATGAAAATTTCTTTTAAAATCATTTATTGATACAATCATACATCATCACATGTCATTTATAATGACAATTTATTTATGTTGCATTAATTTTTTTACATGTTACATTCATACTTTATTATTATATATTTTATTCTAAAAAAGTTTAGCGTATTACGTGGTTTAACGTAAATGTTTGTTTCTGCGTTTTTTTTTTTTTTGAAAATCTAAAGTCGCAAAAGAACTCGCAAAATCGCATACCCGGCACAGTGTACTCGTTGTAACATTAAACGGATTTTATTTCTTTGGCAAGGTGTTCGTGTGAATCGCAGTCCGGTTGCGAGAAAATTATATTACGTTGAACTCGCGACCGAAGTTACGGAAATTTCGATTACGCGTGTAGATTGTTCGATTTTCACTTCGACGTCTCTGTCAGAAACAGAGTTTTCGACCGCTCAGATTTCGAAAAATGCGGAAAGTATTGTTTCAATTTCGACGAATTGTAATTGAACCAGCCCGATTCAAGTCGCAATTAAATGGCTCTGGTTAGCTTTGACCCGACAGTATCGATCGGTAATTGATATGATGCAGTGTAGTTCGCAATTTGTAACTATAAATTACCAGCAATTTCCATGCATAATATATAATTTGTAATGTATACTTATTGTCTCAACTGCGAGCCGCCGTTAACGATTAAAATAATACATTGCAATTTGCAATAATTCATAACGCGCAGTGTGACACAGGTTTCAGGTTAAATTCCTGCCTGACCCCTTTGGCTTATAATTTTCTAATCTAGAAAAGAAAATTTAGTTTCAATTGAAAATTCAGTACTCTACCGTAGTATAACAGTATAGTATATTTTCACGGATGTAATACAAAATTAATAACACAAGATTACGATAGAAATCTGTTTATGTGAATTCGTCGAGGAACGGATGATTTGTATAAATCGATACGACAGAGTAGATCGATAAAATAAATTGATATAATCGAGTACGATAAAAAAAGTTTACTTATTCTCCGTCGTGTTGTCTGTGATGATCGTAATAACGTTCGCGTAATAAAAATTCACGACAGTCTGGTAAGCCGCTACTTACCTAAATTACCTGATCAAAGAACAAAAGATACCAAAAACTTTCTTTACAAACGCGAACTGCGTGTTCGCGTGATGGAACAGTCTGCAGGATCGCGACAATTATTGCACAATTTTCGAACGAGTTTCGCTTCGTTCGGTTTTATCGACAATCTTCGCTATGGCTGTAAAACGCGACAAATTACTTGGTTGTTTTATCATCATCCAGATACCGGTGAACGAGTAACTGGCAAACGAAAAGATTCTTACAACAGAGTGTTAATTGAACGTTGTGCACAAACGTGGCTGCCAACTCTCTGCGGTATACGTGAAATCTTCGTCTTGGCGGGAGATTTTTGCGCGATGGAACCGGCCGGTTGAACGAAAACCGGCGGACCAGCTCCGTTAACTAATCGAATACGGGTCTCGACGGGTTAAAATCCCAGCCGTTTTCACCGATGCCATAAAGTATTTTCGTTCTATCCCTGCAGTGCTGGTCGTTCGTTCATATTTCACCTGGTTGGTTGGCTCCCTTCCTCGGAGCTACGAACTTCCCTTAATCGGATCCCAGTGGCTGGTTTCCAGCGAAATTTTCCTCGTAACCGGACCGAAACGAAGTCTTCTGAATCGGTTCTATATGTGTGTGTGCCTCTCTTTCTCTCTTTCTCTCTCTATCTCGTTTTCGACGAACATTCTCGCGGAAATAAAACGACTCACCCTACGTGCAGACACGGTTGTCGATGGTAATCTTGGAAACGTTGCGTTTAAGGGGTGGAGACCTCTTGGAGATTCTTCAAATTCTCGAAAGACTCGATCGATGCTTTGCTACCTTTCTTTTTCTTCTCTTTTCTTTTTTTCTTTCTTTTTTTCTTTTCTAGATGTTTAGGGTATATTAAATTAAAGGAGTGAGACCTCTTGAAGATTCTTCAAATTTTGGAGAAATCGATCGATGCTCTCCTAGATTCCCCCCCCCCCTTTTTTTCCATTTCTTCTTTTTTTTTCTCTATAGAGATTTGTATTGAATTGAAGAAAATCTCTTGAAGATTCTTCAAATTTTGGAAAAATCGATCGATGCTCTCCTAGATTTTTTTTCCTTTTTTCTTTCTTTCTTTCTTTCTTTTTTTTCTCTATAGAGATATATTGAATTCAAGGAGATCTCTTGGAGATTCTTCAAATTTTGGAGGAATCGATCGATGCTCTACTAGATTTTGTTTCTCTTCTCTTTCCTTTTCTTTTCTTTTCTTCTCCTTTTTTTTCTTTTTTTTTTTTTTTAGGTATTTAGAGTATATTAAATTAAAAGAGTGAGACCTCTTGAAGATTCTTCAAATTTTAGAGGAATCGATCAATGCTCTCCTAAATTTTTTTTTCTCTTTTCTTTTCTTTTCTATATTGAAAAGCTAATTGATATTCTATTAATTTTTAAAAAGACATATTACCTTATTGCGATTTACTTAAAAGATATTTAAAAAAAAATTAGTCCATCTTGTCTATTAGGTCCTTTTCTTTTCTAGAACTCTATCTTTTATAAGTAACGACTTTCTTCTTTCAGTTCAGTTGTTCAGTAGTATAATTTTCGTACAATTTTCTCCTTTTTTAACGTTCAACGATCAAAAGTTTCAAAAATTAATGTCCAAAATATTTAATAAAATCAAGCGTTGAGTATTCAGAAATGCGTAGAAACGTTTTCAATTATTCTACAAATTTAGATTCAGGCGTTATATCGTAATTAAGTATTTGAAATTGATCGTGCGTTAAGAGTGAGGCTTATCTTCGTCGTAGTTGAACTTCGAACCCGTTGATTAATGTGACACAGTTATTAGAACACAGTGGATTAAAAAGTCAATCTCATACTAAGATTAATCTCAGAGGAAAGTTTCGGGACTGTTTCTAATTGATATGCTGTTTGTTTCAATTAGTTTCGACTTAATTCTTAATCGAGTCAAGTCGTGGTCTTTCGTATCATTACAATTTTAAAATACGATATGAATATAGTAAAACAACAGTAATAATAAAATGAAATGTAATAAGTTTACTAAGTCACTGTTTATAATATCATTTTTATTTCCACTTTGTACTTCTGAATAATAAAATAAATCTAAACGAATAACAATTTAGAAAATAGTTGCTCTTTTAATTCTTCAAAATTCTTACATTTTTAACTATAATTAATAAAAAAAAAAAAAAAAAGAATTTCAACTCTCAATCCTTAAAGTCGCAAGTTTAAAATTCACGGTATTACATTTTTATCGTATATGCTCTCATATTACATTATGAAATAATTGGACATATTACACACAGAGAGGTCATGTTACACATAGAGAGGACAAGCTACATAAAAATGTGAACTTTATAATTATATTAGCTCGAGTCGCTTACGCGTGACACTCTGAAATAATTAAAAATGTTGATTACTCAAACGACTAAAAGAATGTCCCAAATTAAAAAAATTCGTATGGAAATTCACCAAATTTGAATTCATAATACTATATTGGCTCGAGTCACTCACACGTGGCATTCTGAAATAATTAATAAAAATTATTTCGACTACTTATATCACTAAAAACAAAAACCACTGAAATAAAAAAAATCCATATGAAAATTTGCCAAATTTGAATTCGTAGTATCACGTCGGCTCGAGTCAGTCGCGTACTGAAATAATTAAAACAAATTATTTCGGTTACCTAAATGGCTGAAAATATGTCCCAAATGAAAAGGAAAAATCCATATGCTGATTTGCCAAATTTAAATTCGTAGTATTATATCGGCTCGAGTCACTTGCGTTTTGAAATAATTAAATAAATTATTTCGGTTACCTAAATGGCTAAAAAAACGTCCCAATTAAAAAAAAAAATCCATATAGAGACTTGCCAAATTTGAGTTTGTAGTATCACATCGGCTCGAGTCACTCGCGCTCTAAAATAATTAAAAACAATTTTTTCGCTCACCTAAACGGCTAAAAAAACGTTCCAAGTGAAAAAAAAAAAATCCACATGGAGATTCGTCAAATTTGAATTCGTATGGTATTATCATTGGCTGGAGCTCCATATTTAACAAACACCGTTCCGATTCGCCTGACCGATAAAAACGACGTTCCGAAAAACGTGTCCCGCTGAAGAAAAAAATCAAACCGCGAGGCTTGATCGTCGTAGTGGAATTGATCTCTTCGTTATTACGACTTCGTGGATGGACGAAGAGCTCGCTGAGAGCCGCTGCAGGTTTTCACGACTACAGGCCCCGCGGACTTCTCACTCGCGTCCTCTCTGCCGACTCTTTTCCCTCGCGGAGAGAACGTTTCATGGAATTAACTCGCCTTGGGCCACGGCTATATTTCAGCCCTTTTATACCGGTCCTCGGAACGTATTTGCTTTCCATCGGGGCCACCAGATACCGGGTCGCGTGTTTCACCGGGGAGAACGGTGAATTTTAATTCTCTCGCGGTCCTGAAGAAGAATCTCTACCTTTCTCTCTCTCTCTCTCTCTCTCTCGGCTTACTACTCCCTTCACTATCGACCCGTGCCTCCTCCTACCCCTTCGTAATTCGTTTGCCCGGTAATTGGATGAAATTGGTTGGTTTAGCTCGTATGAAAATTTCGTTTGCCAGATCGTAGCGATTTTTTTCGTAATGGAGTACCGGTGATTTTGATTGCGAAGAGGAGTTAGGATTTGTTTCGTTGGGGGGTGGGGGTTGGTTGGTTGGTTTTAGCGAGAATAGGTTTTTGGATAACGGAACCATTTTTGCATACGCGTGAATCGAATTGAACGACCGTGAGTCGAACGTAAAATATTGTCACTGCACATGTGCGTCTGTAGTTGTTCTCGCAGGAATTCTTTTGTAAATATAACGTATGCATCGTGCGTGAAACAAAATTTTGAAGTTTCACTGACGTTGTAACGAAACGGACGAATTATAAATTAAATTTATTTAAAAAAAAAAAAAACTAGATATTAATAAGTACGACAAACATTTAATTTGTAAATATATATTTATTTTTTTTATTTTACAAATATATATATATTTAGATCATTTACTTTCGAAATAATTAAAATTATTAAAAATAAATTAATTAACACTGATACAAAAGATACAAAATAAATTTTACTTATTTTTTTATTTAAAAAATTCATTCTCACTACTTTATAAACTATTAATAATATTATTAATTTTTAATTATTACTAAAATATATTTTTACTATGAAATTTTAATTATATCAATTTAAAATTATATATATATGTAATTATTTATATTGGTACAATTTGAGATTAATTTAGTGATCGAGTAATATTCGAACACTTATAAATATTTTATGAATCTCTATGTCGTGTCTATTACGTGTGAAAGAAAAATCGAAATTTCATTGACACTGTAATGAGACGCGATTACTATGCTTATATTAAATTCGAAGCTAGCAGAAGATGTTTAATGCAAGTACAGTTGCTCGCGAAAATATTCAGATATTTATTGGAAACATTTCCCGAGTACATAATGTACATTATATGAAACATTTTGAAATTTTATTAACACTGTGACACACGAGCTACAATTGCTTTTAAATCAATTTTAAAGTTTACACAAAAGTTACAAGATGATTGATATATAAGTACGAGTAAACATAAACTCTAACGAGACAAGACAGTTATAATTACATTGGTCTGACTTGTAACAATTTTAAAAAATTACGATATATTTGATACAAGCATAAAAGTTATCATATAAAATAATGAACTATAATATATTTCTCGGACATCGTATAAGTACAAACCATTAATACTCGTTATTCGTATCATCCATGCGTCGTTGTAAATTTTCACGTATGAAATTATTCCAAACTAGGGATTGATCAACAAATAATATTGCGCTGAGAAAAATTCCATGAAACAAATGTTTAACAAAAGCGCGCAGAATGTACACGCTCCAAGGAAAATCTCGAGGAATTTCACAAGCTGTTCGCTGCCATAAATACCGTCGGTTATTTTTTTTTTCCTGAGAATAACCTTGGAAATATTTCAGGAATATCAGAAATTTTCGTACGTAAAACCATTCGTAAGATTCTTCAAACTTTAAAAAAAAAAATAAATGCGAGTGTTGCTGAAGTGGAGCTACTTCGAGAACAAACGTTACATCCTGTTGTGAAAAAACTCGAAGAATTTTTTTTTTTTTTTTTTTTGTTTAGGAGATAAATATTAGTCTTGTGTGTAGATCTACGGAAATAGATCGTACGTAATTTTAGTTTCAAGTTCAACTTCAAGTTCAGCCCGTTGCTGGAAATCGTCTTGCGAGTCGCCTTTTAAGCAGTTATGATGAAACGTCTCTCCGTCGAACCGTGACGGATTTCATTTTTACGATCGATCGATTTGTAAAATGAGTCGCGTCTTTGCGAAACGGGCAAATCGAGAACAAAAAGAAAAAACCAATTAAACCCAGTGTCACTTGGTTTTTTTCTCTTTTTTTTCTCTTTCTTCTTTTTATTTTAAATCCGCGGAAAATAATTCGCAATTTCGATCATTGATTCTCTTCTGCAGCCACGTTAATTAATTGATAATATCTTGCGGATTAACGATCCCAAGTGCGCCGAAATAATTCGATGCTCGAAATAACTCGATACCGTGGGCCGACAGTCGAAAACGTGGTTTCACCGAATGTCTATCGCCGATTCCATACGTTCTTTAAACAAACAATCCATAGATAACACGTTCAAATTGCCACGAATTCCTGTTATCTTTGAACGAGAATGTTTTTAAATTGTTTCTCACTGCTTAGAATTTAATTTGTTTCTCTCTCTTTTTCTTTTTTTTTATTTTCGGTTATTTCGCGTTGTATCAGAGAGAACGATGCGTGTATATATTTTAAAGTTTTAAAAAGAATTGGATTAGCGAATAAATGGATGAAAATTATAAATATAATTAATGTATATATTATACATTATATATGGTACGTAATGTTAACGTGATTCGTACGTAAATTATAGAAATATAAATACTTGTAATAAATAGAATTAACGATAAACTCATGTGAATTTGTAACATCGACAAAATTGACAGTATCAAAGTGTAATCTCATGCATTTGCTTTTGCATAATTTTCGTTATGCAGAAACGAGTGCTACGCGTTCAAATCAAAACCACCATTTGTATCAAAAATTTCAGTTTGCGTGGCACGTTCAACTTTAACTTACCGTCGATCGAAAGATCTCTCTTACCTTTCTTCCAAACTTGTAGAAAATTTCTCTCTGTTCTATTAAAAAATTATTTACAATTACAAAAATCGCGAATCAACAACGATTATCAAAATTATTCACTTTCTTCTGTTTTTCACCTGCGCTCCAATCTGTTACACGGAGAAATTAATTTCGCACTTGAATTAATCTCTTGTGCTGGAAAATCTTTTGTCCCAAAATTGCAATATTTTCTGAATGTTAAGTATACTTATAACTATACTATTGTACTATTTATAACTGTATTAAGTGTCAGGCATAAAATAAGTAATAAATTTATTACTTCTCGATAATTTCTATCCAGCGATATCACACCGACAAGTTCAAAAGAAACAGAAAGCGACGAATTATTGTATACGGTTTGGTCACTCGTTATGGTCCGCAGTCAGTTGCCAGCGCAACCTGGTTAACCTCTCACGTCGAAAATTTTTTATCCCAGAATTGCAATATTTTCAGTTTTAAGTATATTTAACCCAGGCAAAACAAATGATAAGTATATTACTTCTCAATAATTTCTATCCAGTTTTTAATAATTTCTATCATACCGACGAGTTGAAAAAGAAAGCGACGATTTATTGTGTACGGTTTGGTCACTCGTTATGGTCCGCAGTCAGTTGCCAGACGCAAGTGGTTAAGGTACGATTGGTTGGTTGCAAATTGTAGATTACAGATTAATTACAGCGATTCTACGTTCAATTATATTTTACATCAACAAGGGATATTTAAATATCTCTTGACCTAAAAACCTTCATTTCTTTCATCGTCAAAATTATTACTGCAAGGGAATATTTATGTTGCTCGAGGATTACAATTTGTTACAAATTTCAGGACATCGTGTATTAAAATTCAACTGTTCAAATTGTTCTCAAGTTTGAGCTCAGACAATAAATCCTAAAAGTCCAATTCCTGATATTGCATGAATTATTCTTGAATTTCCAGAAATTTCCCTTTTTACCTCTGTCATTTATAATAATTTGTGAAATTAATCCAAATCCGAGACTCGAATATTTTATTACTACACCTGGGAATTTTGCACGAGGCGATCTCTGTCGTGTTACCGATGATCGTTCGATCCAACTTGTCGATGAATAAACGATAAAATCTAAGCGAAGATCTCCCGACATAAACTTTCGTTCTGTTCTCGCGTAACTTTCGGTGCACGTTTGAATCAAAAAACACCCTTAACGGTGCCATCAGAGATTCATCCAGAGTTCCACTTTCCGAGGACGTGTAACGTTTTGAATCGTCGCCGCCTCGAAGTTGGAAAGTTCCTTGGTCTCGCGAAAGTAGCGCGATGGATCGATATTGCAAACGGAAATCGGCCTGTTGTCGAGGAAATGGAGAGCGTTTCGTAACGTCCCTCGGGATAGGTGTGACCCAGATTCCTCGCTGATCCAGCCGCGAGATATTATCAATTAATTAACGAGCCGGCAACGAACGAACCGAAAGTTCGACTATTTGCACGGGGTGTCTTCGTTTTGGTCATTCTTCTCGCTTCTGTGAAATTGAACGACGGATAGGAACGAAACGAATTTACAGTTTACGCGAGCTTTTCAAAACGACATATCGATCGACGTATTTGGTCGGTGTAACGCGATTTTCACGAAATTTACGCATTGCGGGTTTTTATGCGATTTGAGAAAAATTTAAAAGTGCAAAAGTGTGTGTGTGTGTGTGTGTGTGTGTGTGTGTGTGTGTGTGTGTGTGAAACGTTTAGAGTATAATTTTGATAATTTCTCTAGATTGAAAATTATTTGACTGTGAAAACGATGAAAATATTTTAATTATTGCAGTGTGAAATTCTCTTAAATTACACAAAAGTTGTACAAACATGTGTATTCTAAATGGTAAATTTAAAAGTACACAAAGCGTGTACATAATATACAGGGTGTTTCGTAACTTGTGGGACCCACTTCGGGAGCTGATTGTACGCCTAAAAATAATGAAAAAAAGTCATGTAAATATATGTCCTATCTGTCTTCGTTTACGAGATATAATGAATTTTATAAATAGAGCAAACTCTAGTAAGCTAGTTTTACCAAGGATGGTATATTCAATTTTCATAATAATCATAATTGGGATGAAACATCCTGTATATACATTTTTGAATTATTTTTATTAAAATATAAAATTGCATAAACATCCGCAGTTTCAGTATGAATCTTATATTTAATTACTAACAAATCTCAAAGTTGCGAGAATTATCAGCTTGAATGTTTTTTAAACTTTTAAATTTGTTTTGAAATTGTTTTTCGTTTCAAGTCTCGTTCGATTAATGCATGCGTTACAAAATTGTTTGGATAGAATAGAAGGTGCCTTTAACCATCCTCGAATGCTAATTAATTGGACAATTCTCATTGTGATTATTCGTGATGGTTAATAACGAGGTGAGGTAATCTTTTCAAAGAAACTACATTTTATACGCATTGACCTAACAATTCCATCTGTTTTGAAAATTAGGAAAATAGAGTGACGTTACAAATGTTTTTTGACTTCCTCTCATAAATCGATCGCCGTCACTGATTTTTTTCTATAATTTACACGAGAATAGTTGGCAAATAGCTTCTGGTTCCTCAAGTATCTTTTCATGATGCTACTGACTCACGACGGATACGCGCCTACTTCTTCGAATGTTTCAGATTAATCGTTGATTAAAGGAAAATTAAAGAAAACCGATTGGTTTTTGAAATTTGAAAGAGTAGTCTAGAAATGATAGCAAAGAGAGTCTAGAAATTATAAACACGTTGGATCTGTCCGAACCAATCAATAAGCAATACGAAAATATGTGAAACCTCAACAAGTACAGTTTTACTACAAATCAGGCCTGTCGAACTGACGCATCATAGCGGTTCGAGAGTCATACTTCTTCGATGGATGTAGGAGAAGAGCCCCCATCACACTTACTTTTCTCCGTCGTTTCTCCTCTTTGTGGACGACGCACGTATCCCACCACATCACAGTTACACTTCAATTTGATTGCTATGTCTCTCTTACAGGCACATAATATAGTACAAATGAAATACACGTGAAAATTTGTAATATATAGTACAAAAGTACATGTGAAAATTTGTAATATATAATACAAAAGTACACGTGAAAATTTGTAATATATAGTACAAAAGTACACGTGAAAATTTGAAATATATAATACAAAAGTACACGTGAAAATTTGTAATATATAATAGAAAAGTACACGTGAAAATTTGTAATATATAATAGAAAAGTACACGTGAAAATTTGTAATATATAATACAAAAGTACACGTGAAAATTTGCAATATATAGTACAAAAGTACACGTGAAAATTTGTAATATATAATACAAAAGTACACGTGAAAATTTGTAATATATAATACAAAAGTACACGTGAAAATTTGTAATATATAGTACAAAAGTACACGTGAAAATTTGAAATATATAATACAAAAGTACACGTGAAAATTTGTAATATATAATAGAAAAGTACACGTGAAAATTTGTAATATATAATACAAAAGTACACGTGAAAATTTGTAATATATAGTACAAAAGTACACGTGAAAATTTGTAATATATAATAGAAAAGTACACGTGAAAATTTGAAATATATAATACAAAAGTACACGTGAAAATTTGTAATATATAATAGAAAAGTACACGTGAAAATTTGAAATATATAATACAAAAGTACACGTGAAAATTTGTAATATATAATAGAAAAGTACACGTGAAAATTTGAAATATATAATACAAAAGTACACGTGAAAATTTGTAATATATAGTACAAAAGTACACGTGAAAATTTGTAATATACAAAAGTACACATGAAAATTTGTCATATACAAAAATACACATGAAAATTTGTAATATACAAAAATACCCATGAAAATTTGTAATATACGTGAAAATTTGTAATGTACAAATAAAATACGCATGAAAGTTTGTACTGTACAAATAAAATACGCATGAAAATTTGTCCTATTCACATAAAATGCACATGAAACGATACTAGTAGCTACTGTGAAACAAGAAATGTCTGCTGCATTTCTTTCGCCGTTGCATTTCGACGCAAATTTCGTCGCAACAAAACATTTCATTGCAAAACGTACAAATCTCGCGTGGCAGTCAGCATGGCGTTAATAATATCATCCGTATACAGTCCTATTATGACCGTATGGTATAATAGTGTCGCGTTAGCCGTCTACAGTCACGTTGCGACGTACATACCTGTACGACAGATATAGTCGTGTTATATACTTACGTATGCATTTACGTAGTTAGACATAGACGGTTGTGCTGGTCGAACGCCGTACATAGAAGTACATTAATTCCAGATGGAACGAGGTTTATATAACGTTCGATCGATGGATCCTTCGGACGCAGGAATCCCTTCGGAATCCTCTTGGAACGATCTTTAATTGACCCCGACGATATTTCGCGAGAATGTCTCGCGCGATTCTAATTAATGCCGTGCTCGTAGCCGCGGAAATGAGGTTCTTGCGGCGTGCGGTCGGTCCTCGAGGTTTTCGAAGACTAACGACCGCCCCTGAGCGATTGTCTGCACTTGTACCACGCATTACGAATAAAACGGCGGTTATTATATTTAACTATGTCCGCGACCAGTCGAGCGACGTCTCTGTGCGTCCGCCAGACTCGAGGAGAATCTGAAGAATTTGAGATGTCGGGATCGGTTTAATTATTAATTGTTATTTACAAGTTGATCTTGAAGAAAGAATGATTGTACATATCCGTTTGCCGAGGTACGTGAAATTGATTGCAGAATATAAACTACGCAATAATTTAGTCGAAATAATTTAAATAATAATAATTAGTTAATATAATAATAATATGGCGTTCGTATTAATGATAATAACACACAAAAGTAATTGGCTGCAGAATATAAACTAAATAATAATTTAGTCAAAATAATTTAAATAATAATAGTTAGTTAATATAATAAACTAATAATAACACGGCGTTCATATTAATGATAATAACACACAAAAGTAATTGGTTGCAGAGTATAAACTAAATAATAATTTAGTCAAAATAATTTAAATGATAATAGTTAGTTAATATAATAAACTAATGATAACATGGTATTCATATTAATGATAACAATACACAAAACAATTGTTTCTTCTTATCACTCTATGCTGGTCATACGATCAATCGTGTTCATCTTATTTATCTAACAATGAATTGAGAAGCTAATTTCGAATCGACGGGTACAATACTGGCTATAATAATAATTAATTAAGCATAATTGACAAGCAACAATAATATACAGAACAATTGTTTCCTTTTTATCGTCCCACGTCGTTCGAACAAGTGACAGTTTTTTCAACGAAATGGACCAAAAGTCCAAAAAAAAGAAAAAAAAGCCCAGGTTCCGAGGAACAGAGCGAGCGAAATCGTTTCGTTTCGTTCTTCAGAACGTGGCACGATACGGGGCGCGATCCGCGAGCCTCGCGGTAAATGCATAGCGAGAAAGGGCCGCCCGGTTATGAATCGACGATTACTTTTCATTCACAAAAGACCTTCGCCGGCTAACGCGAGCGGAACTGCTGCTCGTTCATTTATCGCCGGCACTCATTTAATTACGACGAAACGTTGAACTTGAGCGTAATTAAAGAGCGCTTTTCGACTTCGCGATTCTCGAGCCCTCCCCCTTTCCTCCCCCTCTCACATAATTCTACCATACTATCGTTCCCGGGATTTTCTCTCTCGTTTGCAGCCGTCGACTCTCTCCATCTGCGTTTCCTTCACTCCTCACCCTCTTGATTTTATCTTCGTTCCTTGTTGCTTTTCATTCATCGGTTTCGTTGCTTCCATTGTTTCTAGCCTTTGTTTCGGGCAGTCGTCGGGCCTTTCTTTTCTATTCTATTAATTATCTTTCTTTTTTTTTTTCTCTCCTTCACTTTTCTTTCGGAGGAGAATGTGAAAAAAATCGTTTAATCCAACGAGACTTCGTTTGAAAGTTTCGTCTGGCCGATTTGTTTCACCGTTGCATGTTGTTTGCTGCTGGTTCGATCCTCTGTTTGAAGTTAAGTTGGATGTAGTCAGTTGTGTTCTTTTTTTTTTTCTTTCTTTCTTTCTTTTTGGTGATTTTTTTTCTCTCATTTGTTGAATTTAACAAACTGTTGTGTTAGAAAGTTCAGAAGCCAGGATTTGTTTCGTAACGTGGTTTTTTTTTCTTTTCTAACGCTTTTGTTAGCTTTTAATTGCAGCTTTGATTACTTCATATTTGAGAATTTCTTACTTGCAAAGATATTTTTTTCTCTATATAAATTATATAAATTGTGAAACATCAGAGTAGCAAAGCAGTAAGTAAAATTTTCAAAATGTTGATACCACGTGACTTCTCAGTCAACTAAAAAAGAAACTTATCGTTAGTATTTCTCTGTCACGAAAAATTTTATAAATTTTCAAGATCAACATCACAATTTAAGTTGAATTCAATCTAAAGTTCAAAGTGCAACTCTTAATTTTTCTAATCTTTCTGAACTCTCTCGGTGTTTATTCCTTTCTCTCTCTCTCTCTCTCTCTCTCTCTCTCTCTCTCTCCTCCATTCCTTTTCAATCATCTCCCATTCGCTAAAAGTATTTGCTTGTTTCGTGGCTTTTAAATTTCGTTCGGCCTTTATAAATCTCTTTCTACTAACTGGACTTTGTTTTTTTTCTTTTTTTTAATGAAATTTATTTCCTCGATATTCTTACTCCCTCGAATTCCGATACCGAATTTTTCCGATATTTTTTATCACTTCGTTATTTCGTCAGGTTTTAACTTTTGTTTCTCTTTCGTCAGCGTTTTACTCTCTTTTATTTCATCTGAAAGGAATTTTCTCCTCTTCAGCTTCCAATTTTTCCTCTATCGTGTTCCTTTCCGTTCTCTTCGACCTCCTCACCCTTGTCCTCTTCTCTCTTCTCTTCTTTTACTATCTTATACAGGGCGATTCGCACAACTGTAAAATACACAAATAATTTTGTTAGTTTACCAATCTTGGTTATTCTGATTGACCAAATAAATTCATAGATTTCAAATTAATGAAATTTACAGTCAGTCGGATTAGTAGAATTAATTGACATAGTTAAATTAGTAGATTTTAATTAATTTAGTATTAAAAAAAAAGAAGAACATGTGACTCGTTGCAGTTGCATTATTCAACCTGTACGTACACGTCTCTCTTTCTCTCTCTCTCGCTTTTTCCTCCCGCTTTCTGTCGTCTGCCCTATTTCTGCGTCGAGATATAACGTAGCTACCTACCCTCTCGCAGTCGAACGTCTCCCCGAGCCAACCCCGTGGAATAATCTCGATGCAAATTCGCGACCGGGCGCGCACCCTCGTCTGAATCTCATCTCCGTGAATCGGATCCCTGCGAACCGGGGAGTCGAAAGTCAAACGACGCCAGATTTCGTCTGCCGCCGCACCTCGGTTGTTCCATTCGAAAACCCTGTATCGCCGTCTCGAAATCTTTGGTTAATTCCCGACGTTCGAAGCTTCGCGTTCCGAGACATTATCCAGAATAATCGTCGAACAGTGAAAATCGCGTTTAACTGTTTCATCGGAAATTTCTTTTATTAAACGGCGTTTATCGTTCTCGCGCGGTAGAATATTTGTTCGTACGAACCAGTTAACCAATTGCGGACCATAACGAGTGACCAAACCGTATACGATAAATTCGTCGCTTTCTTTTTGAACTCGTCGGTGTGATATCGAAATGGATAGAAACGATTGAGAAGTAAGAAACTTATCATTCGTTTCGCCTGTTTTTTCTTTGCTTAAATATACTTGAAACTGAGAAAATATTACAATTTTGGAACGACATTCGAGACGTTATCCAGAGTGATCGTTGGACAGAGAAAATTTCACTTGATTGTTTCATCGAAAATTTCTTTCTCGGCGTTTATTATTCTCGCGCGGTGGAATATTTGTTCGTACGAACCAGTTAACCAATTGCGGACCATAACGAGTGACCAAATCGTATACGATAAATTCGTCGCTTTCTTTTTGAACTCGTCGGTGTGATATCGAAATGGATAGAAACGATTGAGAAGTAAGAAACTTATCATTCGTTTCGCCTGTTTTTTCTTTGCTTAAATATACTTGAAACTGAGAAAATATTACAATTTTGGAACGACATTCGAGACATTATCCAGAGTGATCGTTGGACAGAGAAAATTTCACTTGATTGTTTCATCGAAAATTTCTTTCTCGGCGTTTATTATTCTCGTACAGTGGAAATTTGTTCGTACGAACCAGTTAACCAATTGCGGACCATAACGAGTGACCAAATCGTATACGATAAATTCGTCGCTTTCTTTTTGAACTCGTCGGTGTGATATCGAAATGGATAGAAACGATTGAGAAGTAAGAAACTTATCATTCGTTTCGCCTGTTTTTTCTTTGCTTAAATATACTTGAAACTGAGAAAATATTACAATTTTGGAACGACATTCGAGACATTATCCAGAGTGATCGTTGGACAGAGAAAATTTCACTTGATTGTTTCATCGAAAATTTCTTTCTCGGCGTTTATTATTCTCGTACAGTGGAAATTTGTTCGTACAGACCAGTTGGTATTGAATCTGAGATATATGCGAACTCGTAATTGATCAACTTCTGTCATCCTTGTCTATTATATCTTATTATCCAAACAAGTAAGAGTAGGATATGGAGAAAGTTAGCGAGCCTCCATTGTTCAAACTCGGTTATACGGGCGGTTTTGTCATGAGCCAAGTTCTACTTCATCGAAAAAGAGGAAAACTCCTGTCCGGTGTAAGCGAATCGATAATTAGAATTGTGTAGTTGCATAATTTTTGTATTATATCCAGTGGAGGAGAAAATTTGACTTTGTTGGATTTTGATTCTAGTTCTTCATTTACTGGAAAAATAAAAGATTTTTCAAATTATGGAATTTATTAGAAAAACTATAAACTTTGGAATTATGTCCAGCGGAGATGAAAATTTGAAAATCTTTCTACATGTTTTATTTTAATACCATTGTTCTTCGTTCAGAACAGGAGGAACATTTAATGTTTTACTTTGCAAAGTTTCTCCTTTCACTTTATGACTGATGCGTCAACGTTTACATTTTTACGTTTTATCAATGAAATTTCGCGGCCTAATAGCCAAAATTATAAAAATTAAATCTGCCTTTTCGTCGGAGTTATTTGGAATTCGTTTAAATCATACACGGGTGCTTTTTAGCAAAATTAACATCTGGCTTTCAATAATAGTGTGTTTTCGTTATAATATTTTCATTAATATTATGTTTCCAAAGAAGAAAGTGCAAAGAGGAAATCAGGAAAATATCAAAACCAAGGCAAATAGATGAGAAAATAGAAAATAAGTTTACAGAAGTGAAATATATGTAAAATAGTCGAAGCAATATAGTTTTTTAATACAGCGTTGCAAAACAGTATTAGAATGAATGAGAGGAACGAGTGAGTGAGAAAAGAGGAAAATATGTTCGCCAAATCCACATTTCATGGCTCTGAGGCCGAAATGCAGTTAATTACTACTACTTTAATATTATCTTGATTATCCGAAATGAATAATTCATCGAGAATTCACGAGGAAGAAAAATGTATAATTACTCGTTCGGTGTCTCGAAATCTCTGCATCTCAAAGAGAAGTAATTAACGAAAAAGGAACAACTCACGAGTATAATTATCAAATCATTCTCGGGTAGAAAAAGTTCAGCATGAATTTCCAAAACTGCGACGCTTTAAATCGAAAATTATTCTGAAATTTAAAATTGATTGAGTGCGGTAACATGTTTCTTCTGATTCAATTGCAAATTCGAAGAATAATATTTCGGATCGTGGCACAAATATACGTAACATTTGCAAATAGTATAATAATATTATACAGGAATTTCTCCTTAATAATAGCAACGTACTGCTATAATTAAAACAATGATGTTTCTGAATATTCATGAGTAATAATTACAATACTAACTATATTATTCTATATATATCTAATGATACATTACATTAATATTAATTATGTTGTATACAGTACAGGTATATCACATGAACGTGAATGAATTACAATACTCGTGAATACAGTAATATTTATTCTTGTACTTTGGAGGGCTAGTAAAAAAAAAAGTATATATTTGATTGACATGAGTTTTTGTGGTTTATTTTAACACATTATGAACTATAAAAAGCAACATTAAAGAAGAAAAAAATAGGGTTCTTATTTAACTTTTTAACAGCATCCTTTTACACGACAAATTTTTTTACACTGCCTATCGGTGTGCATGATTTCAGCCAAACAGGATTAGTTGCAACAAAAAGGCAAAAAACGTTCAAAAGTAAACAACATTCTCTAAGGATCGACGAGACAACATTTTCATTTTTGTGAAAATTATGAAAATAGCAGCTATTTGTTTTTGACGTATCGAATTTACGCCAAAAATTTCTACGTTTCTTTGTTTATATTTTTCGAAATTGTTAGAAATTAAAAAATGTTCGATCGTCAATCTCTAGTAAATGTTACACTAAAGATACGCACCAAGTTTTATGGTAATCTATTGGTTAGATTCCGAGATATCTTGCACACCGTTTCTAGAAACCTAGTTTCGAGGAAAACGCGTTTAAAGTTTCAGAACGTCGTTTTTCATATGTGTCCTTAATTACTTTTTTTACTTATACATATCGCGGCTCACAGTTCTTACAATTCAAAACTAAATTGAATCCAAGTCCCCTAATGTTCGATTCGCCAAAAGTAATATTTGAATCGCACGATTTACACTTTATAATACTGTACAAAGTTGTAAACACTGATGCAAATTCAATTATTCTGTATCCGTGGCGAATTTATTATTATACCCCCAAAATAAGTCGTTTTAAAAGCTAGGACCTTTTGTATCTTATTTCTGAGACTTCGAACTACTATTTAAAACAAGACCAAAAATCGATTGTTTGAAAATTTCAAACTATCCTGACCCCTTAATTCAACTCGTTGACTCTCTGTCACGAAATCGTGGGGGCATAATCTCTACGTGTGTGTACATACGTATAAATATGGCCTCGCGAATTTAAAAGAACCAAATTGCACGGTACACGGAAACGAAGAAACTCATTCGTCGTTCGCAAATATCGCGAAACACGAAATCAAGCCGAGATGAATCCGTTTATTTTGCCATTTATCCTCGGCGGAAGAACGGGAATATAAAGTTTGAGAAGAAGAGAGCGAGAGAGAGAGAGAGAGAAAGTAAATTCGTAACGCGACTCGCGGAGAAACATTCCGCGAGAGACCGTTTTCACGGCGGACTATTTCCGCGCTAGGGGGAGAGATGTCCTAGGGAAAATGATTTTTTTTTTCTTTCTTTCTTTCCTTTTTTTTTTTTTTTTAATTTTTTTTTCGCGGAGAGAAAAAACGCGACGTTCGCCGGCTGGGCGGAACGATACGCGAAAACGCGCTTGAAAACATGCGCTTAAGCCGGTCGGATGTTTATCCGCCGCGGAATATTTCGATGAAATGCTCTTTTATCCTGAATGTCTGGCTGGTTACCGGGTTTGCTAGGGATTTCACTTGAATTCCAACATCGTCGAAAAACGAAACGCTGTGTCGCGTTGGGAATCAGCCTTTCGGCTGGAAAATTGTTGTCGTTCGTTTCAGCCCCCCCCCCCAACCCCCTCCTCTCTCCGCGTTGATTGCATTCGTTACTGTTTTGTTTTGTTTTTTTTTTTTTTTTTTTTTTCCTTTTATTCGCCCCCTCCTATATTTTATTTCATTCTCGAATTCGATTTTGATATCCAGAAATCAACGGATAGGATTTCCGTTGATTTAAGAACGAAGTTCCGCCGATTCCCGAGGTTCCTTTGATGGATCGCGGTTGATCCTTGGTCAGAGTTGGAGAATCTTTTTGTTCTCTTTGTACGTTTGGGGGGAATTTGTTTGAAACCTTTCCAAGGGAGGGAGAACGATTTTCCAATCTGTTGCGCGTTCGAAATTCGCGTTGGAAACGATTTCAATTGCGCGTTCGAAATTCGCCGAGCGGTTTTGATTATGCGTGCTAAATTCGAATTTAAATTTTCCACCCGTGTGCATTACGTTCGAGGGAGGATTTTTGCTGTGTATATTAAACTCGAGAGAGGATTTTCGCTGTGTGTTTGAAATTTGGGGGAAAAGAAAATAAGAGAAACGATATTGCTTGGGCGCGTTAAGGGGATATTCTGGTAATCCGGCTTGAAAAGAATCGACTTGTTTGGGATTTTTTTTTAACGAAACCATGATACATTTTGGTATGCAGTTTTCGCATACAAATTTATTCATACTCGAAGAGTATTCACAATTTTATTTTTAACGAAATTAACGAAAGTGGTGGAAATTACACAGCCTTAGGTAAATCATGTTTTTAAAAACGGATTCGAATGGCTGACGTGATTCCGGTCCGTCTGGTTAGTTGAAACTAAAAAACCAAAATGCATCTGAATCAGTATAAATATGGCTATCGTATATACCATGGAAACAGCGAAATTTCGAAAATTAAAATAGTGGCAGCATTTTGAAGTTAAAATATCGATTTTCCTTGTACTGTTCGTCCTTGGGTGGTAAAAAAAAATAGAAAAAAGACATCAGATTTTGAAATTTGTGGTTCATGCGATAAAAGTACATGCAGTGAAGATCTCCAAATTTCAAGTCAATCGGTCAAGTACAACGTGAGATATCCCGTCAGCCAGTTTAAAAAACATGGATTTGAGAAAAACACATTTGAAGTTTCTGTTGCTCGTTGTACAAAAATATTCATACTTAGAATCAGTCGAGCAGTACAAAAGATAAAATATTATAAAATAATAATGTAAAATAATAATATAAAAATAAATAATATTATAAAATAAAATATTCTTTGAGACAAACACATTGAAGTTTTTTTTACCCGTTGTACAAAAATATTCATACTTAGGTTGCGAGTAGTACACCGTTTCCTTTAAACATCTATAACTTTGCTAATTTTACGAATTCAAACAAATCCTTTTGCATTTTTCGAAAGCATATACTTTGAGAAAATGTAAAAGCAAATATTGATTTTTTTTTAAGCCGGATTGCCAGAATAACACCCCCTTAAACTCAGAGAAAAACCGATTTTGATCGTATACTTGAAATTTCAGGGACGATTCTGGTTACACGTTTTAAACTCGAGGGACAATTTTGCTTCGGCGCATTAAATTCGGGAAATCGATTCTCGTCGTATATTTTCAATCTCGGGAGCGATTTCTGATTGTACGGTCGAAATTCGAGGCACGATTTTGATTCTCGAGGCAAACGATTTTCGTCGCGTGAATTACATTCCAAAAGATGATTTTGATTGCACGCTTTAAATTCGTGAAACAGTTTCGGTTGTATGTATTAAAACTGGAAAACAATTTTAATTATACGTATATTCAAATTGGAGGAACAATTCCCACTACGCAGGTGTATGTACACGTTTCAAATTCGAAGAACAAATTTTCACCGTACGTGTTAAATCTAAAAAAAAACAGGGTTTTGATTGTTCTAAATTCGTGGAACAATTTTACACTGAAACAACTCGATAACTCGAGGGAAGGTCAACGTGGCATTTTTCAAGTGACAATTGACAAGCCGGTAGACGTTGAAAATAGGTGCAGGCAGGCCAGTAACGAGAGGAACTCGACGCAAGAGCAGCGATATCGCTTCGAAATGGAGGTTAATGTGCTAATTAAGTCGATGATACGAATGATCGATGATCGTTAATTAGACAGTTAATTTAAACGAGGTTCTATTGAGCGGATCGGCGATAACTCTTATCCGGATATTCTTTTCGCGGCGTCGGTCGAGTTCGGTATATTTAGAAGTCGTATATCGATTCGTGGCCTGGCGGCGCTAGTGTCGCGCGATTAATCTCCAGACGATGGCGAGTAAATAAATTGGAAACGGGGAGGGGAATGCAAAAAAAAAGAAATGGGGTGAAAATCACGCGCGATATGTTTGACTGTTGTTACGAGACGATTACGAGATGATTTGTAATTAGAGGGGAAGGAAAAAGATGATGGTTATTAATTACAGCGTCGTCTTTATTGATGAATTGTCCGAAGCACATCTAGTGGAATTTATGTAGTGCGAGCCTCTCCGCCTAGACTATCGATCACTTATCGTTAATTATAGCTAACGTTAATTTAAACTATGTCGCACCCTTGCGAAGAAGGCGACGCACAACTCAAACAAAAAAAAAAAAAAAAAAACCACCCGATTTTTGAACCATCGTTGTAAAAATATTGCAGAGATCGATCGAAAAATAAAAAAATGTTGGGTGAATGTTTTTAATATTTTTAAAACAATATCGCCATACAGTGTAGCAGATCTCTGTCGTAAATTGATTTATTTATTTTTAACAAGATTTTAAATGCATATAAATAAACAGTATGTTGTACGCAATGTCGTTTTAATATTTGTAACATCATTGTAATATAATTTGTGATGATAATGTGTTGAACGTATTAAACAATTGTACGTATATATTATATATTAATAGTATGATCGTATAATATCGTATAATATTATTACAGTAATGTTCCTCTTCTTCCAACCGTCTAATTATTTATCATGTTTGTACGTATTGTAATACTTGAGCTTTAAAAATTCTGTGCTGGGTTTCAACGCAATTTTTATTTACGTTTATTTCACTCTTTACTTTACGTTCCCTTCTACCAATTCTAGTGAAAGATCTTTCATCGTGCAATGATCTAAGAAAGGTTATAAATCATCTTCTAAAATGTCATTTATCACACACTGCGAGCA
The DNA here is from genome assembly GCA_036937485.2 of Tetragonisca angustula. NCBI lineage: Eukaryota > Metazoa > Arthropoda > Insecta > Hymenoptera > Apidae > Tetragonisca > Tetragonisca angustula. The sequence goes on along the minus strand of JAWNGG020000040.1, from coordinate 1,088,188 downwards.
CGCACACCCATGCGGTAATAAAATTCACATAACGCTTAGAAGCAATCATAAATTTCACGTTCTCATACAGCTACCGATCACCGTTGAAGTCAAAACTGTATTATAGTTGAAATCAGTAAGAAAAATACATACGGATTAAAAGTTTGAGAAGCGTTGATTTAAATTAGAATCATAGTGCAATGGTCTTTCGTCTTAAATTCGTAATGCTTTATAAAATGTATCAGTCGTGGATAATAATTTGAAAAATTGTTAAGAAACTGTTTTTCTCTTAAAACAAAAATGGATTCTGTAACATCTTTTAATTTGATTGTCCTTTACTACAAGAAGCTGCTATTCTTTGAAATTCTTCCGTCAAAAATAACGTAAAGTGATCTACAATAAAAATAATCTCCCGTATATCTACTCTAACAATTGTCTAAATTGTATTCTGTGATAGAAAGGTATTGCTACTCTCAGCAAAATAATGTCGGTCATAAAAAAATAATTAAAAGAGTCGAAATGTGCAATTGACGAGGTTTAGGTAATAACGAGAGAACGAGTGAAAAATTTAACTGAGATTTATTAAAGGAAAAGCCTGGCAGTCATGAAGATATATTCTTTTGAAAATAACGTCAACCGCGTTAGAAGAAAAATGACTGAAGCCCCGGAGAGCCATAATTCAGAGTCTAATAACAAGAAAGATAATTAAAAAATTTGCTAAGCAGAAACTTGCTTGTCATAAAAATACTCTGTAGAGAATAATGTCCAGTTTGTTGAGAAATAATAAACGAAAACTCTGAAATGCACAATTCACAGAATTGCAGTAGTAACGGCAAAAATTTGCTGTGAAAACCTTCGTGGCTGCAACTAGGAAATAATCTCAACTTATTAAATCGTAGCTTTCTACGAATTTTTGTTTGTTATTTTAATGCATTTCTTCCAATTTTTACTAGTAATTATAATACTCGTGCTAATGAATAAACGAATAGGCAAATAACGTCAATTTTTAGAAAAATGACTTAAATCACGAAAACATTCTTTGAAAAAATGACTTCGTATCTAGCTCAATGAAAAAAAAGAGAGAGAGAGAGAGAGAACACGTCGAAAATAGAAGACTTCGAAACGAATAATTCGCTGAATCGAAGTAGCACAAAAAAAATCTACCAAAAATAAATGTAAAACTCGTGCGAAAAGACGTTCTTTGGAAAATGATGAAAATAGTAATTATAGTAGTTATTTTAATTATTAATTATATAATTAAAAAAAGACGGTAACTACAAATTCAGCGAATAAGTCTATTTAAGGAAGTATTTTAGTGTAAAGTGCGCTTAGTTTCTTTAACTTTGTTAGGGAATTTTTTGCAAAGAAAGTATTATGACTTTTCCAGTCAAATTGACAGGGTTTATTTGTACGTGTTTCAACGACGTATTAAAATTTTTTGGGACAACAAAAAGTTAAAATTAGTAGCACTGCATACTCTCAACTATAGTCGCTTTTAAAAAAAGATCGTCTCACTGTGTCCGTGATTCCGGCCATTCTGCTCTGTCGGAAATAAAAGAACGTGAATGTTCCTTAATTAGTATGAGTTTGGCTATAGCAGGTACCAAAACAAAAGAAAAAAGTCGATAATTAAAAAAGTGACGACACTTTGAAGCTCGATTATCGATTTTTGCATGTTTTTCTTAAACTTCGGAAGCCTAAAAAAATATAAAAAATAAAATTTTTTCGTTGATCCTGGTAGAAGCTATAGTCACACATGTACTAAATGCGTACTTAAAATTTTGAGATATTATGGACACCGTTCTGAAAAACATAGTTTCCAGAAAAGTTTAGTATTGCGGTAACAATGACGCTGGTCGTCGCGTCCTTCAACCATAACTTTGTTAATTTTAAGAGTTCACATGTAAGGTTACAGAGATTTATTTTTGAAACCATGTCCTTTAAGAATACGCAAAAAAAAAAAAAATTGATTTTTTCAAAAGTTCACACTAGAATACCCCTTTAAACCCTTGCGCTGGCGACTGGTTCGCGGACCATAACGAGTGACCGAACCAGTCGCTGTTAAAAAGTAATAAATTTATCATTTGTTTTGCCTGGGTTACATTTTTTTTTTTTTTTTTTTAAATTTATGATTAACGTCGCATCTACCTTCTGGTCATTAGCGACGGCTAGGTACTGTTTCCTTCTTTTCAAGACGATTATACCTTATGGCAGATGTTAGTTCCCTTTAGATAATTCAGGACATTTCCTATGTGTTTCTGCGACGTCAGGGCTGCCGGTGAAGTTAGTTTGTACTTTTGCCTTTGAGCGTGGTACTTGCTGCGTTCAAATAGAAGACGATTGATTGATAAAATTCGGTTCCATTGGATACACATTGGGAGTTCTGTTTTTTTTTTTTTTTTTTTTAATAGATACTCACGTGTGAGTTTGCAGTGTCCTGTTCTAAGCCTTGTCATGACTATTCTGTCTTTTCTTTTCATGTTGCGGGTAGGCATTGTTTGAGAGAAATCTTGGATTATATTATGAGTTTTTTTGGAGGTGTTCCATATTTTGTTCCACGATTTTTTTTTCGGCATGGTGTAATGTTAGAACAAAGTCTTGATAAGGAATTCGTCTTCGGATGACATCCGACGAGGACGATGTTGCTTCTTTGGCTGCTATGTCAGCTTCCTCGTTACCTTTTTTTGATTCCCTGGTGGGATGGAACCCAGGCGATGATTGTGTCTTTGTTATTGTTGGTGAGATACGTAAAAATATGTTGAACGTTTAGAATGGTTTCCTGTCTTGTTTTACTGTTTGTTTTCTATTGCTCTGATTATGGTAAATTATAATTTAAGCTTCGAGAATTACACAAGCTTCTGCTGTGAAGATAGATGCGGCTTTTGGATGATGAAATTTTTTACGCGCGTGTCCACAGATGATGGGCAATTTCAACTCGCCTGAGTTACATTTAACGTTGCAATATTGGGACAAAAAATTCTCGACGTGCTATGTCATTCCAGCGCAAGAGGTTAACGAGAATACCTGTCTAAAATTTAGAGAATTCCCTCTCTAAAATATCCTTCTTCGCGGAGGAAGGAATTCTCATTTTTGCTGTTCAATAGAAAAATCACCAAAAAAAAAAAAAAAAAAAATCGTCAAACCGAATGTTGAGGAAGAAAGAGGACTGTCCTCGAGAACTGCGCGACTCGGTGAAGAACGATCGAGGACAAATGAAAGCGGAAAGGTAAAGGGGACAAAAAAAAAAAAAAAAGGAACAATTACGACGAAACAAACGAATATTGTGGAAGAATTATCGTTGGCGTAAATTTCACGAGCTCGCGTGACACGCTGTGGCGCGCGCGCGCGCACCGAGGCGGAAATGGCGCATTGTGTGGTATCCCTGTGGCGGGATATCTACGATTCTCGGTTGGAAGGCATTCGACGCCGCGTATGCAGGTGATTGCGCTTGTGCAATGCGACTCGAGCCAGGATCCAGGCATTTCGATATTAGAATAGCAATGAGTTAATAAAGGACAGGGAAGTTACTCGCGAGAAACTTGAAAACTGCGGACACTCGTGACGATTTTTCAATCGACTTTTGTGTTGTTCACGATTTTTGATACACGAGGCCGTCTAACTATCTTTTCGAATTGTGAAAATGCGAAAATACAAAATATTTTTCGCCTGACGTGAATGATATCGAACAGCCAGCAGCTAGTAAGAATTTCTCTCGCAATTTTCAGAATTATTGACATTTTTTTTCATATAAGTATGTATTTTCTTTGTTACAAATGTTGGGTTTTTACCTTTTGATTTTGAGTCAGTTTAAGACGACACTTTTGTTGATAAACTTTTACTGATATATATATATATATATATTTCACATGAAACACGTAGTACAGTACAAAAGAAAATCAAACGAATAATTACATATAACTTTTAAGCAAACGGCACGCACAATAATTTAATTTTTTATTTTTTCTGACAATGGTCTTACGGTTCTAACAACTGTTCTGTTCTAACGACGACTACGGCTACAATTTATAGGCGTCTTACTTTGCTTTCTTTCTCTCTCGTCCGTAATTTCACGCCATCTCTACAGAGGGAAATTATCGACAGATATTTCTAACAACTATGTACTTTTTTTATTGCATCGTGTAGCTTGTAAAAGAATATATTCAGATGTGTAAAGGATTGAAGTTAGGATGTAAAGTTTCAACGTTAACGCACACAGTCGTTTCGTTCTCAATTTCTGTCGGTTCATGTTGCTCGCAATGTTGTCACAAATTGGCCAATTGAACATCACGAGTTGATTCCGTAAAATAATCCTAGAAAAAAGGGAAATTACGAACCGTAACACTCCGCGCATCGTATTGTATTTATTATACTCCCTGACAGGATCCAATTAACGTGAAAATTGCGCTCGAAACTAACGCTAAAACTCGAAAATTTAAAACGATTTAACAGCAGTATTCGGCTGCCTCCTCTTCGTCGAGACATCATAACGAATGAAAGCGTGCAAACAAGTTTCGCAAGAGTAGCTCGTTGTTAATCGAGTTTTCCCCGGGAGTCGTCTCTATTTTCCTTATTTTCATTCTTCAACGACGATGGATAAGCGCGTGCGCCGGCAGGGAAATTAACGTAAATAGAATTACCCTCCTGCTAATTTCCCTCGTTTATCTTTCCCCGTTATTTTCGTCTTTTGATCAAGGTCCTGCCAGGCAAAACGGCGAAATCAAACTTTATCAATCTGCTCATTTGCCGAGTTCTCCGCCCTTTCGTCCGGCGACTTTGGCAAATTTGCCTTTCGACAATGCTATTGGCGTTTCACGCGGATATGCTATTTGTTGCTACTTGCAAAGTGAACGCACTGATTCGCCGAACGTTGAACTTATCCCAATTGTCGAGAAGATATTTATTGACTTCGTAGTGTTGAATTCGTTTATCGAGTATTTTATATTTTAATGTCAATGGTTCTCGTTTAATAAAATGAGTCAGTCAGCCTTAGTTTTCATAATGGAATTTGTCAAAATTACACAACAGCAATCTCTGTGCTTTGGTTGCAAGTGTGATTGTACAAATCTGTTTGTATCAATCGTCATTGAAATTATAATGATCTGTATTTACATTTTTGTCAATCGACCAATACGCATGCACATTGAACTCTCGCGTAAAAAAACTTTTACGTTATTTTGCTTTTTTATCAAGGTATGATTTCAATTTCTTTTAAGTGAAGTAGTTAATATTTCTTCCCGAATTCGGATAGAGCGTTGAATTCTACATGGAAAAAGATATTACACCAAATAGGGTCTAAAATACATAGTTACTGAGATATTAGCAAAAATATTTTTTTACAAAAGACCGTTAATCTCAGTAACTATGTAATACTCTTTCTTATGTAAAATCAACTATCCCTATTGAAGTGACCTTCATATCTCGATAAAGAAGAAGATTAATATAAAATTGATTGCAGTACTTGTGTCCACCAATCTGAAACAAATATTTTATCAGTTATTCAATGACTCACCCTGTATATATACGTGTGTGCGACGCTCGCCGTGCAAGTGTTAAAAATTAACCTAAAAGCCTTAAAGGCCTGTTCTCCCCATCACGAGGGACAATCTCAAACAGGGGCGCGGGATTTTCCACGAGGCGTTTGCTCCATTGTTTTCGTCGATTCGGCCATCCGTCACGGAAATGGCTGCCACATATTGCGAAACACCGTGTATATTGGTCTGGAAGGAAAATGGGTCGAACGTGAGCGCGTCCACTCTCTCCGAGTCGGTAATAATTCGGAGCGTACGTGTGCTCGCGCGACCCAGTCTCGCGCCGTGTGCATTTTTCCCGGCGACTTCCGGCCAGTCTCCAACCACCCCCCTCTTGGGGGAGCCAAGCTAACCGGTCGCGATGCTTACCAGAATTTACCGGACCTTCCCCGTGAATTATCTCGTGAAGCCGGGGTGGCTTCCAAACGCGCTACACTGCACACGAGCCTTCATATATACAGTGGAGTGCAAAATCGAGTGAATAACGAAAATTTTTTATCGTTAATAATAAAGTATGAAAACGTGAAAATAAACTTGACCGTCTGACTCTTTAACTGATTTTCTTGTAACTTTTGAACTTAGAATCAATTTCGCACCAGAATTTTTTCCATGTATATGTACATATGTTGTAGGGGTGTATGACGGTAGATGGGTGTTGACCCATTGCACAAAATTGAAGGGAATGTATAAAGACATTTTCAAAGAACATTTGCCAAACTGTGTGCAAGATATGCCCCTCGCTGTAGAAGAAATCGTTTTTCAACATGACATCCGAATTAGCTGACTAGTCAGGCATTTCCGATCTTGGATCGAGAATCTATGGGGCATATTGGAAAAAAAAAAATTTCTAAACGCATACGAATCTTCTCCTAGCTCAGTAGAATGGAACTACATGCTCGTGTTGTGGAACAGTGGAATCAAATGCCACCTGATTTCTGCTGAAGACTGTTTGAAAGTATGCCAAGACGTATTAGAGCTGTTACCTAAGCAAATGGCTTATGGGTAAAATGTTAAGGTATGACAGAGCTTGTAAATCTGACTATGAAAAAATTCTGGTGCAAAATTGATTCTGTGTTTTTTAATTTTTTCAGTCAGGAAGGAAGCTAATCTTAAGAGTTAAAAACTAAGAGCTTCAGTTTCCTAAAATTATAAAGAGTCAGATGGTCAAGTTTATTTTCATGCTTTTATACTTTATTTAACAATAAAAAATGTTTTTCTTAAAAATTTTTGTTACTGACTCAATTTTGCGCCCCACTGTATGTAGATACGGGTCGCCCAAAATTAGGGAATGAAATATTTTCGAAACGATTTCAATAACAATTCGAAAAGGAATGTTAATCGATGTAACTGATATTTTTCAATATTGCGGCTTTTTTTTTTTTTTTTAATGAAACACAAGGGGTGGTTTCCAATGCTTTGTACAGGGTGGTTCGCTACATATCACCATTTAGATTTACGTCATTATTATTACGTGTAGCGAAAAATGTTTCAGCATCAAGTTGAATCGGGACACATTTTGATGATACTAATTTTCTTGTAGGTGAACGTGTAGAGACATATGAGGGTCATTGACATTTTTTTTTTAAATGGAATATATTTTTTATTATAGTTTTGTATTAATAATAATTTTTATATTTTTTATTGCATCAGTTGATATTCTTTACAAAAAAGTATTAACCTATTAAATCTATGCGTGATAGACAAAGATAGTATAAATATAAGAAAGCTTCTTCTTTCATACGATAACTTTACAAAATTGAAATTAAAATATCTCCTAAACTAATGATTTTTTTTTTTTTAACATAAATAGGTTGATACCTTTTTGTAAAGAATACCAAGGTGCATCAACTGATGCAATGCAAAGTATATGATTTTTAAAAAAACGTTAATGACCTTCCATATGTTCTCACACGTCCACCTACAAGAAAAACTAGCATCATCAAAATGTGCTCTTCTCGAAACCATTCAACTTCATCTGAAACATTTTTCACTACGCGTAACGACGTAAATCTCGGTGGCAATATGTGATGACCCACCCTGTGTATCGAAGATTAGAAGATGAAATGTCTTCGAAACGATTAATTGTATCGGGAAAATGTTTCAAACGAAACTCAAATAATTAGAAAAGAAATATTAATTGATTAATTTTAACATCGATGCGTTGGAGGCGTTCAAAGTTTGTTGTTTCTTCAAATGAAATCGTACGCTGTTCTGACACGTTATTTCGTCAAGCATTTCGCCATTTTCCAAGGGAACGCCAGGACTATTAGCAAAGATTGACGGATCAGGATGTTTATTTTGAAATAATTCTTCTTCCGCAGCCAATAACAATTCTTTGGCAACGCGAAGATCTTTTATGTTTCGATTTTGTTCGAAACGTTCGGAACGATCTAGATTGTTCCAGAATTTCGATCCTCGTCGCGAGTAGAATAAAACTGCAAGCAAGGGACAGACTTTGACTTTGAAATTCAAGAAATTTCTTACGTAAGACGATATAAGAATTCCTGTGGTAGCCAAGACCGGACATTTCTTTCCACCCTGTGCATACTGGATTTGATCGCGTCCCTAACCGAGGCATTCGCGCACGCTGCGTTACTCAAGGGTTAACCTACATACTTAATCGTGTCCCAAGCTGTTTTCACCCCCGTTCGACTCGTCCATCGAACAAGAGACGTCTTGCCTTTCGTTTTAAAACCGATAAACGTGTTTGCTTGGGCCGCCGATCCTGGATACGTCTATTGGATTATCGTTGCAGTTGCTTTCCAACTCCTTTCTTCGAAAGTGGTTTTAAAGACTACGACGAGATATATATATATATATATTTTTTTTCTTTCAGTTTGTTCTTTTTTCTTCCTCTTCGTTCCTCGAAGCGTATAGAAACAAGAGCAGAGGAAGTCGTTTTCGTCGTTACACCGGGAGAAAAGGAAAGAAAGATTGGTCGACCGAATGACGCCGGAAGTTGCGCGACGTTCTTATTTATTTCGCTGTACGTCGCTTCGGGTCGTTGTTTGTCGTTGATCGGCGTTTTATTTTCCTCTGGCCGACGTCCCGCGTGTATAAAACGAACGATCCGCGATTGTCCTTACTCAGCCGTGGTATTTCGGTGTCTGTTCTTTTATTATATTTTGTGTTTGTTGGTGATTTACTTTTGCATTTGTTTGCGATATAGATTTGTTTTAGATTTCCATTTGAGTTACGTTTTTATTGGGTTTCATTTGGGAACGAGGGATTTTTTTTTTTTTTTTTGTTCTACTCTATACTTGTATGTAATTTATTTTTGCAATAGTTTGCGATATAGATTTGTTTTAGATTTCCATTTGAGTTACGTTTTTATTGGGTTTCCCATTGATTCATTTCAAATGAGAGATTTTTTTTTTATTCTACTCTATATTTGTATGTAATTTATTTTTGCAATAGTTTGCGATATAGATTTGTTTTAGATTTCCATTTGAGTTACGTTTTTATTGGGTTTCCCATTGATTCATTTCAAATGAGAGATTTTTTTTTTATCCTACTCTATATTTGTATGTAATTTATTTTTGCAATAGTTTGCGATATAGATTTGTTTTAGATTTCCATTTGAGTTACGTTTTTATTGGGTTTCCCATTGATTCATTTCAAATGAGAGATTTTTTTTTTTATTCTACTCTATATTTGTATGTAATTTATTTTTGCAATAGTTTGCGATATAGATTTGTTTTAGATTTCCATTTGAGTTACCTTTTTATTGGGTTTCATTTGGGAATGAGAGATTTTTTTTTTTATTCTACTCTATACTTGTATGTAATTTATTTTTGCAATAGTTTGCGATATAGATTTGTTTTAGATTTCCATTTGAGTTACGTTTTTATTGGGTTTCATTTGGGAATGAGAGATTTTTTTTTTTATTCTACTCTATACTTGTATGTAATTTATTTTTGCAATAGTTTGCGATATAGATTTGTTTTAGATTTCCATTTGAGTTACGTTTTTATTGGGTTTCCCATTGATTCATTTCAAATGAGAGATTTTTTTTTTATTCTACTCTATATTTGTATGTAATTTATTTTTGCAATAGTTTGCGATATAGATTTCCATTTGAGTTACGTTTTTATTGGATTTCCCATTGATTCACTTTAAATGAGAGATTTTTTCCTATTGATTTATTTCAAATGAGAGATTTTTTTTCATTCTACTCTGTACTTGTACGTAATTTATTTTTGTATCAGATTGCGATATAGATTTGTTTTAGATTTCCATTTGAGTTGCGTTTTTATTGGGTTTCCCATTGATTTATTTCACACGAGAGATTTTTTTATTCTACTCTGTACTTGCATATAATTTATTTTTGTATTATTTTATGACGTTTTGTATTGTATACTTCAGATTTTCTTATTTTTCTTGTACTCTATATTTCAGACTTTTTCTTTTTATTGTACTCTATATTTGGACGTAGTTTATTTTTGCATTATTTACTTCAGATTTTCTTATTTATCGGAAAGCTGAATAAAAGATTTAGGAAAAGAAAAGAAAGGACGCGCGAGAAACAATGAAAGAGCTCCGATACAAAAAGGTCCATTAGTATATCTGCGGCTGAAGGGTTGTCCCGGTATTTATACTGTTCCTCCGACATTTCTTTGCTCTCTTCCGGTTCACGAATGAAAGTTTCTCCCGAAGAAATGGAAAATTCGTTGAATGATTTATAACGAGTCGCTCAAATTTTAGAACATCTGTTAAAAGCTTTTCGCAATGTTAAAAATTTCACAGCAATTCAATTTCACGGATTGGAAAATCTCTAACAAACTAGACCGCGGAGTTTTATAGATTTTTAATTTTCATGGATTTAAGAAAACAGTACCTAAACAGAAAATCGTTTCTTCTATCGTGATATCGAGTCATCTTTCGAAGATTTTATTTGTTTGTTTGATGTGTGCTTTTTCGAATCTTCGAGTTTTTCTGGAAATGCATGAAAGTCATTTGAAAATTTTCAACAAACCAGAAACTGAAAAAGAACACGAAACGAGGATGAAAAATTTCCAAATGCTCGAGTTTTAGAAAAGTTATTTAATGTCAATCATGGAAGAATATATAATTCGCAACGAGTCGTAATTTTAAATGCTCAAAATATATGAGTCACAATGGGATTAAAGATTTGCAATGTATATGATAGTGCGAATGAAACTCGCAAATCGAACAGTGATGAAAAATTAGCGACGAATCGTTGAAAAGGCAAACAATACGTTATAAATTTATATTTATAACATTTGTAACGAATAACAGAAAGAAAAACTAAAGAACGTAACAAATTACAGGATGTTGACAAAATTGTAACGAATCACAGGTGGATTAAAAACTTGCAACGAATCGCCGATTATATTACACATTTAATTTATTCGTTAATATATAAATGGAATAATCGTAAAACGTAAAGTCTAACCCTCTCAAAAAAAAAAAAAAGAAAAAAGAAAAAAGGGGGGGGGAATAAGACGAATCTTCCTGTTTTCTCAAATTGCGTTTTATCGAGTATTGTAATTCTTAAATGCAAATTTGCAACGTATTCTGTATTCGTATTTTTTAATTCCAAATTTTAAAAGACTGCGCATATTCGACCATTAACTCCGTAATTGCACAAGTTTTCAGCCAAAGAGTTATTCAATTTAAAGAGAAAAATATCCCTCCAGTTATACAATCTCTGAAAGCTTCCTTCGCAATGGATTAAAATAATTAAAGTTTCGATATATTTATTGTCAAAAAAAGAAAATTATTACTCGAAGGATATTTTCAGCTGTAATTGATCTTATGGTGCATTGAACTTCTGGGTGCATGGTGAATGACACGTGTACCGGAATAGAGGCACGCGTGGGCATTCTTGTGCCACGTCTACGGCACGCGTTTTCTTACCTTTTCGAACGATATAACGGTATACGCGTGCTCCCACTGGTACATTGCTTTCTCATCTTCTTCCTCCTTCGTCTTCTGTTTCGTCGAGATCGTAAGTACAAATCAACGTAATGGTGTACACCGGTTTGGGCAATAACCTCTCGTTTCTGAAACCCTTTTCTTAAATGGCGCACATCAATGCCACAATTGTTGATGAAAGATTCTTACTAACATTTCCCTGTTAGCTTAATACTTCTATGTCAGATCGTTGAAATTTGCAGTGTAAGTTAGGAACTTCTATATTATTAATCTCTAGTCTTGATTGCAGTTAATTTTTATTGCAATAATAATTCCTATTAATAATTGTAATTTTCTAAAAAATCTAGCTATTAGCGACAAAATTTATATTATTAATTTTCGTAAATTTCTAATTTTCCCAATTTACTGTCTATTGCAATTTTTTTTTTAAGTAACAAGAACTATGTAACTTCTAGTTTTATTCGTTGTGGGAAAAAAAACAAAGGGGAACGTATTTTATTCCGAATTCTCCGAAATCTTATTCCATCTTCCCTTTTTTTTTTTTGCTCCAAAAACTTTTTACTTCAATGTTCAACATTTTGAAAATTCCAAATTAAAGAGACAACCTTTCACGACAGGTTTCAATATTTTATTTTTGCCTTTGAACGCTTTAAAAAAAAAAAAAAAAGATATCGTTTAATCCTCTCGCATTTGTAAATGTCTTCAGGCTCAGAGGTTTCCAAATTTCAGGTTAAACAGAATTCAGCCCCGTTTTTTTTTTTAATCCTACGTCCGTTTATTTTTAAAATCCAATACGAACAGTATTACGCTATAATCCTCTTTTTGATCAATTTTTCACAGTTTAAAACGTTCCATCCATTTACTTGAAAAAAATGTTAAATTAAAAAGGATATTACGCATTAACGAACCTTTCATCGTCGAAAAATTTCCATTATACTTTTCTGCAACATTTCGAATTGCAGAGAATATTGGATATTGAAGAGGGATTTGATTGCATTTTTTTTTTTTTTTCTTTTTTTATACATTCCTCTTAAGCCAGAGGTTTTGTACATTTTCAAAATCCTGACCGGTGGAAAACGCGTAATTCAATTCTGTCTTTTGCAAATTTTTCATCGTGCAGAACGTTTCCCATCCATTTAGTTAAAAAATTGAGAGAGAACATGGTGTATTTTATTTTGACAAGATTTTCTTTTTTGTCGTCTAGAAATTTTTTCAATTAGAAGTTTTCAAATTAGAAAGAACGCAGAATTTGTTTATTTGCAGCTGGGAAGATCTTTCGTTCGCTCGTCAATTTCTGCACATTTCGAGTTTTCGTTTGAAATTTTCAAATTAATTATTCCCTGTCGAAGAGATTTATCCGTATGCAATTTTTGTGTATTTTCTGTGAAAATTGAAAATTAAGGAGAATAATATCTTACTTTCGACTGTTCTTTTGGGAATTTTCATCCACTCCCTTAAAATTTCAATTTGAGAAAAGTATCGTTCTCTAGGTAAATTGTCCTTATCAAGTACATTCGATTTAAAAAGAAATTCCTATGCAGCTTCTTCCAAATTTTCAAATTTAGATGATTTTTTTCGGAGAAATTTTCATTCTCGCTCTCTTTTTTAAAATTTCCATTCAAGAGAAATACTATTTTCCAAGTATACTCCACTTGGATAGTCCCCGAATTGAAACACGTACGCATTCTTTTTTATCTAAAGTTTTTATTGAAGTTCGTAATCGAAGAAAATCATTTTTTACGAAAATCCTTTAAAATTTCAAATAAATGAAAAATAACATTTCGCAGATAATTGAATTCCATTTTATCGCTTAAAAAGATTTTGCGTTAAAAGGAATGTTATTTAATAGTTTTAATAACGTCAGGACACCACGTCGAAGTAAAATCTCCGAAATATAAAAGAAACGTAATTTATTCTCTTTCGACGAGCTCCTTATTACTGCAATTACATGATCATTTTCCACGATCAACTTCCATCTCCTCCTCTTTAAAATTTCAAACATTTCACGGATACTTGAATTCCGTTTTATCGCTTGAAAAGATTTACCTCAAAAATTTTTACCAAGATTTGCCTTAAAATCTTTGGAATCGAGATAAAACGTCAAATGTTGGCATGACTTTTTCAAATTGAAAAAAACATTATATAATTTGACAAGTTTCTCTCCTCTATCTTTGTCTGCTCGTCGTCTTTTTCGAAATTCCAAATAAACATGAACAATATTTCACGGATAATTCCATGCTTGAAAAAAAAAATTATTTATTATTTTCAGTCATCAAAATAAAATTTTCTAAATCGAAGTAAACATAATTTACTCTCTTCTACGACAAGTTTCTCATCATTTAACCTCTTGCGCTGGAATAACGTGCCACGCACGTCGAGAACATTTCGCCCAAAATTGCAATATTTTCTCAGTTTCAAGTATATTTAAATATACTTAATTATTACATTTATATTTTAATTACATTAAAATATTATTGTATTTATATTTGAAAAGTATTAAAATTATATTTTAATTATATTAAGATATTGTTATATTTATATTTAAAAAATTTTATTTTTATATTTAAAAAATAGACAAAAAAGAAATGAATTTCTTACTTATTATTATTTCAAAAAGAAGACGAATTATTGTATACGGCTCGGTCACTCGTTGTGGTCCGCAATCAGTTAGTTCGCCAGCGCAACAAGTTAAAAACTCTCCTCCACATTCTGTTTCGCTTAAAATTTTTCAACTTTTGCACTTTTCCACTCTTCATCCCCTCTGAAATCCCAAACAAATAACATTTCGCGGATAATTAAATTCCACTCTGTCGTTTCGAAAAGATTTCTCACGAAGAAGGAACGCTGCCGATCGATATCGATCGAGAAACGTCGATGTACAATTTTCGCACGCGTGTACGCCCTTACGGCAAGAAGCACTTCACGTTTCTCTCATCCCGCTGACCACCCCCCATTTATTCCCTTAAATGCATTTCACTTGGAGAAGTGGCTGTTACGATGGCACCTGACTCGAACGGCTCCGTTATCTCCGTCGCGTAACGTTTCATCCGTCGCACTTTCCGTTTCCCGTTTTCCATCTTAACCACTGTGAAAAAAAGGGTTTATGGCTTCCTTACGAAAGGGATTGTCATTTCGCGCGGCGCCTCTGATAAGGAATTTTACGATGGTTGCCTTGTGCCCCGACGATGATAAGTTTGCCAGAGATGAAAATTTCGCGAGAAAATTGGACTTTTTTTTTTCAAGATTGCGAATCGAAATTTTCCCGAGGTACAGAATCGAGAGTTGTTGGCTTGCTTGTTGAAAATTTATTTCATGTGATACGTTATAATTGTATTTATTGTATATTGTATTAGTATAGTAGAATATAATATATAACATAAGACGAACGATGTGTTTTTCGAAAGTGGAGACTTTAGCAACTTACGCTGGCCAACTGATTGCGGACCATAACGAGTGACCGAACCGTATACAATAATTCGTCGCTTTCTTTTTGAACTCATCGGTATGATATCACTGGAAATTATTGAGAAGTAGTAAATTTATTTATTTCGCCCATTTTGTTTTACTTAAATATACTTAAAACTGAGGAAATGTTACAGATTTTGGAACAAAAAATGTGCGTCATTCTAGCGCGAGAGGTTAAAACGAACCCAAGACTTTATTGCTGCAGGACTTCCTTTTTACAAAATTATAATTACAACGTTTCAATAATCGGCGTGCTGTATTTTCAATCATGTTATTATAGTAAATTGAGGATTTATCTCACATTTGTATGTACACATTTGAATCTAAGTTGCACACGAGTCAAGTATAATTTCAAGCGCTTGAAAAAAAAAAAAAAATAAAGACCAACAAATCATCCCGCACGATGGCGATACGGATAACAGAAATAACAAAGAGCAAGACAAAAATACAACGAAGTGTTGTTTCACGTAGAAGCACGAGATATATCTAGCTGCAGAGATACGTACGTATATCGATAAATAGACGTGTCGGGGTGACGGGTATTTTCTGCCGTTCCACTTCTGTCAGAAGTTGGTCGGAGAAGCGCGTAGTGTTCTATATATCGGGAAACTTCGTTCGATTTCATTTATTCCCTTGGCGACCCCGGTCATTAATGGGACAACTTGTACGTCCCCGTGAGTTTCTACCGTCGCCCACGAAAAAAGGGCGGTGGCGCCCTGTCAGGCCTTCTCTCTCTCTCTCTTTCTCTCCCTCTGCGTGACGAAACAGTTTTCAATCGCCAATCTCTCTGTTTTTGGTAGCTTGCAACGAAAGTCTAGCAAGAATTATTTCTTTTTTTTTTTTTTTTTTTTTTTTTTTTTCATTTAATTTGCACTGCCATTGTTGTTTGTCAACTTCGAACGACGCCCTAATTTATGGGAACACACGCACATTTTTGAGGAGAAAGATAATAAGGCCTTGCTAGATTTCAATAGCGTATGGAACTGGTGGCCACAGGCAGCACGCTTCTCCTTCTTTCCTGCTTCGCTGACATGAGCGGGGCTCCCCCTCCACATCTACTAGACTCTGACGATCGCAACCGAATTACTCCCACTACTCCAGTTACCGCTACGCCGTACACTGTAAGGCGAACTGGCGGCCCGTGCCCCTACTTTCTCGATCGCGCCCATCTCTCCACTTCCACTTTAGCTGCTAAAGTTGAAGAAAGATCGAGAAAGCAGCGTGTGCGATCGGCTGCGGCGGAAAAGAATGCACAGAATGGGAACCAATTTCCTTGGTGAGGGAATCGGTAGACTGAGCGAGCAGCTCGTGCGGCTCGTGGCGAGGAAGAAGTTCGTCACTCCCATCGTGAGGCATCCTCTCGATAAAAGTTGCCGAAAATATTTAAACGAAACGTGTTCTTCGAGGTTGGCAAGTGATGTCAACGATTTGCCCCCGATTTCGTAGCCCAAAAATCTCCAAAGCCGACGGAAAGGGAAACAAATGAAAGTAATACATCATTGAAAGCGATTTCTTATTTCGAATTGTCTTTCATTTCTTGCCTTCATCTCAGATACATCGACCGATCGAAAGAGGAGTGTACTTATATCTTCCGAAAAGTAAGAAAAAGAGAGAAATGATATAAAATGTAATATAAATAATAATAGTAATAGTAATAATAATGAAAATAAGTCAGAAAGTGAAAGAAAGAACGTGGAAGTAAGAAAAGAAGGGAAATGATATAAAATGTAATATAAATAATAATAAAAAATAATGATAATAATGAAAGAAGTTCAGAAAGTGAAAGAAATAACGTGGAAGTAAGAAAAAAAGGGAAATGATATAAAATGTAATATAAATAATAATAAAAAATAACGATAATAATGAAAGAAGTTCAGAAAGTGAAAGAAATAACGTGGAAGTAAGAAAAAAAGGGAAATGATATAAAATGTAATATAAATAATAATAAAAAATAACGATAATAATGAAAGAAGTTCAGAAAGTGAAAGAAACAACGTGGAAGTAAGAAAAAAGGAGCAATAATATAAAATGTAATATAAATAATAAAAAAAAAATAATGATAACAATGAAAAAAATTCAGAAAGTTGAAAAACGCGAAAGTAGGGAAAAAAGAGCAATAATATAAAATGTAATATAAAAAATAATGATAATAATGAAAAAAATTCAGAAAGTGGAAAAACGCGAAAGTAAGAAAAAAAGAGCAATGACATAAAATGTAGTATATATAATAATAAAAAATAATGAAAAAAAATTCAGAAAGTGAAAGAAACAACGTGGAAAAACGCGAAAGTAAGAAAAAAGGGGAAATGATGTAAAATGTAATAAATAATAATAATAATAATAATAGTGAGAAAAATTCAGCAAGTGAAAGAAACAACGTGGAAAAACGCGATTGCGACTTTAGTCGAGAAACCAAGGAGCAACGAACCCGTTTTCCATAACGTGCAATGTGGGACACGAATTGTCGAGGATCGACGTATCTTCTGGTCGTTCGATTCAACGTACACGGAGAATGTGGAGGCCTGGCACTCGTCTGAAAACCGGTCCGGCAGGGACACGCGACCTTATAGATCGGAAGCCAATAGACACGGCGGACATTTCTTCACCGAGAACACCGATCGTTTCGTGGAAAGCGAGGATCTGGTTTCCAGAGTAGGTAATCGTTGGTCATCGTGAAGCATCAAAGGGAATGGAAAATGCGTCGGCGAATGATGAAGGTTTTTCCAACTTTTTATGATATTTTTTTTCAGTGGAATTGGTAAAACAAATATTTCAGCGCGGAGAAAGCTTTTGATGTTTGGTGTCCCTGTTTGGTCGACGATTATTCGTGACTTTTTGTATTTTTGATTTTTTTTTAATATTTCGTGCATGTTCTAAGATGAGTTGGTTATACTTTAAAAATTGCAATTGGAAATTGGAAAATTGGAGAATTCGAAAGATTTGAGATTCAGTGGACAGGTGTTTGCTGAATGTTTCAGATTCGAAATTTGGCGATTCTAAAATTCGGATATTTCAAGGTTTTGTATCAGACTTTTAGAATTCGGGAAGCTACAAAATTTTAGATTCTGAGACTTGAAGATTCAAATATTCCGAAATTCGGGAATTGCAAAATTCAGAAGGCAGCAGTATTCGAAAAATTCCAAACGCGTCCTAGAGCTTGGAAACTCCAACATTTCAGTTCTGCAAAATTTAGAAGATACCAACATTCGGAAAATTCGGAAATTTCTATTTTCAGAAGATATTCGAGAAATTCCGAAACTTAAAAACTCCGATAGTTTATTATTCCGGAATTCAAAAAAATACCAAAATTCGAAAGTTTCATGGTTCGAAATAAATTTCCAAAAATTTACAAGACCGTCAAAAAAGAAAAACAATTATCTTCCACGACTTTTAGACTCTAAATCAAATAGAATAACAAGAGAAAGAGTCAGTCATTCACAGAACGACCGATGGTTGTTTAGCGAATGAAAGTTTCGATCGTTGGCCCTCGAAGAACACATCGCGGCTAATCCCTTCGATATCAGCTTAGTGTTTCGAAGGATAATAGCAAAGGGGGTTTACGTTCGCGATAAGTTTGCATCCGGTCGGCGAAGTTGCCCAGTCTCGATGATGGCGTTTCAACAATTCCGATAAGTGCATCGAACATCGCTACGATATAATTGAACGTTGAAACGTACCGGATCGAGAAGCGAATGTCCAACTATCGCGTTTCACGTTTGCAGAGGATTACTCCCGAAAGATAGTATTTTACAGATTGTTAGTAGAAACAAAAGAGGCACGAGTGTATTTCTGAGAACAAACGTTTTGAAATTTCATTAATATTGTTAAAAAAGAAAATGAGACGATCATACATTTGATAAATTGAAAATAAATGTTGAAATATGTAGCTGGTCGAAGAGTAATTGTCTTTTCGTGCGCGAGTGAACGGCGAATTTTTCATGAGAAACAAAATTATTTTACTTCGTTGATACATGGGGCATTTAATGTACAGGATGGTGATCGTTTAAGTGAAGCCACCTAAATTTGAAACAAGTTTGACAATGTATGTAGAAAGCACGAGATATTTGATACAGCTACAATTGCTTAGGGATGTTCAATCATTTGTAGGAACTTTTTGTGGATGTATTATTTATTACATAGAACATTTTAAAATTTTATTAGTTGTGCAATGAAACACGACTATAGTGCTTATATTGGTCAAACATGAAAACGTGACTATATAGAAAAATTATAAAATATTGCTAACACTTTTTACTAACATTCGTTGCTATTTCATTTTTCCTTGTACGCACAATAAAACAAAAAAGAGAAAACTGTTCAATTCACGTTACGTCATTAATAGACTCTCACAGCCGAAATTTAATTAAACTTGTAGTTTGTGAAATTTACCATGCGTGCAACATGCATCCAGCAATTTATTAGGAAAATGAAAAAAAAAGGAAAAAAACACCGTGTAATCAATTTGTTTCAAAATATTAATAGACTTTTCAGCCAGAATTTTAATTAAAATTGTTTTGGAAGTTTGATGGAAGAAAATCTAACGAAATCTGGCTCTCTCTCTCTCTCTCTCTCTCTCTCTGTCATATACACACATTTACACACAAAAATTTGACGTTTTTATTTGACAAATTTTGTTTTGCAGAATTATACAATACACAGAATCATATTATATATATGTACATATATATATATATATATATGTACATACATACATACATACACACACAACGTATTGCAGAATTATTCTACCTGCTACAATAAATTAAAATAGAACGTAATCACTTCGAAGATTAAATTTGCAAATTTATCAAACGCGCTGAAATCCTCGAATTTTTGTATTTCAATTCTTACACTCACTCGGTTCAGCGAACAAAAATGAAGATTAAATTTGATCAAAGAATTATGCATAGGTAGTGCAAGAATTTGTCCATAATTTATTTAACTCTTTTCGGTTATTTACTTATATTTTTTGATAAATCGTGTACAGAGATTGTCTTCTTGTTCTACTCAGAGTTCTACATTGTCGTAGAAACAAAACGTGCAAAAATAAAAAGAAATATTCAACTATTATTAAAGAGATACTAAAATAAAATTCTGAAGTGTTCAAATAAATTTAACTTTTCTCGACACGTTGAGTTCAAAGTATCGAACTAAGACAAAAATCGACATATCTAGCTCTTGGATACTAAAACGATTGAACTTGAGGTACGTTTGAATTTTAGAAAAAAAAAAAAAAAAAACGCGGATCGAGAATCACCGAAGGAACTGAAGAATTAATTGAAATTAATTGACCCAAGCTCTTGAATATATTCGAATTCTATTTTCTTGGAAATGAAATCCTAGAAAAGTCAGAAAAAAATCCCAAATGAAATCAGTTGAAACTGAGAAACCTAAAATCCGTCGTTCTGTCGAAGTTTGGTTGCCTTAATTACATTCTCGAATTTTCCAAAACAGTCCTCTGGCCGACCGATTTTCCTCTCGTTCGCCGCTTTCCAGTTTTATCGCGTTCCGCGTTCCCCGAAAAATTACGACAGAGATTCGCTCGCAGAGTCGGCAGTCCAAAGCCAAGAAGAGAGAAGATTGAAAGCGTGGACGACGTCGAAGTGGAAAGAGGATGATAGAAGAGGACGTTCGACCGTTCGATTAACCCGGAGAGAAATTCACGAATTCGTCGGCGGAGTTCCTGTTATCCTCTGGCGATCGGTAATCCATTAGGGAAGAGTTCAAGAGCGAAGGGAAGATAAGAGGAAGAATGGGAGAGGGGGGGAGGGGGCAAAGATAGCATTGTAGCTGACAAAAGGGATAAAGGACGGTGGGTGGTTGTAAAACGGGTGGATGGAACTGGAGGTGACGGGGCGAGAGAACGGACGAAGCAGTATCTGATCGAAGTGGACAAAATTGTTAAGAAACAATCGGTGCTTGAGAAGAAGAGAGGAATTCTTCGGAAGGATTTCCACCTCTTGCGAGAGGCTGGAGAGACGAAAAGTGGCAAGGAGTTTGCGAGAAGTATAATTAACCTCCGCCGAGAATTTTTTGTTGCAGAAAACTGTTTCAAGTACGTTTGAGGCAGAACAAATAGTAAATTTATATTACTTCTCGATAATTTCGATCCAGTGACAAAGAATGCGACGAATCATTGTTCACGATTTGGTCACTCGTTACGGTCCGCAATCAGTTGCCAGCGGCAGGTGGTTAAACAGCAACAGTACAGTGGAATATGAGAGAATCGAAAGAAATAACGGGGTTTAAGGGAGAAAGGGGAGGGTGTGAAAGTGGAGACATAATGAATGATACTAAAGATGATATTAAAGATGGAACGAGAAGGGAGAGAATTGTTAAGAAACAATCGATGCTCGTTTCTTGAGAAGATCGAGAAGAGATATTAAATAGTAATAGTACAGTGGAATGTGAGAGAATCCAAAGAAAATAAGGACCGGTATAATGAAATAACGAGGTTTAAAGGGGAAAAGGAAAATGTCGAGACAACAAGATGGGGTGTGAAAAGGGAGACAAAATGGAGGAGGAGAGACAGAAGATATTGGGGGTGAAACGAGAAGCGAGAAAATGGAAGAAAGGTAATGTAATAAAGGAAGATACTGTGGAAATAATAGAAGATACAAGGAAGGGGAACGTAATATAAATTTTAAAAGAGCAGTAGAGAAATAGAGAAAAACACACGATGCACACACAGTACAGCGAGAGACGAGAAATTGAAAGTAAAATTTGTACGATGAAGTTGTTGGTATTAGTGACGATATTGAAATACAATTTAATTGTGAGTGGTTTTAACACTTTATATAAATCAGTATTTAATTTTTATACAGCTAATACTTTTTGGAATATTTAATTGGTAAAGTAATTTTTTACCTAGGTTCCGTTTCCTTTTGAGAAACAGAAATTCACGACACTGTTTCCAGTATTAACTTTCAACACAATTGTTAATACCAAAAATCTCAGCTCGTCTCTGTGAAATTCTACGTAAACACTTTCTTTCCAGTTTCTCGTACATAGAAACTTCAAGAAACAATCCATCTAACCAAAATTCCAGCGAAACGATCTCCTGCAAAGTGTTTAAAAGACACAGACGGTTTTTCTTTCTGCAAAGAATCTAGTTCACAATTTAGCTTTCCCCGAAAACAAAAAAAAAAAAAAGATCGGCGTTCCACTTTTGAAACGCGAAGAAATCCTCTGTGCGTGCTCCTTTACTTTTCTTTCTTTTTTTCTTCTTCTTCGTCTTCTCTCCCAAGTCGAAAACAAAAAACACAAGCCTCCGAAAGGCTTTGCGCTCGGTTTGAAAAATTGTTCGCATTAACTCGTTAATGGCCGGCAGTTTGGATCATTAGCCCGCTGGCGTGGAAAAGTTGTTTCGCCGACGAAAAATTGCGGCCGCGTTTCTGAAATTGTTTCCTGGCCGCCGCGGGAATTATCGATTCCATTTTATCGCGCGAGGGGGGTGACGAAGGGGACGCGCTCCGCAAAATGCTCCGGAGGATCCTTCGATTCATGGTTGTCTGACACCGTAATTCGAACTCGCGAAAATTCGATTGAAATTTTAATGGCCGAGCGGGTTGTGCACGAATCGTACACACAGATTTATCAGCCAAAAAAAAAAGAGACTTTCTTTGCAGTCTCCTCTCTTCTCTTCTTCTTTTCCTTCGTTTCTCGCGTTTTCTGTTGGACAGAAGAAAGAGAAAGAAAGAAGGAAAAAAAAAAGTTGCGCGATTTATAGCCGCGCTTAAGAGGAACTACACGCTTACTTCGGCCCTCGTTGCAGCCGCGGCAAATCGAGTTGACCCTTGAACTTCGAAACTTTGTTACGAGTTCGAGCTCGAATTGGCGCTGTAACCGCTGTAACAGTGCTTCCTTTCTAAAATGCAACGTCCACACACACACACACGCACGCACATACATACGCCTTCGCCGCGACGGCAGGTCGAAACTGCCTTTGTATTTAATTTCCTGGCCGATTTATTCGTCGTTTTGCAACGAGACAAACGACCTATCGCGCGAGGCGATTACTTCGGATTTATTTCGTATCGAGTTGAAATTTTTCTTCTGCCAGAAGGAGGCTCGGCGTCGGTCTGAAATGAAATCGAATGAACGCTGGTGATAGAGAAATTCAACCCTTAATTAGAATCAGTGTCGTCGAGTATCATCGGTGCTGACGTATTTTTTATTCGATGCTTCGTTCGATTGATTTCACTCGATTTCATTTTTATCTCATTAATACCGAATATTAACACTTGATTTCAGAATAACTGATTATAGTTCCGTTGAATTCTCTGCTCTTCATTTCCGTCGAATTATTAACTGGTATCGTGGGGTCGCGCTATATTGATCATAGTAATTCGTAATTGCGTGAGAAAGATTCTAGTCAACTTAATCTTCTTTTCTATTTTCTCCGATTCAGATGAAACTAAAAATTAATTAATTCACGAGGAAATTTTATACATATATGTATATACAAAATTGGGGTGCAAAATTGAGTCAGTAACAAAAGTTTTTAAGAAAAATATTTTTTATTGTTAAATAAAGTATGAAAACATGAAAATAAACTTGACCATCTGACTCTTTATAGTTTTAGGAAACTGAAGCCATTTTTTAACTCTTAAGATTGGATTTCTTCCTGGCTGAAAAAATTAAAAAGCTTAGAATCAATCTTGCAGCAGAATTTTTTCATAGTCAGATTTACAAGCTTACCTCAATATTTTGTCCATAAGCCATTTGCTTAGATAATAGCTCTAATACGTCTTGGCATACTAATTACTAATACGTAATTTCAATTCTTATATGATGCACCTTTTTTTTTTTCTCAGAATTACTTTATTTCATTTTCTGCCTCTCACAGGGTGACTATTATTATTGCACTGTAACCAACTTTCTTCCATAGATTAAAGAATGGGTTTACGATAGCGTTGTGTTCGTGCTACTGTTTTTATGTCGAAACTTTGTTGGTTAAACTGTGAAAAGAAACTTTGCTTAGATAACGATTAAACCGGTGTATGCGACTTCAAAGTTAGTTGGTAAGCTTGAGAAAAAGTTGCGACACGATGGCCGTGATAATAGTGGAACATTTTTTTTTTTTTTTTGTTTCCTTTTCGAAATAGACAATTTGGGAAATATACGAGAGTATCCATAAAATTGAAATTTCCCCACTGATAAACTCCAGAAGTAATTTTTTTCGATCGCATTTTATCTATTAATCTGTATGAATACTTTTACATTGATTTATGTGAATTGGTTTAGAAGCTACAGGGAACTCTTATAAAAGATTCAGAAATACAGATATCCTTTTTATTCTACCACGTAGCGAAATTAATCCCGCCAGTATTACAAACTAAAGTTTAATTCCAGTTAAAGCCGTAGAAAATCACTCAGAATTGCACCGAAGCCGCGGAAAATTATTCCAAACTGCTCCGAAACGCACGAAACAGAGGGAAAAATGCGAAAAGCACGAAGAAAATCTTCCTCTCGAAGGAGTGGAAAAAAAAAAGAAACATAACAAGATTCGCACTGATCGAAAAAATTTATCAGAGCTCGAATCATCGTTATTTTGGTAAATTGCGTTCACGATGATAGTACGTGTACGATGTTAGCGTGTATGTGTGCGACAGGATCGATTCTTTTAATGGAAACACGAGCAAATGACGCATGATGCTTATTACATATGTGATTCTAATCACTGCACGACCGAATACACCGGTTTCGGGTATAATTCTGATAACCTTATCGCTGACAAACAGCTTCCAAATTGATAGCCTTTATTAGGGGTCTTGCAATTAAACGGAGAAACGTATTTCTCGTGTATCGTGTATCGTTTCATCGATTTGGAAGAATCAGGAATTCATTGCTTTCAGTATTAGCAATTAATATTTATGACTTTGTATCGCCATGTATATACAGATCATGTTGTGGTTTATCAATTGACGAAAGTAGCGTCAAAAGTTTATTGAAAATTGCGTGTGCGTAAAAAAGAAAAAAAAAAAAGAAAATTCAAATTACAACAGATGCAAATGAAATTAAATAAAAACTGGATAAACTTGAAAAGTGTTCAATGCCAGAATCAAAAGATAAACGCGATCTTGTTCTCACGATAACACGGATGACGCTTCAACGAAGCTCAAACTCCATTTTTCTTCTCGATTTCTCTCTCTCTCTCTCTCTCTCTCTCTTCGTTCTCTCGTTTCTTTTCCCTGTCAACTAGTTCGTCGATTTATTATTCAACGCGGCGCGTTCACATCTGGGACGATCAGGGGGATCGAACGCAGACGGGGAAAAATGGTCGACGACCGGGCAGGTCTCTGATCGATTCGTTTCTAAACGCGTCGACGACCTAGGGATCGTTAAACGACCAGCGGAATATAACGAGCAGACGCGTCGTTTCGACGAATATGGACGTCGTACTCGTTCCTTCATAATGGGCCACCCTCCTCGCCTTTATTTCTCTTTCCACCTCTTTTCTCTTTTTTTTCTTTTTTTTTTTTTTATTTTTCTTCGTAGTTTCTATATATATAAAAGAAAATTCGATAATTTTAATAAATATAATTTTCTTTTATTATATATATATATATATAATTTTCTTTTATTATATATATATATATAATTTTAATAAAGATAATTTTCTTTTATATATATGTATATAAAGAAAATTCGAAGAAAAAAAAAAAGGACAGTGAAAGAAAAGAGAGGAAGAAAAATAAAGAAGAGAAAAAAATAAAAAGAGAAAATTAAGACAAAAAAGAAAATAAAGAAAAAGAGAAAACAAAAAAAAATTATATATATATAATATGTTGAAAGTTGTTGAGACGTTGTAGTGTTTAAATTGTTGAAATTATCGTTCAAAATTGAAGTTTCATAACTTCCTTCCCTTCGCTGTACTTTTCTTATTTCGTTCTTTTCCTTTTTTTTTTTTTTTTTAATGTTAGTGTTCTTTATGCTCTTGGGATCACAGTTGAATTTTATTCCTGTTTTCGTTGTGTTCTTTAAATTGTTGGAATTATAATTTACAATTGTTGTAATTAGTTACGAGTCTTTTAACAACCCTTTTTCTTTTATTGTCCTCTTCTTGTTCCTTTTTTCCTTCTTTCATAATCCAGTAATATGTTCCCAGAGTTGTTAACTTGTTTAGATTTTCAATTTCAACATTCAGTATCTATCGTTGACGATAAAGCTTCTCAATCGCGCACAATAATGTATAATAATGTACGTAGTGCATAAATTATATTTATATTTACATTGTACGTGATATATTTTAATATTTTATAATTCTACGATATTACAATATTATTATTAACAATTCACAAATTCTTCTTCTTTTATATATGTAAATGTCAGTTAATTCGCCCACTTTCGAAATACACGCGTTACCCGTACCAAAACTTTCGAACGGTGTTGCACATACGTAAACCACTGTGCGTAATACAGCATATACCACGCGTAAATATTTAAACGTAGAAAATTGGAAATTCCGTCCGGTCTCAGCTCCCATCCATTCCCGCCATCGGAAAGTTAAGTAAGTGCTTTCGGTTAACGTTTCGCTCGCAGCGTTTCGCGTGTCTAAATATAATACGTGAAATTTCGGCGGGAACGGTGGAAATTTAGAAGCCGTGGTAAACAGGGTGAATCGAAGGGCGCACAATGAGAACAGGGGCATTTACGTGGGAATTTAAGTTTACCCTCGGGGTGACGAAAGTTAAGTCCGAAAATGTTGTCGGACTTAATGCGAGAAACCGCAGCGATAATTTTCCTCGATGGATCCGGCACGTACAGTAGAACAGGCGAGACTCCTTTTCCTCGGAGATTTTCCGAAAACCGAGTTTCCCGCCTCGTGGAGTAATTTTCCGCGACGTTGGCTCGATTTTTCCGCGGGAATCTCGTTAACTAATTGTGAAGATTCCTTTGCATTTTAATTAACCGTGACAGAATGACAACGTTGTTAAAACCGACTTGGGACAGCAAATAGTACGTGTAGTACCTGACACTAGTCAAAAAGAAATTAGTTCGAATGGTGCCTTGATTTATGACCCGATCCTAGCTCATGTTTGAGGAGAAAACAGGAGAGTCGTTCGTGCAAATTTCGATAACGTATGAGAACTGGTGGCCACAGGTAGCACGCTTCTCCTTCTTTCCTGCTTCGCTGACATGAGCGGGGCTCCCCCTCCACATCTACTAGACTCTGACGATCGCAACCGAATTACTCCCACTACTCCAGTTACCACTACGCCGTACACTGTAAGGCGAACTGGCGGCCCGTGCCCCTACTTTCTCGATCGCGCCCATCTCTCCACTTCCACTTTAGCTGCTAAAGTTGAAGAAAGATCGAGAAAGCAGCGTGTGCGACCGGCTGCGGCGGAAAAGAATGCACAGAATGGGAACCAATTTCCTTGGTGAGGGAATCGGTAGACTGAGCGAGCAGCTCGTGCGGCTCGTGGCGAGGAAGAAGTTCGTCACTCCCATCGTGAGGCATCCTCTCGATAAAAGTTGCCGAAAATATTTAAACGAAACGTGTTCTTCGAGGTTGGCAAGTGATGTCAACGATTTGCCCCCGATTTCGTAGCCCAAAAATCTCCAAAGCCGACGGAAAGGGAAACAAATGAAAGTAATACATCATTGAAAGCGATTTCTTATTTCGAATTGTCTTTCATTTCTTGCCTTTATCTCAGATACGCCGATCATCGACCGATCGAAAGAGGAGTGTACTTATATCTTCCGAAAAGTAAGAAAAAGAGAGAAATGATATAAAATGTAATATAAATAATAATAGTAATAACGAAAGAAATAACGTGGAAGTAAGAAAAGAAGGGAAATGATATAAAATGTAATATAAATAATAATAAAAAATAATGATAATAATGAAAAAAATTCAGAAAGTGGAAAAACGCGAAAGTAAGGGAAAACGAGAAATGATATAAAATGTAATAATAAAATATAAAATAAATATAAATATAAAATGTAGTAATAAATATCAAATGTAATAATAAAATATAAAATAATAATTAAAAATAATGATAATAATGAAAAAAATTCAGAAAGTGAAAGAAACAACGTGGAAAAACGCAAAAGTAAGAAAAAAAATGGGAAATGATATAAAACGTAATATAAATAATAATAATGAAAAGAATTCGGGAAGTGAAAGAAACAACATGGAAAAACGCGAAAGTAAGAAAGAAAGAAAAATGATGTAAAATGTAATATAAATAATAATAATAATGATGATGATGATGATGAAAGAATTTAGAAAGAAACAATTGCGGAAAAACGCAGAAAGGAGAAAAAAGAGAAATGATACGAAATGTAATATAAATAGCAATATAAAATAATGATAGTAATGAAAAAAAAAAATAAAATAATGAATCTTTCCCAATTTTCCAACGACTCGGGAGGAGAGACTTCGGTGTGATGCAGTATCAGATCGTGTGGCAGAGATGTCTAGCGTCCTCTCGATAGTTTTGACTGTTGTCACTTCGTAGAAGAAAATTGCATCTATGAAATGAGATATCTGGAATACAAAATGTTTCAAACTGTAAACTAAGTCCTGTTGAAATCTCTCTTTGAACATTCTCGCTGGAACCTGAAATCTTAAAGGAGAAAGGTGACAAAAAAATTTCTGTCAACGTGCAAAAACCAATCGTATCCCTGAAAATTTTAAGCTTCGCTTCAGCGAACCAGGCGAGGAAACAACTTCACCTCAAAGTTCATCTCTTATACATAGATGTAACGATTCCATTCGCGAAAACGTAAAGCAGAGAAATTAAAAATTTAACGACCCGCGTCTAGTCAGAGAGGTGTGCGTTACGGTTCCACCTTTCCTATTTCGAAATTCGTCGAATCGTACGGTAAACTTTCGCGACTGGGCTGTATGTATGTTGGAAAGAGTTGGAAAAATAATGCATGATACGAGAGAGGGGTGGCGGCGCGATCAAATTGGACAGTGATGTAGCGGCGGTTCCCGTTCATCGATTGTCGCCGGTGTAACCGATCGGACAAAAGTTTTCTCCATTCGAGCGGAGTGGCTCGATCATATCGTTCGCGGATAGAATTGAAATCTCCTCGATTCGACCGCGCGTCACCGCGCACTTTCCAATAAATCCACTGTCTACCCGATCAAACCAAACTGACTGACTCTCTCTCTTTCTCTCTCTCGATCGTCGACTATGATTTGTCAGGAATAGATATCGATACCGCGATAAATTTTGTGTCGTGTGTTTAATTGTTCGCCGGTGTACAAAACTTCTCGAGCTAGCACTGCGACATAGACGAACGCACGCGGTCAAATTTGTGGTAAAACGGTGGCTTTTTCTACCGACGACGTGTTGCATCGTGATTTCACAGGAGGATCGTCCATTGAGGATGAGGATCTTTTGGTTTTTTTTTTTTTTTTTATTGAAGAGTTTGGAATTTTTTTATTGCTGATCGAGTTTCGCGTATTAGAAGTTCGTAGGAATGAAAATATAAAATAATAGTGATAATAAAAAAATTAAAGTAAATGATAGTAATAATAAAGAAACTAAAGTAAATGATAGTAATAATAAAGAAACTAAAGTAAATGATAGTAATAATAAAAAAGCTAAAGTAAATAGTAGTAATATTAAAAAAACTAAAGTAAGTAATAGTAATGTTAAAAAAACTAAAGTAAATAATGGTAATAACAAGAAAACTAAAGTAAATAATAGTAATAATAAAAAAACTAAAGTAAATAATGGTAATAATAAAAAAACTAAAGTAAATAATGGTAACAACAAGAAAACTAAAGTAAATAACAGTAATAATAAAAAATACTAAAGTAAATAATAGTAATAACAAGAAAACTAAAGTAAATAATAGTAATAATAAAAAAAACTAAAGTAAATAATAGTAATAATAAAAAAACTAAAGTAAATAATAGTAATAATAAAAAAAACTAAACTAAATAATAGTAATAATAAAAAGCTAAAGATAGAAATTAAAAGTAATGTTGGCAGTAAGTAGTTTCACAGAACGATCTCATAGACGTCGTCGAATAAAAATTTCCTCTTCTTTTTTTTTTCTCAAGAGTTTGAAATTTCAGTCTTTTATTATAATATTTTATTTAATATAAATTCTGAATTTCTGTTTTCCTATTGCGTGGAACACCTTCCTGGCAAATCTGCAATTTCCAAATCAAGAATGAAGCAACCGCGACGTCTTGGAACTTTCACAAAAATCATTTCGCCTTGTAGAATAATCCTCTTTCCAAAAAAAGAAGAAAAAAAAAAAAGAACGAAGCCGTTTTTTAAATTACATTCCCACTTTAGACTTTTGAAATTACATTTTCGAATCTTTCTGACCTTTCTGTATTGTATCTCTGTATCTTTGTCACTGTCACTGTCTTTCAACGCAACGATTCGCAGCGTCGATCATTAAAATTGAAATCACCCCCGAGTCAAGGATGCCGAGCGTTATTGATATCCACGCGCGCGTATGCCCGTACATACACACGTGCGCCAGACGTGTCCACAAAATCCTGAATAATTAGTACAGCGAGGAATTCCCTCGGAAAACCACGCGCTCCACGTCCACGGTTTTAATTAGAGAGGGTGGAGGAAGGGGAGGTTGCTTTCGCGAAAAGGAAGCCTTTCCACTCGGCTAATCCCGAGTTTCGGCCAAATAATTATGTGCCTGCGTTCTTTGATTCTCCCCTCTTCGCCGGACGGCTATCGTTCGTTTTATGTGCCATCATTTGCCTGGGGTGCAAGAGGGTGGGGGGGGAGGGGGAGAGAGTATTCGGGGAACTGGCCACAGTTGAATTGATAAACGTTGTATCTACGACGGTGGTGGAAATAAAATTTTGCGCTCGAAATGCACAAACGAATGGTTTCGTAGCTTCTTCTTTTTATCTCTTCGTTGATAACGACGATGCGGTTTTGGATTAGATGTGGTTCGGATCGAAATTAAGTTTCTTTAAAAAAGAAATGAAATGTAGCGGAACTTGCTTTGTCAATTATCTTAACGCTCGTTCCTTTTCAACTGTCCCTCATTTTTCTCAATTTTGATTTGTCCTTTGCTGTCAAATCGATACAGTGGTAAAAGAAATTAATATCCACGAGATGAAAGTTAAATCTAGCAAGTTCTTTTATTAAGAAGAATGCTGTCTCTTCGCAAATTCAGAATAACGAAGATGCATTGAATCGGAAATTTTAAGAAATATAATTGTGATATATTATTACGATAAATTATACTATTATATATATATGTATGTATGTATGTATGTATGTATGTATGTATGTATACATCTAACAAATGGCTCCATTTTTATTTTAGGTAAGAAATAGATGACAACTGGTGTGACAATTCACCGTATCAATGTTACAGCGCAAAATGAAGGTTTCTATTTCGAATATTTATACTTGCATTATTACATAATCTTTCTACTTTCTATCTTCTATTTTTTCTTTTTTTTTTTTTTCAAAAATATATTAGCTTGTCTTTAACGAATTTTTGAAACGTAATAAAATGGAACATGAAATTTTAGTCTTGATCAAACTGGTGAAAGACCAATAACAGATCAATAATAGAAAAAAATGTAGCTTAAAATAATGACAGTTTTGTTCAATCGTTTCGATATACACATATGTAATATTGTACATAATACATAAAATACTAAATTACAGATATAACTATTATTAAATTTTTATTATTATTATTGAGATTATTATTGTTATAAATTTTTATTTATCATTATTATTGAAATATATATATATATATAAAGAGAAAGGTGCTGCGTTAACGGAATGTCATTACGAAAAATAAATTCTCCTTATTTGGAATGCCATTATACGGAATAGTATTCAATTATTACATTATAAATCTAGATTTTATAAATTTTATCAAGAAAATCAGAGGGTAAATACTGACAAAGCCGATGAAGAACAAAAAAAAAAAAAAAAAAACGCAGAATGATATTGTAAAATAAAATTTAAAAAAAAGAAAAAGGAAGATTGATGGAATACCGTGACTCTTAAACAAAATTTAACGGAATATAGTGGGCAAAGTATCAAACGCGGAGGAGCATTGCGCGAAGGGTGAAAATTAATGGCGATGGCAGCCGACGAAAGCGTGTACGAGACGGAGAGTCTTTGAAACGTCTGGTGCGGAGTACTCGAATTTAATTAAGTCACTCGGGGCGGAAATTGATATTTAAATATTTAGAACGGAAGCTGACATCTGTGCTGTAAAAATTTCATAAAACGAGGAATTGTGTAAAATTCATAAGCTTCGATGAGCGCAAACAGCATGCGAAATGGAACGGGATAACGGAGGGGAAGTGGGAAAAGTCGCGACGAACGCGAGATACGAAGCACAGGAGTTGAAGGGAAACGTATAAAAATTGAATGAAGAACTGTGCCACGTGTCATTTTTAGAAAGAGAAAGTGAAAAAAGAACTGTATTCGATAACGAAAGTGTTGGGAAATCAATGATGGATGAACGATCCTCTTTATCCGGGGTGAAAACCAGACAGAAAAGAAAAGGTATATTATAGCGTATCGTTCTCAGAGAGAGTATTAACGATAGCAACTGAAAGTGTCAGAAAAATCATCACGAACCGATTGTCTTTCCATCGAATCTCTCGAAGTGAAGAGAAACGACGATGGGGAGAAAAGAAGAAGAGGAAGGAAAGCGAAGCAAAGTCGAAGAGAGTCGGGGATGGAAATCGAACGAGATATCTCGAAGAAATTCATCTCGCTGGCAGCGCATCCCCTCGATGCGAAAAAGCGACAGTACAATGACGTTCGCTGGCGGCGAGCGAGTATAAATTCGACGTTTTTACCGGGGCTAGCTTGCTTTTTGTCTAGCCTCTCGTTTTGTGCTCTCGGGCTCGCGAATACGCCGGAAATAGCCTCATCGCTGGCGAAAGGAAGTCGCTCTGCCCGTTTCTCTCTCTTTCTCTTTCTCTTGCTTTTTCTGTCTCTCTTTTTTTCACCCCTCCTTCATCGAGTCGCGGTCGTCGTTATTGTCCTGGAAATGCGATTTAATTATGGAGCCTCCTGGCGTTGCTCGTCGGCGCTGATGATCGCACGAATCCTGAATTTCGACACTGTCCCACGGTTTCTTTTTTTTTTTTTCAATAGTTAGATCGTTCGAACATTTTGGCGCGATTCGAATTTTCATTCAAAACGAACCATCGTACGGAGCAATTCTGCTGGCAACTGATCGCGGACCATAACGAGTGACCGGACCGTACACGATAATTCGTCGCTTTCTTTTCGAGAAATTTATTATTCGTTTTTTTGCCCGGAAACTTAGGAAGAGAACGTTGCAATTTTGGGACGAATGATCCTCGACGTGCGTTAAATCACACCCTGGCCACGATCTCGGGAACATCCTGTGTATATTCAGCGGCGATCCAGAAAGGATTAGCTCGCCTCGAAACGTTGACGTGACATTCGGTTCGGGGCTTCCATTCAGATCACATCACGCACGTTTCATTTCACTCTCTGGCCGTACCGAGCAACAATCTGTGCCTGAAAACAACACCCTCCAGCACGGTGGATGTGTTTCAAGCCTGGCGTCGAGACATCGATTCTCAATTTGGCAACGGACAGAATAGCGGCAAGACTGTTCCTTCTCATCCTCTTCTCCCTTTCTTCCTTTTCTTCTTCTTGTTCTTCTTGTTCTCTTCCACTTCTCGCAACGTCCTCTCGGCCCTGTCCTCGTTTTTCCATCGATTTCGACGTCACTCAGCCGTGACACGGCTTTTCCCATCCCCATCCACCCTCTTCTCTTCTTTCTCCAGCGTTCGCCGAAGGCTGCGTCTCCTTCTTCCCTTCGACACGGTCCCCGAAGCTTCCTCTCCGCGCCTACTTCCGCTAATGCCCCCTGTCCTCGTTTGTCCTTCGCGTTTTCCTCCGCTTCCGCTGCCACGTTAATGCGGATCTCGACCGGTACCGATCGAATCCTCCTTTCCTTCGCGGATATCGACGGGATTATCCAGCTAGTCCCTTCCTTTTTTTCTCTTTTTTTTTTTCTTGTCTCTTTCCCTTCGTAGTCTTCTTTTTTTCGTTCTTCTAGTTCTGGTTTGTCTAGCTTTTTCTCCTCGTAGATATTCTTACGATTGAACGATCGATCTTTCACACGTGCCGAAATATCCTACGTATAAATCATCATAAACGTAAATAATTAGTGAGGAATTAGTAAGCACGAGTAATCATTTTGGACTTGTATAAAATATGAGTTGTCGTATTGTATATATTTATTGTGTATATTTAACGTATGCATACGATATGTATGATACAAAATTTCACACATACACGTGTAACATGCAATATTCTGTGACAGGTTCAAATAACACGTACGACATGTACATAATGTACATAAATATAACAGATAACATATACGTGCATAAAATTACAACACGAATAATATAAAATGATTCATGCAACATATCATTCTGTGACAAATTCAAATTATGTATACATAAAATTATATCACGTGTAACATATGTACATGTGAAAAGTACGCCTATACATATATATATATATATAAAACACAAACTGTTTCATACATATACGCGTGCGTCGCGATTATACTTGTGTGCGTGTGTGTGTGTGTGTGTGTGTGTGTGTGTGTGTGTGTGTGTGTGTGTGTATAAAAATTAATAAAATAATAAAAATAATGAAGAATTTATTTTAATTATTTTATTAGTTTTATTTATTTCACAATATTTGTTTTATCTGTTTCGTTTAACAAAATAAATAAAACAAATAATTAACGCTTTTCACTCGACTGTCACTTCTGAGAGGACGTCGTACTTAAATCCAGCCAACAGCTCGGACTTCCTCTTTTTATAATTTGCTGCTAATTATAATGAACGTATACATTTGGTATACGTTATATGATGCGATGTATAATAGTACATCTGAATAGACGTCCAGAGTGAAAGCTGTGATAACGACGTAAGAAGAAAAAACGAATTTCAGAAGAAGAAGTTTCTTAAGACAATTCTGAATGAGTCAATTGACACTCAGTAA
Source organism: Tetragonisca angustula (assembly GCA_036937485.2). NCBI lineage: Eukaryota > Metazoa > Arthropoda > Insecta > Hymenoptera > Apidae > Tetragonisca > Tetragonisca angustula. The sequence goes on along the minus strand of JAWNGG020000040.1, from coordinate 1,053,333 downwards.
TTCACATAATTCGGAATAAAGTAGATTTCTCGTTGTCTTTTGCGAAAGTTTAAAAAATGATGGAGGACATTATTTTTTTCAAAGATTGAAACTATGTATCATTAACTCTTGTATATTATACTTGTTCCAGCAAACCCGCAATGCACGTTGACGATTGCTTTAAATTTATTTAAACGATACCACACGTGAAAACGATATAATCGATAAATCAAATTTTCGTATTAAATACCACTCGAATGGTCATTTCCAATGCTATATCATTTTATTTGAAATGATGTTTCGTAAATAAATTGCTGGCAGATGAACAAAAGAAGTTTGTCGAGGGCAAAGTGTTAACCTCTTGCGTTTGAATGACGTAGTATCACGCACGTCGAGAATCTTTCGTCCCAATGTTGCAACATTTTCTCAATTTCAAGTATATTTAAATGTAACCCAGGCGAAACAAATGACAAGTTTATTACTTCTCAATAATTTCTATCCAGTGATCCATCACACCGACGAGTTCGAAAGAAAAAGAAAGCGACGAATTATTGTATACGATTCGGTCACTCGTTATGGTCCGCGAACCAATTGCCCCAGCGCAAGGAGTTAAATGGATTTATTCGCGAAATTTGTCGTTTTTTTAATTATATTATTAATAATTAAAATCATTATTATTTCGCGACGTCATTTTCCAAAGAGCGTCTTTTCGCACGAGTTTTACACTTCTTTTTGGTAGATTTCTTTTGTGCTACTTCGACTCGGCGAATTATTCGTTTCAAAGTCTTCTATTTTCGACGTGTTCTCTCTCTCTTTTTTTTCAGTGAACTAGATACGAAGTTATTTTTCAAAAAATGTTTTCGTCATTTCTCTAAGAATTGGCGTTATTTACCTATTCGTTTATTCATTAGCACGAGTACTATAATTAGTATAAAAATTGGAAGAAGTGCATTAAAATAACAAATAAGAATTCGTGAAAAGCTATGATTTAATAACTTGAGATTATTTCCTAGTTGCAGCCAAGAATATTTTCACAGCAAATAAAATAAACTGTAACTAAATTACAGTTAATAAAATAAAAATTAATAACTAAATATTAGTAACTTAAAATTAATAACTTAATATTAGTAACTTGAAATTAACAACTTAATATTGGTAACTTAATATTAGTAACTTAAAATTAACAACTTAATATTAGTAACTTAAAATTAACAACTTAATATTAGTAGCTTAATATTACTAACTTCATATTGATAACTTAAAATCCGTAACTTAATATTACTGACTTAATATTAGTAACTTAAAATTAGTAACTTAACATTAATAACTCAATATTAATAACTTGATATTAGTAACTTAATATTAGTAACTTAAAATTAGCAACTCAATATTAATAACTTGGTATTAGTAACTTAAAATTAACAACTTAATATTAGTGACTTAAAATTAATAACTTAATATTAGTAACTTAAAATTAACAACTTAATATTAGTAACTTAAAATTAACAACTTAATATTAGTAGCTTAATATTAGTAACTTCATATTGATAACTTAAAATCCGTAACTTAATATTACTGACCTAATGTTAGTAACTTAAAATTAACAGCTTAATATTAGTAACTTAAAATTGACAACTTAATATTAGTAACTTAAAATTAGTAACTTAACATTAATAACTCAATATTAGTAACTCAATATTAATAACTTGATATTAGTAACTTAATATTAGTAACTTAAAATTAGCAACTCAATATTAATAACTTGGTATTAGTAACTTAAAATTAATAACTTAATATTAGTGACTTAAAATTAATAACTTAATATTAGTAACTTAAAATTAACAACTTAATATTAGTAACTTAAAATTAACAACTTAATATTAGTAGCTTAATATTACTAACTTCATATTGATAACTTAAAATCAGTAACTTAATATTAGTAACTTAAAATTGACAACTTGATATTAGTAACTTAATATTAATAACTCAGTATTAGTAACTCAATATTAATAACTTGATATTAGTTACTTAAAACTAACAACTTAATATTAGTAACTGAAAATTAATAACTTGACAACTAAATTGCCAAAATAAGTCAAGCACATCTATTCATTTCCCTCCATTGAAACACATAATATCCCGTTTCATCAAAATCTCCGCGTCTCTTGTCTCGTCTCTCTCGGCTCTCCTTCAAAGCTTCCCTCCGTCCGCCGCTATCGCGCGCGTATCTATGCGTAAAACGTCACGTCGTTTCGCGGAACGGTTGATTCCACTGGGTTTCGCGGAAGCGAACGAAGGCGGAAGTCGTCCGCGATGCTGATCGTCGAGAGCGTTTTCCCTCCGTGTTGCCCGGCGTTCCTCGAGCGTACGGGCGCGTGTGTGCACTCCGTACAGCCGAGATGCAATCTGCGATTCCAGCGGCTTTGATCGGCAATTGGGAAATTGCAGGAATTAGGCCCCGTGACGTCAGCCGGCCGGACAGTATTACCGTGATTGGACACTTAGAGGCTGGCGCGAGCGAAGGTCACTTTCGTGCCCGCGGCCTTTCGTCCCGACGACGAAACGACGGAAAACCGCGACAACTGTCGTCGTTTAACGCGCTCGAATGCCACGACGACTGCGCGCCGCTTCTTCGATAATAATAATTGGATAATTTGAAATCCTTGGAATTCCTGGTGAACTGTTTCTGGGGTTGGGAAATGAAGAATGACGCGAAGGGAAGAAGGAATCGACGATAGATTCGAAGATTCGTGTCTCCGTGACTTTGCCATAACTTCCTGAAACTTCATTTTTTTTGTTTTTTTCGTCTTTTTATTGAACTTTGATTGTATTAAGCGTAGAATAATTTTCTTCGACAATAATTGGACAATTAAGAATTCTTGGAATTTTTAAGAAAGTATTCAGGTTAAATTTGAGTTGGAAAATAAATAGAGCGAAGGAATAAATTTGAAGTCTCTACTTTAGACTTGCGTTGGAGAATAAGAAATAAAGCGAAGGAAGGGAAGAATTTACAATGGATTTGAAGATTGGAAACCTCCACTTCACCATGATCTTCTGAAACTCGACTTTTTTTCGCCTTTTCCTCCAACTTTGAAATATTACACTTGAAACAATTTTCTTCGATAATAATTTGATAATTAAGAATTCTTGGAGTTGTTCGAATTCTTGGGGAAATATTTAGGTTAGATTTGGATTGGAAAATGAGAAATAAAGCGCAGGAAAGGAGGAATCAACAATAGATTTTGAAGATTGGAGTCTCCACTTTACAACGACTTCCCTAAAACTTGATGTTCTTGGTTTTTTTTCATCTTTTTACGGAATATTAAGATTAAAACAGTCTTCTTCAATAATAATTTGATAATTAAGGATTCTTGATATTCTTGGGGAAATATTCAGGTTAGGTTTTAGAAGGCGAAGGAAGGGAGGAATCTATAATGGACTTTGAAAATTGAAATCTTCACTTTATAACGATTTACTAATCGTGAGAAGTGTTTTTCAATATTTATACACACTATGACGATTATATTTCGAGAAACGAAAGTATCTTCATTCTCCGATCCATTGTATAATGTAAAAATATTTTATAACAAAATGAACGATGCATTTCAAAGATAGAAGCTTGAAACTTGAAGATAAGCCCAATTTTATCATTGCACAATTTTTTTGTCTTTTAATGCTCAGTTTTCGAATATTGATGAGAAGATGTGTTGTGTTGTGTTTATATTCTTACTTATATTAGAGAAATAAATGTCGCGAAGCTTCACTTGTTGAAAAGTAACGCAACGTTTCACAAGAAAAATGTCGAATCGAATTGATACAACGGATAGACAAGAGTTCAATTCGAACGGAAGTGAAATCAGAAGGAAAAGGATAATTTGATAAAGAGAAATGAAATGGTTATTAATTGGAAATAGAGAAGATAATAACGGGTGAAAGAGAGAGAGAGAGAGATTTATACGAAATTTCCAAGTTCTTGGATATCTGGTGTCGCTGAAGCGAAATTCACGAAATTCTCGATAACAGGCTAACCTGCTGTATCCTCCGTGCTGTCTGGCTGATTCAATATTTGCCAAGCCATGTAGAAAGGGGATAAATGGTACAGCTATTATTCCTTATCCCTAGGAATCTTATCTCCGGTGGCAGCTACGCGGCTGTAATTACTTGCGAAAGTTGGCGAAAGTTTCGAAGAATTGGATTAGTTATTATTAACGAACAATGAACTTAAAATTCGCGGAGGAAATAAGAATTTTAACTAAATTAACTGTGGCTGTTGAATAATTCTAAAAAAAAAGCTGAACGTCGGTGGAAGTGATATTATCAGCACGAAGGATAAACATAAAGTTCGTAAAAGGAATAATTGTGATTTAATCGTGGAAGTTGAAAAAGTTTGAAAAAATTGGATTAATGTTATTAGCAGAGAAAATAAATTTCTATGAAGTCTGTGTGTCGGGGGCATTCGTAATAAAATTCCACGTTCGTAAGAATTTTAATAATTAACAAATAACAATAATAATTTTAACAATTTGATAATAAAATAAATAAATCGGAACAATACTAGTTAAGTACAAACCTAAACATCTAATTTATATGAATCAATGGCTTCAAGAGTATAATTCGAAATGTAGCACAGAAACCATTGCTATTTTGTTTTGTACATATTTCTACATTTTTTTGTTTAAAATACAACTTTAATCAAACGTCTCACAAACGCATAAAAATCCACGCGATTCACTTATACAGTTACCACAAAAGATGTCCAAGAAAAGAAAAAATACACTTCAAGAGAAAGTCACTCTTATTTTGAAGAATCAAGGGGGCAAAGAAAATTCCAAGTGAGACAAAAGCACGTGATAACGAAACTAAAAGTAGCTTTCAAGCTTTCGTATTTCTTGCCTTTGGTTCCATTCTACTATTCGAGTACAGAGGCAGAAAGAGGGAAAGAGACAGATACCCACGGGAACTGCAAGCGCCCGCGTACGCGCACACATACACGTGTAGCATGTGTATGTGCTTTTTCAGATGCAAATTACGCCGGTTGCACAATAATAATCGCGAGCTGTCGTCGCGGAAGCGCGCCCACCACCACGAGCTGCATTTGAATTAATGGCGAACAAGCCCCCTTCACCGTTGGATCGTGTCTGTATAATCCCGATTCTGAACCGGGAACGACCGGCAATCGCCAAGATCGCGGTTCTTAGTTGTCACTGCGCGCTTCCGTTCTCCGTTCTTCAAACGACTGGAATACAAATGCAATTTTCGCGCGGGCTGATATTTTCGATAATGCGAATTTAATTTAATTTAATTCAATTTCAATGGCGAACAGGTAGAATTTAAACGATCCGATTTATCCGTTGGCCGACAATCGATCGAAGACTGATTTCATTTCATTTGACGCGAGAAGGTGGAATTTAAGTGATTCGATTTATCTGTTAACCTCGTCGCGCTGGAATGACGTGCTGACGTCTTCTCAGTTTTAAGTGCATTTGAATGTACTTAAAAACCGGGCAAAACGAATGATAAGTTTATTACTCCTTGATAATTTCTATCCGTGGTGGTGTCATACCGACGAGTTCAAAAAGTAAACGAAAGCGACGAATTTATTGTATACGGTACGGTCACTCGTTATGGTCCGCAATCGGTTAATATCATTTCTCGAAGAAAGAAAATCTTGCATTTCTTGCAACAGGGCTTGACTTTACTCCTTGGAATCGAATTATGGCACGAACGAGAAACAGATTGTGTCTGACGCATGAAATTTTCCACTTATACACAAAGATTTTCATGATTTTTTTAAATTTCTCAAATTTCCCCCGATAGATGAATTGAGTATCGTAGCATTGTATTTAATTAAAATAATTAGAATACTAATAAACTATTAAATAATTATTTAATAACTAATACTACCAACTGTACTAATAGTTATTAAATAATTAAAATACTGTAATACTGTTAAATAATTAAAATACTATAATACTATAAAATAATTGTAATATTATAATACTATAAAATAATTGTAATATTATAATACTATTAAATTAAAATAAATTAAATCATAATACTATAATACTATTAAATTAAAATACTATAATATTATTAAATTAAAATAAATTAAATTATAATACTATAATACTATTAAATTAAACTAAATTAAATTATAATACTGTAATACTATTAAATTAAAATACTATAATGCTATTAAATAATTAAAATACTTATAGCTATTCATCTCCTTTCAAACTCTGTTTTTGAGCTACGTAATCTTTTTATTTCGCTCGTCTCTTTTTTTTACGTCTCTGTGACCTCGTTAAATGTCAAAACAGAATGAAACTGAGGTGTAACCTGGCGAAATGCAAACTCGGGAGAACAGTGTAATTTTCAATGGAGAAAATCCTTGACTTTTCTCGGTCCATTAGCCCCCCGATCAGCCGCACGGCGTCGATCCGATTCGATTCGATTCGACAAACTGGCTTAATGTAAATCCAGCGTCGCGAGTGCCAGCCTCGAATCCCGAAACGATTTTCGTCGTCGGCGGTGGCATTGGACTCGCCATTGGAACCGATTCAAATTTATCGCCGGTCCCAACAGAAATTTTTTTTTTTTTTTCGCTCGCCCGTCGAATCTGTATTCCATTCGTCCCGGAATAGAAATGCTCGCGGAATGTTAATTTGGGGGAGGGGAAGAAAAAAACATTTCCACGTGGAATATTAAATTAGGATGGTTGATCCAAGAGAAGAAAATCGAGGGAGGAATTCTAGGCAGTGATTTTTTTTTCTTTTTCTTTTTCTTTTTCTTTTTTAAGTGGAGATTGATGATTTCAATTTATGGGACATTTGATTATCATATTTTTAGAAATTCTGGAAATAATCGAGAACAATTCTGAAAGGAGGAAGTAATAATTTTAATGAAATATTGGAACAACATAATATATATATATATATAATTTCTGAGAATAATTATAATAATTCACGACACATCTGTAAATCTTGCTTAGTGCCTCTCCATCAGGGAAATTGTTTTCTAACATACCACACCAAGAAACATTACTAGAGGTATTTTCATTTTATTTTCATTTTAATGATTAATAAAACAATACACTTGCTTAAATGCTATACATTCTCATAAACCGTTTCAATCATATATTAAATAATTCAAAAAACACGAGGGAATACAGGCTGTATGTTTATCAGAGTACACCGTCTTCAATGCGTTAATATAAATATAAAAATAAATAATAGTTAAAATCTAAAATACATAATAAATAGATTCTTAAATATTACTTAGAAATATATATATAGTAATATTTAAGAATATCTTGTCAGTGTGAATTAAAGAAGTGCATGTATGCAAAGTTTTCTTGTTGCTCCAAAAATAAATTATTATTTTAATTTTATAATTAATGTAAAATTTAATTTAATATTTAATTGGGAGAGTTATTAAATTTAATAAATTTTAATTAATAAAAACTTTAATTTAAGAAAATATTTTTGATTTTTTAATTTATAATTATTAGATTAAATTACTTTAGGGATAACAGCGTTATATTTTTTTATAAATCTTGTAGGAAAAAATGATTGCGACCTCGATGTTGAATTAAGATAAATTTTAAATGTAGAAATTTAATAATTAAATCTGTTCGACTTTTAAAATCTTACATGATTTGACTTAAAATCGACGTAAGTCAGACTGGTTTCTATCTATAAAAATATTTAAATTATTTGTACGAAAGGACTATAATTTATAATTTATTCTAAATTAATAAATAAATATTTATTATTTTAACATATCAGTGTTTTAAATTTAGAATTTAAATTAAATTATATAAATTATAATAAATAATAATTTTAATTTTAAATTATATTATTATTAATTATATTTTCCTAACTTTATTTGAACGAAAAATTTTAAGTTATATACAATGTCGTAAAGGTCCAAATAAATTACTATTTAAAGGTTTATTTCAATCCTTTAGCGATATATTAAAATTAATTTTTAAAGAAATATTTTATTTAAGATTAAAGTCCTATATTTATTTAAGATTGTAGTCCTATATTAATATTTTTTATCTCATCAATATTATAGTTAATTTATCCATGAATTTATATTAATTTAAATATAAAATACAGAATAATTTTTTTATTATTTATTATAAGATTAAATGTTTATCCAATTTTAATTATTAGATGAATTTCAATAAATTATTCAATACTAGTTTCAATAATACGTTTAATTTCTCAAATAATTTCACTTGGAGTTTTAATATTTTTAATTTTTTTATATAATAATAATAATAGAAAATTTTAAAGCAATTAATACAATCTTTTATCAATTTAATTTAATATTTTTCATTTTAATACACCCATTATATTTTATATTTATTATTAGACTGTTGATTGATTTTAATCGAATTCCATTTGATTAAATAATAATTAAATTAATATAAAATTGTGCGGGGGCAGTTTGGGCGCGCCGTGTGCGGTAAACGCAATGTGTTTTAAGAATCGTTCTCAGCGACGTTAAGTCGGCGTGAGTGGGTGGAAACGACGATATCGTTTCACCGATCCACGAAGTGGACATAATTTTTAAATGGCACGATTACGAGACACGTGAGCGATATGTTAGCCTCTCGTTTCAGATTCAAACGACGTTTCCGCACGAATTTTCGCGAATTCGCAATATCCTCGACTTAATGGCCTTAATCACTCGAAGATGATTTCCTTCAGCTTTCGACAATGTTTCAGCAACCACGTGTAGTCCGTGCTATAAATCACAAAGCTGGGAATTAAACGCTGTAATCGAATTAAAAACGGCGAGGAATTAAAGTTCCATTCTTATTAAAGAAAACTCTGGCGACAATGGCCGATAGCCAGCTGAGAGATCTCGTTGAAATGTGTTACGAAAGTGTCATTACACGGATTGGAACGGCGACACCGAGTGCTCCTAATCGGATCACGTTGCGTTTAAGAAGGACGTGTATGGAAAACAACGTTCGCCCGAGGAAGACTGCGAAATGCCAATTCGCGAGCGAAACGCGCTTACCCTGCTCTCTCTCTCTCTCTCGTATCTCGTTCCATTGATCGCGCGCGATTTCAATTAGTCGAAACAGGATTAAATAGCGTCCGATCAAACGATCAAATTATATCGCGCGACTTACATACGCCTAACGGTGAGAATATTTTTCGCTTTTTTTATTTATTTATTTGTAATTAAGGGGGCAGGACAGTTTGACGAGCCTGGAGGGTTAATAAAAAAAAAAAAAGGTACATATTTGATTGACCAGCTTCTGTGGTTCATTGTAGCACATTATCAACTATAAAAAGCAACATTAAAAAAGAGGAAAAGAAGGCTCTTGTTTGACTTTTTAACGGCATTCTTTCACATAACTTTTTTTTATATTGCCTATCGGCGCGCGTGATTCCAGCCAAACAGGATTGGTTGCGACAAAAAGGCAAAAAAGTAAACAATATTCTCTAGGGATTGACGATCCAACATTTTCATTTCTGTGAAAATTATGAAAATGGCAGCTATTTGTTTTTGTTGTATCGAATTTACGTGTTTATATATTTATTGTATAAGAATATTATCAATAATAAAATTCAGAATTTTTGGAAGATATTATATAATAATTAGTCATGGATTTATTTCTTCTGGTTTATTTTATTTAGTTAATTTAATTTATATTCAAACTAATAGACGATTAATTTTTATCAATAAGGGAATAATTATTTTTATACCTTCATTAATATTAATATGATTTATTTTATGTTTATGTAATGTTGGTTCTCCTTTTTCTTTAAATTTAATTAGTGAAATTCTATTATTTATAAGTTTAATTTTTTGATTTAAATATTTATTTTTAATTTTAATAATTTATTGTTTATTGTCTTTTATTTATTCTATTTATTTATTTAGATTTATTATACATACGCTGAAAATTTCCACGTTTTTTGTTTATATTTTCCGAAATTGTTAAAAATTAAAAAAATGTTCGATCGTCAATCCCTAGTAAATGTTACACTAAAGATACGTACCAAGTTTTATGGTAATCTATTGGTTAGATTCCGAGATATCTTGCACACTGTTTCTAAAAACCTAATTTCGAGAAAAACGCGTTCAATGTTTCAGAACGTCGTTTTCCATATGTATCCTTTACTTACTTTTTTTACTTATTGAATCCAAGTCCCCTAATGTTCGATTCGCCAAAAGTAATGTTTGAATCACACGAATTTACACATTATAATACTGCTCAAAGTTGCAAACAGTGACGCAAATTCAATTATTCTGTATTCGTGGCGGATTTATTATTATATCCCAAAATAAGTCGTTTTGAAGGCTAGGATACCTTTTGTATCCTGTTTCTAAGACTTCAGGCTACTATTTAAAACAGAACAAAAAAAATGGAGTTTTTGAAAATTTCAAACTGCCATCTGACCTTTTAAGTATTTAGAATCTTCTGGATAGGGCAGGTATGACTATAATAGATGATATAATTCTATATCTTTCGAAAATTCTGTAACTTTTTCCCCCGGTATTCTTCTTTTTGCAACATTTCATTTCTTTATTTGTCACTGAATCGTTATTATTACGAGTATAATTACGATAAAACCAAGGATAAATTTTATTGAACCAAGTCTTCGACGCGAAGGTCTTATTGTTAATACTTTGTAGTTCCATACGCTGAGGCTCAGCTTCGTGTGAATAATTAACAAGCTCTTGTTGTTCAAAATAAAATGTGGAGCTGCACTTGTCGCTATAGCAAACTATAGCAGACTATATTCATTCAAAACGAAAAGCGAAATGTTGTTACAATTGATCTTCGATCTTAATTGAATTTAAAAATAATAGCGTCAACCGCGTCGTTTGAAATATTTGTTTCGTGATTCGTCGACTGACAACTTGGGCGATACATTATCACGGAACCTATATCCACGATCCGCTTATCGAGTTTCGTAGTTCAACTTCGATAATTGCGGGCCCTTGATGTTCAAGGCCAGCTGACTAGGAAGTTTGATTGAATTTTGAACGAGCACAACAGGTCTCCCAGTGAAAAATCGAAATCGATCGAGGCTGGATGTCGGCAGTTCGTAAATAAACTGCGTAACTATGATTCAGTAATCTGAACGAATATTGTCGTTATTTATCGTTTAACAGTGAACTGGAAACGATACGAAGAAACATTATTCGACACAAAAGAGGAAAAAGAGTCGTCGTAGTCGTACGACGATAATCATCGTTAGATACTTGACAAACTCTTTTTTGAGAAATTTGATGCTGTCACGAAAGAAATCATTATTCTCGTACGTGTCAGCGAATTTTATTTTTCAAAAACGCTATAAATACGTATGCACTTCCGTAGTAAATATTATGTAGAAATTAAAACTCCTTTCCTTTTGGCAGATTCTTTTCTAAATGTACGATTATTAATTTTATCAATTTATTAATACCCAATTTAATTATAAATATAATAAAAATATAAAATATTTTGTTCGTATATTTTACATAATTACTTATACTAATGTAAGAATATTAAATATCAAGTAAGATCATATGCAGAGTCATTTCATTTTTTAATTAGATTTTAATTGGAATTTCAATCGGATAATTATATGTGTGTGTATAACTAAAATCTGCTCATCAAGGCATTTCTTCAAAAGAAAAGAGTCAAATATTTCTCGAAGACTCTGATGGGCAGACAAAGGAATGCGAGTCGAAACTGTTAATACTGCAGAGAATCATTTTTAACATATTAAATTCAAAATCAAATATCAAAGTTTCATTTATTATGAAAATTAAAAAACACACGTCTCGTCGTCCCATTGTACTTCAAAATATGTGCATGCAATATGTTTTTAATAAACGATGACCTATATTGCTGCGATTCAGATTAAATTTACATATTTTCTCTCTCTCTCTCTCTCTCTCTCTCTCTCTCTTTTTTGCCAATCGAAAATACGACAAAGACCTTGTCGAAAATATTTCTTAAATTTCGCTCTCTTGCAAGCAAAAAAAAAAAAAAAAAAGAAAAAAAACACGAGGGAAGCGTTATTCATTTCGCGCCCTCAAAGTAATCTAACCCCTTAAAACTCTTGCACGGTAAAGTGTAATATAAAAGAGACGGGAAGAGTTAGAGTAACGTCGCGTGTAAGAAATATTCCTCTCTCGCTGTTCTCATTGGTACCAACCACCCGGAGCCAACTTCACGGAACGATACTCGCTCTAATAAGTTCCAATTAAGAGGCAGCCAACCCCTTTCTACGATCCTATGCTCTTCTTCTTCTTCTTCCTCTTCCTCCCCTCCTTTGTACGTTGATAAAGTCTCGCAAGATCGTCTCCTGTTTTTCTTTCTTTTCTTTTTTTTTCTTTTTTTTCTTTTTTTTTTTTTTTTTTTTTTGGAAAACGTATCACGTAGCTAGTTTGTTAAGGTATACGTTTGCGAGCTGTTTAGGTGAATGGGTATTTTTGGTGAAGGCTGTTGTTTCGAAGTTGCGTCTCTCTGGGATAGATAGGTCTCTTGGGAAGGGTTGCATGCACTCTGTACACACTACGCTCGCGTAAGCTTCGATCGTATATCAAACGAAGTTATCTGTTGGTACAAATGGAGCCTGATAACGCTGACGGAGAAATTATAATAAGAAAAGATGATAATGTAGTTTGTTTCAGCGCGATGGTTGCAACAATTGTTTCACATTTTACGTTTTTCTCGATTCAGTCTTTCGGATATTTCATATTTTTATTGTATACTTTGTAATATATTTCATGATACAATATATATAAGAAATAATTGTAAATTATTATGTATAATAATAAATTATACATTTTGATATATTATGTTTTGCGTCTTCAAATTTCCAGTAAATACGTAAAAATCATCTAATTATGGTACTGATAATTCTCTTCTGTTAAGGGAAGAGAAATTAGTTTTCAGATCGTGAAAATACGACACACAGTCGCGTACAATGTAACATTGCAAAATTTAATAGGTAACGTGTAAAATTTAATACAATATGACAGATAAATATCTGAACAAATACATAACACACACGACGTATAAATAGACTGGCTGTATCGTGGCGCGAAATAATACAGACGATTCGTGTTCACTTCCTCGATGAAGACGTGACAACATCTGCAACGCGTTACGTCTAAGAAACCATTTATCCTCATCACGAGCAATCAATCGACTAATCTACCACCGCTATGGGGATCATTAAAAACCATCGTCCGCGCTGCTGTTCGTCGCGAACGAATCGGATCGAATGAAACCTCGTTAAATCGCCATTCATTGGAAAACTAGGCGAGTCACCGGTTTTCACTGCTGCGAGAAGAAACTGGGGAAATTCCTTGCGTTTCTACTTGCTTCCAATCGGTGTTTGAAGCCTCACCAACAGAGAGAGAGAGAGAGAGAGAGAGAAATAGAAAAAAAATAGAATAGAGAGGGAGAGAGAGAGAGAGAGAGAAGTAGATGAATTAAAATGCCGAAGAATAGGCACGGAGGTGGTATGGAGGACAGTTGGAATGAGCATGGAGGAGAAGGTCGATTCCGGTGTCTGGCTGAGAATAATCGGCGAGCTGTCGACCGCGATGTCGCCGCAACGTCGGAGACTTGCTCATAGGTTCGCTGGCGCCTGTTTCTCATCCATTATACATGAAAACACTCGACTAGCCTGGCCTGGCCAAGCTTTTTCGTCAAGATTCCAGCCTCTGTACGTGTATTCGTGTACAGAGCCCGCGGTAATGATGATTTCAGTGCACGCGATGATGGAGTGATTCTTATTATCTGAAATTTTAGAAAGTCTTCGCCTTCTTAACCTCTTGCGCTGGAATAACGAACGTCGAGAACTTTTTGGTCCCAAATTGCAACATTTTCTCAGTTTCAAGTATATTGAAATGTAACCCAGGCGAAACGGATGATAGGTATGTTACTTCTCGATAATTTCGATCCAGTGATATCGTACCGACGAGTTCGAAAGAAAAAGAAAGCGACGAATTATTGTATGCGGGTTTCGGTCACTCGTTATGGTCCGCGAACCAGTTGCCACCGCAAGCGGTGAAAATTCTTCGATTTCTTTATTTTGTATGTTCGTTTTCCATTTGTTTAGTTATGGTTAATTGCTGTACTCTACATTTGTAGTTACAATTGCAATAATTGTTCGTTACTATCATTACTATTATATTTTAATACAGTGTCATTATTACATTAATACAGTGCCATAATATATAATATTACAGTACAGTGATATAATATGTTATAAATTATATCAATACAATTATAGTGTTTCATATTGTGCAATTTATTTTATATGTATAATCTCTCGGATATCGAACTAATTAACTTCATCTCTTGTGAAATTCTCAACTTCATTAGTTTAATCGAGATTAATTAGAGCAACGTTAGATTATATTGCATCAGTTTGGTACTAACGTCGGAAATTTTATTTTATTCAACAGAGACAATATAAATAATTCGAATACAAATCCTCTGGGTGTCTACTTGTTTGCAAAACGAAACGCAAAATTTGTCTTCTCAATTTTACTCGTATCGTGGATTACGTTCCTATAATTCTGCCGGGAAAATAGAGAACACCCTGTACATCAACTGTCCCCGTAATTCCTGTTGGTTTCTTCGTGGCAAGAAGAGACGAGGACTCTAAGAGTCAAGGACGTGGAAGAAGACTCTTCGCCTTGCCTCTCTCGTAGTCTCTCATTCTACTTTTCTCCCTTCTACCACTTTCTTTCTGATCTTTGCTTTCTCTCTCTCCCTCCCTCCCTCTCCCTCTGTTCGTTTTATCATTCCACCATGTAACGCAGAATGTGCACCGGTGCCTCGTTGCTAACGAACCAATCAAAAGAAGAAGACGAACCACCCTGCTCCGCGCTGGTTTCTCTTCGGGACGAAGGCTGAATAAGCGAAACGAGGGAAAGAAGTTGCTCGAAAGAGGCCACTGAAAATGAAAGAACAGAGAAAAAGATAGGGAGGGAGAAAGAGGGACGAACTTTTAGTAATCAGACGCGGATCCTTAGGTCTTGTCTCGCTCTCTCGTTCTTTCGGAGACCAAAGGTTTCGGATTATCTTGGATGACGGTGGTGTTGAGACGGATAGAGGGTGGTTTTCAGAATGAGTGGCAGTTTCGCTGAAGATGAGTTGCGGTTGCAAGGATTTTTCGAGTTTGGCTTTTCGAGGCAGAGAGAATTTTGAGATGGAAATGTTTGTTGAGGGCAGCGATTTAAAATCTTATTGGTGGTGGTTTGAACGGAAGACGAGTATAATAAATATTTGAAATTAGAAAATTTATATTTTTAAATTACATAAAAGAAATTGGCTTTCAGACAGAGAGAGAGAGAGAATTCTGAGATGGGAACTTTTGTTGAGAGCAGCAATTTAGAATTTTATTGGGGGTTGTTTGTAAGAGAGAAGCTTGTAATAAATATTTGAAATTAAAGGATTAATATTTTTAAATTAAATAAAAAGAATCGTCTTTTAGAGAGAGAGAGAGAGAGAGAGAGAGAGAGAGAGAGAGAGAGAGAGAGAGAGAGAGAATTCTGAGATGGAAACTTTTGTTGGGAGCAGCAATTTAGAATTTTATTGGGGGTTGTTTGTAAGAGAGAAGCTTGTAATAAATATTTGAAATTAAAGGATTAATGTTTTTAAATTAAATAAAAAGAATCGTCTTTTAGAGAGAGAGAGAGAGAGAGAGAGAGAATTCTGAGATGGAAACTTTTGTTGAGAGCAGCAATTTAGAATTTTATTGGGGGTTGTTTGTAAGAGAGAAGCGTATAATAAATATTTGAAATTAAAGGACTAATATTTTTAAATTAAATAAAAAGAATTGGCTTTTGAGGAAAGAGAGAAATGAAGAAATCTGAAAATTGTTGTTGAGACCAGTGATTTAGAATGTTATTGAGGGTGGTTTGAAAAAGAGAAGTGTATGTAACACATATTTTAAATTGTTTAATGTCGTGTTTAATAGAATGAAATTTCATCGTGACGAGAAGATTAGAATTCGAGTAAAGAAAAATTCAGCACGGTGTAAAAAGTGTAAGAGCTACCTGAAATAATTCGAGCAATTTAGAAGGTATGTAAAAACGACAGAGAAGAATTCCCGATGTCCTAAAAGAAACGATTCCAATGTTTCTTCGCTTATAAAAATCACCGATTAAAAATGCCATTAAAAAAAAGTGTTTATATGAAAAGAAAAAAGATTCGAACTCGAGAATCTTTCACTTATTTAAAACTAACAAAACCATTGAATTACAATAAACCTCATTCGATATTAACTCAACTTATTTATTAAATTTCAAGAATATCTTTCTGTCAAGATAAATTTTACTACAAAAAAATCGATCACTAGTAAGTCGAGAATATTTTAATCGTTAAAAAATAACAGAGCCATTAAGTTATAAATATTAATAAATATTCGTTCGATATTATTTCAGTTTATGCATCAAATTTCACCCAAGAATGTCTTTCTCTCGAGACAAATCTCACTCTCTAGAAAGTCACTGTCAATAACTCGAGAATGTTTCGATCGTTTCAAAAGATATATATGCATATATACGAAAATTTAATTGCAATGAATATCGCTCGATGTTGAATCATATTTATTAAATTTCACCCAAGAATATCTTCCTCGCCTCAAGGAGTCGCTCCGTTAACGAGCCTGAAACATCTTTTTCACCCAAGTAGGATAACGATTACGTTATACAATCAGGCTCGTGTTTCCATTTAACCAATTTCGTTCGATGTTCGTCGATAATTGGATTCGCCGGAACGATGGCTGCAACATTTGCAGGATTTCAACTCGGCGGAGCCGAAAGTTGGCAAAGCTGGTTGATAGTTGGCCGAGTTAGCCTATGAATTTCTGATACGGGGGAAACAATGGATGTTGCTTGCAATTAGCGGTTCACCCTCGGCTTTATTTCTCTCTCTCTCTCTCTCTCTCTCTCTGTATTTCCATTTATTGATTATTTATCGGTAATTACGTGGATGGATTCTCCGGTGAAGAAAATATATTCTATCAGCAGTGAGTAAAAATGAAATATCAAAAGAAAGAGAATATTACTACACGGTGGGATTCCATTATGCATTAGGTGGGCTGCAAAAGTAACCGCGTTCTCCTTGCGTTCGAATTTCTCACGAGAAGCAAAAACATCTGTTAATATACGGGATGGCCCCATCAGAATGAGGCCATTTAAATATCTCTTTGCAAAAACCATTTCTCGCCTAACATAAATGGCTAATAACATGGCAAGAATATTCGTCACGTCACTTGCGAAGTGTGTGGGACCACGCATATCGAAAGCTCCGTGTAAAAATAAAAAGAAAGGAAGTGAAAGAAGATAAAAAAGAAGCGAGTACATCGTATTATTAGGGGGAAAAAAGGCAAAGAAAGGAAAAGGAAAAAGAAGAGAAGAAAAATTCCTCGATTAAACAATAAATAAAGGGCTAAAAATGATAGTTGAGTTTCTCTTTGTTTCGTTTTTGGATTAAGTTTATGTTCCTTCTTCAATTAGATTATGAGATTACTAGAGTCTAGATTAATAGATATTGTAAGCTTTCTTTTCATCTGCGTTTTTTTTTTTTTTTTTTTTTTTTTGTTGATGGATTATTAGATTATTAGAGTAGATTAAATAAGATAATCAGAATACCAGTTCCTAGAATAATAAGTGAATAATAGATTAGGGTAAGGAAATATGTGTAATTGTAGTTCACCATACAGTGAAAAGGCAATAGCCTAAGCCTAGTAGTCAAGGGTTAAATAAATAAATAATAACAATAAAATAATTAAAAAAATAAAGGGTTAAAAAGTGTCAGAGTGAAAGAGAAGGAAAAGAAAAATGAAAGAAATACAGTCGGTGCTCGAATAAAGAAAAAAGAACGGATCTGAAGGAAAAGATAGGAAAAAGAAGAAGAAGAAGCAGAAGATGAAGGAGGAAAGGAAGGAGCAGATCTTGAAAAGTATCACCACTACCGACCGACTATTTGCTGCTGGCTACGTACATGTACGTATATACTTACTCACCATCTCTCTATAGAGCTCAACGATCCGCCCTAGAAACCCGGTCTCCGTTTAGCCACGGGGTGAAAAGGGGTGAGAATCTGTGGTGGTCGGCGTCGATTAGAGGCGAACGGAAGCGTTGATCGTAAAACGGGAACGGGCATCGATCGTTTATAAGCGGCGTGGATGGATTAATTAAAAACCAGCCCCGGATAACACACAAAGCCCAGAAGGAGAGGGGCAGAACGAACGAGTGAGAGAGAGAGAGAGAGAGAGAGGGGTCACAGAAAAGCCTTGAAACCTGGGGAGATCGTTGTATCTAGAGATGGGCTCGAATACCTCGCAAATAGGTTCGAACCTTTGGTCGTCAGAAGTAGCTCCGTAACGATACTTGTGGGGATGGTTTCTAATGTTACGCGAGTATCTCCAGAAATGAAGATGATACTGGTCCATTCAACCGAGGGGCCGATAACAACGGAGGCAACATTCTAAAGTGAAAATGTGCAATTAACCTCTTGCGCTGGCCACGAGCGTCGAGAATTTTTTGTTCCGAAATTGCAACATTTTCTCAGTTTTAAGTATATTTAAATATACTAAATTATTATATTTATATTTAAAAAAGATTAAAATTATATTTTAGTCGTATTAAAAGTAGCTCCGTAACGATGTTATGGGGATATTTATAATGTTACGCGAGTATCTCCAAATATTACAATTATACTTTAGTCGTATTAAACCGAGGGGCCGATAACAATGTTATTATATTTATATTCTAAAGTAAATATGTACAATTATACTTTAGCGCTCGTATTAAAAGTATAGAATGTTATTATATTTATATTTAAATAAATATTACAATTATACTTTAGTCGTATTAAAAGTATACTAATGTTATTATATTTATATTTAAATAAATATTACAATTATACTTTAGTCGTATTAAAAGTATAAATGTTATTATATTTATATTTAAATAAATATTACAATTATACTTTAGTCGTATTAAAAGTATAAATGTTATTATATTTATATTTAAATAAATATTACAATTATACTTTAGTCGTATTAAAAGTATAAATGTTATTATATTTATATTTAAATAAATATTACAATTATACTTTAGTCGTATTAAAAGTATAAATGTTATTATATTTATATTTAAATAAATATTACAATTATACTTTAGTCGTATTAAAAGTATAAATCTTATTATATTTATATTTAAAAAAGATTAAAATTATATTTTAGTCGTATTAAAAATATTATTCTACTTATATTTAAATAAATATTATTATATTTATATTTAAAAAATTTATATTTACATCTAAAAAATAGGCAAAACAAATAATAAATTTATTACTTCTCAATAATTTCTGTCCAGTGTTGGACACACCGACGAGAATTATTGTATACGGTTTGGTCACTCGTTATGGTCCGCAATCGGTTGTCAGCGCAAGTGGTTAATAATGAAAATACACGTGATAAAAGGATATGAACGAAAATGTGCGAAACGTATATAATAAGGAGGATGGAAATACAACAAAGTTGTAATGCAGTGTAACGTGCTCGTTCGCAAAACCACGAAACAAAGTTGAATATCGTTAAGTATCGAATTCAACTTGAATTCAGGAGCGCAGTTGCTCCTGGCTTGATCCCATCCCTAGTTTTGCGTGTGTGTCGTTACGGCGACGAACCACGAAGGGAAAAAGGGGGGCGAGAGAGGGTAGGAAAAAAGGAGAGAGAGGGAGGGAGAGATAAGGATGGTGAAAAGGGGCGAGACCGGCGGAAAGGGCGCGTCCTGGGTATACCAGGCAAGTTTTTCGCTTTCGCGGAATAATAAAAGGATCGCGTGCTACCGTGGAATTCGATATTACCCTGTCGGCTGTCGTCGATGCCAGCTGAGACCGTCGTCACCTTGAATATCGCGTCTTTTTTTTTCTTCTTCTTCTTCGAGTTTCAAGGAGAAAGGAGAAGAAAAAGTTTTTTTTTTTCCTAAAGGAATTTTAACACGTCATTTGAACGTTTGCGTTTAAAATATCATATAAAAAAATGAGAGTTAACTCGTTGCTTTGAACTTTTTGGATTCTAAGACGAACTCTGAAAGAATTTTGTGATTTTGGAGAATAGATTTTCAATATTGACGATGGTGTTTTACATTTGAAAAAAGGTTGTTACACGCTGTTAGATCGGTTAGTCGGTTTTAATGGGATATTTTCTTAATATCGATGACGGGAGTTTTTAAGGTGGCTTTGAGAAGTTGATCTTAAAAGTTTCTCAGAACGTCTTTTCGATATCGATGACAAGCTTTTAAATTTGAACGTATTATTAGCGAGGCTTTCTGGGAATACATCAATGAACCAAGTTTCAAGATTGAAAATGTTATTAGGTGGTACTAGAAGTTAACTTTGAGGATTATCTGACTTTCGTGAATATCTTTTCAATGTCGATGACGATACTTTAAGATTGAAAATATTATACTGTTCGAGGTTACGAGCAAATCTTTTTTTTTTTTTTTTTTTTTTAATGCAACTTAGAAATTTTCGAAAGAAATAGTGGAATAATCTGGAGAAAATGGTAAATGGGTCGAGTTCAAAGGTCGAAGTTTCAAATGACGAAAAAGAGAAAGTATTCTGCGAAGAAGAACGAGAATCGAAGAAGAAAGAAGTTTCGGAATAATAACGACTGTGGATTCTTCGAAAGGAAAAGTTATTTTGACGGTCGAAGGTTTTACGAAAAAAAAGAAATTTTCTTTGTTGCTTAAAAATATTATTCCCTAAAAAAAAAAAAAAAAAATTCCTCGTTCTTCGACAGTTTAACTGTATCTGCCTTTCAACCTATTTCCACAGAAACTGTCTGTTTTCTAAAATTTCCTCATTTGGTATTTTGGATTAAAAACGCAAAAAACGCGAGGTTTTAAAATCTTTAGAAACTGCGTTATAAATATAAGATGTCAGATTCATAAGATATCTGGTGTTTTCCTTAAACTTTCCACAGAAAAAAAAAAAAAAAAAAAAGAAACTGAGAACGTTGTCGAAGAGAGATTTTTCCACAAGATTTAGAGCTTTCGAATAGTCAGGATGAAAATGCGAATTTATGGTCGGCAGATATGCACGTACGTCGATACTTTCTAAATATGATTAATCTCCCGGCCATTGCAAGTTTTATCTTTTCAGTATTTCAAAAAGTTTCGATGCAGTTCGAAGTTCTTATTCCCTGTTGCTTTCGACCGAGCCAACCGGTGTTCCCTTTCTTTCAAACGTGTTGAGCTTTCACTGGCTTTCCGAGCGACTCAGATTTCCCGATACAGTTTCCCGCGCCTCCTATATATCTCTCTGCTAAACGCTCAAAATTCTCGATACGGTAAATCTTCCCCCATCGACGCATTAATCCTCGTAATGTTTCGCGTTTCCTTCTTCGTTGTTCAACCCTGTGCAACGGGTATTTTCTTCTGCTGGCTACGGCCAGGGTATAATTTATCGCTGTTTGATACTTTAGTCGGCCAACTCTCGTAAATTCATCGTCCGGACTAATAGCGTAACGAAGTGCGAATAAAGTGGTAACAATGTGGTGGCGATAAGGGCAATGGAATAGGTATAATAAAGTCAACGCACGTGTTTAAATTCTCGAATTAATGTACAAGTTGTTATACACGATGCTTGTGTTGGCGTTAGTGTAATATAATTAACAATGGTGATTGTTGTAACGTAAAATTCTTGATACGTGCAGTACTTGTGTAGTATTAATATAATATAATTAATGAAATTCTTGAATTAATGTACGAGTCGATAATGTATGTTATATTAATATATAAGTATATAAACTTGTGTAACATTAATAGAAATATAGTTGTTATAATATAAATAAAATTCTTGAATAATAATGTACAGTCATACAAATATGATTAATATAATATAAATTAATATGTATATATACATATAATATATTTACGTATATTTAATAAATATATATTTAATACTATACTTAATATTATATATATATATTTAATATATTTATATACATATATTTTTTTAACACATACTACTTGATGTTTATCGTTTGTTTAGCAATTTTTTAACATCAAGTTACTTTGCTGTTATCGTAAAATAATATCAGAACTCAGTTCTCAACGATTAAAGAATAAAACCAGTAATTTCACGCGCACCACCCTTTATTTTGCCTCTTTTATTATCGTCCCTTTTTTCGTATCATCCTTTAACGCCAAGTTTCACGCTAACGATCAAAACACCAACGGGGAAAAAAAAAGAATTAAGAAAAATCGATCGATTTTCACAACACCAAAAAAATAATTGCCCGATTAGTGTGTATCGGTGGTTAGATAAAGCCAGTGGGGGAAAAGGTGTGCTCGTCGAACATCGTCTGGTCGACGAGTCGTTTTACCAAATGGAATCAGACAGATGAAATAATTGTTTGTTCTGTTGTAAATGGAACGGGCTGTCGGAGAGAGCTGGAAGGAAGAAAGCAAGCACGCCATAGAGTGGGAAGAAGAATTTATTGAACCGTTTCGGCCCGGGTCAAACGTTCCTCTGGATCCGTTTATGAATCATATTCCGGCGACAGCCTCGATAGCTTTCCTCGTTGCGAAAAAAGAAAAAAGTGGGGAAAAAATAGATAGCTTCTATCTGCCCCTTTCCTCTTTCTCTTTTTTTTTCCATCAATTTCTTCTGCACGGAACCCTGCGTAATGTTAACCTATATATGGCCGATAGTTCTAAATAGTCGTTGGTTTGTCATTGGTTGTTCGATAGTTCCAATTTCATCAGGATTCAACGATTAATGATAATTGCGGACAATTACCAAGTCATGCGAAAATCTGTCAGTCCTTTAAATGATAAAAAGTTGATCAAACTTTTGGAGTGAGACTCCCATAATTTTGAAAATCTTCATTTTGCAAAAACTTCTCTCTTCACCGTTCAAGGTGGGGCGAACTGGCGGCCCTTGCCCCTACTTTTCTGATCGCTAGCGCTATCCCCTCCACCGCGTTGAGAGTGTCGCAGCCACGACACTTGCATTAGGTACACACGTATATACATTATTATACATATAAATGTATAATATGCCGTATATAAATTATTATACATATAAATGTATGCCGTATATAAATTATTTATACGTGTTATTATACATATAAATGTATGCCGTATACATATAAGTTATTTGTACATATTATTACACGTATAAATATATGCCGTATTATTATTTTCTTTTTTCTTACGTATTAATTATTTTCTTCACCGTAGCTGCTAAAGTTAATCCCTTGCGCTGGCAACTGGTTCGCGAGCCGTATACAACAATTCGTCGCTTTTTTTTTTCTCTTTTGAATTCGTCAATAGAAAAATTCGAACAGTTGAATTTTAATACACGATATCGTGAAATTTGCAACAAATTGCAAATCTTGAACTACATAAATATTCCGTTGCGATAATAATTTTGATGATGAAAGAAATGGAAGGTCCGTAGGTCAAGAGGTATTTAAATATCCCCTGTTAATGCAAAATATAATTGAACGTAGAATCGCTGTAATTAATCTGTAATGTACAATTTGCAACAAGCCAATTGTGCCTTAACCACTTGCGTCTGGCAACTGATTGCGGACCATAACGAGTGACCAAACCGTACACAATAAATCGTCGCTTTCTTTTTCAACTCGTCGGTATGATAGAAATTATTGAGAAGTAATATGCTTATCATTTGTTTTGCCTGGGTTATACTTAAAACTGAAAATATTGCAATTTTGGGACAAAAAAATTTTCGACCAGGTTGCGCTGGCAACTGATTGCGGACCATAACGAGTGACCAAACCGTACACAATAAATCGTCGCTTTCTTTTTCAACTCGTCGGTATGATAGAAATTATTGAGAAGTAATATACTTATCATTTGTTTTGCCTGGGTTATACTTAAATATACTTAAAACTGAAAATATTGCAATTTTGGGACAAAAAAATTTTCGACCAGGTTGCGCTGGCAACTGATTGCGGACCATAACGAGTGACCAAACCGTACACAATAAATCGTCGCTTTCTTTCTGAACTCGTCGGTATGATATCACTGGATAGAAATTCTTAAGAAGTGATGCACTTATCATTTGTTTTGTATAATAATATTTATATTTTTAATATGATTAAAATATAATTGCAATATTTCTCAAATATAAATATAACAATATTTATATTGTCAGTACGATTAAAATATAATTGTAATATTTTTTAAATATAAATATAACAACGAAGTATATTTAAATATACTGAAAACTGAGAGAATGTTATGCGATATTGGGACAAAAATATTCTCGACGTTCGTGGCACGTCGTTCCAGCGCAAGAGGTTAAAGGAAGCTGGACAAAGTAATTTGTATGGCACGCTGCGGAACAGAGTGAGAATTAATTTTCATCGCGGTGGAGCCTGCAGACTGACAACGAGCAGCTCGTCGACGGTGAAGAATAATAATACCGTCCTTTCCTCCATAATCGCCGAACCAATTTCCCAAAGCATCTCAAATCCATCGTCGGCCAAATTCCAGCAGGAGCAGTTTCCGATTTCATCGGGATCCTCCTCCAAAAGAGAGAGAGAGAGGATCCCCCGCGTCGGTCGGTCGGTCGATGACAGTGGCCCGCCACTTTTCATTTCCCCAATTTCCTGGCTGCCGTGCCGACCAGCGAGCGTGTAACGGCTGCGTCAATGGAGACGTGACTCCGACAGTGGCACAGACGCGGAGATTTAGGGCCTTGGAAATACGTCCTCGAGCGTCGCCGCGGGGTCAGATAGGTTATCGTGGCGTGCAGTCAGGAAATGGAAAAGCGTCCTCGAGGGGACGCCCGCTGCGAAACCAAGGCACTTGGCTCTCCTCGTTCTTGCAATGGCGATTCGAGCGCCAAGGACCTCGGATGCAAAGGACCTGAGGAAGAGAGAGCAGCATGTCGTCGTCGTCGTCATTTCGAGAGCCGGGGCGCGCGCTCCGGTTTGCGCTGCGGAATTTAATTAGTTCCACTGATGGGAACGCATTGTTCTATTCCAGGATCTCTGCAGCCTCTCTTTGCATTTTCACGACGAACGCAGCCGTGGAAAGGTTCTGCGGTATTATTGGTGGGATTAATGGTTTTGCGCAGTGGGTTTTCATTCGTTTTGTTGACTTGTTCGAGGAAGGAAACGCGTGTATCGTATGCGATTCGTTTAGACGTTTTTTCATCGCTCGCGCGATCACGTTTGGCCGAGTTTGAAATAAATCTAGAAAATTTCTTTCACGGGTGGTTCGAGACAGTGTTCGGATATGATGTTACACGTATTGTTTATTTTATTAAAAATATTAAATCTTCGAATGGAATTATTTGAGAAATTAAACGTATTATTCCTAACATAGAATAATTATTTATTGAAATTCATCTAATAATTTAAATTGGATAAAAATTTAATTTTATAATAAATAATATAAAAATTATTCTTTGTATTATATTAATATTATTATAAATTCATGGATAAATTAATCATAATATTGATGATATTGATGACAAAAAATATAAATATAGGTCTATAATAAAATATCTCCTAAAAAATTAATTTTAATATATCACTAAAGGTCGAAGTAAACCTTTAAATAGTAATTTATTTGGTCCTTTACGATATTGTATATAACTTAAAATTTTTCGTTCAAATAAAGTTAGAAAAATATAATTAATATAATTAATAAAATATAATTTAAAATTAAAATTCTAAATTTTAAACACTAATATGTTAAAATGATAAATATTTATTTATTAATTTAGAATAAATTATAAATTATAGTCCTTTCGTACAAATAATTTAAATATTTTTATAGATAGAAACCAGTCTGACTTACGTCGATTTCAAGTCAAATCATGTAAGATTTTAAAGTTTGAGATATAGAAAATTACAAAGTTTTTAATACGAGCAGTAGTCTCTCACGAAAGTTAAGACCGAAACTTTTAAACACCTTGGGCATTTTTTTACAAATATACAAGAAAGTTGTTACATTTTTTTATTTATTTCTTTTCGATTTCGAATCATGTTCTCTGACGAGAACTGTGAAATTTCACGAGGTATCCTACTCTTTACATATTTCGACTACAGCGTAAGTTCATAAATGTAAATATTCGCAAAAGCAGAAATTCTTATCGATTGACACGCACGTGGTTACGAAACCATAAATATTGAGAATATTTAATAAATCGACGCGAATTACTCTGTTGATTTTTCTGTTGTTTGAAATCCTTTATCGACATCAAAGCAATTTAATGAAATACTCAATATTTGCAGTATATGTACATATGCAAATACAGCGTGGTGGCAACAAATGAAACGTATCAAATGTTACTAGTGATTATAACAGTAGTTAGACATCAATTTATGTCAGTCACCAAGAAATTTTCGTAAGAATGGAAAATCGATTCTAATAACGTCCGCTGTAAATTAATTCTCCATGACATTGGTAATTAATTGACAATATCGATTTGTCAGGTGCAATGGCTTCACGTTGACTAGCTATTGTGCTAATGAAAACTATTTGTTTAGCGTAAATGGCTGCACAAATAGCGAGACAGTTGGATTTTTGATGGTTGACTTGAATTAGGAATCCTCGATTCCAAAAATTACATCGCAAATAAAACACTGTATTACGGAATAAAATTCTGAATTAAATATTCAGAAGATATTAAATTGGGTGAAATTAGGGGAATAGAAAATATTAAATTGAGTGAAATTGAAACGCAAAAGGAAATGCTTCGTTTCTGTTTAATCAGTAATAAGATGATTCAAATATTCGAACGCTGGAATAGAAGATACCATGACAAATTAAATTAAAATACGAAAGAAGATGTTTTATCTGTTTAATATATATGAATGACAAAAGAATTCAAACATATTCAAACTTAGGAACGGAAGATAATAAATTTAATATATTATATTATATATATATATTATACAAATTAAATATAATATATTATCATAATTTAATCATAATAAATTAAATTAAAACACAAAATACTTGGAAATACTTGGTCTCTTATAAAACGAATTGAACAGAGGAAAAAGAAATATTCAAAATTAAAATGCAGAAGGAATGAATAATTATTTGCTGGAAGAATAGAATTGTCGACAAGTAAAGTATGTAACACGTGTCGGAGAGAAATGAAATACAACACTCGTAAAGCTGGAGAACGCAAGTCTTTATGGATAAATTTTGCGAGGAATCACGGTGTCTCTGGCACTCTGACCTTCGAAAAAAGAGGGAAGAAATAACTGGCAATTTGCTACGAATGTCCCGGGATATGCAAACAAGATTACTTTAAATTCTGACCACAGATTATTTTAAACTCTCATTATCCTGTTATAAACCTATCTCAGTTTCGTTTGCGAAGCCGCGGTAAAAATAAAAAGAAAGAAAAAAGGAGAGAGAGAGAGAGAGAGAGACGGTGTCAGAGCCTTGATAAAAGTGCATACAGTATAGAGGCGACAAAACAGCGTATGCACGGTAATTCGTTAACGATTCCTTCGTGTGTCCACTCACCTCGCGTGTGCATCGAGACACACGCGCGCGAGCCGTCGAACGAATCGAGTTACGCGAATTTTGCATAATGACATTTTCGACGTGACCGATTTTGCGCTTCTTCTTGCGCGTTTGCCTTTTAATCTCCACTGGCAATTTCCACTAACGAGGCGTGTCACGACCGCCACGGGACGCTTCTCTTTATTTTCAGCAATAAACCATTCTCTTTACAGCGAAATCTGTATGCCGAAGAGACGGAGACGTGGCGAATTTTGTAGTAACAAGCGAAATCCATGGCACATCCGGAGAACAGAGGCCTTTTCCCTCGAAACACACCTACGTCCACTCGTTTGGCAAACTTTCCTCTTCCTCTTCGTTTCGCGTCCTTTGTGGCATTGTGCTGAACCAGATTCAGCTTTCTTTATTTCGTTTTAACGAATAATGTATGATACACGATTTAATAAATAATGTACAACAAACGTTGTGTAAAATATATAACGATAGAATGTGTGATACGTGATTTTACATTAGTTAATGATTTTAATAATGCAAGTTGGTAACATATTACGTTAGAATTATAAAATTGCACGGTATATAATAATATAGTAATACAGTAATATAATATATTGTGATTAAAATAATATAACTGTGTTGCATCATTATGTATAGATATATGTATATGTGTGTATAAAATTGTACAATATATTACAAATAAGTGTATAAAACAGTATAATATATTATAAAAAAAGTGTATAAAAATAGTATAATATATTATAATTATGACACAATGCCCGCGCGTGTGTGTGTGTATATATATATATATATATATAATCTATAATATGACGCATGTAATACATTTTATATTACACATTATAATTGCAACGTATTAAATTACATTATCGAAATTATAAAATAACGTGCAATTATGTTACACATAATAATGTTATACATATATATAAAATACATAACGTTACAGGTACGCATACAATTGTGCATAATATATTTTACAACGTCATTTCAATGTAAACTCCAAATCCACAAATCCAAACAAATTCGACGCTCCGGAATTTCACCGGACACGTCAGAGTGTTACAAAGGTAAAACGAAAAAAGAATGTATCGAAATAGTTTGTGATCCGATCGCGAAATACTTTCGATTGGATGACAATGGTGCCGGAAGCGATCGGATTCCCAAGCGGTATTGGTCCGCGAGAGAGAGAGAGAGAGAGAGATCGTATGCAAATCGCGTGGCCATCGAATTCGACTCGGTCGGATGGCCCTAGGATTTTCCGGCAAATCCGCGATCGCCGCTCATTTCCAACCGTCTCACGGTGACCGGCTTAATGGCGAATTATGCGTGCCGCGACCGCTGCAATACCGACCGAAAACCGGACAGTCCATCGAGTATGCAGTTTACGCGCGAATTTCTCGCCAGTGGCATCGTTCTCACCCCCTCCGTCCGGAACTTCTCTTTCGCCGAAACTACGATCCCGTAATAAGAGATTTCCATCTCTTCCGTCTTTCTCCAACTTTCTTGCTTTTTTCAACTCCTTCGAGCTTGCTCGCGTCTCGTTCGTATGGTTTCAATTTCGCAAGAAGATCGAGAGTAATCGCGTTTTGAGAAATCTTAGCTCCTGCTGATGTATTTCTAGAATGTATTATAGAATTTTGGAGATCTCTTTTTTTTTTTAATTCTTGCGACTTGGT
Organism: Tetragonisca angustula; assembly: GCA_036937485.2. Lineage (NCBI taxonomy): Eukaryota > Metazoa > Arthropoda > Insecta > Hymenoptera > Apidae > Tetragonisca > Tetragonisca angustula. The sequence continues at coordinate 1,024,138 of JAWNGG020000040.1, read as the reverse complement.
AGTGAGTTTTATTTGATGAAATACAGATATTTTAAGGTTTTTATAGCTTATAGCTAGAGCAATCACTTTCCTCTGACACACACACACACACACACATACACACAACACTGACACAACAGATATCGCGCATCCATCCACATGTGTACGCACTATTATTTCTAGTTATTCCCGACAAATTCTTCGCGTGATTTTTGCCTTTGTTTCTGATTCTCCACGAGCAGCCGCTCGAAACGAGAAATTAAGAAGCTGGCAATTACTCGCAAAGACATTAGAATTTTCATGTATTTAAATACTGTGTGTGTATATTTCATAAAAATGATGCGTGTATTAAGTCGATATGACCGGGTCAAGCGTTCAATTATCGGCCAGCGTAAGCCCGTGAGCACGCGTTATTAGCATCGATTACATCGCGGCGTGATTAGTCCTATTAGTCGGATTCGCAATCGAAGCAACCTGGGGGCCGGGTAACCAAGAAACGTGACGGCAATCTCGACGAGGGCCTCGCCTTTGTCCGCTCCTTATCGAGGCCGCTTGTCCGGCAAAGCCAATTAAACGATAAATTTGGAGAACGAGGCTGGACCCCAGCCAGATTTCGATCATCGAGTTCGATTCTCTCCGACATTTTGTGATTTACCAGTTACGTGGTTCTGCAGTCGCCTTTTTATCTCTTTTCTTTTTTTTTTTTTTTTTTTTTTATTATATTTTCTTTCTAATGGAGTTTTTTTTTTGTGTTCGACGATAGTAGCGTGGAGGGTTGTTAAAAATCTTAAAGAAATACGAGTCAAACGAAATAACGACAACTGGTAAAATTATATGAATCAAGAACTTTATAAAAATTACACGATCCAAAAAAAATTATACAGAAACCTCGGGGAAATTACACGAGGGAATTGTACAAACGTAAACAGACCAAAGTTCTCAAAATTTATGACTGAAAATTCTTCAATCGACACTGTACGAATCAAAGAAATTACACGAATTGAGAATCATGGAAAAGAAAACTCTGAAAGAGATCACACGAGCGAATTGAAACTCTCGAAATCCCCCCCCACTAACCAGAATTTCGTTTTCTGTTCCAGGTAAGAAGCATACTTTATAAATACCGTGGCTGTCTGTGATTTGCTACCAAGCACCACGGATCAGAAGTAACACGGATAATAATCGTCAACACGATCACGGCTGAAAGGTACACGAGCGATTACTCGTCTGACAAAACGGGAAAAAGGAGAAAAAAGGGAGGAGAGAGAGAGAGAGACGTCGATAAATTTCCTCCGGTGGAACGCGAGGGTCTTGGCTCTTTCAAACTGTTAAGCAGCTTTCCCCCTTGGGTAGATTTTCTTACGGGCTTAAGACCGAGCTTACTTTCCGGAGAAAGTCCAAGTACAATATTGACTCTGGTGTATCGGCGTTCAGGATGCAGCATCGAAATTATCTTCGCAACCGCGTTTCATCTCCTCCTTCTTTTGCCTCTCTCTTTTTCCTCTCCTCTGCCTCGCAACGTTGGCCCGGCCATTCGAAATACGGTTTAACTCCTTTTTTAAGTTTCCAACGAAGATGTATCCTCGTCGCTTCGTTTCTTTCTTCTTGACCAGCATCCGGCAGAATCTCGGTGGCGTTTCACTCTGCGAAAGTTGGATATTTCTCATCCTTTTTTTTTTCTCTCTTTTACTTTCCTGCTATTGATCTTTGTCGGACGTTGACGTTCTTCTTGCTTCTCGTGGAATCTGGATATTTTGGAATTTTTTTACTCGTCTTTCTGTGTTATCAATTTCCTCCTCGGATTTTCTCTCGTTTTTGATAAAGTCTGCAATTTCTCTCTTTAACCTCTTGCGCTGGAATGACGCGGGTCAATTTTTTGTCCCATAATTGCAATATTTTCCCAGTTTTAAGTATATTTAAATATGCTTAATTATTATATTTATATTTCAATTATATTAAAATATTATATTTGTATATATAATTATAATTATACATATATCATATACATATTTATATTTGTATTTAAAAAATATTTTCATTCCTTGAAAAGGATTTTTTTTGCTGTTAGGCTTCTTCGAAATTTCGAAAATCTTTGCAAGTCTTCGATATTTTCTACACCTAGTCGCATCTTTTTTTTTTTTTTTTTAATTTCTCTTACCTTTCCAAACTTCTCCCCATCACCTTCCTTTTTATTTTATTGCATTTCCGTGTTTGATTTAATCGTTCGTAATATTATTATAAACAATTGCGATGTAATAACGGTATCAATATTATATTAATAATCAATACGGTATTAAATGATGTACGTAATGGAACATGAAATTGACAGAGATAGACAGGAGAGAATTAAGAGAAATTCTAATTAAACGAGCTACGAGTACTCTGGTCTAAACATTGTCAAACATCATCAAAATTCAAATGAAATTTGTTTCCAAACTGGATAGTTGGTAAATATCTTTCTAAATTAGTTAATCAAATCCTGTAGATACATGCGCTGCTGATCAAAAGTTTGAGAACACTGTGTGTAAAATATACATATATGTGCCAACATCTTCCAATATCAGTTCCAATAGTGATTTTATAATAATTTACATCATAGTGTACATGGTACAATGCATTATAACATGCATAGAAATGATTTAAATATATATAATTACAACTTTGTTTGTTTATAAGAGAATATTGTGGTTTCTACGTAACATGAAATCATGGTTTAATATATTGGGTGCATAAAATGATGGCCTCAAAGGGTGAATTAGTTGATGATAGTTTAAATATTTATATTTAAATAATTACTGACGTATATTTATACTTAAGGATGGAGTGAAATTTCAATAATTACATTCATTACGTTTATCATAGACAGTAAATTCCATTATATTTTATTGAAATAATTATATTATGATGCGTGAAATATCATAATATAATATACTGTAGCGCCGGATTATTAGAATTGATCGGTTCCTAATTTTCATTTCACACTTGATGCTGCACTTTTATACTTACTTTGCATCAATTTTCATTGCCAATTTAAACGGAGTTTAGTTTCACGTTTTGACTAATTTCTTCAGAAACTGTGAAGAACGCACATTTATTTCGCTAAAAACTAATTTCAATTTTGCTGTGAGACATATACTTCATAAAAACTCTATTGAAAACCAAAAAACAAATCGTTCTGCTCGCGGAATGTTCCGTGAAACAGCAAACAACAGGGATTCCGGGATAACGAATCAATTACTAAATTAAATTAAAAATCCTCCCAAAATTAATTTCATTTAACGTCAAATATCCGGCGATGGAATGCAAAACTCGTTTCGTTTGATCAAGATCGAAAGCTGAAACGTTAATTCTGCAATAATTCTATGTATTTCAAGTGGCCAATCGATGGTAAAATGATGGTAGTTCCCGGGTGCTTGAAACGGTTCGTTTATTTTGTAACAGTTCCATCTGCCGTAGAAATATTTCATCGACTCTTCTCTTTGTAAGTGACTCCCCAGGTATGTAATAACTCACTGCCTGTTAACATTATGGTTTATTAGCACTGTGGTGCTGCGACTATTCCTTTTGAAGGGCCTACTCCGATCGATTACAGCGAAAAGGAAAAAAAGAAGATGGAATTCTTAACCCACGTGAATACTTAGACAATGTAAGAGGAATTTCATTGTTAATAAAATGTCATAGTTTTATTCAACGTGCGTAATATATTACGTTTGTAGAAACTTCCCACGCAAACAACTTGACTGTGTACCAAAATTACATCACCTTTCGTTTCGAAAATTCTCAAATACGTTCCTTCTATATACACGTCAGCCCCAAAACCACGTAATCGTAAAAAAACACCCAAGAAGGAAAATCCAAAAATCCAAAGAAAATCCAGCAAAATTGTATGTCGAGGCAACATTAGTAACGTCGAATTCTCCAGAAACGTTCTCAGAAGGGGTGAGAGATCCCGGAGGATCTGCCGGCAATTTGAAAAAATTCCCAACTACCACCCACCGTGACTTCATCTACACAACTCTCTCTCTCTTCTCTCTCTCGTTGTCATGCGCTCTTTCGTGCACGCGCGCGCATGGTAATGAAATATCGCGGTACATTAACGCGCTGCAGTGTGTCGCTGATTTGCATGAAGCGGGAACAGGCCTGGTTCTCTACAGAATGATTTAATTTGGGTATCAAGGCTGGATGCGGGGAACAAACGCTTTGTTAGCCCCGCGAGCACGAGCAACCCTTTTCGCTTCTCTCCTGCGCGCGTTCCTCTTTCTGCTGCTACCCCCGAATCGTATTTCCCAAGTTTGTAATTTGTCGTCCCTCCACTCGGCGAGGCGTCGGCTCGCTGCCAACGTAACGCCACCCTCCTTTCCACCTCCCACCCTCACTCCTATCTTGCACTTAATTACCAGCATTAGTACTCTCTCTCTCTCTCCACTTTCAAAGGACGGCAATTAAATTCAAAATTTATCTAAGAATCTGGATTCTAAATTCTTAGATTCGTCGACACTGAATTCTAGATTCTTAGATACTGGACTCTAGATTCTTGGACGCTGGTTTCTAGATTCTTGGATTTTAGAATGTAGAATCTCGCCGAAAATTCAATTACTTCATGTAGGTGTTATTTCAATTTCTATCGCTCTTTACCAAGAGATAAATTATGATCGAACAACGAGAGACAGACGACAATTAAGAATTTCTTGGACGAAGACAGACGATGTAACTGTGATCTATGTATTGGAAAGTATCCTATATTATATTCCAAATTAATAAATGAATAAGAATTTTTGAAATTGATTGACATGTGATTAATATAAACTTTCTTATACTATGTATAAATTACTTACACTATGCTATACTGTACTGTACTATACTGTACTATACTAGAATATACTATACTCCATTACGCTATAAAAGTATACTATAGTACAAGTAGAGTATATTAGAGTATACTATATATAGTATAATATAAGTAGAATATAGTAGAGTATACTTTCTTATACTATATGTAAACTACTTACACTATACTGTACTATAAAGTATACTCTACTTATACTATAGTATAGTATAACTAGAGTATACCCTAGTACTATACTACAGTATACTCTTATACTATACTTATATCATATTACAGTGTATAACCACTCCTATATAAATACAATGTATATGCTTCAACAATATTCATCCCATGAGAAAGTGAGTACTGTACTGTACTGTACTGTACTATACTATACTATACTATACTACAAAAGTATAGTATAAGTAGAGTATACTATATATAGTATAATATATAAGTAGAGTATAATAGAGTATACTTTCTTATAGTATATATAAACTACTTACACTATACTGTACTATAAAGGTATACTGCAGTTTAGTATAAGTATAGTACTATATACTAGAGCATACTCTTATACTATACTTATATCATATTACAGTATATACCCACTCCTATATAAATACAATGTATATGCTTCAACAATATTCATCCCATGAGAACGTGAGTACTGTACTGTACTGTACTGTACTGTACTATACTATACTATACTATACTATACTATAAAAGTATAGTATAAGTAGAGTATACTATATATAGTATAATATATAAGTAGAGTATAATAGAGTATACTTTCTTATAGTATATATAAACTACTTACACTATACTGTACAATAAAGGTATACTGCAGTTTAGTATAAGTATAGTACTATATACTAGAGCATACTCTTATACTATACTTATATCATATTACAGTATATACCCACTCCTATATAAATACAATGTATATGCTTCAACAATATTCATCCCATGAGAAAGTGAGTACTGTACTGTACTGTACTATACTATACTATACTATACTATACTATACTATACTATACTATACTATACTATACTATAAAATATACTATACTATACTATACTATACTATACTATACTATACTATACTATACTATACTATACTATACTATACTATACTATACTATACTATACTATACTATACTATACTATACTATAAAAGTATAGTATAAGTAGAGTATACTATATATAGTATAATATATAAGTAGAGTATAATAGAGTATACTTTCTTATAGTATATATAAACTACTTACACTGTACTGTACTATAAAGGTATACTGCAGTTTAGTATAAGTATAGTACTATATACTAGAGCATACTCTTATACTATACTTATATCATATTACAGTATATATCCACTCCTATATAAATACAATGTACATGCTTCAACAATATTCATCCCATGAGAGAATTGTAAAAAGAGAAATAAGAATTAACTTGGAAATTTACACTTTCAACTCGGCGTATATTATTAGCAAACTCATCCCCCGTTGGCTATAACGTAGTCAGCTTTTTGTTCGAATGGGAAACGTCTCCAAAGATGTAGTAACTGGTGGAAATGAATGGAGCACAGTAGCGTAATAGCGAATCGTGGGTTCAGGGATATCGATCGTAAATAGTTGGCACATTTTGGTACCTGGCCAACGCCTAACGATTCATCCGTAGCTACGACAGTTCTCGGAAACCAACTTATCGATTTCTCCATTCACTCGAGCATAGTTGTGGTCCTTGCACATTCCAAATTCTTATTCTTGACCGTTGTGTTTATGCAAATAAACGTATCTGATGAAAAACGAACTTTAGGAAAAAGACTTTCAATGTTTAGCAATCAGGCATCGAGTCCATCCGAAATATTAAATACACTTTCAGTTTTAGTGCAGTTAAGGATTTTTTTTTATAATAATATCATAAATGAACTGTCTTTGTGCTAGTTGACATTAATGATTTGATTTGAGCGAAAGCTGCAAACACGTCTTTTTCATTTAATACGGCAGCGTGTTTAAATTTTGATTAATATCATTTATTTGGAGCATGTCACGCAAAGTTCTCAACCTTCCTTAATCTTCATCCATCCTTCATTTTTTCAACTTAATTTGTCTCTTAATGTCGAATGTACAGAATGATAAAATTAGAAAAATTAATATCTGCGATGAAAGAATAAATAGTTAAACTTATCAGCTCTTTTATCGACAATAAATAAACTAAAAATAACAAAATTAAACGGACATTGAATATTTTCTTCAGTCATTTATAACTCATTCGTAATAAACGAATGTTGCGTAGCATAGAATATAAATTCATATAATATTTCTCATTTATTGTGTAACATAATTCTTACGTATTATGTAACTGAGATTTATGTGACTCATCGCCCAAAGTACAGACGTGTGTTTGGGAATCATTCTGTCATAAGTTAGGGAATGAGACCAAAGTGATCAGTTGCAGAGTCTCAGTGGCCGAAGGATCAAACGATTTATCTGTAGAAATAAATTTGTCTTATAGATGTTTATGTGTATCGCGTACACAGATTTCTATACATAAATCAAAAACGCGATACAGTGTTTCACAGTGCTGTTCATTTCTGTCAGAAGATACCGTGATTTAGTCAGCAAAGTTGCTTTTACACGTGTCCGTTGCACATGCTCGTTTGTAACAATAAATAAAATGTAGAACTTTTGACGAGCACGAACGTTGATCCACGCAGTGTCTGCTCTTATCGCGGCAGATGTTATTTAATTTTAATAACTTGACACTAAACAGTGACAAAACGGGAAAGTATACACAACGGAGCAAATTTTATTTGCTTTAATAACACTGTTAATTCCTGTTTGGTCTGTATTAAAGCGTGGTACGAATAATCAGTAATAAAATAATTGGTTTGTCTATTAAAATTTCAACGTATTATATTGAACAACAACAATATATATAATGTAACAATATATTGAATAAAACATTGAACATAAATACAATAATAAACAATAAAATATTGAACATAGCAATATATTGAATAAAATAAATATATTAAACGTTAGAATAAATATATTTTATTAAAATATAAATATAAAATATATATAAAAATATAAATACAAAATATATATAAAAATTTAAATACAAAATATGTATAAAAATATAAATACAAAAGATATACAAAAATATAAATATATTCCATTAAAACATAAAATTCCATTAGAATAACCGGCCAATACGTATCCTCTAATATCAGTACGTGTACGTATTCTTCCAATGCCAATGGCTGACATAGCTAAATCTTGAGAGCAAGAAAAAAAAAATGTCGATTATTACACTAACGAGCAAATAAACAGTAACGAAACACTATTGCATTCGTTCAGCTCGGCACGTGCACGAGACTCGTCGATCGAGCATAATAAACGGACGTTGTGAAACATCAGTGACGGAAACGCGCGAGGAATGGGAGGCGAATATTCGCATCGTGCCACACTTAATTCTCGTCGGGAAATCAAAGCAGCGTGCTCAGGCGAGAAGTGCAATCTCTATCTCTGGCTTCCATTTCCACGGAGGCAGGTTACCTGGAAGAAGAAGCAGTAGCAGCAGCAGCCAGCCAGCCAAGCTAGCTAGCTAGCGCGGGAACATTGGGCCAACCAGACGGAGTTAGGAGCATAGGAGGGAGCTAGTGTCGCGGACCTACGTGCACGCGGTAGACAGAGAGGAAACTCGACGCTGTATATTTACTCTGCGCTCCGCTGCAGGCCCACTTAATGTGTTTAAGCCGAATATGGATCGTGGAAACTGGGTTCTGTCGCTTCGCCTGAATCTTAGCGACTGGCGAAGAGGGAAAGATGGCGTGTGGAGGATGAAAAGAGATATATATACACACACACACGCACATACATGTACATGTGTACGTGATATAAGAGAGGCAGAGCGAAATAGAGCGAGATAGCGTTCCGTCAGAGAGGATGCATTCGCGCTTTGGCAAATACGGGTTAGTCTACTCTTACATCGGCAAAGTTCGACGACTTTAATGCCGACTTTCCGCTCTCGATGCAGACAGAGTCGACCAGCGCCACTTCCCACCGTTACCTGAAAATTCTATTTGCCTCCCGGTGTAATTCGCTCGGGTGTCTTCTCCTCGCGATGTTTGGCCGCGGCTTGTCGTTTCCCACGCGATGCTCGTGATTCGAACGTGTGCTTGGATTGATAATAGGTTTCTTATTCGATTCTTCGTCGGTTGGCTTGCTTCTCTGTGAACTAAACGCTCGAGGACGTTTCTTCGCAGGTTCTGCCAATTACAGGCGCAATTCGAAATATACAGGGTGGGCCCGGAATTCGTAGTACAATCGGTGGTGATTCTACGTACAAAAAATAAGAAAAAAATAATTTGGTGTAACATTTTTTTATCTGGGACTCGGTTTTCGAGAAAATCGACTTTAAAGTTTGTTCTTTGTGAACGATTTAATTGTCTATTCTTCTACCGCGGTCGTCTCCGTCCGAGATAGTTTATAAACATTATTTATCGTGCGATAATATGTCTGCCCTACCTAATTTGACCTTGATTTTTTAACGAAAAGAAAAAGTTTTTAGAATTTTTTATATTGTACTTTGTAGCCAACTAAAAACTGATTAATTTTCAAAAAATTTTTTGTCGCACAGTCAGAGGTGCCTGAAAAATCGTAGCGACAGTTACGTGCCACACCTTGTATATATATATATATATATATACAAGGTCGCTTTTTAACTTCAATTCAACACGCTAGTACTCTCTATGAAATTTTATTCTATGACTGATTGTCGTCAATCCTATTAAATCAATAAAAGCTTAGAGATCGTTGAAAAACTGCCTCTTTTTTTTCAACACAGAGTGGCTGGACAAGAATTCAACGCATTGTTGATCGATCACAAATATTTTTGTATGAATTGATTTGCACAATTATTGAAGTAAATATCAAGCTGTATTTATCGTTGCTGTGTTATTTGATGATATTTCTTTGAGGATCAAACAATGGTTTTAAAGTTTCCTTAAAATGACTCAAACTCTCGATATTCAAGGTATGACAGTTCTCGAAAATCGAAGTCGACAAATAATACAGACAGTGGAAAGCCATTTCCCCGATAAGAAGAGATTTGTTACTTGTCGAAATAATCCCGAGGGAAATGTGTTAGATTGCACGTGCGAATATTAAATACGCCAATATCGTCGCAAATGGAAAAGTATATATATTTCGTATTATAATATATATTATATAATATTATATTATTATATTATATTACATTATATTATATTATATTATATTATATAATATTATATTATTATATTATATTACATTATATTATATTATATTATATATACAACACACTGAGTATTTGTTAGGAAATAAAATATAATAAGAAGAGAACTTTATCTTTGATTAATTTTAACTGATCAGCATACACACATCGCCACAATAATATAATAAAATATATAATATAATAAAAAGAGAACTTTATCTTTGGTCAATTTTAACTGATCAGCATACACACATCACTAAAGTAATATAATAAAAAAAGAACTTTATCTTTGATTAATTTTAACTGATCAGCATACACACATCACCACAGTAATATAATAAAATATATAAAATAACAAAAAAAGAACTTTATCTTTGGTCAATTTTAACTGATCAGCATACACAAATCACCATAGTAATATAATAAAATATATAATATAATAAAAAAAAGAACTTTATCTTTGGTCAATTTTAACTGATCAGCATACACACATCACCACAGTAATATAATAAAATACATAATATAACAAAAAAAGAACTTTATCTTTGATTAATTTTAACTGATCAACATACACACATCACCACAGTAATATAATAAAATATATAAAATAACAAAAAAAGAACTTTATCTTTGGTCAATTTTAACTGATCAGCATACACACATCACCACAGTAATATAATAAAATACATAATATAACAAAAAAAAGAACTTTATCTTTGATTAATTTTAACTGATCAGCATACACACATCACCACAGTAATATAATAAAATATATAATATATATAAATATATAATATAACAAAAAAAGAACTTCATCTTTGGTTGATTTTAACTGATTTTCACCACGCACACAGATCCATTAAGACCGCCAAATTTAAATCGCAAACTCAACAAAATGAAAAGAGCATTCAAATCAACGTTCGAAACTATCGAGGGGAGCGTTGTCGAAAATACTTCAGAGAATCGTGAGAATTCTGCAAATGTCTGTCAAAGGGAATTTTCATGCATGACGAAGGATAGGGAGCGAATGTTGGCTGGGTTCAAATCTAAATGAACGGGAATATTAGACCGATGATAGAGGGGCAGAGAGGGGTGAGGAGGGGGGGGGAGAATTTAGTGGATGAAATTAGAGGGGCGGAGGGAGGTGAGAGAAGCGGCGTGGCTTTGGTGGTGCAATTAGCGGGATTCCGCGTGACGCCGAGCTACCGGAAATCGAACCGAAGCCTCGCGCATTAGACTTTAATTAGACGCAATATGCCGGATCGATCACCCCGACATATCTACCCTCGATTTTCATCTGTCCACGTTAATCCGTTTAAGGGTGCGCGCGTCTGGTCGACGTCGAGCGGAATTTTCGAAGAAGTTGGAAAGCCATTTACGACGATTTTTCGCGATCAGTGTATTTGGAAGCAACGGGGTCGTATCGTTTCGATTCCGTGCAGTTGCAGAACTTCACTTTGATTCATATTTTGTTGGCGTGGAGTTATCAGTAATTTGTAGAAGAAGCCTGCAGGATGTCTTGAAGCGTGTCGATGAAAAACTGTCAAAAAATCTGAAACGAACGGCGAACAACACCGGTCCGTGGGGAACAATGCCGTCTCCGCTAGGGTAAAAATAAACCATCCGCGTTGGCCGTGTTCTCAAGAGCGCATAATACGACGCTGCTAAGCTATTGTTGCTCTTTATCATTATTATCGAGCGGCGTCGGTCCAGAATCGAAACAAGAACGCTATGCCTAAGTCGTTTCACTGTGTACGTACACGTGTCTGGAAATATGTGCATTATGCAACACGCGTGACATGGAATTGGCGTCTATACTGTTGCTCGTTAACCTTCAATGAAACTACCAGAACAATCCCGCTCCGATCTCCTATCGGCATCACCGACGGAGAAAGGAGCTTCTCATGCGAGTCAAAAATAAAATTGCGGCTGAATTTAATTAAAATCGAAAGACAAAATTCGCCGGACGTTAATGTGAGAAGTCTAGAAACTATAAAGCAACGTATTTATACATAAGTGTAATATTAAAGTTTGTTATTATTATAAACTTTGATATTATATTACAGTAGTATTTATAATATTATATTAATATTGTAATATGTAACGTTTAATAATATTTATAATATTATATTAATATTATAGTGTATTAATTTAGTATTATAATATTTATATAATATTTAGTCTAGTATTATTATAATATAACATTAATAATTTATAATAACAATACTATTATAAACTTTGATATTACATTCATGTGTAGATACGTTGCTTTATAGTTTTTAGATTTCTTCATCTTTAGATTAATGTCCGACGAATTTTGACTTTCAGTTGATTAAATTTAACCCCAATTTTATCAATAATATGTTATCATTATTATATTACAATAATGTAATGTTAAAGTAAAAGTAACGATAACAAACTTTATCAGTAATAATATGTTAAAGTTATGACGTGAGTGTTTCGATAAAGCGAACGTAGTACAGGATTTTGAACTTTTCATCGAGGTGACTCCCGTCAGTGTTAATTATTCCTCTATTAATTCCACTCTCGTCAGGGTTTGAAGTCAAGATACCTCGTTTGTACGCGCTTCTGTACATTTTGCACGAAGTAAAATTCATGGTTTGATCGTTATATTTGTAAAATAATTTTGGTCAGCATGGGAAACGTGCAAAATTGCGCAGAACATCGAATTCATTAAATTTAATTAATTTTCAGACCGTTTTTACTGGACGTAACGATACGCGTAAATTTTCTGTTCCTCTCTCTTTCTCTCTCTCTCTCTCTCTCTCTCTCTCTCTCCGTGCTTTTTTTTAATTTTCTGATAGATCTCTGGTTCCTTTGGTTTCATTTTTTCAACGGTTACTCCGCGGATATTTTTTGCCAATTTAATACACTGCTGTTAGCAGGATCTAATTGCTTGGAAAAATTCGTCGGAAAATCCTGTGGCCGAACGTGATGATAACTTTTCGCGCAAATTCAGCGATGTTTGACCGTTTTCCCGGTTGCGGAATTTTTTTTTTTCGGACGGCCGGTTTATTGAATTTACGATCAATTTGCAAGTTAGGGTTCAAGTTTAAGAGAGCAGAATATTAATGTTCTTCGCATTTCCGATATCGGACATTTAATTCTGACAATTTTGATAATAACTGATAACGCCTGCTTGAATAATTTATGCAACGAATGTTATCTGTAATAACATTTGGAACATTATAAAATGGTATAACAAACGTTGATAACGATGTAACAAAAGTATTACTTGAGAGTTTTACTTTGAATAATTTTATGTATTTTTTTTTTTTTTTTTGATATTTTAAGGATTACGAAAAGTTACTATGTGTAATATAATGGCAATGTACTAGAACAAATTAATTTCTTCAATTTTAATTAATTAACTAATTTACAGTAATATGTGTTTATCCATTTAGAGTTTGCTAGTTTAAAAAATTGAAGAAATTGATTTATAAAAAGTGTATTACATTATTATAAATTATTTTATAAAATTTTATAAATTATTAATATTACTGTTAATAATTCTATAAATTATAATTAATTAATATACTAATATACTAATATTTAATATACAATACTTGATATACTAATATTACTAATATATATATTAATATAGTATGTGTAATATTATATAAATATAAATTATTAATAATTCAACAAATTTATACAATATAACTTTATTACATTGCAGTAACAGAGTTATATTATACAATTTTTACACTAAATTACAGAAAAATGACAGTGAATCCAATTGATTCGTGCAATCCCTCGATTTATTAAAAACATTCTTCGTTGCGGATCGGTTAAATCGAAAGATTCCAAAACTTCTCTCTCACATCTCTCAACCACGCCTATTCACACCCCCAAAGTCATCCCGCAATCCTCCATCCATTAGCAACACAATAAACCCTCGAATTCCAGACAAACCTCGAGCGAACCTCAACCTCCAGTAGACCAAAACACCACCTCTTCCAAATGAAGGGATTAAGCCTCGCCGCCCTGGACTACTAAAAATCGAAACTCGACGCTGCCCGGTGGTGTATGTGTATAAATTCATCAAACCAGGAGGGAGAAAGGGGTGGTAAACGTTCGGACGGCCGTGAAAAGCAACGATACAACAGTGGATGTCGAAAACGTTTGGCAGAGGAAGAGGGGTCGAGAGTGGTTGAAAGTGGTAGTTGAAAAGAGCCAAAAACCAACAGACAGGACATACTCGTCAAAGATTGGAGTACGTAAATAGGGGAGACACACACATAAAGAGAGAGAGAGAGAGAGAGAAAGGAAGTTTTAGTCGTAGAAGCGACGTTGGAAACCACTAATTCAAATTGGCAATTTTGAGATTTCGCACGAGCCACGAAATTCTCTTTCTCGTTCGAGCCGGCCCCGGCTAGACTGAGAAACGGCTTTTCACCTGTGAAAATTCACTTCACCGTGGTGGCGGTGAACTTAATTTTATTCGGTGCTCGCGACGCGTCCTGTAATCGCGTTATATCTGACAGGAGTGGTCACTGCTAGCTGTTGATTAACCGTACGTTAGAACGACGAACATCGGTGAGAATGTGGTGTGTGTTTTTTTTCTATAGTTCTTGATCGACACGCTGTTGATTCGCCAGTGTGTGCGTCGAATTTTCGTCGAGAAGTCGTCTGCTGAAATGACCGTGCCACGCACGTCGAGAATTCTTTATTCCAAGTTGCAACATTTTCTCAGTTTTAAATATATTTAAGTGTAACTCAGGCAAAACGAATGATAAGTATGTTGATTCTTAATGATTTCGATCCAATGATGTCATATCGACGAGTTCAAAAGGTAAAGAATTTATTGTATACGGTTCGGTCCGCGAATCCAGTTGCCAGCGCAAGGTATTTATTACGCGAAGAAGATTATCAAGAAATAAAGTGAAATTACTCGTTGCTATTGGGTTTAGGGCTAATAAAGATCAATACTTTTTTACTCAGAATTCTTATATTCTTCCATATTTCGATATAAAAAGTATAGTGTTCCATTTAAAAAAAAACAAATCTCCGAAACGCCTTCACTTATAAAAAAACATAAATACACTGCATAGTGTATCACTTTAAACCACGCAACTTTTGTATATAAAGTATTTTTGTGCAACGCATAGTTTGGAAGTTATGTGCACAAGTTACGTGAACCTCACCCTGTATACTTGATTCGTGTTATTGAAAGTGAACATCTTAATAAAACATTTTTGTCTCTTCGTTTTAGTAGATTCTTGGCTTTAATTGTTAGGTTACTTTAATCGTTAAAATTCTGTAACATTGTATAATTATATATATGTATATATAACAATGTTATTGAATTATTTTACCCACATTATTTAACCCTTTGAGTGTTTAAAATTATCACAAATAAAAGTATATAATTATATATAAAATGCAATTCGTATACCTTTTGATATATTGGATTTTAACGTAAATTCATCCTATTTTTATGTACATACATAGCATGTAGGATTTTACGAGACGAATTTCTGCTACGACTCAACATATTGTAATATGTTCTCTTCCTTAAGTCAATTCTATTATTATTATCAAAGAGAATCAATCGTAACACTACCCACATAGCATTCTAATACATTTAAAAAGTCGACGGAAACGTAAATTTTATTTATCCAACGTGTATTGTAACATACACCATAACACAGAGCACGCATCAGAAGATAAATCAAGTCGGGAAATTGCATTAATAATTGTATTGCTAATAACAGACAGATCATCATGTTCATAGACAGATGGTCGTATTTACGTTCACAAGAGTCACTGGTGCACAAAAAACACATAAAATTTCTGCTTACGAATGTTCTTGCGTCCAAAGGGATGCAATCGGAAGACACCGGGGTTCAGTTTCCGGGTTTACGGGCCGGAAGTCCCAAAGACAGTCTCCGGGCCAGTATGTCCATCCCCCTTGACCGAAAGAAACTGCTCGCGGACACGTTCCACTCGTTATCCTCGCTGCCCCCTTTAGCCAAGCCGCGTTTATCCTTTCATTTCGGTCACGTTCGACGTTTCGCACGGCACCAAGCTCTGCATTATTCACGAGACACAGTCCCTTCGATGCCTCCGTGTGTCCTCGAAGAACCCCCTCGAGAACCGCGTACATCCGATCAAGACTGCTCTCTGCTCTTTCTTCAACTCGGCGTCATTTCAATCAGTTTTCGGTGATTAACATTTTCTCACGAAGAGGGGGGGGGGGAGGATTCCAAGAGATTTTCGTGGAGTTTGATCAATTACCAGTTTTTACGAATTTGGTCTTTCTTGGCGCAGGTTTCAACTCTCTTGTTATAACCACTCGCGCCTGGCAACTGATTGCGGACCATAACGAGTGGCCAAACCGTATACAATAAATCGTCGCTTTCTTTCCGAACTCGTCGGTACGATATCACTGGGATAGAAATTATTGACAAGTAATAAGTAATTTATTATTTATTTTGCCTATTTTTTAAATATAAATTAAAATTTGTTAATACAATTAAAATATAATTGTAAATATAATTTTAATATTTTTTAAATGCAAATGTAAAATTTTTTAATATAATTAAAATATAATTTTGAATATAATTTTAATATTTTTTAAATATAAATGTAAAATTTTTTAATATAATTAAAATATAATTGTAAATATAATTTTAATATTTTTTAAATATAAATGTAAAATTTTTTAATATAATTAAAATATGATTTTGAATGTAATTGTAAATATAATTTTAATATTTTTTACATATAAATATAACAATTAAGTATATTTAAATATACTTAAAACTGAGAAAATATTACAATTTTGGAACAAAAAATTCTCAAGTGGTTAAGGAAGAACGTCTTACGAGTTTCGATCGATTTTTTTTCTTTTAGATTGATTTTTGTCCCTCGTAAAATCGACACAGTCAGTAAAAATGTATAGCGAGTGCTGAATATTAAAAATGAAAAATTTAATTTTTTAATATTGAAATTATAAAATGAAATTCCAAAGGACTCGTTTGATATTCTTCCACGTGCATGGATTCTACAATTTAGAGAAATTGAAATATCATGATAAATTATTGTGCTTTGGTCTTTCACAGACTCGTGATATCGATTAGATAAACGGAGAAAAGTTACCGATTAATTTCGTGGACCGTGAAAATAATTCTGATCCAATTTCATTATCCTGTCTTTTGCCTCGAATCGATGAGAGACACCGTTTAGATATATTTTATATTAAACACAGTTTCCGTGGAACGTCGATGAAACTTTTTACACCGAACGACCAACAGAAACATCGATTAATAATTTTGTTGAACACACGCGAGAGATTTGCACTTCAAACTTTTGCCAAGATAATTGACAAGGATTTTAATATGCGGCGTTGTCTTTCAGCCAAGAACAATGACGTGATTACTTTGAGATTCGAAGCTCGCCACGCTTGAAATCCGAAACGCTCGTAGTTAGAAAATTTGGAATTCAATTCGGAATGAAGCGGAATGGAGTTGATCAGTTTGACTACTGAGTGGCTCAATTTAACCCGTTGATGCCGCGTTGCGTAGCTTCGGCATCTAATTCATTTCGTGACTTAGCCAACTAAAATTGAAATACCAAACCGAATTAGGGAATTCATTCACGATGATTCGATATTAATCGCACAATATCTCACAGCGGACTGTCGTAGCTCCTACCATTCAGAGGTTCGCCTAACTCGATTGGGCGCGTGTCAAAGCCGACCAAGCTTTCTGAAAATTCATGTGACGCGAGTAGACGAGTTAATAATTCAACTTGCACGTGTGATTAATAATTTATTAACTTGCGTCTGTGAATTTTCACCTCGTTATTAAATCTGATTGAACGTGTGTCCAAATCAGTAAGTATCTCATAACTTGTGAAATCACAGTGTAAATCTCTAATATCAGACGTTAAAGAGGTTGGCCTAACTTGTTTGAACGTTAGTTAAAATTAGTAAGTGCCTGATAATTTACAGATATAATATACTTCTGCTTGAATATACTTGAATAAATGTACTATACATATGTGCACGGAAGTGGAGAACTCGTGGAAACGTGGCTTCCTTCGACTTTTCAAGCGTGTTCCACTTTGTTTCGGTCCACGGGATTGAATGGCCTCTTAAACGCACCGGGG
This sequence comes from Tetragonisca angustula, assembly GCA_036937485.2. Lineage (NCBI taxonomy): Eukaryota > Metazoa > Arthropoda > Insecta > Hymenoptera > Apidae > Tetragonisca > Tetragonisca angustula. The sequence continues at coordinate 1,005,933 of JAWNGG020000040.1, read as the reverse complement.
ACCACGGGGGCACGCGATCACGTGCACTATTAAATGACCTTGGACCAACATCTGGCAAAGACCTTCCGATTGTTCAATTAGCTCCCCGGAAAAGTTGCAATATCGAATGTTAATTTGCAACAGGTTGTGTAGATTGAAGACGTTCGGTCACGCATTAAAATTAGGGGAATTAGGGGGTTGAAGTATGACAAACAAGAGACTTTCGTACAGTTTACAAATCGTTAATCTTTGATCCATTTCTCGTGAGTATCAGTCTTCTTCAAGTTAGCTTCATTTGGTTGTTTTAATTTGTTAATCTTCATTTTTAAAATGAAACTAAATATGTCGAGGCGTTTTACTAGCCCAACTAGGTAAATCACTACAATTGTTCTACTGTTCGAGGGTTCGTAATTATCGTTAGATCACTGATCTGAAATCTTTGCACACTGTGACAAATTATCTCAGTGTGTAACAATCCAACGATACGGTTTAAGAGTTCTAAATGACTATCGTCATTTTATATTTGTTAAATCATAACTGATCCGAAATCTTTAACCGCCATACATGGAAAGACCACGGAATAATAAAATCCTGGAGAAAAAAAAAAAATATCAGAAGAACAACGAAGGAAAAATAATCAAAAGGAAAACAAGAATAAATCGTTTTGCAGGAATGCTCGATTATTGCGAAATTCGAGATATTCAAAAGCTGGCTGAATTATGCGAGCATTGGATAATAAAATTAATTATAATCACTTATAATCCAATAATATGATTCAAGAATTTACCATGGTCGTTAGATCGCTGCTTCGATCCGAGATCTTTGCACGCTACTATTAACCCTTGCGCTGGCAGCTGGTTCGCGGACCATAACGAGTGACCGTATACAATGAGTCGTCGCTTTCTTTTCCTTTTGAACTCGTCGGTATGATATCACTGGATCGAAATTATTTAAAAAGTTGTAAACTTATCGTTTGTTTCGCCTGGGTTACATTTAATTAAACTTAAAACTGAAAAAGTGTAGCAATTTGGGACGACAAATTCTCGACGTGCGTGGTGCGTCGTTCCAGCGCAGGTGGTTGGGTCTGCGGTGACCCGTTAGAAGTCCCACTTTGTGTATCAGTCGTACAAAGTTAGCCTGTACGACTATGATTTGGCGATAAAAAATGGAATCATATTGCATTTCCAATAAGAAGTCAAATCGGTGACGAACGCACGTACGAGTTCTGAAGTAGCGAATGGTATTTCAGTGCATTGTTTTCAGTATTTTTCATTGGTAGTATTCTTTAGTTTTGTAATATTTTTCATTTTTTGTATTCCTTAGGTCTTTTAGTATTTTTCATTTTTTTGTACCTTTTAGTCTTTTAGCGTTTTCCATTTTTTAAAACCTAAAACTTCCAAACTTGAAACGATCGAGATGTCTTATCCGCATAGGCAGTGACAACAAATGTAGCAGTTGTCACAATTTTGTTTGTGGCAAGCATAAATGCAATCTAACGACATTTATAATAATAAATAACATTATTTATAGGTAATAAAAGTAGCAAAAAATGTTTTCATTCCCTACTATCCTATTGTTGTAACAATCGTAATAAAAATACAAAAATGAAATAAAATTGAGCTATCGTTCCACTGGAACGTGTATATGTGTGTATGTAGTCGGTAGCTTGGGTCACGCGAGACCCGGCCACCGGTCAGTACGGCCCCGTCACTCGAGGGTTAAAAGACCAAAGAATAAGATCCAAGAGGAAAAAGAAACAAAAAACGAAAAAGGCAGGGAAGAAAGAGAGAGAACGTCGGAGGGATACGGCGGAGGAAAGGAAATCAAAGGAAAAATGGAACGAGCCTTTTCTGATCCTCGATTATTGCGAAATTCGAGATGTTCAAAGGCTGGCTGGATTATGCGAGCATCGGGGGGGGCGGTTGTCGGGCCGGTCGGATGAAAGAGCTGCCTTTTGATATCGAGACAATATTGTCGATAAAAATGGCCGGATGCCGACGTGTCAACAGGTCGATAAAGGGTTGAAACGTGGCTGGCAAATATTTGACCGCCCGCACCTTCCTCGTTTCCCTTTCCTCCTTTTTCGACTGTTGCCCGTTCGTAAATATGGATGCCGCTTTGAGAACGAGACCGAAAGGGGATTAAAGCGTGGCAGACGACGGCGACAACGTGGTCTTGGTACCACAGGCAGAGGGGCAGGATGAACCCCCCTCCTGTCTGGAAACAGAGATGTGTACAAGAGAGAAATTTGTTGAGAAACTTGCGAAACGGGGCTGGGAGGTGTGAAATTAGACATATTGGGCAAATAGGAGGTTGCGATCGACTCCTTGATCGAGAATGCACGACACTTTCGGTGTCGATCGTTATATTTATTTGTAGAATGTATTATAGACAATTAAATAATATATATATTAAATATAATTATATATATATATGTATGTATGTATGTATGTATGTATATTATTTAATTGTAAACTTGATATAGTTTACAGTTAAATAATAGACAAGTAGTAGACAATTAAATAATATGTACATCAAGTTTACAATTAAATAATATATATATATATGTATGTATGTATGTATATTATTTAATTGTAAACTTAATATAGTTTACAATTAAATAATAGACAAGTAGTAGACAATTAAATAATATGTACATCAAGTTTACAATTAAATAATATGTATATATATGTGTGTATGTATATATGTATGTATGTATGTATGTATATCATTTAATTGTAAACTTGATGTACATATTATTTAATTATCTATAATACATTGTAATACATACACACACACACACACACACACACACACACACACACATATAAATTATTACGTTTTTAAATAATATATCATCATTAGATTGCGAATTTTATATATGCATATCACAGAAATTGAGCTTAAGTACTGAGAATGCATAATATCATTATAATTGTATATATTCATTTATGAAAAAAACATTTATTTATTCATACTTGTGTAGAAATTTTCACACAACATACTATTTTATTATTTATAAAAATTCAGCTCAATTATTATTTTTGTTTCATGTAACTCGCAGCGAGTTGTGTATTTCATTCTATACAATTTCGTACATATTTTATTGAATATTTGAAATAAATATATTGTGAGATTGGGCTTTAAAACATAAATGCATAAAAATTCGCAGCTTAATTATCGCGAGAAATATACTATGCACATCGCCGGGGCAACAAGATAACACGTCCTAAACTTTCTATACGTACATATTAAGTATCGTTAGCAGAGAAATTATCACATCGTCAATATCCTTGGGCATGGATTAGCCACGTGTGTTGTGACGAGACGCGGAATTCTTCAGAAATGCAGAAACGAAAATGTAAATACTCGTGGTCTCGTAGCAGACAGGATCGAACAAATCAGAATACTTGCTGTCCTCAGTCATACGGAAGCTATCGAAAGCGTAACATTCACGTGAAATACAGTCAGGTGCGTATTAACGTAACAAGACAGAAGAATAAATTTGTAAAAATTGGTCGCGGCGGAGAGTTAAATCCAGCTGAAATACACGCGATATTGAAATTAAACGAAGAACATTAGTCTGTTGTACAAAAATAGCCAAGACAGTTAACAGAAAGTCGTGAAGTAGTGAATTTACTACAAGATCTCGACAATTGTGGAAAAAGGAACGATCGTGGACGACCGCGGGTGTCTAACACTGTACGAAAGGAGCACCAACTTCTGAGTCGTCGACTCATGGGACGCGGCAGTATAATGATCGGTTACCAAGGTAAGATTTCAAGGTAATAAAATTTATTAAACAGTAAAAAGTATATCGAAATGATTGAACACACGTATGCGAGTCGCCGGAGACAAGTACAATTCTCAACGTGATAACGCAGTGAAAGCAATGAAACAATACTTTGCGAACAAAAACATTCGCGTTTTAAAGTAACCAGCCAAGTTTTTGGACTTGAATATTGTAGTATCGGTTATTATTGTAATCTGTTGTTGCTGTATTTTATGTTGGCCATAAAAATATGAGTACGAGAAAATATGAGTGCGAGAAGCACAACGTAGGCCTGGAGAGCTTTTCTTTTTGAAAGGAGGAGAGTTGAACAAATTGTAAAATGGAGTCAATGAGAGTCGTGAGAGTTTACTTTGTGTTATTCGTCTTGTTTAATTATATATTGTCTCGTTGTCATTATTGTTATTAAATAAATCATCATTTGTATTACACATCTACAATATTATAGAAAATTATTATGGGAATTTGGACTTGCATCAGATTTCGAAACGTTTAACAACTTGCGCCTGACAATTGATTGCGGACCATAACGAGTGACCGGACCGTATACAATAATTCGTCGCTTTCTTTTTGAATCTTCTCGTCGGTATGATATCGCTGGATAGAAATGATTGGGAAGTAATAAATTTATTATTTGTCCTGGGTTACACTTAAAATATACTAAATATTGCAACTTTTGGGATAAAAAATTCTCGACGTGCGTGGCACGAGATTAAAGACGAGTTAAAAGTTAGATCTCGTTCGAAAAGTTGAAGCTAAAAAGTCATAGCGTTACCAGTGAAAGCAATGAAACAATACTTTGCGAACAAAAAAATTCGCGTTTTAAAGTAACCAGACAAGTGTCTAACAGCTCATGTCAAATTCAAAGCTCGACTGTGAGACAAATTACAAAGAAAGCAGGTGTTAAGAATATTGGACGTCTTTCGTAGAATTGTGAACGTTCGAAACGACGAAAATTGCAACGAATACCTTGGTTAAAGCAAAAGCGCAAGCTGGAATACGTTTGTACGAATAAGAAATGGCGAGGACTCATATTTTCCCGATGGAAAGACGTTCAATTTAAACGGACCTGATGGCCTCCACTACAGTTATCGTGCGATCTACGAAAGGAACACCAAATTCTGAGTCGTCGACCCGCGAGATGCAACGGTGATTTGGTTACTAAGGTAAGATGGAAACAAAATTGATTACGGGGAAATTAAAGAGTAAAGAATATATTGAAACGATTGACAAATAAATTAATAAACGTATGAGAATTGTCGGAAATAAATCCGATACTTACTACGATACTTTGCAAACAGAAAAATTTGTATTTTAGATGAAGTCTCCGAACTTAATTAAATATTAGAGAAAATTCATTTGACGAGGGTTGTATATCAGAATGGAAGACAGTTCGTGAATATTAATGAATTTAAAAATTGTATTGTCAAAAAACTCATTAAGAGATTACATGGTCGTTATTAAATGCAAAAGAGGTCATATTAAATATTGAGCAATTATCAAATTCGTCTCTTTTGCTTCTGTTCATTATTTTTCGCGAAGTGTGCCATTATTTTGACCCGCTATAATATTTCGTTTTCTAATGATACAAATGTATTACAAAAACTAACTCTAAAAATTATTAAATTTTTTTTATTCTTTTGATTCATATACACTATATGAAATAACACTATAAAAACACTAGAGAAGAATGCACATGAGAAAGATTTTATATCATTCGTCTAATAAAAAGAAATTTCATAATTTTTAGAGTGTGCTAAAGAATTTCGCTGAAATTTTATAACACTTAGTGTCTTATAGTTATCTTGTCGCCTGAATATAAATATTCGCAGTGTCGTAACAATAAGTAAATGAAAAAAAAAAAACGAGAATAAATTATCCGAATTTTCATCATCACGATTATTTTACATTAATTTGTACGAAGAGTTTTGGATTAATTTATACAACATCTAGTTCATAAAGTGGAATTCGTTCGAGAGGAACGAAGTTACGGCGGCAGTATGAAAATATTACAGAGAATTATCGGGAGAATAAATCGCGTGTGCTCTTTGAACGAAAGTTAACGTAACTTGTCCGAAGTCAGTATGGTCGAGGGAAAACCGGACGAGATTAGCGAGTTTCGTAGCGACCGACTCTATTCAGTTTCTCTTTTTCCAACCAACCAATCTTTTCCTCGTTGAGTGCTTGTGAAACTTTCTAATTGTCGAGTGCTCGCCGAGTCGAGCAAATAAGAATCGCCGATTCGGCTGCTTTCGATTCTTTCTCGGCTCCGCGCATGAGAACTTGTTCGATTGTTGGGCGTTACTCCGAACGAGAATTCTCTCTTTTCGCGATTCACCAACATCGAATTAGTAATATTTTCTTGTAACAAGGTTTAAATAAGAAATTGGACGTAGTTAGTCGTGATTACAATTATTTATATCAGCTTGTCAAGTTGAGGGATTTAGTTGCAATATTTTTAGTAAATTTATTGATAAAAATTTCTGCTTTCGTTTTTAAATTTAAGTGATTGAAACAGAGAGAGTGGTAAAGAAACAATGTAGTATTTTTTGCTTGAAATTAGAAGAGAATGTTAAGAATGATTATTTTCGCGCGATTCTATTTAGCAGTGAAGTATATTTTCAAATAAAGTAGAATAATTAATTTAGAAAATCTTTTTAGAATCTTTTAGAATATCTTTTTTTTTTTTTTTTTTAATAAATATATGTCGAATATATTTGTGAACATATAATATACATATGTATTATACGTGTTGAGCGATACATTCTTACTAGGAATTAACACTAAAAATATATTACACACTATTGTATAATAACCGTTCACAGATACGTGGTATAAGACAGTTCGATTAATTACTCATTTTGTTAATAAATTTATTGTATTCATAAAATTCTTAATATTCATAACATTGTAATTCGTATATAATTCATAATATTTTAAAATATATATATACATATTTCATAAAATTGCAAATTTGAAAATACCAATAACGCACACTATAATACCATTATAAACATTATTACAATACTTTACAATTATTATCTGTTGTGATATAATAACAATAATATTTATAATTAAGTCATGTATTAATAATGCATCAAATAAATAATGTACCATTATAAATATTATAATAATAATATAACATATAATGTATACTGTACTATATAAATATTGTTGCAATACATTATTTCTATTTTATAATGAGACATTTATATATATACACGTTGTAATAATGTTCATAACAATATATAAATTTGCTGTCTGTCTATTATACTTATGCTCTACATCGCTCTATAAAAAACAAAATGTCCACATTTGCAAAATTCTTCCGAACGTTGGAAAATTTTTAACACCGCTGAATTCTTCGAACCGAACGTAACTCTCGGTGGAATCGGTTCGATCGGCCCAGTTTAATTTCCCAAAATTCAAAAGACAGATTCGCTTTGCCAGAGTGTTTGACGTTCAATTAATTCACGATTATTGGAACCGGGCGAGAAGACGGTGGTGGATCTTCGAAGGGGCGAAATGCTCCCAGAAATTCCGCTCGTTTGGCAAACGTTGACGCGACGAGAAGGGGAGGAAAATTCGAAAACGATGAAAACGAGAAACCCAGCCGACTAGGGAGCGTCGTTCGAAATTTCAAGATTGAAGATTAATAATATAACTTCCATGAATTGCCGATGGATCCGGGAATGTTTGAGAAGTGAGATTTCACCCGCCATTCTAAATCTCCGTTTTCATTCTGTATACATACGTGTGTGTGTGTGTGTGTAAATTACGAGAAACAAATAACTTGTAACTTTCTTAACTATAATGTATTAACATGTAATATATTATAATATATTAACTATAATATAACATGATACAATGAATATAATAATGTAACATTGATATTAAGTATATTATATATAACAGTAAATAGTTCATTCGGATGATATCGTAAAATTTTAGTAATTTAAAGTAAATTGTTACAGTTAATTATAATCCAGTGACATCGCTTGATATTAATTATTAGTTAGATCTGATTGTTTTTTAAATGATTTAATCATTAGTCAGATCGAAGCAAAAATTTGTCAATTAGATTTAACATTCACATTAATTAACATAACATAACATAACATTCACAATAGAATGTTATTATTTATATTATGCATAAAAGGAGATGAGCAATTGCAAAAATTTACGCAAGACTGAGAAACTCAGAAGCCAGCAGATAACCCTTAAATCAACCGTAGTAACACGGTAACCTAAATATCACTCGTGAGGTACCTAAACCGCCCCTTCTCTCGGTTTCTCAAACCCTTCAGAAATCAAACGCTCCAAAAATTCCGTTTCACGAGCCTCGAGGAAGAAAACAAGAGGGAAACGCGAGAAGATCGAAGAACAAACGATACCGAAAGGAAACCAAAAAAGAAAAAAAAAGAAAACAGAAGAAAAGAGCAACAAAAGAAGAAACGTATGGTGACAAGGGGGTTGGCACGCGGCCCTTTTGTACGCAGTCATTTCCATTCAACTTCCGGAATTAACCGACTCGCCTCTCTTTACCAGCTGCTTAATTAACACCTTATTGTTATCGGAGGCCGAACTCCCTTTTCACTCATTCCCCTTTTACATTTCTTTTTCCACGTTGCTCAGAGGTAGCTTGTCGAAGCAGGGCCGGCCATTTCTCTCCGCTTCTTTTTTCCCTTTCCGCCACTCTCCCGTCGCGTGCCAGAGGGAGGAAGTTCGTTCCTTTTGTCCGCGACGTGTCGTTCGCAGAGGCCCTTCCCTTTTCAAGTAAAAGCGACTTTCCTTCCATTTTCCAACTCTTGCCTCGTCGATCGTGGTGCCCGCCGGTATCGACTATTATCCCCGATCATCCGCTCGATTCAGGGACGACAATGGCCGGTACAAAAGACGGCGACGATACCGATGAAAATGGCGAATCAATTATCAGTAATCGACGACCGTCTCGGTGGATGAGGGAAATATATTGATGAGCAAAAGAACCCAACAATTGTAGCAAAATGTCACCATATTCTATAGCGAAAGTTAGGCCTGGGACCTGGGAATGTTTATTCTAGCCTTCCACTTAAAAATTACGGTCGACGAATGTTTCATGCAGATACGGACAGTGAGTTTTAAGCGAGTGTTGAGTGAACGTAGTATCTAGTTCAGCGGCGACTATAGTGTCGAATAGTGTTAATCTTGTAATCACCGTTAAACGAAATTCTTAATTTTATCTTCAAACATCGACAATCCCTTTTATACCAAAATTCCTACAAAACTGAAACACACTTTCTAAAATTTTCGAAATTATTAACATTCTTTCGGATGTACTGTCTCTCATGGCCTTGTTGACTTTTATGTAGCACTGTATTGATTGAAATATGAATACAATGTTGTACATCCGAAAGAATGTTAATTGTTCCGTACCAGAATTTTCCGACCACGGTGTCAGTATCTCTTTACGAATACTAACTAGTTCAATGTTAACCGCCTTGTCTTAAAAGGATTGCTTTTATTTACACTATTACACTATTGTCTATATTATTATATTTCCTTTATTATGTGTTAGATTTGTACATTAATTGTGTGACGTTGTTGTCTCGATTGATTCCCTTTTTCGACTGACTGTCTCGTATCTTCCAAACGCTGGTCGACTGTCTTTTTTCTTGGAGTGTATGTTAGTGTGCGTGCGTGTGTGTGAGATGTAAGCGAGGCGTGGATGATGGTGTGTCACAGTGCATTAATAGTTTATAAATTTTAGAAAGTGTGTTGCTCATCACTGTAAGCCTCATTGGTTGATTTCATAAATCGAAATGTTAAGAATTATGTAGTCAGGCATAAAGTACTTTGACCAGGGACAAAGTACAAATCGACGAATATATATATATATATATATATATATATATATATATATATATATATATAAGCACGGCAAAAGGGACTCAAGGTTTTTAACCAGTATTGCAGCCAGCAATTGAAACGTTTCCTGCATCGATAAACCATTAAATTTAAATACGCGCGGTTACTCTGTCAAAGATCAAACGAACTGACAAATGGATACGTTTGAACAAACGCTTAGATGTTCAACTTCGTGTGTTACTATCGTAAAAGGTTTGCTTCCCTTCCACGTGTTACTTTTAACCAAATGCATCTGAATTACTGACAGGCTCAAATGAGTCTGTTGTAGTTTCCTTTACAATAAAACGAATGTCCAACTTCAAACGATAAATATCAAGTATCGAGACTTGTTATTGAATGGAGATAATCAATCAAATTTGAAACAATAAGGAGCAACAAATTTGAAACACGTGGACGACGAGAGGAAGAAGGAAGGATGATCGATGTCGCTGAAACAATAACGCCGTAAGAACAAGAACAAGAGTACAGAACGAAGAAAACAAAGATAGAGGAAAAGGATAACATCGACGGTGGAAGAATAAGTTTGAATGGGATCGATCATCAATTATCTGGAGGGCTGTCTGTAAAATAGCCGACAACTGTCGCTATCAAAGACAAGAGAGAGAGAGAGAGAGAGAGACGAACTAGACTAATCCTCTTTTCACCGACAGTAGTAGAAAACAAAACCGGGACGTGGATCAATGGCGGACAAGAGCGGGTGTGTTACGGCCGGTCGATCGATTCGGTGATTTCAACGAGAGCGCCATCGCTCCTCTGGTTAATCCGGTTGTTCCGTCACGGTGCGGAATTAATAGCACGGAATAAAATGTTCCGGCGTTATTCACCAAGGACAGGAGGACCGCAGCGCGTAATTAAATAGAAGACCGTTCGATCTGCTGTAGTACCGATCGTTTAATTTCGATTTATTGCCAGCCGTCGCCATCTTGAAACACGTTGGCCGCTGTTTCGGAGGGATTCCTCGATTTGTAAATTAGAAAATAGACGGAACCGAGCGATTTCGTTTCCTTTCTCTTTTTTTATTACTTTTGTCTCCAAATCGAGAGCGACATTGAATTTCTTGAATTAACCCTTCGAGTGCTTAGTGAAATTATTACGCCTATTGAAATGATATCAACGAATCATTGCTTGTTAAAATAATATCGAATTTAACAAATTAAGAGTGCGGTTTTTTTTATATGTACTTGCGCGATATATTTTTGATATTTTGTTAAATTTTGAATCTTCGTTTAAGTAGAGCAATTATTTCTGTGCAATATTCTAGCACACGCTAGACACTCAAAGGGTTGTTATTAAGGATAACATTGAATATTATTATGTTATAATAAGTATTATGTTGACTACGTGTTAATACTTTAAAATTAACATTGTGAACAAATATTAAGTTAACTGAATTTTGTTTCCTTTTTTTAGTCGTTCTCCCCATTTTACGAGAATATAAACATTTCACGTTGTGTAAATTCTCTCTGAGGTCTCGTCGGAGTTGGTTTTTAATAAATAGAAAAATGAAAAATCGCGAATAAAGTGAGATAAAGCAAAAATTGTAGAACCAATAATAATATATGTTAATTAAATACATCTAATTGAGAAAAAATGGAAAAAACAGAGAAAAAATTGTAGGAATTGACACAAAGAATAACATGAACGTGCGAGTATCTATCATAATTTATAGTCACATAAAACTAGAAGCTTCCGCCGTAGAGAAACGAAAAGAAGAAGCGAAGGAAATACGTAATTAATAATTATACAATTAACAATTACACAACCGTTTGGAGATACTTGTATAAATTCGCGGATCAAAGAAAAATTGGGGATCGATCTCTCCCTCGGTATATCGTTCCCACAAATTTCATTTGAAGCAAAACTAAAGAGCATCGAGAATTTTCTTTCGTGAACCTCTGCTTTTCGCCTTTCGTCTCCCTTTCTTTTCTCCTCACTGGCCGGCAGCGTTTCCCCGCGACTTTATTTTCTCGTGAAACCTCGCGCCCCGCGTTACTTTTTTAACGAGTGGCCGACGTATAAAGAGCTCGTTCCGCGAGAAGAGGGGGCGAAGCTTTTAGGAACGCGGGAATGATTCAAAAAGAAAAAAAAAAAAAAAAAAAAGACCGGTCTCTTGGCAGGATTTTTAGGAACGCCGGGCTGAATTCAAATTCGGATCAAGGTTAAATCTCCTTTCGGCGTAAAAGCGGGACAAAGTACTGACTGGAGGTGTTTCTGACTGCAGATGTTTATTTCTCGCGCGTCGGGATAAGACTGGATCTCCATTTGCCATATACTTCCGGCACGATCGACTTTGACACCGGTTAAAAAACGCAAAAGAACCGGGTTTCAACACATTGCGGACGGGGAACGCTTTTTTGCGTTGTAGAGGACACAGGCAACGTTATATATTAAATATTAATAATATAAATTAATAATAATAATACAAATTACATATAACTTATATTATGTATGTTATATATAATTATATATTATAATGTTATATAATTTTTCAAGAAGTAGGGAAATTGTTTCCTAACGTACCGCACCAAGAAACGTTGCTAGAGGTATTTTCATTTTATTTAATAAAATGCCTCTAAAATGAGAAATAATTAATAATTTTAGTCATTGATAAAATGATACACTTGTCAAATGCTATATTATTCTCTTGAACCTTTTCAATGATATATTAAATAACTCCAAAAATACGAGAAGATACAGGCTATTTGTTTATCAGAGCGTCCTCAGTGTGTTAATATAAGTATAAAATAAATACATACATAATAAATAGATTCTTAAATATTACTAAAAAGTATACAGTGATATTGAAGAATATTTTATCAATGTGAATTAAAGAAGTGCATATATGCATTGTACAAAGTTTCCCTGTTGATTCAAAAATGTGCGGACGCAATGTGTTCAGATTGGAGAAAGACAAATCTTGCTTGAAATTAAGATTTTTCTAAAAAAAAAAAAAAAAAAAAAGTTAGTAGACTGCGAATTTTGTAGGAAATCTGACGGTACAGAAATAAACGCAAAATGTATGAGAATATGTAAAATGTCAGAAGTAGAATGTTCATTCCAATATCAAGTTAGTCAAATGTCTATTTAATTAAAGTTGTAGAATAAAACGTTCTCGAAAATTATATTTCAAGTTTACACTTAACTTCTTGCGCTGAAACGACGTCGAGAATTTTTTGTTCCAAAATTGCAATATTTTCTCAGTTTTAAGTATATTTAAGTAAAACAAATAATAAATTTATTACTTTTCAATAAGTTTTATCGTCGTCGTCACCGACGAGTTCGAAAAGGTCGCTCGTTACGGTCCGCAATCAGTTGCCAGCGCAAGTGGTTAATATGAAATGTTGCTGGTATTTCTGCGAATTTCTGTTTAATAATTAACAAGACGAATTGAAATCGCAGAATTACGTGAATTATATTTCATGTCCTCAGTCATTGGAACGTACAAGTTCATACAGCATGAGATATTGTTAACGTATTGGTTGAAGAATGCTTTGATTTTCCTCTCTTAACGCTAAACTGAAAATTCGTTAAAACACTTCTCTAATACTGCTAATTACTCGTGTACAAATTCACCATCTTGCAATACAATGACGCAATGAGCAAAAGGCGTCGCGAGTCGCGTTTTCAATCGACGATGTGTTAGACAGATTGAGATGTACTAAACTTGAACGGTTCAATATTCATCGGTCTGCAGAATAGAAGAACGTATGGAAGGAGTTTGGAGGAACTTCGATCATTGTCCAATTTCTTCCGTGAGATCCTTTCACCCGTTCCACCACTCCTCCCGTCAGTTCCACCGCGAGCGTAATTATACCGCGTTAAGTCTCGAAGAATATCCCCAGAGCCATGGAACAGACGCGGGATAAGCAATTCAGATTATTCGGTCCTCTTTTTCTTTTTTTTCTCCTCTCTCGTTCGCCGTTAGGAAAGCGAGGAGAGACTGCTGGCGAAAGAGAGAGAAAGAGAGGCGTGGGGGGAGAGAAAAGATAAAGGAGCAGTCAGCGATTAACGTGGCCTCGTGCAAGAAGCGTGGAAATCCTCTCGTCGGAGGGTAAACTTTTTTAATTTCGAACATCCGCGGAAATTATCCGCTAACTTCTCGCGAAGGTTTACTACTGCCCATCACCACTCTCCGAAGCTCTGGACACGCCTCGGCCGCGGCAACGGTATTCAAATTAACCGGAAAGTTCGTCTCGGCTCTCTGTACGCTTTAATAGGTACAAGTCTACCGACGTGAAGAATGAAGTTTCCAGGAGGAGGCCGTAGTGTCCTAATGAAACGGCGGCAGATGGGGAAATACAGGTGAGTGTTTCCAAGGTTTTCGGCCGTCGAAACGTCGTAGGACGATTTTTCATCGTAATCGATGACGAAAGTGTAGTAGGCAGTGACACGTAAGAGGCAATGATGATGAAGTTACGAACGATGAATTAATCGATAAGATTCCTAGAATTTTTTTTTATAGATTAGACAGAGGCAAAGGAGTGTGTTGTGTTGCAGCTTTTCTTCCGAATTTTATGGTCCGTGAACTCCCTTATGGGGGGTGAACTTGCGGAAAAATCTTCAGTCGTAATTGTTGAAAAGTGGAGTTTTAAGTCAATTTAAATCAAAACCTTTTCCTCTTCTTAATGTATTATTATATTATGCATTATATCATTATTTGTATAATATTTGTACAATTATGTATTATATCATTATTATTTATTTCATAATTATATATTATATTATATTACTATTATTATTATTGTTGTTGAAAATTCGATTTTTAAACGGCGAGGATCTCAATTTTCCAAACTATTAAACATTATTATTTATTTAACAATAATATATTATATTATATTACTATTTTTATTGTAATGACGATTATTATTATTGTTGTTGAAAATTCGATTTTTAAGCGGCGTGAATCTCAATTTTCCAAACTATTAAACATTATTATTTATTTAACAATAATATATTATATTATATTATTATTTTTATTGTAATGACGATTATTATTATTGTTGTTGAAAATTCGATTTTTAAACTGCGAGGATCTCAATTTTCCGAACTATTAAACATTATTATTTATTTGACAATTACACGTTATATTATATTACTATTTCTATTGTAATGACGATTATTATTATTGTTGTTAAAAATTCGATTTTTAAACGGCGAGAATCTCAATTTTCCAAACTATTAAACATTTATTTATTTAACAATAATATATTATATTATATTACTATTTTTATTGTAATAACGATTATTATTATTGTTGTTGAAAATTCGATTTTTAAACGGTGAGAATTTCAATTTTCCTAACTATTAAACATTATTACTTATTTAACAATAATATATTATATTATATTATTATTTTTATTGTAATGACGATTATTATTATTGTTGTTGTTGAAAATTCGATTTTTAAGCGGCGAGAATCTCAATTTTCCAAACTATTAAACATTATTATTTATTTAACAATAATATATTATATTATATTACTATTTCTATTGTAATGACGATTATTATTATTATTGTTGAAAATTCGATTTTTAAACGGCGATAATCTCAATTTTCCAAACTATTAAACATTTATTTATTTAACAATAATATATTATATTATATTACTATTTTTATTGTAATGACGATTATTATTGTTGTTGTTGAAAATTCGATTTTTAAACGACGAGGATCTCAATTTTCCAAACTATTAAGCATTATTATTTAACGAATAATAATATATTATATTATATTACTATTTTTATTGTAATGATGATTATTGTTGTTGAAAATTCGATTTTTAAACTGCGAGAATCTCAATTTTCCAAACTATTAAACATTATTATTTATTTGACAATTACACGTTATATTATATTACTATTTCTATTGTAATGACGATTATTATTATTGTTGTTGAAAATTCGATTTTTAAACGACGAGGATCTCAATTTTCCAAACTATTAAACATTATTATTTAACGAATAATAATATATTATATTACTATTTTTATTGTAATGACGATTATTGTTGTTGAAAATTCGATTTTTAAACTGCGAGAATCTCAATTTTCCAAACTATTAAACATTATTATTTATTTGACAATTACACGTTATATTATATTACTATTTCTATTGTAATGACGATTATTATTATTGTTGTTGAAAATTCGATTTTTAAACGGCTAGAATCTCAATTTTCCAAACTCCTCGTTCTCCTTTCGCTATTAGTTCGCGAGGAGTAACTCCCTTTTGCAGCTCGTTGTAGCAATAACGAGGGCAACTCCTGCAGATTTACACCCTGCTTCCGGTGCGTATCGGTTTTCCTCTTCGCCCGATTCGAAGTCGAACGTACTGCGGCGGAAGCCACGGGTTCTCCCTTCCAAGCAAACAATACGATGGTTTATTCTAGGTGGAAGGCGGTCTGCTGCTTTTGGAAATTTATGAGCAAACCTCCGAATGAAACCGAATCGAATGGTCGACGCGCGACTCGGCTAGAAACTTCAATTCGTTCGTCAAGATTTTTACGTCAGCGTCGATTCACTGTTGCTCTCTCTTTCTCCTTGGTTTTTCGCTCTTTAGGCCAGCGATCGTGGAAATCACGCGCTTAAAATCTTTCGAATTCACTCGCACTGCAAAGTCGTCGATTTTTATTGTTTACCATTCTCGTATTTTTTTTTTTTTTTTATCCCTCGAATGCTCACGACTTTTACAGTTATGGTTTCTTTGGGCTTCTTCAAGTTGCGTAGCATTTGCAGTAATGGGATTCTAGTTGTATTTGAATCGCTTAGTACGAATGTAAATTGTCGAGTAACAGTCGGAAAAGCAGAGTCGTAGTGAAAGAGATTGCTCTTGCTTTTAGTTTTTAATTTCTGTTTGATATTTGCAATTGTAAATTAATTCGAAGAGCTTGTATCGAAAGAAAATTACAAGTACAAGATTGCGGATTTTTGTTTATTTAGAGTGCAAAATTGCAGAGAAAACAGTCGAATTACAGTGCTCTTTGTATAATATATAATATAAAATATATATTCTCAGAAATATGATTTCACATTTTTTCAAAAATCCACAATTGCAAGAAATAATTAAAATAATTGAATCGTAAGCTTGCGCTGGAAGATCCGAAGATCTTTTTCTGCAAGTTAATGGCTTAGAGATCAATCAATGTGGATTACATTTTATTAAAATTTTGTATAATATTTTACTCTAGCTACCAGAATGTATTGTCATCCAGAAAATTGAAAAATTTGACGAACATTTCGTTTTCATTCAGAATTGCTCTATTATGGTTCCGTTAAGCGTTATTGCAATTAATTACTCTTAAAGAATCTCCTTAATTTCTCAAACAGTATCGTCGAGTTCTATATGAAATTTCCTGTATCTCTTCTGTATTTACAGCTTCGAATCTTACATTTCCCCATGATAAAGCTCAGCGAAGTCCAGTTAAACGAGTAATCCCAAAATATACTAATTGTCAAAATTGCGAATTTTCCTGTCCATCAAAAGTTCATTTTCCTTTCATTGATGTGCTGTCTCTTTTAAATCACTTATCGTTGGCACTTATGAGTTTTATTATTCAAAAGGTGGGTGGGCGTGGGAACGATTAATTCACTGGGCCACTTTCGTTACACCTGCGCTAAAGATCCATACTTGTTTCCTTTTCACCCACTTCAACCACTTAGCGAGATAACCTTCCAGGCAATTTCCAGCAGTTTTACAATCGGCTACTAAGCAAAACCGATTGTTTCATCCCCCATTTGCATTCGACCGGGCGCGGATAAAACGCTTCGCAGGATGAAACTCGCGAAGGATCAATCCTTTCGCAAACGAGCTCTTTTATCTCGTAAACGATTAATTCACGAGCCACTACCGTTACACGTTCGCCATTGTTATTATCCTCTCGAGTGATACTCGGGCGAGTTGTAAAATATCGTTGCGTTTAATGATCCATAGCGTTTAATCCCCGTCCCGATGATATATATTTCTCTTAGGTTCAATTTTTCTTCGCGTACATCAATGATTGATATCGTTGCGTTTAATTGTGGAATTTTTTGAGAACGGATCTCGTCACGAGCGACGAAAAATTAGAACTCAACGATTTTAATATTCTACTGGCATTTTATTATGTTAGAATTAATAATTCTATGTATAATCCCATGCATTGGAATTGATGATGAATAATTAATGTTGAGTGATAAATTAAAAATTAATAATCCTGTGCGCTCTATACGTTAGAATTAATAATTCTGCACACTAAATAAAGAGTGAAAAATTAATGATTCTATACACAATTAATTAAGGTATTAACGTATCAAAATAACGTGCATCAAGAGTATAATGATCCCAATGAATATGTCGGAAATATTTTAATTTGAAGTGTAATTAAAAGTTTAAATTATTTTAATTTCATTATTTTATACTTTGTATACGTTACCATAGTTATCTATATTTATTCGACTCTTTATGCTAATATATTTTCGCGTTTGCGCATCTTCATTTGGCAGTTTTGAAATCTCAGAACAATTCTCTCGATTATTTATATTTCCCTTGTAATTACTGTTGTCCATAATTATTTATTCCTTATTTTTATACGAATTCTTCCATTTGATTCGTTTATTTAAATCTATTATTTAACCAACGGTTCTTTTATTCAGACTCGACGTAACATTCGCATTAAACGTCAACTCTCGTCATTGAATTTTTTTTCACTCGATCGTAAGTACAGTGCCGCTTCTCAATGAGTAACACATACAGATTTCTTTGAAAGAGATCATGGGGAGAGGGAGGGACACTTTGATAAGAGAAATTGACCCATTTCCACTTTCGTAGTTCCCCTGAATCTCTTGAATATTTTAGATCGTGACGTGGCCGTAACTTCTCGGTTCAATTTTTTTCTTTCTCTTTCTTCCCCCCTCTCTCTCTCTCTCTCTGTCTTTTTTTCAGTCCAAAGTTACTTCGAATCTGTGGAATTCGCCAGACGTGGCAAATGAACCGTTTGACCTCAAAAAATTCGGATCATAAAAAAGATTCATCTTTACACAACAGTGATCACGAAACAGCAGAAATGTATAGTACAAAGAACAGTGGAAAGTTTTTGAAGAAATTTGTAATTAGAGAAAGAAACATAAAACGTGCAAAGTGTTATCAAGAATACACTAATACTTCTATCACTAACAAATTTGGATTGGTGATATTTTTGTTATAATTAAAAAATTGATAGTTTTAAAATTGACAGTAATCGCTCGAAAATTTGGGTTGGTGATATTTTTACTATAATTAATAAGTTTATAGTTTTAAAATTTGGGTTAGTGATATTTTTGCTATAATTAAAAAATTGATAGTTTTAAAATTGACAGTAATCGCTCAAAAATTTGCATTGGTGATATTTTTGCTCTAATTAATAAGTTGATAGTTTTAAAATTGACAGTAATCGCTCAAAAATTAGGGTTGGTAATAGTTTTGCTTTAATTAATAAATTGATAGTTTTAAAATTGACAGTAATCGCTCAAAAATTTACATTAGTGATATTTTTGTTATAATTAAAATATTGATAGTTTTAAAATTGACAGTAATCGCTCAAAACTTTGGATTGGTGATATTTTTACTATAATTAATAAGTTGGTAGTTTTAAAATTGACAGTAATCGCTCAAAAATTTGCATTAGTGATATTTTTACTATAATTAATGAGTTGATAGTTTTAAAATTGATAGTAATCGCTCAAAAATTAGGGTTGGTGACAGTTTTGCTATAATTAATAAGTTGATAGTTTCAAAATTAACAGTTATCAGTCAAAAATTGTTCTATTGATATACTCGTGTCATTTGACGTCGTTTATTGTTACATTATCAATGAAATGATTAATTAAATGCAATTTTGCATCGTTTAAGTACTATTGTGAGCAAGTAAACCGCGTTTACCTTCAAAATTAAAATCAATAAATTAATACGATTTTTATAATTAGATAATTATTCTAAAAAGTCGTTTATATCTCTGAGAGAAAATTTTTCATTTCTTGAACATTAACATTTTCAAAGTTGCCTCGAAAATTAATATTCATAAATTTATATAGTTGTTACAGTCACAGAATTGCTCTCAAAAACCTTGTATCTCGAAGAAATTCAAACGTTGTCCAATTCCTTTGAGCATCAGTATCTTTGAAACAACCACCCTCCGAAGTCACTTACAAAATAAAAATAATCGATTAACAAGTTCACAAATTTTATCACGTAATTATAATTATTCTAAATTATTCCTAGCCCAGATACCATTTGCATTTCCACACGAATCAACGGAGAATGTTACGATTCTCAGCTTTCATATTTATCAATTTCCCGGGAAGAAGAGACAACAGGAGCAGAGAGAGAGAGAAAGAAGGGGGGAGAAATTGCATAAGTTCGCCAAGCTGGATAGAAACCTGTATATCGATCGCTGGTATAATGTTGTGCACGGCGACTGACTTATTGACAAAGTGATAGAACCGAGACCTAAGGGGGTGGCTCGAGGGTGCTGGCGTCGAGGGGGTCGCGCCAGCGTAACCATACCCTCTCCGGAGTTCCGCGGAATTATTTCGCGGATCTTCGTTTCCTCTGTCGACGACGAGCATCCTCTACCACGACTTTCTTTCACGACTGAAGAGCCCGAGGAATTAAGTCGAGGGAATTTCCATCGGCTGATATTCGATTTAGAAATTAACGGGACGAGTTCCGATTGCTTCTGTTAATTTAATTAACGGGAACCTCAGTCGTGACAAACATCGTGGAAAACGAGAGTTTGCACGAGAGATACAACGCTCGAGAAAAATCTCTTTTCTTTTTTTTATCGAACTTGGTTTTATAATCAGTCGAAAATAGATTTCGGTGAAAGGATCAATGTTAATGTCAGTTCTAATGGAATTTTGAGGGAAGAGTTTTTATAAAAACTTGGACACTTTGTACAGAAATTTGTGTGTGTGTGTGTGTGTTAGTCGTACATTTAAAAATGCAATTTACAAATTGTATAAATGTATGTAAATTGTACAAATGAATTAGAAAATAACTGTATTATAAATCGTTTGATCTTGCACACGCGTGCAATTTCTTATACTATTAATAAATAAATGCTACGTTATAAATTTATAAATCCACGTACACAATTTAAACGTAATCAATTAGATTTGCAATACTTGTACTTGTTACTTGTGACACGTATAATGTGCAACGAATGAAGTGACGAACAAGCTTCTGAAAAGGGATTATTTCGGTCGTAGAACGCTCCACCAATATTTTCTTATTATTTTACATGCATTTCTGTATCATTTTCGTATCTTTGTGTTCCCTGTACATACACAAACGTCCACAATCGCGTAATTATCTGGATAAAAGTACACAGATGCGAAAGAGTAGTTGAAAACGACAGAAACAATTCCTGTTGGAGGATTCAATAGTAATTAGTTCTTAACGTCCCAACCCTCTCTTGGAAACCCTTCTCTCCTCTCTCTCTCTCTCTCTCTCTCTCGAGTTACCAGCTCCCCAAACGAGTTACCATTCAGAATATCCTTCCAAAACCTCGCTCGACCCTCCTAAACCGCCCAGAAACACCGCTATCGTTCCAAACCCACCCCGATCCACTTCCCAAAATTCCTTTCAAACACCCGGGTCACTTCTCACCCATGCAAACTCCATTGTGCGCGAGCCTGTCCTCGAGAACTAGTTCCAGGGGAATTTCAAAGATCTCTCCACGTATATACGCGTTAGCGTTTTGTACTGTTAATGCGACGACGACTCTTTGATTCAGACTATAACGTGTAGAAGTGTTTTTTTTTTTAAACCTCTTGCGCTGGAATGACGTGCCACGCACGTCGTTTTTAGTTCCAAAGTTGTAATATTTTCTCGGTTTGAGGTAAGTTTAAGTGAAACAAAATAGCGGCAGAGCGAATAATAAATTTACTACCTCTCGATAATTTCTATCCAGTGATGTCGTACCGAGCAGTTCAATGAGAAAGCGACGAATTATTGCACACGGTTTGGTCACTCGTTATGGTCCGCGAACCAGTTACCAGCGCAAGGGGTTAAAAATGTCACTGTTTACGAGAAAGAAAAAAATATTATCGAGTCCTCGTGAACTTTTAACCATGAACTCTATCAAATCTAGAACTGCTGAAACCAAAAATGACATTGTAAAAGTTCAACGAAAAAATCTCAAAATTCGAATAAAATCGAATAGAAGTGATTCTGACTAAAATTCCAACTCTGATTAATTAAAATCGTCAGCAACCCTTCCAACATTGCTTTCTAATGATACAAATAATACAGTTCGTTTGTTCTTTTTTTTTTCTAATATTAATCTGTACTTCATCTAATTATCTATCATCTATCATCTGTGAAACAAGTTCTTTTAGTAACATACTGAATATATCAAATGATCGTTGTTTAAAATGTTTCGAATAAAAATACTGAATAATTGTTGTCTGACGATATAAATTTCGATTTTACATCTTTCTCGGTGTCGGCTAATCTTTCTAGTTAAATTGAATCAAAGTTAGGCTCTTGCACGTCGAGAATTTTTGCAATGTTTCCTCAGTTTTAAGTATATTTAAAAATAACTCAGGCAAAATAAATAATAAATTTACTACTTCTCGATAATTTCTATCCAGTGATATCGTACCGATGAGTTCAAAGAGAAAGCGACGAGTTATTGTATAATGGTTTGGTCACTCGTTATGGTCCGCAATCAGTTGCCAGGCGCAAAGACAATTCTCTCTGGCACAATTGGCTGGTTGCAAATTGTAGATTATGGATTGATCACAGCGATTCTACGTTCAATTATATTTTGCATGAACTAGGGATATTTAAATATCTCTTGACCTACAAACCTTCATTTCTTTCATCATCAAAATTATTACTGCAAGGGAATATTTATGCAGTTCGAGATTTACAATTTGTTAGAAATTTCAGGATAACGTGTATTAAAATTCAACTGTTCAAATGTTTCTCAACAGTTTCCTACATATACATTCTATGATGAGCTCAAACAATGAATCCTAAAAGTCCAATTATTCTTAAATTTCCAAAAATTTCTTTCTCTCCTCCTTCATTTATAATAATGAAATTTGTGAAATTAATCGAAATTCTGGTAAAATTAAAATATAAACTTCTGGATGTCCAAAAAATCAAAATAAACGTTGGTATAAAATTGGATCTCCATCTCCTATTGGATCAAACAAAGATGTATTAAAATTACGATCAAATAATAATATTGTAATTGCTCCTGCTAATACTGGTAAAGATAAAATTAACAAAATTACAGTAATTGAAATTGATTATGAAAATAAATTAATTCGATCATGTAATTTAAAGAAAAATTTTTTGTTATAAAGATTGTTACGATAAAATTTAAAGATTCTAAAATTGATGAAATTCCTGTTGTGTGAATTGAAAACAATTGTAAAATCAATTGATGGAGACGAACGATATAAATATAATGCTAATGGTGGATGTATAATTCATCCAGTTCCTGTATTTGGAAAAAATAAATTATTTAGTGATAATAACAATAAAGATGGTGGAAGTAATCAGAATCTAATATTATTTATTCGTGGAAATGCTATATCTGGAGATGTTAATATTAGTGGAATTGAAAAATTTCCAAATCCTCCAACTATAATTGAATTATAAATTTGATCATTATTACTTATATATTCCTGGTCTATTAAATTCTACTCTCCATCAACTTAAACAAACTGTCACCCAAGTAAAAAGAAAAAAAAAAAACGTACAAAATATTAGAAAATCTCTGTCGCGTTTCGAACTATGGTTTGAAATACGGTTTTCAAAGTCCCTCCCTTCCTTGGGTTGACCCACTAAAAACTTTCTGCAACGACACGAGATCGTCTGGATCCTCGCCGAAGAAAGGCGAACACAGCAGAGGGCTAAATGTTAAAGCCGTGAGCGAAGTTTCAGTCGGAGCTTGCCAAGGAGCTGGTTGTGATATCATTACCTCCGCGAGTCTAAATTCTGGTACACACGAGCGTATGGAGGAACATGATACGCCGACTTGACACGGGACTCGTCTTATGAAACGTCGCCTATCGCAACCTCGGATAAGTGCAATATACCGGCGTCGGTGTCTTCCACGTCGGTGGAACAGTACAATGTCGTTCACGTTAAGATTTCGTTCTACTCTCGCAGTTTGTGAATCGAGTATATCAGTTCTCGAAGGTGGTGGCAGCTTGTCTTTTAACTTGAACGCGTGTTTCATGCATGTTTCATACTAGCCCTGGCAAAAAGTTTTCGATCGAACGCAAGCGAACAAATTTAAAATCGTGTGCGAGAACCCAGCTGAAATCACTAATTTCAACTGATTTTAATTATAACAACTACATTGATATTTTTTAATACTTTGAAATACTTGAAAGTTTTGTACTTGAAAGATGTGTCCATGTTCTTCAACACTTTCGAATGTTTGCGTTTGATCGAAAACTTTTTGTCAAAGATAATATTTATGACTAGCAGACTGCGGTCATTTGTAATTATGATTGAAATTTTTGTGAAGACAGAACGTAAACAGAAGATGATCTTGTTATATTTATTACATTTATTACATTTACATATTTTGTTGTAATATTTATTTGTTAGTATATTTTTAGTATATGAGTATATATTAGTGATATATTAGTATACTTTTAGTATATTAGCTTAATATATTAGTAATATATTAGTATATTAGTTTAATATATTAGTATATTTTTAGTATATTATTTTGATATATTACTATATTTTTAGCATATTAGTTTAATATATTAGTATATTTTTAGTACATTAGTTTAATATATTAGTATATATTAGTATATTTTTGTTATAGTATTTATTTATTATAGGTATGTTATTTATTTTATTACAGTAAGCAATAATAGTAATATTATATTATTGCTATTTATACTATTACGTAGCATATTATTATTCAAATATTATAAATTATAATATTATAAATTATAAATAGTAATATTATATTATTACTATTATACTTATTACAGTAAGTAATAATAGTAATATTATATTATTGCTATTTATATTATTACATAGCATATTATTCAAATAGTAATATTGTATTATTACTATTATACTTATTACAGTAAGTAATAATAGTAATATAGTATAATAATAGTAATAATAGTAATATATTATTACAGTAAGTAATAATAGTAGTATTACATTTATTACCGAATATTATAACGAGCAGCGTGCTTTGAATATTTTATATGTTAATAATTTATTGTGATTAATTCACAGTTAATTTGTAATTTCAGTTAAATGCAATAGACAGCTTTAAAAATATGTTTGTGTGTGTGTGTGTGTGCGCGCGCGTGTGTAACGCACGACGAGCAAAAATATATACATAAATCCAAGACAAAGCAAAAAATATTCGTTATAACGTTTCAAAATTCATGGAGAGATTATACGTGAGACAATAGGATCTATTTAAATGTTCACAAATTGGACTGCAACGGTACTCGTGTTAATATTTAATCTGTAACATTGCCACAATTACATTATAATAAACGTATGGCAGTATAAATGTAACGAGATTTTAATACACGATGCGCGATGAAATAACGCGTTACAGAGGCGAGCAGTTATGGAAATACGATAAAAATCATCATTATTCCCCTGTTTTAATATTCATTCCGACAAAATATCCATCCACCATAATTTCTTCTTGAAATTTCTGCATATTAATTCACGTTTCATAGAGTTGTTCGCTGGCCGACGTTTTTACCTCGCAGTCATTAAAATACAATCAAAATTCACCCTCTCTTCGTTCCAGCATTTCCCGCGGGAATTCAATTAACCGAAAATACTTACTTTTAATGTCAATCCCGCGCAATATTATTTTTCCCTTTTCCGCTGTCGCTCGTTTACACGAAGCGAAATGAAATTTTCTAAATAAAACAATTGTACGAACGACCGATGTTATTTGAAAAGAAAGGAAAATGCCTCGAGTTTGAACGTTGTTGGAGTATCGAATATCATACGTGTAATTGTTATCTAATACTTTGATAACTACACCTGTTAATTTCATGCTTTAAGCATGTTAAGTAATGTTGAAATTTTGAATTTTCTTCTAATTATGAATTGCAAATTCACAGTTTTTGTTTTCTTTTTCTGTTGCAGGTAAGACGATCGCAAAAGTTATATATCAGGTTTATCAAATTTGGAGTGACCAGAAACAACGAAAGGTATACAAAAAAAAAAGATATAAATCAAAGAAACAAGTAATCTTTCATCTGTAATGTCTCGAAAATTTATAAAATTTCGAATTATTGGTCATTTTCAACTGTTCTGTGTTAATTCTGTGCCACGAAATGTTGAAAAATGAGATTTTCAACGGTTATATGTCTCTTTGAATGATAAATGAGAATTTAAAAGATTATAAAATCTCGTTTCTTCCCACCAAGTTTTTTTCAATAAAACATTAAAGCAGAAGAAAGAACTAATTTTATTAATTTTAAATTAAATTTAAGAACTCGAGCATGATTTTTTCGTTGCGTTTTAAAAATTATTTCTTTCAGGTGTTGAAAGAAATATGTAATAAAAAAATTACGTTGAAAATTAAATTTATTTCAATGGAAAGTGACTTTTGGCACATCCTATATAGAAAATAGAACAGTAACAACGGCAATATTGATTAGGAAAATTCTGTTACAGTGTTCTCGCGACGCTATTACTCTTGCACTCTCTCAATTTTTATAACTCAAACGAAAACAAAAAAATATGTCAGTGCTATATTTTACAAGATTATCAAAAAATATAATTCTGTATCGAGTTATCCTTGGATCCTCTTTCCAAATTCAACATCGCACAAAAATGTCCATGGACGTTGCTTCGCGCGTAGTTAAACGCTTTTATATCGTTACAATTAATTTCGAAACCACGCGTTATTTATCACGTTCGAAATGCCAATTATAATTCCCAGAAACGTTTCTCTAACTGCCGCCTCCTGCCCACCTCGGTAACACTCCCCACTTATTGCTCGTCATTAACGAACACACGGCCCCAACAGCCGCATAATTCACAAGTACGGTAATCTAAATTGTTTCGAAAGCGTTGCGTACGCTTTTGTCATCACCGACACAGTGTCGCAATCGGCCGATTTTAGTTTCGGTGCTTGCAACCAACCGCCATTTCGTGCTCGTTTCACGAGCTTTCGACCACCAAATAGCCACTAAATCGCTCGTTTTCCCCTTGGAAAATTGCGACATTTTCCGCGCTATTAATGTATCTCTGCTGCTGTTTCGTATGAAAAAAAAAAAAAAAAAAAAAAAGAAAAGAAAAATCATCGATCTTACGTGCATTTCGAGATATTTTAATTTTGGAATTTCAATTAAATCGGCATTAGAACTTTTAATTAATTGGAACTTTAGTTAGAATCACTGGCTTCCGTTCGACTTTATTTGGATATTCGAGAGATTTGATAGATTTCATGGTTAAAAGTTTATGAGGACTCGATAATATATATATATATATATATATATTTTTTTTTTATTTTTTATTTATAATATATATATATATTTTTTTTTCGTAAACAACTTGCGCTGGCAACAATGGTTCCATAACGAATGACCGGACCGTATACAATAATTCGTCGATTTCTTTTTCTTTTGAACTCGTCACTGGATAGAAATTATCAAGAGATAATGAACTTATCATCTGTTTCGTCTCGGTGAAATTGATCAAGCTGAAAATTTTCTGTTAAACTTTTAATAAGAAAATGAAATCCCTACAATACTGAAAAATGTATCTTTTAATTTTTTTAAATACTCAAATATTTTCTGAAAGATATTTTTCCAAGATATTGTACACCTGTAACGTTGATAATCATTGCAATCATTTAACACAAGTGAAAGTAACGATAATAGAGCTCGTATGTTATCGTAATCTTCTCTGAATGCTCTATAAAGATTTGTACACATAGTGAGATATGTTACGCGATTTAAATATACTTAAAACCGAGAAAATATTGCAACTTGGGACGAAAAATTCTCGACTTTTTCGAAACATCATCGAAACAAGATAAATGAAAGCTTCGTTCGAAGATTTTTCTCAATGATGAAAATATTGATTCAAAATTATTTTAAACAATCGATTCACCTCGAAGGGGGAAAAAAAATTCGTCGTTACTTGAAAGAATAAAACAAAACTGGAAGTACTAGCTTTTCCGGAGGGAGTGAGGGGGAAGAACTTAAAACAGGCAGAATTCACAATCAGCTGCCGACCAATTTATAGCTTCTGGCAATTCCCTCGGCAAGCAAAGAGAAAAGAAACACCGTGGATGATCTTCAACTTAGCTGGAACTCACCATCGCAATTTTCCATCTCTGTTTCGTCGAAATCCCGAATTTCTCCACCGCCGTCTGCGTCCCCGCGAAACTCAATTTTTTCCTTCTCTCGCCTTCCGCTCACTTTTAAAACTTCTTCCTCCTCCTCCTCCCTCCTCCCCCTCGCCCTCAGCCATTCCCTCGCTCACCCCCTTGGAGTCGCTTTATTCGCGCGACAAAACTTCTCGCATACATACATCTCCAACGAGGGCAGAGAGATCGAAGGAAAAGAAAGAAAAAGAAAGAAAGAAGAAGGAAAGAGAGAAATCCTGCTAAATCGCGATCGTGCAGAAGCGTTTAGCCGTTTTGTTGTTGCAACTATTGTTCGCCGAGATTCTGGATATCCGCAGCGACGAGATGGAATTTCAGCAGCGAGAAGGATATTTACAAGGGAGTTACACGAGGAGGGAGGGAACTAAAGTCGTCAAAGTGCGAAACTTAGGAGAGAATTACCTTGAGTGCAAGGAAACAGGGAAAAGTATAATATGAATGCGACACGGGGGGGTCGAGTTCTGTTCGTACGGTTCGCGGATAATAATTCAAATCTCTGAAAGCGCGAAAAATTATGCTGAAGATAAAAAATATCGCGATACCCGTGGGGGGATTTAGCAACAAATAAAATTAGAATGGCAACGCACGGCGGTAGAAAACAGCGGTGAAAATGTTGGAAAGGAAAAAAGAGTCGGAGCAGTGAAGCAATTCTGTTGAAACCAAAACTAGAATAATATTACAATGTAGAAACTGCATTTAAACAATTGTAAATTCAACGTTGCAAAGCTCTGAAATAAAATGTTTCTTGCAATTTCTGTTTAGGTGTTTCGTTTCTTTAGCTACGCGCGTGGAAGCTTCAAGAAAGGAGTAAAAAACGAAAGTTCAACGATCGTAAGCTCGCAGTGGAATCGATGGTCGTTGCAGTGTGAATTGTCGCGCGATTAGCAGAAATTCTAACGATCCTTGCAATTAATAACGTATGGTATAATGTTTGCTTGATAAGTTTACCATTTCCGGGGGGAAGTTTGGCCGCTGCTGGAGACACCGAGAAATATGAGACACTGTGTGCGCGCTCTGAATTGTAAATTAATCGATTTTGGGTAACCGGTAGTGTATACCCGGCGTCCAAATATTTGTGAAGCGAATAAACGAATGCATTCGTCGAGTTTTCGCAGAACTTTCGAAAGGGTGAAATTTCGGCGGAGAATCATTTTGAAATATTCACTACGTTTGTTTAAATACAATTCCAATGTTTCTTGGAAGATTTCTTGTGGAAGCTTTGGTAGATAAATGATTATTCTTTTGTTGAATGTTACACCTGCACGAATATCATAATTTCGCGAGAATTTTCTGAGTGTTCGTTACTTGTTCTTTTAATTCTCGCAAAAATTATTATTCGTCTGTATGAAGAGGCAGTATGATAAGTTTTGTATTTTTATTAAATTTATTATTCATTACTGTGGAGATAATTGTGATAATAGAACAACGAATAACACTCACGAATCGGTTTTTCAATTCGCTCAACTCTGGTCAGTTTTAAAAAAGAAATGCGCCCCATGCCTACTCGCATCATATTTTATCATATTTCTAACAAACAGGCTATCTGTTATATTTAAACATAACTACAGATTAATTACAATAACCGACAGTACATTACTGATCAATTTTTATTGTTTATCACATTTTATATCTATTGATATTTTTTAATTCTTTCCTATTCCATCTCATTTTTATTCGCACAAAGACCGGCAGTCTTTCTTTCAATAGTCGTGGAAGTGATAAATAATCGGAAATAATCGGGGTGGAACTTACTGCGAGCGATCGTTCAATCAACAGAGCGCAAATTAATGATTATTTCTCTAATCAATTGGCGTTTGTATGAATTCGCGCGTGATTTATAACGTTGGAATCCGGCGCCACCCTCCGCCCCCTCCCCCCTTAAAGCGTAACAAATCGCGCGCACGCAATCGCGTAAGTGGCGAGCGAGCCAGGACGATAAATTAATCAAGTATCTCCGACACGCGAGGACCTCAACTTCCGTCGCTTGGGCCGGAAACCCGCGTAGAAACAGCCGGAGTGAGCGAAAAGGATCGATCTGACCACTTGCCAATTTCCAAACTGTACGAGACAGCTTGGTTATCGCGAAGAAACTGTGAAGAGGGATTGAAATAAATGCACAAAGTGTCCCGCACACTTTGTCAGTGTGCTTTTACTTTACAGGTGAAAATAAGACTGAAATATCGTGCGACATAAAAGTCCGTGTTCACGATGCGAGGTCAGTCACTTTTGAAAATTTAAAATGATTCATGCGTGAAACTTTGCTCGGTTTCGTTATTTTACGATAGTCTGTCATAAATTTCGCGAGTCGGTTTATATCTTCTAGTCTAGACAATTACCTAGTGGGCCAAAAACGAACGAAAGGTGAGGTCGATAAAAGAGACGAAGGAGCCAGAAACTAAAAATACAGGGAATATCTTTTCGGAGCGTGGAACAAGAAAGAAAGGAAATATAAAAATTAAGGATCTGACGGATGAAAGGGGGGAGGGATTCGTGAGGTGAATAGAGAGAAAGTCGGATAATAAAGTAAAAAGAATGGAGATACAGAGGAAAATGTGGCGACATAAAGGAAAGAAAAGATAGGGGATGAAAAGGTGTTAGGTCACAGACACTGTGTTTACCGCGTCCAACGCTTGGAAAAAATATGAAGCTTGTGAAACGTTTTTCAGGGGGGAAAAGAATGTTTGAACATGTAGAGACTTTTTGTAGTTTTTTTTTTTTTTTTCAACTTTGGAATGAAATGCAACAAAATTTTTTAACGTCGGATTACCTCGAAACATCAATACTGGGACAACGAAATTTAAGAAGAAGTTTTCGAAGTCCTCGAAGAAGTTTTCGTTTATTAAAAAATGTTAAAGGATAATCGTGAAACGTGAAATTTGAAAAAAAAAAAAAAAAAAGAAACATATTTCGGTACGAAGCAGGAAATTTTTTCGACAAAATGGTTGGATATCAATATTATTTGTTCTTTGTTGTAACAAGAGTTGAATTCCTGATGATAGGAAAAAAGAAAAGATTGATTTGCAAAAGACTCGGAGAAAACAGAAAATACATAGACCACGAACTGTTTTGATGTTCAAAAAGAATGATTGATGATATGGATGCTTCAGGATATTTTTTCAAGCGCGTCCAGAAAAAGGTAATAAAGAAAATTTAAACCGATATTATTGCGTAATCAGACAAAAGTTAAAAAAATCTCGAAATATTAACGTGAAACATTACACGATTCCCCAAAACTGAAGAAGTTTAATAAATCGGGAAATAGGAAACGATCCAACGGATCTTCGATCAAACGAAGCACCCCTTATCTCGTTTCTTATTGCCTCGTAAGGAGCCAAAGATGAACGATGCCGGCAATTTTCGTGATTATTCACGATCGTATTATTTACAAATACATCATTTATACGTTGCTCCGATGCAACTTAAATACGACGAAGAGTACTGCTGAGCTATAACTGGATTTTGGCCCGACTTTGGTCGTACAAAGTGGACGAAGCATCGTCTTCTCTTGGCTGAGATTTTCTTGGCTTCATCCTCGCGTCTGGCCCCATTGAAACGATGGGAGCGACAACGTCTGGAATACATTGCGATAATAATTGCCTCCTTCCCCTGGAGGATTTTCGTATCTACCAGGAGGACAATTTTCGTCGTCCTCCTTATCCCGAAATTGGAAGAGTGCGTCCGAGTCAAAGAAACAAATATTTTCGGCTAACGCCGCGTCCTTGTAAGTAAATTGAGAGAAGTTTGTGGAATTCAATGAAAGGAGCCTTTGTTGGAACTTTTCGGGATGCATACTTGTTAATTTAATGACGAGAGAGAGAGAGAGAGACTCGGTGAAAGAGAAATGCATGTAAAATTTCAACCAAAAATTGTTTTTAATTATACCCTTATTCTACAAAATATCATCTTATTTCATTGTCTCGTTATCGATATTTTAAGATCAATTAACTTTGAAGAACAAATGAAAAATTTAATGTGATTCCTTACTTGTTAATTAGTTACTTATGGTTGTTTGTTTTTAATTGTACCCTTATTCTACAAAATATCATCTTATTTCATTGTCTCGTTATCGATATTTTAAGATCAATTAACTTTGAAGAACAAATGAAAAATTTAATGTGATTCCTTACTTGTTAATTAGTTACTTATGGTTGTTTGTTTTTAATTGTACCCTTATTCTACAAAATATCATCTTATTTCATTGTCTCGTTATCGATATTTTAAGTGACTTGTTACTTGTCAGTTAGTTAGTTACTTATGGTTGTTTATTTCTAATTAAAAACGAGTGTTTAGTAGCTCGATGTTGGGAATAGACTAAAGTTGAAGATCAAATTAAAGTTAAAGAAGAAAAAGCGGAAGACACTGATTCTAATTCGAATGAATACCACTGGTTATTTATTCGAATAAGAAGCATGCGAAGAATATAATTCAATTTTTAAAGTGTACACTTAATAAAAGAAGTGTGCATCCATATTTAAATTGAAGAAGTAGAAAGAACAAAATTAGAAAAAAAGTAGAAAGTAGAAGATATTTATTGCTTATTTATTGTTTATTCGATCTAAAGAGTCATCGTGGTATATTTTTAAAATCTATACATGTTCATCGCGCTAAAAAATAAAATTGGACGAAAAAAAGGAAAGGAAATTTAATGTTCGACGATTTGTTGCCCGAAATAAAAATCGTCGAAAATAGATGTACCGCTGATATTTAATGTTAAAATGAAAAATAAAAGTACAAGAAGCATGACGATCAATACGTATGTAACTGTTATTTATTCAGGTCGTTAGCATTAAGGATTATTGGAATGTCCACGATATCACAAAGAGATTGCTGTTTACAGGATATTGGATTTCTGTCGTGAAAGCAGTAACTTTTTGGTATCCTTTGAAAGCATCTGTTCCCTGAGATCGATAACTTTCCTTCAGCGTTATCTTTCTCACTTTGTGTCGAGCATTTTCTTTTGTCTTTGACTCGCGGCCATTCGCGAAATTATACGTGGATGTAAATATATTGTCCAATAATTAATAATATTCGAGAAACGTCAGAAGCAACTTTCCTTGTTAAACATTTAGAGAAAGAAATATTCTCCGTTCAAATGGGAACGAATGATATTTAACTTGACAATACATACACCAAAATGGAAAAATTCTTTCCACGGAAAAATGGTTTCTCGTAAAAAAAAAGTAAAAAGAAAAAGAAATGAAGTGAATCGTAATCAAATCTCGAAACGTTCAACAACAGGAACAGTTTCAAACGTAGCGTACCGAGAAAAAGAGGCATGAAAATGATTAATTATTATTGATGCATCGCGGTAATGAAATTAATAACGAACGCTTGAATTATCAAGTATGTACTAGAATTCCGTTTCGAAATTTGCAATGAACTAGAAACATTAAATTCGTTCGATTCAATTAGAATGATTAACCATGTAGTGATACGGGCGATGTTGAAGTGTAAACCTAAAGAAATTGCCAGAGGCTGCGGCTAGTTTCAGTTATGCATTTCGCCCATCGATACAAAATCGATAAAAATTCAACGAGTCACCGAAGAAATGGAAAAAGAGGGAGAAAGATAAATTTTTGTCACGGCAACTAGCGAAATTACGCTAATAGTAGCCGGGGGAGGGGGAAGGGGGTTTAGATTGCCAGTAGTAGTATCGAAGTTGGCCGAAATTGCTGTTACAAGATTAAACGCTGAAACGCGGCTGAATCATTAATTTAATCATCGAACGTAATCATCGGTTTCCATTAAAATCGGGAATTGAGCGTGTAAACGCTGAGCGCGTACGCTGGAATCCTACGAAATCGATGATTGAAATTTGTCTTTCGTCGCGAAAGATGGAAAAAAAAAGAGAGAAAAGAAAATTGAGAGAGGAAATCGTCGAACCGCGGAAGTCGAGCGATGGGATATAAATAATGAACGATGATCGATTATCGTACGTATTATCGAAGAGTATTCTACGACAGTGTGGAATTTTCACGACATTAAAAATAGATAGATGAGAAACAAAGACAGTGTTAAGAATGTTGTCTAAAGCAACGTTTTATTATTATATTGAAGAATTCAAAGAAGAATTTTATTCGAGAATTCACATTACATTCGATATAAAATACAATAATATTCACACTCGTGAAATGATACGTGTAATCCGAGGTTTGCTTATTATATTTTATTCTGTTTTTTTATTTCTGTCGTTATGTTTCATCGTAATTTTAATTATTTTTTTCGCAATCTTTGGCTATTTTTTAAATAACGCAAGATTCAAATGCTCAACTGAAATAAAGAGATACTACGTAGAAAATATTGAAAAATATTACAAAAGAAATTGAGACGCTGTTTAACTCTACGAAAACTTCGAATTTTGTAATTTCGAAACGTCGTTCGAAGATCTCTCCGCGGCTCTTTTCTGCTTATTTCGCGAAATAAATCGATGTATCCGCGAATCGGGCCATATATTTTTCTTATCGTAATGGAGGAACCTGAAGCTAGAACAGAATGCAAGGACACTGAAACGCCTGAGAGGTCAGTGAAATGGCCGAGGATAGATCACACTTATCCGCGCGATAGATCTGTCTTGCGGTCGATGCAAATTTTCATCGAGGAAACAGGAAGATAATCGAATCTTCAAAGGAAAAGTCCCCCCACCCCCACCCCCACTCTTTTGCAATTTTATTTATTTGTCTTCGAAACGATTTTTTTGATATTGAAGATGGTAGATTGTAAATCTTTTTACGCGTTTATGAAAAATTTTCAGATGCATAAAATGCATATATATATATATATATATATATATATATATAAAACATTGAAAAACATGCTTCACGTGCAGTATGGTATATACTACAATATTTGATAGGTAAAATAATTTTTTTGCCTCCGTTCCATTTTTTAAATTATCACGAATTTAATCTGCAGTCTGCTAACGGGAAATCGTGAAATGGAATTCGAGATTATTATTGAAGGCAGAATTTTCAATTTTCAAGTTTTCATTATTACATTAGTATATTTTAATATCTCAAGAGTTTATTTTTCTCTTAGCTCTTAATTAGTTGGCTTATCCATCTATCTTTATCTAGTAGCAGGACCTCCAATAAAATTGTGGAACTATTGTGGAAGAAAGAACTTTTAATTTCATTTCGCTGTTTAATATTTCTGGAATTAAATTGGTTTTGAATGAGGTAGATTTTAGACTTGGTTAGTCAGTAGAACGAGGAGTTTAAAAACATCGAAAAAGAAATTCGCCATTTCCTTTATAATTTTTCTATTTTATATTTTAACAATTTTATAATTCACATTTCATGCTATTTTTACGCTATATACTTTCTCTCGTCCACGTTATATATTTTCCCTTCTCTATTACCTTCTTAACTTGCACGTGCAGGCAAGTTCGTTCACCTCAAGAAGAAACTGATTAATTAATCGGCGGTTCAATTTATTAATTGATGAACGTAACGTGGAATTGTCACGAAAGAAAGAATTCCCAGCTCAACTTTTAATCTTTTCTAACGAATTTATGCACTTCCTCGTTCTCCTCGTTTACAGGGAACGATTCAAAGGATTATGAATAATAGAAATTCTGCCTCGTTAGGCGAAATAACCCGTGGAATAAAATTTATTCTACGTTTAAGCATCGGCTAATTTTACGATAGCGAGAGATAATGGTAGAATGGCGGTCGGTATTATCGAAGAAAAAGCGGGAATTCCTAACGGCGGGAGGTTAATCGCGAAAGAGCATCGCCGCTGGTATTTCTGGTTTCTATCTCCCGCCGGTTCTGAACGTTGACCTTTACGTTTTGTTACGTAAACCACGGTGAAAGTAAGAAACATCCGCCTGGTTCTAATTATCAATGGTAACTTTTCCATCGAACGGATGGATGGAATTAAGAAATTACGGAGACGATGAAGTCATCCTCGATCGCAACGAAGAAGAATTAATTTGCAAAACAAATATCGACGAATTAGACAGTAAAGGCTTGAGAGGAATGTACATTTCGTTCTCTCGTATTTTACGCACAGATGATTTTTTTGTACAAATGTAAGATTTAATTTAATAATTAATGACTCGTTTATATTTGTAGGAACGTTGAACAAAAATACGATATACGTAAGTTATAGATTCTCGTGAGAATTTTGTCGAAGAAAATGTAACAATATTGTAAAGAGTAAAGTTCATTCGATGTACAATAACAGCAACAATCGAGAAGAATATTTCGAGTCACGGTGATGAAAAGATATTCGCCTGAATCGATGAAATTCTCGCCGAGGAATTGATAACCCCGTTCTTCTTTAAAGTCGTGAAACGCGAACGAAAATAAAAGGAGGGAATCCCGCATCGGCTGTGCCACATCCGCAAAAAAGACTTTCTGCTCTTGTGTCTCACGACGTATATTTCAGAACTTCTGCCCGCAACTTTTACCCGTTCTTTACTGCGTTCGGAGTGAAAAGTATCCTACGGATACTTTCAAACGACAGAAACGAATAGGAATGAATGAGAGAGGTAGGAGTGAAGGAAAGGAAAGGTAGAAACGAGACGCAATTGCCAGTTACGAAAGGGGTTGCAGACTAATTTATGCGATAGTTCGACATCCCACGCCAATGTTTAGGGGGGCTGACTGCCGTCTTCCCTTACCACTTGCAACCCTTACTCTCTCTCTCTCTCTCTCGGTTCTGTACGGGGGTTCCAAGGGGACAGGAGGAGGCAGAGTTGTGAATCAATACAAGGGCCACCCTCCCTCGACTACTCCTAGCGATGGCTTCAAGACAGTTCTGAATTCCTCCTCAGTGTCGCGTGCCAACGCCACGGTTTCGATGAATTTCGAAGAAATTCATTGCAACAACTCGTCTTGCTGGATTGTTTTCAATTTTAACGTCGCAGAATTTGAGATTAAATGCTGACAGAGTAGGATTATACATTCGGGCATCAATTTCGCATCAAGTTGTTCGACATTACACGGAAGGAATAGAATTTCAAAGATTGTTTTATAACAATTGGCTTCAATAGCATTAGCTGCCCCTCATTTTTCAATATTGCACGGATTTTAAAACTCAAAAAGAAATTTTGTTGTAATGTCTACTTTGGATTCTCGTGGCTCAAAAAATAATATTTCATTTAATTTTTTTTTTTTTTTTGTTTTTTATTGTATATCCAAGGTGGAATTTGTGGCACGTTTGAATGTTTAACTAAACTGCATTTAATTACGAGCTTGAAATACATTGAATCTTTGTCTTACATGACGAGACACCAGAATTTGAGAGGAATTTCTTAATAACGCCAGACTTTCACAAATCATTTTCAATTATAAACTCGAGACACTTTGAATCCTTCTCCAATTTAACGCAAAACAATGCACCCATGCAAAACGTCATAATAAACGATAAAACAATAAAATCTCGCGAAATATCCGAAGAAAAGAATATTCTACTCGGTTCAGCTTATATTAATGATCCTACTCGTAAATTAACTTGTCAAGGAACAATCAGAGAAATTAATTGCACGACGTGCAAATTAATCCCCCGACTCCGCCCTCGCGGTAACAGCAGACAAACCTCATCCCCCTTGACAAACAACTTACCATCTCCGTCAATAAACATCCATCTATCTCCCTGAATTCCTCCAAAATCTTACAGACTGTTCTATCCATATCGATTCGCTCTGACAACCGAACCGAACACAAAATATGAAACGTTGAACAACCTTCGCCCAGCCAACCCTCTCAACCCAGCTCAACGAAGGCCGTTAAATTCCAAGGGGAAAAAAAATATCGAATATCGACTGGACTTTTATTTTTCCTTTCCATTTTCTTCTTTTTTCCTCTCTCTCTCTCTCTCTCTCTCCCTCTTTGTATTTTCGCGAGAAATTTCCAACCGAGAGCTTAGTCAGGGTCGACGAATCAACCTCGTCCTCCCTCCCCGGACAGCGCCCCATTATTTCTTCTTTCTCTCTCTCTCTCTCTCTCTCTCCAACCGTCAGTGACTCTGCAACGAGGGATAAGTAGCATTGAGAATTGGAAAAGGATTTAGTCGGAGGGACCGGATCCGGAATAGGCGGAATTATCGTGCGGATTTCGAGAGACTGCCACCCCTTTCAACCCCCTTTCCACGCGACGTTTCACTACACCCACTCCCTCTCTCTCTCTCTCTCGCTCTCTCCTTGTTCCTGGCACGCAAACTCTGCCGGTTTAACGAAGAGGACGTCTCGCTAATGGCGCTAATTATCGGTACGGATTGTTTTGTCTGAGCAGCGGCGTCCTTGCGAATGTCAGAACGGGGAGGTTTACTTCGACGCTGGAGAAAGTCACCCCTTTTTTCCTGTTTTTTTATTCATAATTTCCTGTTCTTTTCTTTCCCATTATTTTACACTATTCTATTATTTCATATTCACGAACATTTGCAAGATGTTGCACATTTGTAAACGAAGAAGGAAATCTCAGAGTTCTTTAATTATTCTAGTGGCGCTGATGAAAAATCTCTCTCTCTCTCTCTCTTTCGTCGTT
Organism: Tetragonisca angustula; assembly: GCA_036937485.2. Taxonomy (NCBI): domain Eukaryota; kingdom Metazoa; phylum Arthropoda; class Insecta; order Hymenoptera; family Apidae; genus Tetragonisca; species Tetragonisca angustula. The sequence continues at coordinate 967,389 of JAWNGG020000040.1, read as the reverse complement.
TTCTTTAAGTTGGATGAATTATTTATGATTAACTCTGATTAATTATTTACGAATAATGTTAGCGTCGTTCGATAGATTGCTGACTGCTACGCAAGACTATCGAAAAGGCAACAAAGCAACACCACGAAGTAAAAGGGGCAGCGTTTATTCATCAAATCTTCACAGCGAGCCACTGCATGAGGGGATAGGGTATCGGTTGCTCAAGCATCCGGTATCCGAGGGTTAATCCAAATCCACACGGTACAAAGCATCGCGCGTGCCCAAAGAGTTAAATCAGTAGAGAATTCGACGGTTTCCCGAGGGAGAAACGGAAAGGCAAGACTCCGTCCGATCGAGCGTTAAACGAGCGTTCAATCGAGCAAAACGAAACGCGAGCGATTCGTTCGGCCAGAAAAAGAGAGACGGCCTTTAATTCGTTCCGGATGTGCACGCGTTTAGGCGCGAGCAGTCGGAGCGTGCCACTCCGGGACGATGTGCTCACCCGCGTCGAAAGCTCACGGAATTGGCCACGATAAACACGGATAAATCAGCTGCACCGTTCGAATCGAACCGATTCTCTGCGAGATCATGGTCGAACGAATTCGTCGGTCAGCGGCTAACTTTCAAGTTAACCCTTGAATAACGATGAATGAGAGGGAGAACAACTGCACAATTATAAATATGTTACATCAGTGTGGTATTTGTAAATATTTTTCTTTCTCTGCCTGGACTTGTAGAAAGCTTAAATTGGATTCGATGGAGGGGAAGTGTTGTATAGATGTCGTTGGATATTATTGAATTGTCAGGTCATCAAATCAAATTGTTAATATTGAATTAAATTTAACGCCGTGGACGAGAGTATCAAATTGTCTGTCATCGAGGATGATAAAGTCGAATTACTGCGAAATATATAAGTGTTAGGAGGGCGAGATAAATCTAGTGACTTTAATCATTTTTCTAATAATCGCTCGAAAAGCAAAATTGCTTAGAAACAATAGCGTCGAAACGTTTTGTTGAAATTTTTTTTACGAGCAACTTTCATCCGTCCACCTCGTCTTTGCCTATCGCTGCGTTGTACCACCAACTCCATCGAAAATTCTCATAGTTCATCAGATTTTATCACACTCGAAAAATCTCACGGTCCAGCATTTTCATCGTTCAATGTATCGTCACGTAGCTGTCTGCTTACATAGTTATTTTCGCGTAATTACGGTCCACGGGTAGAAGAGAGGACCCGGGCTTCGATAACGAGACGAGGACCTCGATTCAACCCGAAGAGGAACCCTCTCTCTCTCTCTCTCTCTCTTTTTCCTCGTGTTTTCGTTGTTTCCGCCCCCTTTTCTCTCTCTCGTCGACCTCGTGCGTCGATCACCCTCACGTATCAAGGCCAAACTGAAAACAATGCGGCCGTCGAAAAAGTCGGTCGAAGCTTTTATTGGCCAGGCAAAACGAAGCTGCCACGCAAAAAAAAAAAAAAAAAAGGGGGGGGGAGAAATGAAAGAAGAAAGGAGCGTGACGCGAGCTTGACTCGAATTCGAGACGCTCGAAGGCTTATTAAGGCCAAGTATCATCCCGGCGGAGCAACGACTTCCTTTTGCTTCCCGTAAAATACTCTGCAGATAGACCACCTCGCCAGATTTCCGTAATTTCGTCGAACGTGCGCTCGACGCATCGGAATTTTTAATCTCGAACTTTCAGCTTGCTCGAGATATTTTTGATTGGATCGAGGATTACGTTTCTTTTTTTATGGGGGGGGGGGAAGCTTTCCTCACGCTTCTCCTTGCGTTGATTTTCTTATTGTTAGATTTTTGGGAAAAATTGTTTTTTCATGTAACTTGAATATATACAGTGTCCCATTTTAATCTGTAAATACAATTATCTCCGAAACTATTCGTCAATTAAAAAATGTTTCAATGCATTTTCCTTTTTTTCTTTTTCTGTCTTTTGAGAGGACAGTAATTTGGTATACTTGCAATTAGTTTGTCTCTAGATAAAAGTTTGCAGGAGATACGAAGTATAATTATGTAATTTTTCGTCCTCTACAAAAGGAAAAGTATCGTTTTATACTTTGTGCTTGTTATACTTGAACTGCAATATTTTAACTCGGGATTTTTCCTACTTCTTTTCGAGTGCAAAGTAAAAGTGAGAAAGTAAGATTACAGTTTCTTATTTTTATGGAGGAAATAAGAACTTTGCAACAACTCGCCGTATCGCTGTTCGATGTGGCGATATTTCCGATTCGAATGAATTTCTAGTTACGCAATCATCTACCACAACTTGCGATTTCTCTAATTTTTCGTCGCATATCAGATCAGAAGATGGATAATGAGTCAAGTCGTTTTGTTCTTATTTTCGGAGAATTGAGAACAGAAGTTTCAATCTCGATCCATTAAGAGTTTGTCTCGACTTCTTGCGCTGGTAACTGGTTCGCGGACCATAACGAGTGACCAAAGCCGTGTACAACAATTCGTCTTCTTTTTGAATTCGTCGGTATATCACTGGGTGAAAAATTGCTAAACAGTGATTATATTTCAATGTGATGTATTTCAAAATATTTCTTTTGGGTTTATATTTTATAAAACTGAGAAAACATTGCAATTCTGGGCCAAATATCCTCGACGTGGCGACATTCTCGATTCGAGTGAATTTCTAATTACTCGATCTTGAAATTCCCAACTTCAAATGTTGAAATATTAAATGCACGTTCTTGTTAATACCCTAATCAAAATCCTTCAGCCACGAAACCACTACGATAAAATCACCCAAATTACCCCTGATTGCTTGTCATGTCGTGACAGTAGTCCTCGGTTATTTTAACAAAACTTTCACCAAAAAAAAAAAAAAAAGAGAGAGAGAGAGAGAAGAGTACCCTCGCTTCAACAAACGTGACTGCACGCTAATTCGCGTGGTTCTAAAGGCTTTGGCCGCCCTTCAGAAGCTTTCTTCAAGAGGATCCTCCAGTAGCTCGCTGGCTAAACGAGCGTCGCAGGACGAAAAGGGGTGGGCGCTCTAAATGAGTAGGGAAAAGGGTGGGAAAAAAGGCGAGCATCGGCGGCTCGAGTGTCCGGACAAATTGGTCGTTCGCGATGGATGAAGAGAGGACGAGGAAGTGGTAGGAACGGAAAGAGAGGGAGATGGAGAGAAATGAAAGAAAGCCCTCGTTGGATAAAAGAGAAACAGGACGTTCATTCTTCTCGATGAAGTTGATCAATTCCTGAGTGGCTCGCGGAGCTCGTTCGTACGACGTTCGTCTAGTTGGCGTGTGCACGCATTTAATCCGTTCGAGTCGAGCGAGGATCGTGGAAGAAGACGAAATGTTGTAGGAGGGAGAGGAGGAGGAAAGGAAAAGTAGCCGAGGGATGGAAAAAGAAGGACGGAGAAGGAAGAAGTTCGGAAACGTCGCGCCCAGCGAAGACGACGAGGAAAGTTTGCTCAGAGTTTAATGAGATTCGTGGACAATTTAATTGAAAGTAATACGAGAGGCCGGGGCAAACAGAAACGGGGGAGATATTTCGTTTCGCTTGTCGTTCGCCGGATGGCGGAAGAAATGGATTGAAAGGGACAGGATATTCGTGTTTTCTGTTAATTAAAGTACATAATAACTGCGAGCCGGGGGACAAAGGGGAGAGGGATTCCGTTTGAGAACAGACCGTTCTTCAGCCTTGTTTTGTGCATGTAGGGCGGCGCTTTTTTATTTCTTTCGTTTGTGAGAAAGATGGAGAAAATGATTCGGCAGAAAACGATTCTGTTTGCAATTGTGACTTTTTGGATCTCGATCTCTCGCGTTTGTGACGAAAGTGAACGAGTCACGTTAATTACAACTGATGTTAGTTGAAAGTTCAACGTTTAGTTTCACCCGTTTGATTGCAATTTTTTATTTAATTTTAAAAAGATGCGCTGCAAACCTATGCCTACGATAATCGGTTGTAAGGGTCGATGATAAAATTGGCTATGAAATTCCAGTGGCTGTGAACTACCAGATATTTAGAAACAAGGTAAACGAAACGTGCACGTAATATGATTTTGTAAAGATACATTGTCGTTCGTTGTACGTTACAATTTCGAGCAATCCAAATATTATGTTAAAATATCCTGCATCCCCTTTTCCTTTTCACGATAGGAAAAACATCCGCCTCTGATAAACTTCCTACGGAGCCTGTTTTTATGAAATTCGGCCCGGCCTCTGTTTGCTCATTACACTTTGCATTCCGGCATTGTTCGACGATGAATTAAATAAATTAAGCAGATACGGGCTGAAATTTGTGCCGGTAGCCCGGATATAAATGATTCGATTAATTCGGGTCGTCGAATTGAAAAACAATTCGCCTACAAGTTGCTTCAAAACCCCCCGCCTCATAAATTATCGTTATCGATTCGCCTCCGTTCGATCCGATTAAAATCAATTAAAAACGCGCGCGTAAACGCGTCATTAATAATTCATTTAACAGTGGCTGTGAAGAGGGGGTGAAGTCAGAAGAGAGGGGAACAATTGACTCGCAATTTCAGCTTGTCGAAGAATGAATATTTCATTCAACGCGAGGCATTTTCGTGATAAATCACGCCGAAACGATGAACCTTGAAGAATCTCTCTGCCTCACGGGAATTATGTTAACGAAAGTACAAATCGTATTGCGAGTCGTTGCGATATTTGCATCGTTATTTTCCGCGAGAATATTGCGCGGCGAATCGAAATGCAAATTTCATGGCATTTCAAAGTGCATTATCATTCTGTTCTATTGAATTTATCCATTCGTGGATATTTCAGAGACTTTGGAGAGATAAGTACACAGTATCGGTGGAGAATTGTATTGTGATTATTATATAGAGCGATGAAACGATATTTTTTTTAGAAATATCTATAAAATTTAATCTGCAAAAGATCGAACATTCATTTCTGTGAAAACTTCCTTGAAAGCATCTCTCTGCGAGGTGAAAAATATTTACGAATACTTGTAAAATTACAAACTGATGATTTCACATCTCTTAAATTGTTGAATTTTAACTGTGATCATCAAAGTACAAATGAAACTGACATTGCAATTAAAAAGTTTTGAATTAATGACACGATATGATACAGTTATTAAAATATGAAAGAATGAGACTGGAGACACTTTTTCGAGTGTACGTGAATATTTGTAAATAACTTAAAGAGGTATTTTCTATCTGAAAGATGAGCAAGACTCCACAAAATTCAGGGGATAATTAAAAATTCTTTCCACTTCATTCGCGAATATTCTGAAAACTCCGATACACATTCGCCAGTGTATCCGCATTATTATCACGTTCCCAGCCGCGCACGAGGGATTGAATTTTCATCAAAAGATTCCCATTATCCCTGTGGTGCCAGCCAAGAAACCACGAAATTTATGATATCGAACGAACGTTTCCGTGTCGCGTCACGAACCACGAGGACTTACACTCGCTGAACCAACTTTCTACTCTTCATCGAGAAAATCACAACTTTTTCGCAAGAGGAAAAAAGAAGAAAAGAGCCATCGTCAACTTCGCTATAATCGACTTTACCAGCGAGTGAGAAAAATAATGTTACATCTTCGTGAACGCGGAGAAAATTGCCAAGTGACGGTGGATATTTCAATATTAACAGAATCGAAATAAAAATTTATTTCGTATATGTCCGCATTAATTGAAGTCTCGACTCAAACTCTTCTAATTATAACGTATAATCAGTACACTTAGCATTTATAGTTGAATATTCTTTGCGAAACATTAACTTGACTCGTTCAAATCGAAGGACAGAATTCTTCAACTTGTTCAAGCTACAATTCCTCCACGGGAAATCCATAATGTGGCAAGCGCCACAGGGGGGTGTATAAAAGTCATGCAAAAAGTTATCAAATTAATTCCACCCTCTACCCTGTGTGTCAAAGAATCTAGATCCTTCAAGAAGAGGGGACGAAAAAAGAAATTGACTAGAAAGGGGTTGAGAGAAGAGAAAAAAGAGGGAACCGAGCTGCGAAGAAAGTTCAGCCTGTCCAACTCAGCTTCTCTGCATGCTAAGCGACGAATTAGGCAAATATTTCCCCACATAGCTGGCGGCCACGCGCAAAAAAGAATCCATTCGCTATACTTGACGTGGATCGACGACCCTTTCCCTACCGAACTGCCATGCATACCCTTCACAGCTCTCATCAGCAACCCTTCCAACGAAATAATACAATTCGTTTCTTTCTTTTCTTTCCAATTTTTTTTTTTTTTTTTTTCTTTTAATATCAATCTGTTTCATTTTCAATCTAATTATCTATCATCTATCATCTGTGAAACAAGTTTTTTTTAGAAACATACTGAATATATCAAATGATCATTGTTTAAAATGTTTGAAATAAAAATACTGAATGTAACTGTTGACTGACGATATCAAATTCAATTTTACATCTTTCTCGATGTCGGTTTCGTCTTTCTAGTTAGATTGAATCAAAGTTGGGCTAAATATTAACACGCAGTTTTAAGTATATTTCAAGTATAACCCAGGCGAAACAGATGATAAAATTATTACTTCTCAACAATTCCTATCCAGTGATATCGCACCGACGAGTTCAAAAGAAAAAGGAAGCGACGAATTATTATTGTTACACGATTTGGTCTGCAATCAGTTAAGTATTGAAGAAATTCGCAGAACATGCTCGGAAATTGGTCAGTTCGTGTGCAAATCATTTTCCAAGGTAACGCAACAAGACACATTTACGCTGTAAATCAAATTTATTCTGTAGAATACAGAAAAATTTCACTGCAGTCGGTTGACGAACAAAAGAGGCACCATAGTGGACGAAGGTGACCGAGTCTACGAAATCAAAGAACTGAAAAAACTCTAGAAACGGGGAAAGACTTTTTCCTTCTCTTGAATTAAGTCTCCCGTTCCTCTTTCGGAACATCGAAGGATAATGCAACAAGACGCACGGTTTCTTCTCCCTTTTTCCCCTCTTGTCTCTCCGGGCTCATTAGCATAATTCCCTTTAACATCGGGAGCTTCGGGTTAGATATTCATTAGCGTAATTCGCCTTAATGTTTAGCGGGCTAATATCCCCCGCTGTGCAGGAAAAATCTCTCGACACACGACCTCCAGGGGAAGCGTATTAACGTTACGAACCGGTGAATTCGAAATAAATCTCTAGCGAGGACCGATATCAGCGGAAGGGGGGGACTTCCATCCAGGTGTGTGAGCCGTGTCCCCTCGGGAAACCGTAGAAAATCCTTTGAGTCGAAGCAGAGCAAGGGTTGCATCTGCGAATTTCTGATAGTTGGAGGCCAAAGAGAAGCCAGTCTTGCTCGCGGCGCAAGCTCGAAAAATCTTTTATCAAAAGATGTGAAGTTGCCGATGAGACGGGTTTCGGGTTTTGAAGGAAATACACAGAGCGTTTCTTGATGAAATTAACGAACGAAATGGTAAACTTTAAAATGTGAAAGGTATAATGTCGGGGAAGCGTTCACTTGCAAAGGGCCTTTGTAGCCAGCAAACATTTTTTGGCTGCAGAAAGACGGTGAATAAGTTGTCCAAGAAAGATTTTGCTTGCGTTGGCGACATACTGAAACGAAGAGGATGAAAGTTGCAATAAATAACTTTAACCGCGTTTGTATTTTTTAACGTGTTAGAGATTATCGTTCCTAAACAGCGAGTTTATCCTCGCTAATTTCTCGCGTTAGTTGCATGTACGATTCGTACACTGAATCGATCGAATTGCAAACTCGAAGAGGAAAAAGCTTCCATTGCCAAGTTTTGCCCGGTTCTACGATGTTTTCAATAAATCTCCAACCTTTCAAAAGGCAATTTCCTACCATCGAATCCACCTCAGTTCTCCGTAAATCTTCAATTTCGATAGAAAATAACTTTCCAGTTCTCAACTCTCGCCCCAGTTCCTGCCTCGACGAGGATCCTCATTTTCAATTTTCGAGAAACAATTATCCGACTAGTTCCTCGCTATCGAATCAACATCACCGTCTGTTCCTCGTCCCGACAAACGCGTTCTCGCCACCAAATTACCATTCCATCCGTCCGTCCATTACAGAAGATTAAAACATTTCAGCTAAAAAAAACCACCGTGTCCTGCTCTTTTCTTCTCTCGCCGCGGGCTCGAAAGGCACCGCCCGCAGTCTGTTGCATTGTAACCGCGGTATAATTATCGCGATAATTGCCGAGGCACGCGGTGCGTCCGTGTTTCACGCGTTTCGACGCATCTCCAGCAGCTCGTTAGCAAAATGGAACGCGATTGCGGGTGTCTAGTCTGATGCGTTTCACGCGGCGGCGGTCTGTTTGCTTTTCTTCCTCCCTTCCCAGCCTTCAACTGTTACACCTTTCCCCGTTCTTCGTGATTCCACTTTCTTCTTCCTCTCTTTCGTTTCTTCGTCCTCGCCTGCCCGCGGCGGATTTTCTGGATTCCCTCGGGCTTGCTCCTTGCTCTCCCAACTTCTCCACCTGACTCTTCGCTTTGTTCTTGAACGCCGTCTCCGGGTATTCTCCGGCGTGTCGAGAAGTGCCGCACCTTCTTCTCTTTCGCCCAGCGAAACACAATGGCAGTGAAGTTTTCGCGTCGCGCGCTTCTGGAATTGTTCTGTTACCTATTTACCGGATGATGTCTGAAGTCCGCGGTGGCAGCAATCGCCCCTTTGGCTTGAAACGGCCGAGGAAATTGATCGGACGATTTCATTAAAATGAAATTTGCGTGAGAGTATAACGGCTGTTGAAAGGTTTGAGCACATGGACGTATAACTTAGCTTATGGGAAGTATTCGACAGATTTCTTTTTAATATTGAAATTTCTCTCTTTCTCTTTTTTTCGTCGGAATTATCTTTTTTTTTTATTTTTTTTTTAGGTGTATCCAATGCATTGATGATATTCAGGTTCATTTTTATTTTACATGTAGTAAAAGCGTCTCACTTACGCGTGTACGCTCGGTGTGCCGTATTGCAGCGTTTTAAATATTAAAACTCATCCTCTTCCTTCCTACCGGAACAATAAAACGTTATTTGCATTCGTAATACGATACATAAAATATCCAATTTTTCCGTAGCGAGTTTTTTCTCCCGCGACAATTAGGCAGTTGCCTCTTTCGAGACAAAGTATCACCGTCTTTAACAACAAAGATTTACCTCGGACTCTCTCGGTTTCTAAAATTTATACTCAGCTTGTCGCAAAAGCACAATGCCACGCATTGACATTTTCTCTCGCTTTCTGTCGTTTTTCCATTGTACAAACTTCCATCTGACTTTGTCATACTTGCCTTAATTTCTTCTTCTACGGCCATTGCACCCACATCTTTCGACTTCTCAGCCCCTTTCCTTAATCCTCAGAGTGCAGCTGGATTTTTCCTTGGCGGCCAGCCGCTGCTTCCTGTCTCCGCTTTTGAAGTTCACAGTTCTCGGCAAGTGTTCGCAGCCAGCTGATTTTTCTTGATTTTTCCATTTCCCGGGGGATTTCGGCTTCCGTCGACTTCCTCTCTCTCCACTCCGTTTGCTTCTGTCGTCATCTTTTATCGTCTCATATTTCCCTTTTCACCTTTCTCCTTGCCTTTCGCCGACAATACCTGTTCCCACGATTCCGCAGTGTCTCTGGCACGGCATCACTTCCACGAGCAATTTCCTCGTTGCACGCGGATATTTTAATCCACCAGCTACTCAACACTTCGATCTCAAATGTCTGGCGTGTCTCAGCGGTTCGCGATCATCGTATCACGAAACTAGCAGATAAATCGGCCAACATCTTTTTAAAATGATTTCAGCGCACGCTAAAAATCCTTTTAGTAGCTGTTGAAATTGCAGTTCTGACGACTGCTGGAAAAAGCTGTTTGAACTGGCTGAAATTCATTAATTTCATAATTGAAATTCAGAATTACAAGAATTGCGATATTTATAACCACGAAAATGGAGGACATTTATTAATCTCAAAAAATGTCCATCTTTGCGTATGTACATTTACTCCCTAAATTACCGACGTATGTTAACAAGTACAACTGGAAACGTTTCAAACGAACATTAACAGTACTGGACAGCTGATGTTAATTAAGAAAAGCTCCAGTATAAATTATTTATTACAATCATAAATAAATATAAATTACTAATAAATAATACTAATAAATATAAATTACTAATAAACAACACTTACCAATAAATATATATTGCTAATAAATAATATTTACTAATAATTATAAATTACTATTACAATCGTAAATAGATATAAATTGCTAATGACACTTACTAATATTTACTAATAAATATAAATAAATAATAATATTAATACTTACTAATAAATATAAATTGCTAATAATATAATAAATATAAATAATACTAATAAATAATAAATAAAAAATAAATAATACTAATAAATATAAATTACTAATAAACAACACTTACCAATAAATATATATTGCTAATAAATAATACTTACTAATAAATGTAAATTACTAATAAACAACACTTACCAATAAATACATATTGCTAATAAATATAATTAACTAATAATAACTTAATCTACTTTCTACAAATTGCATTATCTGCTAAACAAATGAGCTACAAGAAAGGATAAATTCACTTGTACGTGCGTCAAAAGACATTAGGCTACTTTTTTCATCGAACAACAGATCCGAAACATTCGAAATCCGTTGGAACAAGTATTGCATTGCCACACTGCGCTATACGTCCCTTTCTTTCTTGCAGTTATTGTATCTCTAATTCTCAGAGCGCATCCTTTTTCATAGTGTAGTTGATATCGTCGCTATATCGATCTCCGTTCCGTCATCCATCCATCTGTGTCGACTAGTTCTTTGTCGACGACAATCCCCTGATCTTTTTTCCCCCTCTCGTCCCTTTTCATGTACTTGAATTATTTCTGCGGCGCCCTTTGATGCCAACGGGACGTCCAGCCTGCAAAGCTTCCCTATTCTCGTGTTCGATTTTCAGGGACAGAACCAAAAAAAAAAGAAGACCAACGATTTTCACGATCTGTCAACAAGGCACAGCTTCTCACGAAATATTTCGCGATCGCATCGCTACAGATCCTTCTGATTACGATATGAAATCAATCGAATGAATCCCACTCTATTTGGGGGACTGTTCTTCTTTATGCATCTCCTTGTTATTTATGTTTGTCACAATTTAATGTAATATTCAGATTCCAAAGGATTAAGTTTCGAACGAGATCTACTTACTGGAAAATATCTGATCTCTATCAATCGAATACTCAATCTCGAAACGATACTTGTGTGGTTGCTAGCAATTCCACGAAAGCTCCATGTTCAGCTCCGTGTCTACAATAAAAAGATAGTAAACGAGTTTTACAACAGAATATTATTATTTTTTTTTTTCTTTTTAATTTGTGACACTAATTTACGAAATAGCAGAAAGACAAGACTAATGTCTACACTGCCTAGAATTAACAAGCACACAAGTGTGACAAAACGTACGAAGATCGTACAATAAATACAAATTCATTCATTGCACGAAGTTGTAATTTTTATTGCCTTGTTCAAAGGAACAACGATCTGTTTGAAGATTCCACGACGTGTCGTCACCGTCGCCAGCTGTTATTGCCACAAATCCATTGATATTTCGGCGCATTAATATCTCATGTGACAGCTATTTCAATAAGTTACAGTTGGTTAAGAAATGTTCAAACGTTGCCGGCTCACGATTCAAAACCGCCACCGAAATTAATTGACGCGAAATTGTATTTCACACAGGTTGAACAGCCTAATTCTCTGAAATGGAAATGATGGAGTCTTTATCCACGGTTACAGAGCCAATACAGGGATTGGGGGGTGGAGGGACGATGGTGTCGGTGGTCGCACGTTGTGCATTTGACACCTTACTTCACCGACATGTTGAGGCGCGAAACAATAATCTACGCGGCTGTTTCGCGCATTTCCACCGATTTGTTCGAGCGGAAAGCGCATTCGGAATTGGGAAAGTGAAACCCGATAGAAAAACAGCAAACAAGTGCCATAGCTCTCCCTCGTCGCCGTTCCACTGTTAATTGAATCGACTGATTCCAATCGAGCGATTTTAATGTCATGGGGAAACAATGAGCCGCGTGTCGAACGTTTCTATGAATAATTGCGCGCGGCTGTGAATTATTGTCAACGATGGACAACTGATACAATTACATCGTGACGTGCTACGTGAAAAAAAGAAGACGCTCCTGACATTATTGTAAATTCTCGTCAACGTTATTTGCTTTGGCTCAGGTGTGTAGCAGCTCGTTTCATTAAAAAAAATATATATGTGTATATAAAAAATATATATAATATAGTATATATATATATAATACTAATAATAATAATAATAATTTATATATATATATGTGTATATATATAATAATAATAATTTATATACATATACATATGTATATATAAAATTTTATATATATATAATACTAATAATAATAATTTATATACATATATGTATATATAAAATTTTATATATATATATAATACTAATAATAATAATTTATATACATATATGTATATATAAAATTTTATATATATATAATACTAATAATAATAATTTATATACATATATGTATATATAAAATTTTATATATATATAATACTAATAATAATAATTTATATACATATATGTATATATAAAATTTTATATATATATATATATATAATACCAATAATAATAATTTCTGTCTGAATATCACGGAAATGAAATGTTTAATTGTAAACATTCGTGTTGGTACCAGTGCATAATTATCGAATCGAAAGAAAAGCGCCTAACCCAAATCGATTTCTTTCGCTGCCGATGGGATAAAATTTACCCCGTATAAATGAGTATGTATAGTAACATAAAAATTACGAACGTGTTTCTACAAGCATACGAAAGAAGAAGGAAAAATGAACGCGTATGAAAGATAACGATGACAGCTTAAACGTGAAATCTTCCAGTGATACGATTCAGACACGATTCATCGAGCGTGAAACGAAATTCGCAAAAACAAGCCGCTAACTTCGAGTCCCTCCCTTCTTTCGTGCGAACGCACTCATTCTCTCATTTACCCGAGATACGTTTTATCTTTCTGCCATTTTCTCCCGTTCTCCTTCACGGTGTCTGTATTTGCTCTGTTACGCACTTAATGAACCGTTTCTGCTCCCTTTGCTGGCACGAAGGATCGATCTCCCGCGTACTGGGAACCGAACGAAATCTAATCGGTTGAAATTTCGTCCAGGAAGTTCGCCTGGAGAAGCATGCCAGGCGCTCCTCTGCAAGTACGCGAACAAACCCTCTGCTTTCCCCGAGTAAACCAACTTCGTCGGTAATCGGTCGGTTCAACTGTTCTCTTGTTACGGGAATTCATTCACGGTTATTAAAAACATTGAAATCGTTTTGTCCTAGAACTTAGACTGCTGCGTTTCTATGACATGAGATTAACATTAAATGAAACGTCAATAATTCAAATGTATATGTAGCATTATCGTAGCTCGTTGTTAAGTTATTGTTAACCTGTAGTTATAGTTATTGTATCTTTAATCACACTAGATGACCCGTAATGTTTGCTGATACGTGAAAAGAAAAAGTACGAATGTGGCGGGAGAAGCGTGAGTTTTTCTGAGTTGAAAAAAGGAGAGAGTCGAAAAACAGAGTCGATTTGAATTTGAAAAAAGAGTTGATTGAGTTGTTAAAAAAAAAAAGTTTATTTAAATTGCAACCGCGTATATTAGTTGTTAATCTGTATTCGTTAGCTTGTCTAATTATCTATTGTTTGATCATCAGCATTGTCATTAAATAAATATTACTTATATTTAATCTCTCTCTCTCTCTATATATATATATATATATATATATATATATATATATATTTATATAGGTAAGCAAATACTTTCGTGAAACATTGCATAAATATATATATATATATAAAACTCAATATATTTTTGGAAGAGCTCATTTTGCTTTTCTCGAATCTGCAATGTTTCACGAAAGTGTTTGCCTACCGTGGAAAACTTTGAAATTTCAAGAAAAAAAAGACATTTACAAATGTTGGAACACTTTCGTACAGTCACGCGTACATATACGGTCAATCTCGTTTCTAGGATTAAAACTCGTTTGCAATTAGCCTCGGCGTATCGGCGCTTTATGGATAACACGCCTCCCCCCCCCCCCGTGTGTTTTGCTCGAAACGCATCAATTATCGGAAAATAATGGATGCAATTTGTGTTTTCATTCACCAACAGCTGTCGACTGATCTGATCGACCGAACAGTTTTTTTCCCCCCATTTGACGAGCGAAAATCGATTTTCCTTTCGAATTTTGTTTTTCGAAACTCGTCTTGCGCGAGTGTATGTATTTTTGACAGCTTGGTCTTCCCTACTTTCACCAAGGCGCCAAGGCAAGACGTTTGATTCGTTTCGTCGTGCGATATCAGCTTTGACGGAAGTTCATTGTCTTTCAAATATCCAGTGTCGCCTTGCTCCGTGTATGTAAGCTGCGTACACGCGCGAGACAAAACGACGAGAAGCACGGCTGTGCAACGAATCGATCTAAGGAAACGGCACACGACGAGCTAAGATGTACGAATTTCGATTTCCAATATATGAAAGATTCCAATTCTATTCGAATGTACGCATCGCCGACTGTGAGAACGCGACACGTGTAGATACAGACGCGCGTATGGTCGCGCGCTCTGACCGAGCCGGTGGATTTTCAATATCTCACGACGTGAAATCGAATGGATCATCTTATCGTGCGACTTACCGTATATCTCCCTATTGTGCATCGACTTCTTCGGAATTTTTCTTGCTTTTTCCTGCTTGCGCACGCGAAAAAAATATATACATACGTTGTATACAACATATTGTACAATTGATACATTATATTAATATGTATATTATATATAATAAATAAATAAAAGTAAATTACACATAGTATGTATATTATATATAATAAATAAATAAAAAGTAAATTACACATAATATGTATATTATATATAATAAATAAATAAAAAGTAAATTATACATAATATGTATATTATATATTATATGTTATATATAATGTAATAATATATTAATATTATATAATTATACGATATATACTTTTTACAATTGGGAATAAAAACACTTGAGAAAGCCTGGAAAGATATTCCGAATTATATATTAATTATTATATTAAACAATTATATATCATAGAATTATTATATCCTGTGAAATTTCAAACATCTCCCCTCTATTTGATCTCGCGAGCAAGCTACAGATATCCGACGAGTATACGGTTCAGTTTATAGAACATCTAACTCGTTCCAGAGCGGTCAATTAAAAAGATGGCATTGTCGACCGTCGGGGGAAGGGTGAGAGAATTGAAATAAAACTATGTATTGGGCGTGTGGTGGTACGGTCCTGGCCAGGTCCTCCCGTTTTATATCGAAAGGAGCTATATAGAGTAGCCTGGAGCAGTGCCGTCTACAGGCTCGACCCTGTACTACGCCAGTGCAGTCGTCGCTCGCCTCAAAAGCATATCGTGTCTTATCTGCCGAAAACTTCTCGTTCACGGCCGTTGAAATCGACGACGCTCGCCCATCGTCTTTTTCGTCCACCAGTCCCGTAAGTAACCCACCGGCTGATTCTCTCGTCGGAGAGAATTCGTTCGTCAGGTTTCGCCGCGAAAATCGGCATGACGTGACCAAAAAGAAGAAAAACAAAACAAAAAAGAAAGAAAGGAAAAGGCGGGATCCAAAGTTGATACCAAGAGCCTTGACCTTAGCCTTTAGTCATTTGCATGCAAACGCGGCCGCATTGTTCGCTTCTCCATAGGCCGGTGACAATAAGCCAGCGGCGAGAGGGGAGGGAGGGGAAATAAAAGAAACAGAAAGAGGGGAAAAAACGCGTAATGCGGCAGAATGCGCGAAGGAGGTCGATAACATCGCGCGCCCGCGCAATTCTTGCGTTTCTTCCCGTAGACGAGAGGTGGGTGGGTGGGGAAAAAAAAAAAAAAGGAGAAAAAAAGTCGAGGGAGAGAGCAGCCAGGGGAGAGAAGACCCGGTGTGCGTGTGGCCGTGGCTGCGTGAAATACACGCCGTGGAAAATCAGCCGTGTCTCTCTCCGGATGGAGGTTAGGCCAGGCCTAGCGTTGCGTGTTATTGTTTCGACGTGGTGAGTAAACCTTTGCCCCGGGACGAGGACGAATTTCGTGTTATCGATCAGCTGCGAGAGAGATACGCTCGCCGAATGTGTCCGTACGCACGATCACCTGCGCCCGGTGCATTGGTCGCGGACATTGCTCTCGCAACCTTGTGCAACCCTAAGTGCGCTATCTAGTGACATTGTGACTGGCATGTTAGACATATATCATATTGCTGAGTGAAGGTTCGACTTGGTTTCAGATTTTGCGAAACGATCTCTAGTTGTGCCAGAGAATTATTTCTTCAAGCACGATTCTCCTTTCAGAACATAACTCTTGTTTAAAATTTAACTTCTTCAAGTTTCGGTTGACAATTTGACTAAATTCAATTGTCCATGCATCTGTCTCTCTCTCTCTCTGTTATATGATCTTCTATTCTATTATAGTACAGAGCATTCGAAATTTAATAAAACAATTACTCCGTTGAACGATATTTATCTAATTTTTAGGTTTGTCTAATTTTGTTCGCAGCGATTCTCACGTTTCATTATTTATTCCGCTCAGTTTCTAGTTCTACCGAATTTCATATTTTCCCTTCTTTCAATTAACGTTAAGATCGATATGCTAAAACCGTGGCGAAGTTCAAGTTGCTCTCAATTAAAAAAGTTTTGTAAAAAGATTACTGGTAAAAAAAGATTGAAGTCGGTCTCTGAGAAGTTTCTGTAATTGATAGCTATCTCTTATTAACGTTATTCGATAACGTACAAATATTAATGTATTATTATTAAATGGTATTACTATTATATATACATACATATATCTCATAAACATATGTACGTTACAATTAAATTGATGAGGAAGCAGTAGAAACTAACACGTCGTCGATTAAATAATTTAGTTTCTTTGAAACCAATATGGCGGAATGTAATAAGTAAAAGTGCACGAATTTTCCATTCAGTCGCCGAATATAATTAAAACTGTTATTAATATATATAAATAAAATTTTAATCAAGTTTTAAAATTATTTTTCGCATCGATCGTATAATATTGCCATGTATTCTACGAATTCTCTTCTCTCTACTCTAACTAAACGATCGGTCTACGTACGTACGTTGTGTAAACACGAATGCACCGGATGACAGCTTTCGTAACGGCGTAATTAGTTTCCTTTAGTAATGCTCGAAATTTTGGGAGTCGAGAATTTGGTCGGCTGCTCGTTTCTATTTGATTGTACAACGTGCACATAAACAACATCCTGTATGCACACTTGTGCCTCTCTTTCAATTGTTCCCGCCCGTGTCACTGCTTCAGGGAGAAGACTATGCATGTCCCGGCACTGCTTATTTCGATTGCCTCGGAAAAGCAAAAGAATTCATCGATGACAATTTGAGATTGACATGAAAATGCTACGACAAGTCTATTTTCATTGATATTCCAATTTTTGTAACGCTCGACGACTGACGGAACTTGATAAATTGTCGAAAATATTAGATTAAGTTTTGAAAATTCACTCGTTTCTAAAAGGAAACGAACAAGTTCTATAAAAGTTTACGTCTGGCCTCCAGATATCTCTTTTTACTATATCTCCTCGAGTAAAAAAAAAAAAACGAGACACAATTAACTTGCATTACTAACGAAAAATGTATAACGGCAGGGTATAAAAATTTATCGTATACTCTTTTGTCATGCAAATCAATTTCAATTCAATGGAGAAATATCGAAGATATTTTTGATCGAAATGATTAAACGAAGAGATATCGCGATAACAATGCCACTTATTATTCTGGACTTTATTGCACGTCACTCTGGCGTTCCAGTACCGTTGACTAACCGGAAACCATCGCTTGAAGTTTCCTTGACGTGTTCCGCAGGTTTACTGTTATTAATCATTGCATCCTCCAATGTTTTATTTTATATCGATTTCATTATACGTCATTGCTGCTACATTATTTGTCTTGTTAATAAGCAATACGGATGATTTTTCACATACGTTGTAGAACTGTAATTATCTCTTAAGTCGCTTAAGCTGAAAATAAAAGAAAAATTGACCAACGACGCAGTACATTATAAAAATTAAATTGAATCTTGAAACATAGTTTGTAACTTGTATTTTTCTCTGGAGAATTTTTACTCATGGCATCAACCAAGAATTAACATGAAAATCTAATTAAATTAACAACAAAGTATTGAAGTATTGAGCAGTCTTAAGTTGAGAAAATGGCACTTTCTTTTTTGTGCTTTTTCTCTCGTTAGGCACGACGCTACAAAATGGTGTCTTCACGACACCGACCGTTGTGTAAGGTAACTTGATACCAGAACAGACGAACGTGTCTACAGAAATGGAATCTATTTCGGGGTACAAAGAGTTTCGTCGAAGTATAAAAAGAAGCCAAAAAACATGAGACAAAGCGATGCTGCCCATATGGTTCTCTTGTGTCCCTCTCATTTTTATTTCCAAAACGATCGTTTCATCTTCTCTTTATATATGTGTAAATAATCTATAAAATATTGTTCTACGCTTGTAGAAACATATTAACGTAAATAAAGTTTATATATATATATATATATATACATATAATCATATAAGTGTTTTCTGTAGAGAGAATATTTGAATAGAAATGTAAGAAATTTTGTTTCTTCGATTCCAGAAGAATCAAAACGAAAAAGAGAGGACAGCGGCAGGGAATTCGGCGTACAATTCTTCGGACGACATCTATTTGGACGACCAGGAGTTTTTGGAGGGTTCTGGTCGAGGAGGCAGCGAAGGTCGCGACACTGAAGCATCCGGAAGTGGCCTTGGTCCGGACGACGAGGACGGCGACGACGATCACGGTAATGACAGTTTAACGTATATCCTATATAATTTTATATTCGTCCAGAGTTTATAAAAAATGTATCAATCTTGCCCATCATTCGGATATTTAATATTGCATATCGAAGCTTCATGTTGAAGGATGTAATATTAATTATCAACTCCGTTGTTATAGGAAATTCAGTCATAATGAAATGATCATTCCAAGAGATCTACAAAAGTAAAACTAGCTACGTTTTTAATTTTCTCTGTGTGGCAATTCCAAGAAATTCAATACTGATAAATCGAACTAGAACACGATTAACTTCCACTGTGAGTAGTTTCAGTTTAGAGGCAACAGAGAAAAAAGAATTCGAGTATTTTGGCTGCGAAACAGTCGAGCACCATCGGGGCTTTTTTTTCGAAAAGCTACTGATCCGTACGGATTCCATCGACAGCCCCCCAAACTAGAGATCGACAGTACCAAAGAGTTACGTCCCTCTCCGTTTTGCTGGAAATTTTTCAATAAAAATCCAGCTCGTGGAATGCATTGTATATATACAACACACCAACGATGCTCACATCACGCGATTTCTAGAAACGTTTCCACTTTTTTTGTCTCCATTTTTTTTTTTTTTTTCTTTCAAAATTGCCAAGCTGAACACCCTCGACGTTTTATCGCTCCCCCTTCAAATCTGATCTCTCGATCGTTCGAAAGATCATCTTTGATTTCATCTTTGAAATTCCCCACAAATGTGTAAATCCGCAATCTAATAAATACATGTTGGCCGTGATTGAAATAACCACTTATCGTTCTTATTTAAGTAATAATTGTGTAAAGATTTTATTTAAAAAACACAGCAGTAACGTAATTATTATTCATCTCTTTTCTCTTACAGATTTTAGTAACAACAACAGGATAGAACCACCGCCTCCAAGGCCAGCAGAACCAAAAACACCATACTCCGTTGACGAACCAAGTGACAAAAATAAGGAACAGGTGAATATGGCTGAAATTTTTGTGATTAATTGCGAACCCCTGTCAAGATACTTTCTACGGGATTGAAAATCTTTTAATTTGTCGACGTAGTTCCCAAACTATTGTGTCAAACCATCTTTCTAGAGTTACCAAACTTATCACATTTTCTCGAAACTTTGAAGAAATGTTTCGACAGTTGAGAAACACAATTGTGCCAGGAATGATTATTTAAGTTAATCATTTCGTCATGTTAAATCTAATGGAATACCTTTGAACGTGTTGAAACCCACACTGATGATTCATTGATCCGCTTAACAATGAAATACACCTTTCTTCCCCCGGATTCTACGCAAAGGGAAAACCCACAGAAACGCGTGGGCATTAAGACGGGGTTATTAGATTTGTTTGAAAACACACCTCTTGGCGAACGTCCGAATTAAACGGATTAAACTGATTAAACGGTATCGCGTTGCAGACGATCGTCGAGCCCGTAAACCGACCCGACAACGAGGTCGATGTAATCGAGCCCATAGATGTCGAGGACGACCACTCGGACAACACCGACGACACCCACGAAGTGTACATCATGAACCCGAAACACGAGGACCGTGCCAGCTCTTTCTTTGCTCAGCCAGGTGTATTGGCAGGTAAGCTTGCTTTTTTTCTATTTTTTTTTTTTTTTTTTTGCAACTGATTTTGCTAATGTTTTTCTTAGATCTGAGACTAATTTGAAATGACTAATTCTGCTTGAATTTCTGTTTGAATAACTGAATAAATTCAAATAAGAGACTTGAGTTATAGTTATTCTTGAAAGAATCTTCAAACATTGTTGCAATGTTATAAATTGTGATGTATATATAATTATTTGCTATACATATAATTGTATTACTATATATAACATACTATTTTTTTATAGTTTTTTATTACTTAAAGTAATGATATTTTTAATGTGTAACTAGCTTAACTTCTCTTTCAAAATTTCTCTTGCAATTAGTTTTGGTATACGTGCTTCATTTGGAGGTCCCATATTTTTCCAAATAGTAAAATGCATTCAATATTATGACTACGTATAACAGAATATTTTGTGCTCAAACATTTGTTGCACGCTAGCAAAATAATTCAATCACGGTAGAAATTGGTAAAACACAGTCGCTTTGAAAATCAGAGTGCTTTACAGAATCAGGGGGGTCACGTTATTTATTAACGCATTCCCTTAGTATTAAACTTGAAATATAAAGGCAACACGCGGATCAACATTCCACGGAAACGGTATTTATTCACGAGAACTCTGTAACTCCGACGAAATTCTGGGTTAAGTTAACTTATCCGTAGCCACGCATAATAAATGCGTTACATAATTAACACTCTGAATGGTTTAACGCCGCTGAATAATGAATCGCTGCTGCTTGTATGGCTACGTGTAAGATATTTCAGATTTGAGACTTTCTTCAAAGTCAGTTACCAGTTAGTTAACACTAAATTTACTGTTGAAGAGGAATAAATTAAGGAACAAGGAAAATAATATTTCAAGTGAATAAATGAAAAATATAATGCAAGATAATTGAGAAATTTATTAAGATTTTTTAAAATTGCGTTAGTAAAGGTCCAGATCCACTTTTTCCAATTATATTTGCAAAGTGATATCACTTATTCTCATCCTTATTCATCAGCTAAAATGTAAGCATAATGTTAGCAATTCTATATATCGTTTATGTATTTTGTACGATTTTTTCATTTGTAAATTTTGCGCTAATTAAAACAACCTTTTGCAGCGGTGATCGGCGGCGCAGTAGTTGGTCTACTTTGCGCAATCCTCGTGGTGATGTTCATCGTATATAGGATGCGCAAGAAGGACGAGGGCTCATACGCCCTGGACGAGCCAAGAAGATCACCGGCGGCGCAGGCGTTCCTTAAGCCCGGCGCGCCGCATCACAATCGGGAATTCTATGCTTGAGGCGACAAAGCTTATCTGGCTTTGGCACCGCCCAGTTTTGTCCCACGATACCATGCCGAGAAAGACGATGTCCTTCGACCGAATTAAGCGCCACCGCCGACGATACGATACATTCGGAATCTCCCACGAGTGTCTTGCGAAACACCTCGTTCACTGACCATAAAGAGAGAGACTTCCTTCACGTCGGGGAAAAAGCGTCACCTTTATATCTTTCTAACCTTTCGTTCAGGGGCTTTCCCAATACTTTCGTTTCTGTTCATCTAAAACGCGCCTCAATTTCTTTAACGATCTTTATTCATTTCGCTGTAATATTCTATATTTTATGATAGGCGCCTGTTTTTAATTTAAAAAGGTTACTTTCTGAGGTGGAACCTCCCTTAACACCCCACATCACTCTATTTTCCTACTCGCGTGCCATCTCGCTGCGAGTAGTCCCCTGTGTTAAGCATTGGTCCACCTCCGGGAGTAAAACGTCGATTTTCCTCTCGGTTCTAACTTATTTTATACTTTCGTACGGACTCGGTGTTTAATCGTTGAATGTCTTTGTCTTTTTTCCGTAACTGTCGTGCGCTGATCGAGCAGGAAAGAAGAAGGGCGACGACTGATGAAGAAGCGCCCCCCCGTCGCGAGTACTCGTCGGCAAGGTCGCGCCAATTCCAGATGCATTTAAAACAGCATGTATTTCAAAACGTATACGTATCCAGGCGTACATACACGCCACGCCACCCTGTACAGGACTGAGAGCGCGAAAATTCGTGGGCGATAAACGCTGCTGGTATGTCGTTAATCATTCTGGTCCGGTGGAAGGAGGGAAAGGAAGAAGGATCGTTGCGCCACCGTGATTTCTCTTCAACGCCAATCCCATGAACCACGACCTCGTTTATCAACGTTTCCTCCGTTGTTTTCTTCCCCCGTTTTTTTTGTTTTTCTCTTTCCCTCTGTTTTTCGTTTACTTTCTTTTTGTTTTCTGTTTGCGATATATCGTTTCCAAATTATTTACCAGATTTGCAAAAGTCTTTTTAACAGTATGACTACACAGGGACTCTGATCCATTGACGCTTTTCCCTTTTCTCGAGTCCAATTCTGTGGAATCTCAACGCCTATTACGATTGCTAACAGAGAAAGAGACATGAGATTTTTTTTTTTCTTTTTGTAGGAAATCTGTAACTTATTTTGACCTAGGTTGAGCAGTAGAATTGTACTAATAGGGGAAATTAAAAATTAGGGAATAGTATCAGCTTAGGCGGTGGGACAAGTGATAGGTGAAGATACTAAAAATAACTTAAGGTTCTTAATTTTTTTAAAATCATTAATATACCTAGATACGATATAGGATAATTAAATGGATAATCTAGTAAGTTAAATGGATTGTTTATAACGAACGATTGTAATATGTTCACATTTTGATAAGGACAGACGATGTTACTCATTAATTAGAAGGAAATTTAGAAGAAATTGACAAATTGATGAATTTAAAGTATATTCGAGTATTTACATCTGAAATCATGCCAATCATAAAATTTATTTCCTAATCTCACATGTCGGTATTTAATTACGTGAAATCGTTTAATAATTTACTATTTAATTTTGAATCCCCTTTTTTTTAAATATACATATATATTTTTTTTCTTTTAATATAATAAACAAATGTCAGATGGCACAAATACAGTTGCGATGTTCCTCTAAGATACCTTTTTACATGTACGGAAATTATTTATTTCTAAGTTAATGAGATAAAATGATATATCTCTATCAATAATTAGGCTTAGAATTCCATATAATAATTCTAATTTTAATCTCCAGATTTTTATTGTATTTATTCGTCGATCGTGCTTGTTTATTAGATTATTTAAATTATTGATTCACTTACGAAAACTCGCAAAAACCAGTGATACGAAATCCCAGCTAAAAATCAGGAAACCTGTTTTATTAATAAACGCGTGTTTCATTACGCTCGCGATAGGGGTTGAAGCTAAGCCTCCAAGTGGAAATGTCCTCATCAAACACGGTTGTATCGATTGCCATGCACCTAGTGGATAAAAAACTCGGCGTGCCATTTTAAGCACCTTAAGTGACGACGTTCTCCACAACCGATCAGTCGATCTTCCGTAAAAAACAAAACAAACGACATTATAAGAAAAAAAAGAAAAGATTCATTTATCGATTGCATTTTATCCAAAAAAAAAAAAAAAAAAAAAAAGCAAAATGTATCCTCGCGATCATTCCCTTCTTCCACCTTAAAAGCAACTAAGAAACATTTTGTATCTTAAGAAGAAAAAAGCTTCTTCTGCTGGTCGAGAAAGATTCTATTTGCCATGAGAACAAAAAAAAAAA
This sequence comes from Tetragonisca angustula, assembly GCA_036937485.2. Taxonomy (NCBI): domain Eukaryota; kingdom Metazoa; phylum Arthropoda; class Insecta; order Hymenoptera; family Apidae; genus Tetragonisca; species Tetragonisca angustula. The sequence goes on along the minus strand of JAWNGG020000040.1, from coordinate 943,293 downwards.
GAAAAAAAAAAGAAAAAAAGAAAAGGTGTTTAAATTTCTCGCGTGTATGCAAGAACGTTACTTCTTCCAATCTTGAAAGGAATATAACGTGCGTACACGCACAGATTTATATACGTACATACGATTTTCATCTCCGACTGCAAAGAGACATGCGTATGCCATATGAAAAAAAACAAAAATGATTTAAAAATGAAAGGTATTCACACGTACAAGTGTATATCTATTTGTTCCAAGATTTTCATCCGCGGTATTTATCCTACGGTCGATCAGTATCGCGAAGTACGTTGTAATAATTTATTAACTTTTCCATGTAGGACCAAGCGATTCTCCTTTCTTTCTTTATTCCCACTTTCTGATTCTCCTCCCGTATCCTTCTTTTTTTTTTTTTTTTTTTTTTCCTTTGAAATTCTCCGTTACACTTTCAGTGATCCTGTGGATCGTTAACTCGTCCCTCTTCAATTATTTGAGCTGTTTTCGGCGTCACGTTCGCCTCTTTCCAGGTAGAACGCAATCAGTGTTTCAGTCGTCGATAATTAATTTTAAAAAATGACCATTTTATGTATGATTTTGTTAAATGAAATTATGAATTAAAAAGGATACATTTGATTGTGCTGATGAATGAAAGAAGGGAGTTGTTAAAGCAAAGAAAAAAAAAAAGAATTATTAAGAAACAACTAATAAATTAATCATTGTAACGTTATTATTATTAGGATTATTATTATTATTATTATTATTATTATTATTATTAATAATAATATTATTAATGGAACATAGCGTTAGTAGATTGAATTTTTAGTCACACCATCTAGAATACGTTGTTCCATCATGTTCCCTCCAATTTCGAATGATAACAATTCGTAGAAACCTAGCGATATCTTTTACTATCCTGTTAGATCGCGATATTAATTGACGTTAACTTTTCAATGAATAAATGTGAATGATTTCCATACTTGATAAATAATCTTATATATACGATGTTATATCTTTTATAATATCCTATATATAACGTTATGTCACTATTATATCCTGTGCAATAATAATATGAATTTTATGTACATGAACCGTTGCATTTATTATCGCCCGTATCGACCAACATATAAAATAAAGCAACATCACTTAAAACATATAAGCAGAATCTGACACAGAAATAATTGAAATATTAAACACATTTATTTGTAGTTAAAAAAGAAGAAAAGGAAACGAACAGTGGACACACAAATTTCTATTTTCTCATGTAAATAAATAAGAATCATTAGAATCCTATTTTTCAACGCGCGAAAGTTTTATTTAAACAATAAGATTACCATAAATCTGTGTTCTACCTGCGTAGGAGGAACACGGGCGCCATTTTTATAAAGTCCGATGTATCGGGGTAAACTAAAATATATCATGTCGATACTGCCATGTATTAATTACATAAGGAACACCAATTGCCTACGAGAGCTGTCGTAATATTTTTTTCACGTAGTCGCGGTTTCTTCCTAGATCTTTTTTTTTTTCTGAAATAATTCACGTAATCTATCCATCTATTTTCTTTTCCATTTCGCTTTAAAAACGATCATTGAACGTTACGGGCAAAGCGTTTTTTTAACCGACGCAATGTATCATAATCGATGTCGTACGAAACGACTTTTTTTTCCATTAGTAATTTGTAAAAGAAAAAGAATGAATAAACATCATGTTTATTATATATTATGGAAATTACTTTTTACGACATCGATTCAAATGTTTTCAGCTATCGTGTGTTTTTTCATCGAGACGGACAAATTCCATCGATCAGCGCATTTTGATAATAGCACACTCGTTGCTTCTAAATCGATCTTATCGATTTGTAAAATCACTGGAAGCTATTTTATAGGTTTATTTATAATAAAGTGTCTAAACGTCTCTACACGTAACAGATAGTAATAAAAAGAATAAGTGTATTGATAGGGTCGACTTGGAAGAAGAACCATATAAATAAGCGGTTATTCGATATAAAAATTATGTGAGAAGTAAAGATCGCAAATAATTATCGATATCTAAGTAAAAATGATCAAAACTGTCTGAAAAGTTACGGTACGATAACGTACCGAATAAGTGATTGTGTTTAGGATAAGTTACTTGCAATAAATAGAATGGAAATTAATTCTCTCTTCTATTTCTCCCAAAATTAGTAGACCGCAGTACCTATGAATCAATTGTGCGAAATATATACACGTTTATACGAATTGTCTGCTTTGCCTCTAACTCAAAAATCGTTGAAAAGGAATATTTTAATTTTTTTTATATTACCACAGATGTGCTGATTCATTTATCAAACTTAGTCAAAAAAATTACTGTTAAATACGTCATCAGTGTTTTCTTCGCGTCAATTCTGAAAGTCCTCAAGTACATACATACATACATATATTTCTTCACTTTTCGAGAATATCTTAATTCCTCGAATCCCCTTCCTCTCTTGCTACTCGATTTCCCCTTTTCGAATATTTCTTTTCCTTTCTTACTACTGGTAAAAAGAAACTTGGAGACGGAATAATAATCTTTGTTGTAATAATAACTGTACGCAACGTAAAGAAAATTGTTTATTACGTAATAATTTAATTTTCCGTGCGATGATACGGAGAAACGCAAAACTCTTTTTTTTTTCATAGGCAAAAGTTTAAAAAATTTCTTCCTTTCACGAATAAATATTTTCAAATTAAATATAATTAAAAAAAAAATTGAAATTTTTTATTATTGACGTAATTTATTGATATATATATATGAAAAATAATTTATTAAAAAATATATATATTTGTTCGTGAATCATGAAGAAATTTCTTACAGAATTTCTTGCATTTAGACGCGATCAAGAGCAAATTATATTGGACGCGAGAATCCTAGACAACAAAAGATAAGAAAGTAAAAAGAGCATGTTGGATTTCCATATGGCTCATTTAATACTCAAAATGCGCTGTCTACGTTTTGTGCGACAAGAAATAATTGTAATGAAATCTTATTTTATAAGAAGATATATTCCATAAAGAATGCTATAGTAACGAGAGAAGTCTGTCTAACACTAGACGAAAACCCATAGGCCAGGTGGACAAATGAATAATAATTTTAAAAATGAACATAAGTAATATTTAATGATAATGATAATTAACAACATTATTTTTTAAGAATAAGTATTGTCTACCCTTCTACCCTTTTGGATCGCTCTCAAAGCTCCATAAAGTATATATTACATATATATGTATATATATTCGTGATCAATGAACACATATATAAGTATATACATGTATATGTATTTGTATAAAAAAATAATAATAATAATAATAATAATAATCGCCCGCTAGTGAACAAGCGAATTATAATTCTTTCTTTTACACTTTTACATTTTACATTTTTAATCTATAACGATTTTATCGATTCGTGCTTGAAGTTCCTAGGATCTATAGTATGTCCAACAAATCGGTTCAAATAAAAAAAATATTTGCGCTTAAAATATATGATAAAAGCAACGGCTCAGCAAATACTATTTAGTTATTTATTTTCAAAATGAAAAAGTGTTAATTATTTAGAATTTGATTTGTATTTTTACGTATTACGTCATTTATTCATAGTTGCGTTACTTATATTTATATAAGTAGAATTACAATATTCCACAAATATAGGAAATATCAAAATTGTTCTTCTGAAATATTTCTATTTCATAATATATTTCTATGAATTTTACCTTATTTAACACACTTTTTTTTTGTACAAATGTTCACACTCGTTGGATATACTATATATACACGAATCGATCAAAGTTCAAGAACGTGATATCGCAATTTGCATTGCATTTCAAAACGTGTTATTTGCATTGCGAGCGTTTACTTCAATGAGATATGTTATCATTAACAGAAATTAACAATTGCACTATGTTAGCATAACGAATAGTACTGTATATCATCGCTCCTATTCTGTAAATAAACACTGTGCCGTATAAGAAAAATTAATTTTAAAATGCAATTTTTTTTTTCTTAAGCACGTCGAACAAGAGAGATAGACATTTTGTATTTCAATATCACTTCACTAACTGCAAAAACTGTATAGAAAATATCATTTTTCATAAAATATTTAAGACATCTTATGGAATGATCGTACATCCCAAAATAATTCTTATAAAAATAAAATCTCTATTAAAAATTCGTTCATAATTATTGCATTGTATAAATGACACGCTCACAATGAGAGTCTATAAAAATCGTACAAAAATATTTTTCATTTTTTTGTCAAACATTTTACTCGTAGTAAAATGGATAACGTTCATACATTCTTCTTCTATATATAATAATTATTGTATCTAATAATTATAAATTGAATTAAAACAACATTATTGATTATCTTTAAAATTTATATATAAAAACATCTTTGAAATAGAAGAATTCTCATTAGAAATACATTTTATGATAATGTAAAATCTTCAAAGAAATTGAAACAACAATTATAACTTACTAAAATTTTGCTTAAATAATATCGCGCATTATAAATTGCTTTTGATGAATGGTTTCAAATATTTTTCAAAAGATATGTTCACAGTTTCATTGTTTAAAGGACTTTTCATGGCTTCTTGAAACAAACGTTCATAAACGTTACCATCGTAAACACCCAAAGCCGAGCAAAGAATATCATCATCAATATCGAAACCATCTACAATTCCCACAGCATTTCGACGGATTTTCATCAATAAATATTCCAGACGCGATTGAAGTACTTGGACATCCTCCTTTCTCATTGAAGAAAACTTAAAAAATAGAGAAGAATTAATTCAAAGTATGTAACAAGATATAATGAAAAATATGGTTTCATTGTAATTCGAACTTTATCATCAGAAAAATTTTTACCTATTCTTTTACTTAAAAACATCAACACTTACCTGGAGAAAAGCGCCGTAGTTTCTTAAAATCCAATATACTATATACAGTTCATAAAGTTGAAGCAATACTTCGCGAAATTCATCGGATTCCGAGGTAGACTGTTTAATAGTTTTTACGATTGTTTTTACAATAAACGCTCGACAGTGAGCCACTGCGCAATTAGATAATTCGATACTAGTTTGATTCCAGGCCTCTTCCGGGGGAATGCCATTACGTATCCTCCGATCAATATTTTCCGTTGCTAAACGAATAGTACTACAAAGAAATTAGAAAATTTCAAAAAATATTTGTATAACTAGTTATTATTTTATGTATTTGCAAGTTACATACCCTGCAGCTACTGCGTCATATGCCTCAACAAGATATTCTAAATCATTATTCCAAGAACGTTGTTTAATTCCTTTCGCTGCTTCATTAAGATATTTTACAGATTCTGGTAGCAGCTGACCATTCAAAGCTTGTTTCCATGATTTTACTAAGTATCTAGCTGTTTGTAAAAGCAAGACCGTATTTTCCCCTTCGTAAGTGCAGACTGCGGTGGCCAACCCGTAAATTATTGGAAGATTGCTGGCGTTCATATATCCATGTCCACCACAAGATAACCGAAGTTGTTCTATCCCAGCTGCTGTGTCTGCAGATATAACTGCTTTTAAGCAACATGTCAAAGAATGCAACTGTTAACAAAAAAAAAAAAAAAAAATTAATAAAACCAAAGACACGAAGATGCAGAAGAGAGTATATTAGTAAAAAGACAGCAACCTCTGGTAATTTTTCAAAATCATCCTGATGCAATTGACCTTGCACGGTAACATACATATTCCAGACATAAGTAAAAGTAACTTTTATTGCAAAACATGTGGCGATATGTGGAAAGAGTTTATACTGTTGCATTACATAATCAATAATCTGTACTTCTGACTTTCTAAAAAGAAAAAGAATAATATAATATCAACCGAAAAAATAAAATTAATAGTTCATATGTAATATTATATCATAGTAATATTCATATTTCATTTTTTTAAAAAAAGGAACATGAAACACTTTATGTTATATGAAAATGTTTTTAATAACACTTACTCTGAATTTATTTGACCCTGACGTCTCACTGCACTATATCGAACTGCAATCGTAGCAGCTTTCATTAAATAATATAGGAGATCTTGCAGCAACATTACTCGAACGAACACCATTGTACCATATGTTAACTTATCATTTACTGATTTTATGTAGGTTCCATCTTCTAGCACCTATAATAAATAACGTAGTTTTACAATTTGCAATAGCAATTCCGATTTCTGGACAGTTCTATTTAAACAGATTACAGACATAATTTACCTTTCAAGTTCACTGCCACAAGAAAAGAATTTGGCGAAAAAGCAAAAGATACAAAGATAAGAAAAATCATTATTCTTCACGAGAGTATATTATCAAATATTATTCATATTGCAACAGTTTCAACGATGAGAAATAGAACTGTTTGCTTTTCTTACAGTAATCTTATGAAAATTTACCTTAGAATTCTGCATCAACATGTTCTCCCGAGGTATCCTAAAGTTACGGAATCCGAGAAAGCCATTGTTAGTACCATTCATTCCCAATTTTGTACCAATCTCTCCGATTATAATACCTAAGAATTAAATGCAGATTCATTTTGTCCATTAAGTTGTAAAGAAGAAAATTGATAATGTGAAAAAATTTGTTCATATTTTTGATAATTAGGAAATAGAGGGTACACGTTTCAATCAAACATGAATTATAAACAATACTAAGTTAAATAATATGTATATATACCCTTTAAGGGTTCATGTGTATTCACGTCTCTTAATTGTATGATAAAAGGATGAACTCCCTTGCATTCTCCTTGTAGGTATAATTGTGCAACAACTACCGCATGATTTGCAGTATGACCCACTGGAATATCAAATTATAAATAAATTATGCTTTTGATGAAGAACATTATTACGATATAATTACGACATAATTACATCCCCCTGGCCACCATTTATAAGATGTTAAAGTTGGACTGTTTAAGACAAACTCTTTCGTTTTAGGATCGTACGTTGCAGTAGTTTCCAAACCTCTGAGAAACGTTCCGTGACCCAGTTCAGTCTAAAACAGAAAAATAAGATCAAATTTATTTAATTTGCAGACTTAGGATTTGTAAGGATTTAATTTGAAAAAATTTCCTTTACACATTACCTGAGCGTAAGTTCCAATAACATCGCCACTAACAGCTTTGGTTAGCCAATATTCTTGTTGTTCTGAAGTACCTTGTCCCATAATAGCTGGAATGAACATGGCATAATGTAGAGACAATGGATTCCCATCTTGGAACAATGCAGATCCGAGTCTCGCTCCAAAGGTATGCCTGTAAAAATTTTAAATAATTAAATTAAAGATTCGATATATTTTACTAATGTTATTTTTTAACGTTAAAAAAGAAATATACAAAATATGTAGAAGGAAATTAATTTATTCCTTGATGTAATTATAATTGTCTTCATATTCAATAGCACTGACATAGAAAAGTCACATAATAAAGCTCACATATAAAGTTCAACGCCAGCCTTTCCTGATAATTGCAATTCCTTAATTTTGCTCAGCACAATGCACGCAGTGCGTAAAGATTCTTCATATACTTCTTTATGACTTCTAAATTTTAATGGTATATTTCGTTTTAACTGTGGATCGTCCAAAAAGTATCGTTCTGCAACATTTATACATTAGAATATATAAAATAATAAAAAATAAAAATATTAGAAGAATAAAACAAAATAATTACAACTGACGAATTTCATGTAGCAGTGAATATGTTAATAAACGTTATCCATATATGAAAAGGAGAAACATAAATTCTTAAAATATAAAATATCTAATTAAAAAGATATGAATATTTATCTCTTAAAAATTGATATTTACTATCCAAAAGTAAAATATCTAAATGTTCATCTCAGACTGTTTACAACATTATTTTAATGTTCACATAGTAAACATTTATCAGGCTAATTAAAAAATCAAAGTCGAGGTAAACCTGTTCAAAGCGTAAAGTGATAAAATCATATTGTGCTATCTACAATGACAAATGACTAAGCACTAATTTGTTCTATTAAATCGACTTCGAACTTTGTTACTTTGCAACGAATATATACATACAAAGTTAATATTGTCACGGCAGATTACATACCGTAAAGTCATTTCCTGTATTTAAAAATGTACCATTTCAAACTTGTATATAATTTTATATTATAATTTACTTAAATATTATATAATATTAAGATATTATAGCACTAAAAAAATTGTGTATACATATAAAGATATTAAAAAATTCATATTTTTTGTAAATATGACTAAAATCCTACACCCTTTATTTTGTTTTCATTTCGAACGAAGAATCGTAAAAAATATAGGACATTTTGAAATTTCATCGGCACTTTAAGATACGGCTATTACGATTATATTATAAATATATGATAAAATTTGAAACGATATATAGTAGTAACTATAAAGTCACTACATGTAATTAATAAACAAATTAATATGCAGCATAAGTAATTATTGAATAAGCAGACTTACAAAAAAACTGCTGATTTATGAACGTGAAGAATGTATTTGCAATGCAAATAATCTATTTATATAAAACTCTCAATAAATTTATGCGGTATGTAGTAAATATCTTAAAAAATTTATGTAGTATGATATTCACAATTTAGAAATATATATTTCTGAATATATTTCCTATAACAAGTCTGACATAGCAGTTATAAAAATTTCCTCAAGTTTAACAGCAAAAAATAGAAAGTTATAGAAAGCAACCCAAAGTATGTCGAAAGGTACAAAACTAATCGAATCACTAATAATTTATAGTAGTTGATGCGATTATATGTAAGTGTTAAATGAGGAATTATTTATTAATTATTTATTTCTAAAATTGATCTTCAATTTATGCAACTAATTTTAGTGATTGAATTATGTAGATAGATTGTCAAAATTAATTAATATACATTTTAATTTTGAAATAACAATTTAATTAATTTAGTAATACTATAATATATATAATTTCCTACTTTTTTGTAAATTTTAAATAATATAAAAATACTGAAAAATTTTTCAATTTTCTGTAACAATATTGATTAAAAAATAATTTTTACAATTAGTAATTCAGCATATTAATATCAATAAATGTTATTACACGCTATATAAATACCATAATGCTAAATAAATGCGTAATTATTCATTGATGAAATCGTTTTATATCATTATTGATACACCGTTTAACACATAATTGAATTTATGTAACTTGCAGTATACGTATTTACATCAATAAATACAAATCTTCATAAACATTCTTTTATTTGACATGAAGTCAGAAGCTTGCAAGTTAAACAAGTATCGCAAATTAGACATTCCTCGAAAGACAAATTTTAATAATAAATTTAAAAAATTACAAATATAACAGATATCAATTATTAAAAAAACTTTTTCTATTTTCTACAGAGACTATTTAGGTGTCTTAGGTATACTTCAGGTGTACCATTTATACAGAACTATTTATACTTTCCGATTGAAAGTCCTCTAAAGTTCTATTGTTTTTATCAATGAAACTTTAATTTTTCCACAGGAACTAACGTGAAATACACACATAAAGTTAATGAATCAATAAATTAATAATATTGACAGATATTATCTTTACTAATTAATGTCAACAGTTACACATACATCGTACAACAAAATACATTCCAATAATTTATTATTTTTACGTTTAAGCAATCGGTTTACATCTCTAATCCAAAACAAAACTTTACATTGCACGATGTATATTGACTTCATTATCGACTTCTTCTTCTTCTTCTTCTATTTTTCTTTACTGTCGTATTGACAGCAACGTCATTAGCGATGACGGTGCCATTAGACATGTGTGTAGTAGTTTATGTTTTTGAGGTATTTTAATACTCTTTGTACGTTATTTTGAGAAATCAGGTTTATGTTTCGACTTCATTAATAAATGTTTATATATATTCAAAGTATTTTATGCTTTGATAATATTACAAAGTTTTTATGAAAAATGTCCTTTTAATTGTTAAAATCTATATTGTTAACTGCGAATCAGTTAAATCATTTTTCAGTGGAAAAATCCACAGTGAATCACGAAATTTCTAGGGATTAAAATGAGAAAAACTAGTTCTAATTCACGTCTAAATCTGATTACAGTTAAAATTCTGTATTATAAATAAAATAAAATAAAATATATAAAAATTTCATTTAACTAAAAATATTAGAGAATAAGACCATTTGAATGACCGAGAAATTCAGATAAGCTTACTGACTTTCTCTTATTCGTTGGAATAAGAGACAGCAGATAAGGACAATAGAACATTGACTAGTACATATAAATGACGTGCCGATGAACAAAGTTCTATTTTATAAAAAATAATCTTTAAAGTAATTAATCTCTAAAGTAAAAAAATAAAATATTTATTTTTATTAAAATTATCTAATTCTTAATAACAGCGAAAGAAGAGGAAGTGAGATCCGTCACTCGTATTAACGTCATGCATGCACATAAAGACAAAAAGGCTTTAAACGATACCTCGTTTACGACGTTGTTCCATCTTTTCTGGACTGCCATCAAAAAAATATGTAATTTCGATAGGATCAAACGTACATCTACTTCGCTCATACTGCAGATCCTTATTTACGGTCATGTTTTGTTTCTGCATATTACACAGGTTACTTTACACTGTTTACAAAAGATACCTAGATCAATCAACGTACTACTCTATCTCAACACTGTCTATTACTCAAATGCACGGCTTAATATATAAATATGATTCGTCACCAGTTCATCACGTCGTTCCATCAACATCTCTAATATAAATACATGTTGAAGCTTCAAACCTTTGTAACTAACCATTTTCCCCTACTATAATACAAGCCACGACATAACAGGATCGTAAATCAAACGGCCAATTAGCACCGATTGATATTTTGAAACGTCTTGACATCAGATGTCCACATGATTAAAAAATAATAACTTTCACTAAATCAATAGTGTTTGATCAATAGTGTTTTATTTACAAGTAACACAAGTTTCAAGAAATTACACACAAATAAGGCATTGTAGGCACAAAGTGTATTGACTCTGTACTAAAAGTTTCTTTGTACGGTCCTGTTGAAAGTGTCAAAATGCTTATACGTACACGTATTTTCTCTTTCTTGAAATTACTACACACTCGCAGTGGTAGCATTGATATAATAGCAATAATATCACAGAGTATAACTCATTCTATATCACGTTTTTGCTCACTGCGTTCGTCTCTTTTAAGCGGGAAATTACAAATTCGGCTACGTCTCGAAGGCCTTCGCACAATTGTTACCAATTTCACTGTCAATAAATTATTACTGAAATTTTCTAATTGTACAAATTAGAAACGATGGGACAAATGAAGTTTTCAATTGATTATCCTAGTTGGCATAAAGTTATAATATTATAAAAGAGAAATTTTTTTTAATACATCAAGACATTAATATTATTAGTTGATAAATTATCATGGAAGAGAGATTATTCGTCAATTAATAAATTGATAGATATTTTGTGTTGTAAGCAGACTGCTGCTATATTTATGCAATTTTACATGTTATATTTTATATTTTCACAATATTTTTACTAAAGTACTACTTTTAGCATCTTCATAAATGCATAGAAATTTGCAATTTAATAATAAGGCTTTTAATCAAGTAAATACAATAAAGTATATGGATTTAGATTTAAATATTTAAATTATTAAATTATTTTCATATGTTTCAGTTGAAGATCATTAATAATTTTTTTTAAAACAGTACAATTAATTTATAAAATATTTTAAAAATATTTATATTTTAGAATATTAAATATTTATAGAATTTTTAAATATTCTAATTCTTTATTTTTAGATATTTAAACTTTTGCATATGAATATGTTAAAAAATATTTTTTCATCACGAAAAAAGTGATAAATGATCATTTTCTTTAGTTTTCAATGTAAGTTATTTTCGTAAACATTGATACAAAATTGCGAAATTATAAAATTATTTAAATAAAAGTATTCTTTTGTGCTACTTCCGCTTGATTTTTATGTACAGGAAATATAGATTCCGCCATCTTGAAGTTCTTTATTAAAGAAAACTGGTGAGCTCTGTCATGAGGTATGGCATGTTTAGAAATTTTTAGTTACATTTTAGCAATATTCACTCAAATGTAATTTGTGTTATTTATCACATTAATGGAAAAACTTGTATTTAGCTTAAATTATTATATTTTACATGTTTTATGTTTGGTAATTTGTTGACGACTAACCACATGGTTTCACGATTTAGATTTGGATGTTTTCTAAATATACAATTTCGTACTTAGTAAATTATAATTTTCGATTCTAGTAACAGTTTTCTATAAATTAAATTAAAGTAAGGAATTGATGCTCTATTTGATATCAGCACAATTCGTTAGCATAACATAACCTTATTTTGTATGTTTCAGTTCGTTGAAATTACAGAAGAGGCTTGCAGCCTCTGTTATGCGATGTGGTAAAAAGAAAGTCTGGTTGGACCCCAATGAAATCAATGAAATTGCAAATACAAATTCTCGTATGTTTCTTAAAAATTAAATTCTACTTTATTTATATATAATATATAAACTTTTATTTATTTATTCTACTGTTTAAGGACAAAGCATCCGGAAGCTGATTAAAGATGGTCTTATTATTAAAAAACCCGTAGCCGTTCATTCTAGAGCTCGAGTTCGTAAGAATACTGAAGCTAGACGCAAAGGACGTCATTGTGGTTTTGGTAAAAGAAAAGGTACAGCAAATGCTCGTACACCTCAAAAAGTAAGTGTACATTTTTATAATTACTCCTTGGATGATATAAAATATTTAAATTATTTTTTTATTACATGTATAAATAACATTTTAAACATAAATTACATTATTTCTTTGCAGGATCTATGGATCCAAAGAATGAGAGTTCTTCGTAGACTTTTGAAGAAATATCGTGAAACAAAAAAAATTGACAGACACTTGTATCACTCCTTATATATGAAGGCTAAGGGTAACGTATTCAAGAATAAGAGAGTTTTAATGGAATTTATTCATAAAAAGAAAGCCGAGAAAGCAAGAGCAGAGATGCTTTCGGATCAAGCAGAGGCGCGTCGTACTAAAGTTAGAGAAGCGCGTAAACGCAGAGCAGAACGTATTGCCACAAAGAAACAAGAATTATTGCAATCTTACCAGCGCGAAGATGAAGCTGCAGCAGCACAGAAAAAGTAATTTTACAGACTGTTGTACAAATAAAGTCTAAAATAATCTATTTGTACTTCTTATTTGATTGTTATTATTTTGTCCTTTATAAATGGATAAGATACAGAAATGGAAAAGTACAAAAACAATTTCAATTTATATGTCGAAATATATAAATGATTATTTATATTATTTATTTATTTAATAATTGAATTTTACATTTTGCGTAATTCTGCAGACAAAATGAATAAACTGTGTAAACACTTGGTTCTAGAATTAGTATACAAGTACACCTCTAGATGGAAGTACTGCTATTTTCTGAAGCTTTGAAATGTGGTGAAAATATTGCGTACATATAACCACAATATAACTAAACATTAACTAAAAGTGAAAAAACGTTCTTTGCACGATACATATTGTTAAGAAATATATGTTAATTGCAAGTTAAAAGGTACTTATATTATATATGAAATATTTGAATGAAAAATTATTTTATTATGACATTCACTAAAAATAAAATATTCACAATAGGTTAGGAACATGTAACTAAGGTAAATGAAATAGTAAAATCTTTAAATAAATAGATTGTCAAATCTTTTGCCAAAATAAACAGTTCTTTTACAAAATTTTATACATATTTGTAGTTATTATGCAATTTATGCATCCTGACAAATATGCTATTGAGTATATTTTGTAAAATAACTGAATATTTCGTAATACATTGTGAATTGTGTAACATCGTCATGTCTATTTAAAAAATAGCGTAAAAATATATATAAAAAGATATATATATATATATAAAATTTTGTATTGGTAACAGAAATGGATAAATATTTCATCAACAAAAAATTATATTTTAATTAATAGTTTATGATTTCATAAAGTTGAATTATTATTCCCAGCTGGATATTCTTCATGTCTATGACTGAGAACTGATATGATGATGGTGGAGCAAGAAGATACACACCATGTCCGTAAATATTTATACATTTCAACTACAAAAATTTTTTATTCCTTTTTTGTCACATTGTACGATTCTTAAGTAATTAAAAAAATTATTAAATTAAATTCATGATATTGATAAAATTTATTTGCAGAGGATATTGAACTTCAGAAATCGACAGTTATATCAATCAAAATGACCAACAAAAAAGGAAATATCTCAGAAAAATCAAGGGAAGAAATAAAAGCAGAACGAGAAGCAAAAAAAGCAGCTAAAGCTCATGCTAAAGCAAAAGCTAAGTCCACCAAAATACCAGACAAAGATCCTTCGAACAATAATAAATCAACATCTTCCAATAGTATTAAGAATAGAACGAGCAATGATACACCAGAGACTGTGACTAACAAAAATATTGAATCTCCTAATAAAATATCAGTAATTACTAAGACTTCAAATACATGTGAAAAAGATGAAAAGATAGTATCAGAAGTTAGTAGTGAGGGAAAGAGCAAAGCAGAATTACGAGCCGAGAGGAGAGCCAAGCAAGAAGCACAAAGAGCAGCTAAGCAACAAATTTTATCAGAAAAAAATAAGAATAAAGAAGATAATAATAATAATAGTAATAATAATAATAAATCTGCAACACACACTATTACTGTAATAGACACAATAAAGAAAGTATCACCGAAAAAGATTCAAAAAATTAACATTCATGAAATAAATCTGTTCAAACACTTATATCATGAAAGAGAACAAGCTACTGTTAATGTTCCGTTTGTGAATTCAAATATACATCCAGCAATAATTAGATTAGGTGCACAATATGCAAGCAAAATAATTGTAGGTAGCAATGCAAGATGTGTTGCCTTTTTAGCTGGTGTTAAACAACTTATTCAGGATTTCGAAAGACCACCACAAGCTGATTTTATCCGAGGTTTCGAAGCAAATTTGCAAGAATCTGTAGCCTATTTGCATCATTGTAGGCCATTAGCTGTTTCAATGCACAATGCATTGAAGCATTTAAAATGGCAAATGACACAATTTTCTTCTTCTTTATCCGATGTGGATGTAAGTAACGTTTTTAAATTTTAAATATATATTCTTGTATAATGTTTATAAAATGAAATTAATTAATCTTTCAGGTAAAGAATAAATTAAGTAATGCAATAGATACTTATATCCGGGAGCAAATAGAACTCGCCGATAAGGCAATATCAATAACTATTCAAACTAAAATATCTAATGGAGATGTTATCCTAACTTATGGCTAGTGAGTGGTCACTTTAGGAAATCTTTCAATATTTTCTACAATCACAATGAAACTTATACTGTTTTTAGTTCATCTTTGATACATAAAATACTATTAGATGCGCACACTGCAGCTAAAGAATTTCGCGTTATTGTGGTTGATGGAAGACCATGGCTGGAAGGGAAAGAACAACTTAGACGTTTAGCAAAGCACGGAATTGAATGCTCTTACATTTTAATTAATGCTTTAAGTTATATAATGCCTGAAGTAAGTAAAAGTGATGCTTCTGGTTTTGTATTACTTAAATACTTTTTAAGATTATCGAAGTAATAAGATTAATGAATAGGTAAGCAAAGTGTTTCTTGGTGCCCATGCAATATTAGCGAATGGTTCGGTAATGTCAAGAGTTGGTACCGCTCAAGTTGCCTTAATGGCCAGAGCCTTTAATATTCCAGTCTTAGTAGCTTGCGAGACCCATAAATCTTGCGAACGTGTACAAACAGATTCTATTGTCTACAATGAATTAGGTAAGTGGAAAATTTATGTTTATTCCTATATTGTCAATTTATTTATTTATAATCATTCTATATCATAATATATCTATGTATTTTTAATTTTCTTTTCTATCAATAATTTATTCACAGGGAATGCAGATGAGCTTGTACAAGATTGTGGTAACGGTGCGCAAAAATCGTTATTAACGAACTGGAGAACAAAAAAATTGTTAAACCTTTTAAATATCGTATATGACGTTACACCAGCCAATTTAGTAACAGCTGTTGTTACAGAATTAGCCATTTTACCATGCACTAGCGTTCCTGTTATTTTACGTATCAAACCATCAGAGATATAAATTTCGCTGTTTCGATTATTTCACATAACGTTCAAGCATCAATATGATAACATGTGTTTATCGTGTTCTCCACCTGTATATATAAATTGGATTTTAGCTAAAGTTACAAAATTAGAACGCTCCAGCAACAGGGAAATATGTCGCAACTTCCTTTTTTACTCACGTATACGAAAGAATTATTTTATGTATTACTATTGTATATTATGTTGTGTACTTTAAAATAAATTTCTGCAACATTAATTGGATAATTGTATTTTAATATCAGTATTATATTACATCAGGTTTAGAATTTTTCTGTTATTTCAAAATTAATTAAAATAAGAAATAAAAATTATTTCATTTATAATTCGGCAATGGAAGGAAATCTGGAACGAAAGAAAAACGAAAAAATTAGTTTTCTCTCTCCATCATTGTACTATGCTACATTTTGTTTGTTATCGTGCATTTTTATATTTATTTTTTTTATTTAAGATTATATTAATCATATCCAAAACAATCAATCAGATTTATATTCTTTTGATTTTTTATTTGCCTATGTAAACAAGTTTAAAGTTTCATAAGTTTGCTGGCAATTATATGTAGTATTATTCTAGAATCAAGATAGCCAATAATGGATTGTTTCATATATGATTAAGGAATGTCACAAGAAGCAGTATTTTACTATAAATTGTAATTGTTATGTTTTATAATTGTGAAAATCAGTGGCATCCAGAATACAGCTATACTTTATATTTTAAATAAATAAAAATTATATTAGTTATATTGTTGAATGGGATAACCTTACTTCGAAGATCTCAATTGTTTTCTTTTCTTTTTCATTGTAAATAAATGTAAATTGAAATGTTTAAACAAACATTTAAAACGAATTTTATAATAAAACAATTTGGAAAATTAATTTCACCTATTACAACTGAATCAAAAATTTGTAACGCATTGGCTACAAATTTAAAACTTGATAGGAATGCTATCAAAATACTTCACGAAAATAAGGTGGATAGTAAACTTGGGAAAATACCAGAAGAACAAATTATTCGGAATTGTATAATATTGCAGGTAAATATTATTTGTGTATACTATACATTTAATGATAAGAATATTACATATATAATAATATATAATATTATACAACTTGTTTCTCAGTAATAATTCATTCATTTTTTTTTATTTAGAGTATGAATATAAGATTGGATAAAGTGGAGCTATTGATACCCTGTTTAAAGCTTCAGCCTAAAACCTTAAGAAATAGAATACTTATACTTAAAGAAATGGGTGTGAAATCTATAAATTTATATAATATTAGACGGTATGTCAGTAGCTTTTAAGTCAATTAAAATTTGATTGTTATTTATTACAGCTACTTTTATTGTAGATTTTTATTGTTGATGCAAAAACCTATGATAAACTTTAAGAAATTATTTAATATTCCACGTAATAAAAGTATGATAAAGGTCATATTTTCCAATGTAGATCTAACATGTAAGATTGATAAATATATGGTTAAAAATGAGACTCGTACTACAGTTGGCTCTTATTATCAATTATGCATTATGTATCATCAAAAACATTGTATGAAACTACATAATGAATTGTTTTATGAAAAAAAAAGATTTAAATATGTAAGTCTTACTGAAATGACCAGATTGCTAGATATACTGAGAAATAAATGTCAGCTTGATGAAAAATTTGTAAGTACAATTATTTAAGTAAATATTATATATTTGGAAATGATCTAATTTGATGCAATATTTTTCATAGTTAGAAAAACATTCTTATGTTTTGAATATAGATGTTAACAATGTTGAAGAAATTTTGAATGAACTTAATACCAAATTAAATGAGAAAAGTGTAATTGACTTAATAAAATCATATCCTCGAATTCTGTTACATGATATAAGCAAAATAAAAAATACATTTCAACTTTATCAAAACTTTGATTTACAAAATCAATCGCATAGATCTGTTTTACAAGGTTTTAAAATTAACAAAGATACCTTTATAGAAAGATATACAAATTTTGCAAACAACTTGGAATTAGATGTGTGGTTGAAACATCCACGATTGGTATATATGCTTTATTATTACAAATCAGTCACGAATCGTTTAACTTATATGAAACATTTAAATTGTTCAAATAATGCAAATACTCATACATACTTATCAAATAAAGATTTCTTTTCAAGGTAATTATTATTATAGAATAAAAAATAAAGTATTATAGAATGATACATATTTAAATTTTTTAATAATAATTCATAATTTTAGGTACATAGAAGGTGATGTATCTCATACAGCTGTAAGAAAACATGTGTCATATATTTTGAAAAAAGAATTTGGCGATAATAAAATTCATTTTGTATCTTCTATTAAAAAACATCCTTTTTGGAAATCCATTCCACTGCTACACATAGATAAAACTATAAAATATTTAAAGGAATATTTTTCAATAGAGGATATATGTAAAAATATTCAAATTATACTTTATCCAAGGTGAGAAAATTATATTTAAAAATGTTGAAATATATTTAAAGATTAAAATATAATGTATTAATGTAGGTCGCTGATTGATGATACATTAAACTTATTGTATAAAGAATATTCTCCACAAAATGGATATAATTTTACTTCTACTCAATATTTAGCATTATGCTTATACAAATTAGAACAAAAATATCATTTTAGTGGAGATGGAGTTTGGCAAGTCGAAATGTCAGTTTTCAAATCAAATCTTTTTGAGGATGTATATGAACTTGATAACCTTATTGAACGTATGAATGACGATGAAAATGAAGTAATGAATTTAAGTGGAGAAGCGTGGTTTGAACATTTATTACAATAACATTAAGTACATGTACAGAGCAACATGTAAAAAGTAGGATTCTTAAAGTGTAGGAGTCAAAATTAAATATTTTTAGATATATGTATAATATTTCGCATGTTAATAGACAAAATTTAAAAATTATCTTTATGAGTTAGCAATTTTATACACAACAGTAGTATGAACATTTTACAAAATCACCGATATTTTCTTAAACAACATTATATTTTTGAATCTAAAATACATTTAAATTAAGTTATAATTTACATTCTAAAATCTAAAGATTTTGTGCTTTCTCAAAATGTTTCAATTTTGTTGATTAACTTTTAATGTTTAATTACATTTTTTCGATTGTTACATTTTATATGATTTATGTATATATTATATAATATGAATTATAGACTACGTAATATTATATAACATAAAAAAATGTAATATTTATATTGACATTATACAATATCAATAATATGAATTGTATATTGAAACAAAATCCTTTTCAATATTTATTAAAAATCGTTTATTTTGAATATTTATTAAAAATCGTTTTTGTATACAAATCTAAATTTAATATTAATATATAAGGTTATAACAATTTTTATTCAAGGCACATCATCATCAAATAATTGATTACATGTTTTTATTTTCAAGTGTATTTAGTTGCAAGTAATTACAAACATGAAAAAGTAAGCAGAGCACAACATACACAAAATACTTTTATAGAAAATTTTACAAATTCAAATAATGTTTTATACTCTCGATATGCATGTATGTACATGATTTAATATACACTACAGAATACTTGAATAAAATACAACATAGCAACGCTCATTTTCACTCGATATTTATGAACAAAGGATAAACAATACAAAAGTACTCACATCTTGTACAGATCCATATTTTTAAGGCACTTGAATGCTCTCATCCAATTAATTGCTTCCCTTAAAATACTTTATTTCTTATATGTAAGTTTATTATAAAAAAATTCTCGAGACTACTTTCGTACTAAGAAAAATCAATGGTTATATTCTTAGTATTAAATGTTGTTTTAAAAATATAATTCCAATAAATTTTATTAATCTTTTTAAACTATATAATACAGAAATGGAACTGCATGGAGAATAGGACTTTATTTTCAAGATTTCTTAAAATATTAAAGATTCTATTAAAAACCTCCAATCTCAAACTTCTTTCTATTTTTAAAATAACAAATTATGATAATTCTATTTAACTCAAAGCCTTCTATCATCATCTTCAGCGTAAACAAAATATTAATAAATCTTTCCAAGCATCACTTATACGTTTAGTCCTGATATTCCTTTGCCAAGAAAGATCTATTCCAAACCGGAACCGCCAGTTTTTCTACAGTGAATCTAAATCGGAGGTTTCGAGTCAGTTCAAAAAAGGAGGCAACTGCACGTAGTTCTGTTGGCTGGTTGGCTCGCTTTTCACCATCACCTGCTCCTTCATCCCTTGACGTCCTTGTGGTGAGTGCATCCCGTATTCTTGTTTCTGATCTTGCTGCTGCTGCTGTTGTTGTTGTTGTGTGTAATCAGATTGTTCGTGCTGATATTTATCCGCTGGACTAAGACCACTGACATAATCCAGTTGTTTATTTTGCTGATGATCCTCTTCGGACATGGAGTTGGCTAGATGAGTGGGTGGCGAGTGCGTAGTCACCATAGTCTGATAATCGTTGCGGGTTAGAGGAGGTGGTGGACTATTACTGGCGTTCATGTAATCCTGGTGAACACGCATTGTGTTCCCAGATGGTGTAGAGAATAATGAGACATCGTGTTGCGGAAGCATCGTTGCGTATGAGTATGCTGATCCGTTGTTGCTTGGCCCACCGAAAGAAGTAGAGTATGGAGAATTAGACGGGCTAAGTAAGTTCAAATGTGGCGCCAGATCGTACGCTGGAGAATACGCCCAGGCATCTGGTGGTGCCGTCGCTGTCGTTGGAGAAGCGAAGGGGTTGAGAGTATTGTTCAACGAAGTAAATGACCCTGCTAAAAAAAGAATTTGTTACAAATGTTAGCAGTGTGTTATTTATTATTAAAAGATTTGGTATCTATTACAATTTTTACTAGTTTATATCAATCTAAATATTAAATATTTCTTATAAATTTCTGCAATACTTTCAATGCAACTGAGTTTGTAAAAATCTGATGAATTAAATGCGCTTTTGAAAATGAAAGATTAATAGCGAACAACGATTACAAATTTTTCTTTCTTCATTCATAACTTCAGTAGCTACATTAAATCGGTAACGAATAAAATATTCGAAAAAATATTTTAATCACTTGAATAATTTCTATTTAGATTTTTCAAAATATTGTTTGTCGCATCTGTTTTTAGAAAAAAGAGTTGAACTAATGCAAGTATCATAATTTTAGTACAATGATTTCGGAATAAGGTAAGAATAAAACTGGAGGGTGACAAAAAATCAGCATAGACAGATATCAGTTATTTTTATTATGATTACCTGATAAACCGGGACTTGCTGAACCAGCAGCCATGTAACCGGCAGTTTTGCGTGGAGGCTCTCTCTTCCGCCATTTTGCACGTCGATTCTGGAACCAAACTTGAACTCTTGATTCTGATAAAGCGAGTTTCAAAGCCAGTTCCTCCCGTGCGAAGACGTCAGGATAGGGTGCACGTTCAAACGCTCGTTCCAACTCTTCCAATTGATAAGCGGTAAATGTCGTTCTGAAATAATTAATTTATACAATGAAATTGAAATGTTCATGGACGGTGACGATTGCGGATTCTTTTTATGAGAAATTTGAAAATATGACAATGAAAAGAATGCACACAATATGCAAAAACATACAAAATGTCTAAAACATAGTACTCGTTCTAATATTTAGCTTTGTTTCTTCAATTATTCATAAAAATTCATAAAAATTTTAAATTGCATAAAGATCTGCAGTCTAGTCATAATAGTCAAAGTTTTAGATTATATAATTGTGTTTTTCAGTGAAATATGATTATTATCGAGAAATTCAAGACATGTGGCGCGATGATGGTATTGCGATATTTTTAATTTTAAATTAGGTCTTTATAGATTTTGTTTTTTTAATGGTGAGGAAGAAAGGATCGGGAACTATAATAAACAACGAATTTAATTTTAAATAATTTTAAAGAAATATATACCTAGTCTTCTTCTTTTTAATTCCATTATTGTCGGTTTTCTTCTTGGAATCTTTTTTAGCTGGTTGAGCTTCACTACTGACTATAAATAGAAATCAACAGAATGTAAAATCGTTAGTAATTATTCCTTGTAATATCATAAATATTATTTCACTCAAACTACATAACATAATGATTTAACAATATATAATAATTCTATTCAATTCAGTTCCATCTTAATTTCCTTTTAAAATCCAAATTTCCATCAATCCAAAATTGGTTGTACTTTTCTAATCAATTTTTAATAATTAACAATATTCAATAATATTTAATGCTAATATTTTTAAATACAATTTATTACTTTCTTTCAACAAATTTATTGCTTTGTATAAATTTCAGAAGTGTCTCTTCAAATGAGTAGGGATCTTATAAAATATAATATTAACCTGGGGCAAGAGTGTTCATCGGATCTTCTGGTTTCCTTTTCAAAGGATTTCCAAGCTGCAGACCCTGTTGTAATGTCGTTGAGGTCGGTGTCGCAGCGGTGGACGTTGACGTGGTAACATCTTGCGTCTGTGGAAGAGGTGCGTACATTCCAGCTAATTCTAATTCCTTCAGCTCCTTTTGTTGTTGCTGTTGCTGTTGCAGATGATGATGGGCCGTTTGATGATGCGGCGGACTGTTGGAAGAGTCCAACTTGTGAAGATGGCCTCCAGTGGGCATTAAATCACCACCATGATGTCCACCATGAAGGCCAAGCATCACTTGAATACTATGAACCCCTGAACCTCCTCGACCACCGAAATCAGAGAAGATTGGGTCATCGAAGGGACCTCCGTCCATTTTTTACAAATTGAAAATTCTTTTCGTATTTGAAAATATCAATTGCTTTTCTCTTTTCGATTCTTCGACTAACAAATAACAATGCTAGATTACTTCTCTAGCGTTAAATAATGATCATGAGATAATTATCGATTCGTTTCTTAAGCATTCTCGACATTTTAAAGAACACGCGATTTCATTATCACAATTAAATAAGAAGTTTCTTCTTCTTAATAAATATGAATAAATATATACTCTTTCTTTCAATTCTCTAATATAAATTCGTACTCGTCCGTTTTTAAACAGTTTCACAAACTTCGATTTTATTTTTACTTTCTAATACTGAGAAAGATTTCTCTTTTTCTTAATTATTTCACTACTTCTACTTCTTCTTCTTCTTCTTCTTCTTCCTCCTCCTCCTTTTCCCTCGACAGTTGTCTATCTTCTTCGATCTTCATGCATAATTTTTCTATTAGTCCTCGCGCGATTAATAAACAAGTATTTGATCCTTCACTTAGACATCCAATGCGAATTACACAACAGTTTTCTCTTCCTCGACGTAATCCTCTTCAACTTTATTCCCTATTTCTCTGGTTCTCAGTGGCGACAAATAGTAATTGATCGATGTCGTCCAGTCAATGTTCCAAATACCCTCGACAAGTATATTCAATTCTCATTCACTTCCTGTTCCCTTTATTATCACAGATTTCTTGGGTTCCTCGCGAAGACCTCCAGCTGGCCAATTATGCAAAAAGGCGCGCGCGGTGCGCAGGATGACGGCCGCGGCGTTCGCGCGTTCTCCGTAATGGAATCCGAGCCAATTGCGATCAATTGTTGCCCGGGTTATGATTAATTTTGATTAGTACGGGCTAACGAAGCGAGAGCCAAGCATCGTGTCGCCGACACACGGGCAGATCTTTGCGATGCTTTAAGCGAGCCGGGGGAACTCGGTTCAAATCGTTGATATCGAAACGTTTTCTATTAAAGGGAAAAAAAAAGGAAAAAAAAGAAAAAAGAAAAAAAAACAAAAAAGAAGAGAGAAACTAAGGAGAAAAGGGGACGAATGATTTTCTCAATGACTATGTATATTGTTTCTCTTGCAGCTCGACGAGTTTTGCTCAATTTTCTATATATCGAGAACCGGGTGAGTTGATCGCACGAAACAACAAGAGCCGCCTAACTAACCGGACACTGTCGCACTAAGCGACGATCCGTCCTGACTGTGGCTAATCAACCGACACTCACACACGCTTATATTTTCAACGGGTTGCCGGCCAGGCCGCCCCCACACATAGAAGCCAACCAATCCTGTAGCACCTACTGCGCGTTACGTGCTCCACGAGAGGATGGCCGTTTTATGCGGGCGCGGTATGTGCCGTTCTCCTCTATGTATGTACATACATATTTCTTCCTCTTTCTTTCTCTTTTTCTCCCTTTCCATTCTGCATCCAAGTGTACGTCTGTCCGTCTCTCCTTTTAATCCCCCTTGCACAGAAGAGAGTCACCTCCCTCTCCTCTCCTCTATTCGCGTCGCTTCTTTCTTCCTCTTCTTTTTCGCTTTCTTGCCTTTCCTCTGTCCGGCGTCCACCACTCTAGTTGCAAGTGGAACGATTCATCATGGTATTGGCTGGATGTACATAGGGTAAATATGTGTATCGCATCGTTCTCGTCGATGTCTTCTTTGCTCGGTGTCGGAGTCCCGAGAGTTTTTCTCGTTGGTCTCGCGGCTATGGCCACTGTCGCATCGTCGCGTTACGACCGCCCCCGGATAAAGAGGCTGGAGAACGCCGCCTTGGCGCACGATATGCGCTAGGTAATGTTGCGGAGGATGACGTTGAAGGGAGAGAGAACGATGTGGGAATCGGAGCGGGTTGACTTGTGCACGATCCACGATGCGATGGGAAAATTCTGTGCGCCACGATTCCATTTTGAACGCGAACAACTTGCGCTTGACCCACGACGACCTCGACGTTTCTTGGAACGATGATCGTTGCAGGGAGAACGCGCTGCGTATGCAGGAGAAATAAGGTGGTTTTACGAGAAATTTACCCTTAAAGATGATTCGTGGGATGACTATTTCATTTAATTACTTTCTCTTTTTCTGTTGCAGGATGCAAGTAGGGTGAAGAGTAGCAAATTCCTTTTAAATTCAAGAAAAGTTGGTGAACATCTTTGTTAAGACAAAGCTCAAGTATAGCGGAAGCAAGATTTCTTGATTTGTTTAGTTGCGCCATTGGAATTCAGGTTTAGGGAGAACGCATGGAGTGCATGCACTGGAATGCTAATAAAGTAAGATAACTAAACTTAGACAATGGTACTTTTAAATGAAATGTCAATAAAATATCTTACCTAAAGGTTCTAGTTAGAATTTTAAAACTTAAACAAGTAGATATTGTAGATGTATAAAATCTTCCATGGAAAATTAAAACGGACGTTCTTAAAGAGAATGATTTTCATAAAAATCTACGGACAGTTGAGAGTTTCGTTCAATGCAGTACAGGTAATTATGCACAACGTAACAGATATGACACATTACATGGTTTTACGCAGAGAATTGGAGCAGCTAACGCGACATATTCCAACGATGACGTTACTTATAATTGAACTTTCGCATGGAGTTACTCAAGTCATCTGATATACACGTGTCATTGGTGGTCTGTGTTTCAACTTTTCAATATTTTCTCAAAACGCAAATAATTAAGTTAATAATTAGAAAAGAACAAGGATGGATGTCAGAGTGCAATTCGAATATCAATTAGGTAATTATTTTCTTAAATTGCGAAACTTTTAATTATATGCATTGCTAGCAAATATCAAAGCTATGTGGAGGAAGGCTTGAACAATTTCATACAATACAACACGAACAAGTCGAAAAACCATTCAAATTCAATTTTCACCATCAAACACCGCAACCGCGTTACCTGAATTCCCAGATCCACGTGTCTCTCTTCGTTCTCCAGTGTCGTTTGAATCGTTCCGAGAAATCCATCTTCCATCAGGCATCACCATTCGATTTCAATCCCAACCTCAGGTCACATCGGTTATCAGTTTCGCGTCTCTGTTCGCAAATGCCCTTGAACCGGAACCTTGAACCCCGATCAAACAATTCGCGAGTGACAATGCGCTCTCGCGCGTTCGCCGCGTCAGCGATCCTTCGTCGACGGAATGCACGGTTCTCCACATCGATTCGCGTCGCACGCACGATTTGAATCGTCCCGCAATCTCGCTTCGTTCCCGGGTCAGTTCGCTTTCGGCGAACACGCACTTGAACCCGACGGGCTTGAGAACGTTCGGGGTCCGTCGATCGATTCACGAGACGACGATCGATCGGAAGGACGAGAAGAAAGGTAAGAGTACCTATATACTTTCCAAGAGATCCATGTCCGTTGACCGGCAGCGTGGCACTGAGCTCTTAAGCGCAGGCTCAATGAAACCAGCAATCGCCAGGAATTGCCTCGAATTGGCCCAATCAAACTACCCCCATTCCGTGTGTACACGCGTATATTAACTGCTAATTTCATCGGCGGTAATTAGCGCGCGCGAGCGCGCGCCTGTCACGCGCTGATTTAATTGCACTCTCGCGGACACTCTTCCACTTCCTCCCCTACCATTCTTGCGGTGCATCTTTTCCGTTGCTCCGCGCGGTGCCGATCGCGCCACCGTTCCCGCGTCCATCCTCCTTTTTTGTCCAACGAGTCTGTTTATTCCAGATCCATGGATCCCCGTGATTAACCCCGCGAATAGAAATGTCCGGCTTGAGAATGAAATAAAAGGATGGAACTTAAATGAAGGACGATCTTGGTGGTTTCAGGATGAAGCAGTCCAATACATGAATTCGTGTAAACGTCTTTTCTTGTTTTGTCAATTTATTTTCAAAGATGAGCATTTGTAAGATAAAGATTATACAAGGAAGATAATATAATTGTTATTCTGCAATCAAGCAGTTTCATCTATCTATATAATGATTACATCTTAATAGTTTTTTTTTTCCATTCTAACAAATGTACACTGATGACGAATGTTTCTTAAAAAAAACTATTATAATATACGTGTATTTGTATACTGTATCTCTTGCACACTACTTTAACCAATCAGTCTTATTAATTCAAGAATTCAATTCTTAATTTTGGAAGTTTTGGATGATGCAGTTCAAATATATGAATTCATGTAAATATCTTTTCTTATTTCTATCAATTTATTTTCAAAGATGAGCATTTGTCAGATAAAGATTCAGCAATAAAGCAGTTTCATCTATCTATATAATGGTTACATCTTAATAGTTCTTTTTCCATTCTAACAACTGTACACTGATGACGAATATTTCTTAAAAAAACTATTATAATATACGTGTATTTGTATACTGTATCTCTTGCACACTACTTTAACCAATCAGTCTTATTAATTCAAGAATTCAATTCTTAATTTTGGAAGTTTTGGATGATGCAGTTCAAATATATGAATTCATGTAAATTTATTTTCAAAGATGAGTATTTGTTAGTTAAAGATTGTATAAGAAAGTTCTATAGAAGATTCTATAGTAGTTACATCTTAATAGTTTTTTTTTCCATTGTAACAAATGTACACTGATGACAAATGTTTCTTAATATATTACAACAAAAAAAACTGCTATAATATATTCGATATACTGATGTACGTATATTATATTATAGATTACTGTATCTCTTGTACACTACTTTAACCAATCAGTCTTATTAATTCAAGAAATCAGTTCTTATTGAAGTTTTCATTCATTATCATATAATAATTAAATCATAGAAATATATAATCAAATCGTATAAAATCAAATATATATAACAATCATATCATATATCGAGTATTATCATATAATACACATCGTAAAATCTCTTCTACTGTCACAGTGTTTCCAAGATTCGGGAACCTAACCTTAAACCTACTATCTTCGAACGGAATTCATGAACCAAGGGCAGAACAAGAAGTTCCGAGAATCTTCAATTTTCCCCCATATCTTGAACTTGAACGTCAATCGGACTTCAATGGAAGTTGAAGATGATTGAATGCGGGTGAACGCGCGCCACGATACTCGCGCTTGCAGGATATCCGTGGATGCAGGAGGCGACGGCAACAGGGAGGATGACGGCGAGCGCGCAAGAGCGAGAAGTCGGTAACTTAACTGGCCTAAATGGGTTTAACTCGATGTGATTTTGCTGGCGAACCACTAAATTGAACGAATACGAACTAAACTGAACTCAACTAAGCTAATCATATCACATTACTAGCGTTATTAGCCGAGAGACGATATAAGTGAAGGTCCGGTGGTGCCGGGCTGCAGTAACGGGTCGCCTCCTGTACTGACCCTCTGCACGACTTTCTTTTCGACCCCTTTTTCTTGCTCGCACAGTCGAATATTTCGTGTCTTGTATCATGTGTTCACATGTATATACATACATATATATGTGTTCATACATGTTCATATCATAGCTATAGAAATGTGTTCGTTTCGTACAATTTAATTTCGAAAAACATCTTTTGAATTAGTGATTTTGTGAAAGTTTGTGGAAGGTGAAATTTTTTGGACAAAACGGACGATTCTCTCGTTGAGGAGATGTGTACGATGTTGCCCGATTCTGACCGAACGGTGATGCCTACCCTGGCCGTGCAACAGGAAACACGTGCGCTCAGTGAAAGTGACAGCTCGCAGCGCGCCAAATTTGAAATCGGGGGAAACTCGAAATAGAGGTTTCGATTTAATACGTTGTTCGTGCGGGTAACGTGTTTTTTTTATAAACGTGCAGTGACTTTTGGATAAATTTTTGTCAGAAAATCATGTGATTTCTCCTTATTTGGATGTTATGTACACTGAAAATAGATGTGTATCTATTTTAAATTAAAACGAATACGTTAAAGAGTCGTATATCGGTATAATTATTATACAAGTTATTGGTACAATTATTTTTATATAAGTATAGACTTAGATCTTGAATTAGAATGATTCTCAATTTAAGTGATTTTTTTTTATTTCGTTCAGCTTTGTATATGATACATTAATATTATTATATTGTGTATAAATTCCGTAAACGTTAATTTTGCGAAGGTATATTATTTAAAATCTTCGTAAATATTATATGATATATATAAGTATATTAATAAACAATTTTTTACATTTAAATTGTATTTAATATTCAATATTTGCAAATTAATCGTACCAAATCGTACAAAAACCTTATTACTATTATTATTATCATATAATCCTAAATTTGAATATTTTTAATTTTTGTTGAGAAAAATATTAATATATATCTTGTAACATGCAATATATATATGTTACAATAATATATATCTTGTAAAATGCAATATATATATATATATATATCTGAAGAATCAATAGTTGCTAAATAAGAAAGAAATATGTACATATATCAAAGTGGTGGTTATCGGCAGCGGAAGAAAGAAAAGACAAAACAATTATCTCCCACCAACCACTCTGACGGCGCAAGAGAGGGATAGAAACCTGGTGAACAAATAAAAATGAAATGGACACGATACGTTGGACTCCCACCACTTCTACCAGCAGAATAGAAGGAGTTTCTCGGCTCCACCTCTTCCCCTTCCGATAATATCCTCCTTCAACAGTGGAGACCGCTAGAACATTACATTTATTCGCTCTTCTACCCCACGAGAATTCTGTTTACATTTCTCTTATACCCAGAAAACAAATTTTCCAACAATCTGTGACAATTTAATTTATAATTCAAAAGAGTATATTCCAACAATTAATTATCAAACACAGTATTTAGTATTATGTTGCAATTTCTCAAAATACACATTAATATCTTTCTCTATAACATAATAGAAGCTGGAGTTTCAGGATTTTTTACTTAAAATTAGAAAGTCCTTCATTTTCTCATATTCGTGTTTTTCTGATTCTACCTTATATTGCATTACATTTTGTTTTCATATTTATTTTTTTAGAAGAACAGAACGTTACACCATATGAATGTGTATAACGCACAACCTTCTATGCGAAAATGATGATAAACAGACAAAGGGAAAGATACTTCTCTCTTGCCGAGAAGTATATTTAGATCAAACGACGAAGAGGAACGAGATGAAGAGGAGGGTTTCAGGGCGACTTTTTGCACGCGAGCCGCTTTTTTTTACGTCGTAGGTATGCCGACCGGATAGTATTGCCGTGTGGCCAGGCTGGCAGGGCCGACCAATTGAGCCTGTTAACGTCAATTGGACTGAATTAGTTCAATTGGACGTAATTGCGCGAAGGCGACGGGGAACCTCCGCTCTCTGTTCGCCAACCATGCTCGCGTTTTTCTCTTCGCTCTGATATCAACGTATTCTCAGGACTTCCTCCAGGTTACAGTCTGAATGTAACAATAACTAATTTCAATAAGAATTACTATGCAAAACTAATTCTCTTGATAGATAGATTGTTTAAAACAATAGTTTTACATGGGAATAATATTTGAGGATGGAAATTTTTTGAATGGACGGTCTTCTGAATATTAATTGAAAAAAATGTCTAGATAGTGATCTAGATTGCTATGTTTATAGATGAAAGTATTGCTTAAATTTTGTACAAGTTTGGCATGAAATTTTTGAAACAATGATTAAGTTCTGGAAAGTTTTGTTACAATGAAGTGCACTTAATATATTTCCCATTCATTTCTATTTTATTTATCGCAAGGGGATCAATTTTTTCTCATTTATGTCCTTTCCCCTATAGTTTTCTAGTAGTAGAAAGACAAAGTCATTGTTATGTTGAAGCATTTAAATGTTATATTTATTTATATCTTCATAATTGAAGCGTTAATGATATTTACATTTGTCAAATAACAAATCAACTATATAGAGAAATATTCGCTTTTTTTTTTAAAATGACAAAGAATAAGAATCTTATGAAAAAAATTTCATCCTGTTCACGTTCTCTAAGCTTTCCCAAAAGCCATACGTAGTACAATATCACCAGTACCAGGATAATGGCCATCAGAAAAAGCAATTATGACAGCCGTGGTCTACGAATTAACGTGCCCACATGGCCGTCGAGAGATTCCCCGGTCGCGATCACAATGATCACGTTGCTTTCTCCCTTTTTCTTCTCTTTTTTCACCCCCATGAAACGTTGGCGAACAGTCATTGGCATTAGTCACTTTATATCATGCTGGTACATTTCACGCGTCAAAGCGCGGAAAGATGACCAACGACGAAGACTCGCTGCTATATTTTGAGGAAAAGAAATACTGACGATCGATCGATCAGAAGCAAGAATATTTCGGTACACTCACACAGTATGTTCAATGATTTTACCTGAGATTTCATTCATAGGGAAGATGAATTCCTCGTTCGAAATAGAATGAACGTGACCGTGTGTATTGAATGCAACAGGTGTATTTGGCTCGCGTGAGACCACCTGTTGAGTGTAAATTAGGCCTTCAGCTTTCAATAATTATACCGATTGTAAATAATACACTTGTTTTAGAGAGTGCAGCGAACTCTGCTTCTAATTAACTTATTAAGGACCAAGCAATAATTTATTATGATGTCCTAAACATTTTCATTATGAATTCATCATTTCCTCACATTTCAATTTCTTGAAATTTTACAAAATTGTTCCAGTATTCATAGTTTTAGCAATGTCAATTGATGATATTGTGAGTTGTATTGATAATATTAAATTGATGAATTTACTTGTGACTGGAAAATCAGAAAATCTACATTAATCGACGAAGTTAAAAAAAGTAGAGCAACGTGCGAAGAATGTAGAATATAATTGAATTAGATTGTTGAAAAATTGTAGGAGAAAAAATTTGAAAATCAAAGGGTGAAGAACAAGCTAAATTAGATTATCGATGAACGGAATGAAGATCATAAGGGGTGAATTTGAGAGTTAAGGGGAGTGAACTGTAAACTGTAGAATGAGATTGATTAGATTATTAATTATGAATTATAAAGATTGAAGGGTGTAGGCATGTATTTGGCAAATTAAATTGTTAATAGATTTCTAAATATCATTTATTAATACATTTGACGACAATAATTTTAATGAATATAAAATATCTGTTTCTACAGAGTAATAAAACTAAAATCAATTGCTAGTTAAAGATATTGAAATTTGACAGTTAAAGAGTCCAGAGTACGAAAGAATCAGGAAACTGAGTTACATTATTAAGAAACTAATATCTGCAAAATACATTGAAATATGAGAAATTAAAATTATACTGTGTAATAAAAAAAATATGAAAAATAATGAAAATATATGAAGAAAAAAATATGAAAAATATAAAATAAATAAGATATATTAAAAATAAAAAATTAGTAAAGTATATAAGAAATGTCAAGTTGAGTTAAACAATATAGAGAATAAAATAAATTGAAATCAAATAGTGGAGTCGTGATGATAAAATAGTTCAGAATAGAATTTTATTTTATTTGCCAAGATTTTTCTCGAATCGCTACGTTTAATTGTAAGGATAATCAGGCTGGTGTTTTAATTGCACTCTTAGATTCCGAGATCGTGATTCGAAGGAGAAGATGTAACGTCGCAACCCGATGACGTCGCATCCTTATTAACCCGACATAGTCACATCCGTTGCTGTCCCGTTCTGTATACACGTGCAGGGTGTTTCTCGTAATGATACCCTGATTTATATACATTGAAATCAACCTATAAATTTCTATTGAGCTACATATTTCACTGTAAAATCCTATCCATTTTTAATTTCGTAGATCGTTTCTAATTCACTGTTATACATTTTTTTGTAGTACTACTGTAGATATAATTAATATTACAATTCGTTAATATATAATTATGCTATATATGATTAATATAATTACGTATTATACTACAATTATGCTACATTTGTTCTATATTTCTGACAAAATAAATTAAAGATTAAAGTAAAGATTTTTGAAGTATCTTTCTTATGTAAGTACATTAAATATTACTAATCTTTTATTTGAAGAATGATATGTCAGTCAAATCTCATAAAAATAAATGTAGAGACATATCTACTAATTCAACATACTAATCTTTTGAATATTAAGATACAAACTAATACAATTATAATTGCGAATCGAATAATAATTACAAACTAAATAACAAATCTAAAGTAAATTTTATTCAGCATAATAGACAAGTATACGTATACACAAATACAAGTGATCGTCATTGTACTGAATTTTCTAAAGCAACTCTGAAAAGGACCAATGAAGTATCAAAGTACATAGATGTATACTTACATGTAGATTCTCACGCAGCCGAGAGCAAATCGTATTCGTTGTGAATTCTTCGCGATCAAAAAGCACAGTCCACATTGGCGAGCAATTAATCGAGGACCTATGCCCTCATATTTCGTGAGAACGAGAAATTCGGATTCTGATACGTGGTACGAGGTTTATATCATCCCGCATAAGGTCATCTACGTACAATAATATAACAGGACTGCGGGTGGGAATTTACGGGGACGTCTTTAGATCTGATTACACGAAATTTTGGATGCTCGGTCAACCAAGTGGAAAACTGCACCCATATCCAGAAATGTCACATAAAAGTGTCGATGTCACGGCTAATCTCCCCTCCGAGATCGTTCTCAAATTCAATATTTTCGTTCGGATAAAACGTGGACCTGGAAATTGACAACTTTATTTCTGGCAGGTACATGCTTAAATAGTATACATAGAGTAATAGTTTAAATAGTAATATATAGAGTGGAATATTAATAAAATAGAGTAACATAGAATAAATAATGCAGAATATTAGAATACATATCACTGGATCCTTGGGAACTATGATAATAGAATTAAATTGCACAGTTTTAGTATTTTTAATTTAACTCTGCCATGGGAAATATAAAATACAAAATAAAAATGAATACCTTAAATTTTAGAAATCTAACAATGAATTATTATTGAATCATGAATTATGATTATTGTTATTATTATAGTCGAGACACTAGAGTAAGCAAAATATAACGATAATTTAATTTGTACGTTTGTTAAATATAACATGAATTACTTTTGTAATATTTATAAAATACTCCAAAAAGCAATAAATACGGTAGTCGAGAGGTCTGTAGAAAATTGTTTCATCGAGAGTCTTCGAGGGTCTCCTACTTGTAGACCCCATGTAGAAACCATATGTTTTTACGTACGATCATGCTGGCAAAGATGACTCTTGCTGACACGCGACCCGCAGCCACCCTAAATACTTAATTGTCAATTCGATTTCAGTGCGGGAACGATATCCGTGGAATTCTCCGCTTCTCGATTTTCTCTTCTGATTTTTTTCTAATAAAAACAATACTGAGTTAGAGATTTTATTATTGGAATCTAAATTTTGTATAGGTTACATAATTCTGCGACTTAACTAGTTTCAATCTACGAATAGAATAATAATTATAAATTAATGTATACGTTTTATAATTTACATTTACATAAATATGAATTTTTAAATCTTTTTATTTTTATTTTTTCAATCTTTTACGAAATAATCGATGTAATGTCATTGATGAATTTATAGAAAGAAACAATTAAATAATATGTACACATATCAATTAGTAAAATCTTTACACATTGTTTATAAATTTAAATTATATTAAATACGTATTTTGATCATTTTTATTATGAGAAATATAGTCTATGAAGGGATCTACTTTACCAGCTTAAAGAAATAAAATGTTCTATGGAGACATCTGCCGATTATTTCGAAAGTATTATCATTGACCAAAGTACAGACACAGACAAGGTCACCGACAAGGTATATCAATAGACATTGCATCTTGCGGAATTTCGTGGCCCGTGACCTGAAATACCGACATACTAAAAAATTACTGGTGCTTTAGCGCACTCTAAGTTTGAACAATAGTGGATTGGGGAACTAGTGAACCAGCAACATGATTTTTGAGACCCATTATAGTGTTTTGCAAACTTTCAATATCGAAATGCGAAGCTAGTAACCACAGACAAAATAACCGAAATCATTCTACTCTATCAGAAAAAACTCTATCCATATTTTTCGTTTCATAGATTTGTCACAACCTTTTTCAATATAAGTTAAAAATTACATTTCAATCAACTTTTTCTGATACTTTTAAATAGATGTAAATAAACAAATATATAATAAATCTTTCATTTCAATCACTGCTTTGAATCGTTACATTCTTTCATTGATCAAGTACCACCACGTTCAATTCAATAAATAATCTCTCGAAGCAGATATGGCAATATTGTCCATACTTTTTGATTTTAATTCTCATTACTAGTAGTGCTGCAGTGCAAAACCTAAATCTGTACGACACGAAAATGGTAAGGACTCCGAATCATGAGACAAAAAAATATGTACATTGTATGCAAAGTCTATTCATATACCTCGTTTGTGCTGTAATGTTGCCATCAAAGCACTTGAATAATTATATCGTAAAATTTAATTTAATTGTAAATTGTATTTATATTTGTTTAAATTGATTAAGTAAATCAATTCCTTTAAATGACATTCGATTGTTTCGTTACTTGTCCTTAACTCTATCCCTCTCCAATCATTTTTCCTTGTTATTCCGAAAAATAAGAGTAAGTCTTTTTAGGAACTAAATTTTCATAGTAAATATAAACAATGTAATGTACAAAAATCATCTGTAGTTTTGAACTTTTGTAGCGCAGTTGATTCTATCTGTCGAAATACAAATGACACGGCGAAATTAAAACTGAGTTTAAAAAAAAAGAAATAAAGAAATCTACGAAGAAAGTAAGGTACGAAATGTAGGAGAAGCAAATAATTATGTGAAATAATAAGATTCTATTCTCCCGCCAGAATTTTCAAATATTGTCCACGTGAGTAAGTAGTTACAGACCCTAGCGGAATTTGTTAAAATGATCCACGTTCCTCGCGAGTTGCAAGTAGCGACTTGCCGGTGAAACGTTTGTTAAGTAGATTCTATTATTTCATAATTCAAATTAAAAATTTGACTTTATTTCTATGTAACAATTGTTTCTACGAACAAAAATGTCTCTCAAACCTCCCTTTAAAGTTGGTAAGTACCATTATGAATTTCAGAATAGTTTAGTCAGACACGTGGTTGTTATTTTAGAGTAAATTAACCTCGTTGTACGTTATTTAAAGCACATGATTAAATAAACTGGATGCTAGAATAGAATATCGTGAAAGAAAAAATATGAATGTTGAAATATGAATGCCTGTTGAGAATTTTTAAATAATATGAAATAGCATATCGTCAACGTATAGCAATTAACCGATTGTTGAATTAAGTTTTACAAATAGCACATCATAATTTATCAATGATGTGTAATTGTTCTATACTGATAAAAATAGAATAGAACATAGGTCTCTACACAATTTTTCATTCAATTTAGTAGTGAAACATTTAAGGATATATTGTAAAATGAAATTTCAAAAAAATATTAATTCAATTATGTATCAATGAACAATACCATTTTCTAACAATTGTAGCCGATTTGTCATTGGCGGAATGGGGACGAAAGGAAATTAATTTGGCGGAGCATGAGATGCCTGGTCTCATGGCCATAAGAAAGAAGTACGGTCCACAAAAAATTTTGAACGGTGCACGAATTGCTGGCTGCTTACATATGACAGTTCAGACTGCTGTTCTCATCGAAACTCTCGTTGAACTCGGGGCTGAGGTAAGTTAACTCTTTGTTTTTGTCATCTACCAGTAATTTATTGACTAGTGATAAAGTATCACTTCAAATAAAATGATACACTATTGGGAATAATCATCTTGTTCAAATGGTATTCATTGTGAAATTATGATTATATTTTTCTAACATGTGATGCCGTTTGAGGTAATCATCAACGAGATCATCATTGCAAATTTGCTAGAACAAGTATAATATGTAGAAGTTAATGATAATATACTTACAATCTCAGAAAAAAATCATCTTCACCGTTTTGTAAATTTTCATAAGAAGTCTAGTTTACGTGAATTATTCCAATGAGTATCAATTAACTCACTACTGTCTCTGCCCTCAGGAATATCTTTTTCTGAAATTCTTTTATTCTGCTTACATCTTCTTATAGATTTCATTCTAGATACCTGTTTGGACATCATACGATTATATTATATCATACGACACCAAATATATCTACGTTCATTATAATTATCAGCAATTATAAAAAATGAAAGTCTGAGCTGTTAACTAGATTTAAGTACGATGTCCCCTTAGAAGGGACAATCGAGTTAATATCTTTTCAGATTAGTGTTTCACATTTTCGTGTCCGATGCTCGATATTTGAAATTGGAGATTAAAGATACATTCAGTTATGGAAATTTATTGCGCGAGAAATATAATTATTGCAAAATATTTGAAGGCATAAGAGTAGAAAAAAATACGATGAGGAAACTAGCACGTATTTATACATGTGTAGATCGTTCCATAAATCGTGACCCTGCATATTTTACAACGTTCGTCAACAATCGTATCAGACATCGGAAAGTTTTCGAATCATCCTCAAAGATCAAGATCAGAAAAAGCGAGGCTGACGTCTTTTGTCGTTATTATGAAACATAATACACTTTTAAATTTATTTAAAGTTACGGAAAAGAAAATAAATATCATAAACTTCTATGACGCAATGATAACATCGTATCTAGCAATGTGTTATTCCTATGTAAGGGAATTTAGATTAATCAACAATAATGATTTCTTATTATCACTATCGTGATTCATTAAAAATGTTGTGGATCTGAATTTTAATATCCAAATTGCTTGTAACTCGATCTCATTTGTAATTTAAAATGAATTTGACAAAACGTTGAAACGAAATCTCATAAAGATATATTCTCAATTTTGATTCGAAATATAAATTGCTGTTTTCTATTGCATTTTAGAGTACAAAACTTACAGGCAAAGAACAGAGCACTACGCGACTCTTTTATAAATCTTGTTACACTTTTAACGTCATATAAATAGACGTAATTGAACACTCCAATACTAGATATCATTCAGATTACTCGATCTTATACAGAGTGTTCCAGCTAAATGGGATTACTTAAATATTTATTTTATTTATTGTATTAAAAAAATTCTCAGAACTTGAAATTGCACTATTTCAAAGGCTATATTAACGGTGGAGATAAATTTTTCTCAAAATCAGTTTTCTACAAGATTTTATCAGTAACTTTTTATGCGAAACCGTATATATATATTTTAATATTTTTACAGAATATAAAAAAACAAATTCAACGATCCTAATGACCATATTATTCAAATCATTTAATCTCAAATTAATTTGGCTGAGACACCCCGTATGTACAGCACCGATTAATGTCGCAATACTTAGAGCTATACATTGCAATCTCCGATATAATAAAATTATTTGCATGTAAAAAAATCTGAAACATTTCAACAAATTAATGAACAAAAAATATCAAAATATTGCAAAAAAGATTAATATACGAAATAATAAAAAATTTAGAAAACATGAATTATCTCAACATACTTGTATGCATTATACGTACGTATATATTGACTTTATATCAAAAAATTGTGTCGTACAGTTTCTTCATATTTTGTTCTATATTATACAGATGTATATTTTTGTGTTTGGTTTCATTGTCGACTTTACTCCAAAAGTCAACAAAAATGTTAATGACTCGTTATCGCTTCTACATCGATAGGTTCAATGGTCCTCGTGTAATATATTCAGCACGCAAGATCATGCAGCAGCAGCTATTGCAAAAACGGGGGTTCCCGTGTATGCTTGGAAGGGCGAAACCGACGAAGAATATCTTTGGTGTATAGAGCAGACTCTGGTATTCAAAGATGAGAAACCATTGAACATGATTCTTGACGATGGTGGTGATTTGACCAACTTGGTGCACACCAAATTTCCAGAATATTTGAAGGAATGTCGTGGTCTTTCCGAGGAGACAACAACCGGAGTTCACAATCTATATCGCATGATGAAAGAAGGCACTTTGAGAGTTCCTGCTATAAATGTGAACGACTCAGTAACGAAGGTTCGTTGCACCATATTTGAAAAACAGAAAGAATATTTCGACCTGAAAAAAAGCAATTGTTAGATTATTGGAGAATAAAATACATGCTTATTACAAGTCTTGCCAAGAGATTTAGATATGACAAAACGACAAAATGAAAGAATTAAATCTTTTTTGTTTTTTAATTGAGTATTACAAGAAGGAAATATAATAAGTATATTTTGTTGATTTTTTGCCTTTCTGATTACAGAAGAAAAATTTCTGCAATCTTATAAATTATTTTATGTCTCGTCTATTTATTTTGACTTTCTAATATCAGATAATTAATTTGTGAAAAATAATTTTCTATTGTCGAATAGAGTAAGTTCGACAATCTTTATGGCTGTAGAGAATCGTTAATCGATGGTATCAAACGAGCAACGGATATCATGATTGCTGGAAAAGTCTGTGTGGTCGCTGGATACGGAGATGTTGGAAAAGGTTGCGCTCAAAGTCTTAGAGCACTCGGTGGACGTGTGATAATCACGGAGATTGATCCTATTAACGCGTTACAAGCTGCCATGGAAGGATACGAGGTGATCTTAAATCAAAGATCATACACATGAAGTGTATTTAAACTAGTATTGGTCAAAAATTGCGATAGAAGTAAATCCGGGCCTGACTGAAATTTTCAAATATATTCTTTAGGTAACGACAATGGAAGAAGCGTCGGTCAAAGGACAAATTTATGTTACCACTACCGGTTGTAAAGACATCATAGTAGGTAACCATTTTGTAAATATGCCGGAAGATGCTATAGTCTGCAACATTGGTCATTTCGACTGCGAAATTGACGTTGCATGGCTTGAGAAGAACGCGGTTGAAAAAGTGAACATTAAACCACAAGTAGACAGATATCAATTGAAGAACGGCAGGTGAATTAATAACTTTTATACATGTGAACATCATATACTAATGAAAAATATTTCTATATTAACAAGTCAAACGTTAAATTATATAAAATTATTTAAGGAAAATGTTAAAGACATACTCACTTCTCATTAAGCTCATACACTACAAACTCAGATTTTTGATTGGTTTTATGATATTTTCGGTTCATGTTCCGGGTCTTCATTTTCAGGCACATTATTCTTCTCGCAGAGGGTCGATTAGTTAATCTTGGATGCGCCACAGGACATTCCAGTTTTGTAATGAGCAACTCGTTCACAAATCAAGTATTAGCGCAAATAGAATTGTGGACCAAACCTGGGTCTTATCCAATCGGAGTTCATGTGTTGCCGAAGAAGTTGGATGAAGAAGTCGCTGCGTTGCATTTAAATCACCTTGGTGTAAAATTGACGAAATTGACAGAGGAACAAGCGAAATATCTTGATGTATCTAGAGAAGGACCTTATAAAGCTGATTATTATCGATACTAGTTATTACTTAAATTCAGAGGCTTATATGTACTTCTTTTTCTATGACGAATAATAAAAACATCACGACAACCGTGTTTTGGTTTAAATCGTTAACTATTGATTTTCATAATTATTCATTTATTGATTTTAATCTCAATTTTCTAACGTTTTGTTTAAATAAGTTATATGAAAACATTACGGAAGAGGCTGTATAGTATTGTAATTTATAAAATTTGTTAGAAACAATTGTTTTTAAATAAAACTATCTTGTATGATAAGTTTTGTATAAAATGACAGAGAAAAAATTTTTTCCACTTTCTAGAAGTTAATCCTTTAATAAATGATATTTGAAGTAACAGATTAAAACGTTTTATAGTCTAATTTCCACCGTCGTTTAGTGTGATGATCCTGCTTAATTTCTAGAGTGATTTATAGTTTCATTAAACGAAGAAAATGCCACGGTGGAAGAAGTATTACGAGAAAGAGAAGAGGCAGAAAGAAGCAATTCTTGCTCGTGAAAAAATTCATCTCAATGTTGGTATATTTTAATATCTTTTAATACAATATAAATATATTTTGCAGATGCTCAATTCTTTTTCTGTAGTTGCGACGAAGGAATTGAAAGAAATATTTCTTGGAATAATTTCATCTCACGAAGAAATTAATTCAATGAACGATAATAATAAAAAAGCATAAAAATTGTAAAAGTTTTTAAAGAAAAGCATATTTATTATCTTCTCGTAACATTCTTTACATATCTTCATGACTATGTACAACTTTCTTTTATCTTTTATTTACAACTTTAAGAGGGCAGAACTTTCCTGTAGGCAATAACATCCACAACCTGTAGGGCATAATGTTTTGTTAGTAAACCATGTCGCTAAATGTTGCGTGTGTCCTCCATGCCCACAAAATATACAAAAATTGCTTGGACCTAAATGTAAAAAAAAAATAATTATAAATTATTGTATTATTAATTTATAATTTGATAATTCCACTGCATTGAATTTACCTCTAACAGAGATATGACAAATTACACACTCCAATGCTAATCGTTTACAATTTATACACTGAGGCCCTCTGCTAACTTTACCACATAATTGACATTCGCTTTGAAATTCGACGCCTTTATGCGTGTCTAATGGAGTTGTGCTTACATGCTTTAATACTTGTGCACGCGCGTCTAATAATCGCCATCTATGTAGCACTTCGGCATACGCTTTTTTATAACCGTCGTACAGAGTAGTATATTTTTCATCAAGTAACCTGCATGACCAATGTTTGTGCAACAAAATTAAATAATTTTGATTAAAATTCTTTCAATTATGTACCTAATATTTTTTATGGAATCCCCTGACGTGTCTTGAGTTAATTTTAAGTCGTCGAGCGAATCAGACCACGAATTGGATCGATGTTGCTTCAAATTTTGGAAGTTCCATCCTTCTAATGTGGTATCAGCTAGATGAATCGTGTGATACGGAGAACCACCAGGCTAAAATAATGTATCAAATAATGTATAAAATTACAAGACTATTCATAAACCTTACATAAACAATATAAAAACACAATATACACAAATAACATATAAAAGGCATAATGTCTATGATCACTTTCTGCACAAGGATGTTTGTCTTCTGTGTGAAATTTCGAGGCATTATGGTAACAGAACAGTACATCACATATGATTAATTACTACTAACATGTACGATTATTTTATGAGTATTAATCATAATGTAAAACAGTTATTAGATGCAAGATCGAAAAGTTTGGCATTTGAAATATTAAGCAGGGCCAAACCTGCATGCTTTGTGGGACCATCACACTTCCACTCCGATGCTGTAAGGCAGTAACAAATATCACCATAAGAGAACCCTAAGAACATTTCAAACACGTACGAATTTAAAAAATTCAAAAACCATGCCTTACCTTTAACCACCATTTTCCTGTAGAAAGCCTCTATAACAGAGATAACATAGTATCAATCATTTGGTAATTTAAAAAAAAAATGTATATATATTAGAAAAGAAAAATACTGAAATAAAATACCAATGGCTTGCGTCAGTATACTATGATCTATTTAAATTCCAAATTAGATAATTTTGGACATTTATTATAATACATATGCGTGATATGCGATCGTGTGGTAAGATATTTATATTTAGTCATGCATCAGAAAAAAGAAATGTGTGCTGAGTATAATACATGTGATATACTGTAGTTTAAGAACATTGGAACATGAATAGTGGTACAATAGATGATTATGTTCAAAGAGTGTTCTCAAGTATCTTCAGCATGTTTGTGAACAGAAGACAAAATATATGATCAAGACATATAATGTATCAACTACTAATGATGCTATAAAAAATAGTGCTTGTGCCAGATCATGCTAGAACATTTTAATATTTACAAAATAAATATAACATACTTACACTAACATTAATGGACTTGCTATTTAGTCGTGTTTGCGCAACGTCAGGATTTTCAGAACGATAACTAAATGCACAACTCAGCATACCTGCCATTTGAATATCTGACTGATTAGCATAATGCTGTATTCTAAAATAGAAAAAAATTATTTTATATTAATTTGTTTTTGTTATCTAAGTAACATATATTCTTGTTGTACTTACAAGGAATGAATTAAATTTTGACCAAAAGGATGTAAAGGCCACGGAGCATCAATCTCGGGTGATTGACAATTTTGTCCAATATTTAAAACAGGTTGTGATATCACAAGAGCGGCTAAACACCACGCCTGAACTAAATCAGGACGTTCTAATGATGCAGCTACATTTGCGTTGTATTGACACATTGCCGGAATATCGGTGATATTAATACTACAGATATAAAATAAAATTAAAAAATTATTTTCTAAAAATAGACTAATAATCTCTGAAAATTGTATCACACATATTTTTGTACTCACACGTATTTTTCTGCAAGTTCTTTGTTGACGAAAAATAAAGAAGAAGCATCGTATATCATTACCATAAAGTGATAGTTTTTACAACATGATCTATGGGTCATTCTATTTGTATTATGTAATCCACGATTTATTTTCTATTAATTTGAAAATAATATTTAGTGACTATTTTATATTATTATGTTTTTCATAAAAAATGTACATACTCGATCTTGAAAATAAAAGGAACTTATAGGAATGTTGTCATTTGATCGAACATAAGAATTTGGATACATGTGCATAAAATGTTCTCCGTTGCCTATTCCGTTTCCTAACGCAGAAAGTGCTCTGGGTGTTGTACATTCTGGTTTCATGGACGACCTTCTCGTATATGAAGCACGACCAAAACATACGAGTATACCTATTGAAACAATGAATTAAGCCTCTATTATACAGTATGTTGTTGGTATTTTTTACTATTTTTTGATACGTACCTACGCAACAAAATTTAGCACCAGATGTTCTAGGAAACGGTATGTAAGCATCTTGATAATTCGTATACATATTAGAGGAACTTAAAAAATTCGCATTGTCTTGAATGTCATATCCTAAATGATTACTTTCATTTTCATCATTTTTACATGTCTGCAGAGGAAAAATATCAAACATTAAAGATAAAAGACGTACATGTAACTTGAAAAATATATTATTTTTACTTGTTCCAATGTTGTAATCAACTGTCTAAGACACGGTTCTAAACACGATCTGTTCTTTTTAACGCGTTGTTGAGCAGTTTGTTTCAAAACTTTCAACAGCTTTGCCAATGTTGCACTGTCGATTGTTGTTCCAGGACAGAATTGGAATGTAGGTTGCGCACTGTAAGGATAATTTGCAGGGAAATTTACTTTTAATATCACATTATAACTTTTATTGGATGCTGTTACGGTACAACTGCGTTCTACAGCATCCATTGCGTTGACCTGTAAAAATAAAAATAAGTATGTATCCATGTACATATCTTCAGTTTATATTTACACATGTATATTACCTCTATATTTGGTATATTCATATTTATTAAAGAAAATTCTTGCTGTAAAGTCTTTGGTTGTGTAGGAGACGATATTTCTTTATTACTTTCGATATATGCATCTGTTTCGGAATTTAATATAGGTTCATCTACTTTTGTTGTTATACAATTCATTTCACGATCAGTTTGAGTGTCACTAAGTTGTAACTGTTGGACGGATTGTAATGTTCCTATATTAATGGCAATTACATTAGCTGAATTAAAAAAAAAAAACATACTTGTAAACAAGACAAAAACATACTTAAATTATTATCTTCAGAATACTGAGTATAGATAGATGAACTATCATCTATGCCATGTCCACATAACTAAAACAAGATTACATGTTAAATTTTTTTATAAATAAAAATCTTAATCTTTACGTATATGTATATAGAAATACTTACTTTCTTTAAAAATGGATCAATTTTATACATTCTTAAACATTGATCCTTTGACCAAGTAATTAATTCAAAGTCACTATTTTCTGCAAAT
The DNA here is from genome assembly GCA_036937485.2 of Tetragonisca angustula. NCBI lineage: Eukaryota > Metazoa > Arthropoda > Insecta > Hymenoptera > Apidae > Tetragonisca > Tetragonisca angustula. The sequence goes on along the minus strand of JAWNGG020000040.1, from coordinate 898,504 downwards.
CATAGATACTATATTTCGTAATATTTTATTCTATGTTTTCATTTGAAAATTTATTTATATACCATGTACCTAATTTTTGGTGTCTCCACTGAAATTCAAGAACAACATCAGTATGTCCTACGAAAGTATAGATAGGAGCACTGAGGTTTGTTGTGTTCCATAATAATAAACTATTTTCTCCTCGTCGTAATTGCGGTACTACTATTGTTACCAGTCCTTCTCCAAATGGCTGTGAATACAACTTAATTTTAATAGAGAGAAAAAAATTTTAATTTTCTTTAAATATAATGTTACTTTTACCGTATATCTCGCCCTCCATACTGGTGAGTTTGTTGTTAAAATGCTTTCGGCTCTCCGTGGATTACTGATATCAAAGATTTTCACTGTACAATCTTGACTAGACGTTGCCAATTGATTTTGTTGAAACGGACACCAATCTAAACCATGTATCTAAAATAACTTTAATGTTTATAAATATCTCATAGAACTTTGCTAAAGTGATATTACTGAATATTATTAAAACGAGCTGTTGTGAAATCAGGCTTTACTTTTGTTAGATGAGCAGCTATATACTGCATAGGACTGTTTCCTTTTCTTTGATCCCATATTTTAATATCTCCATCATGAGCTGTAGCCAACATGTTGGGAGAAAGAGTATTCCATCTTACTTGAGAAGAACCAGCTATAACACATTCAATTACGTACATCTTTAAATGTTTTGCAAACTGTTTTATTGCAAAATTTCGTAATTAGTGTATTTACCAACTGCAGACAAAGATAAACATGGCCTCCTTTGATCTCTTACGTCCCATATATGTATAAATGTATCAATGCTGCAAGAAGCAATGATGTCAGGTTCTTTGGGATGCCAGTTTAAATCACTCACAACTCTTGTATGAGCTTTCAGGCTATTTGTTGTTTGTAAGTCGTAATTACCATTCCCAATGAGGGACAATATTTCAATGCGCGTGTTGCTCTAAAATTTAAATCTAGTTAGATATATTTACAACATTATTCGCAACATACAGATTAATTTCTAACCGATACGGCGCAAAGATGACAATTTATACTTGTGGGGTTCCATTCTGCAGAGCCAACCTCATATTTACTTTGTCTTTGAAATTTTTTTAATATGTCGACATTGTCGTCAAGTTGTTTCACTGCAAAGCATCTGCGGCTAAAAACAAAACAAAACAAAACAAAACAAAAAATGAAGAAAACTGAAAATTATATTATCGCATTATGAGTATAAAGTTCGTTTCTTGCTTGCTTACCCGGCAAGTAATACATAATTACCCGTCGCATCCACGGCCATGGTATTAGCCTGTATATAAAACAAAAATAATTCAATAATAAATTATGCATTATAACGTTCGAGGCTGAAATCTCACGTTGTTCGTAATAATAACACACGGCACGTAATATCGTGCGATGAGACAAGTTACCTGTAAATCACGGTGTTCCGTAACGACATAGTCGCTGCCCCAACGTTTTGACATTTTACCAATGAATTCGAATTCCTGTCAGCATTCTGCAAGGTTAGAGTCGAGACCGAACGTTACGCGGACCCGCGGACCAGAATTGAATCGTGTACGCAATCGTGCACACAATCAAAGCCAGTACGCGACTCGTTGCATCGCGTCCTGACATACACATTCTTATCGGTAGATTTCGATTGGCTGAACGAATTCATGTACACATCCCCACTAAAAAAACATATGAGGGCAAGGGGTAGAGCGAGGAGTAGCGGTGTAAAAAGAGCAAGCGAGACGGAAACAGAATCAGAGAGAGAGAGGAAAGTTCAAGACGCTTCTCTGTGCTATTTCTGTCACGTAGGACGCATATACTCGTTGCATAGGTGTACTAATATCGAGACGCAAATAATTGGTAAACGGTGCGAAACAGAAGCGGAGAAGGGTTGAAGTTTGTCGATCTTTAATCGTCGTATCGAAGTTGGATCAATTTTACGGTGATATTATTTCATAGTGACCGTGATAATTCAAGTGATAGTGACAACAATGTCCGTAATTATGGATTGTTTTCGTCAGTAGCGAACGTGCAGAAGTTCTTCTTAGTCACTTTGTTTAGCTGACCTCTAATAAACAGATCTGATTCATTGTTTTTCCCTCTTGTGGCGACTTTTCGTTCAGCGCGAGTTTTCGATCCGAAAACGAGAGAAGAGAAGAAAAGAGAAGAGAAGAGAAGAGAAGAGAAGAGAAAAAAAAGAAGAGGAACGCGGCGTCTTTTGTTTCTCAAGGGTAGTCTCGCCTGTCCTTTTGCACTGCTTTCCTTCTCTTTAGCTTGTTAACGTCATTCGCGCCAGCAACAAGAAGGCAGCGCTTCAAGTTCAATCTGAGAACCGATTGCTAAAATCGGACTCTTACATTTTTACGGACGGTAAATTCATCTCGATATTTTTAACTAGAGATCTGTGATGTACAAGTTCGGCGCCGCGGAGAAAATCATTACGTCCACGATTAATTTCGTACACTCAAAAAGGAAAGGAATTTTCATATACATAAGAAAAATGTACAAAGACTCAATAAGTCTTCGATGTTCGAGAAACTTTTTAAATTTTCGATTATATTGAACACCTTGGCCGTCCGACTGAGAAACGAGGTCAAGTTTAGCCGAAAAAACACGTTAAAGGTCATCAGCTCCTGTGTAATGGAGTATTAATGACAAGAGTGTTCCACTAAGAGATGCACCAAGGATATCCAATACCGGGACGTTCTTCTTACACAAAATAAAGGGAAACTGCTGCTTGCTGACAAGATGAAGTTGCTCGAGAGTACACGCTTTGAAGCTATAAACAGTGCCTTGTCCATCAAGACTGGAGACAGCAAAATAATAGGCAGGTAAGATGGTCGGAATGCTATTTATTGGATCCATATTATCCTCTAGAATAATCTCAAACATTATTTGCTTCTCGATTCACAGAATAGAGAGCTACTCTTGCAAAATGGCTGGAAATGATAAACAGTTGTACAAACGTTTCAATGCAGAACAAGGTTTTACTCCGCATGATCTTCAAGCTTTATCACCACCACAAACATCTTTAGGAACATCGCCTGCTCAAGGGTATTTTAGGTATTAAGAGTTGTAGATGAGACATATAATAAAACAATAAATCTAAAAATATCAGTATTATCCTCTTGAAATAATAATATGAATATTATCCTCTTTAAATAATAAACAAAGTAAAAATTTATAATACCTTGTAAAAGAATATCCATGTTTACTGTCTGATAGTATCTGCTACCTGTATAGTAAGTTAATGAGTTTCCATATTTTTCCTTCAGCCGCAGTGTTTCTGGTGATGAAGATGGTCCACTGTGCGATACAATCAGTAGAAAAACATTGTTCTATTTGATTGCCACTTTGAATTCAGCTTTTCATCCAGATTATGATTTCTCTGATGCTAAGAGTCATGAATTCAGTAAAGAACCAAGTTTGCAATGGGTCATGAATGCTGTAGACAGTAATTTGAGTGCAACCGCGGGAGATCATTATCGTACTCTTCGAACGGCACTTTGGGCTGCCATTGATCATGAAATATCATTAAATGAATGTGATATTTATAGGTAAATATTTCGAATTCCATTGGGAAAAATTATATATTAAATAAGATTAAAAATATGAAAATATTTTAGTTACAATCCAGACTTTGCATCTGATCCATTTGGAGAAGATGGATGCTTATGGTCTTTTAATTATTTCTTCTATAACAAGAAATTGAAACGCATTGTGTTTTTCCCATGCAGAGCAATAAAGTAAGTATATCCATTCTTCAACCTTTGTTTTTCTTTAGCTATTGTTCAGTTAGATTTACTGTCATTCATTTTTATGTGTATTTACAGTCCTCTCTACGTGTTAGATTCTGGTGTTGGCAGTGACTTTGCCATGGATGAAGATGAAGACAGATACTAAATTCATAATACATGTTTACAAACTTTATCACTTATCTTTATTAGTTCTGCCATACAGGGACATAAATGAACATTAAATTTCTTCTATTACAGTAGTGTTACGTCTAACTAACCGCCACTACCGGTTCTTGGAACTTGCTTCCTGAAACTTCTGACGTTACGTAATTAAAATAAACAAACGTATCAAATATCCACATCCCATTCACATTCAATAGAGAAATAGTTTTCTAGAGGTATACTTCTCTTGAAAATTAACTAAATATAATTTACTACGGTTAATAAACGCGGCACTATTGTACATAACTTATTATTATGTACAGTGATATATTTCGAATTTTACAATTATTTCATTTCAGTTTCACTTACAGCGACATTTATTTCAGACTCAATAGAGAATTTATATTAATTATTTTGTTTCTCAATTTCTCTTTTGTACGATATCGGAACGTAATTATAATCAACAAAGAATCAAACAGAAGAACAATATTATAAGAATTTAGAATCATATTATTTTTCGTATGAATTTATAATTTTTATATACACGTTATTATCCAAGATATTTTAAACATATAAATCTGCTGCATAGTAATCAAATTTTTATAAACCTAAAAACTAGATTTTTTTTCTATGTGAAATGTTCAAATTAACAATATCAGAAAAATCCTCATTTATATAAAAAAAAGCAACAAACTTAGTGGATTTTAAATTGATGTTGTGCTAAGTTGCTCCGTTTAAACTGACGTTGTTAGAATTTTTCAGAATTATTGTGACGATAATTGGTGTTGTACTAAGTTGCTCTGTTAAAATATTGTACTAATTATTGTGATGATAGTAATAAGGAAATTAAAATAAATCTAATTTGATATTATAAAATAGAAGTAAAAAATTATTAGAGCAACGATAGATCTAAAAGTGCAACATTAACTTTTGAATCCTAGTCATTATATTTTTAAGTTACAAAAAATTTATTAACTGTTTCTGCTCTTTGCTATAAAAATCAATCTATGATATTCTTAATGTCTTAAATAAGCTTCCCATATAAAATTGTTTATGTTTCATATATTACTTTTAATATACACGATCTTAATGTACGTATTGATACACAAATACCCAGTTTTGTGAATTATAAAGTTTTTAGTTCAATATTTTGAATTTACTGCTAAGAAACTAATTATCAGATCGTGCAATATGTATAAATTTTACAATAGTATAGTAGATTTTACTATAACTTTCATATAGCGTGGAAAATTTAATTTTATGTCACTAATAAATATATACATGTATACATATATCTTGTGAATTTAAAAAACAGCACTATATTCGAGTTAGATTACTAGTTTTTGATTAAAAACAGTGATTTTCAAATGATTTCTATAATATATATGTATTACATATAACCTTAGTTTCCTTAAGATTACATGTTTGTCTGTCTGCATTTGAATAAACGTTATGAGCTGACATAATTCAGTTATGCATTGATATTTTCTTTATCTCTCGTTCTTAGTGACACGAAATCTTTATAATATACATGAAATAAATAAAGCAGCAAGCACAAACATCATGCCTATTTTCATTGAGTAGTAACTTTAAACCTAACTTACCTAAATTATCAGGCAATTTAACTTATTTGTACATCATAACATCAGGAGATTGATACATGCACATATATGCATCGCATAACAGTCGTTTTGCATGCTCCGGCAGATGACGATCATCCGTTAGTTCAGTTAGATAATTTCCACCTTCTTCACTTAGCCAATATGGGAAATCTGGACATGGAACCATTTCCGGTATATTGTAACCGTTTTGTTCTCCTAAAAAAGAAGTTTTATCAATCAAAAATAAAGATTCAATAGATAAATTTATCGAAATATTTTTTGATAAGATTGAAAAATACCTTTTCTATCAGCCATAGAATCAAAGAAACACCATGGTGCTTCTGAACCAGAACCACATTTTACGAAACATACATAATGGGAGGTTTCAATGCAAACCACTGCTGATAATTCCAGATATAACCGTGGAACTGGACAATGTTCTTGTAAAATAGCAAACTCCATTGGTACTATAAGTTTCTTTGGTTCGTGATTTGTTCTTCGTTCATGTCGATGCACCTAAACAAGTTAACATTCAATTTTAAAAGTATAGTTCTTATTTATTCACTCATTCATTTTACCTTTTCTAAACATTGCAAACAGAAGGCAATGCTTTCGAGTCCAACGCCACATTGTCCATAGCACTCTTTACATTCGTATTCCGCTAACTTTCCACAAACGGTACATTGTCTTGGAGCTGCAAACGGAAAATTAGAGATGACTACAATGTTCACATATTACAATATAACAATAATATAATACCTACAATCCTCGATTATATCTGTTACATCAAGTAACAATGTAGGTTGAATTTTCTGATACATCTTGAATGATTTACCAAATCGTGGCATTTGTATAATGAGACACGAAGGAACTTCTTTCAATCTTATATTACTTGTAAGAAAACTCTGTTCTAATAATTGTTGAACAGTTGGAAGATTTAAGTGGTCGTCTTTTTCAACAAAAAGTTGATAATGATATGCATCTTGGCCAGAACTTAATTTAAGAAATGGTTCAGCATTCAAAATTTGGGCAACCAGTGATGTCAAAAATTCTTCAGGATCTGAAAATATTTGAATAATTTTATTTATTCAAATGTTATTCATGTATGTACTATGTATGATCAAATACCTTTTTCTTCACTAGTAAGCCCGGATACAGATGATAGCTTCTCAAGTAAAGTCCGGAGTTTCATTACGCGATCTGCTCTTACAAACATATTTTTTCTAAGTGGATTTACAATTTCTTCACGTAATACTCTTTGTACTTCTTCATATTGTGGACAATCCTTTTCATTCGGTGGTCTAAAAAAATAATATCTTACGTATGATATTTTATTTTTGAAAAACGAAAATAAAATGTTTGAGATTAATACCTAAATAAAAGATTATCAAAAACGCTAGTAAATGTAAACATGCTGAAAAGAGTAGCATCTAAATAACATGAATTATGATGACCTTGGATCCCCCGATATTTTCCACAAATACTTTCTAAATTTCCTTTTACGGAAATAGGTCGTACCATACCGACGATAACAGAGCTTTCCATATTTCCAAAATTATCTGTACTTAGTGATGTTGTTGGATTATCAATTTTTGCCTAAACAAATATATTTTGTTACACGAATACAGAAAGAATATACAATGCGATACTTACCATAGTATCACATCGTGAACATTGATCAAGATCCGTGAAAATAGCTCTGTAAGGCAGACAATGGAAATATCTTACATCTTTGTATGTTCCATCAGTACCAGATGGGTGACTATCATCCTAGAAATAAACGAAGCGATTATATTTTTTAACTAATAATTTTGAACTTTAATTTTTATGTTACATACCAATTCTACAGCTGCCATTAATTTACCAGACGTAATACCAGAAGGAGTTCCAATCCAACGAATAACTCCATAGTGTATATCAGAATCCAAAAGTACCTTCACATTTGAACCCACAATTAAATCTACATTTTCTGTTCGCCCAAATTTTTTATTTTCGTTCTTTTCAGGTGTGCTACCTGTTACAATTGAAATTTACGCTCGTATATTGAAATCAAAATAAGTATATCTCTTTATAAAAGAACATCGATTGTAACTAAAATTGTGAGAGAAAAAATGGAATGTAATTCAACAAATTAAAATAGACGTGGAATGCTAATAGAGTTCAAAAATGTCTATTGTTCCTTACTACAATCCAATGGACTTGAACATTCAAGCGTTCCCTCAATATCACTATACACATTTGATTCAATATCACTACTCCATTTATGTTCTAACACAAACAGGGGAATGTTTTGCAATGCAGCAGCCATTTTACAATAAAATTATGATAGGTTTGTAACACCAAAAAGCTTGCCGGCAGTACTAACCGAGACTAAGATTGTGGTTATTTTTAACCACCTCAGTTATTCTTAACTCCCTCTACTACACATGGTAGGCAAAGGCAAGCATACTATGTGGGATTCATAGAAAAGTTAGCAAGATATCCTATCGAGCATTAAACTGAGCAAATATAAAATTTATTTCTATATTTTTGCTATTACCATGGATGACGGTACTTTTAGTTACATTGCTGTCATTTTCATGTGTTGCTGATTTTACTGACTGATGGTATTCTTTTGATGTAGACCTTTGGTCTCTATTATTGTTTTTGTTATCATCATACAGAGTAAATCTTTCCAACAGGACAGGTGGTATTGTATCTAATACAGACTTTTTCTTGTCATTTGTACAATTATTGCTTGCTTCACTTTTCACGCAAAAATCTGAAATAAAAGATTCAATTAACGAATCGTAATCCTATAAATTGAAAAGAACAGAATATTTTTGTCTTTGTACTTTTATCTGGTTTTGCAAGACCTGTAGGACCTCCAGGTTTTAAAGGGAAAATGTTACTTAGTGTAGCAAATCTTCCCTCGGAGTGGATAGAAACAAAGTACTCTTTACTCAGTAAAGCTGTCTTAGATGGTTCGTCGCCATCCTACAAGCATATCATCATACATGTATATTTGTGTATCTTATAAAAAATATTTAAAAAAAACAAAATAAATAAAATATTTCACTGAATTACCAACAAGTCAAGGCCGAAATAATATCCTTGCCCAAGTTGTGGCACAGGTCCAATATATTTAATAATAGCTAAATATTTAGTGCATCCCAGGGGATCAACGCAGTACCAGACAGTGTCATTCACTCCTAAACTCAGGAGTTCTTCGCACAGGTGTTTGTAATTTGCCAAGCGAACCCTCTCTTGAGGCACTGAAATAGCAGGCAGAAATTTCCATACTTCTGGCGTAACGGGAATTAGATCGAATTTGTGACATTGCCATTCGGTGCCGCGCCAAATTTCAGATCCTGTTGTATCAATTACGCGTACTTTGAGCGCGCTGTCTCCCAAATCTTCGATAGCTTCCACCAGCATGCCGAGACGCAACGTATTGACACTCTTGTCGCATTCGCTGGACATACGCTTCAGAATGGTATTCTGTTTGGCGACAAAATACTGCGAGGCCAGACGGTCCTCTTTATTACTGGAATTTCGTTTTTCCATAATTAATCGCTGACGAGTATGGTAACAGAACGATTTAACAGACAGAACGTGTACGGAACACGCGGGTAATATGCGACGTTTATCTCGATCATTGCTCGGTTTTTGTTTTAAGCCAAATTAGACAAATAGAAGCCTCATATTTATGTTACTTAACTTATTACCAAGATTCACGAGTGTTCAGCAGAAATATTTAAAGAAATGTTGTTCGCAGCATGCGAACGGATGCTCCATTTGTAACAATCAAATTCAAGTAGAAGGATGCACCTTGACTGTCAATCCATGTAGGGTATTTAACAATGAGAAAGACAGGTTGCTGTTGGTAGCGTTAAATCTCAAGTCTCGTTCTCATTGACACAGATTGTACACGCGTATGATTTGATCTTTTAAATGTGAGCAAATTCTTTCTCAACAATCTTAAAATTGAATCGAGAATTAAAACTGATTTCTCCTTAAACGTATAACAAAAATCTTCGAGTCAATTATTTTCTCTTTCAAATGAAGATATCATTATTATATGAATAATATGATAAAGAAAATATCTTCCTTATTATTCGTCAATTGTTACAAATTACGTAAATTATAATAAAATAAATTAAGCTTCATGATATTTAAAATTCACAAATACTAGGGTATAATAAGGCAGATGCGTAATGCTGTTCGGTAGTTTACGAGAAGATTAAAATTCCCTACAACGCTGTTGGACAATTCTTTAGTTTACGAGACTCGTGGACGTCGAGTTTGAAATATGAGTGATCTTGGATTTACCGATATGTTAAATACGGACTCTTCCCGAGTGTCAGGAGATACTGGCTTTAGTGAATTGTTGCGATCAGCAGAACGACTATCTGCCGCTGTAGAAGGCAATGAAGAACTTCCTCAAGTTGAGAGAAATCTTCGTCAAATCTTAGAAGCTTCCAACGAACTTTGGTCTCGTGTCACACAGACCGGCACGCAGGATAACCAAGTACAAGCGTAAGAACATTCGTCTATTTGTTGCACACGAAGTTTTCAGATAATTCTCAATCGAATGATATAAAATTTATACTTTTGATACAAAACTTATTTACTTAGAAAAAGTTGTGTTCGCAATGCTCTATATAACCTAAGAATTTTATAAATTTCTGGCGCCAAAATTCTTAGGACATCCTATCTACCTATCGCTTTAACTTCAATAATTTAATTTATTTTCTAATTAAAGTAAAATTTGTTTAATGTTTTTCAAATTTATTTGATATGTGTGATATATGTGTAATGTTTTATAATTTCAGGCATTTGTTGCTTGGTTCACGTGGTATTGATTTACCTCAGATTTCGCAGAAACTAAGTTCACTTAGTGCAAGACGTACGTTTGAACCTCTAGATCCTATTGCAGACACAGATATAGTTAATTATCTTAGAAATGAAAAAGAAAATGCTATTTTGTCAATCATTGAACAGGTTCATAAAGATGTAAGATGTTTTATCATGTTTTTTTTTTTTTGTAAGCAACACTTCACTATTTTAGATAGAAATTTATAAGCTATATAAATTTATTTTAGACATTTGAACTTACCAGAGTTCAACAAATGGAGCATATGTTAGGTGAATGGAAACAAATGAGATTTGAGATAATAAATGCGATGACAGCTCCGTCTGGGGAGCTTGTAGATTTACGTGGTACTCCACAACGTACTAAATTAGCTGGGTCGATGATTACTGGTTTATCCAGTGTAGAAGTAGCTTATGTAAAAGAGTTACAAAATTATAATGATCATGTGCTTAGGGGAATAACTAAGCCAAATTTGTTTAATGCATTCTGTGAAGCTGCGAAGTCATTTGATGACAAAAAAATTGTGGACCTTTGGAAAATGGTTAAATGTATGGTAAACATTCGACCAGTCCCTAGAGAAGATCAGATCAAATCAAGAAGTACACCTATTGTTGAACAAGAAATTGTGTTACATGCAAGAAAATACTTAGAAGATAGATACAAGGAATTTATGAACTCTGTTATTAATGAAAACCCTGCTCAAGCCAAACGGGGTGGCATTCCAGGCACCGTGCCATTAGTTAAAAGTTTTGTTAGTGTTAAAGTACAAAATCTGAAGGATTTAGAAGCTGTTATGGTTGAAGACAAACCATTATGGCCTTTAGTTTATTATTGTATGAGGGTTGGTGATTACAAGGCAGCATTGCAATGTCTTAGTCAGTGTAATACAGAATTTCCAGAATTTAAAGTTGCCTTGGAAGAAGCTTGTTGCGATGTTCAAAGGCATCCTAGTAGTTCTGCAGAATCAAATTTAAAGTTGCAGTACAGGAAACATGTTAGATCCGTTACTGATCCATATAAAAGAGTTGCGTATTGTGCACTAGTTCCTTGTGAACCTGATGATTTGCACTCTGATGTAATATGCACAGCTGATGATTATTTATGGTTGAAACTATGCCAGGTTAAAGATCAACCAGATGCAGAAAATAAATTGACCTTAGATTATTTACAAACTATGATATCAGAAATATATGGGGAATCATATTATCATGCTCACGAACAACCATTTGTATATTTTTCAATGCTATTTTTAACTGGTCAATTTGAAGCTGCAATTGAATTTTTGGCAAGAGGGGCAGGAGCAAGGCATCTGCCACATGCTGTGCATTTAGCGGCTGCTATGCACGAACATAACTTATTAGGAGTCAGTCAAAGTGTCTTAGCACCTTTAATAAGTGTTGATCCTGCTGATAAGCCTCCTGCTAAAAGATTAAACTTTGCCAGATTAATATTATTATACGTTAAACGATTTGATTCTACAGATCCAAAAGAATGTTTACATTACTTATTCTTATTAAGGTTTGTATAGAAAATCAAACAATTGTCGAAATTTTCAAGATTTAATTTTAATTATCTGATTATTTCTTAGATCTATGAAAGATCCGCATGATCGTAATATGTTTGCTGCATCAGCTGCAGAGATGGTAGTCGATACTTCCCCAGCAGTCAGAACTCAATTAATTGGAAAAATAGTAGAAGATCGTTGGATACCAGGAATTTTAGATCAATTCCAAATTAATACAGAGGATGTTATAAACATAAGCGCAGACACATTATATAGAAAAGGTCTTTTAGAAGATGCAGTGACAGTGTATGATCTTGCTCGCAATCACGAAAAAGTTCTTAGTCTCATGTGTACGCTCTTGGCGCAAGTTGTTAATCAAAGGACTTCGCCGGGATCGCTCAGATCTCGATTGCAGGTGACAGCTACTGACATAAGCAAAAGGTAAAATTGAAATCTATAATATCGTTATTGTTATCAGAAAACATTAAATATGTATATAAATGTTTATTTTTAGGTATCAAAACATTGAGATACAAGCACCTTCTGAATTGGTATCTGCATTTTATACTTTAAAGCATCTAATGGTGTTCTTTGATCAATTTCATAATGAACAATATCAAAGTGCGCTTAGGGTAAGATACATGAGATTATAAATATTCATGCTCAAGTTTATATTATAATTATTTTTTATAACATTATAATTATTTTTATTTATAGACTATTTCCGAGTCGAAATTACTACCATTAAATATAAAAGAAGTCGATGAAAGAGTAAACGCATTGCGACGAGTACCACCTGAAGTAGCTGGTACGTTAGCCGACGTTCTTTTAGCTACAATGACAATACTTTATCGTCAGTATCAAAAGTTACGATCGATGGAACCAGGTGATGAAGAAGCAAGAAAACAACAACTTCTTGATCTTCGAGAACAAGCACGAGCATTAACTAGTTTCGCAGGAACACTTCCGTATCGTATGCCAAATGAAACAAATAGTAAACTTGTACAAATGGAGATCCTCATGTGCTGAATTAACCATTATATTTCTTACTTTATTTAATATACTACTTTAAGTGATACAATAGATATATTTGTGCGAATAGTGAATTAATGAAACATAAATAATAATCAATGTTTACAATTCTTCAATTTTTAAAGGTATTATAAATACAATGTATATATTTTTTTGTACTTCCATAGGTTAAACAAAGATTAGAATAAATAGAATAAATGTACTGACTTTCGAAAAGCGCACTTGAACATAAGAAATGCGATTAGTAATTTATTTTTTTAGTATGTTTAAAATATATTTATTTTATTGATAAAATATTTTAGCCAAAAGAATTATTGTCATTTGTACAACTTTTGAGAGATGTGATAGATATTCCATAACTAAGATCTTGAACTTTCCCTTCCTTCATCTGAAAAAGATTCATGTAATTATTGGAATTCATTTTTATTTCTTTGTATTGATATACTACTTACAGCTCTATAGTCGAGGAACATTTCTTTGAAGGACATGAAGTCTGTGAATGTTGATAGCACTTCAAACACTTCACCTTCCAATTCATTTTGCTTATTACTGTATCATTTAATAATCATTAAAAAAAGAAATCTTTTAGTAATATTTACGACTTTCATATATACTAAATATAAAATTGTTGTTATGCTTACTTTAAATGTTTTAAAAATGTGTTAATATTAAAATGTGGTATAACCTTTTGTAAGTAATTAACAATATAATTTTCCACGGCCTTAGTCTATAAAAATTATGTGTCAGATACATAAATATACACAAATATAAAAAATTTGTTATTTTCATTACTGAACTACTTACATATTCATTAAATATATTTGTGTAAATTAATTTATTTTCTTCCGCAGGCTCAAAAACATCCCAGTAATTATCTAAAAAATTTTTTTGAATAGCATGGAAATCGTCTTCTAAAAATAAAATTTTTATTATAAAATTAAACTTTTTTTTACACCTTGCCTTAATACACACCTAATAAAATATCTTCTATATGTCCAATAATTTCATCGAAAAGTTTATCTTCTATGGCTTTAGAACTCTGCCCCATGTTTCCTTCATCATATATTGGGGTGTAATTATCTATTAACAATATTAAAATATAATTAAAATAGTTACGTTGTTTATACTTATATTTATATTAAGTACTTATTATTAGCACCATCGGAAAGTTGTTAACATTTGGAAGATAAATATATGCTTAATCGTTTATTAAAATAATATAAACAAACCTATTGTTTCTCCAGACATAATTCCAATTGTTTACGAAAATAAGGCTGTTTATTTCTATGATAGAACGAGTTTATTATTTGTCAGACATCATCGATGTCATAAGTCGATAATTGTTGAAAACGAGAATCGAGAGAATATTATTCGTCGACCAATCAGGTTATTGTAATTTGAATATTTTATAACAGTTAATTTGCCAGTTTCAACGTCGATTGAAAATGTGAGTGATCAGTGATTTTTGGAATGAACATTTCTCTTTTATTCGCTTATACATTTAATTTGAAAATATAGATCAGATCTCGATTCGTTTTAACAAAAGAGCGTGCAACTTTCTTGATTCTTTACTTTGTTAGACTTGAAGCACAATTACCACGAAAGTTTCGTTTTCATTTCGCTAGATATATTAGACAAAAGAGGCAAAAGATTAAAATCGACGTTCTCGATACAACTTGTAATAGTACGATAAATTCGTAACTGGTAGGTAGGCGTGTATTCATAAATTTTTAATACGATCGATCGATTTTTTTTACAAAATTCTTTATTTTACAGATAATCGATGGAGGTGTACGTCTTTGATAAGAGTCTTCAAGAAAGACTGGTAGAATTAACAGAAATTTTATCCAGTAGAGGTGAAATTGTACCTGCATCACAAATTAAGGCAGAATGGTCTTATCACATAGAACTTGTAATAGAACCCGTTGGTTGGCAAGCATTATGGAGAATACCACGTTTGGTGTGTGAGGATTTTCATATCCATTATCCTACTATAGTGGTCATACAAGTTGAGCAAGTTGATTTTTCTGATTTATCTGCATTAGTAAAAATTACTGCCGTTCAAGATGATATTCAATTACTTGACAAGTACGACGTACCACTTATTGAGCTTTATCCAACACATATGCAAGAGAATAATGCTCTGGATATGGTGGGTACTGCAACTTGCATCGATCAGTTGAGGTTCTTTTATAAATACTTATGGATGCCATGGGATGTAGATGATGATGATAATGTTGATTGGGTGTCTGTACATTTAGAAACTAGAATTAGATTATTCTTTGATATGAAAAGGAGTGTTATTACTAATGAAACTAGCGATGTCATTAGAAGTTTGATAAGAGAGGGAAGAGAGATTGAAGAGAAAATATCAAGATTAGAAGATACTATCTCGGAGGAAGAACAAGAAAATCATATAGATGGAGGAACAGCATGTCAGTTGATGAAACTTCATTTTCGGTTGCAACAAATTAAAAGGGAGATGGAAGTTCTTGAAAATCCAGCTATGAGAGAGATTCTTGTAAATCAGATCTCGTCTTCAAAAAATGATAAAATAGAGAGAACAGAAAATAATGAAAAATGTAAAGAAGGTTATTTTGTGTGGCTTGGTGGTACTCTGGAACAAATGAAGGAAGCTATAAACAAAGTTCAAACATCTTTACCTACAGAATTATCTTTCAAGTAAGTTTGATAATATTAAAAACGTTTTATTGATGTTTGATCCCTTGATATTTTTTTCTAGAATATCTGGATCTTTATTAGAGACTCTATACACATGTGATGCAGGAGATATCATTGTAGTTGGAAAAGGAACTCATACAATAAAAAGTGCTGGTAGATTGGAAGATGGCGGTACCATTAAAGGAATTGATAGTTCAGAACATACTATCCTTAATAAGAAAGACATTGAAACTGCACCATCATTGCTTGATTTTTCTGGCAATGAAGTAAGTTACATCGTTAATCGTTACATAGTTAATCATTAATTGTAGCTATATTGTGTATATGTTCATAGGTTTTGCTAGAAAATATCACGGTAGATGTAGGTGATCTTAGAGCAGCTGTTGTAGTGAGAGCTGGAACCACAAAAATAGTCAATTGTAAAATATGTGCCTTAAATAAGGGTATGGTGAAACTAGGAATTGTAGTTTTACCTAATGCAAAACTAATAATAGAAAATACACTTTTTGACAGTCTTGTGACTGGTTTAGTTATTTATAGCAATGGAGAAGTATTTATGAATAATTGCATCTTTACAAATTGTACAGAGGGTATACAAGTACGTATTTTCGTCTCGATTATCACAATTATGCATAATTATGATATTTTATTATTTTTAGATTTATGATAATGCAAAGTTAATAGCAAAACATTGTTCTCTGACACAACTTAAAGAATATGCCATTCGATTGGAAACGCAAAAATATTTAAACGATACAAAACGTAAATGCGGTGGTTTTGAATTACTGGAGAATGTATCTGAAATTTCTCTTTATGATTGCAAATCCGAGGATAATGGCAAAGGAGATGTGATATTGAAACCAGCTACATCGTTTGTTTTAAAAAAACAGTATGAACCCATGAATGTGGAGATCTAAAGTAATTTATTTTATTATAAATGAATTTTTTATTTTTGTTATAAAAGTGCATGTATTTCTTGAATCCTATAAGAAATATATGAATTTTGTACTTTTTTATGTGAATTTCTGCTTGGAAGTTATAACAGATGTAATCTATGCAAAGATTATTTCCGTTACTTTTTCGTAATTAAAGACAATTATGAATTACATATATACATGTGTGTATTACATATGTATATGCGATCTTTTTATCGTCTTTTCAATTTGAAACCAATTAAAAAGTACGTGTAAACTTTTAAATTTCAAGTTACATTACTAGTTATACTCGTCATCGTTAGATGGCAGCACCATTTCAAATTCGTTTACGGTGCGTGTTTCTGTATTTAAAAACCTTGTGTACTATTGCAAATACGATTTTTAAATGAATGTGACGTATTTTACCGGTGTAGTGTCTTACATTTTAAAACAACCTGTAGTAAGTTTCTCATTATTTAATCTGCATTATTTAACATACTTCCATCTTTTATGTCGAAAGTAATTCGAACTTGCCTCCTAACCTACGTGCATTCCTCCAATATTTTTTCGATAATTCTATTAGTAACGTTGTTTTATGATAGTACATCATTTTATTAGGTTTTTTTTCTATGACTTCAATTAGAATAATACTCGGAAAATAAATTTTATTTTATTTGGAAGTGCTTCGCGACATGAGTCGGACAAACCTAACCTATAATACAGACTAGCGTCAAATCGACGTCAATATATAGACACATGTATACATAAATGCATTTGTTACACGAGCTGCACGCATGCTATATATATGTATACAAAAGGAGATAGATAACATCGCATATACATTGTACATACATTGGCGTGACGTAAATGATTATTCGATCTATTTCCATATTGTATTCATCGCTGTTTTCGTTTAAAGACTCGCTCGTATCTATAAATGAAGTCATAAGTACATGGCCATGTGGTCGTATCACGTGTACACGGATGAATGAAGTAGCATGATTTAGAGACTCATACTTTTGATGATGAATGGAAATCCTTCCGTTAGTGATACCGCTTATCAGTTTTCCAGCCACTGCGTGGTTATTGGCCTGTTAGGCTAGTAATTTTTTAGGCATTCCAATAGATGAAATTACGTTTTCTTCTTTTTTTTTTTTTTTTTTTTTTAATAAGTAGATTACATTCCTTTTTATTTTTAATCCTTTGAGTCACACTCGTGAATTATGGTTTCAATTTGAAAGGAAGATTAAATTGTAGAATATGAATTTAAATTTTCAATTTTATTTCTTCAAACTGAAGATTAATAAATACAAATTATACATAATACTTTCAATGTTTTACACGTGATACCGTGTAACATGTTATAAATAACTGATGTTTACCAAAGATTAAGAGGAAAATCATAATTTTAAGAAGAAAAGAAAAAAGTTAAGTTATTAATGAAAATTCATTTTCTCATTACAGAATGTTCTAGTCAGAAAGACTATCACTTCCAGTGAAACTTTGACTCAACGAACAAAGAACATGGTAGAAACGACTTGTGCGAAGCAATTGACGGATCGACAGACGCAATTTGGCAATGCGCGCATATTGGATTTATCGGAATGCATCTTCGTGTTCAAGGGTTCGCAATCAGATTACGAGGAACCATCATCGGACGAGGAGGTGAATGATTTTCCTATTATATCAATTTTGCATCTATACTGTGTGATCCATTTAAATTTATTAATATATGTATTTGAAGAGGTATTAATATATTATATTATGTATTCAAAGGAGTATGTATTAATATATGTATTTGAAGAAGCAGACTAAAAAAATTGGCTACTCCATTTTTGTAGAGATTGTGGAGCTACACACTATTTTCGTTAAAAGTGGGTTATTCTAAACAACGTTTTAAATACGATATTCATTTTATAAAAATCAATTAAAAATTATTTAGGTAACTAAGCAACGCAACATATTTTTTAACAGTAGTGAAGGTATTCAGAAAATTTAATAATAATACATAAACACGATCACACAGTATAACTTATAAGTAGAGAAATGCTTACTTTTTAACTGCATGTAACTGCGTTATGAAAAGTTTTATTTTCACTTTTTTTTTATAATATACAATTATAGTTTAAAGTGGATTTGATAGAAATTTATGTACTCGTCACTGTACATTGCGTTAGTTTTACGATTTTATGAATGCCATTTGCGTGTTAATATATTCTAAGATGGCGTCTGTACAGTTATCAATATGGATTTACAAATCAACATAGTTGTGAGTGATACTTTTCGGATCGTATATTTATTTCGTACGGCGTCAGGAAAAGTTGTAAAAGCGTGGCTCGTAAAAGATTTACCTGGGAACTTCTTAGTAATACACGAGCTACAATAAGCTCGTGCCACGGTATCGAAAAATATGGGATCGGGAAATTTATTTTGCGTTACTGACGCGACTTTTTGAAGTCTGGTTTTTTTCTTTATTTTCTTTCTTTTTTTTTTCCTAAGAACAAGAATCGACAAGAAGTTAATTGTTAAGGGAAATACATATGCCATACATGTATTTATTTACTGTATATGTATATAATATTTAATATATAGTATATACTGTATACATATAAAATATCACTGATATTCACTTTGCTATAGTTTCTCAATTTCAGCAAACGAATTTTTAAGAAAAAACATTGGTGTGAAATGGACGAAGCCAAATGTTTTGTTAGAAAAGGCTTGTTTACGATAATTACACCCCTTTCGTGAGACCTTCTCACGACGTAAAGTCCACGACCCCGTTACTTTCACCATACAGCGAAATCCACATTCCCTTCTCGTAGGAACTATTCACGCGGACGTCTATGATGAAAAATTACAACACTGGAGTCGAGCGAAAGGGAGAGGCCTCGCGATGGCATGCACGAACCTCGTAGATCTTTTTGTTGCGTAATAAATTATTGGCGAATCAGACATTCCTTTTGGGTCATCGTAGAATTCTTTTATTTTCCTCTTTATTAAGCAATTTCCTACGTGATACCGCGCGTTGCATTTCCAGACAAACAGACCCGAATGGTTCAGCTCTGACCGCTCTCGTTTAAATCTTAATTCAATTTTAGCTCTTTCAACCGTTCAGTTTTATTTTTATTTTTTTATTTTTTTTATTAACACACGCCCCAACTCGATTTATCTCACTTTCGTCAGTCAACGTTCCACACTTGCCCTGATCGTTAAAAATTCGTAACGTGACGTTAATGAGCCCGTTGATTTAGAATTCTTCCTCTCTGCTGAATGATCTTGTTCTTTCCCCCTCCCCCCTCGTTCTTTCCTTCCTCTCGCACGTTCTGTCATCCGCGGTTCACGAGGAATCGTTAAAAACAACGCGGAGGGAAGAGAGGGACGAACCTCATAACACATCCGTCGATGCTTTTGACCAGCACCACCGAGCACGAGTTATTTGCAGCGTTCGTGTCATTCGGGATGACTGATCGGGGCTCGCGTTCCCTTTCTCGCTTCTTCCCTCGTTCCTCTCGTTCGTTCTTATTTTTCTAGCTAGCTCGACGCTTCCGCGTTATTTCATTCATCGCCTCTGTGCCACGCGTTTGAAACATTTCTAATTTCAATTGTTCCTTGGCTCGTGTTCTCAGTTCCCATGCCCTTTGTCTCCTCTCTCATCTTTTATGTCGCTGTTTTTTTATCGTTTTCATCGTTTTATAAACAACCGATCGTTCTTCCTTGTTTACGCGCTTCTCCATCCACTCCTCCACCCCCTCCGTTTCTTTTTTTGCTTCTTCAAGTTCATTCAGCCCCTGGTTCTACATGTCTGATCTCATTTTTCTTCCTCCTCTTCCACGCGAGATTAATCTCCTCGCTGTGTATTTCCTGATTTATTTACCGACACCGATCTTTTTTTCTCGTTCGTTCTTAACTCGCCCGCCGCTTTCCCTTTCGACCCGTTCTTCCATTCATCTTGTTTCATTCAGCGTTCAGTGCCTTTTTAATAATAATAATCCGCCCTTTCTAACGCGCGTCTCATCTCAGGTGCATCGATATCTTTTTCTTTTTTCCTTTTTAATATTCCAAATGTCGCCGGGGAAATTAATAGCCTTTGTTAAATTAAATGGTTCTTTTTATAATGGCAACCGTGCCGTTCATTCGGTGCCTTCTTCGTCTTCTTCGTCTTCTTCTTCTTTTTTTTTTTTTTCATTTTTATTACGTTTTCGTCTAGGACGCGCTTTATTGTTTGCTTTATCATGAAAATTGCGTGTTTCCGCGAGTCCCCGGCTCCCTCGAAAGCACGCCATTCAAGAACATAATAAACTTCTCTGTCGAGCTTTTTTTCGTTTTTAAATCGCCCCCGACTAGCGTTGTTCCTCCGCGCTTTTAGCCATTTCTCTCCAACGCATCGTTTTTTTTCTTCTTTTTTTTTTTATCTTTCCACCCTGCCTCTTCGTCTTCTCTTTTTATCCCCTTCCTCTGGAAGAGAGATACACGTCTTCATTCAGCCAGTTTCTTTCCTCTTCGTGGGCCGGCCGGTATTGGTGAACAGGTTATTCTCGACGCAGCACACATACGTACACATTGTGCCTCTTCCGCTTTACGTTTTATCTCCAACGTTGCTGTCCAAGCGATAGTTTTATTGTTACGTTTTCATTTATCATATTTACTTGCCGCTGGATATAGAAGTCACTCTCGTTTGAAAATGTGTCCACTAAGTCAGGCTGCACGCTCGATGCTTTATTACCATAACTTCGTACGTTCGCAGTCAGTGATTTTGTATTTTAGTATTATAATATACATACACTGGCAGTCAGATTCTTCGATGACTCGGTATTCTGCTGTTTCAACGTTTAACACTCTAATTTAACGTATCAATATTCCAACATTGTTATTTTAACATTGTAACGCTTTGGTATTTTAGTACTTCGATATTTCAACACTTTGGCGCGCACTTTGATGCTCGGGCGTTCAGTGCTCTCAAAAACTCCAACACTCTGTTATTTTAATATTAATTACTCCAGTATTTTAATACGCCGATAATTCAATACTTCGAAACTTTCTCCTCCCAATATTCGAGTGTTCTAATACTTAATGCTAATATTCCAATACGTTAACAGCTGAATATTTCACTGCTCCGATATTCCAATATTTCGACATTCCAGTACTTAATGACTCAACACGCTAGCGCTTCAGTCTCTAAACATTTAAATATCTCGACTGTTCAGTTCGGTTTTCCAATACATTAATATCCCAGTACGTTGCAGTGCGTTTTAATACTCGTTGATATTCCAATACCCGGCGTGTCAATAATCTGATATTCCAATTCTTTGGCCAATCAAATGCCTCCTTCAGTATTTTCAACATCCCGATATTAATATTTCGCCGTTTCGCTACACCGATATTTTAATATTCTAATATCGGGCGAAGGGTAGCGGTTTCTTTTTTCTTTTTTTTTTTAATTGCACACGTAAGATCAAAGCTCGTGATGTAAAATTTTATCACGGGTATACAGTTTCTCACATCTTTGACTTTGAGGTTGCGGCTGTCAAAGATAATTTTTCAAAAATGCGTTCAAAATTGTTATAAATTGGAAAATGACACTAACGTTGAGCAGCGATTCCACGTGTAAATATATTTTTATGCTTTTATACTAGGCGCTACTGCCGTAGAACAACCAAATCAATAGTAACAAATAATCAATAGCAATAAATAGTCAATAGCAATAAATAATCAATAGTCATGTATAATCGATAGTAGTTAATTAGTATTTAGTAGCAAAACAGTAGTATTAGTACCCTTACAGTTGATGTTGTGTAAATGGTAATGACAAATTACCTTACAACATTCAACTAGCAGCAGCATCAATTATTAGGATTAAATTACAATTAAATTACACTTTAGTATAACAAAATAGTACAAAGAGAGCCCTACCAGATCCTACAGACCCTGCCAATTCTGTCACAGTTTCCTTTCAGTGTCCATTCTTATACACTAAAAAGTGCATCAATACCATTCAATTTCATTTTTCAGTTTTATTTATACGGAAATAAAGCAGCAACAGATCCAATAGCACAAATTTAATAACAGCACAATAGTTGCTTGGAGAACAAACAGCATCGTTCACTTGCCATGATCTTCGATCAAATCGAAGTTGTTTAAGAATTTCCTGTTAACCTTGTTCCGTCTCACGCACTATGACACACCATCATCCACGACTCACTACTACACACGCACACTGACATACACTCCAAGAAAAAAGACAGTCGACAGCGTTTGGAAGATTCGAGACAGTCAGTCGAAAAAGGGGATCAATCGAGATAACAACGTCACACAATTAATGTACAAATCTAACACATAATAAAGGAAATATAATAATATAGACAATAGTGTAATAGTGTAAATAAAAGGGCAATCCTCCTAAGACAAGACGGTAACATTGAACTAGTTAGTATTCGTAAAGGGATACTAACACCGTGGTCGGAAAATTCCGTTCTTTTTGGAATTCTGGTACGGAACAAACCTTTTGATACACATGTACCATTAGCGGCGATTTCATTTCCAGTTTTAATCGGTCGACATACGCGTTCTTGACGCCGGTATCGGTAAAGAGAATGCCGGTTCTAGAAATAGAAGAAATTCCAGAGCCGGACGATCGGGCAGAGATCGAGCTGTCAATATGTATTTCCGGTCCGGATTATTCTCGGCTCCGTTTCGCGATCTCGTGTGCCCGCGAGAACGGCCGCGAGTATTTTCTAAACTGAACCGATTAAAATCGAAGCGTTGACATGGGTGGCTGGTGCCAACATTGGTAATGGATAAATACCGTGGCTCGTCGCGCCGCCTCTCTTAGTTTACGAGCTGAAACGTATCGTCGGCATAACGTCCCATTAATTCGAACACTTCTGCATCGCACGTTTATTGCACGCCACTTACGCGAAATCCGCTCCTATTCGACTAAATATATCCTTGCGACAGCGTCTGCGTTGACGGTCACGTCTGTTACTCGGTATTCTGATTTTTTTTTGTTTTTTTATATTCGACATTATTCACGTTAAAGTCGATCTTGGCGTGTCAGGTCGAGACTGACTTTCATCAGTAGATTTAGATAATTCTGTCCATTAATAATTGGGTGATTCTATGCTTCTGTGAATCTAGGATTCTTTGATCTGTGTGAGCAAACTGTAATATTCAGAGAAAGATCAGGGAAATGATAGCCTGGAGTCGTAAACGACGTAACATCAGATATCCTTTCCAAGAGTCTTGTCTTTTACTAATTTATATTCAATTTTCCTATTAAACCTGTGCCAAAGTTTTTCTTCATCGCTGTCGTATCGGTGAAGTGTATAGTATAGCCATTTGGCTCTCTTCCTAAGTAAAACGACACGCAAGAAAACGAGATAAATCATTCAAGTTAGTCTTCCCTATCTTTGAATCGTGTGATCTCGAGACGTTTGATCAAAAATGACAAGGAGGGAAAAATCAAGGGTTAATTCGAGGGTTAAAGGCGCGTTTCTTTTTTTCCATTTCGGATATAAATCAGACATATTCTCCTCTTTATCGGTGACAAACGTCCATCGCTTGAAAACGTGAACAGGGGAACCATGAGCGCGAACCATCCTCATTGACGCGACGACGCTGATATCGCGATAATTCGCGATATTTACGGTCGAGTAATTTTCGGTTCAGCCATTCGAGATGAATTTAATAAAAAAAAAAAAAAAAACAAAAGGCTAATATATTATCCGGGCAGATGTGATCGAAGACAATACACAGCCGCCCGCGATAATAAGAGCCGGGTCTGATTTAATCATCGATTCAACCATCGATGAGATATTTAATGCGTCGAGGCATTACAGCTGACCCGTGTTAACGACAAGTTATCTTCCAAACGTTGATGAAAGGCATTTTCTATAAGCGTTTTCAAACACGTGCGTCTGTACGCGCATAGTTGGAACTACAATGTAGTTGTAACTCTCATTGTAGTATATTTTATACTTTGGATAGTTCATTTTGGTCGACGATATTTGAATTTTAATCGAGTGCATACGAATTAATAATTGAAAGTTTGAAAACGAAGAGATTACTAAATAACAAAATGTCTGTATGAACCGCGTGGATCTGAATGTACTTTCCATAGTCCATTTGGACTATAGTTCGTTTTAATCGATCTGCAGTGACGGTATTTAAATTTTAATCGAGTGTTACGAATTAATAATTGAAAGCCTGAAAACGAAGAAATATAATAACAAAATATATCTATATACGTGTACATCTGATCTACTTTCTGTACATTTGGATCATAGTTTTGGACCATATTTTGGATAGTTCATTTGGGTCACAGTGACGATATTTAAATTTTAGTCGAATGTACGACGAATTAATAATTAAAAGATTGAAAAAAAAAAGATTGCCAAGTAACGAAATATCTCTGTAAGATTTGATAATTAAAGACGTCATTTATATTAGAGATTGTCAGCTGTATGATCGCGTGGAAAATTGTGCACAGCTTCTTTATCAATTCCAAGGTAGATGATACTTTGCCGATGAGAATGTTTACATAACTACAAAACGAATAGA
Source organism: Tetragonisca angustula (assembly GCA_036937485.2). Taxonomy (NCBI): domain Eukaryota; kingdom Metazoa; phylum Arthropoda; class Insecta; order Hymenoptera; family Apidae; genus Tetragonisca; species Tetragonisca angustula. Next base: position 873,431 of record JAWNGG020000040.1, on the reverse strand, counting down.
TATTTCACGTTTCGTATAACTAGGTGTCGACTTCCGGATGTACTCTCGCGTGAACGCGAGGCGAACGATAATTGACTTTAATTACGTATTTAATTCTCCTTACGAATTATGCGAAATTAGACTCACGCGTAGTGTAACGCAGAAATAGTACACAATAGGTTAGTAAAACTGTCAACTCGGATGAGTTACCGGACAATCGTGGAGACATCCGTTGCCAACAAAAGGCGAGGATGTCAACGTCGTGCGATAAATTGAAACAAATTTCGCACCTTAAGATCGCGCATCGTCCGGCAATTCCAGTGGGCGAGCCGTCTCACTATTCTAGCTTAAGGGTCAGCTAAATATATTTCCACCGTTAAAAATACACTTATTAGTGTTGCAACGAGACGTTTCGTTCTCGCAGCGGCTCGCAGCTTCCCGAACATTTCCTCGTTCAGCCTGCGACGATGATTTACAACGCTTCAATCTTCAACGTATTCGACATTACTGCTATTCGTAAATCATCTCTCTGTTTGCTTGCGTTGGGCAGTGTCCAGTCTGCGTTGGTTCCTCCCTGGCCAATCTTTTCCAATGACTCGCGGACGTATTGCCAAAGGATAAATCAATATAGGGGAGGATGGCACGGTCGACAAGGCGGAGGTAGAAGACGAAGAAGAGGAGCACAGAGGCCTAGACAGCTCCAGCTGAGGCTTATTTCGAGCTACTGCGGCTCTGTACTACCCGTGAACGCATAGACAGCGACGCATTCTTGTCGGCTCTGCGTATTACCAACAGTCTACACAGACACGGCACAAGAAATAGAAATACAGCCGCGGTACACACGTGTTTAAGGCCCCCGAGGAAATTGATTATTTATTGGCTCATAAAAGTTTTGCCTCTTTGCAGGGCGTAGCAGTAAATAAAGTCGGTTTTATCGCCTTGTGCTACGTGGAATATTGACGAATGATGCGCGTTTGTCTTAGATGTGATATATTTTTGGATCACTGATTAGTTGGTGATCGCTTCGAGCGACGTTACTTAGATCAGGCGTATTGTATCACTGTTGCAAATGTATGATTTGTATTTAGCAGCGCGTGTTGAGCCTTTGAACGCTTGAAAATCGACATAAATCGGCTCCATATATTTCTCTTATTTTATTTAATACTGTTTATTTCATCAAGATCGTTACACGTTCTGTTTCTACGACAATGCAGCTCTAGACTGCTGTTTCTATATAGAAAAAATTGCAAGAGAATTAGAATATTAAAATGTTGGAGGAGATGAAAATTTTTCTTCAATTTCGAAATCCAATTATTAATCTCACTCCTCTGAAACTGTTCGAATTATTCGAGAAACATAAAACAAGCGGAGAAAATGTTCTTTGTACAATATTCTTCTTTCAAATCTGTTTCTTTCAAATCATTGCCATGTCCAAAAACATCTTTCACTTTTTTTGTTAGAAATATAAAAAAATTTTTTATATTGCAGGGTTGTAGGTTATGTAGTTATCATAAAATGGAATAGTAATTAAAAAAAGAGAGCATCGTAATATTCTTTTTTCAAAACCGTTCCTACTGCCATGTCAAAAATATTTTCCACTTTGTCGGAAATATGAAAAAACCTTTTTTTTTTTTACATAAAGTTATAGGTTATGTAGTTATCATAAAATAGGTTAATTGGTAATTAAAAAAAGAACAGAGAATGATATTCTTTCGGAATTGTTCCTATTGCCGTGTCTAAAAACATCTTTCACTTTGTTAGAAATATAAAAAATCCTTTTTTTATATAGAGTTATAGGTTATGTAGTTGTTATAAATTAGGATGGTAATTAAAAAAAGACCAGAGAATAATATTCTTTCAGAATTGTTCCTATTGCCGTGTCTAAGAACATCTTTCACTTTGTCAGAAATATAAAAAACCCTTTTTTTATATGAAGTTATAGGTTATGTAGTTATAAAATAGGATAGTAATTAAAAAAAGACCAGAAAATAATATTCTTTCAAAACTGTTTCTATTGTCATATCTAAAAACATCTTTCACTTTGTCAGAAATATAAAAAACCCTTTTTTTTACATAGAGTTATAGGTTATGTAGTTATCATAAAATAGGATAAAATGGTAATTAAGAAAAGACCAAAGAATAATATTCTTTCAAAACTGTTCCTATTGTCATATCTAAAAACATCTTTCACTTTGTCAGAAATATAAAAAATCCTTTTTTTTACATAGAATTATAGGTTATGTAGTTATCATAAAATAGGATAAAATGGTAATTAAGAAAAGACCAAAGAATAATATTCCTTCAAAACTGTTCCTATTGCCATGTCTAAAAACATTTCTCACTCTGTCAGAAATATAAAGAACCCTTTTTTCACATAGAGTTATAGGTTATGTAGTTGTCATATAATAGAGTAAGTAATTAAGGAGAGACCAGAGAACACCGTCGTAAAAGTTCTTTTCGTTGGAAAGGAGAACTCGAAAATATTACGAAAGACCCATCGGCTGAAATCAAATCGATTTTCGAGATTCGTCTCGGGGCAGAGAGACGGGGGCGCAGCTCCCTGCTGAAAAAGTGTAATTGGAAATTGGCCCAGGTCGATCGTGCGCGCGGGGCAACGTCGTCGAGCTGGGTACTTCGTTAACTGATCCACGTCACGGTGACTGGGAACAAGCTTGTCGGTGATAAAACCGAAAATTGTGCAGGCGTCCTTATCGATATTCTCCCGACCACAATGCCCCGAGTACCGCGGCGTTTCAATCTATCGGAGCTGTTACCGCAATTCCCGTTTTCAGTCCCTTGGCGCGTGCGACTTACAATCGCTCGCGAACCGTTTCGTTCGATCTTTTTTCCATCCGTGTGTGGACAGTGTCTTCCTTCGTTTTCTGATTACTATCGAAAGACCTCGAGATCCAGGTAGTAACATTTCGTTTGTCATTTCTTTTCAATCTCTTATTTATATTATCGGATTCTGTTTTTTACTACGAAAGGAAGTTCATAGAATGAAAGAAAATTATACAATTTTATCGTGAAATTGAAATTATTTATATCGACGATTTAATTGAAAAGATACGCTAGATACGCTAGATGGAATTGAAATGTCAATCGTAAATATCGAGAAATGAACATTACACGCGAAACACATTTTTCTCGCCGATGGGAATTTAAAATTTCCCGTGGATTGATGATCGAGGAAATAGTCGTTGAAATTTCGTGAGATAGCAGCGCGAGGAGATATATCGAGGCTTATTCATCGGCTTGTTCATTTACACGTTACGACCGTTGTCGACCATTTGGGCAAATAAATGACTCGACTCGACACCGGCCTCTATAGGCATATCCTACGATCGGATGCATAATTGATTCAACGTCGTTGAAGCGACGAAGAATCGTGCTATCAACCGGATTATGCACCGGGCTTCAATTGGCCGAACGGGAGTTACGTTGGCGAAAAACGTTGCGCGAGAACGACGGTTGTACGTACGGTTTTATTTCCGTCTGCCAATCTTCGTCGGATTCAGGCCGCTGTAAAAAGCACCCGTATGAACATATTTCTGTTGAGTACGTAGCCGGTCGTTTTATCGACGATAAGGGCGCGAAACGCGTCCGTTTTTATCCGTTTGCGTATCGGGTGTACAATTAAGGCCTGATTTATCGTTAGTTTTCTGGCCATGAATAATTCACGCGTTAAATTATTCATAAGTCGCGCTTGGCGTGTTGCAGAGGGTAACTAATTCAAAAATAGAATCTCACTGGGCCAGAGGGGAGCCGAGAGGGGCTGGGCTGGCGAAAGGGCGTAAAAGCGACTCGTAATTAAAGTTAATTACCGAGTGAAGTACATTCGCGGCTGAATCGAGTGTCGGCGATAAACGCGCGGGAATAAAACGAGCAAACGAGCCGAGATCATCCCTCTGGTTGCGAGTTTTAACCTTTGCATCGAGTGTTCCGATCTGGGACACCGCGGGACAGAGTTTTACGAGAGAACGCGTCAGGTTCGCCGCCGCTCCTCGAGTTCATGTTTTCCTTTTTCTTTCTTTTTTCTTCTTCTTCTCTCTTTTTTTTCTTTTAAATCGTGGATCTCTGTCGGTACAGCGGAGAGATCGTTAGGGAAATTAGCGCCGGTTTTGTAGTGGTCGGCGTTGTAACAACGGCGGGGATGAAAAGGCAGGTGGCAAAGTAACCGATCGTTTATAGGTGAAGACGATGAAATTTATTATTTTCGCGATAAAGGGTAATTAGCAATGGAAATGAGCTCGAAGTATTTTTTTTTCCGCAAGATATCGTGTAACAGGCATGAAAAAGTGTGTTCGACGGGTGAGTTAGCAACTGGTGGAAGAACAAACGGTATGAGGTTAACAGCGATACGTTAACCGTGCAACGTGTACGTTTCTCTTTAGTTTATTCAATCGACGAGAGTGATTAAATACTTTGGTAACGGGTGTAATATATTTTTGTGATAAATGTCCGTACATCTGATGGATATTTTCGTTAAGTGACAGAGAAAAAAATTTTAAGTCTTTGCTTAATTTTTTAACTGAAAAGTTTCAACGAATAACGTTACTAAATTATCGCCGAGGCAGTAAAAAAATCATAGCAATTTTATGACAAACGAATCAAAACGAATATATATGATAGCTCGGTTAATTTGTCATTCTTGTCATTGTGGACGTTCGATTAACGGACTATAGGGGAAAAAAAAAAAAAAAGAAAAGAAGTAACTGGATGAGCAATAAATGGCATCTGTTCCAGTGTATGGATGAATATAGAAGCATCGTATGGTATGTGGCGGCGATGAATCGTTAAAAAAAATGTCCCGGGCCATTTCCTGAACATGACACGAGAAACGATTCGCGGGGAAACCGTTCACGACCACGTGCCATCCATTTACAATGCGTTTATACGCAAATCGACTGCACCAGTCTGCTACTTTGGCCATTCGATTGAAATTCCAAAAACCTGGCCCTGGTGGGTATGATTTTGTTTTGATACGTGAAAAGAATGCATCGAGTTGTTAGTGCAAACGTCTCGGGTGAATTTTTAATTTTCTGATCCCGATGATCAATGCGTGAGACTTGATAAATGTAAACATGCATGATTTATGAGCAAGGGTAGATTCAGAACATGTAATTTTAATACGATAGTAATGTGTATATTAAAATGTAATTTTAATATAAGAGCATTTAATTTTAATGTACTTTTAGTACAGAACACGAAAATTTTTATCAACAGATTGAAGCGCTTTTCCATGTCCAAAGAAAGACATGCTAATTATATAAATCGTTATGAAAAGGAGACGATCTCATATAACATGAACAATGTGGTACGGATCAGATAAATAACGGGTTAATTAGAAAACAGCTTAGTCAAGAACTGGCCTTGTATTACAAAGATATTCAAAGCAGCTAACCGAGGAGAGAAAAAATATATTATGTTTATTAGAGAGAGAGAGAGAGATTTAATCCGCATTACACTAGTTAATGGTTAATTTCAATTATAATATTAATGAGTGATGTACGCCACGATATGTACAAACAAACGTCAAACTTTGTTGACCTTATTTTTATTTAATGCCTCGTGTATTAAAAATTCGCACGCGAATATTATACTTGGTATAAATAAATATTATACATGCTAACTCGATCCACTCTTCTTTGTCGGGCAGAGACACGTACGTTATACAATATGTATATTTCGTATATTTTTGAATCTTCGAACATATCCTTGAATGAAAACAATATATTTTTTTTCCTATCTTCTTCGTCGTAAAATTCCAAAATCTCGAGTCGATCTTCCTTCTTCATACGTTTTCAATTCCTCCGATAGAAATTAATGACAAGCGGACGCGATCGACTCTGGAATCCACTCATTCTTGTCGAACGGAGGCGAAGTATGTGAAAAATCAGTACACCGATACGTAATAGGATACGTAAAAATAACGATAACGAGTGTTTAATAATTATCATTTTAGACGAGACGACGCGACGTTTCTCTGTGCGTGTGTGCACTATCATCGACAATTCGTGTATGCGACGCCAGAACGCGACAAGAAAAAAAGAAAATCCTTCTCCCATTTTCTCGCTGCTCGCCTGTCTGTCACGTGTCGTTTGGTTATTGATGCGTGATGAAACGGGAATCTAAATTGAACATTTGAACTGAAACGCTTGAATTTGACTGCTCGAGGTGCTTGAGTTTTGAATATCCGGCTCTAAAAACATTCCAATGCAGTTAAAATTGAATTTTGCAACGCGCGCGGCACGATTCTACGCAAGCGATCGATATTTGAGATCGCTGCTTTTCAAGATAAATATATTTCTGTCCTGAAGCTTAAGATCGCTTGTCCGGGGAGAATATCATCGTCATTTGCTGCTTGATTGCCAGATTTGTTACTACACATTGCTGATTGAAAAATTATAATATATTATTATAGAATTATTATAAAAAAATTATAATATTATGATATTGGAAAAATGTTAAAAAAATGTTTAAAAAATACTAGAAAAATTATAATATATAATTAAAATCGTTGCAGTTCAATCCATAATTATAATATTAGAGAAATGTTAAAAAAAATATTAGAAAAATTATAATATATAATTAAAATCATTGCAGTTTAATCCAGCGTGTTTCTCAGTGTGGGGTCGCGTAATTAAATTTTAACAAAGCTAAAAAGTACGAACATTTGCTTTTAACATAGTTAAAATTATATTCGTATGTATACCAAAGAATTGTTTTCGAATAAACTCTCTTTATGATTTTATTCGAAAATCGTAAACAACAAATGTTTAAATTCGTGTTCCTAGTTTGTATACCCAGAGTCGCGAAAATATTTGTGTGAAGGGAGTCGCCAAGTGGAAAAATTTGAGAAACCCTGGTTTAATTTTGTGATGAATTTTTTTCATACGTAAGAAAATTCATTATAAAATATATATAATGTATCTTATCAAAAACACTCGAGTACCTAAATATTGGATAAAAAATTAATACATTGTAGATAATTAAAAAATTGTGATATACTATTGTAGGAAAAATCATTGCAATTTAATCTGCCCGTAATTTTATAATGAATTTTCTAACGTATCACATCAAAAACAATCAAGCGTCCAGATAGTACAGATCTAGATCGATCGGTGAATCAAAACGTGGCACCTTGCCTTTCTGAGACGTTTTCTGTCGCCACGTTTGCTATCCCCACGAATCTATCCAACCAAGCTGAGACGTACGTACGATTAGGCGAAGACACAGAGTCGGAGAACACGCGAGCCACACGATGATTTCTCTTGTTCGCTTTGTTTCATCCAACTATTTCTGTACGACGTTCGGCGCTGCCAGGAGGGTCTCGTGCACGCATAGATTTTGCAAGTTCCACGAGCCCCTCGAGGAAGCAGAGGACACGAAATGCTTCCGACTGCGAATCGGATTCGGCTCGATTTACACGTAGCCAGCTGCGAAAGCTGTAAGACGCTGAGAGTCGTGGCTCGATCGGTTTATCGTCGATAAATAATCGTCGTTGGTCGCTCTTGGCATCACACGAGACATCGTTGAAAAATGCAAATTCACTGTGAAGAAGGAGTTTCATTTTCATCGTCGTAGCGCGATTAGAAAAATGAGACATTGCGTGTCGTGCACGCGCTGTGTGCGGTTTCGTATATATTTAAATTTGCCGCGAGTGCATGCACAATCGTCGAACATTTTTTTTTTTTTCAAATCGAGATACGATCTCTTTTGTTTTTTTAAATTATCTTTGATAGCAATGCAGCAATGTATTATTATAGTATATTATTATTTCATTCTACTTTGAACTGAAGATTTGAAAGCGTTGTTAGAATTTTGCCAGTTATCATTCACGATTACCTTATCATCGATAACGTAAGAATCGACAGAGCCAAAGTTTTTCGAGAACAATACGTCGGTTCGCCGTAGTCTCGACCCTTTTGCCTCGACAGTTTTTCACCCTTTGTTAGATCACCTTTCGCGAGCGAAACGTCGTCGACATAGACGACACGAACAACCACCTACTACCGAGTAATAAATTCTTTCAACCCTACGGATCGTCGAATCCGTATTCCGTTTCACGTCTAACGAGCCACCGAGTTTCGTGTCGATTCGAGACCTTTTATCTTTTCGTCGACCATTGATTTCACGAGTACTACGTGGCGTAGAAGTAATCACAAAAAAAAAGAGTTCGCGTAGTGAAAAGTAATTAATAAAAATTATTTACTCGAAGCTTCATCACAATCTACATTATCTTCTAATAATATATAATACATCATCACCTTCAAAGTACAGGGTGTCCATAAAGTCTCTTTGCAATTTCAAAAATTTATTACAAAGGCAAATGAAAAGACAGATGGGTGAAAATTATTACAAAATGAGACGTGTATATTTAAGCTTTTTTTTCTTTTTGCCTCATTTGATACACCTCTATATGGGCACCATTAATTACACGAAGCATATCAAGACAGTCCTCGATTTCTTACACGATCGATGTTTTCCTCAGATGTTCTTGGTCGTCCACTCCTTCCTTTGTCGAACACTGTCCCTGTCACCATAAATTTCTTGTGCCAAGCACGAATTGATGGACGTGACGATGGATCCCTTCCGTACTTAGTTCTGAAGTTTCGCTGAGTCTGCAGATCCGATTTAGTTTCAATAAACCATGTGCCTTCTCTCGAGCAGTAGCCATTTTGTAAGGATAGCGATTTTGTTCATTTAATAGTATCTTATTCATCAACAGGGTAACTGAAATGCAATGTGATAAAAATTTTGATAATTACTGAGTACATAGAACAAATCTGATGAAGATATCTCATCAATTGCCTTTGTAATAAATTTTTGAAATTGCAAAAAGACTTTACGGACATACTGTACAACTCTTTGGCACCTACGTTTAATCCAGCGACGTTTTCCATTGATTGTGAGCAAAACAGTGCTGTAGCTTGAGTGAAATACTCTTTAGCATCCCCGTCACTTCACTTTCTATCGTTTCTATAGTCCCAAAATGCTACAATAGCGCTCGCCTGATATTTCTAATTTTAGGGGTCGCATGGAGCGAGATGGAAAATAGGAAGTGAAGCATGAACAATTTTTGCACAAAGTGCCTGCGTGTTTTTCTCAAAAAAAAAGAAAAGAATAAAAAAATCGAATTCTTTTTCTTATTATCCGAAGATTATTTTGTGCGTTGTTTCCTATATTAAATTGACAATTAGCCGTATTTCTTTTGTAAAATGACCTGACTGATTACAATATATATATTGGGTGTGAAAAGGGGTGGTCCACTATATATATATCTCGACATTTTATATATATTTTTATACACTTTTAGACACTTTAAATATATTTTATTTATATTTTTATATTATTTATATATATTTTTACACTTTATATATATATATCGACATTTTATATATATTTTTATACACTTTTAGACACTTTAAATATATTTTATATATATTCGTATATTATTTATATATATTTCTACACTTTATATATATATATATAGGGTGGTTTAAGTGAGGTCAACTATCTCTTCGAAATGTAACGACGAAAAATATATATAAAGTGTCGATACGTTTAGCGTTAATTAGGCGCAACAGCCTCGTGTTGAATGTGTTCCACGTTCGTCGTCGGCGAACAGAACGACCAGAGAGATGCCTGTTAATTATCGTCGCATCCGCGCCGGCCGCGTATCGACGTTCGATATTAAATGTTGTTTCGCGACGTTGAGATTCGTTTGTTCGTCGAGTCGCTCGTCGACACAATAAATCCTGTCTTATCGGCCGGCGTGCACGCAGAATCGGCCTCGTCCTCCCCGCCGTGATTTCCCTTCGCGATAATGGCCCCCCCGGCGAACGATCGACTCGCGCAACGATGATTTTCTCGCGAACAGAGGAGAGCCCCCTGCAAAAGTGTCGATAAAATATTCCCGGTGTTTTCTGTCGGTCGTTTTCGAAACGACTGGCGAAATTGAAAACACGGCGCACGTAGAGATTTATAATCCTCTAATTCGAGCTCTGATCCGCGGTACCGATGTTCGATTTTAGGAGCTCGCGTCGCCTAAATTTTTTCCCTTATAGCTCGAAATAGTTTTTGAGGTTGTTCTTGTGATTTGAGCTGGAACGTGAAATTCGCATCAATTATTATTTATATCATAATTATATGTAGGGATATTAAAGTAAAATGGTATTGAAAATGTAGTGGTAACATGAATTTTGAAATTGGATCAAGACCATATTCAAATGGGTTTTTTTTCTCTAAATTTAATGTTTAAACTGTTACAATGAATTTATTTAATTTAAAATTAATTAAAGAAATGATAAAAATTAAACATGAAGAAATTATATATATATATAACATTATTATAATTTTTTCAATTGGAAATTAAATGTACTATTACTATGTAAACTATATAGATTAATATATGTATAATAAAATGTATATAAAAATAATCAAATTACATCAACTGTCAGTATCAAATTGAAAATTGAAAATAGAAAATTGAAAAATAGTAGAGTTTACAAGCTTTTACTTATACATTTTACCAGAAATCATTTAAATTGTTTTACACGTATAGAATTTCTAATGAGAATCATAAATTGGTCATTTTGATCACTTTGATGGTTCTAGTGTGAAAATATTTTTGAGTAATTCTTAGCTTAGATAGGTTTGATTGTCATTTAAAGTTTTCCCGATTTTTCATTTCGTACATTTGATCCTAGAATAGAATCCTGGACTAACATAAATCGGGGGCTTCTCCCATAGGAGAGAAAATATGGCAAACACATTGTTTTCATCATTTTCGAAAAATTCCACAAAATTATTTGTTGTCTCATCTTAATGCGAATGAAACGAATTTAATACTTTCGATTATTTACGAAAGTACCAATATCTTCAAAATATCGATATCGATCGAAAATATGATAAATTTAAGCTTCGATCCTTCAGTCTTAGATCCTTCAGTTAATTTTATGATACGCTAATTTTTAATTGTACGATTACACCCTTAAACTACAAGTCATGTCCAAGACGTCGTGTTCTCGAAACGTTCAAAGGTGTTAAGTGTAAATAGATCTTGATTCAATGGGAATTTCGCGTTTGATCGGAGGCTGGAGACACGTGCACGTAAAATATCGTAACGCGGTTTCCGGCAGGGCGGAAGTCGACTGAAAGTTTCGCGATTCGAACCGGCGGAGGGGGATGGAAGTTCGGTGTCGTGTTTCATCGAGCTGCGACCAAATATCGAGTCTCGTTTAACGAAGTTAGGATTGCTTCCTCCTGCCTTCGGTCCCGATATATATCCTTTGTCCCTCACTTTGGTTAACTTTTCAAATTACGCGTACACTCGCAAGAGATTCGACACTGAAAGATTTCGTTTCGCGTGTCGTATAATATACACGCGTTGCATTATGCGAACGTGCGTACGCTCGCGGCCGCGAGAGTAAAAAAGAGAGAAAAAAAAAAAGAAACTTTTGGTCTGGTTCCCGTATCTCGCGCCAGCCGAGCCGCAAAATAAAAAAAAAAAAAAGAAAAATCCGCGGAGATCGTTGGACCGCGACTAGCTCGGACCACTTTCACCTATGACGCACCTCGGGCAAGGCTGACCGACGCTAACTCCGAAATAGGAACGAGGGGAAAGAGTAGAAAAAAGAAGAAAAAAAAGTGGCCAGTCGGGAGGAAAACTGGGAAAAATTTTACTCGTTTGTCTGGTCCCGTTTCCGCCGCTTCGTTTCAATTTCACTGGACAGGCGGTTCCTGTTCAGGAGTGACTTTGGAACGTGGGTTGACTTTGATGTTGGGGAAATTTTTTTGACGGAGCGTTTTCTTCTTAATTTTTGCAATCGAGATGCCGTGATTGACTGTAAAAATTGACCGTTTAAGGATATCAATACTTATATATATATATAATACTTATATTGTTATATATTAATATTTTTGTTAACATTATGTGTGTATATATATATATATATATATATATATACTCGACTTTGATTAACAAAAATATTAATATATAATAATATAAAATAATATTTTTATTAACTAAAGTCAAGTACATATATATATATTTGGTTAACAAAAATATTAATATGGATAAACAAATGAGAATATCTATTAACCAGAACGCTCGTATGAAAATATTCTATGTATAAATTGTTATGATTCAAATGATAATTAAAATAAATAGATTTATACAATTATGCTTCTCTCTGAACAGAAATTAATACTAATTTTGACAAGAATATCCGTATTTTTTAAGCAACCAGAATCTGAAATCGGTATTGACGGGTTCGATTGTAGTGTTAAAATAATAAAATTGTAAATTATTTATAAAGCTTCCATAATGATAGTTCTAACAGATAATAACAAGTATTTGTTATTTAAAAATAATAAATATTTCTTACAGGCAACTGTCATATTGTTTCAAATATCCCACCGGGAAATTGTGAATTAAATTGAAGCATTTTTAGGAAATCATAGTTGAACATAGTGTCTTTTTTTTTTTTAAATAAAAATTACGTAGTACGAAGTAATACGGACAATCTAAAATTCATTTGTTATTCAATATTTCAAAAACTATATTGTTTTTTAACAAACACTTTTTTTAAAAAGTACTTCGAATCTCGTCTAATTAAATTTCAATTCGTACGTAGTAATTAGAAACTGATGAAACTGGCGGTATAAATCTGAAATCATGGTTGGGATTTAGCGCATGACAACAGTAATAGTTGTCGCGGGTAAAAGACAAATCTAGACAAATCTTTAATTTCATCCACTAAACACTCAGGATGATTTATCGCGTCTTATCCTCCAATTTTTGTCCTTGGCGGATTGGAGGTACCTCGAGGCGAGGTCCAAAGTTTGCTCGTAAGTCGTTAAACGCGTGACAACGAGAGTGAAGTTGCACCACGTTGAGAAAACTGGTCGTGGTGCGCTATAAATCAGTTGGCTCTTCTGGCGCACGTAAGAAAAATATTATCCCGGCCAAACGGTTCGCGTGCTGCTTAATTTTTTCTAATTGTTTCGAAACAGGTTTGCGTCTGTCTTCAGCCTTCGGCTATTTTTCCAGCGTCTCGCAGTTCGTGCCACGTTAATTTCGTATGCTAGAAAACGTAGAAAAAAGAGAGGAACATTAACAGCCACTATAAATTCTAAAATTAACATTAATTAAAAGGGACATTAACAGCTGCTATAAATTCTAAAATTAACATTCCACGTTTGCTGACATTTCCGTCAGACTCGATGATATCGAAGGATTACGTTTATTATTTGGAGCTTATTAGTCTCGATGAAATTCGGACGGTGTGACTCTCGTTGAGTTTGAAACGCTGAAAAAGACAAGTTCTTAATCGGAAATCACAGATTGAATTTGAAATTCCTGAAGCTTGACTTTGAAACAAGAATCCTCTATTGAAGATTCATTACGTTACGTTTCCATCAAAAGCCTTGGCAGTCGACGTCAATGTATGGGTATTTTAATGCATTATAGACGCTCATTATAGCTTCATTTATTTTGGATTCTAGGATCGAGCTCCTGCAGAGTTGGGTATTATTCGAATAAATTCGAATAAATTTTATTCGAATAACATTTTGAGTAAATTCCTTGAATAAAATTTTATTTGTGTAATATTTCGAATAAAATTTTATTCGTATAATATTTTGAATAAAATTTTATTTGAAGAATTTATTCGAAATGTTATTCGAGTAAAATTTTATTTGAACAATGCCCAACTGTGGCCGCAGAAAAGAGGCCGTGAAGGTCGTTTCTTGTGAAATCTCGAAATAATCGGCATACGGCTACATTTACTCATCGTTGAACTCCGTATAACAAATAAAGTCATGTTCGAATAATCTTTGTTCGAATAAAATCGTTATTCGTAAATAATAATTTTTCCTCGAATAAAATCGTTATTCGTAAACAACGAATAGCTTTTCCTTCGAATAAAATTTGACAGATTTATTCGTTATTCGTTGTTCGAATAAAATATGCCCAACTCTGATCTCCATGTCGGAATATCGCTTGCCGAAAATTCAAAGATTCCTCAGAAGATAAAAGCTGTCTATCGCGTCGGCTATTATAACATCGTCGGCCGCGGAGCAGAGAGACATCGTCGCTTGCAGTTGGCCGCAATTAATTTCCCCTCTCTCGATGTCTTAATATGGAGCCCCGGAACGCGGCGACAAAAATAATTGCCACATACGTACGTATGTATTGTGCGTGTTCAGTTTCTCAGCGTGTGCATAAATTGTTTCACGTTCGTCGACGTCGTTATTTCGTTCGTTTCGATTCTCTCGTTTGCTTTTGTCGCGTGAACCGGCTGCTCGATGCGCGTTTTCATTGGAACCCAATCCTCGGGACGGTGGAAACGCGTTTCGCGGACTTTTAAGCACGGGTCGGGGGTTAACAATTGATGCCTTTTCATCGAACAGTTTTTCAAGCGCGATTTTTTCCCTCTGTCTCTCTCTCTCTCTCTCCCTTACCTTTGTCTCCGTCTCCATTTCCGTCTTCGCCCCTGCCGTTATTGTTACGCGAAACGTTTAATCTACGACCAAACAACCCTTTCTCTCATTCGCTTGGGAACTTCGCAAAAAAAAAAAAAAGGAGAAAAAACAGTCGAAGGGGAGAGGTCGAGCGTATTTGAACAAATTCTGACGTTTGAATTTTTCATTGGTAGTTCGAATTCGCGAGTTTTCAAATATTTTCTGTACCTCGGGTCTTTCAAATTCTCTTCTGCTTTTTTTCTTTTTTAAATTTCTATTGTCACGAGTCTCCGACTTTCTCCGTCATCGTCGATCAACACACTGACTGCTACGTCAGATTTAGATACATGCTTTCAGGAGATCATAATAGATCGCGACGGCCAGCCTCATTTATGTTTAATATCAAAACTACCAATGATTGAAACATAGAATTACCAACATCAGAGACACTAAAGTAAAGAAAAGAATTTTATAATACAATCGAGTACACAAATGCTTATTTATATGTTTAAATCTTTTGAAATACACTGTTTTATCTATAAAAAATCTTTGGTTTTGATCTCCTAGTTCTAGTGTTATGGTGTCTTAATACAATATATCTTACTTAATTTTTATAATGTATAATAATACAATATACTCATATTTATTATAATGTATAAGAATACTCGTATCTGTTAGAATGTATAAGAATACAGTATACTCATATTTATTAATAATATATATTATAATAATACAATATACTTATATTTATTATAATATATAATAATACAATATACAATGTTTCAAAATCTTTAATTATTGAATAGTGTATTTCCTGTTTCATAATATTGTCTATTGTTCAAAATTCTTTAATCGACGATATTTATTTCATTTTACTTATTCGAAACATTCAAAGCACTCCCGGCCACTGATGACCATCGTGACCCCGTTCAAAGGAAGCAGTCTTCTGTCACAGGTGATCCAAGTAATTTTTTAATCTGACGATAGTCGAACATCGGTGTCCGATCAATGTGAAAGCTTTTACCTTGTTATTGGATACTCCGGCGTTCAGGTTGGTTGGCCGGATACAGAGGTGACAGAGGAAGGACGGTTGGCTCGTCTTTCTCCCGTAATGTCGGGATTACTTTCACTTAATTAATCAGCTAGTGGGCACCTTGAGACGCACGTAACATCACCCGGGCGTAATGATCTTTGCATCACGTTGTTGCACAATCACCTCGGACATCTACCTGCCTCTCTCTCTTTTTCTTATTCTCGATGGCAGGACCAGGCTGGCCTTGAACCAGAAACTTCTCAAGCCATCGATCATTGGCATCGTTTGTGCCGCTTGTGTTGCTCTCTCTTTCCTATTGCTCCGATTCTCGTTTATTCATTTTATTTCTGATGCGACTTTCTTGTCACAGCGTTCAACCTGTTGACCAGAGAAGACGTTCTTTCAAATGATGGAAACTTCATTTTTAGATTATTAGAATTTACCATTCACCTTTGGATAAAAGTTGATTTTTGTTTCGTTACAAGCAAGGTATATGTTTTGTTTAGATTCGCAAGATCTTACTGAAATTGACCTGTCTTTATCAATGACGTTTCCTTTCGTTTGTGGAAATATTTGACTGAGCAACGACTGTTTTAATGAATCGACTTAGGGATTTAGGGTCGAGCAGTTCTTTACCAACACTTAGTGTTCTCTAAATATTGATTCTTTTGATATTGGGAAATCGAAACGAAAATACATTTCCGGCTTTCTCTTTCGACTTGTGTCGTCGTAACGAAGAAAACCATGGTGGCTTCACGTTAATTATTATCGTGAAGAGTTACTCGTCCAGAATTTTTATCGAGAAAGAGAAGTTTCATTACGATTTTCCTTTTTCTCATCAACTTCTCCATAAAAGAATTCTCCATAAAGAATTACTTGGTTTTACGTCAGTTTTAAAATGTGAATTTACTATTTCTCAAGGTACGTGAGATTTTGAGTGACGATTATGAGTCCAAGAGGTTGAAATTACTCGTTTTACTTACTTTCAACAACATTCAGAGTGTCCCATTTGAAACGCAGTTATCTTCTAAACTATTCGTTATGAAAGAAAATGTTTTAAGTAAAAATTTAAAACTTTGTTTCGAGGGGCATATCTAAATTACGACCTTTTCATTTTTAACGAAACTATGTATTTTTCTTCAGACGAACATGTAGCCCGTTTCACAACGAATTCATCGATCTGTTACTTGTGAAACACTTTAAGGAGGCAGTTTGACGAGCCTAAAAATTACGAATACTTTGGAGGGCTAGTAAAAAGAAAGTACATATTTGATTGACATGAGCTTTTGTGGTTTCCAAGACTTCAAACTACTTATTTAAAACAAAACAAAAAGAAATCGATTTTTTGAAAATTTCAAACTGTCCTGATCCCTTGAAACACTGAACAGGGCGCGACTATCCTTTAGAGATGGAGTAAATCAATGTATCGACGCTCAAGATCACATAACTCGAATATAAAAGATTAGATGATAATTTCTCTGGTAGACGATAAACGATCTTGAATTATAATAACATATCAACATACGACAGGTCGATGAATTCGTCATGTCTGAAAATGACATTTTCTTCCGAAGAGAAATACATGGTTTCGTTTGAGAAAGACAAAAATCACCTTGAAATCTCGGAAGCACGTCCACCTAGACCAAGATCTGTGATCACCATAAAATCTCCACCTCGAAACAAAGTAAGTTTCACTCGAAACACTTTTTTTCCCATAACGATATAATATAGTTTAGGAGATAATTTCAAACGCGGCACTCTGTATGTCACGCGTCAGAGATTTTTTTATGGCAGTTTTATTTCGATTAACACACAGGATACTGACTGACACAATGAAAGTTGATTTACTGAAACTTTCAACCTAATGTCTAAATGTCATTCGATTGGCTTAAAACGTGACTGAACCGTGGAAAACGGCCCCTTTAAAATGTTCCAAGTGATATTTCACTGAATTACGATCGTACAACGATTAAACGCCGACGATATTAGGCGTCACGTCTTTAATCATGATCTGCCAAGAATCACGCTCAGCCCATCGCGTTCAGTCGTCACTTTCGGTCTCGAATTAATCATCCACCATTTTTCTCCCCAAACTATTACGTACCATCAGAAATTGCTTACCATCATCTTCGATTCTTGTCAATGGTAACTGCGATTCACGAGCGTATTTTGTCACGTACGATCTTTGGAACTCGACACTTCATGCATATTGATGATATTTGATGATCACAGGCGCGACAACAGCACATTTCTATTGGTTCTTCTGATTTTAGTGCCACTCTATAATTAAATACGAGAATTTTAATACGGTGTCGTCGAACATGTGTATCTGTTTTTATTGAAATTAAATCCAAACGATTTCTACATATTTGTCACGAAATTGAAAGAAGCGAGTACATGCAATATTGTGTATAAAATTTCAGTACAGAAATAGGGAAAAGTATGGTTAAACCAGTCACTATTGTTTTTCCAAAATAAGAGCTTCGATATGTAATCCAACTATGGCATAATACTCGAGTGGACTCCACAATCTTATTAACAAGTTTCAAAAACAAATGATATTGTAGTGTTCTTTACAGAGTATTTGGACCCCTTTTTCACCGCCATGTCACATACTGAAGTACAAGTATTCAATGTTCAGTAAATGAATGTACCTGAGACGATATTTCACTATGTGTATAGCGTACGTATCCTTTCGTTTTCACGTTCTTGTGTGATTGATCTCTTAACAAACAATTTTTGCAAAAAAAGGTCATTTTATTACTGTATGCAGAGTCCAGTTAAGAGATTCAACCAAACAAAGTTACACAGCTAAGTATAATACATTCGACACACGGATTTTACACGCTAGGGGCGGAAACAGTGAAGCAAAGCGCAACCACCGAGCCCGAAATCTCGATCTTGCCAAGAGATTTTAACGCACCTCGCCGAGATCGATCATCTTTCGGGTTGATCATCCAGGCCATCGCGCTCGCTCCTATCCGACGCCTTTTATCCCGGGAAACGCGGCTCCCTGGGGGTAGTCGTGGCGCGCGTACACCCTGCTGGTAACGAGCAAGTGAAGAAAGGAGAACGGAAGAGAAGCGGTAGAGAGGGAGAGATAAATAAAGAAAAGAGTGGCGGTGCTCTCTCGCCTCGGCGAAACTTGCCGTGAAAACCGGGCATGAGGTTTGGCGATGGGCCAAAGCACAGTCGCTCGAGGGTCCACGTCCCGCGACGTTGGATTTCTGCTGATTTCGGGGGAGGCGGCGGCGGAAGGTGAAGGAGGCGGAGGCGCCTGGGCGTCCCCAGGGGCAACAGGTACCCACACATACACGGCCATAAGCTTTTCTTCGCTGCAGAGAGATATGCCCGGCCACGTGCTCCCGCTAAATATAAACGTTTGCCACACTGTTTTCCTCCTCCTGCCCCTGTAAGCTCGTTCCCACCCTCCTCTCTGTTCCGCTCGCCGCTCGAGAGTCTGTATCTACTGGCTGGATCGAACGTGTGTTTCTGCGTTTAATGGAAACTGCCGCTAATTACCTGGTAATTAAACGGATTAGTTTTCGAACTGTATCGGAGGAACCCACGGGCATAACGTGCCGCGATTATATCTCTGCGACTAATTTCGAAAGATCACGTTTTACCTTGTCTTGATGTTGGCCGTCGAGTCACATTCGTTGTAAAAAAAAAAGGAGAAAACAAATTCGAGCTTTAAGTTAAAAATATGACGTTTCGATACTTTATGACGATTTGATACGATGTTACGTGTTGGAGTAATTAATGCTTGCCTAAGAAATTTGGAAAGAAGAGCAGAGGGGTTAATTATATTTGGAGTATTTGTCAATAGAAAATTGCTTAAAAAAATTAGTCATTAATTCTTGCGCGTTTTCAGAATCTTCTGATTTTAGTTTCGACGATTTTCAACATAGATCAGGGGTTGTATCGTGCGGTATTGTAAGGATATAATATAAATAATGTTTATTTAACAAAAGTAGTAGAACAACAATTAATTAAACAAGACAACATTCAAACAACTCAAATAAACTCCTTTAATGACACAATTGACACTTTTAACAACTCTCTCTCAACGCTCTCTCACGACTCTCACGACTACTCGCTCGACTCTGCTCTTTTCAAAAAGAAAAGTGCTCCATGCCTAACGTTGTGCTTCTCCCATCACATTCATATTTTATCGTGTTTCTATTGTAGTAATTAATATCACAATACTACAAATAAATGATAACTCCTTAATTAAGTTTATACAAAAATATTATCAATATAACGAAATATATAATTACTAATGACAAATATCAAATAACGAAGATTAAATAATGAAAGTTAAATAACGAATGAATAATTAACACGATGACTGCAGTATATATAAGTTTTTGTAAATATCTCCATGGTGATAATAAAATTACCAACGATTTTTAAATATTCTGTTGTTTATATTGAACACACATCTCGACGGAACGATTTAACGAACATAGATGTCTTAGATCTAAATTCTTCGAAGTAGATGTCGCTACACTATGATCAACAAACAGGCCATCCGTTATATTTAAACATGACTAAAATTATAACTACAGATTAATTATAATAACCGATGCTTCAGTATATGCGAGACAAAAATTGGACAAAGAGAAAACATTTTTTATTCTACTTCGTACCAGAAAGATATCTAACAATTCTGATTCCACAGTTTGTTTCATAAATGAATGACTATAAATGTTTTAATTCTACTTCTACTAGAAAAATATCTAATAACACATCTAATAATTTTTTTAATTTTCTGCAGTTTGTTTCATAAATTCAATGGTTACGAAAAAATCCAATGGTCTTGAATATACAGTCTTGCACGAGTTCCACATGTTGAAGAGCTTATGGAGATTCTGAAGTAATTTCCGATCGATATTTACTTATTCTTCGTTAACGCAAGAGTTAAAAATTAGCCCTTCATTTGGAAAATCTTACTTTGGAGATTCAACTGTTTGATATTCCTACGTCGTTCGATTTCGTTGACCACTCTCGTTTAGTCTTGCAGGATGATTTGCCGGATGTTTGATGAGTTATAAAAGTAAATGACGCTATAAAGTACGTCTATCGGACAGCTTATGTTGTTTCGCAATGCCGTGTCACTTTCATGGTTACGATTCAGTAAAAGCAAATTCTATTCCTGTCAGCGTTCTTTCAATTCTAATTTTATCCTCGGGCCTTTGATCTAAACGATTTTTCTATATGCATTTCAACGGAGCGTCGTGATGGCGAATAGCTAACTCTTTATTTACTCTTCCAAATATATAATTCACGTCCTCCGTTCAAACTTTAGTCGAGACAGTTCAATTTCACGAACGTTTGTACGTTCCAACTTGTATGTTTAAAGAAACTTTCGAGATCACTCCAAAAAGAAACTTTTGAACGGAAATGTAACGTTCTTATTTTTCAATCCTCAAACGTTCCATCAACACTGCCAACTATCAAGGACTGAAGCATGGAAGTTTCATCAGAGATGTTAAAGCGAAAAAAAAAAAAAAATAGAAAAACTATAAAGACTTTTATTTATGTACTTTGCAAAAAACCACTTAAATCTCTAAAAATACATACTGTTTTACGTCCATAATGTATTTAACAAGAATTATGCGAATTAGGCAATTTCGATAGTTCTCATTCGTTAATCGCTGTTCTGATAATCCCATTATATTCCGAAGAGTAACCCAAGAATTTCTTTCCGAAAATCTTCGAAGTTTCCAGGAGACTAATCGACTCGTTTATCAAACTCAACGTCCATCGGGATGTCGTTGTGGGGGTGAGGGAGCTCCCTTGGAATTCCCATCGTTTGCGACGCTTTTCATAACCGGCAAGATGACGGCGTCTTGATGCTGATCCGATTGAACCCAGGATCCAAGCGTTGTCGCCGCGATTTACTGCTCGGAATGTCCCTGGTGTATCGTCGGTCACCGGGCAAGAAAGTTGCTCAGGAACAGGATGCGTATTGAATTACGGGAGGTCGTCCTAGTTTCCGGCGTTCCCGGTGGTTAGTAACCACCAGCAACCTACCGCGGTGAATACCATTTTCACTTTGTCTCGCGTTCATTTTTCACGCGGTAAGGGTAAATTACGAGCTAGAACTTGGTCGTTTCTATCGTACCGATTTATCATACTACGACGTATGGTATCCGTCCGTTCAGAGACAATGTCGCGGCGGTGTGAATGGGCTTGGAGAAGACCGAGGACGTGTTTCGGAAATTTCAACGCGACCGAAAAAGGGCCGTTCCGAGTGACATCGTTCTATTATTCACTGTCTTTCTATTCTTGAAAATCCAGCGGCGAGTCACCGTTATCACCGTGAAGAGACACCGTTAATGAGCCTTTTCAGATGCTAAACCGACCGACTTGTTTGAAAGTTTCTAACACGTTCGTGTCACTCTTGAAAATTTGTTTCTTATCGACATACTAATGTACGATTAACATACCTTGATTTGGTCAGTAAAGCAGTTTTCTTTCAGTTATATTTTTGAAAATTTATATGAGAGATAAAGCACATTTCGTCAAAA
The DNA here is from genome assembly GCA_036937485.2 of Tetragonisca angustula. Classification (NCBI taxonomy): domain Eukaryota; kingdom Metazoa; phylum Arthropoda; class Insecta; order Hymenoptera; family Apidae; genus Tetragonisca; species Tetragonisca angustula. Next base: position 851,414 of record JAWNGG020000040.1, on the reverse strand, counting down.
GTTCTCGATTCATCGGTAGATTAAGCAATTTTAATCAGCCTATATCCTAGTCACCGGGAGATTAATAGAGTTCTGAATCTAAATCAGAGAATGGTATTAAAGTGGCTGAAAAAGTAATTGCGTTTTTCTTTCTGTGTGCAAATGAAAAGCAAATTTTTCACGAGAAACAAAAATTTTATCAAGATATCGACCGTTTTGTTTCATCACTTTTTGCCATCTTTCGTGATGCCGCGTTCGAGAACGTTCTTACCTTTTTCGAAAACCGAGAAACAGTTCCAAGAACGATTTGACATCCTCATTAGCGGTGAAATTTAGTAAACCAATTCTGACACTGTCGTAGTTTGAAGCTTCTTTCAGCGCCGTACAGCGTTTTAATTTCCTTTTCGGAGGTAATACAGCAAAAGTTCGTGAAATCGTGCGAGATTTTCTTTTACTAAAACAGGCTTGAACAATCAGCTAGTAAATTACAGAATGAATTTGCAGTTTAAAATTATGTTAATTACATCTTAATTCCATCTATTACGAAACAGCGTGATTACTTTTTGGCCAAACCGATATTTGTATGAAAGAAATAGCTGAATTAAATTAAACTCTACCGATTTTGAAATTTTAAATTTTGAAGATTAAATATCGATCACACGTTCAAATTATCCATATTAAATTTAGAAGTCTCGAAAATAGCTGAATTAAATTAGTCGACTCTACTGATTTTGAAATTTCAAATTTTGAAAATTAAATATTGATCACACGTTCAAATTATCCATATTAAATTTAGGAATCTCGAAAATAGCTGAATTAAATTGGTCGACTCTACCGATTTTAAAATCTTAAATTTTAAAGATTAGATATCGATCACACGTACAAATTATCCATATTAAATTTAGGAATCTCGAAAATAGCTAAACTGAACTGACCAACTTTGATTTTAAAATCTTAAATTTTGTAAATTAAATCTCGATCACGCGTTCAAATTATCCATATTAAATTTAGGAATCTTGGAAATAGCTAAACTGAACTGACCAATTCTGATTTTCGAATCTTAAATTTTGAAAATTAAATCTCACGTTCAAATTTAGGAATCTCGGAAATAGCTAAACTGAACTGATCAACTCTGACTTTGAAGTTTTAAATTTCAAAGAATTAAGTGTCGAAATTACCCATACTAAAATTAGAAATCACGAAATCCTAATCGAGACGAGGTCAATTTAAGCTCCGTGTGAAACTCTTTTAACAGAGGATGTTTTTAACAGAGTGAGGACATTTTCAAAGAGCTTACGAGTAGCAGGAAGAATTTACAACGATTCGCCCCACGACTGCCATATTTCCCTTCTATCACCTAAACGGACGCTTTATAGACGAAGAGGATAGCGAGTTCTCGCATTTGGAAGACGAATATTGACTTTCGGCTGTTTCAGCCCGGAATTCCGCCTCTAATTGAATTCACCGAATGACAGTTTGAATTTATTCAAGCAATGTGGAATAGTGGTACAATGTTTGGTGAGGAAACACGTATCAACCGTTCCGGGTCGAATTTCAGACTTCTGGATCAACAGCCAAGTTCGCTTCTTCCATCGGTGTCCCGGCGTTTCCGCCGGAAATCGTTGCTTAATGATCCTCGCTGCGGCAACGCGCGAACAGCTGAGAGGCACCTGAGCGTCGCGAAAAAATAAACGAAAATGTTGCACGTCCGAAAACGTTGCGGCAAGAGGCGCAAGATAAATGGAAAGATGTTGAATGCTGCGTCAAGAGCCTGTCATCGAGGATATATTTCAAAAATGCTTCGAACAAACTTTCGGAACAAGTAGATCACAGCGCTGCTTGGTATTGTAACGTGGCGAAACGTGCTCGATCGTGGAACCGATTAATACCTCTTGGTCGATCCTCGGCCTATTTATTCCGCGACGCGTGGACGGTTTACACGCGCGGGTCGTGTTGTTCGCGTGAAATGGGGAAGAAAGAGGCTTGGTGGCCAGAATCCGGAGACGGTTATGCGAATAACTCGGGGCTGGCACAGGCATACTCGGCCTGTACGATCCGAAACATCCTCCCTCCGTCTGCTTGGCCTGGCTGTCCAGCTCCTAACGTGCCACGGCCAATTTCTGCCCCGCCACATTTGTCTACCTTGCCAATTGCAACGCTACGCGCCGCTTGCTTTTGCCGAATGGAATACACAGCCACAGGGAGAAGCGGCTGCCACGAAAATACGGGTACGGAAGAAGAAGATAAAGGAGGGAGAGCGGGAGAGAGAAAACGAAACGCCGCGCCGCGACGCTTGGTCGAGTGAGCGTGTGCGCGATGAATAGGAGAGAAGCGAGAAAAGCGGGCTAAGCGGATTCTGGTGCGGTGGATAACTCGGCACGGTCAATGATCGCGGCTCGATACCTCGAATAGTAGCGAGAGTAGCTTGGTGGCCAGCCGAACAGAGAGAGAGAGAGAGAAGTTGGAGTGCGTGTCTGATAATAGGAGCACTCGGTCGGATGAGCTGGATGAAGGTCTCTCCGTCAGTCGTTGGACGTCAGAATACCGTCTGATTAAATTTTTTAAAAATTGCCTCGACCTGTGTCTGCTGTTAGTCGAAGAAGCTGTGTTAAAGAATGAATTCTTGGTATCGCTTTCGATATTTGCGAATCTAATTGCAAATTTAATAGATGAGTCGTTTGGTTGATTAATAATTAGCTGAGCCGTTCATCTATATTTATCGAGCTCATGTACGGTGTATGTGTTCCAAACTGCAACAGTTTAATCTATATGCAAGAACAATTTTATACAAAATTCGACACGAAACGAGCTACGAACAAATATTGCATACACATGAAATATACATGAATTTTTCATCGCTGTACACGAAAGACATCGTTAAATGCATGTTTCTTTGTTCATGTGCTGAAAATAATTTCGATACGAGTACGATTACACTATAAAGTTCCTGAGAATTTGAGCTGAGTTTCAGTCAAATTATGTGTTTAATGTGTTTAATTCTTCTGTTAAATAAATTTTTTTGTTTTAAAATACTCTGTAAATAAAAATCATGCGTAGCTGTCTGCTTCATATATACGATATTTGTTTATATAACTTTTTAACAAGACCTTTCTTTACAAACTTTATACATTCTCTTCTTCTTCTCATCTGTAAATCTTGCACTTTGAGTTCGAGATATCCTGTATATACATGTTTTAGAAATGTGACAGAGTTTGATTAGATACTTACAAGATTAATACAGGGTGTCTCGTAATTACTGGTACAACTGAGTAAGAGGTGAAAAAATGAGTCGAACATTTGAGTTTGAAAATTTTTTTTACTTCAATTTTAGCTAATTCTTGACGCAACAGAAAAGAATAATTGACAGAATTTTTTTTTTTTATTTTAATTTTATTGTCGCATCGACAGCGAGGACACATTAGCGACGACGGCACCGTTAGATGTGTGAGTAGTAGTTTATGCTTTTTAGATATAATAATACTCTTTGTATGTCGTTTTGAGAAGTAAGGTTTATGTTTGCGTTGATTCCATATTTCTGTCTTTGGGTTTCTGTGGTGTGGCATTCGTGAAGTATGTGTGTTATTGTTATTAACAGAATTGTTCTACGTGAAAATAAGTAAAAGACGTAGAATAAAATTTTTCTGTTGATGCTTCGTTTTCGAGAGAATGGAGCTTGAAAATCAAACACACGTGTACCAAGGCAGTTTTTAACGAAACGTATTCAAAGCCTATTTTTCATGAAAACGATGCCTTGAACGAAAACATTTTTACTCATTTTTGCGCGTGAAATATTCTCGTGTCGATTATTCGTGTACTTGATTTTCTCGGAAACAAAGGCTCCAGTGAAAAAATTTTATTCTTTCTTTTCGACTTGTTTTTTCACGTGGAATCTATTCGGTTACGAGGCGGCCTGTATACATATATATATTTATATTATAAAGACTCATTGTCAGTGGAAAGTTGGTGGAATTGCATTTTCTGCAAGAACACGATAACTGCAAGAGAAAGTACATGAAATTCTGATTTATTTCGAAGATCGTGTTATACATTTCAAACTCATAAATTACACGTATGAAATATATTTTACTACGTCATCTAAAATTCGCCTATTGCGAATATCGAAACTCTGCGTACGTTTAATCATTCACGTTCTCTCCTGCTCCTCCATCAGAACAAACAAATGATAGAAACTCCGACGAATAAAATTCACTGCACACTTTCCTTGTCGACGTTCGTCTCTAACTGCAATTGTCCGATCGAAAGTTTACTTGTACACGTTATTTTTCTTATCGCAAGGCGGTTCGAGTGGCGCGGGGAAATTCGATTTTTCACTCGGGAGGTCCGTTGTCACCAGAAGGCTGTCGTTGCTGGCTTTCGCGAAATCTAGCCGGAGCGATTACGAACGATGAAAAATGGCGGACCGCGGACTGAAATATGTACGTTGCGGCGGGCTAAACTTGTGCGTCGTAAGCCACTGGTGTATCCTTTTGCTGCAATGCAGAACATTGAATTTCCAACCGCAACCTGGCTGCACAGGCTTACCTCCAAGCTGGCCAGGTTGTTGTTACGGCTCCCCAGTGGTGTCTTCCGCCACCGAGCGACGATGCGTTTGATCACACGGTGTTTACGAATTCTGACCGCTTTCCTCGCCGTTCTTTCCTTCCCCCTCCCCCTTTTCAAATTTCACTTTTTCTCGCGAGAACGTGAAAACTTTGATCTTGTTCCCTTTCTTTTTTTTTCTTTTTCGTAGAGTTGTCGAAAACATTCTTTCTACGTTTGAGTAGAGCGATCCAACCATTGTTTCAGTGAAATTTCTTTCTACAGTGTCGTGTCACGTCGAATAGCTCGCAACTTCTCTGCGAATAATATCTGTCTGGCAGAGATCGAAATTGAAAAATTTTTTTCCAACGAAGCTCGAGACGCGAGAACATTTCCAGCGCGACATTTCCAATTCAGACAGTTTATTGGGAGATTATTTTGACGTATGAATTCAGCAGTGGCGTTCGCTACTGTGCAAGTATGTAAAGGGTGGAAAGAAAAATCTTTTTCTGCATTGCACTCTACTCGTCACGAAGTCAAAACTCCAAGGAAGCATAAGTCGTATCCTAACGGTTCTTTGGAAAAATGGCAAAAAAGTTTCTTAATCATTTAACTGTGGACGCGTGCTAACAGCGACTTTATAGCTCTGAACGTGTGGACGTCTATTTTATGCAATCTTCGTATTAGGTTTCACTAACATTCGATTGATCATAGTTGTAGCATCAGTGTGAGTCTAAATAATCATCATGATAGAACCAACTGTTAATATAAACATTACATAATATAGACATACACGCGTCCACAGAATCATAAAGTCGCTGTCAGCACGCGCGCCTCTGCAGTGTTAAACGATTAAGAAACTTTCATGCCATTTCTCGAAATAACTGGTTTCTTCGTAAAGTTTCACCTTGAAATTCAAGGTCAAGGCCAATTTTGCAGCAGGTTCTTTACATTTCCATCAAATCGAACGTGTAGAATTCATCTGTGCACAGCCGCGGACAAACTTTTCTCTCCGCCCTGTACATTGAAAAGGCAATATGGAGTTGTAAGCGAATGACAATGAATTCTTCTCGACGTGGCGCGGTGTATTTGAAATCGAAACAGGCAGAGAGGGTGGGCGGTGATAAATGGGATAATATTGTCGGAACCGAGAGACGAGGCACGCATCGTTCGATGATATTTATTTTCCTTCGTCGTCGATTTGGAGTAGGTCGTGTCCCGTACACTGTGCATTACTGCGTCTGCTTTGCAACGTTGCGTTGTTATTTTTACAGCGGACAGCTCTCTGGCGTTTTCATTCTCACGAAACGTGAAACGCATTATCGTTCGGCGAGGAAAGTCCATGGCTATGGATTTTTCATTACAGATACGAACGATCGGTGACATTTGACCTTGAACCTTGCTGGTTGCATTCGGCCAGCTCGATTCGATCTGAATAATTAAGAGGCACGGAAATATACCGCGTCTGACGTGCGGCAAAAAAAAAAAATATTCGGAATAATTGGGCACTCTGTTAGCTCTTGCGCAAACGAAATAACTTTGCAAACGGGTGAAATTATTTTGAGTTTAATGATTACACGTAAGTCGTTAAGTAAATCGAAGGGGGTGCGTGGCAAATTTTGCGAATCAAAATTTACCAATTTGTTGATCTACGAAATTTAACTGCTATTAATTTAGTTTGTGACAATTGTTATCTTTATTTTAAGAACCGAATTTATTAATTCAGTGTTGTTGAGTTGGCTGGAAAGCAATTTTTTTTCTACTAGATGGACGTACACGTGTATTTTAACCTCTTGGAGGCAAAGAAACTATTAGAATTTATTTAGTAGTATTTAGTAGTAGAATTTATTTAGTAGTATTTAGTAGTAGAATTTATTTAGTAGTATTTAGTAGTAGAATTTATTCAGTAGTATTTAGTAGAAAAATGTTTTGATAGTAAATTATTTTTAAGTTGAACGAATTAAATCATCAAACAATGATGCAATAATGTTGTTAAATTATTTTGAAGAAGTCGTAGCTACTTTATTTACATAAAAAAGAGCATAATACTGTAACAGTCGTTTGTGATAGATTGGAAAACATTGTAAACGAAACTAACTGAGATTTAGGGGCCTTGTTGTAAGTTCTCTAAATGATCTATACTTGAGAGATGTAAGAAATGTGTGAAAACTTTTAATTTAACGAAGCAACGTTAAAGAGCACGTGCGTGTCATAAATTTAAAAAAAGAATGAAAAGCAAAAGCATGGAAACAGAAGAATAAAGAACAAAAACGTAAGAAAGAGCATAAAAGCTACAGGATAGCTAAGGAGTATACCCAGTTCGATTTCCGCTCGGCGATCAACGTGTTTAACCTCTTGACGCACGTCGAGAATTTTTTGTCCCAAATTGCAACGTTTTCTCAGTTTTAACTATATTTAAATGTGATCCAGGCAAAGCAAATGATAAGTTTATCACTTCTTAATAATTTCTATCCAGTGATATCATACCGACGAGTTCGAAAGAGAAAGAAAGCGACGAATATACTGTGTACGGTTGCGGTCACTCGTTATGGTCCGCGAACCAGTTGTCAGCGCAAGGGGTTAAAATGTAACTAACCTCATTTTACACCGCAAATTCATTCTGTAATCTGGTAGCTGATCAAGAAATGGAAAAAGAAGATGCACGATTTCGTTAACAATTGTTTGCTCGGCATCGATTTCAAAGTGGAAAATCAGAAAGGGAAATTTTCATCATATTGAAAAGGAAAAAAAAAACACTGTGCAAGCTCATAAAAAATTATCTAACATGCAGAAGGCGAAGAAGCCTTCAAACTACGGCATTATCAGAATTAGTTTATTAAATCTCTCTGCTGATGAGGATATCGAATCGTTCTTCGAACTATTTCTTTTTTTTTTATCGAGAAAGATGAAAACTCTTTTGAACATGGAATCACGAAGATAACCGAACAAAATGATCGAAATGATCGAATCTAATATATCTTCTAAATACATCTGAGAGATCTATAGGTATCAACAATAAATCGAAGACGATAAATCAAACAAATTCCAATTGGAACAATTTGCAAACAAATATTGAAAATTCATTTCGTCGATCTGATATTTAAAAATTCGCGATTCGCGATTCGTGAGATCTTCGGGGGAAAAAAACAGAAAAAAAGAAAAGGAAACAGTTGGACAGACACGCGTCAAATTTCCACGCCTCGACGAAATGCCAGGTGTGGAGAGAGTAGAAGTTCGAACGAGGGTAGGTCATGATACAGACGGCTGCAGTCGCGTTATTTTTACGTGAAAAACTCTGAGTGGAGAATACACGGCCAAGCACCGTGCTGCGTAAGCGAGAGCGCATCAAAGAAACGGAGTCTGCCTGTCTCTTCCTCCTCGTTCGCCCACGAAAATTTCCTCGATCGCTCGGCAACGACGCTCGAACGATCGTCCTTTTAAGTTTCTCAAATTGGAGAAATATTACGTTTCTGTGCACGCGCCGTGCTTCGAACGCGGTCGATTGAACCCGTCGTCGAACGGCCCCCGTCCCTCTGTTTCGCATAATGTTTGTTGGCTCGTTATTTGAAACAGAGATACCTACTTATTCGATGACGTTGCCGCGTTTGTCGAGCAAAATCAGCCCGTCTGTTTCCGATTGATAATTCATAATCGACTTCGTAATTTAACGGTGCAGTTGGTCGCAAAAGTTTTTTTTTTCCCCCTTCAAATATTTCAACTGGATCGTGCATTTTTGTACAAATTTATATTATGCACACGTGAACGTGAATTGGGTTGAATTTGGCTTCTCTACAAAGTGTACGAAATCTTTTGTTTGTGTATATAGAAAATGTAAGGGGTGAATATTTTTAAAATATTTTAACTGGGTTACCAATTTTTATACAAACTTACATTTGTTACACGTGAACGTGAATTGGGTTCGAATTTAGCGTAATTTTAATAAAAATAGCTTCTCCACAAAGTGTACGAAATCTTTTGTTTGTGTATATAGAAAATGTAAGGGGTGAATATTTTTAAAATATTTTAACTGGGTTACCAATTTTTATACAAACTTACATTTGTTGCACGTGAACGTGAATTGGGTTCAATTTGGCGTAATTTTAATAAAAATAGCTTCGCTACAAGATGTACCAAATCTTTCGTTGTATGTATACAAAGAAAAGGGGTGAACGTAACAGTTTCTCGTCACTGACTGTACTTATTTCTTCGTTCGATGCGGGACAAGGGGGAAATAAAAATGCAGACACGTAATTTCATAACGATAGGTCAGGGGAACGATCGAGATGAAAGAAACAGGAGAGGGGCTAGCACTCGAATAAACTAAGTTAACAAGCAATTTCCTTCGATTCGTTCCGAGACACTCGAGCCCACGTCTCTCTCTCTCTCTCTCTCTTTTTCTTTCTCTGCAATTAGACTCCGGTCTTGTGCACTTTCATGAAATCCTCGGCCCGGAGCTGCGATTCTATATTTAGCACAATTACACTCGCCGCGAGGATATAAACGATCGCCCGGTTGATTTATAATTGGCCACGTCTAATCACGTATTTTGACGTTTGGCGATCGTCGAGAGAAACGCCACCCAATAATTCAACCGGCGAATGTACGGCGTCGCCCTTCAACATTTTTGGCATTTTAGCGTGAAATCCTCATTTTCGCGAGTTTTCCTCCTCCACAGCCGCCTGCGTGTCTGTCTCTGAGCGTGGCGCGGTGATCGTTCATCGTGGCAACCGAAGTGTCGGAATTACTTTCCAAATACATTAACCCCATCGGTCGCGGTTTCATTATTCACTCTCTTTCGACTGTATCAATTCTCCATTACCATTTTATCAACTCGACACGATGAGATATAGATTTTCTCTCGAAAATCGCTTGTTTTTCTACGCCTGTGCTCCGTTCTGACCCGTTTCATTTTTCAAGATATTTTAAACCCGAAGTTCACCGCGGTTTTCCGTGCCAGCTGATGCAAAATAACGATCCAGTTTGTTTTAATAAGCGTCAGTTGATCGAATGAGGCGTGATTTCACAGATTGGATGTAGTTTGAACGGTGCTCGGATCAAAGAGTTTTTAGTTTGACGATAGTGACGAATCGGTGAAAAGAGAGAGATCACGCGGTTGAAAATGAATATATTAAGGATACCCATGAGTGATGTTGTTTTTCTATAGTAAGTTAATCTATAATATATAATTATATAATAATAAGTTAATCTACAATATATTATAATTATATAAATTATATTCCAATGTAATCAACAGCAAGCACGCCGAATGTCAATATATTTAACTAGAATATAGGCTACATTATAATAAGTGAAATTATTGTCGCTATGTCCATTAAATTTGAATAGAAACGACGTTACTTATGGGTACCTGTAATATTATTAACAACCGGTTGGCAACTTGTAACCCATTATACATTCGAAAATGAATAATGTATCAGTAATCTTTTTCTTTTTCTGGTCGATGTTCATGATTTTACAACTCCGTTCTCCGACAACTGTATAATACGGCTTTCTAATGATTTTTTTATGATATCTCGGGTTGCAACTTTTCGATTTCTAATCGCAGCGTGCTTAACCTTGTGGAATGTTTTCGCGTTTAGTTTTAAATAGACAGTTTATATTAATGAGACATGTCATTTACATTTAATAACTGTAACACGAAAGGTGTTTTTTTTTCTGCGTGATCCTCGCGCAACATTCTGCGTTGCGTCGCAGCGTGCGTTCAAATCTCCGAGCGATGCCATCTTTATCCTCGTATTAAATGCATTTTTCGAATCAGTTTTCATTAGTAATTAATCCTTTGGCGTTTAAAGGCGTTTTCAAAATTTGTTTAACTTACGAGATCCTACAGGCTTTTCACACTCCACATTGCTCGAACAAGGCGTCCACATTTATACTTAATTTTCCACAAATTTTTTACAGATTTTAGTAATTTATTGTTATTTTAGTGTTTATTAATTTTTTGCAAATTTTTACAAAAGCACAGCTAAAGTAGAATATACGTATGCAAATCGAAAGGTAACAATACTGATAATGAACCTTTTCGACGCAAACGCATTTTTCGTCTGCACGCGTAAACAATGCAATAATTCAGAAAAATTCAAAGTACAAATGTGTAGTGTTTAGAAAACATAACAGAAGTAGGCGAGAAATATGATGTACACGCTTTACCAAATTATTAGATAAATCATGAAATAAAGTTACTGTTAAATTTTTAGCATGTGCACTAACAATTCCATACAGAATAAATAATGTAGTACAAAATAAATAAATAATCTTCGATACAAAATAAATAAATAATCTTCAATACAAAATAAATGAATAATCTTCAATACAGAATAAATAAATAATATTTAACGCAGTGCAAATTCAGTGTTTCGATTATTTCAGAGAAACGCACGTTGACGAAAAATTTCGAGCGTTTCGACTGACACTTCTGCGCACGTGTCGAAGTCTGTTAGTGGATCGAATGATAAATACACTAGTTGGAGATAGATTTAATAGAAATTACGAAATACATATATTTAACTCTCACACTCTGTCTCAACTCTAATACTCAAGCCGTCTATCCAACTGGGCTTCTTCCCGATCACACTTATTTTTTCGTCACCATGCTCGCGCTCAACTCTTCTCGCATACATCTCATTCGTTCTTTCTTCTGCCATGAAATATCTCAAACACATAGATCACACCACTCTTATACTCTCACTCTCGGCCACACTCATCCTTCCGTACAAACATCATGTATTTTCATTCATCTATGGTAACCACTATCACAAAGTCTTCCGTAGTGAAAGGGTTTGATACCATTTGCGATTGTCACCTATCACCAAGCGCGGACTATTCCGCGATCTTCATTTATGTCAGTCGAATACCGCTAATGTCTCAACGTAGTAGCATACGTAGAGTCGTGATGCAAATTAATCCTTGTTCGAGTCTCTGTGATTCGTCCAATCGTTGGTTTACACAGTGTCATGTTCTCGTTTTCGCATCTCCGTTTTCAAGAAACATCGAAAACAGAATTAACACAGAGTTCGAAACACGCAGAGCAGCAGGGACCTGAGGGATGGAAGTTCGTCGAGTCTCCTTAATTTTGCGCTGCAATTAGGTGACGCGCGAACCGGGAGGAGGAGGAAAAAATCAGTTGCTCTAATGAGCCCGGCGTCCGCCATTTGCATATCGCGTCGCGCGTCATTAATCATATCGTGGTTAATTTGAAAGTGTTGCCGCCGCCGGTAATTGATTTCACGGCTGCGATACGCTTCAGCGGAAGAAATCATATTTTGTCGTCGCATCGGAATAGAACGAAACGAGATGTCGGTCTTCCTGCCAAAGATAGAGTTAACCCTTTGCCCTTGGCAAAACTTTTTCTGCTCATCATCTACCCAGCAATTTATTATTACACATCGCTTCAAATGAAATGACATAGCATTGGAAATGATCGTTCAAACGGTATCCAACCATTGGAAATTTTCTTGATTATATTTCTCCAACATGCGATATCGTTTGAATTTGAAAATTTCTACTAAAGGAAGAAGCAGAAATTTCCGAACGGTCAACGTTTGAAAGAAGTAATTTTAAAACAGTTTAAATTTGTGTTTTAATTATTTAAAATTAATAAAATTAGTTCTTTCTCATATTTTGATGTTTTATTTAAAAAAAAAAAGAAAAAAAAAACAAGTGGAAGGAAACTTTTGGCCCATTTTGTATAATACATACAAAATACATGTTATTAATTATACATAGTTTCAATTTCTGGAAAAATAATGTCCTCCACCGTCGTAAAAAAACAATAAGAAGTTTAGTTCATGTGAATCATTTCGAATTATGTGAATTATTGAGTGTCAATTTTGATTCTCAAGAAATTTCTTCTCCTGAAATTCTTTTGTTCTTACGTCGTTGTATCATACCTTTCACTCTAGATGTCTGTTCAGACATTATACTATTATACATTTGGGGTCGCGTCGTACGACACCAAACGTATACGTTCGTTCATTATTATCAGCAAATTGCAATTATAATTATACAATCATAATTATAACATATACAATATTTACAATTATTACAATTATAATTATAACATATACAATATTTACAATTATTACAATTATAATTATAACATATACAATATTTACAATTATTAGAATTATAATTATAACATATACAATATTTACAATTATTACAATTATAATTATAACATACAATATTTACAATTATTACAATTATAATTATAACATATACAATATTTACAATTATTACAATTATAATTATAACATATACAATATTTACAATTATTACAATTATAATTATAACATATACAATATTTACAATTATTACAATTATAATTATAACATATACAATATTTACAATTATTACAATTATAATTATAACATATACAATATTTACAATTATTACAATTATAATTATAACATATACAATATTTACAATTATTACAATTATAATTATAACATATATCATAATTCTATAATTACAATTATATAACATATATTATGAACAGAGAAAGTCCGAGCTGTTGGCTAGATTTAAGTACAATGTCTCCTCAGAAGTGACAGTCAAGAGTTCAAAGGGTTAATTATCCGCTATTGCAGTTCATTGCACCGAGTGTTTCTATATAATTAGTCCCCAAATTCTCTCTCTCGAGAGAGTCCAAGCGTAATTGCCAATTACTCACCATGTGAATGGACCACATTCGACTGTCTTACATTGTACGCGTTCGTTCATTCATTTGTTCGTTTTGCATCGAGATTCTCGTCGAGGAGCCTCCGAGATCCGAATCTCCTTACCCTCTCTCGCAACTTTCTTCCCCTCTCCCGCGACAAAATTTCCGCGCGTGATAAAGTGAGCTACGTAGTCGTGACGGTTTATCAGTTTTCGAGAATGACGAAATGATATTTCTGCCTTTTACGGACCCGCGAAGATGTTTCCAGTTTGTTCGAGACTGGGTGGGTGGGTGGTGGCTCGGAATAAAGTTTCGAGAGAGCAGCGTTCGGTAGATCAGTATATAGAGAGGTTGAGGGCTCGTGAGAAAGCGGAGGATGACCAGCAAATGCAGTCGATAATGGATCGCGAAACTTTTCGTTGCGCAATCGAGACATCGTTTCGCGAAAATTATTCCCTCGGCGCATAATCTGCTTTTTATGTAACCAAATTGTACTCGCACGAGCCCCTCTTTTTCTTTTTCTACGATCCTCTCGTTGAAAATGCAACAATGTGGAATGTCAAGCGGCAGATGGAGTTTTTCTTTTTTCGAGGATAACAAGCTCTGATTAATATTAAATAGAAATTATTGCGCCGACCGACGAGCCTTTACGAACGGCTGAGAGATACTATTTTGATACAAGGTCCACTTATGGAAATGTTGAACTCCGCGGTGACATTAACTTTCAATCATTATTCAATAATCAACTTCTCCACGGACGAGTCTTTTAATTGTCTATAATTATTTCTTACTCGTTATCACGCTTGTTTCAAATCTCTCTCTGAAGAAGTTGAAAAGAACCCGTATGACTTTTCATTCGTCCAATCACCGATTCAAATCGATTGTCACAAAAAAAAAAAAAAAAAAAAAGGAAAAAGAAAATGATGTCGACATTGATAAGTATCGCACGAGCCACTAGATTCTCCAATTATCTATCTCTGCCACGTAAATTCCCTGAGAACTTCTGTCGATCGATCGGTCGAGCTTCAACTACGTAATTCGTGCTTCGTGACACGAAGTTTTAACCACTTGCGCTGGCAACTGATTGCGGACCATAACGAACGACCAAACCGTATACAATAATTCGTCGCTTTCCTTTTGAACTCGTCGGTACGATATTCACTGGATAAAAATGATTGAGAAGTAATAAATTTATTATTTGTTTTGCCTGGATTATACTTAAGGGGGTATTTTGAAAAAATCGACCTTTTTTTTGCATATCCTTAAAGGACATTGTTTGAAAAATAAATCTCTGTAACCTTACATGTGAACTCTTAAAATTAACAAAGTTATGGCTGAAGGACGCAGCGACTAGCGTCATTGTTACCGCAATATTAAACTTCAAAGACATTTTTCTGGAAACTATGTTTTTCAGAACGGTGTCCACGATATCTCAAAATCTACTCGACCAATTGACTCAAAATTTTAAGTACGCATTTAGTACATGTGTGATTATAGCCCCTACTAGAATCAACCAAAAAATTTTATTTTTTATATTTTTCTAGGCTTCCGAAGTTTAACAAAAACACGCAAAAATCGATAATCGAACTTCAAAGTATCGCCACTTTTTTAATTACCGATTTTTCTCTTTTGTTTTGGTACCTGGTCATACTAATTGAGGAACATTCACGTTTTTTTTTCCGACAAGTAGAATGGCCGGAATCGTAGACACCGTGAGACTACCTTTTTTAAAAGCGACTATGTTTGAGAGTACGCAGTGCCACTAATTTTAACTTTTTTTGTCCCAAAAAATGTTAAAACGTCGTTGAAACACGTACAAACAAACCTTGTCAATTTGACTGCAAAAGGTATAATAGTTTCTTTGCAAAAAAATTCCCTAACAAAGTTAAAAAAAACACTAGAATACTCCCTCAAATATACTTAAAACTGAGAAAAATATTGCAATTTTCGGGCAAAAAATTCTCAACGTGCGTACAACGTCATTCCGGCGCAACAGGGTTAAGAGGATGAGAGAGAACAAAGAAGGGAGAAAAAGAAAAGAGGACGAAATCGAGCTTACATAAGGCAGCCGAAATGGCAGGTGGAAGTGAAAAACGTCCGCGTCGCTTCGTGTGTGCCATTCGTCCTGGCCGGATTCTGCGATTACGGATCATAGCGCTCATTATAACCGGTGCTCTTTAGCAGCCGCGATAGATCATCCGTTCAGCTATGCGCGTCGAGTAACAAATTGTCGGCAGGTGGCCTCGTCGCGGCCCCTTTTACCTTTTCGAATATTCGACGATTTACTAACCGAACAGAGCTAGCTACAATCCCCACGATTGTTTATTTGGATAGTTGTTGGCACCTGTTCTTGTATTGTTCTTCTCGATCTCTAGTTCCTTTCGGTGAGGATCTGGTCATTTAATATGGAATGGTCGGTCAGACGGCTCTGTTTGTGGCAATGAATCTTCGACGCTCGTAAAAGTAGTACACTTTGCTAAGCGGTCGGAGATTGCAGCAGAGAGCGCAATGACAGTGAAACATTGTCAATAATTTAAACTGGCATAATTTTGTAAGAAAGGATCGTATAACTCGAGAGAAAGAGAGAGAGAGCTTGATCTCGTTTTAAAGCGCCAAGCTTCTAGTTTGTAATGTTCGCGAGCTCGTCTTTTTCGAAGGTGAGTTTACATCACGTAGCAAGTGGGAAAGTGAAGAAAAGAAAAATGTCTCTCGAAAGAAAAATTTATACGCTTGTAGAAACGTTAAAAATTTCTTTTCTTAAGTAGATCATCATTTTGAAGGTTGACGTCTTACGAACGTTGAATGAATTGAAGGTCGAGTGACAAAAATCCAAGAAATCCCAAAATTTCGAACCCTGGTGTTCAAATGAAACGACGAGAAAAAAGTCGTAAGAGTTAGGAATTTTCAATCTTTAAGATCGTAATGGATCTGGTCGAGAGAAAAATTTAAAAATTCCAAATTTGAAATAAATTTAGAAATCGAAAGATTTGAAGAGAAAAAGAAAAATGTTCTTACAGAGGAAAAAAATATCCTCACTTTCTTCGCCGGCTGCGTGATGTAAAATTATCTTTAAAAAGAAAACTCACGACTGTCAAAATAGAGGGTTCACGTTTTAAAGACCAAGTGGATCTTTCTCGACAATTTTCCATCGTCGTTGATACAATCATGCTCTTTCACTGTACAGTAATTACTCTAAAATTTATACGTTCGTTACTTCGCTTAATTATTATTATTTATTACTAGTTATCAGTTTGGTCGAGAATTTTTACAAATTTTTTATACTTCAAAAGCAGCTTCAATTATGGGGTCTGCATCATACAAAAGTCTTTCTCCGTTTGAAGGATAGTAAATTAAATTCATTTAATTCTGGAATAATTCAAATCGTTCGGAAGATAGAAGGTTATTAATAATTATTTCATTTTTGACAATATTTGCAATAATTTTACTAAAAGTGCAACAATTTATTAATTTTAATAATTTTTACTAAAACTGGACAATTCTCACTGTTTGTTTCATTATGGTTAATGGCTGTAATAGCTCCTGCTCCCGTTTCATTTTTAGTTCATTCGTCGAGTTCATTTCCATTTTTAAAATCTCTCTGCTATCCTTCATCGGGTCATTTTTAAGTGATACTGTAGATTTTCCGCACGAACTGTCGTGCAATGTCGATGGTTCGGGATACGTTTTACCGTGTTTGCAGGAGGAAGACTGGCGGAGAATCGGGTTCCCGAGGAATGGCTGGTGGCGGGAAATCGACGAACCTCGTTTCCAGGCGAATCGTTCGCCGGTACGCGGTTAGAAAGTGGGAAGAGCATTTTTCGACGTGACATTGGCAACTGCGCTTCGTTACTCAACGAAAGTAAAAGTTGGATAGCGCGAACGTTTCTTCCGTTGAAAGGAAGGAATCCTCTCTCTCCAATTCTGAACTACGCTGAATTTTCTTTCATTTATCAAATTATCAATTATCAACGTCGGCAATTTTTAGTAATTCTCGCTGTTCCGAAATTAACGTAGCTTGCGAAATTTCTTAAAGCTGAAGTAAATGTCAGAGAATCTCTGATATGTGTGATCTCTTCTCGAAACAAAATCACCGATTGTAAAGTTGAGAGACGTTGGCAAATCGTGTACGCGATAAAGAGTACACAGTGGTTCCGTTGTTCTAAGCGTCGACAGATAAAGATACAACGTAGCGTCTATTACTGGGATAATTCTGGCCGGCGGGATCGAGCTATTAATTTTGAGTTACCCATTACTCGAGATTCCCGCTGCAACGCAGAGGAACTCGCATAGGACAGTGCCCGGCGCGGATCTTCCATGAACGAGTGTACAAATATCATGAGAGTAAATAGCCCCGGGCGTAGCTCAACGAGACACACGCGTCGCGACTGTATGTGTTTCACCCTGAGCTTATGCACGCTTATCCTTATCGTTTTAATCTCAAATTGTTAGCAACAGAGATCGCCGTGGTTGTAACGCGAATTTGGAAAGAAGATTATAGATAATAAATTTTAGTTGGAACGATATTGATGGAGAATGACGATGTGAATAATGAAAATTTGTTTGGTCACAGTTTGTTTAGTGACTATGATGGATTTTGTCGATGAAAAGAGATAGAAATTAATGTTTCTTGGTGATATTTTTCTTTTGAAAAGTTTCTGTAAAATTTAGCGAGTCTCCAGACTCTTTTGAGATTCCGAATCTAATTCCTGTCTTTATTTTCCAGCTGTGAGACAGTGTTTCAGGTATTCGTTTAATATTTTCTTCATTTAGATTTGACGATTATTTGACACTAGAATTACCGACGAAAAACTATAATATTTGTGGCGGAGAAATTAAAGTGCAAGGTACAAGGAAAAGTTAACAATGCAATGAAGAATTACAATGCAACAAGCTCGCAATATATTTTATTAAAAATCACTCGAGTGATAAAATTTCCATAGAAAATTATAAATTAATCATTTTGACCATTTTGCCAGTCCTAGTGTTAAAGAAATTGTATTTGTGACATCATAATGGATTAATGTTCGCTCTGGTGGCGAACTGGCGGCCGATCTTGGCCCGTCTCCCTCTTTTCTTAAGACGATCCCCTCCACTGCATCTATCTCTCCACTTTACCTTTGACTTAACTAATTGTAAGTTAACTTTTTGAACTCTGGAAGTAATAATAATACAAATTTGTCATGAAATTCTTTACCTTTGATCTTTCTCGGCACTTTAAAAAATAATAAAATAATCATAACAGTAATAATAGTAATAATAATAATAATTAAAAATCATAATAGTAATAATGGTAATAATAAATAAAAGTCATAATAGTAATAATAAATAAAAATCATAATAGTAATAATAGTAATAATAAATAAAAAACATAATAGTAATAATAGTTAATAATAAATAAAAATCATAATAGTAATAATAGTAATAATAAATAAAAATCATAATAGTAATTATAGTAATAATAGTAATATATAAAATAAAAATCATAATAGTAATAATAAAATAGTAATAATAAATAAAAATCATAATAGTAATTATAGTAATAATAGTAATATATAAAATAAAAATCATAATAGTAATAATAGTGATAATAAATTAAAATCATAATGGTAATAATAGTAATAATAAATAAAAATCATAATAGTAATAATAGTAATAATAAATAAAAATCATAACAGTAATAATAAAAATCATAATAGTAACGATAAATAAATAAAAAAAACATTAAATTTTGACCACTGTATACTAATTTACCTAATTTACGTGGAAATAAATACGAATGGACGCGTGACAACATTGGAAACAAATCGAGTTGAGAGGGTTAAAGGAAAAGCTACGTGGCTCGCTACGGCGAGAAAGAATGCACAGAATATGGCAGCTAATTTTCACGGTGAGAGAATCGGTAGTCCGCCGCCTCTGGATTCAAATTACGAAACAACGTTCTACGGTAGATTCCATATCTCTCGTTGCACAGTCATAAAAATTGGAATTGGCATAAACGTCCGCGGTCTAGTAACGCGCGAGTGATCCGAGCGAGGAGATTCAAGGTTCGCGCGCGTGCTCTTTAATACGACCGGCGATTTCACGTGCACGTTACGCCGCGTTACGTCGCGCGTTATGCAAAGACTCGCGTGGCGAACATCGCGTCAATGACTGGAAAATCTCGTGCGTTGATATCGTGCGTGGCTGTCTGCATATTCTCTGATTCTTGGATGTTAAACCGGTACCACTCGTTTCCTCGTCCATTCGCTTGTTCCCTCGTTATTTTTCGCTTTTTCGAATTGAGTAAGCGCGAGGCCAGACGAGATGGTAAATCATTTTTTTTTTTTTTTTTTTGACAAGGAACAGTAGATGTAAAAATTTCAGTAAGGCGAGACCACGCGTATCGGAAGTTATCGTATTAATTACTATATAAATTATTATCAAACTGTTATAAATTATTAATTTTGAAATTTCTTAACAACGATTTAACTACATTTGAAAGTTTAAGACTGCGTGCATTTGAAAGTTTATTTGCGTGCACCTTTCGAGTTAGTCTACTTCGTTAGTTACCTTGTCGTAAATATATAGTTTCAATCAAAATTGAACATTTTTAAGTAAGTGCCGAGGCAAGATGGGATCGGATGATTATGGGGCAACATGATAATACGTCTGTTTTCTCGACACAGACTGCCCTTTGTCTCTAACAAAGAAAACTGGGTGGTGTGAAGAAAATATGGAAAATAGTGGTAATTAGTGATACATCAGAGAGGAGGATCAATATCAAAAAGCGCCACAGATGTATGGGGTTTCAAAGACCGTTTTGAGAAGACGGGTAAAATAAATTGAAAAGTAAAGGAGAAATGGTTGATAGTAGGCGAGACGGTTTTAATTTCTTCAAACAAGCAAAATTGTTTGAACTACAAAAAAAAAAAAAAAAAATAATTGAAAAGAGAAAGAACGTGAAAATTTTTTCCCCCGATAAATAGAAAAAAGAATGTTGGAAAATTCAGGTTGAAACGAAGGAGAAATGAAACTCTTTTACTTACAATCTTATACTTATTTGTTATATAAGATATTTGTTATTTATACCACTAATATGTGCAAGATCAATTGTTCGAGAAAAAGATGAATATTTAAATTTGCAATGTCAATTACGGAAGTGATCAAAATTTATATAATAAATTATAATTTTCGTTAGAAGCTTTATACATGTGAAACAGCGTGTTTTTGGGAGATTTGTATGATTCGTCGTAAAATGTATAAATAAAAGCTTGTTTATTCTATTAAATTATAAAATTTTCCCACGCTTTTTTACTTTAATGTCTCCGTTAGCGTTGAAAATAAGCGCATAAACATTTCACAAATACTTCAATAACTGTTACAATACATTTGATGTTTTTTTACATTTCTCTTTCCCCTGCAACTCTAATTTTCATGTCCTCTGTGGTTGCATGACGCCATCACGCTCGAGCTTTCAAATTTTTATTTCAGCTCGTATAACGTTGCGAGGTTCATTTCAAAGGTAATTACTTTCTTATGAGAGAGAGAGAGATTTTACTTGTAAAATTTGTAATTTGATTAATCCTCCGTGATTCAACATATTACATTCCATTGCCTGTAGACAAGATGTTCACATCTAATTTCTTTTGAAAGTCTATTTTAGGCTTTCAGAAAAATGTAAAAATATTTTTGATCATTTATCGAGGCCTTTGTGTAATATATCATACAACTAGCTTTATATTTGGAAAGTTTTTCGAGACGAATAAAAACTTTTTCTTGAAAAACTTCACCCGAGTGAAATTTTCTCTCGGGGCGTAGACGATCCACGTTGTCTACGTGAGATTAACAAAAGTCGATTTTGATCAATGATTGATCTCCTCAGTTTTAAGTATGTATTTAAGTAAAACAAAATAGGCAGAACAAATAATAAATTTATTACCTCTCAATAATTTCTATCCAGTGAATCCTGGACCGTACCGACGAGTTCAAAAGGAAAGCGACGAATTATTGTGTACGGTTCGGTCACTCGTTATGGTCCGCAATCAGTTGCCGGCGCAAGAGTGGCTAAAAGCACCGTTTACTAGGATTTACGAGAAGACGAGGGATTATCGGAATGATTTTTCACGAGCGTTGGAACTTTACGACTGCCGAGACGTTGGAATGTGGTCTATGGTATTAAACTTAAATTATCTATTTGCTTTATGATCAGCCAGTGGTTGTTAGCGGCCACTTTCTCTGAAATTGCTAACGACTACTCGACCACTGTGAACATTTTCTAGTGATACTCGTTCGGCACCAACTTCACGGGACCATTCCACGTCACATACCATTCCAGATCAGAATAACTTCTAGTTTTTAATTTATAGACTTTCTCTCAGGACAGAAAACAAGAATCTCGGCTAAAAAAATATATAATTCAAGATCTAACGTAAAGATTCAACTAATGGAAAAATTCAATTGTAGACAAGGCAACGGAGAAAGAATTCTGATAGCAGGAGAAAAGAACAGAGAGAGGAGAAAAAGCAAGATTCGTCCTTCCGACAAATACGATCTCGAGCACGATCAAGTCTCTGCAGTATCCTAGATCTCGCAGATACTATTTATGTAGAGTGGAACTTCGAAATTGACCAGCTTCGACCAGTTTTCTGAATCATACAACCTTGTCGAAAATATGACGTCGAGACTCGATCGGATGAGATAATAATCAGTGTACGGCGAGTGGCCGCTTGCAACTTCGAAAATCCTTTCACTTGGCAGTTGAAACGTGGCCTTCGCCAGAGAGAAAGAGTAATGAAAACCGACTTCAGTCTCTCGAGCTCGGTGTTCTTTTGCAACGCCAAGCGATTCAACCCCCTGTTAATCGATGCTCGTTAAACACTCGTTTGAAACGACAAGGAACATCAACGTGTCTGTGTTTTACGACGACATCGGGGAGAGAATAGCGTTTATCTGATCTCTGGCGGTGTTGCACACAGTCCATTGGCTCGAAAAAATAATCCTTACATAATTAACGCTCGGTTAGCTTCCGCAAGAACTTATCGCGACGCGTCGCATTGCACAATCGCATACAGTTGTTCATAATGGCCGCCGGTCGTTGGACAAAAGTGAAAACTTCGCGTGCGTGTTTCTTGGATTTCTGAAATTTCGAAATACCTCTTTGCGTTAACGCGTTTAGAGACGTTTCTCCTTTTTTTTTTTTTTTTTTTTTGGTCAGAAATTTGCAAGAAATATCTTTTCATTTTAACACCTTATCGACGTTTATCGGGGTCATGACGTTGATTTCCCAAAGACTGGGAGAAAATATGCATTGTGATTTCTCATGAGTGCCCTTATTTAATAGTAAACATTTTTTACTTGAAACTGACAGAAATGAAAAGTCAAACTTTATGATAAAGTAGAACGCGATATAGGTGCAGAAATAAAAATAAGCGTAAGGTTACAAATTTAATACTGAGAGACCAATGATTTGAGACTCTACAAAAACTATACATATACTTGGTTTCGCTCCTTTTTTTATTGGCGTAATCGCGACATCGCTTTTTCTCGTAAACTTATTAGTTCTTTCAATTTTTTTCTGTTATGTGTTTTTTCAAGTTTCTGCTTAAATTATGCTTCTTCTAAAATATTGGTCCTGACCAGTATCATCATTATGTTAGCTATAGCCAATATCACCAGTAGTTTCTACATTCTCCGTAAATGTTGTTTCCAAGTTTGTGCATCATTTTTTAAATGCCGCGTTTAAAAAATTTCAAAGTTACAGTAACAAGTATTAGGCTTGTTTTATCACTTCTAAAATCTTAAACTACAACCGAGTTTCTGCGCCTAACGGCGCCTCATCCGTAAGAGGTCGAATAGTTAGACAAGGTGTTGAAATTATTCCGTGTTATTTGACGCGGACTAATTGTAAAATATCCAGCCAAACGATTGGCAGTTCAGTTGGAATTTTCCAACGTTCGTCTGAGCTCGACTGAAAGCAAACACGGACGAGAAAGAATCGCGTAACCCTGAACGAACGACAAGCAAACCCCTGTGCGACAATCAATCCACGTGAACGCGATACGTATCGCGTACAAAGCAGAGACCCGAGTGAGGAAGCCCTCCATTTCACGGGGTTGCCGAAGAAATCCTATCAGCCGAAAGAGACGCTGGAAATCTAATTTTTTCCAACGAAACGGCGAACTCTCGGGTAACTTCGTACGTGGCGTATGACGTATACGTACACAGACCGCGTTCCATTTTGCCAGTTCTCGAGATTTTCGAAACTTCTGTCTCCGTGCAGCCCTCTAACCGCTCCTAAGTAATTGGTCTTTTTATTTTTCACGATCTGGCTGCGGTCGATTTGCAACGAGATTCGTTTTTTTTTTCTTTTTTTTCTTTAATTTTCAACGCTGAGAATTCTTGCGAGACCGAATTCTCATTTAAGTTTCAGTTCTTTGAACTCTTTAAGGGGGCAGGGCCTAAAAATTACGAATACTTTGGAGAGCTAGTAAAAAAAGAAGTACATATTTGATCGACACGAGCTTTTGTGGTTTATTTCAACACATTATGAACTGTAAAAAAGCAAAACATTAAAACAGAAAAAAAGAGGGTTCTTATTTAACTTTTCAACGGCATCCTTTTACACAACAAATTTTTTTACACTGCCTGTCGGTGTGCATGATTCCAGCCAAACAGGATTAGCTGCAACAATAAGGCAAAAAAAGTTTAAAAGTAAACAATATTCTCTAGGGATTGACGATCCAACATTTTCATTTTTGTGAAAATTATGAAAATAGCAGCTATTTGTTTTTGATGTATCGAATTTACGCCAAAACTTTCTACGTTTTTTTGTTTGTATTTTTCGAAATTGTTAAAAATTGAAAAATGTTCGATCGTCAATCCCTAGTAAATGTTACACTAAAGATACGCACCAAGTTTCACAGTAATCGGTTGGTTCGATTCCGAGATATCTTGCACACTGTTTCTAAAAACCTCGTTTCGAGAAAAGCGCGTTTAAAGTAATTTTTCTTGTGTATCCTTTATTTATTTTTTTTATTTATATATCGCAGCTTACAATTCTGACAATTCACAATTAAATTGAATCCAAGTCCCTTAATATTCGATTCGCCAAAAGTAATATTTGAATTGCACGATTTACACTTTATAATACTGTTTAAAGTTGTAAACAATGGTACAAATTCAATTATTCTGTATCCGCGGATTTATTATTATATCCCAAAATAAATTGTTTTAAAGGCTAGGACGTTTTGTATCTTATTTCTAAGATTCAAACTACCATTTAAAACTACCAATGAAAAAAAATCGATTATTTGAAAATTTCAAACTGTCCTGACTCTTTAACATAGCGTGGTGATTTTATGAAAAATTCTAAATTAACACTGATCTGATGGAATTTTTTTACCCAGTTTGAAAAAAATTCTAAACAACTGCTTTATTTGAGGATTCCCGCTGTTTCTATATTTCAAGTGCTATTTACTCCCCGTTGAAAACAATTTCCACCGCGTTTACAAAAATCGAAACCAACTAAGATCGATTCGTCTCTGTCAGAGTAGAATTTTGATGATTATAATGGTTTAAAAGATGATCCCATTCAGATTCAGTTCTTTTAAAAATGTTGCACGGAAAGGGATTAATCGTACATAAAATGCGTTTATCGCGCTCGTAAAAAAAAAAAAAAAAAAAAAAAAAAAAAAAAAAAAAAACGCGTTACAGCTTTCTGGTTATCGTTACCCGGTTTCAGCCTGGAGCAAATGGCCGGTGAAAATCGATTCGTTCGTCGGACTGACGTTTATTCTTTGCCCAAGAACGTTATGCCTGTTTGGCCTCTCCCTCGTTCCACTTGCAAAACCGAGGCCCGAGTTGTGTCACCGTGTTCCCCACAGCCTGTATTTGTCATCCCCGGCCTGATTCTGATTTTTCTCGTTCGCGGCCACCGTGATTTGCTGTTCATCGGGTGTGCCTTTTCGTTTGGCCGGCGATTGATAGCGATCTTTTGCTATAGACGAAAACGCACGATAAAAACATCCTTTGCGCTGATTTAGTATAAGCATTGTGTGCAGCTGATTTTTAAGATACTGAAAAGTGGTTTGTTTAAAAAGAATTATCGCTACGTGTCTTGTCACTCTCGTGCTATTGAATCCGTTCTATTTTCCAAAGTGGATTCAGCTTCAAAAATTGAATATAACAACGATAGTCTTGGATACTCGATAGAGTTATTTTTCTTCGACTTGCATAATTTTTGTCAAGTTCGAGAAGCTCAGAGAAAATTTGGCGCGGAAAGAACAAGATCTTTTGTGAAACTCGTATTATTTTCCAAAGTGGATTCAGCTTCAAAAATTGAATATAACAACGATAGCCTTGGATACTCGATAGAATTATTTTTCTTCGACTTGCATAATTTTTGTCAAGTTCGAGAAGCTCAGAGAAAATTTGGCGTGGAAAGAACAAGATCTTTTGTGAAACTCGTGTTATTTTCCAAAGTGGATTCAGTTTCAAAAATTGAATATAACAACGATAGCCTTGGATACTCGATAGAATTATTTTTCTTCGACTTGCATAATTTTTGTCAAGTTCGAGAAGCTCAGAGAAAATTTGGCGCGGAAAGAACAAGATCTTTTGTGAAACTCGTGTTATTTTCCAAAGTGGATTCAGTTTCAAAAATTGAATATAACAACGATAGCCTTGGATGCTCGATAGAATTATTTTTGTTCGACTTGCATAATTTTGAACGTAACAACGATAGTCTTGGATAACTCAGAGAAAATTTGGCGCAGAAAGAGATGATCTTTAATTTTCATACTACGGATAAAATGAGAATCATACTTGTAAATATTAATTTACAATCGTTGCGTCGTTAAAACACAGGGAGATTAACGTCTGTTAATGATAACAGATAAATGAATGAATATTAGATAGGCTATTTAAACTAAGGACGAGAGAAAGAGAGGAGAAAGGGAGGACCAGAGTGGAAGTCCATGTATTTCTTCTTAAAATTAGACCCACCACATCAGTATGATCGCTGTGGTTCGCATTGGCGATATTTATTCCAACTTTGACATAGATTTGGAAATTTGACAGGGAAAGCCCAATGAAATATATCCAACTGGTCACCTTCCGCGAGTGCAACGGGTCCGCGATCAGCAATTGTAATGACGGCTGCATTAATATTAATATTCGGTCTGTTCGTCTCCGAGGGGATGAACGTTTGTTCATCAATATTTGCCTTAAATGTACGGCACTCGTGTACACCTGCTGTTTACCGAAGCTTGTCATTCCTCTCGGTTTTAATAACGTCGAACGTCGCTCGTTTCGATAGCGTTTCATTTAAAAGCGACGCGAAGTAACGCGGCGATCGAAATTCGCCCCAGCGTTTACCACGGAAACTTTGCCGACTTTGCTTGGGGGGGAAATTATGCGCTGTGCTCGTACCTGCCTTTCGCGAACAGTTTCAAGCGACGAGCAAAACTGAGGCCACATACGGATTTTTAACATTAATGATGTTTTATCGAGTGTTTGCACGTTTCGAGTACGAAGAAAGTAAAATAAACGTAAATTTTACGATGTTTTTGCCATCCAAAAATAATTTTTTTTACGACCTTGTTATCGTCAATTCTGGTAGCTGTAAATTGTTTCTGCGGAGTGAGTTTTGCACCACAATTAATTTAAATAAAATATTAAAGCTCTCGGACGTAAAGCTTCTGTTTACTTCACTATACTGAATATTCGTTTTTTTCTTTTTTCAATATGTTTCAACACCATGCAGGAAATGTAAATGTTTCCTTTTCTGTAAAAAGAACTATAAAATTTCACGCGTGTGTAAAAACGCTGGAAAATTTTGTTTGTGACTGAATCCATCCACGATCTTGAAGATTAAAGTTTCGAATTAAAACAAGCCCTTGACATTTGCATTGTATGATTCTTTTTTCTTTTTTTTTTTTTTATTGAACTTTGAACATTAGAGTTGAACGATAAAAATTAAAAAAATCCCAACGCTTCGTCATCTAACTTTAATGTTCGATAAAATTGCAAAAACATTTCAAGAGATCGTTGTACAGAGTAAATTTTGATTTTCAAAACCGCGATGGATCGAGCTGCGGAAAGAATTTTTTTAACGTTTTCACAGATATTTGGATTTTTACAATTTTCGAGGATAAAAATACTCTGATTTTCTTTTTTACTCGCTGCACGATGTGAAAGTATCTTTGGGAAAAAACAAACCTGGGAATACGAGCTCTGTGCTTCGAAATGAGACCAAGCAGATGTTCTCTAACGAAGTTGTAACATTTTTTAGAGCATCGACAATTTTTCGTCGATTACGCATTGAATCATGCTCTTCACTGCACGTGCATACATTGTAGATTATGTTCTTTCGTCGCCTGCTATCTATGAAGTTTCTATGAAAACTTTCCAATAGAGAATGGATGAATATTTCTGCCAAGCTTTCCTTTCTTTTCTTCCTCCTTTTTTCGTTCGCGTGAAAATTTTACTTTCCGCAAATTCCCCTGCACTTTCATCGTCGCCACGTAGCGCGGGAACGGTTAGGTTCGCGGACAGGTTCTCAGTTATGAAATATGAAGTAATGCGAAAGCGTGTGCTTAATAATAAAGTAGCTGCAATACAATAAGAGTTTTACGACATAACGACGCTCGGTTTTAGCGACGAGTTCTTTCGACGAGGACTTTTTCTTCTTTTTGCTGCGATCTTTAAATTTTTCTCCCTCGACGTCTCTTTTGTCTTGATAAATCAAACCTTTTTTAAACTTGGCTTTTGATGTCTCAGTAAAACTCTAGTACGATGCTCGAACAAGAAATCAATTTTTTGCTCATTTTTTGAATGATCTTTTTTTCTTTTTTTGATAATCTTAATTTTAAATTTTTGGAGGCAAGGAAACTATTGGTAGAATTTATTTAGTAGAAAACTGTTTTGATAGTAAATTATTTTTGAGTTGAACGAATTAAATCGTCAAACAATGATGCAATAATTGTTGTTAAATTATTTTGAAGAAGTTGTAGCTACTTTATTTACATAAAAAAGAGCATAATACTGTAACAGTCGTTTGTGATAGATTGGAAAACATTGTAAACGAAACTAACTGAGATTTAGGGGCCTCGTTGTAAGTTCTCTAAATGATCTATACTTGAGAGATGTAAGAAATGTGTGAAAACTTTTAATTTAACGAGGCAACGCTGAAGAGCACGTGCGTGTCATAAATTTAAAAAAAGAATGAAAAGCAAAAGCATGAAAACAGAAGAATAAAGAACAAAAACGTAAGAAAGAGCATAAAAGCTACAGGATAGCTAAGGAGCATACCCAGTTCGATTTCCGCTCGGCGATCAACGTGTTTAACCTTTTGACGCACGTTGAGAATTTGTTGTCCCAAATTGCAACGTTTTCTCAGTTTTAAGTATATTTAAATGTAATCCAGGCGAAACAAATGATAAGTTTATCACTTTTTAATAATTTCTATCCAGTGATACCATATCGACGAGTTTAAAAGGAAAAGAAATCGAACGGATTGTTGTATACGGTTTGGTCACTCGTTACGGTCCGCAATCAAAAGTTGCCAGCGCAAGTGGTTAAAGGGTAAGCAGAAAATTTCTGTGACCATTCAATTATACGTACACAGCGTACCTTATTTTTTGACAATATGACGTATAATATAAATAATAATTATATAAAATTAAACAATAGTAATAATAATAATAAATAATTATATAATGTAAATAAAAATTATCTGAATATAACGTAGTAAAATAAGTAGACACAATATACTATATACTGTGATATATATATGAATATACTGTGTACGGTTGCGGCCACTCGTTATGGCCAAGTGGTTGAGGAATCGTACAAATCGGCGCATCGTTCTTCATTCGTCCCTCTCAGCAGTGATCCTTGGGAAATTCCCAAATCGTCGCGTGAAATTGTGAAATTTCAGCCGCTTCTATCGAATTTAAGCAGAAATCGGGTTGTCGTAACGGTGGTTAAAAAGTGCAGTCTCTTGTGATATCGTTGAAAACGCTTGCAACAACGAGAACGAAACGCCGCGCGCGTTATAAAATACCATTGGCCGGGTGGCGCACGTCGTTATTACCTGTCGCATGAATATTTCGAGGAATCGCGCTTTTTCATTGATGGCATTTTAACGGGGCTGGTTTGCGGAAAGTTGGTGGCTTTCGGCGGCCGGCCACCGCGCTTATAAATACGTGATACGCGGAGGGAGAATCGGGGCATTATGGGATCTCGTTTGATAGTCTACGAGTATCCTCCGTCTGCCGAAGTTAGATACAGTTATATCCCCCAGGTGTATGTCCAATTTTAGGCGGCGCCTGGCTGTCGGACGGTAATTACATTTAATGAGAATGTAAATAATTTCACGCCGCGAAAATCCCCGCCAACCTGCCAACCGAGCCGATGAAAATTACCGGTGTAATTTAATCGGCGGCGACGATTCCCGATCGCCGGCTTTATTTTTAACACCGATATTAATTCCGCGCTTGAAACTCACAGATGGAAATTCAGGCGACGTCCGCGAAGATCATAGTTTACAATCGTATACGCGCACGCTTGGAATTTTAAACAAAAATTCGAGCGCAGTGTACACCAGGCTTGAGAGAAGTTTGTTTGAAATAAGGATCTATCAGGGGTATCGTATACAAGATAAGGTTCCAAAGTTTGAGTCAGTGTTAAAATTCGAATTATTTGACATTTTATTCAGAAAAAGAAAAGAAAAGGAGCTAATTAATGTGTTAGGAGTACCCATGAGCAATGTCGCCTTTTTTTCAAATTTGATAAATGTTCCCATCTAGCGACAATAATTTAATTTGTTATAACGTAACCTATATTCTAGTTAAATATTAAGTAATTTAACTTATTATAAAATAGCCTATATTCTAGTTAAATTCAGTGAGACGTTCAGTGTGCTTATTGTTGAATTATATTACAGATTAAAACTGTATTACCTAATAGTACCTAATAAAATTAAATTAACTTACTTAATAAAATAAAATTTTGCACAGTATCAAAAAAAAACGATATTACACTATTTGTTTGTTTGATTTTTTTTTTGAATGAAAATGTCAAATAATTTGGATTTTTAAATTCATTCAAAATTTCGAACGTTATCGTATCTTGTATACGCGGGATCGAATTGTTTCGTATTTCGTTTGACAGAGTCGTTTTAATTATCATTGAACACGCTCGAAGCTCCAATTAATGTCGACGAATTGGCAAATGACGGCATTTGTATTACAAAACGAAGAAACAAACAGTTATTGCAATTTTGAAATGTAACCTCCATCGAGGTAATTAACTGATTTATAATGTATCAAGTTGAATTTTGCTTGGTTCCTTAACAAATTTTTCCCTGTTACATGAGAAAACTTGCTGTTACTAGTAACTTATAGCTAGTAAACAGTTAAGTATCAACTCTAATGATCGTTGCCTCTCATCAAGAAACTAATAGAGATAAAAGTGCAAGTTAACAACACCAACTTTATTTATATTTGATTTCTTTTTTATCTGTATCACCATCGGTACCAAGAATATTCGCAAACGTTTAATATGATGAGGTTAATTGTAAGTGGGGAAGAGTCGTATAGTACAGAAGTAGTTCTTATCGTTGGTTATCTGCGGTATTGATGAAAGAACAAATTAATACTATCGTCCTTAGCAATATATTCTGGCATTATTCTTTTTTTTTCGATATTATCAGAGATATAAGATCACGTTGCTATTTTGTGCGATAAAAGTTATTTTTTTACACTTTCCAGGTACTGTAATGTACGTAATTAACAATAATTTTGTAATGGGAATATACTTTGTATCATTGCGTCTTTTTTCTACGACCTTTGTCGTCCAGTATCGGACAAGTTTAACGAAATATTTTTCACGATTAAACTTTTTAAATAGGAAAATGTCTGAATTTAAAGGGAAAGAGAGGAAAGCAGCCTTGAAAACAAACTGCTCGAAGAGAAAATAACTATCAGACCGAGGCTTTTCACGTTGCAGAACAAAGAAAAAGTATCGATTACTTTTCTCTTATTATTTATTAAACACATTTAGACAAAAGTTTCTCTCCATTTATACATCTTTCTATTAACGTCTTGAAGTCCGCTATTTAAGTGAAAAAAAACCACAATTTTAACGATTTTAAGTGATTTACGCCAATTATCAGTCCTAGCGATGAAATTTAAGGGAAACAGTTTGCACCCTCGCGACAAAGCTTCCTCTTTCGAAAGTTTGGCTCCCAGTCGAGAGAATTGGTCAAATTGGAGTGGAGTACTGCGACGAGAATCCACCGCGAAAGCGTTGAAAAACGAAAGACAATGGGACGAGAGAGAAAGAAAACGTGGAACGGCAGGAGTTAAGGGGTGGCAAAAGTCAAAGGTATCAAACGGTTTGTACGGGCATCGGTGGTTAAATGGGGTGGCAGGGAGCGCGGTGCGAGCGTCTGGCGGCCTAGAAGCAGCTCCGCGCGAATCTGGTGGGGGTCGACGCGGCCATGTGCTCGAGCGTCGACGCTCGATCGGCGATCAGTCGTTGCCGCGCGCTCACACCGAGTGCACGTCCCGTGTGTACGGTGTCTGCTCCTCAGACCTTGTCCAATCCGCGATCGACGCGATCCAACTCGACAACGTTCAAGGCCGATCGAGCGCCAGCCTTCGATTGCGGCCGACCGTGTCGAAAACGAGTCGAAAAGATAAAAGAAAGAAAAAGAAGAAGAAGAAGAAGAAGGAACGTTCTCTACGATGACGTCAGTGTTGCACCCCAACGATAGATCGTCGCGCGTGTGATCAACGAAATTGAATCTCGAGAGCGAGAGGCGTCAGCAATTCGCGTTAGTAACAATCGAGTTGGAAGATGCCAAGGTGATCCCGATCTCGTTGCTCGTTTCTTTTCTCGATCGTCCGGCGACACGTTCGCACACACCGCTTCACGAGGGGTACGTTCGGCTGATATCAAATCGAGCAAATCGAATCGAGGGGAACGGCGCGAAACGGTGATCCAGTGATAGATCCGTTCCGTTTCACCGTACCGCGCACGCATCCTGGCGCGTTGTTCTCGCCGTACAGTGGAATTGTTCACGATTGTGCCGCGATCATGCACCACACGGCGCCCTGGTACCTACCCTGGGGCCTGAAGCTGGTGCCTCTGCCGATACCGCCTGGACACCCCGCTTCTGGCATCCCGAATCCTGGATTGCATCTGCTTGCCCCGCTACCGGGCATCTACGCACCGGAACCACGGAAGGTAACGGCTGAATTTTTTCGTCACGTTCTCCCCCTCTCCCCCGTCGTTTGTTCCTGTGCCTCTTCGCCGACATTTGCTATATCGATTCGGCCAACTTTCGACGGTTTCTTTCATTCTTGTTTCGGCGACGCAGGTGGATTTACCGAGTTTTTTTTTTTTTTTTTTTTTTTTTTGCGTTTACAAGAAATGATGCCGTCGTTTCTGTAATAAATTTTGGCTAGATTTTGTATACGAATTTCTATGAAACGGAGCGAGGAGAAACATGAATTCGCAGTGGACTATTTTGCCGCTCGATGGAGGAAATACGGACCATAACGAGTGACCAAATGACCCGTATACAGTAATTCGTCGCCCCCCTACTCGCTGGATAGAAATTATCGAGAAGTAATAAATTTATACTTGAAATATACTCAAAACTAAATAATAAAATATTGCAATTTTGGGACGAAAAGTTCTCGACGTACGGTTAATCCAGCGCAAGAGGTTTCAAAAGAGGAAAGCAAATCGACGATCGGTGGACGTTGTTAAACATCGATCGTCAGTTGACTGTATTCGAACTATACTTGAAAGATCACAGAATAAAAATTGAATCGTACTCTAAACTCTATTTAAGACGTAATATTCGCTATCCCCTCTCGAGCAGTTTCGCATAAACAGAATTCCAACCGTGCTCCCTTACGTTAATTACGGTCGCGTGGAAGAACATATTTTTTTCATGTCAATACGCGACGCGAACTTTCATTCTTCCGAGGCGTTTGCTTTGCAAGGAACGTGTTTGTTGATGACTAGATTAGGTGGATAATGTTGTTGGTCTTGGTCGAGACGTCGGCCCCCTAAGGGTAGAACGCGAAAACAATTCTCGGAAATTCCGAACGCGCGTGATATTAACGCGCTGATAACCAGTCGTGTAGAGTTGGTTCGAACAGGAATAACGACACCACGTGAAAATAACGCGATTACTTCTTCGGTTCAGGTGGCCGAGATAGCGCGCGTTCGCGTTATAAATGACCACGCGAAAAAAGGAGAGAGAGAAAAAAATATCGCCGCGAGTATCTAACACGTTGGCGTGTTTCATTAGCTTTGTCTCTGGTTATTGTTCGCGGGCCGCGAGGCTGGAAAGGAATCCCGGTTTTCCCGATGTAAATTTTATCTAAATGGAAGTTTGCATTGTGCTCGCCTTCGCGTTACGAGCTGCCAGTTCTTTTTAACTCTCTCCCGGTGAAAAATCCGCGCCCGTGTCTCGCTTATTGCGACTGTTTCGCTAGTACTAACGCTCGTGTTAACATCTGGGGACCTAAGGACTTTTGCTTTGAAACGTTAGGCGCCCGACGTCGCAAACTGCGAATGGAAATGGCGAATTATTACAGAACTGTCCGAAGCAAACGCTTGCGACATCGATACGATCGTTGTTCGTTCAAAAATGTCAAATTCTACGTCGATAAAAGTGGACGACCAACTTGGACTTTAATGCTAGAACTGACGATAAAATTTCCATCAATTTAAGAGACATTCAAGTAAAAAAAAAAAAAAATAGAGAAACTTTATAATGTAATAAAGTATAAAAACTTTTCGTATATTTTACGAAAAATTATCTTAAATCTTTAAAAATACGTTGTTTGCCTATAAAATAGAGGTACCCATAGGCAACGTCGTTTTTTCCAAATTTAATTAACATTGCCATCTAATTTATTACCCATCTTCTAGTTAAATATTGACATTTAGCGTGCTTATTGTTAAATTTATTATAGATTATAGATTAAAACTGTGCACTAACTCTTGAATAAAGTAAAATTTCGTATCAAAAAACGACGTTACCTATAACCGCTTGCAACTGATTGCGGACCGTAACGAGTGACCAAACCATACACAACAATTCGTTTGCTTTCTTTCTCTTTCGAACGCGTCGGTATGATATCACTGGATAGAAATTACTGAATCATTGTCTGTTTTACGTAAATACACTTGAAACTGAGGAAACATTACAATTTTGGGACAAAAGATTCTCGACATGCGTCATTCCAGCGCAAGGTGTCAAAGCAAAAGTCAACCGCCCGGTTCCCCTAGGTCCCTAGGGACCAATATGGCACCTGACGCGTTAATTATAATCTCGACATCTCGATTCCGACATCGGGACGTTATGCAAACGAACATCGGTTCGTTAAGTAACTGCTCGCTTCTTTCGTGCATCGTTTTTGTCTGAGTTATGTAATAACGCCTTGGATTGCGAACGATTCAGCGATCCTCTCTCTCTCTCTCTCTCTTTCTCTCTCTCCTCCGCGCCCTTAACGAACTCGTCGAAATTTCGTCCTCTCGAGCGATCGTTCAAAGGGGAGGGCTTTGAAACGATTGGAATCTGTACGTTAATTATTCTCGGCGATCTTATTCTGTCCTTTACAATTGGGGGGGGGGAGGGGGGAGGGGGGGACGCTCGCTCGGCGCCGATGCATATTTCACGGATCGCGAGGACGATCGCTGCTTCGATGAGAGGATAGATGCATTTTTTAACGAACGCGACGCTTCGAGACGCTCGGCGAGACCTGTTTTTGGAGTTGGAACTTCATTGCCGTTAATTATTCTTCGCCCGGGAGAAGTTCCACCAGCGGATATTTAGCCTTCGTCAATTACGAGAATCGCCAAGATGTGTCGCTGGTCGGTCAAACGTTTGGAATCCCTTCTTTTAGAGTAATTTCCTCCTTTCTTTTCCTTTTTTTACTAATTTTTACTAATTTTGTAGCTTTCTTTTTTACTAATTTTGCAGTTTTCTTTTCTACTATTTTTGTAGTTTTTTTTACTAATTTTTACTAATTCTGCAATTTCCTTTTTACTAATTTGGACTAATTTTGCAGTTTTCTTTTTACTAATTTTGTAGTTTTCTTTTTTACTAATTTTGTAGTTTTTTTTACTAATTTTTACTATTTTTGCAGTTTTTTTTACTAATTTTGCAGTTTCCTTTTTTACTAATTTTGTACTTTTCTTTTTTACTAATTTTTACAAATTTTAGTCTTCTCTTTTTACTAATTTTGTAGCTTTACTAATTGTTTTTTTTGCTACTCGATGTTGAGTTTCTGTTGATGAAAATCAATTTTTTAGAGTAACGTTTGACTCGTCAAGGGTGAAGTAATTCCAAACTTTGGGACCAGTTACACGTTTCTTTAGCCATTCTTTTTCCTTCCTTTTCATTTTTTTTTAACAAAGCCAGAGACCTGTTTCCCGCCAGCTGAAACTACTTCGTTAGCGTTAATTATTCTCGTCCGAGGGAAGTTTTTCACGCGTTCGGTAATAAAATTTCCCCTAACCGATTTCGCTTGCGGGGATCTTGCGGATAGGATTTCAATTGCAACGAAGATAAGTGCGAAAAATCGGATTCGAAACTCTGTGAAAACACGCTCGCCGACTTTGTCGTTTGATAAACGCGTTCGCTAGAAAACTGCGTACAACTTTGCGCATTTTTTTTTTAACGAGTGCAGCGATACGAAAAAACTGGAGAGCTGTTTTTGTCGGCTAGAACTTCGCCGACACGTTAATTGTCGTGTCTGAGAAAGCGTTTCGCGCTTTGGCCTCGCCCTCCTCAGTTATGAAAATTGTGGAAAACTCTTTTGTCGTCTCTTGCCATGAATTTTCTCGAGTCGGAAATAACCTGTTCCTCTTCGTCTTCGCGTTGATTTCTGCCGATTAAAAATTTGTCGAAGAGACGAAATTCGATATATTTCTTCACTGGACTCATTCGCCTGTCCAAAATCTGTTTCGTTTTGCTATTTGAATCTTTCAGAAAATCTGCGCGAATTCTTACACATTTGTAGTATCTCTGTTACGTCATCGATTAAGTCAAACATTCGAAATCTCCTCTCAAACGATCGTTTCGAAATTGTATGAGTCCAAACTTGAAAACTTTTTTTTTTTTTCAAATTGTTAACTGTTTAATCTTTTGACATACGAGGCGTGCATGCGTTTCCTAAAGGACTATCGAATTAATTAATTTGTTCTTTCATCATTTTTTTCTTTTTTTTTTTAGTTAATTTTGTTTACAAGCATCGCTTGCTTATGACACTTTACAGTGCAAATATAACAGTACAGAGATTATTTTCGTTGAGTTTACACGAATGTTACGATCCAAAAATAAATATCGTGTTTTTGAATATCACGTCGAATTTTATTAATTCGTATGTCAAGAGGTTCATTCAGAATTGATTTAGAGCTCACGTTCAAAACAAGGACGAATCTCCATTTGTTGTTTTTTTTTCTTTCTTTTTTTTTTTTAATCGAAAAGTTTTTTCCCCCGAAAAACAGCAAAATTCCAATTTGAAAAGTGTTCTAAGCGCGCGGTGACTTGCCACTTGCGCGTAAGCTTTCGTGATACATAGATTTTCGTTGATTCTCAATAATCGTGCTAAGTATTGTGTTCGAAAGTTGCCAAGGATGCGGAAAATATATAAATAGACGCTCGGTAGTATAGTTATTCCAGTCGCCGTTGTTGCTCCTGTAACAATAGGAACGTACGTTTTTACGAGTGGATCGGCGCGCGCGCGTTTTACGAAATACAATGAGTCATATATTTGTTGGAATATCAATTTATGCCGCTTTTGTGGCGTTGTTCCCCGCCCTGGAAGCAAGGACGTTCCGTTACATTGTGAATCTCAGCCGTGTTGCAATATATTTTATTCATCCGAGAGAATTTCTTCGCTAATCTATCTTCGTGTATCCTTCCATTCGTCGGAACGTTCTGCCTGTCGCTTCTCCAAAAATCTTCGTCACTTCGAATATTTTAATCTCAACGAATCTCGATACATTCGGGTATTCTTGAACACTTCGACACTTCGAACGATTTTCAAAATTATTGCCTTTCAGAGTCACTGTTTCAATGAATGACTCGAACAAATTTCTTTACCTGACTTGCGGACCATAACGAGTGACCAAACCGTATATTATATTGTTATTTTTATATTATTATATTATATTATTTTTATATTATTCGCCGCTTTCTTCGAACTCGTCGTTACGATATCAATTGTATCGAAATTATTGAGAAGCGGTAAATTTATTATTTCGTTCTGTCTGAGACTGAGAAAATATCGCAATTTTGGGACAAAAGATTCTCGACGTGCGTGTGGCATATAATTCCAGCGCCAAGAGGTTAAAGAGAGAGAGAGAGAGAGAGAGAAAAGAAGAAAAGAAAGAAAAACAGAGCCAGATCGGAAATGATGGGAAACGACGCGGAAATCGCGTTATTGCCAATGTTAATCAGCGTTTACGCGACGCGGAGGAATCTGCGACTACTAGTCGCATGAGACTAAACCGACGGCGTGGCTGTGTTTTGTTTATTTAAACGGAATACCAGTCGAATCGTTGGCTACCAGTCTCGCCGTTTGCGGTCTAGCTGTTCGCGGTTGTGGCCTGCAAATTTCTGTTATTAACAATTACTGGCGACCGAGTATCGGACGTTCGCGCGAAACTAGAAACGTCGCGTGAAATCGTAGATGAAATCGATACGGATAGGTGTGCAGGATGAACGGAGAGAAGGGTTTGTAACTTCTGGGGTCGATAGTGCGTGAAAAAAAATTCCAATAAAATTAATTAGTTACAAACTTTTCATTTTTTCGTTTCGATCGAAGAAACGAATTCCTCGAATTTCTTCGCATCTGAGAGCTATGTCATACTGTGTCTAAGTGTTTTATCTTATAATCTCTTCTTTTTCTAATCACAGGAGGCTTTCCACGTGTCCTTTTTTCCATTCGTATGCTAGCTTGACACCTTCGTGCTTAACCACTTGCGCTGGCAACTGATTGCGGACCGTAACGAGTGACCGTATACAATAATTCGTCGCTTTCGTTTTGAGCTCGTCGTTATGATACCACTGAGATAGAAATTATTGAGAAATAGTAAATTTATCATTTGTTCTGGGTTATACTTGAAATATACTTGAAACTGAGAAAATATTGCAATTTTGGGACGTCATTCCAGCGCAAGAAGTTAAAGAATCACGTACTGTTTTCAAAGATTCCCGGATGTGTACCAACTTTTTCCCCAAGCCGATTTCAGTCGAAACAGAAAGTTATTTATAACATTGAAACTGAATTTCGAACGATGAATTTTTCGATCCGTGTTTATTTTTTTTTTTCTATATTATGCGAGTACTGTCTATCTTAGAAGTCACGAACCCTTTTTTCTATTCGCCCTGTATAACCTGGTGTAGATCGATTTCCGAAGGAAATAAGAAATTTTTTAATTACTAGAGCTCGAAGGTTCGTCAAGTGTATGTGAATTCAGCTAATAGAGACGCGACAGAGAATAATAACTCACTGGAGATTAATCTACGTGCGGGATAAAATTTTTTTTTTGTAAAAAAAAAAGACGTTTCGTCCTCGAGAGAATCGAGTTTGAAAATTTACCAAGTACACGCGTGTCAGTGGAGTGTACAACACGAGACATATTCAAAGTCCATTCTCTTGAAAATGAGCTTTAAATGAAAGAAATTTTTTTCTGCCCATAGGATAATCCGCTGTTAATTATTCTTTTCTGTCGCGTTTAAAAATTAGCTAAATTCAAATACACTCGATTAAACTCGACCAGAAAATTTCACATTATGTCTCCTTCTCACTTTTCAGCCTGCGCCCGTTTGCACGCGTTCATTCGTATTGTCATCTTCGACTTTTCTTTTCTACGAGTATATTTATGAATTAAAATACCGTGTGTGTGAAAATTTCGAAATAGAGGGATACGCAACTCTTTCTCACGAAGTTATTTTTTTCCGCTCACTCTGTACGCTTAACTCGTGTAAAAACCAAACGTTCGTCCAACGCTTCGAGAACTTGTCCATGGTAAATGATGAGACGAGCGCCCGCCAGTTTAATCGATCGTTTCGACATCGTGAACGATATTGATGAAAACGGGCTTCGCGCGAGAAATATGACGAGCAATTCCATTTCGCGTGAATTATCCTGCCGTTATTTTTATCAGGCCTCTTCGGTCTTTGAGTCTCACGGGTGTCCCCGCGGATTTATGGTTGCTGTACGCGACGGAGCAGAGAAACGCCTCCGATACCGCGTGAAATATGTGGCTGGTCGCGTAAAAGGTGCGCGGAGTTCACAGGCACTTATCAACGAAGAATGGACCTCCGTGTTGTT
Source organism: Tetragonisca angustula (assembly GCA_036937485.2). Lineage (NCBI taxonomy): Eukaryota > Metazoa > Arthropoda > Insecta > Hymenoptera > Apidae > Tetragonisca > Tetragonisca angustula. The sequence goes on along the minus strand of JAWNGG020000040.1, from coordinate 811,865 downwards.
TTTGTGATCTCGTCAGTGTACGGATATAATGTACTCGGCTCGCGAGTGTGAGCAGAATTGAAAGAATCTCGTCTCCAGCGAGAATCCAGACTCCACTTTTTGTCGTAGCGAAGAGAAAAAGAATTTATTCGATTTCTTCGTTCGGACCGCGAGAAATTTGGTGTTTCAAGAGGGTGTTCTGGTAATTGAGCTTGCAAAAATCGACTTTCCTTGGGACTTTTTTCCAAGGGAACTATGGTACATTTCGGTACACAGATTTATTCATGCTTAACGAGTGTTTACAATTTTTTTTTTTTAACGAAATTAATGAAAGTTGCGGATATTATACGTAGTCTTACGTAAAGTATGTTTTTCGAAACGGGTTCGAATGGCTGACGTGATTCCGGTCCACCTGGTTATTTGAAACTGAAAAAATCAAAATGATTGAATTTGAATTTGAAACAGCGAAATTTCGAAAATTAAAAAAAATGGCAGCATTTTGAAATTTATATATCGATTTTCCTTTTTTGTTTTTTGGGTAGTAAAAAAAAAAAAAAAAGAAATAGAAAAAACATTAGATTTTGAAATCCGCGTTAAAGGTACGAAGATCACGAAGATATGTGTACTTCGTGCAACTAATGGCGCCCACATAGAGACAGAAAAAACTTAAATATATATACGTCTCATTTTGTAATAATTTCCACTTATCTGTCTTCTCATTTGCCTTTGTAACAAATTTTTGAAATTGTAAAGCTACTTTACAGACACTCTGTACAATATTCGTGGAACGTGTAAAAAAATTTCCACTTACTGAACGTACCACGTTTCACGATATGTACATCTCTTTGATCGTGATTGAGAAACAAAGGGTTTGGCAATTCGATTGGAATAAAACATCCGGCTATACCAGTGCTCCGCGGTTTCCAGCTCACGAAACACGCTTAGTGGTTCCTAAGTGATAACTTAGTAATCACTTTGACCTCGCGAGTACGGGTTAATATTAAATATGTAGCGGGTTTGGGGCCGTTATGTTCCAACCTTTCGGCCGCTGAAAACTCTTTAGATCGACGACGACGTTTCACGTGTAAGCAGCTGTGGAAACTTTTATTCCCTGTCACGTAGAGCCGGCATTCGCAAAACTCGACGAGCCGATCACGAACGTTGCTGACGGGTTCCTCGTTTGCTTTAACTTCTCTTTCAATCGTCCTATTAATGTAGCACACGAGAGAGAAAGAGAGAGAAAGAGAAAGGGGGGGGGAGAGTGTTCGAATTTGGATGACGATTGCAAAATTTTCTGTCTTAACGACCACGATCGTTTCAAGAGCCGATTGTTCGCGGAATCGTGTGACAATATTCGAGGCGAAAAATACACGCCGCTGCGAATGTGTTCTGGGATTTTGACAACAGTGTCGTAAATAGAAGTTGCGATGGTTTATAATGATCTTCGACAGAACGTCTTTCGAGTTTTCCAAGTTTGCCAATTCTTGGACACGTTCGTCGTCCAGGCCTCGTGCGTTTCGTAATTTGCAACAAATAAACGTAATTTTTTTATGTACGTTTCGTAATATTTATTACGGTGAAATTTGCGTCAACGTGCGTCCAAAAAATATAGTACGCATCTGTGCGCCGCAGAAAAGTACACTGTACATTGCACATGATGCACGGGACAGTGAACATGTTAATCCTTTTAAGTAGACGTTTTAAATTTTCCAATTCTCAGCATTATCTAATTTTTTTTTCAGCAGTCAGATGTTGTTTCATTGACGAACTTTTTATAATACGCAGTTTTTCAAGTTTTTAAATTGAATATTTAAATTTCCGAATATTCGATTATTCAAATTTTTAACTACTTGTAAGATGGATAGATGTCGAAGAAAAATTTCATACATAAAACACGGATGATATCAGATAACCAATTTCAATGGTTAAGTGTCTAATATATTTATGTTGAAACGCGTGGGAAACATGTATCTAAAATTATATTAATTTATCGACATGTTTCAGTTGTGTTCATTCACACGATTTTTCGAATTTGTAACTAAAATGTAAAAAATTCAAATTGTTTCCAATATTCTACTTCTCAAATTTTTATACATTTAAATTTCCAAACACTCAAGTTTTCGAGTCTTTAAAAAATTTCAATTCTAAAGATCTCCAATGCTCGATCTCTCAAATTTTTGCACATTTGAATTTCCAAACGCTCAACTTCCGAATCTTTCAAAAATCTCCAATACTTGATCTTTCGAATTTTTATCTACTCAACTTTCGAGTCTTTAAAAAATTTCAATTTTAAAGATCTCTAATACTCGATTTCTCAAATTTTCGCACAATTTAGTTCCCAAAAGCTCAGTTTTCGAATCTTTCAGAAAATTTCAGTTTCAAAAATCTCCAATACTCGATTTTTCAAATTTTTATCTACTCAACTTTCGAGTCTTTAAAAAATTTCAATTTTAAAGATCTCTAATACTCGATTTCTCAAATTTTCGCACAATTTAGTTCCCAAAAGCTCAGTTTTCGAATCTTTCAGAAAATTTCAGTTTCAAAAATCTCCAATACTCGATTTTTCAAATTTTTATCTACTCAACTTTCGAGTCTTTAAAAAATTTCAATTTTAAAGATCTCTAATACTCGATTTCTCAAATTTTCGCACAATTTAGTTCCCAAAAGCTCAGTTTTCGAATCTTTCAGAAAATTTCAGTTTCAAAAATCTCCAATACTCGATTTTTCAAATTTTTATCTACTCAACTTTCGAGTCTTTAAAAAATTTCAATTCTAAAGATCTCCAACACTCGATCTCTCAAATTTTTACCCATTTAAATGATCCAGCTATTCAGGTTTCCTTTAGATCCTCAGACATTTCAGTTTTCAACTCTTGAGTTTTATAAATGTACACCGTCGAACTTAGTTTATATTCAAGCATAATGTCCGTGGAATTGGAGTTTCGAACTCCGCCTTTACAATTGTAGCGATCTGAGAAGAGATGCGTTAGATAATTTGTAGCGGTAACACGTGTCGTTGGTATCATGTTTCGGATTTTGGACGAAACCTGCCTCGTGCATAAATTCCACGATTGTTGAACACTGCGTGTATTATTATTAGAGTAATTTATAAATAGAGGAGGAAGGGGCCAGAGCAATGTTGCAGTAATGTTTCGTTAATTTTGGAACGTGGATTATGACGCGGTGAAGAATTTCTCGCTAACCCATAATTTTTGCGTGCCACCTTTACAACCATCGTTAAGTTGCTACAATGGTTTCGAAGTCACGACGTCTTATTAATAACGTTGTAAGACGACTGACGATAAATTCGACAACAACTGGACTCTGATTTATCGTTTGTGCAATTACACGAAAATATACCAACGCCTTTGTTGTTGAAACAAAATTGTTTCGTCAAAGGCTGACATTGTCAAAGGTTCCTTAAATATTTCAAAAATCGAGATTTTGGTTAACACGATGGATTTCAGATATTCCTTTTTGTAATAATCGTCGAAAAGTTCCCACTATCTTTGTCGAAATTAGTATCGATCGTTGTTTAGTCAGAGATATGATTTCAGAGAGCTGTTAATTTCAATTATTCACGTTCAAACTGTAACGATTGATGCGTAGAATTTTTAGTATATCGATTGGCGATCGATGCATCAATTATTAAATAGACAGAAGTTGTGCGTAGAGAAATTCGAGAATTCGAGTGTGCGAAAGTTCAAAAAGATTCAACAGTGGGAAATCTGAAAAATTATAACGTTGAAAAAATTTCGAGAGCCGTTCTAATTCTGAAAATTTGGATATTCGAGTGATATTTGAACCTCCCCTTTTTTCGTGTCGAACGAACGATTTCTTATAACATTCTATACCCGATGAAAAAGATCGTCCTTAAAGATCTTTACGGATTTGACGAGATCAAATTTGATGAAAGGGAAACAATGTCCCCCCAGAAAAGTGATAGGATTAACGCGTTAAATTCCCTTCGAGTAATCGAATAACCGCAAGTTAGACAAAGTTTAAATGGCCGTCACGTAGTCGAGACGAATGCATCCGAAATTACTTGCAGAATGCTCATCGCGTGTATCGAGAGACGTAGTATGACAACCATTCACGTACCGCGCGTACGTTGACGAACTCGATGTCATCGCGATCCTTACATCCAGATAATCGAGCTGTCTTGTCGATGAATATTTTATCTCATTATTTATATCGTCATGTACTGGTGTTACAACCGAGTAAAGTATGCGATTTTACGCGAGAAAACTTGTTCATTAAGGGGCCAGGACAGTTTGACGGTCCTAAAAATTACGAATACTTTGGACGGCTAGTAAAAAAGTACATATTTGATTCACATGGGCTTTTGTGGTTTATTTCAACACATTATGAACTATAAAAAGCAACATTAAAGAAGAAAAAAATAGGGTTCTTATTTAACTTTTTAACAGCGTCCTTTTACACAACAAATTTTTTTACACTGCCTATCGGTGTGCATGATTTCAGCCGAACAGGATTAGCTGCAACAAAAGGGCAAAAAAAGTTCAAAAGTAAACAATATTCTCTAGGGATTGACGATCCAACATTTTGATTTTTGTGAAAATTATGAAAATAGCAGCTATTTGTTTTTGACGTATCGAATTTATGCCGAAAATTTCTACTCTAGTTTTTTGGTTTATATTTTTCGAAATTGTTAAAAATTAAAAAATGTTCGATCGTCAATTCCTAGTAAATGTTACACCAAAGATACGCACCAAGTTTTTATGGTAATCTATTGGTTAGATTCCCAGATATCTTGCACACTGTTTCAAAAAATCTAATTTCGAGAAAAACGCGTTTAAAGTTTCAGAACGTCATTTTTCATATGTATCCTTTATTTACTTTTTTTACTTATATATCGCTGCTCACAGTTCTTACAATTCACAACTAAATCCAAGTCCACCAAAAGTAATATTTGAATCACACGATTTACACTTTATAGTACTGCTTAAAGTTGTAAAAAGTGATACAAATTCAATTATTCTGTATCCGCGGATTTATTATTATACTCCAAGATAAGTCGTTTTAAAGGCTAGGGCGTTTTGTATCTTATTTCTAAGGCCTCAAACTACTATTTAAAACGAAACAAAAAAAATTGATTTTTTGAAAATTTCAAACTGTTCTGATCCCTTGAAACCTTTGTTTCCGAGAGAATCGAGTTTGAAAAATTTGCCAAGTATACTAGCGCGAGTAATCGATGCGAGGATATTCTATGCTCAAAAATAAATGAGAAGTGTAGAATAACATTTTTTTTTTTTTCGTTTAGAACGTAGATTTTCAGGAAAACAGGCTTTGAATGTGTTTCGTTAAAAATTGCCTTTATACTTGACAAATTTTCAAGCTCGATTTTCTCGTGAACGAAGCATCTAGCGAAAAGATTTTCAGATTCTACATCTTTTATTTATTTTCGTGTGTAGAGTAATCTCTTGTTAATTGTTCTTTTCTGTCTAGCTAAGTTCAAATACAGTGAGTGAATTTTTAAACTTGATTCGGAAACGAAGGCTTTGATAAAATAATTTTATTCTTTCTTTCAACTCATTTTTTCACGTAGAATCATCTTCTATTCGATTGTACTACTAATTACAGGACTCGTATTAATATTCGGACGCTGATGTTTGAATTATTATAATTTTGTAAAAAAAAAGTTATACAACAAAGCTTGGAGCCTTCACCTTAAAAATGTATCATTCTTTTGTTCTAAACATGTTTTTACGTTATTCTTCTCCTCAAAAATGCTAATAAATTGTCAGTATGAACATGAAAAAATTTTTTCATGATCGGATCTAGAATGGATTTGAAGATTAAAGCCTCCTCTTTATAACGATCCTCTAGTACTTGGCGTATGATTGTTTTTCGACAATTTATTGAACTTTGTTTGAATATGTTGAAAACAAATATAAGGCCAAAAATTTTCTGGATTTTCGTCATCTAAACCTAATATTCAAAATTCAATAAAATAGCAAAAAAAAAAGTCATACATCATGTTTTTTGAAATTTGTTATAAAATAAAAGGAGGTTTTAATCTTCTAATTCACTATGAATTCAATTCATGAAACAAATTTTTACATGTTTTTATATACTATAATAGCATGGCAATTTATAGCATTTTGAAAAAGAAAAGGCTTTCACTTTCTCACCCGTTAGGTGATGTAAAAACGTCTTAAAATGAAGCGAACGATACAGTTTGAAACTAGAGGCTTCAAGTTTTAAAATGAGCCCAGATTTACTGTTGTATGAATTTTTTTCTTTTTACGAAATTATGACAGTTTAAATATTAATGGCAATCATTGTATATCTATATATTTATATATTTTATTATCTTCTTATATTATTATTTACAATCTAGTTTCAAAAAACGTCAGACACGATTACAACATTCTACTTTTGACTATTCGTAACGAGTTCAATTTTCAATGTTTACAACATTAATGATCGTTATTAATTTTGCAAACACTTAGTATACAGTTGGTTGATAATTTATTGAGACTCGATTAACGATGACACGATAATTATCGCGTTATATCTTCGCATAGTCGCGATATCAAAACCGTCAGTTCAAATACAGTCAACTGATGATCTTAATAAATGTAAAACAATGTCCATCGTCGATTTGCTTTTCTCTTTTAACCCGTTGCGCTGGAATAACGTGCCATCGTACATCGAGAACTTTTTGTCCCAAAATTGCAATATTTTCTCTCAGTTTTAAGTATATTTCAAGTATAACCTGGGCAAAACAAATAATAAATTTATCACTTGTCAATAATTTCTATCCAGTGATATCATACCGACGAGTACAAAAGGAAAAGAAATCGAACGGATTGTCGTATACGGTTTGGTCACTCGTTACGGTCCGCAATCAAAAGTTGCCAGCGCAAAAGTGGTTAAAGGGTAAGCAGAAAATTTCTGTGACCATTCAATTATACGTACACAGCGTACCTTATTTTTTGACAATATGACATATAATATAAATAATAATTATATAAAATTAAACGATAATAATAATAATAATAAATAATTATATAATATAAATAAAAATTATCTGAATATAACGTAGTAAAATAAGTAGACACAATATACTGCTAAAAGTGGCCTTTAGTTAAAATTGATATTTGACGTAACGAGATCGATCCCAACCCACCCTAGCATTAAATTTACGAAAATTGATGAAACACTCTGTGCAATCGTACAAGATGAAAAGTGAAGGAAACACCGAGACACCGAGATGTTACTCGAATTGTTACTTGGTTATTACTTGAATTCGACGATAAAAAAAAAAAACAGGGCCATTCCTGCACAGTCATTCTTAAAATCCATCAGCAGCCGGGAAATGGGTTCGTTCGCCCGAGCTTGTTAATGCAAAATGCGCGAAGGAAGGGCGGACACTTAGTGGAAATTCGAATCGAGGTGGTGGCGACCTCGAGTAGACAGGGTCGAGGCGTGCGTCGTAAACGTTCGTCGGCTGCATACCTATAATTTGACGAGCACTTTGCCATCACTTTGCTATCGTTTCGCCGCTTTTCAGCCGGTTTTACGCGCCGCGAGGCCCACCTTTGCCCAGCACCCTGTATTATCGTAATTCGTGAAACATGAAATTCACGGGAGCTGTGGGAAAAAAACGTCGCTGCGAAGTCGTATCGATCCTTGCGAAACGTCATAGATTAGGATATGTTCCACTGTTTGCTTCTGAATGATTTTTCAGGTGAAGGATCAGTCGATGTTGAAATGTTGTTCTTGAATCGTAGAGAATAATTCTGCAAATTAATGATAAGCGACTGTAGTGATTTATGTTACGTTACGAACGTTTATTTAATACTTTTCGCTAGAAATTAAGTAATAAAATCAGAAATTTCAAAATTGAATTCAATGGCTTTGAATATTCTACGATAATAATTAATAAGAGAGATAATGTTGAGAAAGATTAGAAGATTGAACTGTTGCTAAAATGAAATTCGCATCGAAGATTGTGAAATTTCTAGAGGTTGGTTTCGAGTGATTTTTCAGATAAAAGATCGATCGATATCGAAATTTCGTTATTTTTGAATCGTAAAAAAAAAAAAAAAAGTTTGGAAACTCTTAAGTGACATCATAGGTATGAATAATTTATGTTACATTGCTTAACTTTAAAAATTTAAGTTACTTAATTTTATTTCGCATTTCATATATATTTCCTTTTCGTCGGATATGAATAAACCAAATAAAAAATACAAAATTAAACGTGAAACGTAAACTTTATGTAGATATAAATTTTTTTCGAATATCCAACGATATCAGTTACGAGTTGACAAAATTTGGAAAGTCCAGCTGATTATCAGAATTGTTGCTAAAATGAAATTCACGAGGGAAGATTGTATCGATCCTCGAAATTTCCAAGTGGCAGTTCCGCTGCCTGCTCTACGCGATTTCTCAAACGGTGGGGACGGAACTTTCATTGAAATTTCATCGACTTTGTTCTTAAATCGTAAAAAGAAAAGTTGCTTTTGCAAATTGGGAAAGTTGGGAGATGGAGAATGGTTGTTGGGAATGGTCGGCAAAATGAAATTCATGGGAAGAAAGTCGCGTGGAGCGATCAGGTGTCGTCGCTTGTGACGTCAAGAATGAAATTTCGCTGAAAATTTTGGCGTTTTTCTGCAAAAACGTCAAAGAGGGTCGATTGGCGCTTTTTTTTTCAACTTGGTAATGAGCGAGAAAGGCATGTTTGAAAATTTAAGGAACTTGGAGGGGGAAATTGAAGTAGCTGCTGCAACTTTCAACTTCCTCGGAACTTCCTTCGAATTCGTTTAAACGATCCTCGTCTTTGTCGTTCGGGAGTTTATTATTGGACCGTTTGAAGATTACTATTGAATTACCTGGCACCAGAAATTGCAGAATAATTTGAAAAATAATACTTTCTAAAATTTGGACTCTCGTAAACTTACGACTACGCTTTGGATGGTGGAGCAGTGAGTAATAGTAAATAATAAGCAAAGTGACATGGTAACAAGTAAATAATAAAATTAAATACTTTCTCTAAGTACTTTTATATGTATATATATTTTTTATATTCTGCAAATGGATTGGAATGTTCGATAGAGTGGAGAAAATTCATATTGAATTTCGCAACCAATTAAAAGAATAGTATCGAGAACAATATCGATTATTGGATTTTCCAGAACGGTTTATTATATTGTACATTGCTCGTGATTTTCGTGCATAGGCCAGTTATATCGAATTTACGTAATTTCGAGTCTCGTGTACCAAGCGTTCATCTTCTTTATGTTTCGACGTTAAAACTCCACCAGACATTATTATATAATATATAATATGTAATACATATAATATTATATATAATACACAACACATGTAATGTTATATAAATATATAAATATAATATAATATATAATAATTTAAATTACAGACTTTTCGCGGTTTCGCAAGCTTCTGTCGTCTTAACTTCTTGCGCTTGAATTTTCACGATCGAGAACCTTGCAAGAAAAATAAACGAGTGAAAGTCCTTTACATTTGATTTTGTCTCGGAGATCGATTTCAAGTGTCTATCGACTGGCACATCTGATTTCCAGTTGTCTGACTTTTATTCACGATGATCTCCTCTCTTGTGGAAAGAGAAAGATGATCAATTTCTGTCGCGACAAAATCTGTCTCAACTTGAACTGAAATTTAATGAATTTCGTTCTGTGCCATTTCGCCTGCTGTTTCTCATTTATTTGACCAATGCTCGTATAGATTTGACAATAGAAAATTGATGTTTCCCTACGTGTTCAGTAAAATTCGAGAGAAGCCACGAAGGTGAATTCTCCAGTTTTTGCGCCATCGTAGTCTCCTTGTAAATCTTCATAATTTATTTGTTTGCGAGACACATCTGCCCGAGTTTTTCCCCCTCAAGTTACGTTACGTTCAGCGCGTTGAATTTAAGATGTACTCGAGTCGTTGCGAGGTGTCTTTACAATGTTCTCGCGACCGTAGAATCGAAAACGGACGCGCGTGTTCGATAAAAGGAAGTCTCTCCCCCCCCCTTTCTCTCTCTCAATTGTGCGCGAGACAAAAGAGACTCGCTTTGTCGACAGTTAATTTTGCTGACGTGCTGTAAATTTCGGTCGATTAAACCAGGGTAGCTAGGTGACACGTGAAAAATCGCGAAATCAGAAACACGTCGCGGGGAGAGACACGAAATGTCAACGATTTGCCGCGTTTGTCTTTGTCGACGCGCGCAAATTAACCCAGCCAGAAGCAGCGCAGCGTCTCGGCGACCCGGTATATATTTAAGTGCGTCTGTCACAGACTAATCTAGGCTTTTTGTCAGACTTCTCAGCATTGTTCGCGAGGGATAATTAGATCCGTGTTTCGAAGGAGTCTTGGCGCTTGATTGCGCGAATCTTGCTTTTCGAATCGTCGAGTTTTCTGCCAGCCGAGTTTCAACTGGGAAGTTTCCTCGCACTTTCGACGCTTCGAATTTTCGAATTTTTTTCTGAATTTTCGAAATTTCCGACAATCGGAGTTTCGGACACACTCCAAGTTCTCCACCGTCCAAATGTTCCAGTTTTCCAACTTCCAAATATCGGGATCTACCAGCGTGGGTAGTTTTGTAATTTACTTCCAACTTTCGAGTATATTTTATTTTTGACACGTACAAACTTTCAAACATTCTCTCTCTCAAACGCATTGATTAATTTAATTATTTATAATGTATGTATGATATAAATACAAGCGAGAAAAATTTGTCATTTTTCATTGGTCCAATTATTTTGTCGTTCAGTTTAATAAATTTAACAACAAGACTCACAACGTGAATTTACGTAAATATTTCTCTTTATTGTTATATTTATAAATTGTAATTTTATGATTTCGAGATACTATTCGTGAGAGAACATTTTCAGGAAACTCTTAGATACATTCTATTTAAAAATATTGATATTAAAATTTACTGTGATTATTACATATTATTTCAGAATATATTTTTTTCTATTTCATTCGTAGATCGATTTTTCCATCGATTGAAGTTAGTACGACCTGCAAAAAAAAAAAAAGATCTTGAAGCACCGAAAATTTCATGTCAAATTTGCAATCGACGCGTCGAATTCAAATTCTCGAGTTTTCACGATTTTAATCTAAAATTAATTAAATTCGTTAAATCTTCCAGTTCTCGAATTTTAAGCCACTCGTCAGTGTCAAAGTTCGTTGACGCGATTCAGCTTCAGCAGGACATAGAAATATCCATCGAAAGTATTTCGTCAAAATCTTTCAAATCCGTCGAGTTTCACCGGCACGAAATTGCATCGATAGAACGCCGGATGTCACACGAACGTTCAATTAGCCCTGTGACAAGGTACAACGGGGATGGGGTGTCAGGGTGTTTCCTATTTTTCGGCGGTGGCCGCCCTCGCTTTGTGCCGCTCGTTTGATCTACGCACGATCCTACGCCTCTTCGAGTGCGAACGCTCGGCCCTCTCTTTGAGCGTTTCTCGCCGCGAGACCGGGACAGGCGGCTATTCTTGGTGAACTTAATTATCGTTGTCTGATAACTGGATCGTTTTTGGTGAACGCGGCGAGTGAAGAAAAAAAAAAAAAAAAAAAAAAAAAGAGAAAAGAAAGGAAAAGGAACGGAGGGACGGTAGAAAGAGAAAGAGAGCAGCTTACGTAATCCATAGACCTCCGCGTCGTTGACAGATGACAGAACTGTCTTTTTCGTTGCCAGAAGAGCCGAGGTTATATCTATGTATATATTTATATACCGAATGCGTATGATGACCTCTTTCGACGATTTTCAGCTCGCGCCAAACGAGATTGCGGCTTCAATAGCCGCCGAACGGTTACGTGATCGAGGAAATTGGCCGATCGATCGATGAAAAATCCAGGTTTCTGCAAAGAACTGAAAAATTGGCAGTAACAACTTTGGCAGTAGGTGTTCAAATGTTTCTAAAACGTATGAATTTACACGGTTCGCTTATTATCGGGCTGATTTCTTTACGTAAATTTGTACTTCGAAAATTAGTTTACGTGTCAAACGCCATACAAAAAACTATACTTTTATAGATGCTTTTGTACATTTTCTCGTGTTACGTTCAATGTTTCACTTGAATATTTCCCCACAAGTGCATCGTGAAAATCGCAAACAGCTTGTTACGTAACCCAATAATTTCACGTCGCCGTGATTACGAGTGAAAGCAGTTTTGCAACAATTATTCGCCGCTTGAAAGTTGAAATATGGGATTATTTATGTGGATGACAGATTGACGCGCCGTTTCGTGGCTGGCGGGTAAATATACTCGCGGATCATTCGTGTCTCGTTTCGTTCGCGATATTCAGTAGGTTACCCAGTTATTAGCTAATTGACGGTAACGTATCGTTTCTGTTATTTGTCTAGCGAAGCAACTGGTTTCTTCATCCTGAAATACCTTCGTGAATGTATCCTAAGAATCCGCTTGAGAATATTCCGCGTCATTACCCTAACAAGGAGTGGAGGCTGCAAATTGCGATTTTAATCGCCTTTTCTTCCTCCACTCCCCCTTCCCCTCTAATTTCTCCGTACTTCGACTTAGTTGTAACTAATTCTCGCTACATATTTTATGTTCTGTGTTATTTAAAAGCATCTCTGGTAGTAATTAGAACTTTTAGTCTGCGAATTTTTACGCAGACGTCTATGGGAAATTATGATCGTTTAAAGGCGCGAAATTCTATGCATCTTGCCGCGAGATTACAGGCGACGATGCTGTTACTGTGCAATTTTTATGCATTCGCGGGAAACTTGAAAATGCAAAGGTGTAAGGAGCGTACAAACGTGCAGTTCTTCAGTGTTTGTTGAAAATAATTAATAAGAATTTACTGCCAAGATTCTTTTAATTGCATTTACCAAACACGTATACATTCGTGTAATTACTGTAGCAGTAATTGTCTTTTTGTTCTTTTTCTCGAAAATAATTGTTCTTATTATGAATAACTGATGAAAAAATTCAGTTCTAAAAGAGCCGAAGTATTATATTATCACTCGTAGCATTTTCTAAAGTTAAATAGATCGGTACACTTCAAATTCTACGTAATATGTAAAAATACACGAAATATGTAAAATATAAATAAAACCATTTGTTTAAATTTCTCTCTTAAATCATATTTTATCACAAGAATTTTACTTTTAGAAGAGATTTTTCTAATTTGTCACTCAACTGTTTGCACATAACTTTACATTTCACACAGGTACACACGTTCTCTGGGTGATACATAGAAATACATAAAATATCTAAAATACAAATTCTCTTTATATATTATATTTGTAACAAACATCTATCTACCCACCCAGGTCTCTTAGAATCTTTCTCTTTCTCTCAAATATCCGTAGACTTGTACCTTCTGTACAAATTATGCTGAAACATAAAAAAGGAGAGAGTAAATCGCGACGCGAACGGGTTAAAACCATCGGTCAGACGGTACAACGTCATCATCGGCGCAAGAACAACAAGGCGTGGATGTTGTCTCAAAGAAAACGTATCAAGCGGCACCTATTCCGGGTCTATTTCTCTCGTCAGCCTTTGAACTCCTCGTTCTCCCCGTTGCTCTTCTCTCTTTCCTCTTTGCTTTTCCCTTTTCCTTCCCGTTTCGAGCTACGTCGGCCCCGCCACCCTCCTCTCTCGCGCAAAGTTGGTCCCTCTCATCATAGCGCGACTGAGTTTCTCTTGGTTGAACTATGTTGGCTTGGATAGGCATTGCAAACTTGGCGCGCAATGGAGGAAAGTAGGGAAAGACACGAGGTGGGAATACGTGGTACGAAACAGTTGGACCTACCTAGCAAGGCTCTGCGTGTTCTGCTCTTTCGTTACATCCGGCTGTTGTCGATCGACGTCGATGCGCTTTTAGGTAATGAAATTAATAAAGTTCGCGAACGTTGGCAGATGGCGCGTTTGATCGGCTGCCAAACGGAGATTGGATGGAGCTGCTTCTTCACCCCTCCTGTTCCCCTTTTCTTCTTGCGTTGCTTTTCTTACGTAAGATATTTGTTAAACGTTCCGGAGGTGCATGGAAATTAAACAGGTTGAAGAAAGTCTTTGTCGATATTTTCGTCACATTCGTTTACGTAGTTTGTTAATACTTAATATTAACATATTATTGTATTCACATTGTACATATTGTACATGTTATATTATTCACGTTATTATTCGTTTCGTACTATATTCATATGATATTCAATTTATGTTACGTTATTATTGTACATTGTTCGTAATATATTTTTCATATGTTATTCATGTCACCTCGTGTAACAGTGATGTAGAAAAATTTATTTGACGTCGTGTGATATTTATTACGTGACCTCGTGTGACAGTGTATGGAGAAATACGAAGATGTAAATTTTTTTATAAAAATATGTGAAAGAAAATTTCTTTATATCGAGCTACTCGAACAAATTTTATACATACACATATATTTTACATTTATCGTATAAATAATGGAATATTTAATCAATCGCGCCTGTCAACTGATTGCGGACCATAAAGAGTGACCAAACCGTGTACAATAACTCGTCGGTATGATACATCACTGGATAGAAATTATTAGCAAGTGGCAAATTTATTATTTATTTTGCCTTATATTTGAATATACGTAGAACTGAGGAAATATTGCAATTTTGGGACAAAAAGCCGTGCGTGTTACGTCATTCCAGCAAGGTTACAGCGAGTCCGACGAATTATCGAGAAATTATCAGAAATAATTATTAGAAATTATTAGGGACAAAACATTTAAGGATTATTCTTTCGCTTGGACCCTTCCTTTTTTCCATTTATATCAGTGGAACATTCACGTTCGACGCAGTGTTACACTCATGCAAATCCATGCAAATGATCTCTGACTTTTGTAAATGACTTCTTGCAAATGGTGAAGGGATTTGCCACGTCGGAAGAGATTCTTGCGGTTTTCAGTAAATCGTACAGGAAATTTGCGATATTAGTTAGAGTCTCGTTGGGTCTTGATGCATAGTGACACGTATAACCGGGGAAAGATAACATTGTGGGATATAGAAGTTAGAACCAGACAGCGCCAGAAATACTGGAAAACCTGTCGTATCCGACGGAAGTTATCGCAGTCAAGGAACCAGCGTGTTAGGCTGACACTTGTTTGGCCTCGGTTCCGAATACCCGACATCCTGAACCATTTTTCATTCGTAACATCGATATCGTCATACTACATCATTCGGAGACTCGAGAATATACCCCGATATTTTCAATTGGCTTTCTCCGGAATAATATCCTCTAATTTAGATAATATAATAATAATGCCACTACTAATAACAATACTAATATAATATATAATAATATAATAATAAAAATAATAATGATATGGCAATTAAAGTCAATTTATATAAAAATTTCTTGAACAATTTTTGCACGAACAAGGCATACAAAACGCTTTGTATGCCCGAAATAAAGCGAAGAAAAATTAATAACACAATCGGAAAACTTTTAATTATGACAATTGAACGTGTGCATTTAGTACAAAACGTTTTATCTGAAACAAAACGTCAAATATAGACTTTTATAAAAGTTTTGCTTATGACTCTAAAGTTATACATTATTTGCTTGTCTAAGGAGATGATAATTATTGAAGTCTGAGCATATTTGAAATGACGGTAGCCTATAAGGGATATTTATTATTATTTATTAGAATTATCATTATAGGTGTTTTATAAATAGTTATTCAATTTTGTTATTTTTAACCTACCGACTTTTGCTTATTTTACAAGTACTTAAAAAGTACGAATATTTTTGTTATCAACAAAATTAACATTAATTCCCGTTTGCACAGAAGAATAATTGCACGAATCTACTTGTTCTAGTTATCACTCGAATTATCACAATGACTCCTGCGTGGAATATTTCAAAAATCAACAAGATATTTCCAGTCAAAGTCGCATGTCAGAGTGTCAACGATATCCCAATAATATTTCAAGCTCACCTCAATTACCTCCGAGTAGCAACAAACACGTCGAGAGAACGAACGAAATGATCCAAACGCAATTACCAAATTCTACCGAAATCTCCGCTATCGAATGATACGACATCTCCGACGCGTCTGGATACAAAAACCGATGGTTCTTCGCGCCAGAGCAGTCAGCTCTGATTAACCCCCTGCCTGGCAGCTTCCTGCATCCAGGAGTCCAGAGTGGAAACGGTATGAAATACGTCTGGTTTGTTGGCAAACGGACGCAGAGCCCCGTTTCACGATTTCACCGTACAGTTCGTGAACAGCCACACGTACGGGTGGAAAGCACACGGCATCGCGTCTCTTCACCGAGACCGCGTCGTGGTGTGCCAGGAAACGAGTTTCGCGGATCGAGCGACCCTCGAAAGACGTATTCCCAACGGGCGGTGAGGCCCGACGTTTCGGCTGTCTGCGAAGACGAGACGTTTGAGTGACACGGTTCCGCAACTACGGGCCGGCCATATTGCGGCAGGCTCGCTGTTGCACGAGCTGCGCCAGCCAATATAGCCGCCTACATATCTAATATAAACGGAATTTCATTTGGTTAATGCGGATGCGCCGCATTGCCAGAACAGCCCTCGGTTTGTTAGGGGACCTCCCTCCGTCTCCCTCTATCTTCCGCGACGCTCACTCGTCTGCCTCCTACTCTCGTCGATTGTGCGCGCCACTTTAGAAAGCGAACCGATACAAACCGGAAGAGATCGGCAGACCGGTAGAACGATGCTCGAGAGTATCCTCTACTATCATTCGTGTGTTGCACATATGTACGCGTGTATGTATGTACAGCTGCGTGCATCGCGAGCGAGCCCCCATTACGTAATTACACGTAAGTTCTGGAGGAACGAATATGGTTTCGGACAATGGAATATATTCGTCGTTTTGTGGTTTTTAAAAAAGAATTTTTTTATCGATTGTGAAACCTCTCTTGCCACGCACGTCGAGAATTGCAACATTTCAAGTATATTTAGTTTGAGTACGTTCAAGTGTAACACGAAACGTTACGCAGTACAATTACTCCAGTAACGCAAGACAGATGATGAGTGTACTTTTACTTTTAAATAATTTAGATAAAATAGAAAAGAAAAAGAAAGCGACGAATTTATTGTGCACGGTCACTCGTTACGGTCCGCAATCAGTTGCCAGCGCAAGTGGGGTCAACCTATTGCGCTGGAATGACGTGTCACGCGCGTCGAGAATTTTTTTGCCCCAAAGTTGCAACGTTTCAAGTATATTTGAATGTAACCCGAAACGTTACGCAGTACATGTGCATTTGCAGTGCAATTGCCCCAGTAACGCAAAACACAAATGATGGGTTTATTACTTCTAAATAATTTAGATAAAATAGAAAAGAAAAAGAAAGCGACGAATTTATTGTGTACGGTCACTCGTTACGGTCCGCAATCAGTTGCCAGCGCAAGTGGGGTCAACCTATTGCGCTGGAATGACGTGTCACGCACGTCGAGAATATTTTGTCCTGAATTGCGACATTTTCTCAGTTTCAAGTATATTTTAAGTATAACCCAGAACAAATAATAAATTTATTACTTCTCAATAGTTTCTATCCATCGTGATATCATACCGACGAGTTCGAGAGAAAAGGAAAGCGACGAATTTATTGTATACGGTCACTCGTTACGGTCCGCAGTCAGTTGCCAGCGCATTAAAATTCGACGAGTCGTCGAATCGATTATTGGACGACGGTTATAACGGCTAGACTGCGGCTAGTTTTGTGCATTTGAGCGGCGGATTTAAAAATCCAATAACACGGGGAATGCAAGAAACATACAAAACTATGCAAAATATTCGAATATATTCGCGCGCTAGAGTATTCGGGCGTGGGAAATAAATTTCTGATTAAATTTTCCATGATCGCGTCCAAAGGAACGTGAAAATTAAAATTATCAAATCCGCGGTCTATAATAATTGGAAACGCAGTCGTAACACATTCGCGTTATACGAGCCGCGATTTTTATAGCAGTTCCTACAATAGACGAGCCACACGAGATAAACCTGTTGTAAATTCTTTCCCAGCTATTAACTCCTGTACGTGTGTACACGATACGTGTGAGATTAAACGTTAACATCGTTGCCGTAATCGATGGGAACAGAACGTCGGCCATAAATTACGTTTTATATCACGAGCAAGCAACGATTGTTCGTTCGTTCCTTCCACCAAACGCGTCCATCTTTAATCGCATTCATCATATCCGCCATTCTCTAACGTGTCTCAACGTTACAAAGCGTGGAATTAATTATTCCACCGTCTCGAAACTCTTGTCATCGTCTCGAGAGTGTTGTTTACTGTTTATCGCTTTGCTGTTGTTCTCCAAACCTTCCGTCGATCTTCCCATTCACGAAAATCCGCGAGACATCACGCGGACAAAGGAGCCGCTGTCTTCACGGTTGAAAAACAGCGACAAACACCGAGGATTTTGCTCCGCAAATGTCACAGTTCGATAGTGGCGTATTGCGAAACGACGGTGATGCTTTCTCTCTCTCTCTCTTCTTTTTTTTTTTTTGTATCGCAGTCGCTGTCGTTGTTCGGTTCACGCAACCCCCATGGTGTGCCACCACTCGGCCGCTTTTTATAGCGTCGTGACCGACGAAAATACACGCGGCCGCATAATATTCTGGGTTAATAAGTTTTATTTCGCCTTAGAAATCGTGTCGACTGCGCGGTGCCGTGCTGGAAGCCGCGCGATTGCAGATACCATTTGTCACCGGCGCGCAGGAACACCTTAGTGACACGGGTCACGCCAATGTCGCGTTTCTTTCCTCCCTCGGCATCGAAGTCTCTCACTCTCTCTTTCTCTCTCTTTCTCTGACTTTCTCTAAGGGGATAATTCGACTTGGTCTGGAGAGGAGGCGAAAATTAAGCACGTTGGCTAACCGAATCAATCGTTACAGCAAATATCTCGTGCTCGTTTCGATCGTAGACAGCGAATTATTGGTACTGGTTGCGAGTGTGTTAAGTAATTAGCCCGTTTTCATTCTCGTTTATCCCTCGTTCGTATTAACTCGCGAGAGTGTTCGAAGGATGACGAGACGCGAGTGTTACGTGGTTGTATCGTCAAAGTATGGAAATGACGAGATATTTTCTTGCAAATGTATATTTGGTAGTAAGGTAGCTTGCAGTGTTAGCGTAACTGTCAACCCTTTCTTTTACAAATGTCGAGTCGCGCTATATCAAGTTCCGATATGCGAGAAAAAGCAAATTGACGCAACCCTATGAGATTTCAGTTCGAATTTTGAATTTAATCTCGTTAAACTGAACGTATCGATAAATATAAAGTTGCATGTAGCGTTTTAATATTTTATGTCTGAGACAAATATAATATATAGTGTAATAATATACTGTATTAATGTTATAATTAATATATTAATTTAAGTAATATTATAATAATATAATATATAAGTAATGCTTATTGAAATCTCAGATATTGAAAAGGCAAGGGACAACATGGCTTTGTCATAGAGTATTAAATATCGTTTCATTGAACATTGATTTAGGATGTTATTTACGTGAATTTGTTTCAATTTTTATTCACATATAATGCATATAATCATCGTCGTTATATTTCAATCTAAATAAAATTTCAAATTGTCTCTTTCGCGGGTTACTGGATACATTCCTTTTGAATATTCTTAATAATAATTTCTCATTGCTGGAATAATAATGGAAATGGAATAATAATAAACATAATGCAGTACGTGGAACAGATAAACAGATTAACGATACTATCACCGTGACGCAGCTCGGGCCGATACGACGGACTTCATGTTTTTTTTTTTTTGTCGGATTTCCATGATTAAAAAACGACCGCTTTTTCTAACACGAAACTCAGCGGGTGTTCGCAACACGTGAAAATCGCATTCGAACCTTCTCTCGTGTTTTATTGTTTCGATCGCTGCTGAACGAAATTGCAGAGGGTTTTTTTTTTGTGTGGGGGAGAATTAGAGAAGAATTAGAATGTTTGTTTGTGCTGCAAGACTCGGGTGTCAGGTTTAAATTTACGTTTTTTGCCAAATTTTCCAAAATTCTGTCTATCCTTAATTTGATATCGCGACTGTGACATCACCGTGTTATCAAGAGATAAATCATATTTCTTCTTCATTCACTTTGTTAATCCTTTCAGTACCCGTTTCATTAACATTTTTTACCAAGATTTTTATCATATTTAGCTTCTGCAGATTTGTAAGCTACTGGAATTTTTAATTTTGTTATTAATAATTTTACATACCTCTGGCAAAGAGTTTTCGATCAAACAGAAATATTCGAAAACGTTAAGATCACTCATGTACGCGAGTTTAATTAAAATTTCTAATTTTATTTTCTCATGTAATTTAAACAAATACGACGATATTTTATATCTCGAACGTTTCAACGTTTTTTTAAATATTTTATTTTTAACGTGTTTTGTTATTATAATCTTCGTTCATCGCCAGATCGGGGATTTTTACGCAAATTTATATTTCCAAAAAAATAATTAGAAAAATGGAACCTCGATGGAAGATCATTTGACATATCAAATATATTGTATCGCATCATACTTCTGATATTTCAATTTTTCCATATGGCGTGCAATTTCACGCTTGGGAATTTTCTATAAACGCGTAAAAATCCGCAATGCATACAGCGAAGTAAAAGCTGTACACGGTCATGCGAATTTTTAACGTTAATAATATTTTACCGAGCGTATGTAGAATTAAAAAGGAAGGAGCAAAGTGTGTACCGTTTTGTACGAAAAAAATTTTATGATCTTAATGAAGTTTTGCATCACAATTAATTTAAATGAAAAATTGTCGGTAACTTTAAACAGTTGTAACTTTTTTTAAAAGAATCATAACAGTCTACTTGGTCTTATTTTAAAACGTAGCTTCTGTTTTCGCTACTCTGAATCCGCTTTTTTTTTCCCCAAGATATTTCAACACCACGTAGCTAATGGAAGTTTTCTTCGTTCTTTCTTAAAATTGTAACAACACTGAAAAATTTTACTTACGACTAAATTTATTGCGGTCCCGAAGATTAAAGTTTCTCATTGAATCTCTCTGTACGATTTTTTTTTTCATCATTTCATTGAACTTTGAACATTAGAGTTGAACGAACAAAAATTGAGAAAATCCCAACCTTAATGTTTGAAGTTCAATAGAATTACAAAAGAAGAATAAAGAGATCGCAAGTTTTAAGGAATCGTTGTAGAAAGGAAATTTCAATTTTCGAAACCATGATCGATCAAGTTACGAAGAAAATGTTTCGTTTCGGCGAATGTTTGAATTTTCGCAGAATTTTCGAGAATGAAAGTGCTTACTTTCCCAGCCGCTGCACGAAAGTCTTTGGAAAGAGAACGAACTCGGGACGATCAAAGTAGAAACTTCAGAATGAAATCGAGCAGATTCTCGTGTGACTTTTTTTCACGAATTAGTTGCAAAAGTATCGAGAATGTTTCATCGCGTTACAGTCGCGCTCGCCGTAGTATATCCGTCGGCAAATTCAGCGCCGAATGTTCACGCACCCATTCGCCAACACCCGAACTATTTCTATCCCGATCTCACGCGAAACGTGCAATTAGCCGCGTCTCGCGCGCGCACACACACACACACAAAAAGCAAAAAACCAATTGAAGCATCAGCTTAACAAATAACAACGAAAGAGACTGCCAAACGAGAAGGAGAAGTCCCCTTGGCGAAGATTACCGAGATTCGTAGGAAAGATTCGCGAAACACGCGACGAATGGTTGTAAATCAACGACAGAGCAGCAACAGCGGGGGGTTGGCGGGGAGGTGGGACGAAAGGACAAAAGGTCTGCCGGTGGAAAGTGCAATTAGAACAGGCGGAGTCGTTAGGAGACGCTTTCCGCGCGACCATCAAACAATCACGGGCCATTTGCGAGAATCGCGTCGCGGGCGCACGTAACCCGCGTTGTCGTGCTGCTTGCAGATTTACGCAACAAATATTTTGGCACCGCTGCGAGCCGGCGTTTCGTAATCGCGAATTCGCCATTATAGCTCGGCGGCGAGTGGGCCAATCGCGTCGCCCGTAAGGCAGATCGCGAATAATTAGTTGCGGGTCAAGGCGCGCAAGTCCGAATAGAGGAAAGCCGTTCATAAAGCGTCGGCTTCTCGACGAACCGAAATAGAATTGTCCTAAAGAGACACAGCGCGATGCACGTTTATACTATATATATATATATATATATATATATATATAGGGTGTCCATAAAGTCTCTTTGCAATTTCGAAAATTTATCACAGAGGCAAATGAAGAGACAGATCAGTGGAGATTATTACAAAATGAGACGTGTACATTTATGTTTGTTACACCATTAGTTGTACGGAGCACGGTACTCCTCCCTGTCCCTGTCACCATAAATTTCTTGTGCCATGCACGAGTTGATGGACGTGATGGTGGATCTCTACTTAGTTCTAAAGTTTCGCTGACTCTGCAGATCCGATTTAGTTTCAATAAACCATGTGCCTTCTCTTGAGGAGTAGCCATTTTGTAAGGGTAACGATTTTGTTCATTTAATAGTATCTTATTCATCAACAAGGCACTTGAAATGCATTGTGATAAAAACTTTGATCACCACTGAGTACATGGAACAAATCTGATAAAGACGTCTCATCGATTGCCTTTGTAATAAATTTTTGAAATTGTCGAGTTCGCGTTCGATTTGACGAAAGGATCCCCTCGTAAGATGCTTGGAGCGATGATCAGTGATCGACGAGAGTTTTGCTTGTCAATATGAATCATCATGTTCACAGACCAAATTAGATTAACTCCATTTTTTGTTTTTTTTTTCGATCGAAACACTTTTTACATTTAAAATAAATCTCTTCGACGATTGACGCTAATTGAAATCGTGAAATGGATTAAGTAGCTTGTTTCAAAATGATTTCACGTCCACTTTACGATTTTATGGTATAATTGATGATTTATTTCTGCGTGTGACCGGATAAAAACTACGTCTATATTCTGCGATGTTTTAAATTGTACATATAATTTAGAATTATTTTTACCGACTTCTCTTTTATTTCCTAGAGTTAATGGATTTGGCAAGTTAATCATTCTTTGATGAAAAAGAAAAGAGCCGAAGTTGTTAGATGTTTGTTAAAGATGAATTTTATTAAATCCTTTCGTTAATCTTTATGAGACTAATATAACTTTTATGAAAGTAATAAAGTTATTGTAAATTTAGATACCTGTTGTATTATAGTCTCTATATTTCAACGAGTGATGTTTGAAAATTCCCAAAATGTTGAACTTTTGTTAAAAGTTTCACAGATGTAAACAGCATTTTCCGAGATTTAAACGATTTTTTCGTAAAATGTACAAATAGGAGCTTCTATACTTTATTGCGTCATAAAATTTTTCTATTTTTTTTCACGTTAATGTCTCTGTTGGATGTTTCATGTGCTTCAGTTGTCGCTAGTTTTACTGTCAATATTTCTTATAGCAGGAAAACATTGTTGGTAGACTTTCATATAAAATGTTTGAAAATATGTAAATAATATTCTGGTACATACCAGAGTATTTTGTATAATGGAAGTTTGAATGGAAAAAATTCTACTGTATTATATAAAATATCTTGTCGTGACAAAGTTCGTGTAAAAATATACGAAGACTCCTGAAATGGTCTAGTATATCGTCTAAGAAAAACTTCTTTGCTTGTCAGAGGACAAGTGAAATTTCCGGCCCCAATTTCTTGATTCTCGAATCATCTTTACTTTGGTACCCCGCTGATTTTTAATCTCGTCATACCGTGCTTAGTCCCTTGCACTGGCAACTGGATTGCGGACCGTAACGAGTGACCGAGCGACGTTATACGATAATTCGTCGCTTTCTTTTTCTTTTGAACTCGGTCGGTATGATATTGCCGGATAGAAATTATTAAGAGGTAATAAACATGTCATTTGTTTTGCCTCGGTTTATACTATACATTATACTACTATTTGAACACTCTTTGCTCCTATTTTCTTCTTTCGAATGTCTTTTTCTCTTTTTCTTCTCGGTGTTTGAAGTGCCTAGAATCTCCTCCCCTTCTCTGTCTTTTGTTTCCTTGCTTTCTGAGTCAGCCATTCTTTTCTTATCTGATATGCTTCTACTTTCAACCTACAAACTACTCTTTCTCACCTAATTTTCTTGATTTCTTACTTATTTATATTAATTGCCTTAAATTTAGTGACCATTTCTGTTTCTTTACTGTACCGTCTTCTTCTGTTTCCGCCTTTAAGATTGGGTATTCCACGCTTTCTACCCAAACCTCCCTTTTTCTATTTCCTCTATTATTCGCTTACCTTCTTCTTCCAACTCTATTTACCTATTTGTCTCTCCACTACGGTACCTATTCTACTTTCTTTTGCCTTCGTTTATTCCCTCTTGTTTACCTTGACTCTCATACAACACTCTTTACTACACACGCCCTCTGACCAATCTGCTCCCCGATAGCATTATACAAATGTACTTAAAACTGAGAAAATGTTGCAGTTTTTGGGATAAAAAAGTTCTCGACGCGCGTGGCACGTCATTCCAGCGCAAGAGGTTAAAAAGTCGAAGCTCGTGCACGCTTCTTTTAATATCGTAGAAGCAGCCAACGATTTCGTGAAGTTGCGAAAGAGGAAGCAATAAACACCGTAGGGTGCCGTGAATTAAGTCCTCGGATCTGTGTCACGAGTTAAGTGATATCGAGTGTTTTGTAATCGCGGCATGGGGGAAACCGACATTCTTTATGGAGTCGACACCGACGAATGTCTAGACAGAACGTGCACCGTCGAAAACCTTAGTTTTATAATTAATCTCGCCGAAGTCGTATGCGGTTTTATGGTTTTGTTCTTCAGGATCGTCGAACGACTGTTAGACAGTGAGGATTTATCGTTTCTGGAACGGCTAGGCTGGTTTTATCGGTCAAGTGAGACTCTCCCGTGAAACAAATGGGAGCCAAGCTTTGGAAATCGTGATCCACGAGATCGGTGTATTATGCACACGGTCGTATGCACGTATTGAATATTGATAGCGTAGGTTTATGGTTGTAACAAATGTTTTTTTTTCTCTGTTCGCTCTCGGGTGATAAATTTAATTTTGTTCACACGTGTTTATGTCGATCGATACTTCGCGGATTCTTCTTCGCTACCAATGCTCATCTGTTGTTTGGTAGGTTCAATATAATTTGTGATAGAGGATATAAATAAACTCATGTGCAGCTCGATACAGTTCGTTGTAATATATATATATATATAAATAAGTGTGCTAAAATAACTCTTAAGTAGAATTCAATGATCAACTCGGTGCAAAATATAAATATATATGTTAAAATAATCTCACGTGCAATTTCATACTGTTTGTTGTTAACATGTGACAATGTAAGTGTGCTAAAGTAACTGTTAAGTGTAATCCAATGAACAACTCAGTGTAAAATATACATCTATATACAACTGAATTGCTGTAAAATATAACGTTACGATTTAACAACATTGTAAAATTTCAACTCGTTATCGTTGTGTATTTTAATGTATGTTAACTATCGTTGTGTCAGAATAGTACAGTATATACAACTTGCTCCATCTAAAATGACTCAAGAAAAAATATATATAAGAAGATTAACTTCTTAAAATATATCAAGATCTTACAATTATGTAATACATTTTAATATTTATATATTTCAATTAATTTACTATTAGATCCTTTTTAAAATTAATATTAAAATTAATCATCTAAAAATTTAACTTTTGATAATTCATTTATTCTTAAATGCACTACATTTTGATTTAAAATATCATTTTACAGAATTTTTATCTGCGATTAATTTTTATTTATAAATTTTAATGACAATACATAAATATAATTCAAGCATATCCTATCGTGGATTATCGAATTAAATGCCCGCCACGTTACTTTGTTTCAATGATTCAACATTTAATCATAAAAATTTTATTACACGTATGATACGATATATATTCAATCACGATTTACAATTGTTTAATTCAACTTTAATGTGCAAAGTCGGGACCTGACGATACAAATTCAACTCTGTGCGAAGAATGGAGCACATTCGAGTTTTCGAGTCCGTTCAAAATGACTGAAGAAACCAAAAGAGGGCTTCTCAGCCTCGATCCACCGAATTCGATCATTCTTCCATTCACCAAGCAACTTTGCCATTTTGGTAGTATCAGTACCGCGACAACAGCCCCCTTCGTCGAGGATTTTGGCGCAGCTTTGGCGTCCTCCTCCTCCTCCTCCTCCCCCCCCCCCCGAGGGGGGAGGGGCGAAACCCCTTTTCCGAGAGCGTACTGCGTGTTTCCATACGTTTCACGGGATCGAGCGGGTTGATAGGCAAAGTTTTGCACCGCGGTTAGGCTCGTCTGGTCGCGTTCCAATGGATGAACTTTTGCCTCGGCTAAACGGGCTTCCGGTGACACGTCCGCCTCCACAAATACGTCTAAATCCTTGACGAGAGGCCGGACGGGAGCTAGCTTCCCGGCCGGACTTTACGCTTCTCTGCGTTCTACGGATACGAGAGTTTTCACGCGGATCGCCAGTATTATCTCCTTAAAACTCGACGCTGTCTCGGGCAGGAGAGAGAGAGAGAGAGAGAGAGAGCCAGCTCTGGTGAGGGATTGGATTAAAGTCGTTGCTGGGTTTTCCGCCGCGCGATTAGAGGCTGGGTTGCACGTGTAAAAAGCCTCCCGCCCCTACTCTGTGCTTCTTTATTTACGGACGACGAGCGCGAACGAAAATATATCGCGGCCTCACCTTAGCCACTTGGTTTCTTGCTGCCGGCGATTCTCTGCGTGTCTTTTAATTCTCTTTTGTTCCTGCGTCACCAGCCTACGGAGAGACGTCTTATTTCTCTGATTTTCAGCACCCTTGCACCCGGCGGTTTTAATGGGATTTCTTTAATAAGAACTATATATATATATAGTTTCTAGGAAATTTCGTTGGAAAAAGAACTTTAACTCGACAGTCTAAAAGACGGTCTAAAAATTTTCACAGCGCTGCACTTAATTTGGAAATTAAAATATCCATATTCCGCCAACTTCCAACTACATGCACGTGTGTATATATATATATATATATATATATATATATATATATATATAATAATAATATTATAAATAATTATAATATTTTAATAATATATATTATAATAATTATGACATTTATATATATATTATAAAAATATTAGAATTATTTATGATATATATTATAATAATATTATAAATAATATATATTAATAATAAAATATATACATATACACGTAGTTGGATTTTTTAATTTTAGGATAAGTGGAGCGCCGTGAAAATTATTGGACTGTCGAATTGAAGTTTTCTTTCTTTCAACGAAATTCCCTGGAAACTTTGGACGCTCGTGTCACGAATATGCGATTATCGTCGAATTTATTGAGCCAGTTGAAATTGCTAATGTCAGATATTTTTTTTGTACGCGTGTCTATCAATATTCTTTTTTAAATTAAAACAGAGCTTAGTATTTTGTTATCATTCGGTGGCAGATGAGGAACAGATAGGTTATAATTTGCGCAGGGTAACAACGCGAGAGAGAATGGTTATAAATATGATAATAAAGGTCAGACAGGTTTAATCAGCGAAATAAAATCTGAAGAAAAACGTGAAGTCGATATTTTACTAGGACAACGAGTGAATTAAATCCTACGAGAAAAAAAAAAAAGTAGAAAAAAAGAGGAATAAGCAAGCGCAAGAAGGTGAAGAGATCGTTAGGAGAGACGCGTTGGTTGACTGAGCCGAAAGAATGGTTGAAGCCGATCGCGCGAATAATTCCCCTTAGGATTAGGAAACCGAAAATGAACGAACCGTCCACGGTCGTTAGTAATTACGCCGTCCGTGACAATTCCCCCAGGTTCCCGCGATATTTGCACTCTAATGAGCCGAACTCGATCGACATCAATCTCGGATCGAACTCCATCTTGCTGATATCTTCTCGCGTAATTAACAAAATTCGCTCGATCTCGATATAATCATGCGAGTTTTTGGAAGATGTAAATTTAATACGCGATATATCTGCAACATTTATCACGATGCTTGATAAAAGGAACGAGACTAAATTAAAATCGTGCACTCAATATCTTAGGACAGTATTTATTTTTCGTATTCAGTATTTATCGTGGTTAATAAAATTTTTAAAATGTTTTTATATTCAACTGATGTGTAACAGATCGTTTGTTTTATGAATCGTCATTTAGTTTCTTTCAGTTTTGAAATAAGTGTAGCGCTTCTCTTTTGTACAAACGTGTGTATAATATGTTTGTCATTCTCTATCAAGATTAATTATTTACTGTATTGAATAAATATTAATCAAGGATACCGACTTAACTCGTCGTTGGAAAATGCTTCTTCAGTTTTCTCCAGAAAGACGAATTAATACATCGTAGAATTTTAAGGGTGTTTTAATTTTCCAACGACGAGTTAACTTCGTCTTGATTGAAGGATTATCTTCGAAGCGAAAGATTAAAATACAGTTTGTATAAGAGATCTACAATTTCGTAATTCGTATTGGAAATCTACAATTTTATAATGTGGAATTACACTCAAAGTTAAAATTGTATTTTGATTGAATCAACTGAAATCTCTCTTTGTTTCACTGATATCTCGTCGAACAATATCGTTCATGGTGCTACGAATGGAACAATTCGCACGTTTTTTGACTATAATAGTTCAATGATTTGGATAAAAGTCAATTTGTAATGCACAGCGTTTATTAACACTAGAACTAAGGTATAATATTTCTAGCAAAGAGATTGAAGTGCAAGAAAAAGTTAATAACGCTAGTACAGTAATAATAAAATTAATCTGTTGGTATATCTTGTTAAAAATCACTCGAGTATCTAAAAATTCACTTTCACAAATATAAATACAATTACCACGCAAAAAATTATAAATTAGTCGTTTATTTCATAAATTTTCATAAATATTTCTAGCAAAGTGGTTGAAGTGCAAGAAAAAGTTAATAATGCTAATACAGTAATAATAAAATTAATCTGTTGGTGTATCTCGTTAAAAATCACTCGAGTATCTAAAAATTCACTTTCACAAATATAAATACAATTACCACGCAAAAAATTATAAATTAGTCGTTTATTTCATAAATTTTTATAAATATTTCTAGCAAAGTGGTTGAAGTGCAAGAAAAAGTTAATAATGCTAATACAGTAATAATAAAATTAATCTGTTGGTATATCTTGTTAAAAATCACTCGAGTATCTAAAAATTCACTGTCGCAAATATAAATACAACAATTACCACGCAAAAAATTATAAATTAGTCGTTTATTTCATAAATTTTCATAAATATTTCTAGCAAAGTGGTTGAAGTGCAAGAAAAAGTTAATAATGCTAATACAGTAATAATAAAATTAATCTGTTGGTGTATCTCGTTAAAAATCACTCGAGTATCTAAAAATTCACTTTCACAAATATAAATACAATTACCACGCAAAAAATTATAAATTAGTCGTTTATTTCATAAATTTTCATAAATATTTCTAGCAAAGTGGTTGAAGTGCAAGAAAAAGTTAATAATGCTAATACAGTAATAATAAAATTAATCTGTTGGTATATCTCGTTAAAAATCACACGAGTATCTAAAAATTCACGGTCGCAAATATAAATACAACAATTACCACGCAAAAAATTATAAATTAGTCGTTTATTTCATAAATTTTCATAAATATTTCTAGCAAAGTGGTTGAAGTGCAAGAAAAAGTTAATAATGCTAATACAGTAATAATAAAATAAATCTGTTGGTGTATCTCGTTAAAAATCACTTTCACAAATATAGATACAACAGTTTCCACGCAAAAAACTATGAATTGGTCGTTTATTTCATAAATTAGTCGTTACTGATTCATGTCACTTTGGTGTTTCTAACGTTAACATAAATAGGATCGTCCGTAACGAGGCGAAGAGATTAATCCACGCCGCAATAAAACGAGGGGTCGCGAGTAAAAGTAAATTACGGTACGAGTCGTGGTTTTGGCGATGATTTTTCTTGGAGCGTCCCTTCTGATCTCGTACGTACGATTATGTTCTACCATCCAGGCAACAAGTCTCGCCGATGGGTGTTAGGAGTTTGCCATAGGAGGGATGATTCTGGGTAAGAAAAGGGGTGGCTATGTGCGCAAAGCGGCAGACGGAGCATTACTGCGACAGGCAAATGGCGTAACTTGACGAGTTTCTGGAGAAAGAGAGGGGAGAACTTCTGGCTTTAGCAGGGGAGATTAGAGTCGTGCTGTTTCTTTTTCAATGTTTCTTGCGAAAGTTTAAGAGGCAGTCGTGTCTCCGGCGAACAAGCTTTACTCGCGTCCTTGCCTTTTTTTTTCCACGCCGTTATCGTCCGACAGAAATTACACGCTGCTTCAGGCGAGCGTCTCGTTTTCTCCTCGCGGTTTTTCCACATCAACATTCTTCGTTCTCCGAAAGGCACTCGAATTGAATTTTTCTTGGAATCCCTCTGCCGCTGTAATCGCTGTCACGCCGCGTAACTCGAAAGTCACGCGTGCTCGTGTATTTACATTTTTTTAAATTTTGTTTATTCATCGCCGGACTTATGCAGATTTTTATGCATTTATGCGAGACTCGAACGCGCAAAAATCCGTAGGGTACATACGAGGTATGAAATATCTTTAATAAGACTAAAATAACTTTAATAGGACTAAAAGTCAAAATGCAATGTACACGACTGTATAAAACATTCAGTGTAATGCAGTATTTGTTATAATTATTACAAATTACAAAATGTCATAAAATATTTATAATTTTTAGTAGGAAAAGTCCTACTTGAACTGTACAAAATATCCAATGTACAGTATATGTTATAATTTTTAATAGAAAAAATATCCACGGAATGCATATAACATGTATAAAACTGAATAAAATATTCAATGCACAGTATTCGTTATAATTTTTAATATCCATAAAATGCATACAATGTACAAAACTGTATAAAATTTCCAATAATACAATATTTGTGGTAACTTTCGTAGAAAAAAATCGATGGAATGCGTACAATATACGAGGCTATAAAATATCCAATATATGATATTTGTTATGATTTTTGATGGGAAAAGTCTATAGAATGCACACGATATATGAAATATCCAATATACAGTATTTGTTGTAATTTTTAATAGGAAGAAAATTCTGTTTCTTTTCAGATTCTATTTATATTCAGAAAAATATAAATTCTCAGTCAGTCCGTCGCTATAACGCTGTGTCGTTATATTGATATTCGCAGCAATTGTTCAGTCGCGCACTTGTCAAATCGAAAACGATAGAAGGCAATGAACTGGTTAAGGTGAAGCTGAATTAAATTTGGGGGCTCAGGGTCTGTTTTACAGTTGACTTACATCTGACTGAACCCTGTTCATTGACCTTCTCCTTATCGGTTGTGTTCTACACCTAACTCACATACCACGCTCGGTCCCATTTTCAACGCAACTACGGTTGGAACGTAGCTTAATCTGTAATTGACCTAATCTATATCTGGCCAGGACCTCTCGTAGCGTTACGTTCCAGCTAACTTGAAACCTAGTTTCTCCGTTCAACTAGACCCAGCGAATACTTTACATCAAGTTTTCAACTTTAACTTCCTACACGTACACAACTGGAATTTCGCGGATAGAAATAATTATAACCGAACGAAGTTAAATACAATCGCGGAGTTATTTGACCCGAAGGGTTTAACCTGAATTTCCATTTGAAATAATGTATGTATATCTGGTAGTATTTTTTCAAAGTTTTCAATTTCAACCGTCCGCGAATAAGATTTTACGAATCGACAAAGTTAATATCCTGGAGATTGAATGTAAATAATATTTATTTAATAACAACGCTGGTGGATTAAACAATGGATAATTGAACAACGAACACAGATTAACAATTAACATACGCGGTCGCAAACTCAAATAAATTCTTTCTCAACAACTCGATCAACTTTTTCCCAGAAACTCAGTCGGCTCTGTTTTTTTCAACACTCTCGACTCTCTCCATTTTCAAAAATAAAAAAAACGCCAACATTCATACTCTCTTCCTTTTCACGCGTTCCTGCGATCAGCAAACGGTTACAGTATGATGTAGTATAATCATGACAGGACTAAAGCTACGATATAAATTGTGAAATTAAACTTCTTTAAAGAAAAAAAGCACGCGTCAGGTTAATTTGAAAAGTAGAGAAACCAAGAACAGGACGAAAATACCTTTTCTGAAGCTTTCGATTTCAACTTTTTCCACGCCAGTTTATCATTGGTGTCGACCTAAATTCGACACGTTCCGCGTCTAGAAATATACCGGGTGTTCCACGTAGCACTTTTCACGATTTTCCAAGTATTTGCGATAATCTGACAAAAAAAATGTTTTAAACAAAATTCGATCAGTTTTCGATTGGCATAACAAAAAAGGAAAATTCAAAAAAATTTTTTTTCCATAATGGTCAAGGTCACCTTCGTTTTTTTAAAGATGGAACTTTATATTTTTGACTTAAATAGTATTGTAGCTCGTATCTAGACGAAATCAACGACCTAGTATATCTTGAGATGATCTTGAAGGCAAAGAAATTAAAATTTCAATAGTCAGCATGAACGGGTGACAATAACTCGTGTTTATCATTATTTATTTATTTTTGTAAATTTAACATTTCAAACTTATTTACGCAACTTCAAACATTGATGCAAGGGCTTCAGAAGCGTATTTATTTCCAACAAGACCGTCATAATGCTCGTGACTACTTAAACTTAAAGTTTGGAGAACAGTGGTTGGGCACTTATGGTCCTATTGCTTGGCCACCACGATCCCCTAATTTGTCACCGCTTGATTTTTTTCTATGGGGTCATCTGCAGTCAATAGTTGATGCTGTTCCAATACAAAATATGGAGCATTTAAAACAGCGAATCCGTACAGCATGCAAACAAGTTCTTACTATCGTAAGAGCAACCAATACAAACTTACTGCGTGGAGCGGAAGTGTGCCTACAACAAAGTGGATTTCAATTCGAACAATTTTTGTTGTGAATTTTTCACGAGATCGTTTCCGTTCAGTTACTCAAGGTTCCTGAATTGAATGTAATTTCGAGTTTTAATAATAAACACAAGTTACTGTCACCCATTCAGGCTGATTGTTATTTTCTGTTGAAATTTTCACTTCTTTGCCTTCAAGATCATCCGAAGTGAATTCGTCTAGATAAGAGCAACAATACTAAGGGGGTATTCTAGTGTAAACTTTTGAAAAAATCGATTTCTTTTTTTTTTGCATATTCTTAAGGGACATGGTTTCAAAAATAAATCTCTGTAACCTTACATGTGAACTCCTGAAGTTAACAAAGTTATGGTTGTTCGAAGAACGCGACGACCAGCGTCATTGTTACCTGAATATTACTTTAAAAACATTTTTCTGGGAACTGTTTTTCAGAACGGTGTCCATGATATCTCAAAATCTACTTGATCAATTGAATCAAAATTTCAAGTACGCATTTAATACATGTGTGACTATAGCCAGAATCAACCAAAAAATTTTAGTTTTTATATTTTTTTAGGCTTCCGAAGTTTAACAAAAACATGCAAAAATTGATAATCGAACTTCAAAGTATCGCCACTTTTTTAATTGCCGACTTTTTTCTTTTGTTTTGGTACCTGCTAAGAGCCAAACTCATACTAATTAAGGAACATTCACGTTTTTTTATTTCCGACAAGCGGAATGGCCGGAATCATGGGCACCGTGAGACTACCTTTTTTAAAAGCGACTATGTTTGAGAGTATGCAGTGCCACTAATTTTAACTTTTTTTTTGTTCCAAAAAATGTTAAAACGTCATTGAATAAACCTTGTTAATTTGACTGCAAAAGATATAATAAAAATATATTAATTACATATTATAGTATGTGTGTATATATATAATTAAATAAAATTTTATATAATATATATATATATATAATTATATATATTATAGTATGTGTGTATATATATAATTAAATAAAATTTTATATAATTTATATATATATATAATTATCATTATTTATATATATTATTGTTTACTGCAAAGGTATAAAGGTATAAAAGTTTCTTTGCAAAAAATTCCCAAACAAAATAAAAAAAAAAAACACGCACTTCACACTAGAATACCCCCTTAGTCAAATATATAAAGTGCCATTTAAAAAAAACGAAGGTGATCTCGACGACTATCGTAAAAAAAACATTTTTTTTTGAAATTTTCTTTCTGTTGCACCGTATAGCCAGTCGACAACTGATCAACTTTTGTTAAAAACGTTTGTTCTGTCAGATTTTGTCGAATACTTGAAAAAAAATGTGAGACACCCTGTATGTCGACTCGAATGGAAAAAAAATGGGAGGAAGTTAGGGAAAGGTGTTCCAGGCGAGAAGTTAACCCCCATTTACGGTGTTCTTTGGTCGCTGATAGCAACATTTTTGTGCTGGCCGCGTCATCGTCGCTTTCGGCGGATTAAATGGAGTGCAAAGTAGTCGGTGGTGTGGGGCCGGCAGAAGTTTGTAACCGACAGGATAAACGTATAGCGCTATTATGAGGATGAGCTGGCTACATCGTGTGCCCCATGATTATACCGGTTATTCCCGAGTTTCTCGCAATTATCGTCGGTCATGGTTGACTCGTAACATCACGCCATTTCATTTCAGGAACATCGATTTCGTCCGCCCTCTGTTCTTCATCGACCATCGTACTTCCTTTGTATCTTTTCCATCGGCTGAAATGAAAATCGCGAGGTTACATAGCTGTTGAAATTAACGTTGGAGATTCGCAAAATTTCCGACGGAGTATATATACACTGATGTTTATCGCGCTGGTACGCAAATATCGCGAAAATATTTGATCAGTTGCATTAATTATGCACAATATTTGGCGATAGTCCGTTTACCATTAATTACGTGTTTAGGATCACTTTTAATCCTTTGTATTGATTTTCCACTAAATACTCGATATTTTCGAATTGGTATGAAATTTCGGCGATATATGATCGGCAACGTTGCATTGCCGTTGAAATTATAGTAAACATACGTTACAATAAACACGATAATAATATGTATGATATACCTAAAAGTTGGAGTGTTTCTGCTAATTTCATATACCTTTAGTCTACTTTTCAGAATCATAGTCCGTGTTACAAGTGTAACATAGTATTATTAAACTAGTTCGAAAACCAGAAAGATTCGAAAATTAAAAATTCTCTCTGCTGCAACGAAAAAAAGAAAAAAAAAAGAAAAAAAAAAGGAAATATTCGTCGCTATTTATTTCTCGGTGTAGAAATTTTTATTTTAATGAATTCTTTGAAAAAATATTAACCCCGTATGTCGTCGTGTGTGTGTGTGTGTATTTATATAAATTATTTAATAATACATATATAGATATATTATTAAATAATTTATATAAATACACATTTCAAAATATTCGTTAAAATAAAAGAAAAATATGTATATATATATATAAATTATTCGATTTCCGTAAAGATGCCCGAAACCCGAGGTAATTTATGTAATTTCCATTCTCGGTTGGTGGAACAGCTGAGATTCGAAAGCTGTGTCACCGTCGCGGCATAAATATAGGACGAAGGTAAGTTTTCCTCGGGCCGGGTCAGCATTATCATATCCCAGGGGTTAAACAGGCTGGAAAGGAGGCGGAGACTGTATCCGACATGCTAGACATATGGCGGCATTATGACGATGAATCAGTACATCGTGTACCTCGTGATAAGGATTAATGTCTGAGATTCTACTGTGTCCCGCGATACGTTCGCGGCATTGAATTTGTATTTTCCGTGATTCGCGTGTAAGATTTCCCTCGGATTTGCACTGTGCAAATTCCCTCGAAATTTGTTCAATTTTTAACGATGTCGTCTGATTAATTAACAAGTCGTTCTTTCCGTGATAAACGAGATAATTGTTCTTGCGTCGACTGTTACGATGATTTATTAGAACCACGCCATGAAAGTTATTCGAAACATTTATTAATATCGCGAATTTTGAGCGGATTATTTTAAATTCTTCAATTTACTCGAACCCTGAAAATGTCTGAATTCTAATTTAAAACGTAATAATTCCGATAATTATATTCGTAAAGTTTTCGATACTTTGAACGGTGTAGTAACAACGTGAGTTGTTGATGATAAAAGAAAAAAAGTCGACGCATCTGTCGTTGCCATCGCCATTGACTCCAATTTCAAATTTCATTGTCACAGTGATTAAGGTCAATCACTTCGATTCCATCGTCGAGCCTCTTTTTTTTTTTTTTTTTTTGGCCTCTGTCACCGTACGAAACGGAATTACCAAGCGCAGCGAAAATTGTTTCATTATCGTCAAATCGAGCAACGTATTACGAACGACCGGGATTAATGCGCCAGCTGGACGTGTCACGAAATTAATTAACTCGAATTCCCTTGAGTGCGAGCCTCGAAACGAAATCACACGTCGAATCAGTGATCTGGCATCGCGTGGTGGTATCGAAGCAAGTCTTCGATTTCGTGTGACGACCTGGCGAATCAGAGTAAAGAAAGTCGATAGGCACGGGATTAAGCGCAACGTTTACTTACGAATCCGAGTCAAGTTTGAATAAATTGTAAGTTTCGTTTTATAGATCTTCGAATAGTATACTTGAATAAATATTTCAATAAGAACGTTGTACCGATGTGTCAATTGGCAGATAGTTTGAAAATAATTTTATAGAAGCAGTGTACTTATTTTTGTACAAGTAACGTACTGATGCGCTTATTATATAAGTATAGTGTAAGAGTGGAATGTACGAGAACAATGTTTCATTTTATACAAGCTGATTCCACAAAGATGAGTGTTTATAGTATTTCGGGAAAGCATCTACAAGTTTCGCTTCACGAATACTACTAGAATACTATTGAAAAGTAAAAATATATCAATGTGCACATTGCAGCGATATAGTGAGTGTAATATGCGAGATTTATTGGTACATTGCGCTTGTTATATAAACAGAACGTATAAGTGCAATGCACGAAAATAATTTTTCATCTGATTCAAGCTGGTTCTATAAAATCCTAAGATTTAATACAAGTTTCGATTCATGGCTTTTGAATACTGCTAAAAATAAAGATAAACTAAAAATGAAAAAGTAAAAATATTTCAGTGAGCACATTGTATGGATGTATTCATTGAACGAGTATAGTGAACGAATACAATATATGAGAGAAACATATTTATTTTCTGCAAGTAATACAATCTGTACTAATTGTTAACAAGTGCAATGTAGAATTTTTCGTTTCGTACAGGCTGTTTAGAGTTTTAAACTCTCATATGAGAATCTACAGGTTTCGAGAAAGTATCTACAAGTTTTGAGATACTACTAGAAAAATATTTAAAAACGTTTGTATCGATGTACCCATTGTGTGAGCATAATGTATGAGAGCAACGTATTTACAACGTATACAGATTTGCAAATATCGAAACTTTCGCAAATCTCGAAAATCAGATTTTCTTCCTCTCGTTAGCGGACTCAAAAAAGAAACTGCCAGTGTGAAATGATCGACGTGCGACTTGTTTCTTTTTAATTCTTACACTTGTACGCACGTATAGTGATCGATCAGAGTTATTTATACCGATCGATGAAAAAGCATGTTCCTGTTCGTACAGTGAAGAGTTTTTGTTTGAGTATCAAACGTCCACCTGTGACATTCTATAGGAACTAAAAGATACATTATCAATTATTTTTCATATTGTCTTCGTTATTAATTAGGGCAGGTTAAGTTGTAGTGCATACGTCGTAACTGCTGCGCGTGCACATCGAACAAAAGAATGTTGGTCCCCCTATTCTGACAAATTCATGCTCATTTATTATAACTCTCGTTTAATGAATACAACCATACGAATACAAGCACAGCTTTTATTTAAATATCTAAGAGACGAAAGAGCATTCGTTCGTTCGATGCAAACGCGCCTATAGCCACACACCGTATTAGAGTAGAATATTTGAAAATCGTTGTTTTTTTTAAATTTTAATTTTTAATTTTAATTGACTAAAGGTTCGAATTTACTTGTTGTACATTTAAATATCTAGATGGTGAAAGAGCATTCGTTCGTTCGATGTAAACGCGCCATTAGCCAAATACAATATTAGAATAAAATATTTGAAAATTGTGATTTTTTTAAAATTTTAATTTTAATTTTAATTTTTCAATTTTAATGGGCTAAAGATTCGAATTTAGTTGTTGCATATTTAAATATCTAGATGGTGAAAGAGTATTCGTTTGTTCGATGTAAACGCGCCATTAGTCAAACGCCATATTAGAGTAGAGTATTTAAAAATCGCGGTTTCTTAAAAATTTTAATTTTTAACTTTAATGGACTAAAAATCCGAATTTACTTGTTGTACATTTAAATATCTAGATAGTGAAAGTGCATTCGTTCGCTTGATGTAAACACGCCATTAGACAAATAGAATATTTAAAAATCGCAGTTTTTGGAAATTTTAATTTTAATTTCAAGTTTTTAATTTCGACGGGCGAAATATTGGAATCTGCTTGTCGTGTGTCTAAATCTCCACAGGGTAAAGGAGCATTCGTTTGTTCGATGTAAACGTGCCATTAACCAGACGCCATATTAGAGTAGAATATTTAAAAATCGCGGTTTCTTAAAAATTTTAATTTTTAACTTTAATGGCCTAAAAATCCGAATTTACTTGTTGTACATTTAAATATCTAGATGGTGAAAGTGCGTTCGTTCGCTTGATGTAAACACGCCATTAGACAAATAGAATATTTAAAAATCGCAGTTTTTGGAAATTTTAATTTTAATTTCAAGTTTTTAATTTCGACGGGCGAAATATTGGAATCTGCTTGTCGTGTGTCTAAATCTCCACAGCGTAAAGGAGCATTCGTTTGTTCGATGTAAACGTGCCATTAGTCAGACGCCATATTAGAGTAGAATATTTAAAAATCGCGGTTTCTTAAAAATTTTAATTTTTAACTTTAATGGCCTAAAAATCCGAATTTACTTGTTGTACATTTAAATATCTAGATGGTGAAAGTGCATTCGTTCGCTTGATGTAAACACGCCATTAGACAAATAGAATATTTAAAAATCGCAGTTTTTGGAAATTTTAATTTTAATTTCAAGTTTTTAATTTCGACGGGCGAAATATTGGAATTTGCTTGTCGTGTGTCTAAATCTCCACAGGGTAAAGGAGCATTCGTTTGTTCGATGTAAACGTGCCATTAGTCAGACGCCATATTAGAGTAGAATATTTAAAAATCGCGGTTTCTTAAAAATTTTAATTTTTAACTTTAATGGCCTAAAAATCCGAATTTACTTGTTGTACATTTAAATATCTAGATGGTGAAAGTGCATTCGTTCGCTTGATGTAAACACGCCATTAGACAAATAGAATATTTAAAAATCGCAGTTTTTGGAAATTTTAATTTTAATTTCAAGTTTTTAATTTCGACGGGCGAAATATTGGAATCTGCTTGTCGTGTGTCTAAATCTCCACAGCGTAAAGGAGCATTCGTTTGTTCGATGTAAACGTGCCATTAGTCAGACGCCATATTAGAGTAGAATATTTAAAAATCGCGGTTTCCTTAAAATTTTAATTTTTAACTTTAATGGCCTAAAAATCCGAATTTACTTGTTGTACATTTAAATATCTAGATGGTGAAAGTGCATTCGTTCGCTTGATGTAAACACGCCATTAGACAAATAGAATATTTAAAAATCGCAGTTTTTGGAAATTTTAATTTTAATTTCAAGTTTTTAATTTCGACGGGCGAAATATTGGAATTTGCTTGTCGTGTGTCTAAATCTCCACAGGGTAAAGGAGCATTCGTTTGTTCGATGTAAACGCGCCATTAGTCAAACGCCATATTAGAGTAGAATATTTAAATATCGCCGGTTTCTTAAAAATTTTAATTTTTAACTTTAATGGCCTAAAAATCCGAATTTACTTGTTGTACATTTAAATATCTAGATGGTGAAAGTGCATTCGTTCGCTTGATGTAAACACGCCATTAGACAAATAGAATATTTAAAAATCGCAGTTTTTGGAAATTTTAATTTTAATTTCAAGTTTTTAATTTCGACGGGCGAAATATTGGAATCTGCTTGTCGTGTGTCTAAATCTCTACAGGATAAAAGAGCATTCGTTCGTTCGATGTAAACGCGCCATTTGGAACAGAATATTTGAACATGGCGGTATCTTGACTGGCTAAAGATTCGAATCTACTTGTGTGGTACTCGATCCTATCTCTAAGAGCCGGAGAGTGGAGTTGGGTGAGTCGCGTCAGGTCATTCCGGCCGCATAAATAACATGTAAAGCAAGTTTTCCTCGTGCGAGGAGGTAGCATTATCATATCCCAGGGGTTAAACGGGATGGAAAGGGGGCGGGAGTCGAAGTCGACACGGCAGACGTATGGCGGCATTACAACGATGAGTTGGTGCATCGTTCGGCCAGGTGTTGGTACCTTGGTGCGCTTCCTTCGGCCTGTCCCAGTGACGTAAGATTTCCTAAGGGAGAAACACGCCTCGTGGATGCGACCTCAGACTTTCGTCGACCTTTCTTCAAGAACCGTAGCCCTCCCTCCCCTTTCGTTGCGTGTTTCGAATGTCCGGTCGAATCCTCGCTCGCCAAGTGTCTCGGGAACGAAGCGATTCGGGAACGTTGTCCGGCAGGATTTTGTCCTGATCCAGTTTGATGGAACTTGGAATTGGCCACGAGTTTGAATCTTCCGTGTCGAAAAATTGTCAACTAGTGGATCTTTGGATTTGATCAACTGAACTTCAGATCCGTTTTCTTTCGCCAGCCGTGACCCACGTTTCCCGATATTTTCTGGAAAACATTTCGCATCGTTCCGAGTGTATCTCGAAAAATAATTTCCATCGTAGAAATATTCACTCTCGATGACTCCGATTACGGCCGACCGCAAGGGCACTTCCGAAGATCGAAAATGGAA
The DNA here is from genome assembly GCA_036937485.2 of Tetragonisca angustula. Lineage (NCBI taxonomy): Eukaryota > Metazoa > Arthropoda > Insecta > Hymenoptera > Apidae > Tetragonisca > Tetragonisca angustula. The sequence continues at coordinate 770,959 of JAWNGG020000040.1, read as the reverse complement.
ATCGACGAGAGGAATAGATCCGCGAATATTCCCCAACGAACGAAAAATGAATTTCTCGCTCGCGGTGACTCGCTGGTGTAACCGGTAGGCGCCGTATAACGTTTCCTCACCTTCATTGAAGTTTAGTACCCGAAGAAAATGGAATTCTGAGGAAAAGTAAAATGAAAAAAGGGAGAGAGAGAGAGAGAGAGAGAAGGACAGCGTATTGTTAGTGTGTGTGCGAGAATGCGAGAGAAGTATTCTTTGCTTAGAGAGAGAGAGAGAGAGAGAGAGCTACTCCGGAATCCGATTTATTCGTTCGTCGGATCGTGCACGCTCCAGGAATCATTCCTGAGGAATATAAGGGGTTGATGTTGGTGGTTAAAGCGCGAGAGTGCTTGTAGAAAGGGAGATTTTCCGGTCTACATTTTCCGTGACGCTGACGTCGCGACGTAATAACGCTCGCGGTGAAAGTAACAATCGAGTAAACGCGAATAGTAGAACGTTTTAGCAACATCAAGGGGGCAATTTCTTCCGAGTTGGAAAATGATAGGGGGGGAAACCGGTTCGAAATCGGTGCGCTGTGTGCACTCACGAACGTGATTCGAGCACTTTGGGGGAAATATTTATTGTATCGTATACGGAAAATTTTGAAATTTGCACTATCATGGCACTGTCGTGACAAATCTGGAAATCGAAGAAATTTCACAATGACACGAAACATAGAAGTGTCGCAGAAAGAACGTTTGCGAAGGAAGAACGACTCGAAAAAAGTTAGTTAAGTATTTTTCAGGAGTAGTGGAAAACTGGTTTCGAACGAAATTCGACGTTATTTTGTTAATTAAAGACACTTGCGTTTGATTTGCAATGATAAAATTCATGATACGAGGCAGATATTTATAGAACGTTACATGAATCAGGGAGAGAAAAACTTGTTTACCCGATCAAATTATAAAGATCGACGAATAAAATTTTCATAATCGATGAAGAATTGTCTCTGTAATATTTTTACAGCGGCGATTCGAAAATCACGTTTCTTGAGTTGGATCGTTCGCAAGGGAGCGTTATAATAAAATGAAACAGAAATTACAATATGTTTATCTACAAATATGGATATATATCATTTGCAGAGACTATGAAAGTGTTTGATCTGTCGATACTCATTATATCACATTGATGACTGATATTAATGCGTATTTCGTTACTAGAACGTTATTGATCGGGGATGTATTTGTATGTTTTCAGAGAGTGATACAGTTAAAATCACACGTAGGTATTCAGTTGCAAAAATTGATATTAAATATGTCAATAATATTTAATACTTTTAAGATGGATTAAAAAAAAATATATATATATTAAATTATATATTTTTATTAAATTACATATATTAAATATACATATTTTCAGTAAATGTCTTGTAACTTCTACGTACATTTTTAGATAAATCTCTTTGAAGCTACTTACTTTGTAAAAAACTTTTCTCGAGAAGTACACTGTTGCATTTATTTGCAAAAAAAAAAATATTCTACAGAGTTCTTGGATTCGTTCTAGAAATAAATATTGCTACACTCGTTCTGAAGTATAATTTCCCGACGATAAAATTTAGAATTATAATAATGTGATAACTGCTCGAGTGCTCTACGTTCATGAACCATAAGCAGACGAGAAACAAACGAGTGATCCGCGGATACAAACGAGCATTCTCAACGAATAAAAGAACAGATGCTTGGTTCTCGAATTTGACTTTCTTAAAAGAGGGGCCGAAGAACGAAGAGTCATTAATGAAGAGAAGGTCACAGCCAGAGAATAGAGCAACCGGAATTACATCTGAAAAGAGTGATTTTATATATATATATATTCTAACAAGAGGTTAGAGTATTAGCCCTTCCCCGAAAAATATAGGTCGTTCGATATTAATTTTGTCGAATTAATATCGAACCGCGGTCGGCCTTTTTTTCTTCCCCTCCTCTTTTTTTTTCTCACGCGCCATCCCTTTTGTACGGGAGATATTCAGCTTTGACCTGGATTTTATATTCATCTGTTTGCAAAGCGATCGCATTCGCGTTCCTCGACATTAATTTTACGCTTCGAAGACGCTCCAACGATCCTTGTGTGTATGTGTGTGTGTGTGAGCGCGTGCGTTTGGCCGTGTGTGCACACACGAGCCCATAGAAAACGAATTCTATGGACTTGGGGGAAGCAGCCTGCGCGCGGATCCTTTGCCCCCGAAATATATTTGAAAATGTGATTTATCAAATACCATAATATCCGTGATAAAGTGGTAGAAAGAAACTCTTGCACCGGTGGTTGCGCGGCCGCAAGAAACTTTCGTGAAATTACGGACTCGCATGCTCGAGACGTTTGCACTCCAGCGTATTTACAGTGCGAGTATCTGGACATTTTGATCGATTTGTAATATACAGCAGAAGTGAATTTGAACGGGGGTGCGGAGACTGGTGACAAATTGTTCTTACTTTTCGTGAAATTGATAGATTACAAATTCAAATTTGCAGCTGCTAAAAAGCAGAGCAGTAACAAATATTTATTACTTATTATTATTTATTGTGCGTGCATACGTCAGTCATTCAAATATCTTTGATTATATATAGGGCGGTCGAAAAGTAACTGCGTTTCTTGTGTGCAAATGAGAGACGAATTTTCTATAAGAAATTTATCTATTAATATATTAACTGTGTCAATACAAGAAACTTATTTATTAATATATTAACTGTGTCAATACAAGAAACTTATTTATTAATATATTAACTGTGTCAATACAAGAAACTTATTTATTAATATATTAACTGTGTCAATACAAGAAACTTATTTATTAATATATTAACTGTGTCAATACAAGAAACTTATTTATTAATATATTAATTGTGTTAATATGAGAAACTTATTTATTAATATATTAACTGTGTCAATACAAGAAACTTATTTATTAATATATTAACTGTGTCAATACAAGAAACTTATTTATTAATATATTAACTGTGTCAATACAAGAAACTTATTTATTAATATATTAACTGTGTCAATACAAGAAACTTATTTATTAATATATTAATTGTGTCAATACAAGAAACTTATTTATTAATATATTAATTGTGTTAATATGAGAAACTTATTTATTAATATATTAACTATGTTAATATGAAAAACTTATTTATTAATATATTAACTGTGTTAATATAAGAAACTTATTTATTAATATATTAACTGTGTTAATACAAGAAACTTGTTTATCAATATATTAACTGTGTTAATACAAGAAACTTATTTATTAATATATTAACTATGTCAATATGAGAAACTTATTTATTAATATATTAACTATGTATCTTTCCCCTTTTTTTAGACAATTTCATGATTTCACGTTCGACACAGTTCTCATCCGACGAAAAAAAGGTTTCAAGAACGACTTGATATCTTCATCAATACTGAAATTTAGCAAACATTACCATAGTTCGAAGGTTTCTTTGTCAGATAATTTTTTATCAGTACAGCGTTTTTTCCCCTTTATGGGGATAGTACAGCAAAATACGACGAAAATGTTCCATTTTGAAATCGACGCTAATCAAACGAAATTGTTGTGGAAATTGTGGTTTTTCTTTCTCTGAAACAAGTTTGAACAGTCAGGTATCAAATTGCACAATGAATTTGCGTATGTTAAATGAAGTTATTTTATATGTTCATTCGTTAGAAGAAAAAACACAATTACTTTTTGACCAATTCAATTCTTTCCAACGTTAATATTGGAAATCGTTCTACCAATTTAGAAGAACAATTTCCAATTCAATTTATAATTCAGAAATAAAAGGATTTGAATATAGAGAAATTATAATATCAATAATTTCATTTCATTTATTTAAAATAATTAACATTTCATTGATTAAAATAAATAATAATATAAATTATTTAAATATCTTTAATTGTATTAACATTATTCTACCAATTTAAAAGAATATTTCTAGCTTAATTTATAATTCAGAAACATGTGGATCTGTATATAGAGAAATTGGTAGATTATAAATTTAAATCATACTTATTAAAGAGTGCAATAATGCAATAATACAATTTATTATTTATTATTATACGTACCGCTACTACGGACACATATCGATCGTTTAAATATCTTTGGTTGTATCAATATTGTTCTACTAACTTGGGAGAATCTTTCAAATTCAGTTTATAATTCAGAAGTAAAAGGATTCCGAATATAGAGAGGCTAACACGAGGTTTGACAATAACGCATATTGATTTCGAAACAATTTCGTCGCGTTGTAGTATACAGGGTGAGTTTCGTAACGTGACGACATCGAATAACTCATAAAATATTTGTTGTACGAAAAAATGTTTCAGATGGAAGTTGCACGGCTTCCAGGTGGACATGTGGTGTTGCAATCAGTTTTATGTTATTTTGCTTTTTTTTTTTATGAAAGTGAACTTCAATTTTTTAAGTGGAATAGTTGATATTTCTTCCCGAATTCGGATGAAGCGTGGAATTTTACACAAAGAATTGCACCAAATAGGATCTAAAATAGTTATTGAAATTAAGATTTTTGAGATTCTTTTCTAAAAAGATATTTTTGCTAATATTTCAGTAACTATGTATTTTGGGCCCTATTTGATATAATACTTTCTTTTATGTGGAATTCAACGCTTTATCCGAATTCGGGAAGAAATATTAACTGTTTCATTTAAAAAATTGAAGGCGGCCTTCATACCTTGATAAAAAAGCAACTGAAAAATAAAACTGATTACAATGCCATATGTCGCCGTGGAAGCCACGCAACTTCTATCTGAACATTTTTTCGTGCAACAAATATTTTATGAGTTATTTGATGTCGTCATGTTACGAGACTCACCCTGTATATTGAGATTTATTTCGTCAGGAAGCTACAAGAGAAGAATACAATAAGTCGCGTTCTTTTTAATTTTTATGTAATTTTGTTTGAATTTAATGTAAACTCTATTTCGATATGTTAAAGTTATTTAATATTTTAGTATTACGTAAATGTTAAAATTTAATACGTCGTTGTACGAGGTGTCGAAATTGTTTTTCTTTTTTTCCCAATTGTTTTGTAGACTGAATCGTCGTGGATGTTACAATGTTGCTTGTTGTAACAATTGTATCTTCGGTATCTTCGGTATAACTCAGAAAATTTCGCAAAAGTTTTTGTTACAAATGGAAAATACATCCTGTATTTATTTATTGTCAGTGAATGAGACTCACCCTGTACGTGGTGAACAAAACTCGCGTAACACGGTTTATCGGTAATTTTTACAATGAAACCGCAAGACCGTGAAACTTGGAAACCGCGTGATACAAATGGCCGAATGCTGTTGTAAATATGTGACAAGGCAACTGTTCACCCCCCTCCCCCTCCCCCTCCCCTGGGATTTGATCCCCTCTGGATCTCGTTAGAGGAGACACGTGACTACGATAGGCGACTACGCAATCCCCGAAGCCTCTCCAATGGGATAAAAATAATCGCATGGTTTTCTGCACCGTACAATGTTGCGTTTGGCCGGGAGCCACGGGTACCTGCGCTTATTAAGGGAGACCTTTATATCTACTGCTGGGTTGCACGTGACGATAGCGCCGAGCCAAGTACACACACGCGATCCAGAGAAGCCGAAACGCTAGTCCGTGACCCGTCTCAGATTATCCTCGGCGTGCATCGATTCGCTTTTCGAATTATCTGCCCGATGCGATTCGATGGAAATATCTCTGCGCCGTATATCTCCGCTCCTCCCAGCGAAACATTTACCCAGGCTTTCCGAGCTGTGCAGCTGTGCGTTGAAGCTTTATTATTAAGGGTGTTTTTTTTTTTTTTTTTTTTTATAACGCGTTTCACGATCATTGACACGTTCTCGTTCGATTGAGCAAGAGCATTTGCTGCGGTTGAATCGAATTTGATTGAATCAGCAAAGCGGAGGAGTTATCGATAATTAAGAAAAAAATTATGTGGTACGTTTGTTTTTAAAGTGCATAGTACAGTCTCGGATTTCGCAGTCCTCAGTTCGTTTTTTTTCCAAGACGATTTTGCGTCACGTGACGGATGAGAATGCTTTTTTTTCTTGGAAATTGTCGAATATATCAAAAGATTTCTTCCAAAATTTCAACTAAATTTTCACCGAATTCACCGTGGTCTTGAAAATTGAAATTTTCTTTTCACAATGATTTCTTGAAACTTGTACAATTTTTTTTTCTCGAAAAGTGTCAAAATTCAAACGCGCGTAAAAATATTAAAAAATTTTTTCCATAACGAAATTCACCATTTGATTGAAATCTTCTTTTTACAATGATTCCTTAAAACTCGTACGATTTTTTCCTCTTCGTTTTATTTGAATTAGGCAACGAAATAAGTTAGGTTTCGTTGAATTTTGTTTAACCTTTAATGTTCAGAGTTTAATAAAACTTAGCGAAGGAAATCAGCAAATTGTGAAGGATTCCTCCAGTCTTTCACGAATTCACCTGTTTAGAGGTGTTTAAATTTTCGAAAAAAATGCATCTGCAATTTTCCATCTGCAACGTAATGTAAAATTATGCCATCGTTGAAGGAAACGAACTAAGAATTGTCAAAGTTTCCACAGGTTTCACGCTTTAAAATGAGATCAGATGGATTATTATACAGTCGTTTTTTTTTATTTTATTTTTACAAAGTTACAACAATTCAAACCATCGATCATTTTTCACTGTTATCGGTTTAGTCACGGTTCTTTACTATATCTTAGTAATATATTGATACCTAGAATCCCTAAAATTTTATGCAAATGAAATTCATGGAAAGAAAACAAACAAACAAACAAAAGTGCTTCTCATGGAAAATAAAAATACGCGCAAATACTTTTCGTAGCCACTGTCATTTGTCACACATCGTGTTTCTCTGTAATATTTCAACAAAAACTGTGGGAACGAACATGCACGAAATAAACGTACGAAAACGGATCTTTAGATCGACTCTGTCTGATATAAACAAGCAGAGTCTCGAGAAACTTTCCGAGACTGGAATTGCACAATTCGCGCGGCTCTTCGATCAGCGGCTGTCTATATCCAGCGGGTTGAACCATAATGCGCGGAGTTACGAAATCAAGAGCTATAGCTGGCAGTAGCTCGAGTTAGTAACTCGACGGACGTTGATTCGGTTGAGAAAGATACATCTGTCTTGTCGAGCTCGACGTGAATGGAGACTGATTCGAGCTTCGCGGACTGTACGAGGAGGGGGTGGGAGTGAGCAACGCCTGTATGACGTACGTTCATCAACGTCTTTCTCGATTTCTGTTTTTCCAATCGACGTGGATCGAGATTTGTATTGGAGCGGGCGCTGTCTCGACGAACACTATGACGGATATTAAAATTAAAAATTAAAGGAAAAGAGTCAACTTTCTTAGCTGTAAATGACGAGTGAAATACTCGTCAAAGTAAGTAGAATTACTTAAATAAAATTCTTTTGTGTGAGACATATGAGACAAGAATGAGATATATTTGCGAATTTTGAATATTTTCGAATGTGTTGAGTATTAGATTTGACTAGTTCTTTTCGCATCATTCCTAAATATTTAGATCTAGAGATGTATAAGATCTGTATAAAAATAAAATAAATAAAGTAAATAAATGAAATAAATTTAATAATAAATAAAAATGAATTTAAATTAAATAAAGTAATTAAAGTAAATAAATAAAATTCTCTATAAGATCTATATAAAAATAATATAAAAATATCTATAAAATATCTATATAAAAATAATAAAGAGTAATATAATAATATAAAAAAGGAAATAGAAATATATATAATATCTATTATATTATCTATTATTATATTATAGAAATAATATAGTAATAGAAAAAAGGAAAACAAAGAATCAGAGAATCTAAACAAGCCAAGTGCAATTATGCGTCGTATCTTGCTTTAAAAAATATTTTGAAAGGACAAATTCAGTTTCTAATTTCATTTTATTCTTTTTTCCCAAATATTTGAGTTTTTCGTTTAGCAAGAAAATTAAATGAACGTTCAAGTCTTGTAAATGACATTAGTCAAGTTAAACAATAAAATTATTGATTTTTCAAAAAAAAAGAAAAAAAAAGAGAGAAGGAAACTAGTGTTATAATTTCTTACAATTTAATTCAGTTTCACAACAGCTGCGCGTATAACTCTCTATTCGACGAGTATAATCGTCATCGTTTCTAGCGACACGCGCTTTTAAAAAAAATAGCACGACGCACAGCCAAACAGCTGCTTTTTGCAATGTTTGCAACATCGTCAGATCTCTACAACTCTCTTTCACGATGTTTCTCCACTGTTTCTCGCCTGTTTTACGAATAGAAAGATGATAGGACGAAGAGTGTAGAAATAAAACTGTCGAACACTGTGACGCGAACGTGTTATCGAGTGACAGACGCTTGTTTATTTTAAGGGAAAAAATCGTCGTGGAACGTCAGCGGCGTTGAAACGAAATGTGGAACGTAAGTCGTCGATTCGTTCCACTTCTAAAGGATTCTAGCTCTGTTCTATTTTCTTCTGCGTGTATACGCGCGCGCGTGAAAGGTGTGTGTGTGTGTGTGTGTGTGTGTGTGTGTGTGTGTGTGTGTGTGCACCTGTCTTTTTTTCCTTTTTCTTTTTTTTTTAAATTAAATTACACGGATGTACGAAGCTGAAAAACGTTGATCGATCCTCGCGCGATCCGATTTGCTCCTTCTTTGTTAAAATTCGATGGTAATCCGATTTCAATCGGTCATGCTGGTATCGTTGGAAGAGTAGTCGCGTCCAGACGCGTTGCTAACGTTTTCCATCCGCTTCTATCAGATCGGCCGATTTTCGTCGAAATACGAGTTGAATTCCCTCTCGACCTGCCTCTCTTCTACGTATGTACGCACGCACGTGTATACTTGGCGTACGATGTTACATTTCGACGTGTCAACGACGATTTGGCTTCAATATTTTATTCGACCGCGATAGTTCGACGGTGGTTTTTGCAATGATATTTTCATCTTTCTGTTTCAGGTAAGCTGAAGAAACATATACTGGCGCATGCCTGTGCTACATTTTGACCACTGTGAGTAACACTTCGATTACCCATAGACGGTGGATGAAAATTTGAAACGTCGTTGTTCCACCGCGCGTACCTCGGGGTGTGAATTCAAATTTCAGGGGGCGCTGGAACAACTGTTTCACGATGCGACTCGTAAATTAGAATGGAATAGACGTTGAGTGGCGAAAAGCGTTTTGCCTTTCTGTTTTCGTACGAGCACGCCGCGTAACGTGAATGTTGATTACATTAAAAGTGCGAGAATCTTGGTAAAAAAGAAAAAAGAAAAAACGTATTCAAGGAAATACGTAACATCGTTCGCGTTATTAAACTCCGCCTTTAATTACCATTTTTTTTTTTCGGTCGGTAATTAAAGCCGAAGTTTACTCTCCTTTAATGGTGGCTCGACGCTTCCTCTGTTCGAAAGATTAATCACTTGGCCAACACCGTTAAATCCACTGCTTGACCACAAATCAAATTTTAATAGCTTCTGTTTAACGCTGTTGGAATATACGTGTTTCATGGCAGGATTGGGCGAATTTTTAGTTAATTCAATGAACAGAACGATGAAAGTTTGAAGCAACGGATCGTTTCAATGTCAGTTTGTCATTTTTGTATGAAAAATAGCTTGGCAGAAGTAACATTATTTTCGATCCAAATGAATCGTGTAATTGCAAATGATGTTTCGTTTGAACGAATTTCGGAAGATTACATGTATAAAATTCCAAAAAAAAAAAAATGAAAGATTATTTTATTTAATAATCAAATAATTTAGAGAAAAGCCACTATAGTCACTATATTATTTAAATAATCATTTTTCAAACAATGCTCCAAGTCTGTTCAGCACTTTCTCGAGCAGAATGCGGCTTCTGTTTGCGATTTCCGAAGGAAATCTTTCATTTAAACTAGCAAGGTCTGCGTTTCGCGATACTCTTCGATCTTCAATCAAAACTTTTAATGGCTTTTTCTAAAAAACGAAATCCCACGCCCTTTGCTCTTACGTCAATACTCATCAATCACTTGTTAACTTTCTTAAAGCAAAAGATTAATTACATACTTCATTATGAGTCATCCATCACGTTCGCTAGAACAAAAACTAATAACTTCTTCCGGAATTATTGAAATCTATCCTTTACAATATTATTATAAGTTTAGAGGCTATTTTTGTCTGTTGTACGAATTCTGCACTCTCACGCGTATCAAATCTGTTAACAATTTAGGCTCGAGGAATATTTTATCGTATTGTTATAAATACTTTAATCTCTCTGAATCTTATAAAATTACAGAAGAAATTTCTTTTCGCAGTGGTGAATGTAAATTCAACTAATTATGCAGATTGCCATTTCAATCGTTATGAATCTCGTTTGATTTGTTCGAGGAACCATATTCTACTCACCAAAAAAATTTTAATTTAGCAATTCTCGATGATGTAGATTTTTATAAACTTAGAGCCTTATAAAATATAAATCTGTAGAACCCGAGAAATTTTTATAAAATGGAACCTACCAAAAAAAAAAAAGAAAAAGGAAATACTCAGCAAATTCTTGGATTTGAATAAAAAAAAAAAAAAAAAGAGTAAATTTCTAATTTAATAATGGTTTCTCCTAATTTTGACTGTTTCTCCTGTTTGTCATAATTTTTGAATACGACTTCTTTTCTTTTTCTAAAGTAACAAGAACTATGTAACGAGACTTCGATCTTCCCCGATTGATCTTTTGTTTTAGTGACAAAGTGAATCTCTCACTTAAAGACTAGTAAGAAAATTCTGAAAACTAAAAATTTACCGCAGAATGTAAATTCGACGGACCTCTGACTGATTAAAAAAACGAATTAATTGAAAAAAGAAAATTGCAGACGAAGCGTCGTGTTCACCTTGGTTTCTTAATCCCTTGCGCTGGTTCGCGGACCATAACGAGTGACCGAACCGTATACAACGATTCGTCGCTTTCTTTTTCTTTCGAACTCGTCGGTATGATATCACTGGACAGAAATTATTAAGAAGTGTGGTGAATTATGACAAGTGGACTTTACAGAAAGTAAGTTTATTTAACTAGTTATCTATATATCTTACAGTATAATTAATAATTATTAGATGTTTCGCTATTGATGGTTTCGACAATACTAATGAGAAGAGTGTGCTACACGCACTGTGTCTTTACCCAGTAACGTCGTTCGTATTTATAGCATCCGGTGTTATTTACTATCCATCAAGAAGCAATGAGCTTATCATTTATTTTGCCTTTACATTTAAATATACTTAAAACTGAGAAAACTGTTGCGTAAGAGGATAACTTTTAGAAAATCTCTGCAATGAGTTTTGGTAATCTAGTAGTTATTTAAAATTTGGTAATCTAGTAGTTATTTAAAATTTAGTGTACAATATTTCGTGAATTAGAGTTAGATCTGTCGGAATTGGCTAGACATGTTTCGATTAACCTTTTGCGCTTGCACCTGTTTCGCGGACCATAACGAGTGACCGTATACAACAATCCCTCCTCTCATTTTTTCTTTTTTTTTTTTTTTTTTTTTTTTTGAACTCATCGGTATGATGTCACTGGATAGAAATTATCAAGAACTGACAAACTCATCGTTTGTCTCGTCTGGGTTACGTTTAAATGTACTGAAGACTGAGAAAATGTTACGAAAAATTCTCGACGTGCGTGGGACGTCATTCCAGCGCAAGTTAACGGCTCAATGGGCAAACTGAAACTTAAATCCCACGGTTGGTCGTGGAGGGGAAGTCTGATGGTAATGCTCCTGCCGATCGTGTATTACGATCTAAAACTCGGTTGGTGAATTCTCGTATTCAGGAACAGAGAATCACGGCTCTCTCTCTCTCTCTCTTTCTCTCTCTTGGTTGGCTGACAACGTTTCTCTCGACCGATGAAAGATTCAGGACGCGTGTAATCCCGGTCTACGTGATCCTGTCGCAGGATGCAAATAATCCTTCTCCTACCGCGCTCTACGTCGTATCACGTTTGCACCGGTTGGCACGTCGAATCGACGCGTTCGAATTCCACCGTTTCTTCGTCCATACGTCGAACGCTAAAACGATCGCTTTCGGCTCGTCTTCGTTGGAAATGCCTTCTCTTACCCTTGTCTCTGACGCTCGTGGAAGGCTGCCCCAGGCGGGCCAGTGGTCGCGACGCGTCAATTAGAGTACTTCGCGACACGCGAGCTTGCTCTTTGAAGTTCTTTTTTTCCCCCCTCTGCTTTTGTCTGCTGAAAGTTCGTCTCGAAGAGACAAAGAGAGAGAGAGAGAAAGAGAGAAACCGTTTCTGGAGAATAGCGGGCGATGGACGTTGTACTTGGACGAGATTAACCTCTTGCGCTAGTAACTGGTTGACGGACCATAACGAGTGACCGAATCGTATGCAATAACTCGTCTTCTATTTTGAATTCATCGGTATAACAATCGTGTCATTAATTGGATAGAAATTACTGAGAAGTGATAAATTTAGTATTTATTTTGCCTGAGTTATATTTCAATGTACTTGAAACTCAGGAAATATCGCAATTTTGGGCCAAATATTCTCGACGTCATTCCAGCAGAAGAAGTTTGACGGGCTGAAAAATTACGAATACTTCGGAGGTCTAGTAAAAGAAAAGTATATATTTGATTGACACGAGCTTTTGTGGTTTATTTTAACACATCGTGAACTATAAAAAGCAACATTGGAAAGGAGAAAAAGAAGGCTCTTATTTAACTTTTCAACGCCATTCTTTTACATAACTTTTTTTATATTGCCTATCAGTGTGCGTGATTCCAGCCAAACAGGGTGGCAAAAAAGCAAAAAAACGTTCAAAAGTAAACAATATTCTCTAAGAATTAACGATCCATTTTCATTTTGGTGAAAATTATGAAAATAGCAGCTATTTGTTTTTGACGTATCGAATTTATGCCGAAAATTTCTACGTTTTTTGTTTATATTTTTCGAAATTGTTAAAAATTAAAAAGTGTTCGATCGTCAATCCCTAGTAAATGTTACACTAAAGACACGTACCAAGTTTCACAGTAATCGGTTGGATCGATATCTTGCACACCGTTTCTAAAAACCTAGTTTCGAGAAAAACGCGTTTAATGTTTCAGAACGTCATTTTTCATATGTATCCATTACTTACTTTTTTTACTTATATATCGCTGCTCACGGTTCTTACAATTCAAAACTAAATTGAATCCACGTCCCCTAATATTCGATTCACCAAAAGTAATATTTAAATTACACTTTATAATACTGCTTAAAGTTGTAAACAGTGATACAAATTCAATTATTCTGTATCCGCGGATTTATTGTCATACCCCTATAATAAATCGTTTCAAAGGCTACGACCTTTTGTATCCTATTTCTAAGACTCCAAACTGCTATTTAAAACAAAGAAACAAAAGAAATCTATTTTTTGAAAATTTCAAACTGTCCTGACCCCTTGACGGTCAGCTTTTCTTTCGTCGCTGGTTTGTAAAAAGTGTTGATAAGACATTAATGTTGTCTGGGAATTTAGGAATTTAGGAAATCTTTGTATTCAATGAGACGGAAGGAAAAGAGTACATATATTAGTTTTTATCGTGGAATAATATGCATTCTATGTTCTTTATGAAAGTCCATCCCATAAGTTCGTTTCACTTTTAATAGTACTTGCTTGTGGTGAAATTTGAAATGTACTTGTGCTAGTATTTAATAAAATTGAAAGTGGAGAATATTTGAATGTTTGATCGATCGTTGAATATTTTGTTTATTCAGTGACAAAATAGCGTTCTCATGTAACTTGGTTTTCTTTCTGTATCAAGTAGAAAATAATACAAACTGATGATCATACGTACAGTAGTAAAAGTTCAAGATTAAAACGACCTTCTATATCATACGAAGTGCCTTTTATAGATGTCCTTATTCTAATGTTGCACAAATGGCAAGATCTACTTTGCAGATACGCTTATTCTACGTGACTAACTCGTCGACATAGTCAGTCGGTGTACAAGTTTAATTTTAACTTAGAACCACTAATTTAATGTGTAAATTTAATGTGCATACGCTTTGATATGTGCGTTGAAATGATTATAATTAAACGCTGGAAATAAAACTGAAAATAAACGGGTGTGCACTTCGTACATAGTTTTACTGAGCACGTTATGTGTTCTTTAAATATTCGTCATAATTTTGAAAATGTTTTATTCTACAAAGAATAATATATTAAATTAAAAATAAGTAGTACATGTATATATTTATTTTTTATTTATTCTCGAAATAGTAGGGAAGGGAAGGGATGATTTCTCATGAAAAAACAAGTCGGAGATATGGAATGAAATTTTTTCATTTAAGGCTCTATTTTCGTGAAAGTCGAGTTTAAAAACTTACGTGCAAGGCAATTTTTAACGAAATACATTCAGTCTATTTAAAAAAAAAAAAAAAAAAAGAAAAAGAAAAAAAATGGAACTTTAAATGAAAAAATTTTATTCTGCATTTTCTATTTGTACATGTGTTATCAAATATCTGATGAATTTTTGAACTCGATTTTCCTTTAAATGAAAAAATTTTATTTCACCTTTTGGACTTGTTTCTTCACGAAGAAAATATCTGTCTGTCTGGTTGCACATATTAAAGTAATAAAATAACTAAATAAAAATCTTGGAGAACGTTGCGAAATTTCCAACCTTTTTTTTTTTTTTTTTTTTCATCAATGCCGCTTGTGTCCGTGTTGCTACTACAAAGAAGACAATAGCAGGAATTGACAGATCGTTTCATAAGCGAAGTTGCCGTATACGTGTACACTTTCTAAGGAACCTGAAAGCTATTGTTACGATGGATGTAATTACGATTGTAATTTACGTACTGTGGGATCAGACTGGCCGCTCATTACACCTGGTTTCTAATTTTTCCATTTGGCTTTGTACCTTTCATGGTCGTTTCCTTTTTCCTCTTTTCCCTTTTAGATCACATTTAGAATTTTCTTCTCCTTGTGTAATCCTACACGCTACTGTGTCATTATGTAGGACAATGAGAAAAGGTACAACAGTTCTTCGTAGTTGGTAACTGTGTGAATTCGTGCGTTTTATACAATTTCTCCGTAGAATGGCCGATGTTAAATTTTAGAAAGAGAAAAGAATGAAAAGACGCGAGCCGAAATCGAAGCGCAAATCCAAACGATACTTCCACTACGGGGGATTAAATTTAATTGAAAATTTTTGAAAAACCGTGTATATGTTAGATTGAACCAAATCACGTGCAAAGAGAATTAAACCTTTTTCTCGTAAATATCGAAGTCCTGTGAATAAAAATCCGCGGTAAAGTCTCTGGTGTGTGTGTGTGTTAATCTTTTATTGCAAAACTTTTTGAAAGATTTAAAAAGAGAATTACGTAGTCTTTGAGCAATCAAATCAAAACTATAACTGAATTATATATTTGCTTTATCACTAACTATTTGGAAATTAAAAACGAGAATCACGCATTTCTCGAGTAATTAAATCATAACTGTATACACTTGTTTTCAAAATGTACAAGTATACTGTATCTCTGTTAGGATATGTCTCGCGAAATTATACATTTGCTCTGTTATAATACTGATCAAAAAATTGAAAAAGAGAATCACGTATATCATCGAACAATTGTATCAAAGCTGCGTGTAAATTTCAAAATTAATACATGTTGTATTTATACTGGGATATGTTTTACAAAACTACGTATTTATTATACTATTATATAATAATACTATTATATATATTATAACAGTGTTATAAATCTGAAATTTTGTTCTATTAAATTATTCAATAATATTTAATTCTACAAAAAAGTTTAAAAATTTCTTCGAAAATCAAATCAAAGCTGCGTATACTAATTCTCAAAATGTTAGGATATCTTGCCCAAGGATATGTCTTACAAAACTGCATATCTGTTTCACCATAAAACTATTCAGTACAGTTCAAAGGAGAATTAAATCGAAGCAGGTAGATGTGTTGCGATATGTTTTACAAAACTACGTACGTGTTTGTTTCACCGTCTCTTCGAACAGATTTAAGAAGTGAATCATGCATTCTTCGAACAATTAAATCGAAGCTGAGTGCCAATTTTCAGAATGTCAGGACATGTTCCGCCATCCGTATTGCCGAGACAATTGCACGTGCTACGACTACAGAGTACACGTATTATCGAACAATTTTGAAAAACGAACCAGCAAGAGTCAAACATTGTTCCATCCATTTCGCGGCCGTTTATCGGTTTATCGATATTTCTCTGGTTTACAGTCTCTCACTTGAAATGTCTCCCCCCCACGAGTTTCTACTTTCATTTAGGAACGGTTGTATTCCACTTTAAATGACGCTTCAGTCGCATTCTTCCAGTTTCGTTGCATATGTACAGGGTGGAAAGGAAAGTTTGTCCGTCGCTATCGTGAATGAATTCTACACCTTCGACTTGACGGAAATGTAAAGAATTTGCCCTAAACTTGATCTCGACCTTGAGTTTCATGGTTTCAGAAAATTTCTTTCTCTTGCATTCTACTCGTCACGAAGGTAAAACTTTTCCAACTATAGGTCGCAGCCTCTTGCAAAATGGCAAAAACATTTTTTAATCATTTAACACTGCGGACGTGTGCGTCCTAACAACGACTTTATGGTTCTGGACACGTGGACGTTTATATTTCGAGTGATGTTATACAGCTAGTTTTATCATTCGATTATTTAGACTCTGATACTACAAATATGATAAATCGAATGTTGGTGAAATTTAATACGAAAATTACGTAGACCATAATTAACGTGAACCATAAAGTCGCTGTTAGTCCGCAATGTTAAACGATTAAGAAACTTTCTTGCCGTTTTTCGAGAGAACCGTCAGGTTCCTTGGGAAAGTATTACCTTCGTGATGAGTAGAATACAGTGTAAAAAAAGAAATTTTTTTAATCTTGAAAATCAAGATCTTTACATGTATTTCCATCAAATCGAACGTGTAGGTCATTCATCTATGACAGCCATGGACAAACTTTTCTTTCCACCCTGTACGTACACTTGGCGGATCATCGAAGATGATTCTGTCCCGAGAAGAATTCGGCTACGGTTTCCATTTTCGCGTCCCAAATCGCTCCACTCGTAAATAATGGACGAGATTTTCAGCAATTTCGCACGGGGGATCGTTCGATCCACGGGGGGAAACACTTTTCCATTAGCGCGTCGCGATTCTTCTCGCGGTCCATTCTCCCGGAAGAGCCGGAAAGAAACGGAACTTGGCACCGAAAGTTGTTCATTAAGTTGGCCATTGTTTCTGATTCGTTCTTTTTTTCTCGCGTGTTATCTCCTCTGTCTTCTGTTTCGAAGCTTGACGCTAAATGATTAACAGACATTGGGAAACATTGTGAGGGATTCTGTTTGACATAATTTCACGACCTTTCACCTCTCACTGGGGACTACGCAAATAGTTGAAACGATCATAATTTGTGAAATTATTTATCCTTTTATTTAGAAAAAGTTAGTCGGCTATATTGTTTGAATATGAATTGAATTCATTAAATAAGATTCGTAATATCTTCTAAAAAATCCTTAATTTTGTTATTAATAATATTCTAAACACATCAATATTATTTTAACTTTATTTGAATGATTCAACATTCAATTATGAAAATTTTGTTCTTAAACTAATATAATAAGGTATCTAATCCTAGCTTATTGTTTAATTTTAATATATTTTAACATAAAAATTCATACTATTAACATTGATTTAAATTTCACCTAAAATTAATAAATTCAATATAACAATTATTTTTACTATGATAAAATTTATAAATTATTAACTTATAATATAAGTTTAACCGCCATTGCTGGCACTTTAATTTATCATTATTAATCTTAATTCCCCTCTTTAATTTTCATTAAATTACATAGAATTTTTTATTAATTTTATTATATATATATTTACTATAAATATATTATATATAAAAACGTTAATTTAATTAATAATTTAACCATAATTGCTGTATGAACAATTGAAGAAGTAGCTACAATTAATTTCATATCCAATCGACACGTACGTGTAATTCTTAAAAATTCTGAAAACTCTATCTGAAATGATTTAAAGTTTAAACGGAGAAAGAAGAAGTTCCAGTTTTCAGAAATGAAGCGATCAATCTCGACAGGCTAGATCAATTTCGTTTCCGCGTAACAGAAACATACGAAGCGTCTCGATATAACACCCGTTACGAATTTTTCATTTACTCGTCCTCGTTGTCTCGTTGCAACACTTTCATCAACTCGGCCAAGCAACAGGAAGCCCGACTGAAAGCAGACTGCAAACTCGTAAATCCCGGCCGTGATGTGAAGGATTAATCGATCTTCAATTCAGTGAGAGAGATAGAACAAGCAACAGAGAAGTCTTCCCTTTCGCAGGTGCCAGCCATGATCTTGTTTTTTGTCTCGCGACTCGGGGCGAAAGGTCGCGATAAACCAGGAACCTGACACACGAAATTGTATCAGCCTGCCGTTTACGAAGGAGGGAAGAAGACGCAGGAGACTCGAGCAGCTTCATCAGACGAGGAACACTGGTGACACACGTCTGAAACGAGCCGTGAATCAGAAATCGCGTTCCATTACGCGTATTCATTCGACAGCGTTTCGATGAGAGATAGTCGACCTGGAGATGATCAATTTCCGCGATGATACGGACGATCTCTAGTCACCGAGGATTTTTCCTCCTTTTTTTTTTTTTCTCAACAAGAGAGATTGAGTTAATCTCTTGCACTGGAATGACGTGCCACGCACGTCGGGAATTTTTTGTCCGAAAATTGCAACATTTTCTCAGTTTTAAATATATTTAATACATTGCGTCCAACCTGCTCCCAGGGCCTGCATATTTTTGGAGCAACAGGGAAACTTTGTACAATGCATATGTGCACTTCTTTAATTCACAATTGATAAAATATTCTTAAATATTATTATATATATTTTTTATAGTAATATTTGAGAATCTATTAATTATGTATTTTAGATTTTAACTATTATTTATTTTATATTAACGCATTGAGGGGACGGTATGCTCTGATAAACTATCTGATATAGCCTGTCTTTTCTCGTATTTTCTGAATTATTTAATATATGATTGAAAGGGTTCAAGAGAATGTATAGCATTTAATAGGTGTATTATTTGATTAATAATTAAAATTATTAATTATTTTTCATTTTAGAGCTATTTTATTAAATAAAATGATAATATCTCTAGTAACGTTTCTTGGTGTAATATAATATAATATAATTATATATTGTTATATAATTTTTCAAGAAGCAAGGAAATTGTTTCCTAACATACCACACTAAGAAAGAGGTACTTTCAGGTTGCTAGAGGTATTTTCATTTTATTTAATAAAATAGCTCTAAAATGAAAAATAATTAATAATATATAATTATATATTATATAAAATATTATACAATATGTAATTATATTATATATAATATTATATAATATAAATTATAGATAACGTTGCCTGGGTCGTGTCCCCTACGTCACCCGTTCGCAACAGTTGAAAACTGAAAGATGCGAATTCGCGTCTCTCGTCCACAAGTATAACCCAGGCGAAGCAAACAATAAATTTATTACTTTTAAATAATTTGTGTGCAATGATATCGACGAGTTCAGAAAGAAAGCGACGAATTATTGTACACGGTTTGGTTACTCGTTACGGTCCGCAATCAGCGCAAGCGGTTAAGGGAACGAAGAAATTGTAGAGTGTCTTGATGGAATTAATAAAGAGAAATGTCACGTATACTCGAGGAAATAGAAGAGAAGGAACGTCGTATGGTATTGATCCTGGGAGAATGGTCTTTAAGTTATGGGTGACCGGTGAAACGATTTACGACCACTCGACTATCGAAGATTTTCCCCGCGAGGACGCTCGAGTTCTGTTTTCCTTTTCTAGACAAATTTTGAGACACGAGGACGGATTTATTTAATTATTATGCGCTCTTTTAAGACCACGCGTTATTATATACAATTTCCAAGATCTGCCACAGTTTTGAGGGTGAAAAGTCAAGAAATTTATTCGCTTCAAATTTCAAATCCAGGGAGAGCCAGAGTGAGCAGCATGTACGAGTTTGTAACGAAATATTTTCAAAATAATGATTTTTGAGTTACACGGGATACCTTCACTGACGCATCGAAACTGAAGAGTATTCATTTACAGATATTGATCTTTTATTGATCTGAAAAGCATATTTGCCAGGACAAAGTTACAAAATTTTGTTTTTGAAACGCCTCCAACATTCTCCAACATAGTACACAGATTTCGTATCTTTTCTATTCTACGTACAAATATTCGATTAAATATTATTTATGTTAAGAATACTCATCGGTGTACACTGATTTGTTATCTACGTTAATTTGTTACACTAATATATTCACGTTGATTTCTTTAAAATAAGTCACGATACACGTAATAACCGTCACGCGTCAAAGTATATCAATCGACTGGCCTGAAATCGGGATCGAAGGAAGCAGAATTTTCGCAGATGGGGAACAAAAGGTATCTGATGGAAACGTCTCAAAAATTCAAAGCTTTTAATTGAATCGACGAGCGGAGAAACGGTTCGTTAACAAGAAATTCGTGTAATTTTCCGCGATTCGTGTTGTTTGCTTACGTGCCCTGGCTACGTTATTCCCAGCGGTGGAGGTTTGCAGGCCGTGCACGGATCGACGACAATTTCGATCGGTGAACGGTGAATTACCGTCGTCGAACACGAGGAGAACTCCCTCTCGCATTCGTATTAATTATCTTTGAACCCGGCTCGAATTAGGTACAACAGTGACATAATAAATAAATGCTCACGAGATTCGTTCGTTTGTTTTTTTTCCGGCTGATTTACGAAACACACCGAATTGGGGAATTTAGAAAGAGCGTCGATCTGTTTATCCTGTCTTTAACGCGTATTGAAGAGCGTGTAATCATAATTAAGCGAACTTGAATCATTCCCTTTGACGAGCAACCACTCCCTTTCGGTTTCACTCGCTGCGAAAATTTATCGCCGCGTACACGTTTGTGAAATTCGTTATTAATGACTTACAATTAGTCGTAATAACGAGAGAGGAGAGCGTTGTACATTATTTAGTGAAATTTGTCTACGACGTTTATCATTTATCAAAGAAATTTATTTACGAGGGATTGGAGGTAGGAAATATTTTCTGTAGCTCTCCAGAGGTAAGAAATGTTTTAAATTGAATTAGGTTAGATTTCCTTTGAAAGAATTTTTTTTTTCGATATTTCAATTTTAATTTTTTTTTAATTATTTGTGAATGTACAGTGAGCTCTACTTGAAACTGTTGCAATTTTGATCATGCGACAATAGACCTGGTTCATTTTGAAGCTTGAAGATTCTTAAATACATCATTCATTTTATCTTGGAATATTTTTACATTATTGTAATATTAACAGAGTGACAAAGTGAAGACACTTTTCTCCTCGAAGATGCTATAAATTGTCGTGATATGTAAAAATATTGGCAAAATTTTGTTCATGACTGACTCTACAATGAGTTTGAAGATTGAACTCTCCCTTTTAGAGTGACCTTTCAAAACTTGCTGTATAATCTATTTTTTTTCTTTTATCATCGATCTATTGAATGTCAGGACTTGTTGAATTTCTTCGTCATCTAGGTCTAACATTCAAAGTTCAGTAAAATGACGAAAAAAAATCGTACATCAAATTCGCGGCGGTTATTATAAAGAGGCTTCAGTCTTCAGTCATGAAGAAAATTTTTCAATGTTACTGTGACAATTTATGATGAGGAGAAAAGTGTTTCGATTTTTGCCATCTGTTACATAGTTAAAATATTATAAAATAAAATGAATGATGTATTTTAAAAGTGAAAGTTTCAAGCTGTAGAACGAACCTGGATGTATAATTTCTTTTCATAAAATTGTTACAAAATTTTTGCCAAAAAACAGTTGAACATAATTTCAACAGTTATGAAATATAATTATAACAGCTTCAATATTTAATATTTGAATATTCATGAGGTTCACTGTATGTATAGTATTATTCACAGTATACTGATATTCTTAACTTATTTTACTTACAATTAGCTATTTCCCCCGAAACTATAGCAATTTGTCATTTATGTTTCGTGATCATTTTCTGAAAAGTTGATATATGATTAAAGATATCTTTCTCAAATATCGCTATTTCTATTTATTTCCATGATATTAGCATATTTCTTTGCATTATCAGTATAGTGTTAGCTGAATTGTGTATAAATACAGCATTTCAGAATTGAAATATTCTACAGTACAAAAAACTACAAAATTATGAATATTAAAATTAAATTTTAAAAGAGTAGATGTAAATAAATACGACAAACATTTAATTTCTAAATATATATATCTATTTTTTTTATTTTACAAATATATATATATATATATATATTTAGATCATTTACTTTCGAGATAATTAAATTATTAATTCCAAAGGGTATAAAATAAATTTTACTTATTTATTTATTTCAAAAAAAATTCATTTTCATTACTTTACAAACTATTAATAATACTATTCATTTTTAAATCGGCTATTTTCTTCTTTATTTTATCAACGTCGTATTTTTATTTATTTATTTCTTTTTTTCAGAAGTTTTAGTTTCCTTCACCTTGGATCGATAGGAAAATTATCCCCGCTTTAAAGTTCATCAATTTTAAACTTGACTTACTACCAAGTTGCGAGAAGTTACCTATCACCTACGTTTCAAATATAAAAAGAAAGGTGCAACTTCTCCGAGAAATGGCCCTCGGCAATCCTCGAAGAGGTTTCACGTTTTCGTGTTGTTTAATTCACAAGTCTGTATATCGCGAGGCGAATCTCTCGACCTCGAGGAGAAAACGCCACCGTAATAAACTGTCTTCCTCCGTCGTATCAGCGCGTTCTGGCTCGAAGAGCAACTGATCGATGAACGAAGAAAAGAAGCAGTCAGGACCGATTATTTGCCGGCGAGGTGATCATCTTGGGCCATTGCTAATTCGCTGATCGAGTCCCGTGCTGATTAACTCGCGTCATCAAGCCTGACCGCACTTCTGGCTATCGTTGATCGTCGATCAAGCACGACTAAGTCGGAACCTTCTGTCTTCGTATCGTCACGCTCTTTTACCCCCCGTTCTTTTTCATTTCCTCTTGGAGGAAAGAACGAGAAGGAACGAGGAGAGAGAAGGAAAGTGCAGTAGATAATAAGGGAAGAGAGAAAGGGGAAAAAAATCTAAAGAAATAAAGGAGAAAGAAAGGGTAAGAAAGAAGAAAGAAGAAAGAAACGGAAAGTAGAGATCAAAAGGAGGTATGGAAGAGAATCCAGAGGACAAAGAGGGGAAAAAAGAAATTAGAATGAGATTACAAAGAAATGATAAAATGACATATATTGTATTGCTTCGCTTTTGAGTGATGAATTTGACTTGCAAAAGGGTTAATTTGGATCGTAGAATCTTTGACCGCGGCACACTCTCGCACGCAGTTATACTTACGGCGCCATATTTGTATGTCAGTCGCACGTCGTTATGCTCATTAACAAAAATATAAATTTCGTTCACACGGACGCGCACTATGTTCATTTAAGTACATATAAACGTAATTAAACACAGAGAAGTGATGTTACAGTAGAAAACAATTTAGAGAACGTTGATGGACTTGTGGTAACAAATATACAGGGTGTTCTTGGATTTATTGTAGCGCCATTTTTTCGTGAATGGTAGATGCCATGGAAAAAAGAGGACAAAGTTGCACTGTTGCTTTTTTTTTTTTTTTTTTAATACGCAATGCAACGGTGTATAGAAATTTTTTCTAGTTTATTGTTTTTACAGAAACTTTTTCTAGTCTATTTTCTATTCTACTGTTTTTCGAGAAGGTGACTTCCAATTTTTTAAATGGAACGCTATATTTTTCTTTCGTGTTGTATGAAAACGGCTGTAAAGATCGGAATTCAACATTCAATGACCCTTCATACTTGCACAAGATTAGGAACAAAAGAAGTAGTTTGGATATTACCGGTTTATTTTGTATTGAGGTGTTTATAGTTCATCAATATTTATCAATACATCCATAACACAATTTACGAGAAAAAAACGCCGGACAATAGATAGATGCGCGAACGATAAATCTGTATAGAGTAAATTAATGAAAGGAATAATCAACTCTTTGATCAACCGCACTGATCGTGGAAATTTCATTTTTGTAATAATCGTGGAGAGACGCATCGAGCAAAACTACCCTGTATGTCGATCGTCGTGGAAGAAATACTTGCGTCGAAGGTATAAGGTCACTGTAAGACCTTGTGATATAAAACTGAATGGTGTAATACATCTTTGTGATATAAATGAAGGATCACTGAATGATATAAAACAAAAATAACTTGTTACAAACACATGTTTTTTTCAAATTTTTTAATTATTTTATTTGGAAATATAATTAATGGATCTCTTTCAGTATTGTGTGTGAAAGAAATAATAAAATAGTTATACGTGAGAAATATTTAAAAAATGTATTTTGATGAAATTTATAAACTTATATAGACTATAAATAATAAATAAAGGTATCTTTATGCAGTAAAAATTACTAAATTAATTTGTACACTGTTGGAATATAAATTAATTAGTACAGTATTAGAATATAAATGTTTGTTACTTTTGACGTACAATTAAATTGAAAATCCTCTCTATGGGATAAAATTAGTAATTTTTATTCCATAAAGATACCTTATTATTTATAGTCAATTTTCACCAAAATGTATATTTTTTTTAATATTTTTCACACATAATACTGAAAAAAAATCCATTAACTATATTTTTTTTCGTATTATTTGTAAAAAAAACCCTTCAGCTCACAAGTCGCCGAGGAAAGCCATGTAACGTCGCGAAGGACGAGAATAATATACGACCAGAATAACATATAATCCAGCCGGAATCGTACTTCCAGCTTAAATCACGATTATCGGGCACGGTCGAGTCAGCGCTCGACTGAAAAAAGGAAGAAAAAGAAGAAGAAAAAAAAAATGAAATTATCAGCGGCTTTTCAAGAAGCTTCGATCGACCACGATCGAAATTCACGGCCGTACGTCACGTTTCCGCTCCTCGTTTGCCGTACATTTTCCCCCATTTTTTTCCATCCCTCTTTCGTGGGCTGCGGGGAGAGACGCGAGCCAGGCTATTTTGCGGCTGGAGAAAGAAATTGATACTCCACCCCTCGGATTCGACTCCACCGGCTGGATTCGATCGACGACACGTCGAAGTATACGAACACGTATTGCGGGCTTGGGAACGATCACGTCGTTAGTACCATCGACGCGATGCGGCTGACTTTTTCCTTTTCCTTTTTTTTTTTTTTTTTTCTGACGAAATATCGACGGGACGAATTCGGCTGAATCGAGCCGCGGCTCGCGGACAGAATTCGTGATTTCGTCGCGTGGAATGGCGCGCACCGGATAAGTGAATTTAGCGGGTAATAGGGCATTATGTATGTTTGAATATAAATTCTGTTTCATTTTGGATTCGCTTTGTGCAAGGCGGAGATATCGACTTCTTTCGACTTGAGTCAGGGATGAACGAGGGAATTACGGGCGAAAGTGTGGGATTACGAGCTGAAGATTTAACCGGTCGCATAAAATACGCGCATGCGTAAAATATGTGTGTGTGTGTGTGTGTGTGTGTGGATTTAGTAAATTCGCAGTGGAATTTGGAAATAATAACGAGGTACGTTAGGGTTTCGAAAATGATGCATGGATCGTTTATTTCGCTTTTTGGTAGTTAACCCTGTAAATTTGATAGATAACTTTGCAATTTCGTTGCCTCGTTTGCCTTTGTATAGTATCCACCAATTTTGGAGATTGATGATTAGTTTAATGCTAGAACTATACCGAGGATTAGTCAAAGTAATTAGAATGCAAGAAAAATGACTGTAATACGAACGTTTATTCATATATTTTACAAAAGTCATTTCGAATCTCTAAAAAAACACAACATTGCAAGTCCGCAGAATTACTCTGACAATATAATATAATATAACGATAATATTAAATAACATTTCTCCTAATTCAGAAGTAATAATATTCGTGCGAATTTAACATTTTAATATTTTATTATTCGACACAAAATTCATAATGGAGGATTATAATTTTGTTAAATGTAAGAAAATAAATAAACTGGTAGAAAGTATTGCGTGTACTTAATGAACTTTAACACTAAACGATCGAACATGTTCTGACATTTCTAATACTCGATCGAATATGTTCTGACATTTCTAACAATTATTGCAACAACTCGCGTAAAACAATACTGAAACGTTTCGCATTTAATGATCCTCGTTCGTCGAATTGAAACCATTCAGAATTCAGAATTCAGACTAAACTCTGCTACGAATACGAGCCACCCTCGTTGAATCAAAACTGTAATCCTTGCCAGACTTGGTTTGACTTGGTATTGAATTCTCAGTCTATATTTTAATAATGTGTTCCAGATATTTGTCTTTCACAGCCACGTATACATATACACAGGTTCTTTCTAAAAATAATTTTCCAATCAAAACGATGCGACAGAGTGCATAATGTAATAAATATAATAATGTAATAATAACAATAATAATAATGATACATTTTATTGTTATTATTATTATTATATTAAGTGTATAAAGTATTTTTAAGTATGTAATATAATAACAATATAAATATAATAATATAATAAAGTACAATGAATGACAATGAAAATTCAACGGAGCCTCTATTTTATATAGTATAATTCATCTGTTGTTTTTTTTTTAATCTTACATTATATATAAAATTGAGAAGTGAGGATTTTTTTCTAGAAGTTGTAAAAATTCAGACACGCATGAACATTAAAAAATTGTTTTCTTCACCAAATTCAGTTCAGATCTTGAAGATTCAAATTTTCTCTTTACAACGATTTTTCTTCACCATTGTACCCTAAGCATTACGATTAAATGACAAAATGTCCACTTAATCCTGATGTTCGAAGTTCAATTAAATTCTGGAAAAAAATCAAACTCTTTAAATTAACAAATATAATTGAACAAATATATTTTGTAATAGTAGTATATAAGTAGTATATATAGTATACAGTATGCTTAGTATAGTAATATATATAGTATGTAGTATGTTTATATAATATATAGTATACTTTATAATAGTAATATAATAGTAGTATATATTTATATATAGTATATAGTATACTATACTATACTAGTATATAGTATACTATACTATACTATATATTATACTAGTATATAGTATACTTATATAGTATACTGTACTATACTATATATTATACTAGTATAATAGTACTGTATATTATATACTATACTATATAGTACTGTACTATACTATATACTATACTATATAGTACTGTACTATACTATATACTATACTAGTATAATAGTACTGTATACTATATATTATACTATATAGTACTGTACTATACTATATACTATACTAGTATAATAGTACTGTATACTATATATTATACTATATAGTACTGTACTATACTATATACTATACTAGTATAATAGTACTGTATACTATATATTATACTATATAGTACTGTACTATACTATATACTATACTAGTATATAGTATACTTTATAATAGTAGTATATTGGTAGTATATACTTTGTAATATACTTTATATAAATATAGTTTATATATGTACTTTATATATAAATCATATATCAAACTCTAATTAAACGTATACACTTTATATATAAAACTGTGTGTGTGTATATTGTATTATATTATGTTGTACACACGATAAGTACCGAATATTAAAAATAAAAGCGTCCCAAGACTCTCGGTTCACTGCAGATCAAAATACGCCGCGAAATATCTCTGGAACCACGCAATAATTTCCCACCGAGCGTCAATACCTGATATCCTGCTTCTGCATCCTCCAGGTGCACGACGTACTCTAAAATCCATCGAAAAGGGCCTCGTAAGCCGGTGGTGGTACGTACGTTGATCGTAACTAGTTGAAAACCGATTAAGGTGAATCATCGGCGCGCATTGTGTTGAAACACGATGTCTCAAAGAGATCAGGAACCAGCTCGTACTTGATCCGGTACAAGCATCAAATCTCGACTGGAGTCGGTGAACCGACGTTCACTCTCGTGTTCCTTTTAGCGCGTTTCCAGCCGTAGGTTAAAGTTTTCCCATTTGGCTTAGTGTTCCCGCTATCGGGCCAACGTCAACGTAATCGCGGCGGAGTTTCGCGGTCAACCGTGAATCTGATCGCGTCTCGTTAGAAACGGAAACTTCTCCAGCCGATAAGGGGAGACCCTCGGGACGACTTTCTTTTTTCTTGGTTCTCGTTTCTCCAAATTCATTCTCCTCCTTCTATTTCCTTTTCTTTTTTCTGAGGCATTAAATTGCAAAAAACGCAACACACGAACTTTCATTTGTATGTATTCGTTTGAAAGTTCATTTAAATCGCTATAAATAAAATGCTCTGTTCCACATTTGTAGAATTTTTTTTTTTTTGTACGACCAAAGCTTTCTTTTTTTAACTTTTCAGTTTTTTTTCTTTTTTTTTTTAATTTTGTTAGAGACGTCGAGGAGTCGATTGTAGATTGCAGCTGGCGAGGATTAAAGTTCAAAGTTTGTATCAGTGTGGAAAGTATGAAATTTACATCAGCATATATTGAAATGTAAGGAGCGGCTTTGCAATACAAGGCACGAAGATTTTTTTCTAGTTTGAAAATCAGAGACGTTGAATCGCAAGGGATACGGTGCACGAACTTTTATTTATGTATTTCACGAAAAATCATCTGAATCGCTAAAAATGCACCGCCGTTCCATATTTATGAAATTTTTGGCGAATGTTGCGAATTCTAGCGTCAACTGTCGACAGACCTTTCTATTATTTCACAAATCGCGAGCGTGGGACGGATGTAGGATGAATAAATTGATAATTGACGAAGGAGAAAGTTCATTCAATTATATTTACAACGGTTAAACAAAGTATTGCAAACTCAGTGACTTCAACCAGACTGCTGATTTTTATGCATTTGTGAAAAATTTGAAGCTGCAAAAGTTGCATGCAGCGCAGAAAATCATAAAAAAAAAAAAAATTCAAAGAAGTATATTAATTACAATTCTACAGAAGAAGAGACGATTTTCTATTCAGGTCCCGTTTTGTTGACGATGTCCACGAAAATTCAAGAACGCGCAAAAATCCTGTTTTGAAACTGTTTTGAAAATTAAAAACTGAATAGATACGCAGACGTACGGAGACGTTGTTTGTTTCGAAAAATTATGGGACGAATTTTAGGAAAAAGAAAAAAAGAAAAAAGGATCGAGACCCGCGATTTACTCTCGTTCGTTACGAAGTGCTCAGCTGCGTTCCGGTTCTCTGCTCAAAGGGTTAATTATTTTGCGGAACGAAGCCCGGCAATTTTCCTTCTGCGTTAAGGAAATAACCCACCGGGGCGGTATTTTTTCGCGTTAGTGTCGTCGATATTTCTTCAGCTTCGCCATTAGGGGTTGGCTGCACGCACGCACACCTACGAAACCCGGGAAATTGATGTTCAGTAAGGTAATATAAAGCCGGTGATGCGAAGGAAGAGTGCGGCTCGACCCGTGGCACTGAACGCCGAATGGCTTGCTAGATTTTTCAGGACGTCGATTAACTCTGTCCGCGGGGGATGCAGCTTCTTCCTCGTTTATATTTATTTCTCCTTCTTCGAATATTCATTGAAATCTGTGAAAGAAAATTTTAGACGAAAGTTGCGAGAACTCGGCTCGCGTCTCTCGCGAAACTCTGATTGAGCCTCGCCCGTTGAATTATTTATAAAACGTGCATGAAGCCAGACGAGCACGAAAGTTAATTAAAACGTAAACTAACGTCTTGTTGTATTATTATTACCGACCGAGTATACAAACGAGAGTGTAAAAGAGTGCCGCAGGTTTGTTCGATTATCGTTTGCGCGATGTTGTGATAAAAATGATCGACCTCGAGCGTTGCTATCGTTGGAATTAAACGTCACTGGAAATGTACGTGTAATGACAAATTGTTTGAAAAGCAATGTCGCACGAATTATTAAAACTTGATCGTTGAAATGATTGACGCGTTGATTGGTACAATGATCACACTGGTTGTGTTTCTATTTTAATTATTCGAACGGGATGACTGTCACTGACAAAGAATTTTGAATAACATAAATAATTGCGTGATATTATAATATTAATAATATTAATCACATAATATCATAATATTGATAATATTAATAATATTAACTACATATTATTATAATATTGATAATATTAATTACATAATATCATAATATTAATAATATTGGTTACATAATATTGTAATATTAATAATACTAACTACATATTATTATAATATTGATAATATTAATTACATGATATCATAATATTAATGATATCAGTTACATAATATTATAATATTATTAATATTAACTACATATTATTATAATATTGGTAATATTAATTACATATCATAATATTAATAATATCAATAACATTAGTTACATAATATTATAATATTATAAAACGAAAAATAAATTTTCGTTGTACTTTATTGTGACATGTTATCTTATTTTGAAATTAAGTATTTTGTCCCATAGATAAAACGTGCAAGTTTCGCGTGGCAATCAACCACAGATTCTTCTGCATTTTTATGCATTTATGGTTGTAACAAAAACCTCGATAATAATTTGCTTTGTCTGCTGCATGTTACTCTGAAAATTTCACAAATCTTTGAACGTTCTATTTGTGTAATTCGAATTGTTCACAAATGTATAAAAGTCCACGGTTTACTGATAAATATAAAATTCAAAGTCGCGATCCTTAATTATTTCGAACAACGTGTATATTGTATATTGCATAGGTTGTAACATAAATTTGTATTTGTTTCATACGTTTACACGTACATGTGGTACGACCTAATACTTATTTGCTGTTTAATGTGATTTTTAATATAAAAATACCTACTGGTGAAAATTGTCACAATAATTTTCTTCTTCTCTAACACAGGACCAAAGAGTTTTGGAGAGTGGTATTTTATACGTAGCAACGTCGTGTTACTTTCTCAGGGGGTTGCAAGAAGTGGATGAGGGTGTAAGCGAGCCCGGAAAGCTCGCGTGTCGATTAGCGAGCGGGGAGCGTTTGAAACGGCGTTGGGAAATTTAAAATGGAAATTACCATCGGCAAGTATTTCTAAGGGAATTTAGAGTATTGCGGGAGAGAGCTTGTACAGTGTGTTTCTCCATGAATATTCATCGTGTTAGTGATACCGGCTAAATGGGAATTTCATTCGTCGTGAAGTGGTTGCAACGCGATTGTTTGCACTTGCATTGCACGGCTGATTGGCATTTTTAAAATTCTAAATCGAGGAAATTCACGAGCGATGGCGGTTCGGGGAAACAGAGTCGAGAATATCGAATTGATTTCGATCAGCAAGCTACAGAAAATCTTTCGGCTCGCGGAAGATTTGGAATTTCCAGAAGTCCAAAAAGTCAAGGAGTCAACGTGCAAAGATTCCAGAAACCTTCTTGGAGTATTAAAAATACCTTCGATGGAAGTTGCTTCGATTTTGAAATTTCATAAATTTGGAAATTGAGCGGGCAGAGGAAAGAAATTTCAGTTCACGCTGGATTCCGACGGCGTGAAAAAATTCTGCGGTCGTTCTGTTCGATAATTCTACTTTTATCGAAAATTCCCCTCTCTTCTTTTTCTCTCTCTCTCTCTTTTCTCTCTGTCGCGAATCTTTGAATCGAAAATACAGAGCTCCGAGGGATTCTGCGCGTTAAACATTCAAATCCGTAGAATTCTTAATTTCAGAATTCTGAAATGCCCGGAAGCACAAAAATCTCCAACTTCCATTCCTCAGATTTTAGTTTCGCAACTGTTACCTTTATTTTTCATTTTCTTTTTTCTTTTTTCAAGAATTACACTTCATGTATACATATTCTTACCGTGACCGTTCAAAATGACTGAAAAAAATGGTCTTTAAAGAAAAGTAATATTTTTTATACTTGAACATAGATGGTAGTCAATTTGGTATTCTATTAATACGTTCGAGACGGTGTGAGTCCCTGCGGACCGACACTTCATTATTCGTACAACGGACGTCGGTCCCACAGGACCGACACTTGCAATATTCGTTTAACCAGTGTCGGACACTATAGTTGGACGTCTATCGAGTCTGATAAATATACCTGGTTTTTATTAATACAAAGAGATTATAATTTATGGAGCATAAAAGAAATACACGTTTGCCTCCGTCTCGAACGTGTTAAATAATAAATGAAACAGCACTTTCACAAATTTACGTCAAAGTGTTGCAGATTTACTTTCTCTTCGAATTTTGCACTCGCAACTTGAAATGCAAAGGAACTTAGAGCTTTGGAACTTTTATACTGCGAAGCTCTTTCCTGAAGTTATAAAATTGTACCATCCAACTCTGCGGCCTTGCAGCGAAACATTACAAGTTATCAACCATTCACGCGCGTAACTTGACAGTGCTTCTATTTAGATTTCTCGTGAATCGATTGTACAGTTTTAGAAGAGTAAATGTTAGAAATTTTTAACTGGCCACGTTAGGACTTTTTAGAAAAAGAAAATGGAAGGACAACTGAGGAACAACATGAACTACAGAAAAATATTGAAATAATACTGAAAAATTCATTGTTTACGTGTAGAATGCTGAAAATACTGAAAAATTTAATGTATACATATTTTAAGAAAAGTCGTAAAGATAATTCGGACGTAGGAAGAAATTGTACGCAAGAGTTTGAAAACAGTCGATTTGACCGACGATGTTAATCTTCTAAATCTACTATCCAACGTCGAATGAGAGAACAATGCTAAAGATGACCATCGATGTTCACGGGGTTTGTGTTTCATCCTTCGAGCGTTATGGCCGCATATATGTCAATTTTTTCATTTTCAAACTTGGTAATTATAATTATTTTAAGATGAATATATGAATATATGTCCTTAGCAACGGTAATAAACAAAACAGATGGCCGTCTGTTTCTGTTAGTAGTTTTTTTGTCGCAGAGTGTCGTGATTCTTGCCACTCGCAGAAATTGTGATTTTTGCAGTGGCACAACATATCAATACAGCGTCTAATTTATTATATTAAAATATATTTATATAAAATATAGTTGTTTAAAATTTAGGTATAAAATTTTCTATATATATATATATTTTTTTTATATTTATTTAGATTCTTCAACTTCTTGCGCTGGAATGACGTGCACGTCCAAAATTACAATATTTTCTCAGTTTTAAATCTACTGAGAGTGTACAAGTTTCAAGTATACAACCCAGGCAAAACAAATGATAAATTTATTATTTCTCAATAATTCTTAGATAATTCTTATTGATATACCGACGAGTTCAGAAAGAAAGCGACGAATTGTTGTTGTACGGTTTGGTCACTCGTTACGGTCCGCAAGTAGTCAAGTCACCGGCCGGGGAAATCGCGTCGGTTATGATTTTACGGCGCTCGTTACGAATATCGTCGAATGATATCGGTTTACAAGCCGTGGTGGAACGATCGCGCGTACCCCGTTCGAATTGTCGACTTGCCGAATTGCTGCAAAGTTTTACGCTCGGTGTTCCCCCAAGGAACACAATTGATTGCTCGTGTTCCACCTCCTTTCGATATTGACTTAACACTTAGCGGCTCTGTCCAATCGCGAAACGAACCGGCCGACCAATCAATGCCGAATGCAGCAACCAGTCGTTTGAACGTCTTTCGAACGCTTTCGAACATCGTTTGTGAACATCGTTTGTGTAATTAATAAGGGGATATTTGCGGAGAAGCGTCGCAAGCGTTTAACGTCAAGCGTGAAACGAGCGGTTTATTTTGTAAGTGGCGCAAGAAGTCGCTTTACGGTAATGGGAAACGAGGAATCGTGCGACGTTTGTCCGTAAAAAAATCATTTATACCGGGAGTGTAATGTAAAAAGTGACAAATACGAGAGAATCTTCTCGATAGTTGGTCAATATTTTTTTCTGGTCACGTTGAAACGCAAATCCTTTCATCCTTTAATTATCGCGATTTAAAAGCAGAGTGATTTGCGCAAGTTTCAGAATAAAAAATCTCGAGAGGTAGCTGTCG
This sequence comes from Tetragonisca angustula, assembly GCA_036937485.2. Taxonomy (NCBI): domain Eukaryota; kingdom Metazoa; phylum Arthropoda; class Insecta; order Hymenoptera; family Apidae; genus Tetragonisca; species Tetragonisca angustula. The sequence goes on along the minus strand of JAWNGG020000040.1, from coordinate 736,853 downwards.
AAGCTTCGATCGTTTATCAGTTAATGTAGCGTTCTAGCGTTATTGATAATTATTATTTACGGAAGGAAAATTTCACTTAAATTGCATGCGATAGTATAGTAGAACCGTTGTGTGAACTGTTGTGTGAATGTTCTGTTTCCTACTGTCCACGCATATATTGTAACAAAAATATTTACACTTATATAAATGAGTTTACATACTTCTGATGGTGAATGGAATCAATTTATAGTGATTCAATTTGAAATTGACGATGTAAGTATTTCACAGTGTCAAAAATAACGAGAACGCGTGGAATTAACAGTAGAAAAGTGACATAATTAAAGAACTTGAACGTGGGGAATATGCAACAAATTTGGCATAAAAATATAACGTTGCAAAGTCAACCGTCACCAATATAAAAAAAACTGCTGTAAAGAAGCTATTTGTTATTAAAAACTTAAAATTTAAAGCACATGCAGATAGCAGATATTTCAACAAATCAAAAGACTGAAGGTCTTATATCTGAATATATAATTATTATTATCATTATATATACACATATTTATTTATGTATAAACATATTTAGAAACAAATGGTTTCCAATTTTATTTCACTGCATCGTGAATGGTAAACCAAATTCAGCGCTGATCATTTGTCATTTTCTCCTGTGTGCGAAAAAATTCTCTTATTTGAACAGTTTTGCCTGCCGATTAGTTTCCATAACACATATTTCTGCCAGACAACTGAAATTATCGACTACGAGGCAACAAGACGAAAGGTTATTCATCGTGACGATTAAAACCCATCCACCGTCGTTTGTTTAATCGATTGTTTAAACCGGCTCGATCCGTATTTACGAGCGCGTGAAAATTGGTACGACGGATCGAATGTTTTTCTACGATATAATAACTACAGGCCGAGTTCACTTGATCGAGAAGAAACATGGGAGTGTGAAAAAGAGGGTACCCGTGGAGAGCCACGAGTTCGTTTAACCTCCTGCGCTGGAATGACGTGCCACCGCATTTTTTTCTCCCAAAATTGCCACATTTCCTCAGTTTTAAGTATATTGAAGCACAACCCAGGCAAAACAAATAATTTATTATTTTTCAGTCATTTCTATCCAGTGATATCGTACCGACGAGTTCGAGGGAAAAAGAAAGCGACGAATTATTGTATAAATCGTTCGGTCACTCGTTACGGTCCGCAATCAGTTGCCAGCACAAGTGGTTCAACACAAGTCGACCAGCTCGTTGGACACGAAAAGAAACGGCAATGTGACCAGACATTTTCCGTCGTGTAGCGAAATGTCGAGCAAGGTCGAGCCGCGATTATCACAATACGACGTATTTCTGCCGAGTTGTTCAGTCGGTTGTTTCTCAACGAATCTCGCGGACCCAGGGTTGGACGAAGCGACGAGCAAACGAAGTTGTTGCGCAATCGCGAGCATTCGTCGCCTCTGCATTTACATCGTCGACGAATATTCGCGACTGCAGCGAGGATGAGTTTCTTGGAAGACGTAGAACTAAAGAGCATGACAGTGAAAAATAGCCGATAATTTAACTTTGTAGAAGAATGATCACGTGACGATCTACTTGGTGTTACTTTCAAGCGCGGAGCTTCCACTTTGACCACTCTGAGTTGTTTTCTTTTTCCAAAACTGTTCTCGCATCGCGTAGCAGGTGGAAAAGTGGAGATTTTTCCCCCTTGAAAATTGCAAACTATGAAATTGAAATGCAAATTTCAATTTGATTATTCAATTGAAATGACAAATGAAATACAAATTTAATTGCAAATTGTTAATTTAACAGCACGAATTCAAACGTGTGTAAAAATGTTGTAACATCTTCGTTTCAATCCTCAGTTCAAGATCGAAATTTTCTCTTATAACTATTTTCTCTTTTATGTTATTATTAACTCTTTGAGACTTGTCATACGATAGCTGTTGGTTTGTCTTTTTTGAAGAGATTATACATCGAGCAGCGAATACTCTTTTTTCTTCAAACGTGAGTGGAAACATTGAAAAATTGCCTTCGCAACTGTGTCCACCGTCATTTTGAAACTTGAAGTCTTTTCTGCATAACGACTCCTTAGAATCTGTTGTACAATTTTTATTTACGATTTTGATCGAACTTGGAACATTTGGATTAGATGTCGAAAGTTTTGGAATTTCTTGAGTCGTTGTTCAAGATTGATATTTCACGTTCGCTAAAGTGGTTGGAGATTTGTCGGAAAACTCGAACCATCGGTTCATTTTTTTCTCGCACCTTGTAATTATTCAAAGACGGAACGAGAGAAATATCGATGCAAATTTCCTCCGTAATTGCTTGCAACTGGCGCGCCGTGACAAACTTCGAAACTTGCCACACTGCTTGTGCTCGCGAGCGAACTGAGAACAATTGCAAATTAGTTTAGTTACATTAAGAAAGATTGTGAAGAAGCATTCTGCGCGAAACGGCGCCTCGGTACTTGTAAACACGTACGTTTTGATTGATTTGTATCGACAGTAACGCATATGTTTTGTTTCGTTTGCTTAGAGAAGCAAAGGTGCGAAATGTTTTTCTGAAAATAGATGATAAATCGGTGATACGATATTCTCGTAGAAAACGAATATCAATTTGACACTACGATAATTTAATTTAATTAATATTGACCTATGTGAATATTATTACTTTTTAAATGTGCCTGAATGGCAAAGATATGTATTTAATCCACTTCAAAAAAAAAAAAAAAAAAAAGATTTTTTAAAAATGCAGTTAACTTTAAACTTATTTTTCCATAAGAAAAAAAAAGAGATTCAACTTGTTCATAATTTGGTTAAAATTTAAAAAACCAAATTTTGTGATTTAAAATTAGAAAAAGAAACAAATGAAAACGAGTAAATTCCAAAAATACAATATTTGAACGACGATGTATTGCAACTATAATTCTGTAACAGTAAACGCAAGTTTCATTTTCCTGAGCGCAGGAAGAAATAACATTTGATAAAATCAAAGAACGTTTCGGAATAATTGCTCATGTCCCTGTTCACATCGACATACATGTGATCTCGTATTCAGGTTGTGCTATTGATGTCGTGACGAGAGGATCTCGATCAATTTGTCTTACAAACCACGGTCTGGATAACGATTAATCCAGTTTCGTGGACCCTCTCTGCCTCTGGAGGAGCAACGTTGTAGCTTGTCGTCTCTCTGACGTCAACGGTGTGCAGTATCCGGCGAACTGACTTCCACAACCTGGTAACGAGACTTGGACACGACGCTTTTGAGAAGTGCACTAGCTTCCACGAACTTTCCCGTAGCACTTCGTGCAGTGGGTTAAGCTGCTGCTATTCCGTGTCTCTTAAACGCTCGGAGGAAGTTCGAAAAATTCAACGAACTTCGAGAGTTTCCAGCGTAGTTCACACTAATGAGATTGCGTGTATTTTAGCGCTGTTTCGTTTGGAAATTTGAACGAGTTTACGTAGAAAATGTAAATTTTTACGAATGAAACAAATTGACTCTGACAGAACTCGAAATTTCCATTCAGAAATTTCACGCTCATCTTGGTTATTCCGAATCCTAATTATTGACGTCTAAATGCTCACATAATGATCAATTTCTTTTTTCTTTGTTGTTTTCCCAATTTTCTTTAAATTGAAAGAAATTTTTTCAAATTCAACACAGTAAAAATTTAAAAGAAATTTTTTCAAATTTAATACAGTAAAAAGTTAAAAGAAATTTTTTTAAAATTTAATATGGTATATTGTTTCTGTGTGCGACAATCTTCGAAACAAGATTACTTACTTGGCGTCATTGGAGGCTTCAGTCTTCAAATTCATCGTAGTTTCAGTCATAAAAAAAATATTGTCTCAACGTTTTCACGTACCGTGACAATTTATAGCATCCTCGGGCAGAAAATTGTCTTCACTTTACGTAACATGACATCTTGGAAATAAAACTCTAAAAAAGTGCTAACAATAATCTTCAAGCTTAAAATTAGCCCTGGAAAAACGATTTATCGCCAGCTGTACGATCTCTTTTTTTCACAAAATTATAACAGTTTCGATATCAATGGGAGTGACTGTACACTAACGGGACGTTATCATTGCGAAGATCCCTGTTTGATTCGCAGTCCCTTTTGAAACGCAGCCACAGGTGGTCTCAAAAGAGACACGGCGACGCAAAAAACCCTCTTTGTCGGTGCACGTTGAATATCAAACGTTTGCGGGTCAGACGGAAAGATTAATACCCGGTTTGATAGCGTTCGAAATAATTGCAATTGACAGGGGATAAACTGGCGGGTGATCGGGGCCGCGTCGCGACGCCGCGTGTGGCCGGGCAACGTCAAACCGCGAACCACGTCGTGATTCCTGTTTGCAATTGCGACCGCCACCGCTTCCCTCTGTTCGACGCAAATGTACCGTGTTAACTGTCGCGCGAACGTTTAGCTGCGAGTTTCCAATCGTTCGATGTCCGTGGCACGGTTAAGCGGCGATTAGAGAGAGGGGGGGGGGCTGTTAGAACGAAGAAATCGAAATTGTGTCGTTGAAATTTAATGGAGCGCGCGGGACAATCGTTTTCGATGGCTCCATGGGGGTGTTATGGCGTGTTTGCGGAGAACGTTAAGATTAGGATTCTCGTTGGTACTTCGTGTTTCTCGAGTATTATATTTTTTTTTTTTTTCTTCTTTTTTCTTTTTTGCGAAACGATAATTGTCGGAGGGACGATAGGGGAATCAACCGTGTATATTCGAAGTGGCAAATTCATTCGGTTGGAAATCATTTAATTTTTTTAAATTTCTAATTGTACGAATTATTGTATATACTTTTTATGTACCGGCAACTTGAATGCAACTTGAATGCTATTGAAAGTGTTTGGAATGTTAGCATTAATCAGTTGATTTCGAAACTTTGAAATAATGAAATTTTTGATAAAGACTCGTTTTTTCTTTGTAATATGCATCTTTCAATTTGATTTAAAAGTTTCCTCGCGTTTATTCGAACATGTATCGAGTCCTTGATGTCGACTTGGAAAAGCGTTTCTTCAGCAATGTTTTTCAACAGAAGCGAAAAACTGACTTTGAACAGAATTCGATTATTAATTAACACTGTAACTACCAAAGCGGTCGAAATGACCGATTTATAATTTTTTAGAGTAACTTTGCGGATTTACAATGTTACATTTTTCAGAAATTTGAGTGTATTTTTGTATAAAATATGCGAACAAAAGTTGTATTCTAATTTCTTTTCAATTTTCATACTTTAGTCCTCGGTAGTTCTAGTGTTAAGGAAACACATTAACTTCTCAACATGCATTTTGCTCGCAATGATAATCAAGACAAAATTCGTAATAAATTTATAAAACACAGCACGCGAGTCAACAAGAGCAACGTGTAATATAATTTCTTTCTGCTTTCGAAGTTACTTTCACGTTACGAAGATGGACAAACATGATTTTCATCATCGACCAACGACTGTCTTTATCGTAGCGACGACTTTTCGACTCCTGGCACTTTTCTCGCAAGAATACGATGTAATGAAAGAGCACATCCTTGTCGACGCTTGTCAAGAACTAAACTTCGCGGTGTGTATTTTCTCCGTTGTATGACAACCGTGGCTAATTTCTGTATTCTTCTGAAGCGAGCAAGCAAACGTGGATTGTTAATCGGTGTAATTTTCACCAGAGTGAGATCCAGTGATCTCGAGACGATTTCAGCGCGGTCGTTGAGCAACAGAAACGTTATTATATCACGTTCGAGTTGCTTCGCGGCGACGATTTTTACCAGTCAGTTTGCATCATGCTGTATAATGACTCTCCGCGTTATTACATAGCGTGCTCGCTGTTAAATTAGAAATTACGATTGCGACGAGATTCACGTGGAATCGCGAAGGTTTTCGGATTCCTTTCACACTCCATTTGCTTTTGAATCTTTACCGTTGTCGCCTCGACGAACTATTAAACGAAGTTGTTCGATACTTTTGTCGGTGCTATAAATTTGCCTAGTGTTGCTCAAAACAAGTGTTTAATAATGTGTTATTAATCATATGAAGTTTATCTAATTATAATCTAATTATGATCGTTACATGCTTGTAAATGTAATTTGTACTGTTCTTTGTCAGAGAATATTGACTTGTTATAATTAAATAGTATAAATGATAATATACGTATATATCTTACTAAATATAAGATCTCGTTTGAATTAATTCACATTTGATAATATTTCGCTTCGTGGGTTAATTACATCCTCGTATTAACGTCTTCGTCTTTTCCTCGAATTATCAAAAGGGAAAGATGATATTAAATATGGTTCAAATGTACATCAGAATTTTTTTGAAACCATTGCAACGAGATTGCTTGAAAAGAAACATCCCTTTTTGCATTTATGCACTTTTGCCATTTTATGTATAAGTTAAATTTATTTAAAAAGAAATTAGATATTAATAAATACGACAAACGTTTAATTTCTAAAATATATTTATTTTTAATATATTATATATATTATATATATATATATTTTATTTTACAAAAGAGTAATATATTTATATATATTTAGATTGGAGATAATAATAGTAATATATTTATATACATTTACTTTCGAGAATTTTAATTAATCCTGATACAAAAGGTACAAAATGAATTTTGCTTATTTATTTTTTTAAACATTCATTTTCATTACTTTAAATTGTTAATAATATTATTGTTAATATTGGAAGTGTTTTTTTTTTAATTTCTTCAGTTTTCTGTGAAATGAAGATGATCGTATCCGAAACTTTTCTATTTCCTCGTTGCTATTGAATCACTAAGTGGCTTTTTTAATAATAACAGTAATCGCGCGACGACAAATCAAAACTATAGAGTGGATGATCAAGAGTTGTCTAGTGTATTTTGAAAATTTTCTTTCGGAAGCCTAGCGTTGTCACGCAGAGGCTGCACTTAAACAAATTGGAACTCTTTGAGATGTAAGCTGGCTCAAAAGTTTTTCCAATAGCGTGCAATAGTAATCAACAACGACAGTTCTTCGATTTATCTGTCGATTGTTTTCAATCAATATTCCCTGACTTGTCTTGCAACGTAATTATGTTTCCTCCACGTGTTGACTAAAAAATGATGTGCGCCAAGCAAACATTTGAGTTTTTGATAATGTCTCATTGTCAAACACTTATTTTTACACTCTAGCAATCGCACCTGTCAATATAATGAATCCCATACTTTCGGTTTTGACAAGATACGAGTGTCCTTATCATAATTAATGTTAACTTTTGTGTTCGGACAGAGCAGACAAATAAATGTGTAAATCTATGTATTTTAAATTACAATGATTCGTGTTTAATTTATCATTTATAATTACAATGTAGAATGTTCGCTGCAGTTAATAGATATCTTCGTTCATTTATTTATAATGATATTTTCAGACAATCAGAGTCAAGTATATACGACCACCGCCCCGTGAAAATGTTAAAATAATATCTGCGAATAGCAGAAATTGCAAACTAAGATTGTCCTGCAATTTTCTCCTTTACAAGGAAACTAATCTTATCTGGATCGCGTTAATTTCTCGCGAGTGGCTCCAGCGATATGTCCATAAAATGTCGGAGACGTAATCGTTGTTGCTCGAGTATCTAGAAGTGAAATTATCAACTTGTCAGAGAACTGTAGGATGGGCCAAAAATCACTTCCTACCAAAATAAATCCGTAATTTTTTTGTTATATATGTTTTTTTTAAATTTCTTTCTTACAGACTAAAGTACACTAATTCGAACTTAAATTTAATTCAGAATTATAAAATTATAATTCTATAATTATGTATTAATATATATAATACATATATTAATTATATTTATATATATTATAATTATTATATATTATAATATAATTATAATTATATATATAATAATAATAATAAAATTAGCTTTTCCTTACATTTTGATGTTTTATTATAAAAAAAATGGAAAGAAACCTTTGGCCTACCCTATAGTTTTCATGCATAGAAGAGTTACGCGAATCAACACCATACAACGAATTTCTACCTTGTTATCCAGCGTGTCTCTTTGGAATTTATCGAATGTTGTGAAAATCTCGAATGAGTTGTGAAAGCAAGCAAGAACAAGAACTTTTCTTCTTTCTTCTAAACCCCAAATTCGGGGAAGCGGCCCTGCCTTCGAATTTAATAAGCCGCTTTCGCCCATTTTTTCACGCTGTTCCTCGGGGAAACTCGTTTTTAAGAAACTTTTTAACTAGATACGTTCAGGTCTTTGTAAATTGACTGTCAGAGAGTTCACGTTGTACGTTATCATCTTATTAAGCGATATTTACGCGGGATTAACTGGGCAGATTTCCAGATTCGTTCGCTCTTTTTCGAAATGTTTGTTCGTATTTACTTGTCGTTTCTAAACGATTCAGATAAAATGAATAAATTTTATTTATTGAAGGTTCTAGCCTCGATCCTTCGAATTTGAAGCATCTCGAGATTTCGTTGAAACGTATTTGGGGATATTTGCGGAACATTCGCTACGAAATCGGCATGTCAGTATTACACAAAAATATTTTATAAAACTGTTCAGAAGCATTGTTACAAGGATAATTAGTAGAATGTTAATAATTGGAATATCTGAATATTTCAGTCTGAATATCTTCGAAATAAAAAGAATATTATACACAACGTTAACCAATTGCTGCTCGCGAAGCGAAATAATTCGCGAGCAGCAATTAAGAATCTTATAATACATTATTAATACATGAAAAGCTCAGAAGTCAGTTACGTGACTTTTTAATTAAAAACTGCTTGCATCGTGCAAGTATCCTTTTGTTATTAAAACTACAGTTGTTGTTTCTAATAATTTGTCTAACAATGTTACTTTAATAACGTCTTTTAAGAGTTTTAGTTATATATTCTAATAGTTAACTGTTATATTTTAATAATTATGTTGCAGTGTAATAACGACCGAAAGTTTCGTCAGAAAGAGAGTATCTTCATAGCACGAATTGTTCTTAGTCAAAAGTAACTTGCACTGAATCGATACCACGAACTCTCCATACAATATTACGCACTCTGTCTCGTTGTTTTAATATCTCACTGTAATTAGGTAGTATTAATAGAGAATAGCAAATATTTAAATCGAGATTTGTAAGGATCGAAGTCTCTATGACGTGCCATGCACGTCGAGAATCTTTTATCCCAAAATTGCAATATTTTCTCAGCTCCAAGTATATTTAAGTAAAGCAGTAAATAGGCAAAACAAATAATAAATTTAGTACTTCTCAATAATTTTTATCCAATGATATTGTACCGACAAGTTCAAAAGAAAAAGAGAGCGACAGAGTATTGTATACGGTTCGGTCACTCGTTATGGTCCGCGAATTAGTTACCAGCGCAAGGGGTTAATGCGTTAGTAATCTTTGATTCTAAGCCAATTTATAAATAATAAATTTCTGTCTAATTAAGTAAACAGACTTTTAAGTCCGTCATTTACTTAACCACGTTACGCTTTATATTTTTATCACGTTTCATTCGACGAAGCTTCGAGTTTCTTCGACAATTCTGCAAATTCGACGAGATCAGAAAGAAAGGCGACGAGTTATTTGCAGTGTACGGTTCGGTCACTCGTTATGGTCCGCGAATTAGTTACCAGCGCAAGGGGTTAATGCGTTAGTAATCTTTGATTCTAAGCCAATTTATAAATAATAAATTTCTGTCTAATTAAGTAAACAGACTTTTAAGTCCGTCACTTACTTGACCACGTTACGCTTTATATTTTTATCACGTTTCATTCGACGAAGCTTCGAGTTTCTTCGACAATTCTGCAAATTCGACGAGATCAGAAAGAAAGGCGACGAGTTATTTGCAGTGTACGGTTCGGTCACTCGTTATGGTCCGCGAATTAGTTACCAGCGCAAGTGGTTGAACGTCGTTGCGTCTGTACGCGTTCGCACACATGCGAAATCGAGCGCCTGTTCCATGAATATAAAAAGAAGCAGCGTCGAAGGGGACGTATCCGGCGTAAGAGGGCGAGATTGATGGTTTACTCACAGAGATCACTATTGGGAAAAAGAGAACGGATACGCGGGGCCGCGATGGCTTTCTCGCAGCTCGCGCGTCTCCCTGTTTATCAAGGATAAGGCTTGACGTTTATCGCGCCGAGCGAAAAGCGGATTTCAGCTGGCTTTATTGCAAATTAGCTTCTTCCACGTGGTCTCTATGGAACCGAAAGGGTCTCGTAGTTTCCTCGAGACTCGCTGGAAAGCGACACTCGCGATTAAAGTTATACCTGGTGGTCGGATTGAATGGTGGCCGCGTGTCGTACTTGGTAACGACGGTTCGTCAGGTTTTGCAAAGCACGTTAATCACTTGTCGAACACCCGATGGACGAGATGCAAAGAATAATGGACAAGACATGCGAAGAATAATTGGCGCCGCCAAGGATAGTTGGGCCGATGTCGAGAGCTTTCGCGACTTTTTTTGTTTTGTAAGAAAAGACTTGATTTTCTTATTTTTCAATCTATATTAATTTTAGAACTGAAATATTTGTAATTAATATATTTATATTAATTTTAGAAGAGAAATTAATGAAACGTAGTAATGATTCCAGTCGAAACAAACGTATAAAGTCAAACGTTTCAAAAATATCGATTTTCGCCGAATAATTTTTTTTCTTTTTTCTTTAAACAGTTCTGACAGTCGTGTTTAGTGTTTTTGTCCTGAATTTGTTCCTACATTAAAAGATACTCGTTTTTGATGAGAAATCATACTTTCCATTAACAATTGTGGCACATAATATATTAAAAACGTACATAATAAAATAAATACAAAAAAAAAATACATTAAAAAAAGATACTGAACGAAATGTAGAAAATTGAAAAATGTTTGCAGATTTGACAGGTATAATCTTTTGTAGATTTTTCAGTGAGACAATTTGACTTTTACGAGTTTTCAAATGTTCATAACATGAGACACGTGGCTAGGATTGATCCATAGAAGCAATGAATAAAGATAGCTTAAAAATTTTGTAGAGTTCGAATCGTGAACGTCTGGTATGACATATTATTTCAAATATATCATGTACCATAATTTTGTGAGAAGAATAGCATCTGTGGAATCGAATGTTACGACAACCATGACTTGGTGTTATTCTTATATGTACGTGCATATGTTTCGTCAAAATTATTCGGAAAGATAAAAAAGAGACAATGAAAAATATGTTTGAATAAGAATTATTACTTAAACTGAAGATATTTGTTGATAACGAAAGAAAGAAGAAAAAAAAAAAGAATGAAATTTCATGGATAGAATGATAAAATATTTCAACACTTTTCCGGCGGGATATTTGAAATGATAGTTGTGTTATTCATTTGAACTATCATTGTAGAAGTTTTATGGATAATTGTTCAATTTTTTTATTTTAACACTATAAAAATCGAACCTGTCGATATGACCGGTTTCAGAAATATTTACGTTTTTCTTAAGCATTTGAAAAACTTTTATTCTTGTTAAAATTAACATTAACTTCTATCTGGACAGAGATATAATCATACGAGTCTACTTATTTTAATTATCATTTAAATTACAACGATTTGCATGTAGAATATTTTTACAGGGTTGTTCTAGCGTTAACTCAGATATTCTCTTCACAATCTTGCTCATACATTAAGAATTAATAGATTTTTAGTAGCATGTATACAGAGATTGAGCTCAAAAATCATTTGAAATAACCGATGCAAAGAGAATCGGTTAATCGAGACGAATAAAAATTTGCAATGAAACGAATACTTATTATTTTGACCGATAAAGACAAAAACGGAAAAAGAGAGAGAGAGAGAGAGAGAGAGAGAGAGAGAGAGAGAGAGAAAACGAGTGTTGTTACTCACTGAAGACAAAATGAACAACGAAAAGTAGAAGAGGAAGAGAGGAAGGGAATAGATATTCTCATTTATTTTATTTTATATTAATATTTATGTATATAACCAACTAAAGTCAAGCGACACTGTAAAATTGCTAATAACATTGGACAGGATAACTTTAAATTGTGTAATCTTAACCATCGACTTGCGCATGACTCGTCATCTAACACTTTGTATTACGTATTCGCGGGAAAAGAAGGAAAGGAGATCCATTTGCAATGCAAATGTTTTCCAGAAATTCTATATTCGGAAGGAGTTGTTCTTCCTTTCTGTTTTCATTGCTGAACTATCCAATCGTAGTTATTGACACATCAATTGCCATCTGTCTCTGTGATGCATCGATTTATCAATTACCATGATTCGATTATCCCAATCATCGCTTCTTACTCATCCGACAATGATCATCAGCTCTGTGAACACGTTGAATATAATTGTTGGAGTTTTCTTGACAGTCAATTTCATCGGGTCACGGCTCATTAAGCCATGTTGGTTAACCGCGGTATAATTGACTGATTATTGCCATCGAGACGTATTCATTAATTAAATCAACCAACCACCGTGTCCGCCCTATTGTCTCAATGTAGGAATATTTTTGCCTGCGGTTGGCGAACATTTTCGAATGTTAGATTGAAATAAAAATGTCTAATGATATAAATCTCGCTTGAATATGCTTATGAAAGATTTCTTGATTCGTGTGTGACGAAATTGAGAAAAAAAAAAAAAAAAGAAACATTAGAGATGTATGTGAAACAAACAAATACAGTAGAACAGCCAGAAGTTTCTGACAAGAATAATTTTATTTGATCATCAAAATGTCAGTCTTAAGGTCTATAACATGTATTGCATTTTGCAAGATACAGCATCGTAACAATTTTTCGAAGAAAAACTTTCTCAATATATAATTTAGATATTCATATCTTGCTTTGTAGTAAAATTTAGAGAATTTTAAAATAAACCGCTCTCGATGATCAAATAAGACCCGTGATTACTTGTTAAAATAATCATAATTACTTGTTAAAATTACTATGGGTATATATTGTCTCTATGTGTACGTTCTTTGTCGTTTTCAACTCTTTCTCTCTCAACTTTCTCTTTCTCCCTCAATCCTTTGTTTCCACTTCTCGCATCGTCAGTTTCATCGATGCGTTTTTACCCTATCGATCGATATCACTTTCAAACGTATCGATTCAACAAATACGTTGACTCGATTTTCAAAATTCGTTTTTGTAGAGTTGGTGGAGATTTGTGAAATTCACTCGATACTACGACCGCCGACGGATCGAAGATTATTGTGCAAGATGATTGTCGTCGTAGTTGTCCTCAGGTACGATGACGCGAATGTATAAATAGTCTTGAGTGCTGGTGCAGCAAAACTAAAAGATCTGGTCATCGCCATTTGGTTTAATCGATGTTCGAACGCGGTGTAGAATGTTTATTCCTGGCTATTTTTCTTTTCGACAGAATCAGTATTAATATTTCATTTCCGACAGAATGCAATATCAGTTACGAAATTGTAAACGAAAGCTGCCAGGATGTGTTGTGACGTGATAAAATATAAAGCAACGTGTATTTAGAAATGTATAAATTTCTTTTTTTTTTTTTGATAAACGAATAAAATATTTGACGATATTTACGTTTATAAACCCTGTCGGCATGTACGTGCGAGCATTGGCCACTGAAATTACGGCGAGTTTATCGAATTTCGAAGGCCAATGAGCCGAAAAATGGCCGCGAAAGAGAAACATTTTCGCGGCGGCGAATTGAAGGTGGAAATATTCCAGAGGAATATTCGAAAAGTTCCATCCATCCGAGGGTAATTCGGGAAATTGAAAGGGCCGGGCGAAGTAGCGGGAAATTCGTCTGGTTCGCTGCGTTCGGGAATCAAATGTTCTTTAATTAATGGTGGTAACAAGCGGCGGGGGAATGTAATCAGAAATTTGAAGAATCGAGTTGCGTACGAACGTGTGAAATATTCATAACACTTGCGTTCGAAGATCCCTGAAATAAATTAAATAATCAGCTACCGATGTATTTTGTCTGTTTTGAAGCAGATCTCTTCAGTTTCCATTCTCGTTTTTAAAAATGTAAATTTAACATTATGCGTTTTAAAAAACGTAAATTTAATGTGATAATATTTTTAAATAATGTAATTTAATATTCCGTTCGCGTTCTTAAAATGTAAATTTGTATACATTTATATTTATAAATGATATATATTATAATAATATCTTATATTATATTTATAATACACTCAAAGTATTGTTGACATTATTGTTGACTGCTACCATTCTGATTCCACTTGGAGAATCAAACAAAAATCGTTAAATAATCAAAGAATAGTACGATGCAAAAAGTTGGCTTCTGCAACCTAATATTCTTTAAGAAATTAAATTATTTCGTCCCATTCCACGACGAAGTGTTAAAATCGGTAACAAAATTGTTGATTTTTAAATATTCAAAAATATCTTGGGAGAAATTCTAAAAGAGATATAATTATCGTGTCCTTCAACTTTCTGGGAACGATAAGGCTGTTTGTTATAGTCAATCGTGAACTTCGAGGACACGCACACGGCAGATTCTTAATGTCAGAATCCGACTAAATGGCGGAGCAAGTTAGATGGAGGGAAGAAAGGTCGTCTGCGATCTTGCACGAGGCGAGGAAAGACAGTGGGAAGGGATGCCTGTTATCCTGGCAGCATCGATCCAGCCGCAACTGAAGGAAGAGAGAAAAGTTTTCGACCTTAGCTTTGTGTTTTCGATTTCTTCGCTTCGCTAGAGCGTTCTTTCCTCGTCTTTGTGAAAGATAAAGGTCGATTGTCGAGCTCGTGACTCTGTTGAAGTAACAGGCTCGGTACGAGTTATTACCTATGTTATGAAATATTCTGCAATTGCATTAGGATCGTTGCAAGATTATATGGACAAAGTATCGAATCCTTTAATCTTGAAATTGTTTATTTATAACGGACTCAGATACTCAATCGTCTGTTATATTAATAATACTCAATCATCTGTTATATCAACCTTTTGCGCTGGAATGACGTGTCACGCACGTCGAGAACCTTTTGTCCCAAAATTGCAACATTTTCTCAGTTTCAAGTATATTTTAAGTATAACCCAGACAAGACAAGTAATAAATTTATTACTTCTCAATCATTTCTGTCCAGTGATTGTACCGACGAGTTCAAAAGGAGAGCAACGAATTATGTATGCGGCTTGGTCACTCGTTACGGTCCGCAGTCAGTTGCCAGCGCAAGTGGTTAATAAAACTGTTAGATTTTATCGACAAGTGAATCTTTTAATCTCGAAAATAATTTACAACGGATTCAGACACTCACTCGTCTGTTATATTAATAAAACTCTTGAAATAAAATTGTCAGATTACATCGACAAATGAATCTTTCAATCTTGAAGTCATTTATTTGTAACGGATTCAGACAGCCGATTGTTTATTGTATTAATAGAACGTAATTTTCAGTGGACTAACTTTTCATTTACATCAAACTTTCATTTACATTCTAATCCAAATTACGTCAGGATTGTTGTATAGAGTATGTCGAATCTAATCTATCCTCTAATCTTTTAATCTTGAAGAAATCGTCTATGTGAATTTCGAATACGTGAAAATATTAGACCAGTCGTCTGTTACATTAATGAGACTCAATTTTCAGCAGTGTAATTTTTTTTTATTAAACTTCAATATTAAATCATTTAGAGTCACACGTTCGAATATTAGTCTCGAAAAGTTAACGATTCAAAATTTCGAGCGGCGAAAAACCCACGTGTTGGTAATAAAGAGACGAATGTACGAAAAGTTTGAATATCGAAGAATTATTTCTTGCGATTCAGCGAGCTTTTCGATCTTTCGAGTGTTTTTTCGCCCTTTTATACCCTTCGTCGAAGATGGAGGCTGATTTTCGAGCGGCAGACACTCGTAAACTTCGTGTCTCCGGCAAATAAGGGAACGAAATAAGGGAAACAAAAATAAAGTAGACAAGGGGGAGGATAGGGAACGATTTATTAGTCTGCGGCCACCCTCGACGCGCTGGGATATCGTATTTCAGTTTTCACGAGGATCCTTGGCTGATATTTTTTTCTAAACTCCCTTGCAAATTTTTCTCCTCAGCGTTTTCTCTACTCGGCTAGAGTGACGATACGTTGCAATTACATTGATAATCGCGAATCATTTTTGGGTGATTCTTGGCGCGACTCACTCTCGAAAGGCAGATACCTTTATTTATTATTGTTTTTAACTGGAAAATTAATTAATTAATCTTATCTTTTTCAAATATGATTTCAATATGAGGATCGTCAAGCTTGCAAGTGGATTCAATTTAGGGGGATACTATCTATTATGATAGTCGATGTCGGTATTTGACTTCTTTGATATTTTGAATACAGTGGCTAAAACATATTTGCGGGTATCCTTTAGTCAAATATTTCTATATTCTATTTTTGAATATAGAATCTGTTTCTGTTTCACGTTCTTATACATTATTTTTCATTGAAATATCTATCATCCGTTTCCTCTATTTCTTATTTTCGTTTCAGTCCAAAAATCCACGATACACGTGCATCGCAACACATTTCACGTACAATTTTATAACGCTCTTCGCAGTTTCAATATTTATAATTAGAAATGGCGTCAAATCGTAATGCGTGCGGTATGATTCCAGGCGACGAGTACGTACGCTCGATCGAGGGAATAAATGAAACGTTCGTCCGAAACGAGATCAACGTGGATCCCAGCGAGAAATCTCATCGGCAACAGTCGTTGAAGTGTCGGAAAGCGCGGAGAGTTTCGCGGTCACGTGTTCGATTCTTTCAAGGATCGACGAAATTTTCGATGCGACTCGATACACCACGATTGGTTGTCCTTCGGGCCAGCTAGACGGTCGTAAAGACCACCCTCGCCTCTTCTTTTCTGCCCTTTTCCACTTTTCCCACCCTCTCGCTTCGTTTCAGCTTTCGCAGACACACGACAGCTTCCTCCTCTCTCTCTCTCTCTCTCTCTCTCTTCTCTCACCCCTTCGTTCTCGAGGAACCTCGAGGTTCGTTGAGCTACAGACAACGCTGCGAGCAACAGGCCCCTCCCTCCCCTCATCGACCGTGTTTTCCACGTATTCCACCCCCGCTTCCCTGCCAACAACCCCTCAGCTGTTCGACGCCGTCTTTGTGTCGTTACCAGAAGTATCCAGGATTGCTGTTGGGGTCGGCCGGGGTCGCTGTTAGGGAACTTTTTATTTTGCGTTCCCGTGACTCCGGCTAAGGGTCGCTTTCAACGGGGGGAGGTCTGGCGACCGAGGGATGGTGAATTCCGATCGGTCGTGGATGGCTAATGGCGTCCGACGATATCTGGCGAGCTTATTTGTCGCGTATCCATTTTTCAGAGCGTGTCTCACGCTTGGGGGAGTGTTCGAGGGTGTCGAGGCGAATCGGATGTTGTTTTTTTTCTTTTTTCTTTTTTCTTGGTGTAAGAAAAGGGGTGATTCGAAGATGGAAGAACTTATAATAAGATATTGGTCAGTTTTGAAAAATTATTATTGGAAGAACTTATGATAGGATATTGGTCAGTTTTAAAAAATTAGTATAGTCATATTATAAGAAAAACTTGTAATAGGATATTGGTCAGTTTTAAAAAATTATTATAGTTATATTTTTTGGTTCAACTATATAAATATTATGATTAAAATAGTATAATGAGATAGATGTTATATTTTTACAATATGTTTCATTTTCATTGGAGACTCGAAGGGTGTTGTTTCAGATGTTGTTTCTTTGGAGTAAGAAAAGGGGTGGTTCGAAGAAGGAAGAACTTATATTAGGATATTGGTCAGTTTTGAAAAATTATTATAGTTATGTTATTATAGGAAGAACTTATGATAGGATATTGGTCAGTTTTAAAAAATTAGTATAGTCACATTATAGGAAAAACTTGTAATAGGATATTGGTCAGTTTTAAAAAATTATTATAGTTATATTTTTTGGTTCAACTATATAAATATTATGATTAAAATAGTATAATGAGATAGATGTTATATTTTTACAATATGTTTCATTTTCATTGGAGACTCGAAGGGTGTTGTTTCAGATGTTGTTTCTTTGGAGTAAGAAAAGGGGTGGTTCGAAGAAGGAAGAACTTATATTAGGATATTGGTCAGTTTTGAAAAATTATTATAGTTATGTTATTGTAGGAAGAACTTATGATAGGATATTGGTCAGTTTTAAAAAATTAGTATAGTCATATTATAGGAAAAACTTGTAATAGGATATTGGTCAGTTTTAAAAAATTATTATAGTAATATTTTTTGGTTAAGCTATATAAATATTATGATTAAAATAGTATAATGAGATAATATTATATTTTTACAATATGTTTCATTTTCATTGGAGGCACGAAGGGTGTTGTTTCAGATGTTGTTTCTTTGGAGTAAGAAAAGAGGTGATTCGAAGAAAGGTGTTAATTAATATTAAAATTATCATAGTTATATTTTTTAATTTAGTTATTTAAATTATGATTAAAATAGTATGGCAAAACTAACATATATATTATATTTTTGTAATATATTTCAATCTCATGGCTCGAAGAATGTTCGAGAGTGTCGAGGTCAGTTGTTTCTTTGTAGTAAGAAAAGGGGTGATTCGATAAAGGCTATTAGTTAGTTTTAAAAAATTATTATAGTTATATTTTTTAGTTTAGGCATATAGACGATTACGATTAAAACAAGATAGATTTATTACATTTTAACCTCGTTGAAAGAGACAACATTGAAGTTTTCCAAAAAATATTTATGTTTTTAAAATAGAAATTATTTATTATAGATATCGATCTTGAAATATTTTTGAAATAGAAAATATTTGTAATTGAAACGTCATTTCAATGATTTTTGGTGTTTGTTATATAAACTCTTGGTCGAAGAATAGTGTCGTATTTAGAAATACTTGTAGTTTTATTCAGTCAAAGTTAGAGTACTAAAATCGAACATCAGGAATAGGGGCATCGAACTGAGGAACTTTGACGAAGTGGAATTAGCTATCTTCCAATTGGTTTCATAATAATTCAACAGTAACGTCAACTATTTCA
The DNA here is from genome assembly GCA_036937485.2 of Tetragonisca angustula. Taxonomy (NCBI): domain Eukaryota; kingdom Metazoa; phylum Arthropoda; class Insecta; order Hymenoptera; family Apidae; genus Tetragonisca; species Tetragonisca angustula. The sequence continues at coordinate 717,920 of JAWNGG020000040.1, read as the reverse complement.
ATCTAGTATTCGCGTTGATCTAATCAGACTTGCATTTCTTCTAAAAACTTTTCCCCCTAATTACCATCATTATTCATGGATAGTTATTCGAAACGAAGGTAGGAAACTTTTATAACTTTATTTTCTATTCATGTACAATATTTCATATCGAAGAATATCAATTTTTTCTATTTTTCAGTAGCTCTTTCTTTTGCGTGTCTTTTCGCATTTTTGTGTTCAGGGGACAATAATGTTGCAACGTTTCAGTTAAGAGGTCGCCTTTATATTGTGAACACGTATGTATGTAAATACATAAATTGTTCATTGTAAAATAAAATTATTTAGTGATATTAATAAAATTTATTAATGAATGTGAATTAATGAAAAATATTTACTTAGTTTTCATTAATCAATTAAGAAAATTAATATTATTATTATCACAATAATAATAATTACAGTATATATAATATATATATAAAAAATAATTAAATAAATTTATTCATCAAGTACTTACTCGACAAATTTTCGAATTTCATTTTCTCAAATGTGAAAGTACCTCCCATCAAAAAATTCTGTTGCACGAGAAATTTTTGTGCATGCAATTCGAAATTCAGTCAGATTCAAGTCGCGCTTTTATAAATTTTCAACTCTTTTTCCTCTGGAAAACACCGTACAACGAGTCGTACGAAAGAACCAAACCCGTACACGTCGTCGAACTGTTTCTTCGCGCAGGATCCTCTCGATTGTGCCAGGTAGCAGCCACAGTGGCAGTCGCTTTTCAACCCTGACCGTTCGCCTTCACGTTTTATCTCCATTATAGAACGGGAGAGGCGAAGGCAAACAGCCGAACGGCGGAAAAGAAAGAGTTAGCGAGGAGAACAGGCGAGCGGACGAAAGCGTACGAATTGAATTTACCCGTTTAATCGTTGCTTCTGTGTTCCCGTCGTCGTCGTCGAGTAAACGGCCGTCTGGTTATGCATCTCCTCCTCTGTTTTCTCCGTTCCTCGCGCGTCGCCAGCCGTCGAGAGACGTTGATTAACGAACGAAGCACGCCGCGCCGACTCCTTTTTCGAGATGCCATTCTCTTGTCCTCGCTTGTTCCCGCGTTAGATTTCTCCACGCCTAGGTGTCGTTTTAATTTGTCTGGCTGCTAAGCGCGGAACGCGCAACTACGCGAAACGATTTGTCGCGATTTTCTGCAGCCAGATAGACGGGTGAATCTTCTTTCTTTTTCTCTTCTTCTTCCCTTTCTCTTGACTATATCGCAGAGTGTCGCGACAATTAGCGACGATGACAGATCTCCGTTTCGTCAGTCACGCGTTTCTCGAAAAAAAATTTTTTTTTTTCCTTTTTTTCTTCTTTATTTTTTCTGTCTTTGTGTCGTAAGAGTGACTTTCAACGTTTCTTTTTGGAACAGCTCTTTCGTGGATTTCGTTTTTTTCCAGGCTACTAGACAAACCTAATTTCGCACACGACGAATCATCTTTATCGTTGAGCGAGTTCTAATTATATTGCAAAAGGAAGAGAATCTTTTTCTCAATCAGGAAATAATCTTCTTAACCATTTCTCTACGAGCCTTGAGTTTTTTTCATATCTCGGCCTCGCTTTCGTCTCGAGCCGACAGAAAGACGCTTAAGAGAATCCGACGACCAATGTATTAATATTCGTATCAGAGAGATTGAAGTGCAAGGAATGGGAAAAAATTTCTGATACAATGAATAGATGATACTTTCTGTTAATACTCGGTATTTATCGTAGATGATGAAACTTTAAAATTGCTCGCGTATCTTGCAATAGAATTGTTGACGTGTGCACGTTTCACGAGCTTTTCGTTGTATGAGATATTATTTATGTATAGACTTTTATGCAAATTTGTGAAGATAATTAGAAAGGTGGGATTCTGTTTCGTGTTTTTACGCATCACGTGCATTCTGCGACTCCTAATTTTTGCCTTGATTTTCTATCGAAATTAAAAATCTGAAAAAAATATGATATAATTATTTTGACAATTTCGAAATAAATATTCAGTAAGCGAGAATGTATTTTACGAAAAATCATTCAGATCTCTGAAATTGTATTTGTCATCTCGTCCGATCCAGCGATAATATTCTTTACATTATCAAATCACACTGCATCGAGCAATTAAAAATGTCCCCAGATATGGTTGGACAGTAGCCAATTGCTTTGTAATCATTTCTGTAATCAATTACTAAATAACAATCGTAATCAATCAATTGATCATTGTTAAAATAAATCAGTAATCTTGATTAATATTTGTAATTTATAATCAATAATTTTTAAATCAGTGGCTTATTAGTTTATATTTTAATCACTGTCTGTAACGTGATTTCTTCATGTTGCTATGACACGTTCGAGTGACACGAGGATTGTCATTCAACTACATATAAATTTGCTAAAGTTCAATGACGCTCTGATATATTTTTGGCGTAAGAACGTGTGCGTGTCATAGTAAAAAATTTCAAAATTTTGAAATCATTTGACCATTCGTATAGAAGATCGTACCAATAACTCAAGAATTGTACAAATGGTACTTTCAATCGATGGAAACTCTTTTGAACGTGCCTTGATAAAAATTTAAGATTGCAAAACAAATAATAAATACGTAGTTTCTGCGAAATAGATACAGCATCGTTGATGGAAGTAAACCACTGATATGCAATCACAGTCAAAAGTGATTACTTTACAAAGGACATTATTAAATTGATCCCCTCCCTTAATTTATTATTTATTTATTTATTAACCAGTGATTATTTATTATTTATTTATTAATCAGTGATTATTTATTATTTATTTATTAATTAGTGATTCTTTACTATTTATTTATTAATCAGTGATTATTTATTATTTATTTATTAATCAATGATTATTTATTATTTATTTATTAATCAATGATTATTTATTATTTCTTTATTAGTCAATGATCATTTATTATTTATTTATTGATCAGTAATTATTTATTATTTATTTATTGATCAGTAATTATTTATTATTTATTATTAATCAGTGACTATTTATTATTAATTATTTATTAATCTTATCAATTAATATCATTTATTAATGACTAATGAATATTCATTTGTTAATCAGTAATAACGAAAACGACTCTTTGATAATCGACAATCGTGGCTAACCCTATTTATTAGTCAGTGATAATGAGCGACGCTTTGATAATCAGTAATCGCGATTATAATCGTTCAAATTACCAGTTTGGTCCAGAATCATCTGGCGACGATTATTAACAGTTACACCTTCGGATCTGGTTTAATCGCCTCGGTATTGATAATCCGGTTTTTCTCGTCGGCGTTTTCCTCGCGTTCGCTGGCCGCCACCCGCGAAACAGAAGTAACCCAGGGAAAAGTGGCTTACATTTATAAGCTTGTTTCAGCATTATGTAAATGCGTGGTACGTGTCCGACGGCGGAATTTCGCTGGAATCGGAATTTCCCGTTGGCAAAGTTTCCTTGTTAACGTTGGTACGAGCGAGAGGTCGTCGGCTGGAGAGCGTTAATGAACATCCGACTAGTGAGTTTAAACAGGTATCGCGAAGAAAATTAATGGCCGTAACGTAGACAGTATTAGAGAGGCGGCCGTCTTGTAATATCGCCGCTTAATTTTTCGCATAAATCGCAGCTTTCGACCAGTTTTTCTCCATCGCGTCGTGTCGATCCACCGAATCTTCCAAAGTTTCCCCTACACAATTATCGCCAAGTGACACGATACAGTTCGACATCGTCGAGTTTGACAGTTTTAACATTTGCCACTCGCCATTCACGACGTTTCAGACCATCGATGTGTTTCATTGTTTCAGCGAAATTTACAGACGCAAGCAATTCCGCGATGTAAATCACTTGGAACGCAATCAAACTTCTTCCGTTACGTTACGGCGAAATTTACAAACAGATTTCTGAACAAAATTTTACAACAGAAATTTTAGAAAATGTTTCTGAAAAATGTGCTACATTCTCTCGTCGTTCATAATTCGTAAATTTAATCTTGTCCGCGTCCGCTGTATATTGAAATCATCGACAAGCGTTCAGTTTTGAAGAATGTAGTCTAAGAAATATAATCTCTTCGTTATTTTCTGTATCAAACATTATGAGAAACCTATAAACTATATTTAATATAGTATATTATAAAAAGCACTACAATTATATAATAATATATTTAATATATAAAGTATATTTTATAAATAAATAATATGTAATAAATTTCATATATTCTCTTTTATGCTGCACAAATATTTTTATTATACATTTATTGTACATTATATTATTATATATTATACATTATAATATATTATATATTATTATATATTATACATATTATACATTTTTTATATCAAATAGTAACATACTATATACAAGTAGTATATACTGTATAATATACTATATAACATTATATAAGAACTAACATACTATATAAAAAGTTATTATAGTACACTACCATACTGTTATAGTACAGTTTTATGCAGTTTTTCGTATTATGCGCATTCACGTGCAATTTTTCATTTTTAAACTTTCTATAAATCCTATGAAGGTCCTCGGTCGATCGGTGAGTTAAATCGACTTGAACGTCTCAGTCGAGTCAAAATTGATTTATTGAGTATAAAAACGACTCGACTGCTATGATCGCCAATTTTTACGTTGATGCAAACTGAACATTGGAACATGCTTCGTCTAGTTTCGGCTGCGATTAAAGCTATTAAAGATGAAGCCTGCCAAATCGAGCGGAATATATCTCTGCGCTATCCGTGTTATCCCTTCGTATCATCGCTCTAACACATCTTCTCATTTGCGCATAGCGCGGCTACATAATTTAACAGGATCGAACGTTTTATAGTGTAATTACTATCCATCTAACGACAGAGTGTTTCCCCGTCTGTGATCAACGAGATCGTATTCCCGTTTGCGACTAGGTAATCGGAGGTTAATTGGACGCATTAATTAACACCAGAGTTCACCTCCGCGTCGTCTCGCGAATTTTCCCTGGTGCCAGTGACGCGTGAGCTTCGGTCTTTGAGCCATCAGAGCTGTGAATATGGTCGTCGTCACACAACGAATCGGGACAAAAACGTTTGGTTTAACTTCTAACATCTAAATGAAGCTATTGGAACGACGAGAATTTTTCCAAAATTGCAACATTTTCTCAGTTTCAAGTATATTCAAACGTAACCGAGACAAAAACGAATGATAAGTTTATTACCTCTTAATAATTTCTATCCAGACGAGTTCAAAAGAGAAATTAAATTATTGTACACGGTCGCTCGTTATGGTCCGCGCAAGGGGTTAAAGTAAACAATATTTTGAACAAACTATCCTTTTTAGCATACGAAACACTATCGAACACTATCAAGTAGCATCGAATTAATATTTTAAACAAACTATTCGTTTTAGGATGTACGAAATACAAATAATTAGCCTCTTGCGCTGAAACGATGTGCAACGCACGTCGAGAATTTCTTGGTTCCAAAATTGCAACATTTTCTCAGCTCTAAGTATATTTAAGCAAAGACAAAATAGGCAAATCAATTAATGAATTTATCACTTCTCAATAATTTCTGTCCAGTGATATATCATACCGACGAGTTCGAAAACTCATGGTCCGCAGTCGGTTGCCAGCGCAGGTGATTAATAATAATTACTCGAGACTTGCTCTTTTCTTTTGAATCAAGTTTGAAGTTAAATTTAAATTAATTAACAGTTTAATTTGGCATTGTACCGCGACATTCGACAGCAGCTCGACATTGTCAAGCATGCTCAAAATTTTTCAGCTGTCCACCTCACCATTGAATTATTAAAATTTATACATTTAATTCTATCTATATTGAGATCACCGCGGTTCCGAGGATACGACTAATATTAAATTTCAGAGAATATAAATAATAAAAGGCGCGGAAAGAGTTGGAAATTCAAGAATTTCTCTCTCATTCGTACGAAATCAGATCTTTCCAAGAATGGAAATGTAGAAATGAAGTACTCAAATATTTCTCTGTCGAATCGAAATTTCTCGAATTTTTAAATCGTCGAAAGCTTGTTCTAATCCTAAGAAATCGTGCTCTATATTGGAAGAAAATCTTCTTCATTCCCTCCCCCCGTGTCCATCCGAATGATAGCTATATCCCATCGAAATTTTTGTCTCACAAAAATTTTCATTCTTCCCGAAGCGACTCGCCAGAAATCACGCTGGAATCGAGCGATATCCTTTATAAAAACGAAAATTTTGAATACTATTTATACAATAAATCTACCAACACGTATAAATATTATCGATTTAAATAAAGCATGAATAAATAAACGCAAAAATTTCTGATATAAATCCTAATTGACTTAATGAAGAGAAAGCAATAATTTTTCAAAAATTAACCATTAATCCTGATATTAATATTGTCATTCTAGAAGTTAATAAAATAATATTTTTATATTTTATATTTAATGAATTTTCACATCAAATTATTAAATAAATTCCCGCAGTCAACTAATGTTGATGAATGAACTAAAGATGGATATTATTGCTATTTGCAATCAAACGAAAAATGGAAATTGTGCACCTTTTGTAAAAACTATTATTAATAATATAAATATTAATAATTTATCTATTTTATAAATAATCAAGTTTAACTTGCCGAAAACTGGAATCACGCGGGGAATCGAGCTTGTCGAGCAATTCGAGAACTAACTCGGATTGAACTCGATCGCATGGTGTTCGATCAAACGAAGGATGGAACGTTATCAGGCGTGGCATATCAGGATGAATTAATCCGCGAGGATACGTGAGAAAACTGGGAAACCTGGCCTCGATTCGATTTAATTCCTCTTGCACTTCTGTCCAGCGATCCATCGGGATTTACCTGTTGGATTTTTCGGCTTAATCGTTTCACGTTTCTTTTTTTGTTCATCAATATTTAACTTTCGGATTTTCCCTGTTTCAACCGGGAGATACGCTGTTAATCGAAGTCTTCCTTTTTCCAAGATCCGCGAGAATACCGCGAAATTTATTTTTGCCTTTCGCGGATTCCCCCGAGTCTTTTTTACGTTGTTGTGTTTGGAGAGTTAATATTTGACTCGTCGAGAGTTTTGTCCCGTCGTTCGACCAAGTCGTCGCTTCGAAATTTTTCACTAGTGTTTTCGCGAGATCTCAGTAATGTAAAGATAACATTTTTTTTTTATTTTTCTAATGAGCGAATTTTCTGGATTTTTTTTTTTTTACGTTTGTGAGGAAATTCTTGATTTTTATGTTATTTTAGGAGAAACTGGAAGTTGCAAACGTGCACACGATACGTGTGAAATATCTAACAAAAATGGAGCGTTTGTTATAGTGTATAATAGCACATGGTAAATTATACAAATATAATAATAATATAAAATATAATAGAACAAATTTTTATTCGGATTCTGTTTCTCCATGAATTATGTTCCTAAGAATTTCTAAACGCACAAACATTCGCAATTTGTTTCTAGTTGCCGGTAATGTATTTACGATGAATTTGAAGCCGATAAAGATATGACGAAACTATTGAAAATATAAAAAGTCACAGTGATCTTTTAATTGAAATAATACTTACGAGCAGAGCAGTGTATACGTGTTACGAAGATGCAAATCAATTAAAGAAACTTCCGCTTGTAAGCTCGACGTATAGGACTGAACTATACCAATAATCGTAACGTGCAACGGAGTATTTCAAAAGTTATACTATCCATCGGGTTCCTCGACTTACCCCAGTTCCATAAAATAATAACACTCGAATATATCTCGGATAACGTAAATGTGAAATATCTGTATGAGTAAGAATTGACACAGCTTCCGGGATTTAGCGTATAGGTAGATATATACAGAATGTCCCGGGAGGAAACCGAATAATTTTACCAGTGTAGATCATTCTGAATAAGGAAGGTTACATCCTGGGCTTTGATTCGCTTGTTTTATATTTGTTTCAAAAAAAAAAAAAATAAAAATAGAAGATTTTACATTATATAGGTATCATTGAAATAGAAAAGTAATCTTTTACCTTTCATTATATTTTGTATCCTTTTTTGCTCGTTGAAAAGAAATGTTCGAAATGACGTGAAATATAAATATTGATCTATTCAAAGTTTTAATGATCGTCGCCAGTCCATTTTGTTAATTTCATTTCTAATATCGTTAATGGCGGTTACGTATCGCTTGTATTAGTTCTTCGTGCATTTCTGGGTCATTGTACAGTTGCTATGTAGTGTCATGCAGAAAGAAGATTGTCATTTTGTACGCTTCCTTTAATTTAATAACGACAAGATGTAAAATATATGTAAAGTAAAAGAAGTTATTTTTATGTTCTAATATGTGTAAACCAATGACAGTAAAATTTATTTTTAAATGTAAATGAAGAACAAATGAATCGAAATCCATAGTATACACGATTTCTTCCATTCAGAATAATCTACCAGATATAAATTTATTCGCTTTATTTGTTCGAGTATGTTCGTGCTTTATACTTTCATTATGAACAGAATTAATAAAATGCTAAATATCAAAATGCTAAAATTAATAAGATACTAAAAATTAATAAAATACTAAAATACGGTATATTTATTTGGTGACCTAAATTCGTGTTAGAATCTATTTAAAACGGGCAGAGCACGGTGAATGAAAACCATAAATCAAGCGAGCCAACTTTTCAGATTTAGATTCTAATCAAACTTTTCCATTTAATTTGTTTCATATTTTCCTATTTCAAAGACAAATAATATTCCTATTCCATGTTCGAAAACAAATGATAAATTAGGTTAAAGTGTAATACGTATTTTATTGAATTTTTTAAACTCACAGAAAAGATCTCTCTCCAATTATTGAAGCTATTAATATTCAAATATCGATCGCAGGGTAAGTACTAAAGGTAACGTCGTTTTTTTTTTTTCAAATTTAATAGACATAGCGACAATAATTTAACTTACTATAACATAACCTATATTCTATCGACATTTAGTGTGCTTGTTGTTAAATTATATTATAGATTAAAACTGTATTAACTCTTAAATAAAATCAAATCTTGTACAGTGTCAAAAAATGACATTACTTGTGGGTACATCTAATATTTCAGTGAAAATATTCAATTAAGGGGCTATTCTGGTAATTCGGCTTGTAAAAATCGACTTCTTTGGGATTTTTTCCAAGGAAACCATGATACATTTTGGTATGCAGTTTTCACACACAGATTTATTCATACTTAAAGAGTATTTACAATTTTTTCTTAACGAAATTAATGAAAGTCGTGGAAATTATACAGTCTTATGTAAAGCATGTTTTTAAAAACGGGTTAGAATGGCTGACGTGATTCCGGTCCATCTGGTTAGTTGAAACTAAAAAACCAAAATGCAGCTGAATCAGTATAAATATGGCTATCGTATAAACCACGGAAACAGCGGAATTTCGAAAATTTAAAAAATGGCAGCATTTTGAAGTTTAAATATCGATTTTTCTTGTGCCTTTCGTCCTTGTGTGGTAAAAAAAAAAAAAAAAAGTAGAAAAAACATCAAATTTTAAAATCCGTGGTTCACGCGATGGAGACACGTTTGGTGAAAATCTCCAAAGTCAACTAAAACGTGAGATATCCCGTCAGCCAGTTTAAAAAAATATGAATTTGAGAAAAACACACTTGAAGTTTCTGTTACTCGTTGTACAAAAATATTCACACTTAGAATCAGTCGAGCAGTACAAAGAATTATATTATAAAATAATGATAACATAAAAATAAATAATGATATTATAAAGTAAAATATTTTTTGAGAAGAACACATTTGAAGTTTTAGCTACCCGTTGTACAAAAATATTCATACTCACGTTGCCGAGCAGTACACCGTTTCCTTTAAACATCTACAACTTTGCTAATTTTACGAATTCACACAAATTCTTTTACATAGACATTTTCGAAAGCATATATAATACTTTGAAAAAGTGCAAAAAAAAAAAATTGATTTTTTCAAGTCGGATTACCAGAATACCTCCTTAATGGCAAATAAATGTTCAACCTTCTGTCGTGTCACGTAGAAAATACTGTTACACTTAACTTCCTCGCGTCTTAATGATACTTAACGCCTGAGACGTTAAGAAAGAGAAACAACGCCCGCGATGCGTGAAAAATCCCAAAAGCCACAAGATTCGTTCCTTATCAGGCGGTAAGGAGAACCAACGAAGCCCGGGATTCGCATGGGCGAATCTTGAAAGTACTGGAAACGAGCTAAATGCACGAACCGTCCCGACGTTGGTACAATAAGTTAAACGATCGTAGGAGGGGTCGGTTCTGCGATACGAAAATTTCTCAGCTGGATGGTAATTACGGCTGAAGACACGTACGCTCCTAGGAAGGCTGTTAACGAAACGACGGCGGTCTGGGGGAGGAAGCGTGTCTCTACGTAATTCCTCTTTCCACGTTCGTGAACACGCCATGGCCGAATCCTTGGAGCGGAACTTTTTCCCTCTTGGGGCAACTGGAAAATTCCACACAACCCCCGCCCTCCGGAAAAAATTGGAAACTTTTCGTAAACGAGCTTCTTGGAAGCCAAACTGATCGACACCATCTTTTATTAATTTCTGAATTTTGTATCTTTACAAATGCAAGTTTAATGTTTGAATTCCCTGAGAAACAGAGGAGTTACGTTCATTCGAAGCAAGTGACATGTGTAACGAAAAATTTCGAGATGCAAATAAAAACTTAGGTGTTTATGTATAGTGAAGAGCACAACCGTGTCGATGACTAAATTTTTCTCGTGTGTAATTTTTTTATTGCCGTCTGAAATAAAGTAAACAGAAAGTGAATGTTACGATTGTATTTTTCGCGATCAATAGCAGCAGAAACAATTTTTTTTTTAAAGCCGCGAACATCTTCTGCAGCTTATTGTTTCTTTTTGTTTTTCAATTTGTGAAGTTGAAATGTGATGTTACTAACAATCTTTTTCCTGCTGAAAAATGTTTCTAGAGGGTGAGAACACTCTCTCCCTCTAGATATGATTTTTCTAGCCATTAATTCATTAGCTATTAAAAGAAAGATAAAATTAAATATTAACCGTTTTTTTAACGAATCTATACTGCGGTAGTGAAAAATTCGGAAAAGAAAAATTTTTTCTTCAAAATTTACCCCACTGTCCATAATTCCCTAAACTTTTATTAGATGATCTTCGAAGAGCTCTTTACAACCATGTAAATTACTCGACGAGCAACAAAAAATCAGATCGTAGCAGAGATAAACTAAAATAAAATCGTTGTTTGAAAATTAAAAAAAAAAAAAAAAAGAAAGAAAATCGGTTTCTCAGTGAAATTACACACCGTAGTCGAATCATTTCTGTTAATTGAGACGCATTAATTTTCCAGTTGTCGAACTTCCGTTGTCGATCGATCTCCTGGCGAGGATTTTCGAGGTCGTCGGTCGCAATCGAGCTACAAATAAACTTCTCGCGACGAATGGACCGATCGCGTCACCGGTCAGGATCGAGTTCGAGTTGCATTATTAGTTTATTATTAGTTGTCTGGGTGACCGTGTTTTTCTTCTTCTTTTCTTTTCTTCTTCCACTCTCTCTCACTCGTCTGGTGTGGACAGCCTGTGTACTGTATAACAGACAGCGTGTTAATTGCATTGTCGCTGTGAAATTAACAGACAGAGAGGAGGAGAGAGAGGAGGATGGCGCGACTTTATTAAAGCCATTTTTCGTTCGTCTCATTCCCCGCCTCCTCTCGTCCCTTTTCTTTTTTCTTTCTTCTTTTTCGTCGTCCGCGTTATCGTCTTTGAATTTCGTTGTTTCCATCGCAGTTGTTCAAAGTTTAATTGAGATTTCTCCCTGTGCGTGAAAGGGCAGCCAAGCTCTCTCTCTCTCTCTCTCTCGAGAGAGAGAGAGAGTTTCGCTTCGGTGGAACACGATGTTTGACAATGTAGTGACAGGTCGTTGAAGAAGTTCGGGACGATTGTTTCTCTCTCTCTCTCAGTCTCTGCGTTTAATTTCCTTCGAAACTTGAATCGGAATACACTAAGCTTGCGTTCAAGTTCTACTTGAATTTTAATCTCGCCCTTTTTAACGAAACGTTTACGAAGATCCTTTTTGTATTTCTCTTAAACTTGACAATCTACATGGCGGAAGAAGCGAGAAGCGTTAAACGAATTCTTCATGTAAAAATATCTTTAAAATCGGGAATCTAGATAGTAGGTGAAATAAGGAACGTCAGGAGCAAATTCTTAAACTCGAGATTCTAGATGAAATATCGAGTGCAAGAATGTCGAGCAAACTTTCGTAATCTGTAAAAATAAAGGAATGAAAATTGAAGAAGCACTTGCGCAGTTTCTCTTTGCGCAAACGCTAACGAGTGGAACTTAATAACGTGTAAATAAATCGACTGAGATGAAAAATGACAAATCAACTGCCTCATTAACTACATTAATGGGCAATGTCGACGAGTTGATCATAACGATTTAATTCACTCGTTTGATTCCTCGAGACGATCGTTCACCGTGCGTTCATTTTATCTACCATCTGTGATGATTCTATCATCTATTAACTTTAAATTCAGGAACAAACTATCTTCTTTGATCAAAGCTTTTTAAAATTAAAATTCATCAAATTTAATAATAATTCTGCCAGTCAAATATTAATTTAAATTTTATATTAAATACAAAAATTAATTAATATAAAATTTGATAGAGTGTCTTACCGTCTCGCAAGGAAATTTCGATATTTGCAATGATCGTTGTTGTTGTTCTTTCAAATCTTCCTTCGCGCATTTTTCACCGTATAAATTATTTATTTATTTATTTATTTCGAAGCGAGTCGAAAAGTGAAAACAAATTAACTGGCAATTGCGGTACAATTACGAAAGAAATTCAGATGGGGCTGAAAGCGTTTCGCTGATGGCGGAAGTTGTCGCGCGAGCGCGTTCCATATCCGTTCCGCCGTTTTCTATTTCCGAAAAGAGGCGAACGTGGGGAAGAACGGCCGCGAAAGATTTAATCAAATCCCCGGAACGAAACGAGATGAGAGGAGACGTAACGCGTGTTACGAACGCGTCGTACGTAGCTGGGTCTGGACAGACCCGATGGCAATGGGATTATATTGGTGGAAAACGCTAGCCAAATTAATGAAATCGAATCTGGTCTGACGTAGTTTCACTGCATCACGGCGATTAACTCTTTCGTTACGAGCGGCTATTGAGCGTATCGAAGCAATCACATGTTAAAAAATACATTTTATTAGCCACCAAGACGAGGTTTTTCAATCGTTCATTCTGTCGTTTGAATAAATTACTACATTGTCTCGAAACTAATCGAAAGAATATCCGTCGAGGTGCAACCTGTTCTATAAAAGCTGCGAAAAAATTGGGGAAAATAAAAAGGAAATCCAGAGAAATTATTCAAGCCCGGGATATTATTCGTTATTCGAGAATAATTTTGAAGAAACCGGGAACGATAAATCCGAGCAACGAAATAGTAATTTAACATCGTTGTTCAATTATTCATGAACGATTCCGAAGGAAAGGGCAAAGAATAATAATCAGCGCAACGAAATACAATTAGCCACGCGGTGCGAAGTACAACGAATCGGAATAAATGTCGAGTGACACAATGAATATCAGAATAACGAAAGACAATCGGCGGAATAATTCAGCGAGAACGAGATAAAAGCTGGAATCCTCCGCTTCTGTTGTTGAATAGAACCGCTGCGAAAATCTCGACCGTGGGAAATTTTTGCAAAAGTCGCAGGCGAGCGAGACTCTCCACTTCAGATCGTACATTTTCACCGCGGCGGTGTCTCGTCTACGTCGCGAACAGCTTCTCTCAAAAGAATCGTGGCGCTGCCATCGATCGCGCGGGACTCACGATGCTCCAATTAAGCCAGCAGCCTGTCTTTTTTACAGTCGCAGGAAACTCGGATAATATTGCATCATCGAGAACGTATCGAGTGCTGCTGCTGCGTTGGCAATCGGTATCGAGAAACTTTTTAATTGCCCAGTCGTCCCTCCTTGCCCTTCTCTCTCTCTCCTTCGCTCCCTCGTCTTCTTTTTCCTCGCAATCCGCGTTCCTTCTCCTCTGTGCGTCACGAACGTGGATATTAAGACCTTGGTACGAAGAGCAGATAACCCTTAACCGAATTCGCCGCTCAGACGTGATTTTCGATTTTGGAATTCTCCGCTGTGATTCCTCTCGAAAATATTTTCTACTCCGCGTATTTTTGCTCGTCCTTTTGTCCAGTTTTCCAGAACTGTCGAAGAAATTTATAGCTTCGTCTACGAACGAAACGTGATAAAAATATGAAGCGTAAAGTGGTCTTAAAAGTCTGTTTATTTAATCACGTAGAAATTTATTACTTATTTATTATTATTTATTATTTAGTTATTACTATTATTTATCATTTATTTATTATTATTGTTTATTTATTTATTTATTTATTATTATTATTATTATTATTTATAGATTGGCTTGGAATCAAAGATTACTAACGCCCTAAGCCCCTTTGCGCTGGCAACTGGTTTGCGGACCATAACGAGTGACCGTATATTCGTTTTCTTTTTGAATTCATCGACTAAGAAGTAATAAGTTTATCATTTGTTTTGCCTGGGTCGTATTTCATTATACGCGAAACGGAGAAAATATTGCAATTTTGGGCCAAATGTTCATTGCAGCGCAAGAGGTTAATAACTATGACAATTGAATTTCGTTGTGATTGAAAAATGCGAACCAAACCGCAATACCAGTGCTATATTAACAACAGTCGATAAAAGCAGCGGTACTGCATTATAATGATTGTAATAATTTTACCGTACGACGAATCGTAAAACGATTCTGCAAATGATTCGAATACTTCCACTGCCTTCGCGAACTTTAATAACCGCGTGACCGAAAGCTCCGATGATCCCTGCAGTTCATTCAAGAAATTGCGAGATAACGAGCTGTTCGTTCGGCGTTTTTCTGTCTTTCCTCTCTTTTCGATGAAATTATCAAGCAGCCTGTCCCTGCTCGTCTGTGCGTCGTTGAAACGCGAGTCGGAAGGGGGGCGGTTCTCGTTCTCCTCGAGGAAGAGGGAATTAATTAAAGTGCGTGGTCCTTTCGTCGAAGGAACGAACAGCGAGGGGAAGAAACGGCCGTGTTCCAGCCGACGGAACGGCAGGAAGAAAAAGAGAGAGAGTGAGAAGAGGGAAGAGGAGACACGGCGAGGAAAGCCGCTGGAAAAAGCTCTCTGACGGCGGTGCTCGTGAGAGTCTGCAGCGCCGACCACCTTGCACGCGCGCTCCGCTCGAATTAATCGCTTTTCCTTCCAACCGCTTCCGTTTTACCACCGGAGGAGTCGTGCTTCTCTCTTGAGCATGGATTTCTGGAGACGCTCGGCCTACGCCGGCTTGTCCCCGCGTGCCTTTACCCGGGAAATTGCGGGACCTTTTGGGCTTGGAGTGTTCCACGAGTGCTAGTAGGATAAAACAGGACACCGAGTTTTCGTGCAATTTGCAACGTATCCAGCGATCAAAATTGTTTTACAGAAATTGTCTCGTGAAAGGAGACTTTTTTTTTTTTTTTTTTAAGTTTGAAACATTGTAGTTAGTGCGTCGCTACATATAGTATTAAGTATTTACTTAATTATATAATGTTGTTGTATGAATATTAATAATTATTAATATGCATATATTAATTATGTTATAGTTAATATATATAATTGTAGAAATATATATATATATAATATTATAAATATTATATACGTATATTATCATGTATATAATTACTAGACGTTATATATTATATCTCATATGTAGTATATCAATTACTAAATTACTAAAGTATATGTAATTATTACAGATTTGAACGTATTACTAGATACAAATAATTATTATAAATTTGAATATATATTATTGGATATAAGTAATTGCTATAGATTTGAATCTAGATAGATCAATCCAGTCATATTCCATTTCTTGATTGAGGTTCGCGTGAATGGGCAGTTTCTATAAAAAATATTTCTTACACACACAGTTATACAACTTCTTCTAAACTCTTATCACATTTGAGGTTGTTTTATATACAGATACAGATTGTTCGGTTCTAGTTTTACTTCAGAATGACGAATATTATGACGACAGTCTGGACAGGCTGGAATCACCAACGACCAATATAAATTCTCGTCGTCAAGGAGATGAAAGTGCGAGAAATAGGAAAAAAATTTGCAGTAAAGTCGGAAACTTTTACTTCGATACACTTTACAATTCTGATCGATTCGTCATTGTAAATCCACCACGTTGCATATTTTTATTAACCTCTTGCGCTAGTAACTGGTTCACGGACCATAACGAATGACCAAACCGTATAAAACAATTCTCCTTTTTGAATTCTACGGTATATCACTGGATAAAAATCAAAAGTAATAAATTTATTATTTGTTTTGCCTGAGTTATATTACAATGTACCTAACACTGATTTAATAAATCAATAAGATTGTGAATATTGCAATTTTGCAAGTTAATAAAATATTGCAATTTTCGGCCAAATATTCTCGACGTGCATGGCAACGCAAGAGGTTAATAAAATCGCCCATTTCCTTTCTGAAACATATAAGTGTACTTGCGTGCTGAACGTCGACCTCCAAGTTTCAAATTAAATTAAAAAAACGAAACCAAAGATCGCTGTAATCTGTTTCCAGCTGAATCCTAGCAACACAGGTTTTATTGGGATTTAAGTCAGGTTAATCGAATAAAATCGACACTAAATAATATTATTATTTAACAATAATAATATATAAATATATATGTTTATATATATAAATTTAGTAATAATAATAATATAAATATATATATTTGTGTATATAAATTTAGTAATAATAATAATAATAATACAAATATATATATATATATTTATATATAAATTATTTACTAATAATAATACACACATCAACAACAACAACAACAACAAAAACATCTGTTTTCAGCTAAATCGATTCGCGGTCTCTCGTTTGACTGTCTCTGTGGCGAGGAAACTTGGAACGTTCGGCCGCGATATTTTACGTGGCTCTTAAGGGAGCACGGAAGGAAGATTAGATCAACCCCCCCATCAGGCGCGCGCGCGTGTAGACACACTCAGCCGCGTGAATCTTCTTGGTTGTCTGTCTGAGGGCTGACTCAGGGGGTTGGTTTCATTCGTCTCTCGACAGGGGCCACTCGTCGCGTTTGCGGGCGTGTAGTGCACTCTCGCGGCACACATACAGCCACGGCCAAGTGTGCTGAATTAATTAACGTCGTTACGTTACGTGTGCAGCAACGCTGGCCTGGCCACGCCGCGACGCTTTGATCGCGAAAACACGCCGCGTTCCGGTTGTTTGATGCTGTGGATTGTGTCGCGTGCACAGCCGGAAGCCGCGTGACTGCTTCTCCATCGGCGAGGATCGAAGTTAATGCCTGTCCTCCCGTTGCGTGACACACCAACGTAAATGCTGGACGTTCCGACGTTTCGCGGAAATAACTGTTGGCGAATGATGGAAGAATCCTGCGCTCCGTAAAATACGAAATTATTGAAAAATTGTTTGCATCTGTAGTTTTATAAAAAGAGGAATTGTGTTGCAATCCAATTGACCTCGTTTTGAAACGTGAAACCTTCGTCATGCATTAGTTTTTTTTTTTTTTCTTTTTTTTTCAAAGATGTTTTCACGTCGCGCAGTAAATGAAAACTTTTTTTTTTTTGTTCTCGCAAATGGTCAAAATCGAAACGCTTCTGAAAACAATTAAAAAATTTTTTTTTCGCGACGGAATCTATATCTTCTATATAACGATGTTGAAGATTGGAGTCTCTTCTTTGCAACGATCTCTTAAAGTTTGCCGAACGATTTTTTTTGTTACCATTTTATTGAACTTTGTACGTTGGAGTTAAATCTTGAATTTTTGTCGTTTAACTCTTCATGGTCCGATAAAATGGCGAATGAAAAATTGTACGGAAAAGTTTAAAGGGTCAGAAGAGGAAACTTCAATCTTTGAAACGATGGTGGAAAAAAATTTTTTCGACAATAAAATTATCCTTGGTTTTCCACTTGCTGCACGATGTTGAAACATCTTTGGGACAAAAGAACTCAAGCTTGGTAAACTAGAGGTTTCACGCTTTGAAACGAGAGATTGGGTTGTCGTACGATTTCGTTTCACGAAGTATCAATAATTTTTCATCGATACGTGCGTATATTTTTGTCCATTTCTGTCAAGCTGAAAAAATACTTGGAGTAAAATTTGCCTTGTATGAACTTGTCGAGATACAAATAGTGATTTTAAAAAAGTGATTGGAAAAACTCCACGTGCTTTCACTTTCGAGATATTACTGTTCAAAGTTCGTAACATCAGTTCTTTTTTATTAAATTTCAGTTTGATCGTATCATCATTTTGATTCTATAAATTTTGTTTTCCTGCATTCTTTCGTTCACAGCGCTTTTCATTTGAAAAAATTTTCAAACTCGAGTTTGTCGAAAACGGAGGCTTTAACGAATAAATTTTACTCTTTTCTTTTCGACTAATCGTTTCATGCAAATTCACTTTTTTTCGACTTGTATCACCAGATGTCGTGTATGATTGGAGTTCGTATAACAGGGGTGCATTCATTCTCCCCTTTATTAGTAATTTCTCGTTCACATAATGAGAGTTCAGGTTCAAACAAGTGAATTCAAGAGTTCGTTTAATCGACCAAAAAGTTGATTCAAATAAACGAAGTTCGTACAGATGAAGTTCTACTGTAATGGAAATTCTCATTTTTCGTTCATACGATAAAAGTTTAGGTTTAAATAAGTAAATACAATCACAGTTCATTTAATCGAGTATTGATTAAAATTTGATTTAAATGGAGTTCCCATAAACAGAGTTCGGACTGTATAATATAATATTCAAGTTCAAAGTGCCGCGCAAAATAAAGTTGGATCTTGATCTTAAAATTTAACATACGTTTCATTCTGTTATATTTGTAAAGTATTTAGTATATTTTCTCGTATAAAATGTTTTACAATTTTTCGAACGAAATGTCCGTCATTGTGCTGTCATTTGAAAATTTATCGATGGCTTATATTATTTTAATCATAATTCGGTAGGTACTTGTCCAGCCACCAAAGATGAAAATGATGATTATCAGTGAGATGGATTCCAATTATCCGAAATCCATTCATTGGGACGTAATTTTAATTGGTGCTAGATCAATTGAAATCCCGTCGATTGAATCCACTTATCTGAATTTGAATTCCTATTATATGTGTGAGTGGAAGGTAATTGGTTCTAAGAAGAATCGGTGAACCATTCTATGAACTCGTTTTTCAACGAAATTAAACAAATGACGGTCCGCTGTGTGATAGATGGGAGAGAAGAATTTTCATTTTTCATTATTCCTCGTGTCTTGTTTAAAATATAGCAGACTGTTAAAAATATAGTTAATGCTTTTTAAGATGGGAAGAGAAAGTGTATATGTTTAAAAGAACGTTTGGAAATACTAAAAAATATATTTAAGAGAGTTTGAAAAGTTTAGAAAGAAAAAGTTTGAAGTTACTTTTATTTTTGAGTCTTACATTTTAAATAATCAAAAATAAAGAGAACTATTTTACCGAAGAAGCATTCGAAAATATTTAAAAACTTTGAAATCTTTTGGGTATAGAATATCGTCGTATTTATTTGAAATATAAGATAGGAAATCGGTTTCTGTAAAAATATCAGTTTCATTGTATATTTTTAAAAAATTTTCAATATATTTTTCTTCAACATTTAAAAGAGATAATTAATTAATTCAAAATTAACAAAATTAGCCTTTTCTTATATTTCGATGTTTTACTAAAAAAAAAAAAATAGGCGGCAAGAAACTTTGTGGCCCACCCTATAAATGGGAAATTATAGAATTATAAAATTGCTGATTTTTGTACGAAAGACAATATTAATACAATATATTTACGAAACACAGCGTTAACTTTGTTAACAATGTCGATATTTTTAAATTCAAATCATCTCGTTTGATCGAGAAATTCTCGCCAGGTTTGGTACAACATACTGCTTGAGAAAGCTGCCAGAGGTCATCTTGCAGCATCGATACGACGATTCTCGAGCAGAATCTCGATCTCTGTGGCCAGTTGGGAACCGTTCGATTAAACAGGTGCTACAAGTTCAAAGATACGCCGGGATATCGGGTCCTTAAATCAGGCCGGCTGCGCGCATTTGGTCTCGAAGACTTTTCCTCCATAAAGTTCCGTGCTCGGACGTCCGAGCGGACAGGGGATATCGGGTAATCGGTCCCGAGAGCGGAAAAAATCCACCGTTTCGCTTCGATTCCAATTGCCAGCGTGCGGGTGGAGCGAAACCGATCTTCGCCGACGCGAGAAACGTCGGGTCTGGCTGGCGTCGAGTGGCGGCGAAGGAACTTTTTGGCGATTCGTGCGGTGAATCGTACAGCGGCTGGTCGATTCCCCCTTCCTCCATCTTCCGGAAAACGAGCATTCGAAAGAGCCCTGATATTTTCCACGAGGGTGGCTTGCTCGTGACTTTTTCTTCTCGTCCCACTCCCGTCTTGCGGAACGTCGATATCTTTTTCTTCTCTTTTTCACCACTTCGCAGGTCCTTTTCTTTTCGCCGAATTTCTTTTGAATGATAAACGGCACCCGGGGGGGCACGGTGAATTTAGAGGCCCCGGGGCTTATAATTAACTCCGTTGAAAGCGCGGATTTCTGTTTAAAAGCGCGGAAGCGGTCGGCACCGGACGACTCGGGGCTTTTGATTTTGTTTGCCGCGGTCGAATCGCCACGCCGTCCGGGAATTCCCGTTTGCTAATTTATCCCCGTGGAAACGCTCTAGCCACGGGCCAGCGGCTGGCTGGCTTTCAGCCTAGAAAGGTGTACTGGCGGATGAAACGTCTCGTTTCAGTAAATTCGCAATCAAGTTTCCTCGGTTTTTTTCCCCGCTCGTTTCTCGGAGGCTTGTTGTCGCGCAAGTTCTGCTCTTTCGTTCCTTTTTTTAACCCTCTCATTACGAGCGTCGGATATATACGGCATATCTATTGACGTGCTTTGGAGTAATCGCGTTGCTTTAGCCATCGAGACCGAGCTTCCTCTTGTTTCTCTATTCGCCAGCGGAATGTTTGTACGATAGGAAATTATCGTGATGAAACATCTTTCTCGATCTGTTCGAAAATGATCGGCTACAGATATGTCAGATCGGCTCTGAGAAATTTGGGGTTAGGTTTTTGGAAAATTTCGAAGGTTTCTTTGAAAGAAGAAATTAACGGACTCGATAAATGATTCGATCAGTGTGTTAGCGAAAGGGTTGAAACAATTGGCAGAAGTATTTTTCATCAGATCTCGTGATATTTAATACTTGGAATAAATTATTATCTTTTTACTATATTACTGTTTTAGTTATTATTATAGTCTATATTATTATTTTATTAGACTATTATTTTTATACTGTATTATTATTTTTGAAAGAAGAAATTAACGAACTCGATAAATGATTCGATCAGTGTGTTAGCGAAAGGGTTGGAACAATTGGCAGAAGTAATTTTCATCGGATCTCGTGATATTTAATACTTGGAATAAATTATTATCTTTTTACTATATTACTGTTTTAGTTATTATTATAGTCTATATTATTATTTTATTAGACTATTATCTTATTATTATTATTAGACTATTATTTTTATACTGTATTATTATTTTTGATAGAAGAAATTAACGAACTCGATAAATGATTCGATCAGTGTGTTAGCGAAAGGGTTGGAACAATTGGCAGAAGTAATTTTCATCGGATCTCGTGATATTTAATACTTGGAATAAATTATTTTTTTACTATATTACTAGTTTAGTTATTATTATAGTCTATATTATTATTTTATTAGACTATTATTTTATTATTATTATATTATTATTTTAGTTATTGTTAAACTATTGTTTTCATGAAAAATTGAAAGTTGCAGAAGGAAAGAAAAAAGAGAAACGTCCGACCTAAGGGTTACGAAAATCATCTCCCATTTCTTCAATTTGCATTCGCCAAAATTTCCAAATGCACAGAAATCCGCTTATTTCGAGGCTGGGGAAAGAGGTTAACCAAGTTACGTCACATCGTATTAATTTACATGAATGCAAGATGCATTAGTCGTACGTTTGTCGCGCGCGCGCGCGCGCACGTCTTCTAAGTGAATTTAAATCGCCAAAACGAAATTGCGCGCGAGTGTCCGAGCTTTCGAGTCAGTTTTTTTCGCCGAGTAGAATTTTAATGGGAAAAATCCACGCCCTTGGTATAAACATCGTCAGTAGCCAGATAATATGGATGAAAGGAGTTGCGCGTCATTTGTGAGTTGTGTGAGTGGAATTTACGCGTGGCTGGCACGGTGACGTTCACCCTTTCGCTGTCTGGTCTTTGGTTCCTCTGATATCGAGGCAAGAGACACGGATCAGAAAGGATTTCGCGTGTCGTTTTTTTTCTCTCTTCTCTCCCTCTCCCTCTCTCCGCGCTCCCGATAACTTTGTTGCACATGCTTGTTGACCACTGCTTGTCACCACGGCCAAGGTTTCTCTAAACAAGATTGTCGATGCTCTGTTTGCCCGTTTGATTCTCGTCTTTAAGTGGATCGAGCAAAGTGGATTTCACGTCTCGACCAGTTGATCCAAGAAGGAATCGATGACGTTGAAATTCGCGAGGTTGATTTGATAGAAAGTTAGGGGTGCAACAACGAATTGCTGATTTTCTCGTAGAAATTTTCAGGGTTTCATTTTTGAAAGTCTCAGTAATTTTTGTTTTTACAATGTAAGGGTAAAAATTTACGTTTTACAACCCCTTGGCTGGCAAGTGAATCGGGCACGTTATTTCTCTCAACGTTGAGAAAATTGGACTCTCGTGTACAATTTTGTAACAAACTGGAGAAATCGAGAAATCACTTTGTGACAAATTAAAGAAATAAATTCTTCGAAATTGTAAGAAGATAAGAATAAAAGAGTGGCAACTGTGGCAACTTAAATGAAAGCTACATTTCTTTCAATGAATAATCAAGCGTCTTATTTACTCATGTAAAATTTACCGAAGTAAAAATTAATTTTTACTTTTTATTAATGTAGAGTTGAACACAGGCGAGTTGAATAGATATTTTAGTACCTTTTTTTTTTTTAATAATAAACTCGTTTTGTCTTATTTTGAACTTGTGGCATTCGTCAATTGAGCAGCTCCTTTGTCCTTTCTTTTCAGTATAACTCTCAGCTTGATTGCATCGTCTTCGGCACAAGATTTTAAGATCCTTTTGCAAACAGCTGGATAAACTCCATAAATCGAGACGCGGAAAAATATAACGAAAATTCTTCTGTGTTTCACGTTCTTGTTTACCTCGTTTCTTTCGCGTTAAATAAAACTCGTGCAACGTACAACAGGTTAATTCGTTTTTGTTGAGATTTCAAGTGATAATTAATTAACTGCGCCGAGATATTAAATTGACTTCGTTGTAAGAAATTTCTCTCTGTATATACGTAGTTGCATGTTTACGCAGACACACTCGCGAATTTACGAAACACCCAGCCGTGTAATAAAATTGAATAATTCGCAGAAATTGGAGTCCATCAACGTGACTTCCGAGAGACCTGTGTCGCGCGCGAAGGGAAATATATTTTTTCAGCTCTCTTAATCTAATCTATGCATCGGCCAGGATGTGTAACCGATCAGAGATTCGCGTGTCACGAAATCGTTAGTGTTACTCTCTCCGCCTCCTTCCTTCCTTTTTTTTCCCTCTACCTCGACATTATTCAATTAAGTTTGCAGGCTCGCCCCGTTCAAATCTCATTAAACTTCGCACACACCGAAATTCACGGAAAGCAGTTCCATGTCGCGAGTATTTTTATACCCGAAACACCCGTTCTCCGCTTATCGCGAATTGAGAATGGGAATTTTGAAAGGTACAACTACCGAACCGAACAGATTGATCGAACGATTAACTTTTTTCTTTCTTTTTTCCCCACAGGAATTACTTATAAATTGCCCCATGAATAATTTATTTAGACGACGTTGTTGAAGCTAACTCGTCCGATATATCATGCGCGTAATTTTATATATATATATATATATTAGACACGCGCTTAAACTTAAGTTACTTAAATTCAAATTCGGATCTGAAATCGGTTTTCAAGTTTGCCCGCGAGTCGATAAATCAACTGACTCGCCTCGGGTTTAATCGTTTGAATTTAAATGGACGTTTCATGGAAAATAGCGCCTGACACGTTCGAAGGGATTATTTGCGTGATTTATACGAGGTACGATTGAATTTAAACGATTTCGATTATAAAATCTGCACTTTTCTACAAAATCTCTCCCGCGAGACGGGTCACGCCTCGATTTCTTTGACACGACGTCCATACTCTGAGCGTCTGCGCTGGTATCTGTTTTCCAGCGTTAAAAAATTTCGAAATCTAGGCTTTCGCTTTGTCCCGCCGCGATTCCTACCCACTTTATTCCTCCCCGTTCCATCCATCGCCGTTTCTGCTCGACAATCGACGCGCATCAAACAAACCAGAGGAAAGATAACAAAGAGGGGGGAGGGGGGGGGAGAGAAAAGACGCGAGAGAAAGAAACAGTCGAAATATAGAGGAGTCATTCGCGGAAACGGAGTAATAACCGTGCATGTATGACGTCAAGCAACACACAACATGGTACACGTTCCCATTAGAGTGGCAATGCCGCACTTAGCCTGGTATACGCTTGAAACAACTCTCTCTCTCTCTCGCGCGCGCACACACACACACAAATACATTTTACTTCTCGTCCCCGCAACCATCCCCTTTTCGACCACGCTTCCTCTTTCCGACCGAAGTTGTCGCCGGTGACTCCGGCGTTCGCGAGTCTCCCAAGACGAGCCGCGGAAGTCCCTTTGATTATTCTCGTGTAATTTACCGTGCAAACGATGTTCTGAAATATTACCGTGCTTGCAGACGCAAATTCCGTCGCCGACGACACCGCCGAGACCGCTTCTCTTCTCCACGCGGAATTACTCGGTCGACGATTCCGCGAAAACCGACTTCAACAGCGTCGTTTCTCTCAGCCTCACATTTCTCTCTTTTTCTCTGTCTCTCTCTTCTTTCTATATCTGTCTCGTTTCTTCTCTATTTCAAAAACCCTCTACTTCTCTCTCTCTATCTCTTTGTGTGTGTGTGTCTCGCGTCTCTGCCACACCAATTTTTTCACCTGGATTTCCCTCACCCGCATTTGGGCACGACGCTTCCTCCATCTCACCTTCTTTATTTATGGTTTTTTATAATTGGTCCCCGTGGGCTCGCTATGGCCTGTTGGTATACTTGCCTTTCCCTCTTGTTTTTTTTTTTATTTTTTTTTTCTTCTTTTTTTCGCCGTTTTATCTTCGACGCTTTATAGCTGGGCTATCCTAGTTTATTTATTTCTGTGCCGGCATTTAGTGGTTTTCTTTTTTTCTTGGTCTTCTCTTTTTCTGTTTCTTTTCGGGTTCTTTGTTTTCTTTATCGTTAGTTTTTTGTTTTTTTACGACACCACCAGGTTTTTACGAACATATTCTAGCGTTACTTCTGCTTGTAACCAATGCCACGCACGTCAAGAATTTCTTTGTCACGAAATTGCAACATCTTCTCGATTTTAAGTATATTTAAGTAAAAGAAAATAGGCAAAACTGAAATAACAAATCTATTACTTTTCAATAATTTCTGTCCCAGTGATATCACAGCGACGAGTTCAAAAAGAAAGCGACGAATTATTGTATGTAGTTCGGTCACTCGTTATGGTCCGCAATTAGTTGCCAGTGCCAACTGGTTAATCTTGCGTTTTTCTCGGTTCTTTTACCTCGCCCTGGACTTAATTATAGCGTCATAGTATTTCAGCCCGTCGAGTTTAATTGTCTTTGACTCTCGCTTGAATCAATTACTCTTCTTTAATTGATTTTACGTTTATTTACTTATCGCAATTTTAACGACAAATTTTCCTGCTTTTAAGTTGATCAATCGCCATCACCAAACATACACCAAAGACAGAGATAAATAAACGGACGAATCTAAGTTGATATTTATATTCTAGTTCAATTTCTAAATAGTTCCTAGAGATCGAGTCTCTAGTTTTAACATAGCAGTGTAAATTTTCTCGCCCGGTGTTTCGCAAATTCTCGTTGATCCGAACGACGGGGAACAGGTTTCCTCACGTGTCTCGCGTGCGTTCAGGTTTTAACACTTTTCTTCTCAAATTCTCTTATCGTTCGCCTCCTTTTCACACGACGCGCTCCATTTTCCTTCGACAGCCCACGCACGCACACTTTCGATGTTTCTGCCTCTCTTTGCCAGCAAGCACATTTTTGATTTTCACTATCTGCCTCCTTCCATTTCCATCGATGTAAAAGAGACCAGATCCATTCCGCCATTTCTTTCCGTCTCACATCAGAGATCATTGTTCTCCCGGCCTGTTTATTCAATTTTTCTCACTTCTACCACTTCCAATTGTTCTCGTATTCTCATATCACCCTGTCACGCGTCCATTTTTATCTCCGTTTCCCGCCTCTCTTTTATTCAATTTCACACGAAGCCCTTGCCCTTTCACCGCTTTTCCCTCCTCCATCTTCGCTCATTCTCCCTAATATTTCTTTGCTCGGCTCGTTCCTTTCGTTTTCTCCACTCTGGCCTGGTATTTATCGTTATTCGGCTAATCTAAATTTGCTTGCGCCGCTGCAATGATTTATTTATAAATATCCGAGAAGCTTGAACGATTTGTAGCAACAGTGGACGATTTAGTTGACTCGCAGTGACAGTTGTCGAAGCTAACGATCGGGATTGGACAGTTCTGTATTTTATTTTAATTCTGTTTTGGAATTTATTTCGTAATTCAGCTTGTCGAGATAAAGCAATTTTTTGCTGTACGTTAATTATTCGAAAATAATTCCGCCACTTCGTAAAAATGTTTAATTTGATCTTTTGTTGCTAATTCCTTCACTTTGGCCACTGAATTTATGGTGAATATTAATGTACAAAATAGAACGATGTGCGTTTTATTCCATTTCTTGCTTTTCGAGTAAAGTATTTTTAATACTGTATTAATAATAATGCTGAGAATTTTATTACGATGTCCAGAGAATCTTCGACAAAAATTGAACCGTTGAAGGGTTAAATAAATGACATTTTGGCAAAAACGAACAACTATCCAGACAGTTATGAGCGACACCTGAATTCTGATCTATATTTTTCAGGTTACAGCATCCCCCGTTTCGTTACGCTCTTGTTCAGGAATCTTGGGACAAGTACTATATTTGTATAACAAAAATAAAAAGTAGTAAAAGTAATAAAATAAAATAATAAAAATAATACAATAAATATAAGTTACAAATTTGTATAAAATTGTATAAATTACGTGTACAATATAAAATATACAATACAAGTTTTCATTTACAATAAATGTAAAACGCACTTTGTACAGTGAAGATTCTGTTAATATATTAATATATTGCATTATTGTAGTATTACATGTACAATACGATGCAATATTGTATTGTAAAATATGCACACATGATAATCCACGATAAGTAGTGAATATTAAAAATAAAAGTACCCCAAGACTTTCGAGCAGGTGCGTACGTATATTATCTCTCGCAATAACTCTCTTGTATCTCCGGTACGTTTATAAACCCATAACCCCACGCGAATAAATCTGTACAATCGCGGGCACCGTTTCTTTTGCACCCTCTCTACTTTCATTCCTGTTCCTCTTCGTCTCCGTTCGCGCTCTCTCGTTCCTTTTGTGTCTCTCTCTCTCTCTCTCTCTCTCTCTCTCTCTCTCTCTCTCTCGTCTTTTCCTTCTTTTTTGGACACTCGACGAATTAACGGCAGGTGCGCCGGATTAAACTGAATTCGTCGTTAAGCGAGGGCCAAACGAGCCTCTCGAAAGAGCTCGCCGCCAAAGGACACGGTGAAAAAAGAGAAAGAGAGAGAGAGAGAGAAAGAAGAGAGGAAGAAAAATGCGCTTTTCTCGTGGCTGAATTCGCGAATCGATCGGATCCTCTTACGCTCGTGCCACGGAATTTCGACGATTCAATCCGGTCGATTGCAATCTCATCGAGAGACCTACTCACACGACAAGGGATAAGTGCCATCAAAAATTCCCCCGCGATTCGTCGATGAAAGACGCCGACACCTCCTGGTCCATTCGTCGAACAGCGCGTGAAATTTGCACGAATTCGACGTTAACAATTACGGCCACTCGTTACTTTAACCTCTTGCGCTGTCGAAATTGCAACATTTTCTCAGTTTCAAGTCTAATCAACTGTAACTCAGGCGAAACGATAAGTTTGTTACTTCTTAATCATTTCTATCCAGTGATATCGTACCGACGTGAGTTCAAAAGAAGAAGAAAGCGACGAATCATTGTATGTATGTATGTATATATATATTATACTTATATACATATTATATAAAATTTTATTTTATTTCATTAAATTATTAATTAAATTAATATTTTATATATAATTTATAATTAAATATAATTAATAAAAAATTCTTTATATTATAATTTAATGAAAATTAAATTAGGGTATTAAAATTAATAATTGTAAATTAAAGTGCCAGCAATGGTTGAACTTATATTATGAGTTAATAATTAATAAATTTTGCTAATATAAAATAATTTCATATAAAAATTAATAATTATAGGTGAAATTTAAATTACTAATATATTATAAATTTTTAAATGTTAGAAAATTAAGTATTAAGGATTAGATACCCTATTATATTAATATAATAAATAATTTTATTATATTATACATAACGAGGGACCGAACCCGGTCACTCGTTATGGTCCGCGAACCAATTGCCAGCGCAAGGGGTTAATTTCGAGCGGAAATTGTCGAAATTTTGCTGCTAGGTACGAAGGAGTTTCTGCAAGGATTTCTTCGTTACAGGAGATGAATTAGTTTCGCTGCAGTGCCATAACAGTCTCGCTTTTACGTGGTACACTGCGTACTGTAAAACGAAAAGAGGATGGAAAATTAATTCCAAAACCCAATGCGAGTAATTAGTCGCTTTCGTTACGAATCTTGTTAAAATCTTTAATTAAATCTCCCTTTGATTTTTATTTCTTTGAATTCGTCTCTTTCCCTCCCCCCTCCTTTTTTTTTTCTTTTTGAGTTTGCAAATCTACGGGGATAAATTATGTGTGTGGATTAATTTTGGATTATTCTTGATGAAGAGAAACGAGAGCGAGGCAGACTTTACAAAATTGAAGGGATTCTGGGACTCGGCGTTACCACTTTATCCGGAGCAAACAGCGGATTTCCCATTTTTCCATAAACAAATTGAAATACGGCAACTGATAGCTGTTAATTAAATTCTAGAAGGAGAGCGGGAGGAAAAAAACGTAACGCGGAAATTGAAGTGAAAATCCGAGAAAGGAAAACATCAGCGCGGAAAATTCGAGTACAAACGATTAAATCTAAATGGACATTGTTGGAAAGGAACCACGCGATTTAAAATCGAATCAAATTGATTTCTGTAAAAAAAAAAAGAGAATCGAAATCGTACAAAGAGAAAGAGAAACTTTAATTTAATTCGTATCTTGTTTATATTTCTCGTGTGTTTTGCTACTTTATATCTGCGGATATCGACACATTTTGAAAGTACGAATGCAGAGTTTGAAAAATATCAAATGTATATCAGAATTTAGAAGTAAAAATTCTGCGTAATTCGAGTGGAAATTTACTTTCGAAAATACTCGACTCTCGTTTCAACCCCTAAGTTGCAACTACCGTATTTCACTTCGAAGCAGATATTTCTTCTCCACACTTTATGTTATTTCCTTTTCTTCTCTTAACTCGTTTTCAATCTATAGGCAAAATAAAAATTCTCACTCGAGTAATTATTTTAATCCCTTGGACGCCCCTAGTGTTCAAAAGTCGATACTCTAACGATACCCTTTTCTGAACATTTGAATACCTTACTTTTCTTAGTAACGCCTCATTTTTGTAAAATGTTCGTACTAAAAAACACTGTCGTCCGTTTTATCGAGATTTTCACACGTTCTGTAAATGCGCTGTATTTCTAGTTGAAAGAATGTTTGGTTTCAATTTTTAACCACTTGCCCTGGCAAATCTGACTGCGGACCATAACGAGCGACCACAAACCGTATACAATGATTCGTCGCTTTCTCTTCGAACTCGTCGTTGTGATATCACTGGGATAGAAATGATTGACAAGTAATAGATTTATCATTTGTTTCACTTAAATATGCTTAAAACTGAGGAAATGTTACAATTTTGGAACAAAAGTTCTCGTCATTCCAACGTAAGAGGTTAAAGACTCTATCGAAACAAGTATATTTTTTTCTATTCTGTCCACGATTCTTTGCCCTCTAGAAGGTATTTCGATCGCGACGAATTTCTTCGAAATTCTCGCTGCGTCGTCGTCGTATTTTATCGAGAGGGACGCACGTCGAACGAAGTTTCGTCGTAAATCCGACGATTCTCGTCGCCGTCTTCCAACGAAAGCCTGCTTCAAACGAGCGCTTATCTCCCCACCCTGTTCTTCTTCTTCTTCTTCCTCGTTTTCTCTCTCTCTAACCACCCTTCCCTTCCCACCCTCTTCTCAACGATTGTTTCACTCGGGCGAACCGGGAATAATCCGATCGTCGTTAAAAGTATCGAGGCATGCTTTATGGGCCGCTGCCTCCGTACATATATCGAACCGTACGGCATCGTTCGATATTTATTGCTAAACACGCGGCGCAGCTTCCCTTTCCCTGCGAATTTTCCCATTTTTTTTCTCTTTTTCGTTTTTTCCGTAAATTGTTTCGCGATGGATGGAAATCCGGTTCCATTGGTTCAGATCCACTGGTATCCGGAGATCGCAATCGGAACGGACAATTTTTCTCTCAGAAATCCGCGTTATTCTCTCCTTCTCCCCCCTCTCGCGATTTTCATCCTTCTTCCTGCTCGTTCCTCCTGCGAAGCTTTTTTTCTCTACCCTCTCCTTTTTTCAGTGAATATTTAATCGTCCAAAGAGATACGATAAATCCATATTCCTACCCACGCAACACTCTCGCGCGCCCCTTTCCCACGAGACTTTACCTTTTTCCGGGGGGATTAAATTTTCTCGACGGACACGCCGCGACGCGTGGAAATTGCGAGATCGACCTGCTCGATTTTTGAAACGTTCATCGATTATTATTTGCAATGGAGATGCGTACTCGCTGTCGAAATTCCCTCTCTCGGCTTTGCGTTTTTCGCGCCACTCTCTCCTTTCTTCTGTTACTTTCTCCATTCACGATCGTTTCCCGGGAAAAACGGAATCCAGACGGAATCCAGTAACTCGCTCGTGAATTACCGGTCCCCAGATACAAAATATCGCAATTTGGCGAGGATTGAATTTTTTCTCCGCGAGCCAATTGCTATCGATTTTCAGCGCATGTTTTACATTGGTCGAAACGAAGGAAATTGAAGAGTTTGTGGCAGAATTTTGTGTGCAAAAGGGTAAAAACAGGGTGAAACTGTCAATTTTCATTCGGTAATAAGTTAACGCTAGGACAACCATCAGTCTGTATCAAGATTTCAGATTTCCTTTTTTTTTTTTTCAATACGAGATTCTTCTTTCGTCGAAATTAATGTTGATTTCTGTTTAGACAGAAACGCAATTGTATGTATGAATCTGTTTATTTCAATTCTTATCATTTAAATTATATGTGGAGTGTTTTTATAGATATTAAAGACCGGTTGTTGAATAACAGTTATTTTTTTGATTTTCTTCGATTTTTTTCATTAATTTTTCAATTTTGATACGTACACTTTCGCTCAGAAGTCTCAAGACACTTTTATTTTTAATACTCAGTGTTTATCGCGTCTACGTATTTTACAATACAACGTATAATAATATAATAACAATACAACAATAGAAAAAATATATATATACAATATAATAATATGACAATACAACATGTATTGAAATATATTAACGTATTAACAGAATCTTTATTGTACAAAATATGTTTTACATTTATTGTATCTGGTTAGTTCAATTTTAATTATTGTACACGCAATGCTCTTTTATTGTAAATATTGTATTTATTGCATACAGCTTATAACTTACGTTTATTGTACTATTTTTATGATACAAATATAATACTTGCTTTAAGATTTCTGAGCGGTGTTCAGAAGATTAAAGAAATAAATAAGCTATTATTTATATGTTTTACGAAAAATTCTATGTAGAATTTGTCACATTAACACTATAGATGACATAGATTAAATTATTACACTTCATACTAACGTATCGTTTAAGAAAAAAAAAAAAAAAACAAAGAAAAATTAAGTAATAATAATAAATTCCAAATGTCCTGCATTTTTTATTACTAAAAATATAATGTCAAGAATTTTAACAAAAAAGTCGTAAATTTTTCGGACGTTGATAGAGAATTATCGGGAGCGTTGCTCGTTGCTCGTTACTTTTTCCTTCCTATCTCTGCTGGCTGCTTATCAGCCAATGGTGGTTGTAGTTGTTCTCACTGTTGTTATTCAACGTTTATTCACGCCGAAGGGATTTTGCGTGCTGCGGGCGCCGTGAAACAGGGCGAGAAACGGCGAACTTTCGACGAGTGTGTCCTTTTTACCAGCGCTTGGTGACGTTGTTCGGAAATGGGCTGGAAAATGTGGAGTATAAATATCTCGACGACGCGTGTCGACGAATACGGATGTCACCCCTTGCGTTTTTCCAACCCTGTCGTGCGTAATTGCCCCTTCGAATGATGGTAAAACAGTGTTTCGTACGTTTTGAAACGCGAGTCGATTATAATTAATAATGATATAACAGTAATAAATTAAATAATACAATTGATATAATTAATTGAGTCGATTATAACATAATTAATAATAATATAACAAAGAGCCGATTATTTTGAAAGTGGCATGAATCACTGTATTTTTTAATCGAGATATTTAGGGTTTGCTTGTCCGTTAATTTATCTAAACATTTACCAACGAAATCGACGTGGTTTTTAACATGTTCTATTAAAATGAAATGAATCGTAATCAACGTAGAATTTTAATTAACTTAATGAGTAACTTGAATTTCTCTGAAGTCGAGCAGTTTGATTTGTGTCACTTTTGAAATAAATTACTCATACAGTAGAATGTCACGAAACGAATATAATTAATAACAGCAGATTATTCTGCACGTAAAAATACAATTTAGTACATAGTAGTTCTTCTTGGAGTTGGTTGAAAATTGAGTTTGAAAGTTTGTCGAATACATATTTTCTTAATTGAGTAATTAACAAGCCTGTGACCCTTGACAGTATATACAAAATTGTCGATGTATGTATAACACAGACGCGATAAATTATTTTTCAGCAGATACTATTTTATACAAAATATAGATAGTGTCAAAAGTATTTGATTTCAAATATATTTAAAATTTGAATATTTTATATTTATATAACATATTAAATATTTAAACATTTATATGAAATGTTAAACATCAAATATTTCGTGTTTAAAATTTACCTCTGTGTAGTTTAGCGAATAATTTCGAAATATGAAAGAAAAATCCTTATGAAAATACGCTCATCATTTTGTTACTAGTAGGTATGATGATATTTATCGAAAGATGTGCTACAAAGATGTGCCATAAATGAAATCTCATTTCAAAATTTACGGCATTCTTTTCGCTACTATTTCATACGTAGAAAGAATTACTTTGCTCAAAAACAAGGATGATCCACGATCCGAATTTTTGATAGTTCCTCGAGATATTCACCCCGATCGACCCGTGTCGATTCGTCTGTTCATACTTCAACTTCCATCCGGATGCACTCGAATTCGTCAGTAATGCACAGAACCATTTGTCGTCATAGCGACAACAATCGTTTACCAGCCAGACTGGCAAACAGCTACTCGACAGATCGTTTCGTCGATTTTTCGCCACTTTTTCATCTGGGTTCGTCCCCACGACCTGTTGGATATAAATCGAGTTCCGACGCAATTAATTCTCCTCGACGAGCCAATATCCCTATGGTCTTCAAATTTTTCACGAGATTGCCACTCGCTTGGAAAGTAAACCAAGAATCTCTATCTCTCTAGGACTTTTGTCAATTACGATTGAACTTATACATTTTAATTGAAACTAACTAGATTAACTTGGTAGTTTAATTAAGTAGACCATCTTGTAATTTATAACGAAATAATTTGTTTGATCTTAGACCAAAATCCATTAATTTGTCGCAACGAATCAGACGTATGAGAAATATTCAAAATCTCGAGCTTTCGGGAAATTTTTCGGATTGTCTCGCGCAGTCGGAAAAATTTAAAAATTAAGGAAACAGGACAATTTGACGGGCCTAAAAATTACGAATATTTCGGAGGGCTAGTGAAAAAAAACATGTTTCATTGACATGAGCTTTTGTGGTTTATTTTAACACATTATGAACCAAAAAAAAGCAACATTAAAAGAGAAAAAAAGGGAGCTCTTATTTAACTTTTTAACAGCATCCTTTTACATAACTTTTTTTTACGTTGCCTATCAGTGTGCATGATTCCAACCAAACGGGATTAGCTGCAACAAAGAGGCGAGAAAAGTTCAAAAGTAAACAATATTCTAGGGATTGACGATCCAACATTTTCATTTTTGTGAAAATTATGAAAATAGCAGCTATTTGTTTTTGATGTATCGAATTTACGCCGAAAATTTCTAGTTTTTGTTTATATTTTTCGAAATTGTTAAAAATTAAAAAATGTTCGATCGTCAATCCCTAATAAATGTTACACTAAAGACACGCACCAAGTTTCACAGTAATCGGTTGGTTAGATTCCGAGATATCTTGCACGCTGTTTCTAAAAACCTAGTTTCGAGAAAAACGCGTTTAAAGTTTTAAAACGTCATTTTTCAAATGTATTCTTTACTTACTTTTTAGTTACTTATATATCGCAGCTCACAATTCTGACAATTCACAACTAAATTGAATCCAAGTCCCCTAATATTCGATTCGCCAAAAGTAACATTTGAATCACACGATTTACACTTAATAATACTGCTTAAAGTTGTAAACAGTGATACAGATTCAATTATTCTGTATCCGCGAATTTATTATTATACTCTAAAATAAGTCGTTTTAAAGGACCTATTGTATCTTATGTTTAACACTTTAAACTACCATTTAAAACAAACAAAAAATCGATTTTTTGAAAATTTCAGACTGTCCTGACCTCGTCGTATGTAGTCAAGTCAAGTGCCGAAAATTTGCGTTTAATGTTACCAAGAACTGGTTTTTTTAAAATTAATTCTACGTCTCTGACGAGTAACTTGAATATACAACAAGCAATTCAAATCGCAAATAATAATTCCATCTCTGAATTTATTTGATCTCGCAATCAGTACCAAGTTAGTTTGTTCGTCCAATGAGTCACGATACGAGGAGTTCAGTTCGATTTAAGTAAGTAAGTAGCAAGCCTCGAACGATCGAGGGTGAGAAAGAGGTGTTGAAAGGGTCTCGCGTCTTTCCACGAGCGTCTTTCCATCCCTTTTCTTCTCCTTTCGTGGAAGCAAAGCTGACGACGTTTATTTGCGCGAAAACAAAAATAACCAGACGCGATTGTGAGAGAAAAACCGATCGATTCGAATCTAATCGGTCGGAAAGGGCCCATTGAAATCGCGCTGGATTCCGACGACGCGTGTTCGCCATTGTTCCCGTGGCTTAGAACCACCGTGGAATACAAATCGATCGTTAACGCGATCGACGGCCCTCGTCGCGGCGGTCCTCGAAATCCCGCCATTGAATTTCGACTAATCGCTCGCCTCGATACCTCGACACGCGGCCTGTTGACAGCGCGTTGCAGCCGGCATGCAAAACAACGGGGAGGAAAAATCGCTGACAACATTGCGGGGGAAAGCTTAGAGGGATTCTTCTCGTTTCTTCTCTTTGCACATTTTCATCGTTCTTTCGAAAATTTTTACACAATTGAGAGAATATTTGTGTATTTTAATATATATTTGTATATACGTGCAATTGTAACTTAAATATTTGTATTAATTTATATAAGTTTCTGTTATAATTGTTTTTTTCAATTTAAATGTTTAATTAAATTTATTAGTTATTTTATAAATTTATGATAAATAACGAATTATTAATATTTTATAATTACTTTAATCAAATATTTATCTAAATTTTTATATAAATATTTTTCCAATTATATATATATATATATATATTTCTATAAATTTTAATTGGTTTTGATTGGTGTTCAACGAGTCGGAAATTAAAATGTTCCAAGCCCCTCGTATTTTCGACATTTTTATAACGAACGAGCAACTGCGGCCTTTGACAAGCTTCGAAACCAGAAAAGAGAATTATCGAAACAACAGTTGAGAGTGATAATAGCGATAAATTACCAATATTTCAGAGACGGAAAATAAACATTTGTAAATTCATTTACGCGGTAGTATAAAAGTGTTTACACATGTTGACGCCAATTTGATTAAAATTCAAAAAAAAAAAAAAAATTCCTCATAAATCGTGAAATTTTCTCGTATTCTGAACGTCGAAACGGAACACTGAGACGAAAATTGAAAATTAAAACTGTATCAAAGACCTTTGCGAATGATATCTGCCGCACTGCCGCACTGCCGCCGATAAACTATAATTGTTAAGATAATATTAATATTAAAGCATAATTAATATTATTTTAATAATATACATATTATTATATTATTATTTTAATAATACTTATTATATTAAAGCTTAGTTAATATTATTATATTATTATATTATTATTACATTATTATGTTATTTTAATAATACTTATATTATTATATTAAAGCTTAGTTATTATTATTTTAATATTATTATATTATAGCTTAGTTAATGTTATTAATATTAACAATAATATTATTTTAATAATATACATATTATATTATTATTTTATTATTTTAACCTGTATTATTATATAATATTATTACATTAAAGCTTCGTTAATGTTGTTAAAATAATAATAATATTAAATTTACGATCCGCGAGTGCACGACTACGAAGGCTTTTCATCTCTTTCTAAACCGGAATCTCCATCCGTGATAACTCGTCGAGAAAGAAGAAGACGAGTGCAACGACGAGAAAGCAGTTGCCATTCCCGCAAGACACGACGCGACAAGATGCATAAACTTCTGCCCCATTAGCGCGCCATTTTTCCGCCGTTAAAGCGAAGAATATTTAATGAATTTGCCGAGCTTATTACGTGACGCGCCGCTGTCACCGCGCCACCCCTAACAGCGCACCCCTTTTCACGGCAGCGAATTATTTGAATTATTGCCTTAAAGCGTCGAGTGCCGCGTAAATTTCTCGCGGTGGCGGGCGATTGCTCCTTGCGAGGAGTCCTTTCATGGCTTTTAAGCCGGCTGGCGAATCCTGCAAGCTTCGCCGCCAACATTCTTCCGATAGTTCTTCGACTTCCGTTGCAGCACGACGCACGACTCTCTATTATCGGCACGATGAAAATTGTACTAGCGAGAAATTGGAAATTGGATCGCGGGGACTCGAGGCGGAAGAATTTGAGATAAATCGAGGGGATGGGGAAGTGGAATAACAGACACTTGTAGAACGACGTTTCATTTCATCAACGTTTTGTTTTGTGACTTATGTAAATTTTGGGTAATAATTTTCCGCACGATTTTAAATATTTCTTTTGTCTCATTTTTTTTACCAGTGACGTAGACTTTTGTCAATTATCTCGAGAGTGTTTCTTGAAATTTCAGTTTTTGTAGGGACAGGTTGAATGAAGTTGACGTGAAAGTTTGTAAACTCTTTCCTACGTTTTCGATACTTCAACGTGTGTCCAATTTAAAAAATTGTTGAGATTCCAAGGGACATAACTTCCTCAGGTCAGTTAAATTTTTTTTCTACCACTGACATTTAAACGTCGAAGTTGCAATTACAATATTCTTGTTTCTTCGAAAATATTCTACGAGATTTGTTTCATTCGAGAGTGCTGTAAATGTTTTGAGAATGTTTCGTGTTTAACAGATACGAATCCAAAAAGCAAAAGAAATCTTATTTCTACTTTGTTGGTGATATTCTTTCGTACTGCTGAAACTTCAATCGATTATGTTTCAAAGATCAAAATTAAAATACTTACAATATTCTCGTTTCTTAGACTACTGAAAACTACAGAGATCTGTCTGCTTCGTTTAAAGAGCGTACCAAATTTTTGAGAATGTTTCACATTTAAGCAAAGAGATCCTATTTTTATTATCATTTATCACCATTGTTGTATTTCATTCTAAATACATAAATGAGACGTAAACTTGTCCATGTTCCAAAAAAAGAAAAAAAGAGAAAGGAAAAGACGAACAAAATCGTTGTTGCCCGGAATAAAATCGCGTTTTCATTCCTTATTCGGCCATCCGTGAAACGCGGATGCACCGGTCTCTTCTCTCGATAATCGTTGCCCATCGATCGTCTCGTAAAAACGTATTATTCCTGGAGGATAATTTTCGAGAAGTCCGAACCATTCGATAGAGAGAAGTCGGTAAAAGTGTATCGAGAGGTTGGAAGAGAGATTCGAAGGGAAACCAGGCCAAAAGTTGCAACTCACCGGAAAGTGTATGTGTGTGGGTGAGGATTCGACGGAATTTTCAAAGCGTCTATCGACGCTTTGCAATCCACGATTCTAAAGTTAATATTTATCTTGGCGACGACCATTAACAGAAAATACGCCGACTCGACGTTCCGCCATTTTTTTGTTTTCTTTTCTCAGTTCTTTCCCAATTCTTTCTCTCTTTTCTTTTTCCATTTTTCTTTTAATTTCTATCTGCAGCTGTCCTTTCTTCACGTAGTTTCCAGATCAACGTGTCATCGATTACAAAATTGAACGAAGATTATTTACAGAAAATATGTCGAGTTCTCTCTTTTTCTTTTCTCTGTATTTTTTTCTTAATTGTATTTATCTTTCATTCACCTAGTTTCGAGATCGAGGACGTGTCATCGATTCCAAAATGAAACGAAGATTATTTACAGAAAATATGTCGAGTTCTGTTTTTCTTTTCTCTGTATTTTTTTTTTTAATTTATCTTCCATTCGCAAAGTTTCAAGATCAACAACGTTTGACCGATTCCAAAATTGATTATGGATTATTTGCAAAAACACGACGATCGCCGATTCTTTTTCTTTCTCCAATTCTTTCTCTCCTTTCCCTTCATCTCCTTTAATTTCTATCTGCATTTACCCCTCTATCACGAAGTTTCGAGATTAACGACGTTTTGTCGAAAATTGAATAAAGGTTACTTTAGGTCTCCCTCTCTTTTTAAATTTCCCTTCGTCCTCCTTTCCAACGTCTCTCGCGAACAACTTCGAAGTCAATACTCGCTTCGGTTAACGATTGTTGACCAAAAGACCCCTGATATTTCCCAATTTTCTTTTTTTTTCCTCCCTTCGATCTCCAGCCTTCCTTTTTTCTAAATACCATTTTTTCCTCGTTTCGCAGGAGTTTCAGGATTAACGACGCGTCATCCGTCGTGACGCGCGCGCGACGACGTGATAAATCGTTGTCGAACAAGGAGCAATAATCGTCAGTACTAGCCCACCGAAATGTGCAATTTACCCGCGCTATTAATTATCATGGTGCGGGCAGCGGCGTCGATAAATAATGTTTCTACGCCGTCGGACTTTTCCCGCGTTCGATGTACGCCATTCGAAAATTGACTATCGAGAGGATGGTCGGGGGTGGGTGATATTGTGGGTCGACGAACTCTCGAGGCAGAGAGGGAAAAAAAAAAAAAAACAGCGACGCTGCGTGTAACCTGAGCAATTTTTGCGGTTTGCTTCTCGCTGGGATTCGAGAGCTTGTTCCAATCGTTCGTGTATTTCGTTTCAGAAACGAATTTTTTTGTTCTTCTCGTTTTCCCCGTAATTGACGATACGCCGAATTGTCGATGTAACGTTCACCGGGAACGAGGGTTGAACGATGGAATTTTCGAGAGGAGCTTCGTAGACCAGCGAACATCCCCAGGAATAATCGTGCGTCTGTTTAACGCTGGATTTCTTCTGTTCGCGAAAGGAGAGATGACTGAGGACCTCGGCTGAAGATTTCAGCCAATTAAGTTTCTACGTCGTGATTTCCATAATTTTCGTGGGGTCTGAGAAGAGCACGCGAACTAATTCCTCGAGTTCCGTAACTGTAATGAACAGTAATGCCACTCGAATCGATCGTACGGTGATTAAATTAACGAATTACTATCCCGCGTCGTAACTTCTCCCGTTTATCCATGTCGAAGGCAACTGCGAGCAACCCTTCCTCCCCCTCCCCCTCTCGTGTTTTCATGTATTCGCGGCGAGGAGAGTCAAAGTTTACGCAAAGGAAAAAAAAAAACAAAAAGTCGAGAATCCTTTCTACATTTCAATCATCATTTCTGCTCGATTCAGTGGACAAAGATAATTCGTAATGTCTCCGGAAGATGAAACTTGACGAAAAGTATCCTGTACGCTAATAAGAAATTTCATAGTTTGTTCAAACTGGAGAAACGCTGGTATTACCAAACGAAACGTCGGATCCCGAATTCCGCAGCCTTTTCACAGAAATCACGCGTTTAATTACGCGCGTTACGACGTTTCGTTTTTACGTCGCGCGAGCGAAAAATACCGGGTGTCCGTAAAGTCTCTTTGCAATTTGAAAAATTTATTACAAAGACAGATGAGTGGAAATTATTACAGAATGAGACGTATATATTCAAGTTTTTTTTTCGCCTCATTTAATACACCTCTGTGCAACTAATGGTAAACACATCTCATTTATAACGCATATAATGGTAAACGTCTCATTTTGTAATAATTTCCATCTTATCCGTCTTTTCATTTGTGATAAATCTTTGACATTGTAAAGAGAGTTGACGGACACCCTGTATTTTGAAAAGCCGCCGACAGGTTTCACCAATTTGAAATATCGCGCTGTGCTGTTCCATTGTTGAATATTGATTTCGTCATTTTATCGAATCGTATCGCGACTTGTAAACCAGGTCCGCGTACCGATACGTAAAACCGATAATCATTCTCCGACGTATTCGAAAACTGCAATGGAATTATTTCGGGGAAAAAATGCTGACTCCTCTGTAGAAATACACGACTTCCGTTTAAATATTCGAACATATCGATGCACTTGCAAGACTGTCGTTCAAAGGACACTTCACGGTGCACAGTTGAACGCATTACACTCTACGCGATACGATTTCCGTCCTCGTTCTCGAGAGAACGAGAAAAGTGGAGGAGATTTCGCGTTTTTCCAACGAGATTACGCGAGGCTGCTTGTAGCGTGGTCCTTTGTCAAGAGAAGCGAGTTACCTTGCTGCTGGTTCGAGTATCTGAAATTCCCTATCCGGCAGCCGTTCATTTTTTCGACTGCGAGCTTTGTCTGAAGTTCCGGTTCCGAGAAACATTCGCTAAACAGTCGTTTTACAATTTCTTTCATGCATCGAGAATGTGGACGAATTTCGCCACTGTATTGAAAAATAAAAATGTCGCTCTTGACAAATTACGGTGTAATCATTTCTTTGTTTATTTGTAATCTTTAATTGAAAGGGTTGCTGCAAGAACGAGAATTTCGAGCAACTTTATTGGTAGATAAAGAATCATGCGCTGTTTCAAATGTGTTATAAATTTATGTTGATACAAAATATTTATTATTGTACTTTGTAATGAAACAGAACAAAATAGGGTAGGTATAGAAAGGGTTGCTGTAAGAACGAAAATTTCGAGCAACTTTATTGGTAGATAAAGAATCATGCGCTGCTTCAAATGTATTATAAATTTATGTTGATACAAAATATTTATTATTGTACTTTGTAATGAAACAGAACAAAATAGGGTAGGTATAGAAAGGGTTGCTGTAAGAAAGAAAATTTCGAGCAACTTTATTGGTAGATAAAGAATCATGCGCTGTTTCAAATGTGTTATAAATTTATGTTGATACAAAATATTTATTATTGTACTTTGTAATGAAACAGAACAAAATAGGGTAGGTATAGAAAGGGTTGCTGCAAGAACGAGAATTTCGAGCAACTTTATTGGTAGATAAAGAATCATGCGCTGTTTCAAATGTGTTATAAATTTATGTTGATACAAAATATTTATTATTGTACTTTGTAATGAAACAGAACAAAATAGGGTAGGTATAGAAAGGGTTGCTGTAAGAACGAGAATTTCGAGCAACTTTATTGGTAGATAAAGAATCATGCGCTGTTTCAAATGTGTTATAAATTTATGTTGATACAAAATATTTATTATTGTACTTTGTAATGAAACAGAACAAAATAGGGTAGGTATAGAAAGGGTTGCTGTAAGAACGAGAATTTCGAGCAACTTTATTGGTAGATAAAGAATCATGCGCTGTTTCAAATGTGTTGTAAATTTATGGCGATGCAAAATATTTATTATTGTACTTTTTAATGAAACAGGATCAAATAGGGTAGGTATAGAAAGTGGCGCTGCCGCCATCTTGCTGCAAACTTTTCAACCGGTGTTGTTGACTCGATTGAGCTATTTGATTATCGAATTGCATCGAGTATCGATTGTAATTATTCCGGAATACTTATTCACCATCTATTTACGAGAATATTATTTCAGACTGAGTTATTTTATTTTAGAAACATTAATTGCTATGTATATAGTTATTTCAGAGCATTGTCTCGTAATATTTTAGACCGAACACTGCTTTATCTTAGAATATATCAATTGCTATCTCAAAACACTTCGTTATCTCGGAGTGCTTAACAAGAAGTTTCAAAAGTTGCGATACAATCGATCCCGACCGAGCTTAAAGCCACGAATTTCTTTCGCTTCGATCATCCCCCTCGATTTTCCCCAGTTTTTCTTCCCCGTCGTGAAAAAGAGGTAATCTCTCTCCTAAAAGAGAGACGTTCCACGATTGCATCCTCCACCGAAATCACAAAGGTCCTCCGCCACTGTATTAAAATAACGAACGAAGGGAAATAAAAAGCGAAGCACGCTTCGTGTGTATCGGCGAACAGCGAAGCAATGAAACAAATGGAAACAGAGGATGTATCAGAGTCTCTCACGCAGCCACCGAACAACATCACATCGTGTTTTCCACTCGAGAAAACAGCAGTCGCCTCTCGATAGAAGCTTCATAAAAACAACCTTCTTTTTAAACTACAACTACAGGAAAAAAAGAGAAGAAGAAGAAAGAAAGAAACAGCCCGCGAGTACCGTGCGTATTACGGAAGAACGTAGTACCTGCATATTATCTAACGTCGTGCAACGCGATATATAGGGTGCCCGTAAAGTCTATGTACAATTTCGAAAATTTATCACAACGCAGGCAAATGAAAAGACGGATGAGTGGAAATTGTTACGGAATGAGACGTATATATTTAAGATTTTTTTTTTTTTGCCGCATTTAATACCGCGAGGTATTAAAGAGAGACGCAAAGCACGAGAGATATATTTCATAATTTATATTAAATCTATCAGTAACCAGTGTGTTTGCTATTCGATCCACCAACACTCTGTAACAAATTTTTGAAGATCTTTGTAAAGAGACTTTATGGCCACCCACGTGGGGTTATGTGAAAGTGTATGGTGCATCGAACAAAGGTACGAGACATCACTATTCCATTCTATTCCATTAAATGAAGGCAGAAGAAACTCAAATATATACGTCCCATTTTCTAATAATTTTCACCTATCTGTCTTTCCATTTGCCTTTGTAACAAACTTTCAAAAATTGTAAAGAGACTTTATAGACACCCTGTACTTTGACTTCCGGAATGAGAGGAAGAAGAGGATGGTTACGTTTTTTTAAATAAATAACTCTTCTCAAAATGGTAAAGAAAAAAAGGGGGTTGGAACGAGTAGGTGGCGAGCCGTGAAATATATACAACAGAGTGAACAGAGGGGGTGAGGCGGGGGGCAGAAAGTGACGGACCACGATTCGACACCGGTTTCCAAGCGACAGGTATCACTAGACGCGTGTGCACGCAGATGCACGCGAGTATAAAGAATTCACGTTCCTTCGTCGAGAGTTCTCTCCGTTGCCAGTGTCAGCCGTGTATGGTTGCAGGATAACGCAGGCTGAAAACCGAGGGGCACCGCATTGCAGGCAAGGGCGTTGTCAGGGGCGACCCTAGCGACCATAAAGCCTGATTCGCACCCGACCAACGAACCCCCCGCGAATTTCGTTCGCCAAGTGGTAGATATCGATCCCCTTTTTTGATCCTGTGTTGATTTGTGGCTGCAGATGACGTTCCATATTTTTGGCTTGAGATATCAATTTATGATATGGGGGGCAATGGCTGAGCGTGTTGATCCTCGTCGATTGCATCGTTGCACCTTGTACTTGCGACGTTCGATATTTTGGATTTAACACTTTGCTTGAATGTACACGTAAACCATAATGGACTTGGTACAATTTATTTACTTTCGCGCAGGGATCAATATTCAGGAGTAATGTTAAAATACATTGAGTATCGATGTTGATTGATATTGAAACGTCTCACTTCGGACCAAACGTACGAAATCGTATCCTGCGGAGGAATTAATAATCCTAGGTTTCACGATCAATGTACACCTCAACCCTCTACAGAAGCAAACTCAATTTCACCTCGGTTCATAGACTACAGGCTCCGTCTCGTATCTTATATCTTATGTGCGTCACCACAAAGCTTATTCCACGCTTCACTCCACATTTTACTTGGTCCCCTCAGATCTTAATTCTATGCGCTGGAAAAATTTAAAAATTTATTATAAAATGATAAATAATAATTTTATGTATAAAAAATTTTTTTAAAGAGATTAATGTTATTTTAAAATTCAATTTTATTAAAATAAAATCAACAATTAAACCTAAAAATTAAAATTAAAATTAAAATTAAAAATAATTTTTCTCAATATTAATATAATTATTGTTATAAATATTATGCAAAAATTTATTAACTTATCTTCATAGAAGTAAAT
Source organism: Tetragonisca angustula (assembly GCA_036937485.2). Taxonomy (NCBI): domain Eukaryota; kingdom Metazoa; phylum Arthropoda; class Insecta; order Hymenoptera; family Apidae; genus Tetragonisca; species Tetragonisca angustula. The sequence continues at coordinate 673,026 of JAWNGG020000040.1, read as the reverse complement.
TATATTAATTTATCATCTAATAAATTTATTATAATACGAATCGATCGAGAAATAGTTATTAATGTTCTAAATAATTTGCCACGCACGTCGAGAATTTTTTGTTCCAAAATTGTAATATTTTCTCGGTTCTAAGTATATTTAAGTATAATCTAGGCAAAACAAATAATGAATTTATTACTTCTTAGTAATTTCTATCCAGCGATACGAATTCAAAAAGAAAGCGACGAATTGTTGTATACGGTTTGGTCACTCGCTATGGTCCGCAATCAGTTGCCAGCGCAAGAGACCTCGACGTCTGGAAAGAAGTCTAGGCTGAGATTTAGGTTGAATCTAAAAGGTCCCTGGGTGTAGAGCGAGACCTATGGCGAAGTGTAAAAGTATAGTTGCCTGAGATGAAACGTAGATGAAATATAGCGTGACATCTGGGACGAAATGTGAGTGAGGCACGCAAGATGTGAGATTTATATAAAGATTAAGTATTGACTGTGAGCAGTGTCTGGTAGAAAAAAACAATTTAAAGTAGTTTGAAGTACAACACTTTGTTAAATTTGTTTCACAAAAGTCGTTGTATGTGTACAGTGCGAAATGAAGCGTCGCGAGAGCCACACCATTCTTCATCGATCTAGATTCTTTGTATCGATCCCGACTTTCTGCAGCGGAGTTTGTTGCACCTGTTTGCTCCGACGCGGAAGTTGAAAGCACCATCAGTTGGAAACTTTCTCGAAACTTATTGCTAGATCTACGTTTTCATTTACATATCTACGTGCAGTTCGTCCAGCATGAATGTGTAATATGGAAATTATTCGTAATATCTTAACAATTCTTCTGAGTCCAAAATGTATATTCGATTTAAGCAAGTATCTCCTCGAGTTGTAAACGTTATTAATTTCTCCAGGACGACGAAGCGGTGTGTCGTAATGTTATAAACACAAAAATTCTCTGAAATTTCCTACACGTTATAAAATCTGGATAACGTGAAAAATCGAACATTACAGACAGAGACAAAACTCGACGATGGAATCAACAAACGATTGGGAAAAATTAACAATTGAAATGTCGCGTTAGTGCAATAGGTTTCCTTTTAACCAAGGAGGATTAATCGAGAGGTAACAAAATTCTCGAGTAATATCTTTCGTTTGCGTTAAATTTTTTTCACAATAAAATACAACTTGCTGAGATAAACGAGGAACTTTTAAACAGAGGATCGTGTAGAGTCTGCGATTAAAATGCGGTAATGTTTCAAGCTGTCGGTGGTAGTTGGAGAAAGATTAGCAGTTGTAAGGTGAATTTTTAGCAGGCACAACGATCGTTGGATCTCGGGTGAAACGGCTCGAGAAATTATAGGCCCGTAAGCAGGTTAATTACGCGACTTTATTACTTTCCGTTTCACGACCATCCCCTTCGCCCCTCATTATCGTTAAAGATCGCCCCTAAACTACTTACTCTCGTAATTGCATTGATTACGACAAAATACAACGACGACTAACGTGGACGAAGCTGGAGCATAATTTCGTGCGTTTCGAACGATCTTTGTGTCGAAAGAGGATTTTCGTTACTCTCTCGTTATCTCGCGGATTCTCGGAATTATACGGTTAATTATGAACATTCTGATTACGTAGGGACGATTGCTCGGGCTTATGAATTTGTGAAGTCCCGGGATTGAAGATTTAAAAATGTATTTTCGCGCGATGCGAGACCCTTTAATTCCGGATTCTGTGACTGACTGTGTCGTTTTTACGGTGTCGGTTTCCACTCCGCCAGTGAATTAAATTTAACAATCAAATTGTAGTACCTAATCTAATTTATTATATAGTAACCTGCCAAATTAAGGATTCATATGTTTTAGATCGAGTAAATTATTTTTGATCTTGGTTGTGAATTATCCATTTTGTGCTTCGACAAGTTATTAATTGGTTTACGCTTTAGCCGCGACTGGAACTAGCGCATGTTATGAAAATATTATAAATAATACGCGAAACAAATTTTGGATTGGCCAGAGGATTGACATGATTTAGCAAAAGTATGTAAATTATATTCACATATAAAAATATCCGAATTTAGTTCAAAACCAAACAGAACCAATAAATAATAAACTTACTGATAAAAATAATGATAGGAATAATAAACTAAAAGTATAAAATCTCCAAATTTAAGATTAAATTATAGTGATACAAGAAATGTCCAAACTCGATTCAAACTTAATCTAAACGAACAATTGGTAAATCTTTTAAGTGCGATAAGAATGCGAAAAAATTTCCATAGAGTCTCCAAAATCATACAGTCACCTATTCCAAAAAATAATGTTTTCGTAAACAATGCTTTTTTAAACCTACAAATTTAAAATTAAATCGCAGCGATACAGACTCTGCTTCGAAATCAAACTTAATTCAAACGAAGAATTAACAAGCCTCGTAAGAGCGAAACGAAAACGAAATGCGAAAGAGTTACCGAATCTCAATTTGAAAAAAGTACAGTGCGAAATGTCCAATTGGTTTAAAATTAAATCGCAACGATACAGGAAACGTCGAAACCACCCAGTCTTCGTTTCGAATTAATATCGAAAGAATATCCAAGAAATCTCGAAAGAAACACGCTTGCAGCGTTGATCCACGATCGAGGAACGCCTTTAATTGCCAACGTGGGTCGAAAGGTTCGACGAAATTCTCTTCCTGCCCCACCCTTCCCCTCCGGCCGTCAGCAGGCCGCCCCTAAACTAATAATGAAATCGCACTTTTCCGTAGTTTAATATTCCAGTTAATTTCCAGCGCTCAATCTTGCCGCGCGGCGACCCCGTTAAAATCTTCGATCCATTAATCTTTTCGGGGTTGAAAGCGGCCACGGTGAGGAAGGGGTGGATCTCCCCGCGTCCGAGAGAGAGGAACCTTAACGCACCATTAAAACTTCAATACCTAATTACGTCATTCGCGAGTCCATGGAACTTCTTAAAAAACGATCTCCGTGCATCGTGAATTAGTTATACGTGACGCGTTCGTGGTCTTCGCGAGCTAAGCACCATTATTAAATTGGCGGTTCAGCAGGGCTCTCTCGATCGTCGTTTTATCTGTGGACTCAGCTTTGAAATTTAAAAGGGTACACGTATGTACGTGTCTTGAAGTGAAGAGATAGGCTCTCTCTCTCTCTCGTGAGTCTCGTAACAGAACGACATCGAATTCATAAAATATTTGTACGAAAAAATGTTTCAGATGGAAGTTGCATGGATTTCAAGGGAACATGTAGCACTGTAATCAGTTTTTATGTTATTTTGCTTTTTTTTCAAGATACGAAGGTCATCTTTAATTTTTTAAATGGAATAGTTAATATTTGATCCCGAATCAGAGCGTAACTACATAAAAAAGTATTATAGTTAGTTGAGATATTAGCAAAAATATTTTTTTACATTGTGTTAGAAAAGACCGTTAATCTCAATAACTATGTATTTTAGACCCTATTTGTATACAATACTTTTTATGTAGAATTACAATACAATACTTTTATGTAGAATACTTCGAATTCGAATTCGGGAAGAAATATTAACTGTTCCATTTAAAAAATTAAAGATGACCTTGATATCTTGAAAAAATCAAAATAACATAAAAATTGATTACAGTACTATATGTCCTGGAAACCATGCAACTTCCATATGAAACATTTTTTCGTACAACAAATATTTTATGAGTTATTTGATGTCGTCACGTTACGAGGCTCAGACTGTATATTGGGATTTATTTTGTTAGGAAGCTACAAGAAGTTTTTATGTAATTTTATTTGAATTTAATATTAACTTCATTTCGATGTATCAAAGTTATTTAATATTTTATTTAATATTACATAATGTTAAAATTTAATACGTCGTTGTACGAGGTATCGAAATTGTTTTTCTTTTTTTTTTTTGTAATTGTTTTTGAGGCTGAATTGTCGAAGATATTACAGTGTTGCTTGTTGTAATAATTGTATCTTCGGTATTTATAAAACTTTGAAAATTCGCAAAAATTTGTGTTAACAAATAGAATACATCCTATATTATTTATTATCAATTTCCAAAAATTATCATGGAACGATAACTCTATATATATTTCACCGTGTATGAGTTTTTATACTGTAACAACACCGTCGCTAAATATCTTTCATATTTAACGAACAGTGATGAAACATTTAATTCCGTTGATCTGATTTTGTCAATCATTAAAATTGCAATAAAACAGATAAACGTACACGCACGTGATACATATTTTCACTCCAGATAGATTCAGAAGGCTAAAAACAGTTACATCGAATAATTATCCTAAAATTTTCTACATTTCCGCTATAACTCTATCTATTAAAAATTACTTAACTACCTATTAAAACTTAACTATGGATCTATTAAACTTACTTAAAAATCTATTAAAATATTCATTTACTTAACTATCTGTTAAAACTTAGAACCGAAACATTCACAGCAGCAGATTTCACGCGTTAACACTTGCACTCTACGTATTTTCACTCCAGATAGATTCAGAAGGCTAAAAACAGTTACATCGAATAATCGTCCTAAAATTTTCTACATTTCCACTATAACTCTATCTATTAAAAATTACTTAACTACCTATTAAAACTTAACTATGGATCTATTAAACTTACTTAAAAATCTATTAAAATATTCACTAACTTAACTATCTGTTAAAACTTGCTGAAAAATCTATTAGAATATTCACTTACTTAACTGTCTTAATTAAAACTTAAATATTCTATTAAAACTTAAAACTGAAACATTCGCAACAGCAGATTTCACGCGTTAACACTTGTCCGTGCAATTCTCACCCGTTGATCCCGTTTCAAGCGTTAAAATCATCTCGCAGTTAGATCAGCGGGTTACGACACTCGAATACAATTATCGCGCATCGGGGCAGAAATGCCCGTGATAATCTTCAATAATGGAAAAGCTCGGGCCATCTGGACTCTCGAGCGTTGTAACACGCAATGTGGAACGCTCGCGAGGCGGTCATCTGCGACCCGGCCGCCGATCGAATGGGAGCAGAAAACGATCGGTTGCGTCGCTCTAATCGGGCAAAGGGAAAGCACCGGTTAACGGAGCCATCGACTCGCGCATCGGTAATAACACGGCAAAATCCCGCGATCTGCGTGACCAGAAATTAACTTGATTGGATGTAAACACGATGCTACCGATTGCACGATAAACGATTGCACTCGTTGCGCCAGTCCGATCATCGTCGTCCGGTCTGTTTGCCGGCGAAATTGAGGCCATGGAAAAAAAAAAAAGAACGAAGAGGTTCGCCCTGTATTCAGCCGTTTAAACGCCGATCTGGTCATTGATACGACAAACATTGGGAGAAAATTGGTTTACAATGTTACGGTGGGAAATTACGTCCCTTTGTCGGTGGATGAATAATTTATATATAATTATTAATGTGTGTCTGAAATAATACTTACAGGCAGATGGAAGACGATGCCTCGAATTTTTCATATTCTTTTTTTTTTTTTAACAAAGAAGTAAGAGAAAAGACGCTTCGTTTTCGAGAAAATTTATAGTTTGAAGATTTATCAAAGTGTACTTGAATTTAGGTAATTCTAGACGTGACGTTTAAGAAGAATGATTAATAGGAAGTTGCTGTCCTACGAACAAAAAGAAAGATGTAGAATAAAAGTTTTCAAGAAAATAAACTTTGAATATATTACTTGGTACGCTTGATAAATTTTCGAATTTTCGATTCTCTTCAAAACGAAGCGTTTTGGAGAAAAATTTTTATTCCATTCTCGAAGATTTGTCGATGTTTCTTTAAGCCCTTATCTTGTAATATCGAGCCACATTCGTGGTGTAAGTTGTGGTTTTCGAATTTGAAGAGAAAGTAAATTTCAATCTTGCGAAATTTGAATTCGGAGTTTAAATTTAATTTTTTTTAAATTGTAATATTTCCGTGTTTCATGTATAAAATAATATAATGTTATAATTACAGTGTCTTATCTGAGAAAATTGGAAAGAAAATTAGAAAGCAAGAAGTTAATACGCTTTCTTCATACATCTTCTTCAACGTGTTTGAAAATGTATGAAATATAATATTCAAAGTGTGAACCTTTGCTCGGAGTCCGCTCTTTTAATTATTTTTATAGAAATATAAATTAATATAAATATATAATGTATACTTTGTAAAATTTGACTAATAACACTGGTTTTTGTCACTAATACTATAATATTAAACGTTGGTCAACTCTACAAATTTTGAAAAGTACGAAAGACTGATAACTTTACGAATACAATTTACCTTATAATTAAGACACAAAACTATGATATAAAATGTTGAAAAAATATTTTTTATTTCTTGTGATAAGAAGCATAGCAGCTTTCTATTGTAACACTTCAATTTACTATTATTTAAAAGATTTAAAGATTAAAATTAGTGTGAGTCATTTTTCATTAAAAACAACCACGCAAGCCTTTTTTATTACCAAAATTTTCAATTGGTAATAAAAATATAATATATATATATATATATATATAAATATAATATAATATATATTTTTGTATAATTAAAATAATATATTATAATTCATGGATCATAATATAATACTACAATACAATGATTACAATATTAATGATAACAATATAATTATAATGCTACGACTGTTCCATTGATAGAAAGTTTTGACAACGGGAAAAGTATAATTACGCAACACATATAATTTCCAATGAAATATGATTTGCACTGGATTGGCTCCTGAGACCTCGAGATTCACGAAACGAACAAACTCGTGAAAGTAAGTTACTCGTTTCTCGAAAATCAAGTCTGAGAATTAAATAAAACGTGAATTTGATAAAATCGACTGCCAGGAGAGAGACTTAGCATCTCGAAACCATTTCAATCAATGACGTCTTTTCTTTTTTTACGGTTTCACTCTCTCTCTCTCTCTTTCTCTCTCTCTGTTACGAACCAGATCCAGATATCTCCATCAGAATCTCTTCCTCGATTCTTGACAGCCTCTTCTGCCTGCAATAATCCAGATACACCGAAACCCTTTCAAGCGGATAGAGCCTGTGCACCACGACGATTCTCGAGACACGATCGGCCATAGTGCGTGCCTAACTTCGCCACGGCTGAGAGGCCCGCGCTCATCGATTTATGCTAATCGCTTTAACTCGTCCGTACTTTAGGCGTGCTGCCGCGCACGCTAATTTCTCGTTAACGACGCGGTCAAATAGAGAGACGAGAAGAGGAGAGAGAGAGAGAGAGAGAGAGAGAGAGAGAGAGAGAGAGTCGGTTTAGCGGTTGGTAATTCGACCAGAACCTAATGGCCGAATCGGTGAAAACGCAACCGACATGTTGGCCGACGACACACCCATGGTCACGTAGTCATATCACGCTAATGCGATTACAATCTTGTTTTTATCATCCCCTTTGACCTTCCCTGCCGTCCCTCTTGACGAATCGGATGTTCGTCGATTGAAAGTCCCGTGAAATTCTGGAGAATCAGAAGGATCTCGAGGGAGAAAGATTTCTTTTCAAATTTCATGAGGAGACTGTACGAGATATGTGTGTAATTTTAATTAAATTGTACGTTTAAACGAATTTTCTGTCTCTTACAGTTTTTGAGGAATCAGTCGATATTTAATTGCCTTGAATTTTCGAAAATTGAAAGATGAATGGGCGGTTCATTTTTACGCAAAAGAAGTTTCAAGTGGCAAACATTTTATTAGCGAAGAACAGCCTTATTCGACATTCTGTTTTCGTTATTCTTTTTTTTATCTCCATGAACAACGCATTTTATGATGCTAGACACGCGTATTTTAGATGATCCAAGTCAATTTTAAATAGTAAATGGAAGAGAGGATTTCAGTTTGAGTAACAAAGAATGTTTGGATGTTTGTTAGGTCGATCTGAAGCCGTTGCGGGAGGCGACGATCGCAGTTCCGACTCCGAAGATCTCTGAGAAACGAAAAGCGGAAGAGGCCGACGCCAGCAAGGACTTGAAAAAGGTAAGCCACTTGATTATCGAATTTAAATAAAAATAAAAAAAAAAAGAAATAAAAATTTACCAACTCAATTGTGTACCTCAAAACGAGAAAAGGAAGACCAGTCTTTATTTCTAACAATTATTAAGACTTATATAATCACCAATAATTGAAAGGGCGCTGGTTGCAACGAGGAACAAAATTTTAAGAAACCAACGAAAAGTCAATAAAAAAATCGACGACTGTCTCGAACGTGCTGTAAATTTATAGTCAACCAGATTTGGAAATGATGGATTTTTTTATAATGCAAAAGTCGAGATTCCATTTTATCCGTCATTTGTGTTTCGATAAATAGTCTTTCTAAACAAACGTTCAAGAAAATTTATTAACATTTACTTGGAAAAACTTATGAAAAATACGATTTCTTTAATATATATAATGTAATGTATATATATTATATCTATATTGTTTAAACAAAAGATTTTTTTGTAAAATGGTAAATTCTTCGTTAAAAAAAAAAAACTGTTCTTCAATAATTCCCGAGATATTTGACAAAATATGTTCCACACCGCTTTGAAGGTAGTTTTCACCCCTTCATCATCGACGATTGCCGATAAAAAAAAAAAAAAAAAAAAAAACGCTGGTCAAATATTTTTTTATGATATACTACATTTATGCCAAATTTCATTAAAAATCACACTTCGGTTCACACACGGTTTCCCTTGCAAGTGAAAAATCACGTTTGTCTTGGCTTTTCAATGAAAAATGGCGCTGCCTGCTTTTCGCTGCAGATCAGTCTGTCTTAAAACAGAGTGGGGAAGAAACGAAATACAGAGACGTGAACGTAAGAGGCAGCTCGAGCTATATTTACTTTCGAGCTAGACTCCTTAGCCGTCGAAATTTCGGTAGACGCGAAACCGAGGGCTATATTTCATCCGCTCGCCGGGGCATCTCGGTCGTCTCTCGTGGAATATTGACGAGCGGAGAGAGAGCATCCTGGCGCCGTGACGGGCCACGTCCTCATTAATCCACAACGGCCAGTCGTCATTAACGAAATAAACGGCCGTGAACCGCCGCTGCTTTTGAAATTCGATGCTGTTCCGTCGTTCCATCATTTAGGAACGTCGTTCGAGGAGATCCGCGTCGATTCGACGAAACCACTCGAGTTCTTCCCCTTTCGCTCTTTTTTTCTTTCTATTTTTGACGGATATATTTCTCCTTGCTTCGTGCTTCTGCCGTTTTTTAATTATTTACATCTGATTTTTTTTTTTTTTTTGGTGGGAGAGGGGTTTTATTAACGTTTAGCGTCGAGTGCTTGAGATTTTTCTTTTTTAACCTTTAGGCGCTAAAATTGCAATATTTTCTCAGTTTTAAATATAATTAGTATAACGTACAACCCAGGCAAAACAAATAATAAATTTATTACTTGTCAGTTATTTCTATCCAGACGAGTTCAAAAAGAAAGCGACAAAGAATTGTTGTGTACGGTTTTTGGTCACTCGTTATGGTCCGCAATCACCGTATCAGCGCAAGCGGCGTTGCGTTAAGTTAAAGATAGAGGATTACGCTGTCTTATCGATGAAGAGGAAAGTGCATTTAGTTTGTTTTAAAATTTGACCAATTCAGAGAATTTTCTGCAATAACGGTTGGTATTTTGACAACATTCATGTCATTTATAGAGGAGCTAGTATTTTATCTTCTCATTCACATTTTGCTTGTTTGAGAAAAGGAATTTGTTCTCGAGAGTCAACTATGTGCGTCTCTCACGTTCATTTCAATTGTAAGAGTGTATGATTTCTCAGATGAGACAGGATATTTATTACTGTCTTAGATGTTTCGAGATATAATAGTGTAAAAGTGATATCAGAAATATTATATTTTAATTATAAAATATAAATATATAATAGTATAAAAGCGACATCAAACTCGCATGCTTCTAAATGAAACGAACTTATTGTCAATCAGTTGCCAGCGCAAGTGATTAAGACTAAGAACTACTATCAGAGACATGGAAATAAAAAGATAGGAAAGCTTTATGATACGATAGAATGCGCAAACTTTTATTTATATATTTTAAGGAAAAATCATTTAAATCTCTGAAAAATATATTGTTTTATGTTTATAAAATATCTGACGAAAATTATATTTCTGGTGTTAATAACGAATGGAATAATACAGTAGTATGGAGTATAATTGTGTTGAAATTTGTATAGATTTTTTTTGGTATAAAATATAATATAATAGTTTGAATGGACTTTTTTTTCTTAATTTACCTTGGTTTTCGTATAAGGACCACACCTCGCGTGTCTATTGCTTATGATACGCTGAATATGATACTGAAGTCGTGAACAGAACTTAATAGTTTCATTTACTGTATCTTAACATTTGACACAGAAATATTTCACAAATATATTACGTATAAACCTATTATATGCAAAAACTTTTTAAAATTTCATTAGCACGATTATCGTGATTATTATATTTGGAACCAATCCGAAAATGTGTACAAATAATTCTGGAATGTGAATAAATACCTTGCAGTTTGCCTGTTCAAATTTGTTCCAAAACTCTGCACACTTGACATAGTCGCGTCCCGTTATACCGTTAATGAAGTTGTTGCACAAAACACGCAACTTCATGAAATCAAACCGGAAATCGAATTTAACAAATTTGCTAAAAGGTTTCGATAAATATATTCCAATATTTTCGTGAATTGAACATTAAGAGATTGCAACACTCAGTTTCCTCTCAATCTCTCTCCAGTCTTTCTCTCAAAAATAATTGAACGAGAATAATTTCAAAGCAATTCGATCGGCCGTCGTCGATGTAGGCTGCATTGTGTGCAGGCTGTCGAGCAAACGATCGTTTGCTTCGAAACGATTGATTTACGGATCCTGTATATAACCAGCGCTACAAGCACGAAGAATCTTTCCGGATCTGGATCGTAGAGCTGATAGAATTAAACGCTCGAGGCGAGGGATGAATCAGAATCGGCAAGATGTTTGGACAGTTCTTTGTCGGTACTGGAAGTCGGCGTATTTCGAATCACAGTTTCAACGAAGTTCTAATGCTAAATCGTCGTAATGAATTTCTGACGAGTGCCGCTGACGCTGACTGAGCACCGAGGATGCACAGAGAACGGAACAATTTTCGAGAATATACGTAGGGTTCATGTATTTAACCTCTTGCACTGGAATGACGTCGCACGTCGAGAACTTTTTGCCCCAAAATTGCAATATTTTCGCAGTTTTGAGTGTATTTTAAGTGTAACCCAGGCAAAACAAATAATGAATTTATAGTACCGATAGAAAAGAGTTCGAAAAGAAAGCGACGAATCATTGTATACGGTTTGGTCACTCGTTATGGTCCGCAATCAGTTGCCAGCGCAGGAGAGGACTTAGAGTCTCGGCAACAGAAAAAAAAAAAAAAATAGTTACCCCGCTGACGAGAAATATACGGAGAGAAAGATTCTCAATTTGCAAAAAGAAAAAAGATTCTTGATTTGTTTCCCGAGAGGGTCGCATTACTCATAGAAATCTTTGGAAGAAATCTCTGTAGAAAGTATTTTTTTGTTTTATCAACATTATAACGAACAGCTACCTTGGAGAAGAGTTACAATAATTTTCATGAGAAGTGTCTTAAGAAGATTGTAAAATTTGAATTTCAAGTGTATGAGATGCAATCAGTAACTATGAATTCGTATGAAGGAAAGAAGCAGTATCTGTATCTAAACATATATTTAAATATATAATTATTAAATACATATATAGAGGCTGAGCCAAAAGTTGCTCCCAACTATTTTTTTTTTTTTTTTTTTAATAAAACATGAAAATGTAACATGAAAAAAACTAATTTTATTAATTTTAAATTAAATTTAAGTTCAAACACGATTTTTTCGTCTGTGTTTCAAAAATTGTTTCCTTCAACCTCCATAGCGTTCGCAAATTACTTGTTTTAGTAAAAAGTGATTTTGGTGAAATGAATACACGCCATTGAATTTGGAAGAAAATACCATAAATAAGTACATTTTCAATTATTATTATGAAATTTTTTAAACTATCAAAAATTATTACTTTTGTCTTGGACCATTCTCATAAATACGCACAAAGTTTCAATCGGGCAGTTGCCTTTTTTATTTTTTTATTTTTTTTCTTTGACAGCTAACAATCCTTAGAACAAACAAAACCATCAAGAAACGAACTAATTTGTTGATCGAGATTAGTTCGTTCGAGTTGGCCAGGCCAAAGGAGTATCGCGCGAGACAGGCGGAAGTGAACGATAGAACGCGGGAGGTGCTCGTCGAGCTCTACGTGAAATTTATTTCGAATTCCGGTGTACGCGTGCTACGTAGATTAATGGCGGATTAACAAAGTGTTCGCAGGCAGCCGGAGTGGTCCCGGTTAAGACTTTAAGCGCTACCTTGAGCAATTAATTTCGAGTAGATCTCGAGCCGGCGCGCCGTGGCCAACTTCCTCCGACATTGAAAAAACAAACAGCCGACGGTAAATTATCCACTCCTCGTGCCCTCTGTTTCCCCCGGGGTAATTACGTCAAAATTAGTGAAACGCCGTGATCAAAGGATATACGGAGCTCTGGGTCCGAGAAAAATTTTCTCTCTGGTTTGTCTAATGCAATTTTTCGATCAGTTTCACGTATGCTTGTCTGTATACGTCAGATTCACATTCGTGTAAATGCAAAATGTCTGGATAATTCGGAGAACGATGAAAAGCAGCCTTAATCGGACGTTGTTGATTTTACTGTTAAAATGAAAAACTGCGATCAATAGTCACTTCTTTCTTTTTTTTTTTTCTGTCTCGTGTGTGAAAAGAAAGAAAAATCCGTAGATGAATATGAGAATATTAAATTGTAACGTGGACGTCGACAATTTTTTTACACTTGCTCCTCCAATATACCTTTTTTGTATCTTTCATCCTTTATGTATAGCTTTTATCCTTGCAGATTATTTTCTATATTATTTTAAAATTGAGAATTTTTCTCTCTCGTGTGTACTGCTTCAATTTCTGCTGCTTTCATGTATGTAAACGTTTTACCTCGAGGTTCAGCGGAGTATAAATCATTAAAAATCAGGCGTTCCGTTCGTTTCAATTTAACATGTTATGTCATATTCATCGTTCTTTTTTTTGAGAGAGAGAGAGAAATAATTACAGTGTTTCGTTGCAGTGGTAGAATTAAAAATTCTAAAACAGACGATTGCTTGTTGTACGCAACATCGCAATGATAAAACGGAGCGATACAGTGCGATTCACCTGTAAATAAGTTAATATATAATTTTCAAGGGTTAAAAATTTCTTTCTGAGAAAAAGGGAAAAAAGATAATCAGATGCCTGGCGTTATCCAGAACGAAATTAATCAGGATAACGCGACTCGAAAAATTCGATGGGACAAATACGTGGGAATCTCGTTTCACAGCTTGTTTCGAATTCCCCGATAGATATTTCAAGTTTCCTTTCACACTCTTTACACGGTTTACTCCGTGTTGCTTTACGCTCTCCCAATATGTCCGGCAATTTTTTGAAAGAAATTACTTTTGTCCCTCGGAAACAAGGACGTGAGAGGTTCTCGCCCTGTCGGAGACGGAATAAAAGAGCAAGTTAGAGGCGAAGTTTGCAGAATCGAAGGACGCTCGACAGGGAAAAGCACCGCGTATACGTGGCGAAACTCCGGCTACAGCTTGTTGCCGCCTGTTGCTGTGCGACGTCGACGCTACCCGGACGTCGTCGCCAGAAAAATACGATAATCCGCCCGAGAAAGGATGAAAATCGGACTACGGTAAATAAAACACCAGAGAAATGTCGGATCACCGTTTGCGCCCGTGGTTTTTACTCGGTTTTACTCGGCTCACCCCTTAATAACGATGAACTGTTTTCTCTGTAGGAGAAAACGACTTAATACGTTTTTGATTTCACTTTAGTTTGAGAGAGAAATTAGTTGGGATGGAATTAGGAGTTGAAGCAGTCGAGAAGCGAAAGGATGGAATCGTCGGGATTCTTTATCCTTTGGGAATTTTTGGGGGCTTTCGAGGTATGCGAATTCGAGGATTTATAAAAGTTGAAAAATGCGAAAGGTACGAACTTTTATTTCTGGACACGTGGGAACTGCGAGATTCAAATATTTGAAAATTGAAATTTGTTTAGGTAGGTTGAGTATTCGAGGGTTTAGATATTTGGAAAGCTAGGAAATTCGAATGGTGGAAAATTAGGGGAACTTAGAAGATCGGAAAGTAGGAAGTTTGAAACTTTGAAGATCGAAAAGTTCTGAAATTGAAAATTCCAGAATTCGAATATTTAAAAATCTGCTGATCTAGAAATTTTAAAATAATTTAAAATTTGGAACTTTGAATATTCGAAAATTTGGATATTTGAAAATTGTTACACAATATCGATTATTTGAAGACTTGGGAAACTAAAAACTGGAAGATAGAAAGTTCGAAACATTGAAAGGAATATTGACAAAATCCAAAGTTCGAATGTTTAAAAATCCGAGGATGTACAAATGTTAAAATAGGAAATTTGAATCTCTGATGATTGAAAGGTTCAGAAACTTGTTAGATATTTAAAAACTTTGTAACTCGTGTGAATAAAAGTTCGAGAATTTTTCAATTTAAAAATAAAAAGATGGAACTTTGAACATTCGAAATTTAGATTTAGAGAATCTATACTTAAAAATCGAATGTCTTCATCAAATGTTGCGTCGAAAATTTTCTACTTCGTATATATATATATATACGTGTGTGTTTGTGATATAATCGCCGCAAATATGGCAAAGTGAATTACAGAACAGTGGGAAAGATCCTTTTAACACGGAGTTCGATAAACTAATACGCGCGTGGTATTTGAGTTTGTTAGGGTGAGGAACTTTGTCCTTTCACGGTTGAAAGGAAGTTGGGAAGAAAGGAGGCTCGAGGACACGCCTAAATGGCAGGATGTCGAGCAAAGATTTCAGCGCCGCCAAAGAAACCTTTGAGAGACAGGAAGAGAGAAAAAGAGAGAGAGAGAGAGAGAGAATTTCTACCAAGGGAGAAAGAAAAGAGTAATTTCTTGAGAACTGGAAAGCTTCCAGAGACTTTGATATCCTCTTAGGCTATTTGATACTTGGCTTTTACATAATCTTTTTCTATCGATTTTCTTCATTCGTGAAACATCCCCGTTTACCAGGTGGTTCTTGATGAAATTGAAAGCGAGGATTGATCAAAAGAAATAATAAACATGTTGCAAAAATAAAACGAAAATAATTGAATTTTGTTTTTCTCATGAATAAATTCGGCCGATTTCCCATAATTCTATATACTAGATATATTAGAATTATGCGTACAAAAGACGTTAGGCTTTTTGTCCACATAAAATAATTTATTATTCTACTTTCAGATAAGGACAACGGTTCACCCGTCTTTTTATGTTTGGCAAGAAGTCCTAACCGTCTACCACACTCTGTCGCGGCTATAATGACGCGTTAGCTTTATTATTGTTATCTTTCCCAACCGCTGACTCGAGTGCCTGTTATGTTTGGCGTCTTCTAAAAACGATTGGCATCGATCACTGTGTCGATCTTAAATACAGGATGTCCATAAAGTCTCTTTACATTTTTGAAAATTTATTACAAAAGTAAATGAAAAGACAGATAAGTGGAAATTATTACAAAATGTATTACGTATATATTTAAGTTTTTTTTTTTTTTTTGTCTCATTTAATACACATCTATGGGCACCATTGGTTGCACGAAGCACGTCAAAACGATACTCGATTTCTTACATGATCGATGTTTTCCTCAGATGTCCTCCTCCCTTTATCGAACACTGTCTCTGTCTCCATAAATTTCTTGTGCCATGCACGAATTGATGGACGTGACAGTGGATCTCTTCCATACTTACAAGCTTTTTTTAAGTTTCGTTGAGTCTGCAGATCCGATTTGGTTTCAACAAACCATGATACACACTGTGCCTTTGTAAAAGGTTCGTTTAACAGTATCTTATTCATCAACAGGGTACCTAAAATGCAATGTAATAAAAACCTTGATAACCACTGACATGAACAAACCACACAGAACAAATCTGACGAAGATATCTCATCAATCGCCTTCGTAATAAATTTTTGAAATTGTAAAGAAACTTTATGGACACTCTGTACTTTTTCACCGTTTTTAGAGGAACTATGTCAGAGCTCACGGTTCAAAGTGATTGGCCCGCACTCGCCATCACTTTTCTATAAAACAGGCCCGCCGTCAGCGACACATTAAACTCGACTGTGATATTATCAAACTCATCGAGTGATACATTAAATTCATTACGGTGCAATACATACGATACGGTGCGTCAGTGCGTATCACTGCGTACGTAAATAGAACCACTGAATGCGTATCAGTTCATCATTATTATCACCTGTGGGTAATCGTTACCACACTGTGAGCTATAGTCAATAACGCATTACTATCGCTCATATATTATACAGTTCACTTCTCGCGATCTCCGATATTCTATCCGGAATTGTATCATTCTTCTCTTCACGATACTTCACACACGGTGAGTCGCTATCCGCCTCAAATACAAACGCATGAATTGCGATCATATCGCTTGAAATATCGCGCCGCAACAAGTTCAACAGTGCAGTCTGTAATATAGTCAAGTTTGAAAAGTTTTTTTTAAATAGAAAAATTTTCAAAGAAAATGAAAGGTATTTTATGAGGGGTATCGATGTATTTTACACAGGATCATTGAAATTTTTAAGAACACAGTATCGCGAATCTACGAAATTTTCATGAAAGATTACGGAAATTATGTCCTCCTTAATATATTACCCTGGCAGCGCCGATGTTAAAAAGTTTCCCAGAAGATTACGATACGATTAAGATATCTTTGTCAACTCAACCTCATAGCGCGTAAAATGGTTTAAAAAAGAAACCAAAACTCACGGAGATAAAAATCTTCGAACTTTAATACTTCGCAGGAATATCTTTTCCTGGCTATGAAGTTAAAATTAAGAAGTTGACACTCACTGAAACACGTCCAATCTTTCTTCAATGTTATAGTACCAAATCCAACTAATTCCACGTATTTTTGCAAAAGATGTAATGTAGGAATTTTAGGCCAATTCCCATTGCCATATTGAAATGTAATTTCATCGCACTTCCAAATTTCTACGATATTCTGAAGAAAATATTTGATAAACAGTAGTATCAAGCAATAGAGAGAAATAACGATTCATTAAAAAAAAAAATCATTTTAAAGAATTTTTCACTAAAATTTAGACATATCTGAATTGAAACTTTCATTAATAACTTCTGTATATCATTTCCATTCAACATTCTGTATATCTAATAATCTTCCATTTGGATCACGAATTAAAAAAAAAAAAAAATATTATTTCAAAGATTGAAGCATATTTGAATTAAAACTTCCATTCACAACTCCTCTACATTGTTTCCATTTAGCTGAGACACAATCAGTGGCGGCTCGTGGCTTGAACTCGTGGAAGTGCTGTAACTTTCGAAATATATCTATATACATATACACTGCAAATACGGCGGATTTTATATATATATATATATATTTTATATAAAACAAACGAATTTTACAGGATTACTGACGATAAAATTACACGCTACAAGAAAACATAAATAAATTAATAAATGTATTTGTAGCGGCCTATAGCGCCTCAAGTGCGAGTCTCGAACACCAACTCGTACAAGTCGCAAGTGGCTGTGCGCCTAGCGTCGAAGTCTAGCGATATTCGATGTTAAGCAAGCAGAGTGCGAAACACCGCTAGGATGGGTGAACCTGACCGTTTACAGCCTTATAGCGAGTAGTTATGACAACAAGCGTCTGGAATAAAAGAGGTCGCTGCCATCAGGCCCCACTGCGACTCTGAGACGAAACGCCATAACCTTTCCTAGCTTTACCCCAAATCCTATATCCTTCTAGCATCCTCGCTATAATAGTAAATAAATAAAAAGGTCTAGGTACTACAATATTACTCTTAAAACCCCCTTCATATTTATATAATCGAGAAAAATTTGGAGATGCTGTCCGTACACATTCAATCCCAAATTAATGTGTACGGACAGCATCTCCAATTTTTCTCGATTGTATAAATACATTTATTAATTTATTTATATATTCTTGTATCGTGTAATTTTATCATCAATAATTTCTGTGCAATTCCTTCGTTACATTGGAGATGCTGTCCCTATACATTCAATCCCAAATTAATCTAATGGCACAGTCAGATAAATTATAATCGCAATTACGATTAAGTGACTAATGACTTTTGAAAAACTACATGGAATTGATTAATGAATAATTAAATTACACTCGAGCGTGACTAGATTTTTATTAAAAATAACAAACGAATTAGAGTATTAATTAACCAGTCAAAAAGATGATTTTGACTAACAGTCAAATCATTGTAACTCAGCCATTTTCGTCAATTAGTTAATTTTTCAAAATACGGTGGAAACGAAGGGAAAAAGCGAAGACCAACTTCAACCCTTGATTCTTCGAGAATAAGATTCTCTGTCTCACCCCCGGTGCAAAGGGCGAAAGGGGAAAAAGAAAAAGAGAAGGATTTCAGGACAAAGCAAAAAGAGAGAAAGAGAGAGAAAGGTGGTGGATAAAGAGACTAGATGGCGAATGGGACAAGCTGTGGAGCGACGGGGGTTGGAAGTAGAGAGGGCCCGAGGCGAGCGAGCACGGCGTGGTCGATGTGGAAAGGAGACATTGACTTGTAGACAGAAAGCGTGACTGGCGGCGGCAGGGGGATAGACGAGGGGCGGCTCGAGGGCCGGTCGATACAGCCAAAAGTCCAGAACGCGGGGCCAGAGTGGCGCGAAAATTCGTGCAGATGGAAACATAAGTCGGCCGTGTTCGCCTGCCGGTTTCCCTCGTTCTCGGACGTGTGGAACGAGAACGCAGCCGTGGGTGATTTCTTGTTCTCCTTCTTTCTTTCTCTCCCTTTTTTTTTTCTCTTTCACCTTCCTATTCCACCACCCTCTTTCCGTTTATTTGCACCGCGAGTCTACGAAGCGAGTCGTGTCGTGTCTGGAAACTCGGAACACTTTATACCGCGATCGAACGTGCTGCTTTCTTTTCTCCCTTCCCTCGCTTTTTCTTCGATTCTTTTTCGGTGGGCTAGCCAGCAGCCACGAAGGGAAATATCAACGAGATTGTTCCTGCAGGAAATCGCGGGTTTCTTTTCGATATTTATCTGATTCGAATTTCATTCGTTTATCTTTTGACTTGACAATTTTTCTTCTGTCGGTCTTTTTAAATAAATCGTAACTGTCGTAACTTGTTACATCGGAGCGGAGATTTAAGTTCAGTCAGTGAATTCGTATTCTGACGACGTTTGTCGTCACTCCATATTTCGAAGCAAGCGTTTTTTTAAATTGAGAAATGTTAAACTGTTATTGTTATTTGAACCAAGAGTTCTTCATTTCATTTCATTTAGTATGTATGAAATTTAGATATAAAAGTCCTGCTGAATGATAGCCACTTGAATTAGAAATTCTCACTTTGATCTCGTTGAAAATAACACTTGCGGTGACTCGATTCAGCCAATACGAATTTATTCTTTTCAATTACTATCCCGATTAATTTCGTACAATTACAGAGGTAAAGACCTCGTTGACAAACAAAGTGCATCAAACGAGCTAAAAATTAGCTAACGTCATTTGCTATTACTCACATCAATAGGTCTCCCCGATTCGAATGTTCCGCCGACGTGGTCAATATCGAATCCATCAACGCTATTTCATATGACTATGTATCAGGCCCTGATTAACTTCACATTCTTGCCCGGTTGCTAATGTAAATTTAATTGCGATTTAAACGTTAAGCCGAGTAGACGGGCCGATTCTAATTCGATGGGACGAGTTGGCTGTAAAATCGAATTAAGCGACGTTAATTCACGGTCGCGCGAGCTCGTTAAATTAAATTTGTCGCTGGCCAAGTGGCCCGGCCCGTATCGTTTAATCATCGTTGCTCGACGCTGGAACGCTGTTGGACTTTGGGAAAAATCGGATCAACGTTGACATCGAGCTCGACCCGTCATTCGATTAAGATCCGTCAACGACGAGAGATTTCTTGATTTCGTTTTGAAACACGGAGCGCGGAACGGAGCCGTCATGCTCTGTGCGCATCAAAGATCATATTTACGTCGTCTGTTAACAGAATTTCATGTGACCGAGAGATAACGGGAACGAAATCGTTCCATTATACGCGAAGAGAGCAGTTTTTGGAAATGCGGATTTTTAATATTTGCCAGGTACTTTTCATGAATGGAAATGTAGTTTTGTATGACCAATGACTACGTAATTAAAATAAAAATACAAAATAGTGCCATGTTGTAAATAATTGCCAAAAATAAAGGATCTGGAATATAAATAAAGCACAAAAAAGTACCATGTTGTAAAATATGGTACTTTACTTTTGCCAAAAATAAAGGATCTGGAATCTAAATAAAATACAAAAATCGCCATGTTGTAAAATATGGTACTTTACTTTTGCCAAAAATAAAGGATCTGGAATCTAAATAAAAAACAAAAAGATGCCATGTTGTAAAACATGATACTTTAATTTTGCCAAAAATAAAGTATCTGGAATATAAATAAAATACAAAAAGGTGCCATGTTGTAAAATATGGCACTTTAATTTTGCCAAAAATAAAGTATCTGGAATCTAAATAAAATACAAAAAAAGTGCCATGTTGTAAAATATGGTACTTTACTTTTGCCAAAAATAAAGGATCTGGAATCTAAGTAAAATACAAAAAGGTGCTATGTTGTAAAATATGGTACTTTACTTTTGCCAAAAATAAAGGATCTGGAATCTAAAAAAAAAAAAAAAAAAAAAAAACACGCAACAAAGGTATTCCGTAATTAAAATAAAGGCATAAAGGAAAGTTTCATGTTATGAAATTTCAGTTTAATCGGTAAAGGAAATGTTCCACAATTGAAATATTAAAGGCATAAAAAGAAGTTCTATGTTTTTCAAAAACATAAATTTATAGAGTACAGAATTTAGACAAAGAAGAAATTGTAACAAAAAAAAAAAAAAAAATGTGTTGAGCAGATGCTAATTTTCTGAATAAAACAAACAACGTAAAAACAGTTGATGATTGATGGTCCACGACTAAAAAATCAATCCCCGCAATTTCGTCGTAGTATAAATTTAATGAATTTCAATCGCACGACCCGATGGAAAAGAAATTACGAGTTTATTCTTCAGTTTCTTCTAATTTCAGCCAATCTCTAAAATTTAATCCAAAAACTCGATCCCATTTTTACTCAACCGATGTGAACGACGACGAAAGCATCAGTCACACATACTTGGAGCAACTTTGATTGACCGGTTTTGCGGGTGTTATTCGTGAAATCGGTGTGAAAGTATTTTTCAATCGCGTTGTTTCTATTACTCTCGGTGTAATAACATCGATCGGTCGAATCCTCGGGACCCGAATTGTTTGCACGTCGCGAATTCGTGTTACGCGCCCGGACTAATCGGATTTACACGGGTCGATGTTTCGGCTAATTATTGTCTTAATTAAAACGCGCATGAGCGAGATGTTCGTTGGCGAGAGCACCAACGTTGGGACACCCTTCTCTCCCCCCCTCTCTTTCTCCTGCCCCGAGTTGAATATTAGGATCCATTAATGTAATGCGCCGTTTGTTCCGCGAGTGCGAAAATCGGAGAGCATCCGGCCGTCGTTTCGAGCCTTTAATTACCGCGCTGATTAACAGATATTAAAACGAGCCAGGCCATGATTTTCACGGACCTTCTAATGGCCGTCGGCGTGATCAACGACTTTAATAGAATCGATATCTAGGAGCGTGGCCTATGTGCGATAGTTTGCGGGCTAACGCGTTTAAGTTAAGTGCAGTTTCACTTGTCGATAAAACAGCTCTCTGTCCTTCCCTTTTTTTCTCCTGTATTTTTTTATAGTGTGATAGTATTTTTTTTTTTTAAGTTTTATAGCATTTTTATAGATTGTTTTTTTTAATCGACCAACGTTTTTAGACAAAGTTCACGTTGCAAACGCGACGTTTCCTTTTGTTTCTGCTATGATATCGAGTAAGAGATAGATTGAAGTCGATTGAATGTTAATTAATTGTGCTTGTCGAACGAAGTTGTATGAATTAAGCGGGTTACGATCGTGGAGTTACGTTCGTCGAAGGAAAATTCTAAATTTAATTTGTTTGGACGTTTTTGATGGGAATGATTTGAATTCACGAACCTCGAACGCTGTATCTTGGTAATGTCTCTCGCGATTTTGTATTTTTCCTTTTTTTATTTTTATTTCTTGTATTTCCTTCTTTCTCTTTACTTTTTTTTTAGTTTTATTATAGTATTTTATTATGTATTTTTTATTATGTAGTTTTATTGTGTTATTTTCAGTTTTATTAGAATATTATATCTTTAGTCTTATTCTCTCTCTTTTTATTAGTTTTATTACTATTTATTATAAATCTTAGTCTAAAGAGACCTTATTGCATGATATAAATTAAGCAGTCGTCAGTGAAGTATAAACACGTCTGCAGATATTTCCTTTAACGATTCTAGTCTGAAAGAAATGTTTTTAAATGGAGAAGAGAAGGGGGAATCTGATGATAAATTTGGAACGTCGTTTAGAGAGTAAAATATTGTAAGAATCTCTATATTTCACAGTTACACGATTGACGTCAATCGCGGTGCTTTATCACTGAAAACATTTTTTGTTCTCTCTTTGAAATCAAAAAATTTATATTTCGTGTTTGTCTACGTACATGTATCGATACTCATGAATTTATTTACGAATCATGAATCGTATTGCTATCTGTTTCTTTATCTATGCATTAATGACTTAAAGTCCTATCTTCAATAATTAATCTAATTACGTCAGTAAATTTATCTATTGAACTATAAAATAATATGATAAATTTGAATTCGTTAAAATACGATTTCTCTATAAATAAAAGTTTCGTAAAAAAAAAAGGGAGAACTGCTTTCTTTATGTACAAAGATTTAAAAATTCTCTAAAAATTCAAGATAAATCGAAGATACAAACGATATGTATATAAAAAGATATTACATGAATTATCCCGGTGTAATTATCACTGTCATTATCGTATTTTGCGTGGATATTAGTGAATCCCATAATTACATAAATGAGATTCCGCAATCATACCATTATTATTTAGTTTATTTTCCATTCTATTGTTATACATTAATACAGAACCATTAAATCCGGCCGATGAACTTACAAATTTTCAGTCGTATTTTAATTACATTTTGGTCAAATTCCAAATCGTTGAATTCTCTATAAAGTTTTCAGCGAATTGCGATAAAATTATTACAATCACCCTTCTTCTTAATTCTGAGCTTTACGAATAGTATGATATTCTTTATTTGACAGATTTGAATCGACATTTCCTTCGAGTTCTGAACCATCGAATATTCCATAAAAATCGCGAATTAGCGACGATGAAACTGATTTCTTCTAAATTCCAAATTCTGCGTTTCGTGTAACCTTTAAAAACACGAGGAACAAGAGAAAGCTCTTTGCGCTCGGCAGATTTTAATCGACATTTTCGTTAAATTCTGTATCATCGAAATCTCTATAAAATTGTTAATTAATTCTGGTGAAACGATTACAATCGCCCTTCTTTTAAATTCGAAATTTCACGAATATAATTATATCCTTCGTGAAAGGATATATTATAAATGTATAAGCGATACTTAAGTCTCCACAAAGTTGCCAATCAACGACGATAAACCTTTCCCTTAAATTTCGAGCTCCGTGAGTTACATAATTTTAAAAATCACAGCGACACTCCGAAGATTCTAATCGACATTTTCTTTAAATTCTGAATTCCCTGAATGCCTGCTGAAATCGTCAAAAAACTAGAACTACAATCACCCTCCCTCTAAGTTCCGAGCTTCGCGAATCGCATGATCTTTGAACTTGAAAAAGAGAAGAAGGGAGGAAGAATGAAGAAAGGAAACGTGCTCTTCGTCCAAGTCATCGCGCTTTCGTCGCTAATCGAAGCGTTTTAGCCGCCGGATGGAGGAACGAGAATGAAAGAATTATTGGCACGGGATCGAAGAGAGAATTAATGTCGACCACGGGTAAATTTATTTCGGCCGACCGAGCGGGTGCAACTCGGCTGCTATAATTGAAGGCTGGCCGCACGCTGGAACACACAACGCCGCTTTGCACGGTTCACGTGAAACAAAGGGAAGATTGTTCCGTTCTGCCCGGGTTTGTCAGTCCGCCGCTTCGAGCCGGAAATGGTCACGACACGTCACAATTCCCCTGTGTTTTTTCCCCCCCTCTCTCGTCTGTTTTTTTCCTGTTTCTCGTTTTTTCCTCTTTTTTCTGGTTTTTGATATACGCACGCACAGAGAGAGAGAGAGAGAGAGAGAGAGAGAGAGAGAGAGAGAGAGAGAGAGAGAGAGACAGAGAGAACGGAAGATTTTTACTCTTTTTGTTTTTGAATGGGTGGAATCTCGCTCGTTTATGTCTCGATTAAGTTTTCAGGGAATTCAGATTCAAGTTTTATTACATTATCGTTGCCGTTTCGAGGATTCTTGCGATAGTTCATTTTAATTGTTTAATTGTGACCGCGGCGGTTCGTTTCCTCATAAATCGGTTCATTTAACATAAATTAACATCGTCGATGCAGTTTTGATTAACATAAATACGCTGCGCAAATATCTCGGTCGATTTAGATTAATAATACACGAACGGGACGAAAATGTGAGAATTAATAACAGAATGATCGTCACGAGTAATTACCACAGGTAGAATCCGTTTGGTCGAGCAAACTCTCGTCGTATCACTGCTTTTTCCTCTTTTCTATCCTAATAGATCACTGTCAACCGTAATTATTCGCCGAGGGTATCTGTAATACGTGTTTTCAGTAATTACGAAGATGAAAAATTTGAAATCTGTCAAAATGACGGGTCTCTGTTGGCTCTAGTCCCTCGACGTAAGCATGATATAACGGCGAAGAATTGGCATAATTGAAAGACAAATGATGTCGCGTTAAAAGTGAGAACGTACATCATAAATATTTTTCGTGCAATTGCTTTTCTTTTTCTAGATTTATTTTCATTTTCTCGTGCGTTAACATAGAATGATCTCTTTGAAATAATTAAAAAGAAAAGAAAGGAAATATTGAAATGTTCGAAAATTCTCCTTTTATCGCGTTTCACGACGTTCTCGATACCGACACATGTTTTTGTTCTCGCGTTTCTATGAGAAACCAGTAGAACATGCATTTCGTGTCCGACCACATCGTTCATTATCCACTGAACGACTAAACACGCTTGATAAACGCCGTTCCAAATTATTGCGCCACTTTATCTTCCATCGACGTTCCAATTTCCCTGCCGTTTTCAAATATTTTTGCTCGTTTTCCAAAGGGATCCTCTCCCTTTTCTCTCTGCCTTTACTCGAGATAGAAGTATTCATGACGACGAATACATTATCAACTCTGTTACAAAGTTTCGAGAGCTTCTCCAGATCTAATTAGTTCGAAAAAAGAGTCTCCATTGTCGTAAAACTCGATTTAAGAGATTTCCTATCGATATTGGGGAATTTTTCAACGGGAGAGATGATCAGACTGGAAATTGGACCCGAGACGCGCGACAAAGTTGATTTCTAGTTTCTGTTGTTGGATAAATTTCGTGAGAAATTTATTCCGACTTAATCTTTCCGATCTTCGTGAGTACGTATTATGAATATTCCTTGTTTACAAAAATTCATACAATGCAAAATATTAAATTTTATAAAATTCATCGTACGATTAAGTGTACCGCCATTAAAATGTAATTACCTTTGAAATTTCGTGAAAATTTCGCGTTCACTTCATTTTTCATAAATAACAATGATTTCGTATCCGCTTGCGTATTTAATTAAATTACAATAACCTTCGAGCGCGGATACGCACAACGGGGGAGCAAATTTTCGTTCATAATTTTACAATTGTATTCGTAATTAAATTACATTTCCTTCCAAACGAGCGAATCGTCCGCGAAACTTTCAGCATAAAGTGAGTCCACCTTGAAGCTCCCAATCATCCAATCCACTTTTCTCTAAATTATTCGTTACTCCAACACGTTGAGACTCTCTGTGAAACCGATCAGCTTCAAGACGTCGTTTCAAGAGAACGAACGTCATAATGATTTTCGATCCCGAAGCCCGCCCCGAAAATTAATCGCTGGCGAAAGATGGAACGTTCCCTGGACGGAAGCTCGAACGATCTTCCTCCCTTTCGGTCCTCGTTCATTTTCTGTGGTTTGCGTTCCCGGTGGCCATGTGTCAGGCAACCGATCACGCTGGAACACGGCTCACTTATCCACGGTTCTTTCTTACAGGCGAAATTGGAAACGAAAGCACTGAAAGCGAAGAGGCCAGGATTCACAGATGAACGGTACAACGAGACCAGTTATTACGTGGAGAACGGTCAGTATGCCCTTCGTTTTCTAATTAGCCTCGATACACACTGCCTAAAGTTTTGGAATAACCGCGCGTTCCGTGGAGCTTCGGAATTAAAAGAAAGAAGAAAGAGAAATGTAATTTCGAGCTAACCTTTCATCCCTTTTTCTCCTTAACCTCTTGCGCGCTGGAATGACGCGTCACGCGCGTCGAGAATCTTTCCAAAATTGCAGTATTTCCTTCGTTTAATTTCGAAATAGATTTTTAAAAAAATTATTGCCTTCTCTGCATTAAGTCAATCAGGATTTACATTAAGAACTTTACGTTTATCAAGTAATTCAGCATTTTTACATTTATTTAAATCAATAATATTTACACGTGTAGGAAGATTTATTCATTGTATAAATGGAATTCAAAATTTTCGTTTTTATAAAGAAGTATTTTATATTTATCCAATAGAAAGAATAATTATTATATTTTCTTTAATAATACTGTGTGTATTTCCTCTTTTAGTTGGATTTTATTCAAAAAGATTTAATAATTGAAATTAATTTTTTTAGAAAAATAATAATTTTCATTATGTTTCATTTTATTATTATTTAGCACATTGTTAACTATTTCTTATTCAATTCGTATTATAATAAATTTGTTAAATAATAAATTAATGTTGAATATAATTTATTTATGTGTAATCAAATACACAGGCAAAGCGAATAATAAATTTTATTACTTCTCGATAATTTCTATCCAGTGATGTCATACCGAAGTTCAAAAAAAAGCGACGAATTGTTGTGTACGACTTGGTCGCTCGTTATGGTCCGCAATCACCAGTTGCCAGCGCAAGTGGTTAAAGATTGGCTTGAAATTACGCTTCGTCTTGTCGACGAAGAGGAAACTGCAATAACAATTGGTATTTTGACAATATTCATGTCATTTATAGAGGGGCTAGGTATTTTATCCTCTCATTCACATATTGCTTGTTTGAAAAAGAGGAATTTGTTCTCAAAAGCCAACTATGTGTGTGTCTATCGCGTTCATTTCAATTGTAAGTTACAGTCAGGATTGCATTTCTTAGACGAGACAAGATATTTATTGCCGTTTTAGATATTTCGAGATCAATAATGCAAAAGTGATATGATATAAAAATACAATATATAATTAATAAAAATGTAATATGCAAAAGCGGCATCAAACTCGTACGCTTCCAATATTTAATACTTCTGAAGATAAGTATTAAGTAATGAAGAATTTGAACAACACTGTACATCGGAAGATTGATCGCTCTTCCCAATGTCAATTAAGACAAATCTAAAAACAAATTTGCTCGATACGTTCGATATTAAAATCACATAAAGGAAAATCCAGTTATTCGGGGAAATGTCAGAGAAAAATTGCTGGTAATGTCTGAGTTAATTCGCGAGGGAAGACGATATTATCGGGCAAATTGGTTCGTGTAAACGATGTCCTGTGTCCCATCGGGGAGACCCGTTAAACGCTACGTGTATCGGCAATTAACGGTTAACGCACGGATTCGTGAAGGTTGATCGATCATCGATCAACGGTCTTCGATGGTGGCCAATTAGACGTGGCACCGCGTTTTCACGGCATAGAATCGAGAAATTCGTCGCATGTGAACGCATGGTAACTCGATTTCATCGGCAAACGCGTACATCTCGTTCGTTTATACCGCGCTGAATCCGCGGTCGAATCGTGTATCGAGTACGTGAGAATGTATAATCGATTGAATGTATGATGAGCAAGTTGGGAGCGGGAGCAGTTTGCGGAGTTAATGTAAGGGTAGTTTAATTAGTTAATTATTGGCGGTAAAATTCTATTTCACGCTTACTGTTCGAGAAGAATCGTGAAAACGTGTCGCGAGAGGGGGTGACGTATCAAACTAACTACGAATCGAAACAGGTGTTTAAAATTTAAAAATTACGTTCTCGAAACTCTCGTGTGTTACGTCGTAGTGACAGTTGTGCATAGATTTTTTTTTTTTTTTACTGTAATAGTTTTGTAACGTGTAATAGTTTTGATAAGAATTAGATTTGAATAGAAAGAAATTCTTTTTCTTTTTATTTTTTTCTTCTTTTCATAGTCAGTGGTAGCGAGAGATACACCATTTCTTATCTGCATGATCTTCAACCTTCTTCGTGAAATTCTTTGTGAAATTCTTCGCGAAACGTTCGAGCGAAAAATCTTTGAAAAGTTGCGAAAGATCTTCAGCCTTTAACCTGGAATGGCGAGTCAACTTGTTGTTGGAAAATTGGAAAAATCTTTGAAATTTTACGGCAGCTTATCTTGCGCGCTAGAGAAGCATTTTTCACTAACGAATCAACTCGTCATTCCCGGTTGGAGAAATTTTATTTTTATAATTAATATATATAGTTATTGTTTTTTATTTAATAAAATTTTTTAATGAATATGAAATTATTTATGAGAAAGATTTGTATGAAATTATACTTTCTAATATTATAATTTTATTTTCAATATTAAATGTAAAATTAATGTTTAGTAAATTTATATTTAACATAGGAAATACAAAAAAAAAAAAAACAGACTATGGAATATTAATTATGAAAGTTATTGATAGAAAAATGTGAACTTTTCAATAATCTTTTTTTTTTTTTTTTAAATGTCCCCGATATCTACAAATAGATCCAAATTATTTTAAATGAAAACCAATCAATTCTCTTTGTATCTCTCCCACGCGTGACGAAGCTTTCAGGCGAAAGATAACTCGATCAGGGTCGATGAAAATGAAAACACCGAAAGAGCTATTCGTCCCGACTCCTCCCCTTCTTCACGTGTCCCGTTCGATTTCGTTGGCATTGCGAAAACCACGCCACGGCGAACGCGGGAGACAGTCAGGATCGTTGTTGGAATCGCGGTCGTTCGCGGGATTATCCCCGATTACTTGTCGGCGAACAGGGAGCCCGGTAAAAGCTGCAGTTACCGCTGTAAGGTCGACGGGAACGCAGATGAAGCGATTAAACGCGTGTCGTTCCTCTCGTTTCACCCGTCCGCTCTTCCTGGTGAAAAGAAAAAAAAAAAGGAAAGGAAAGAATGAAAGAAAGAAAGAGAGGAAGCGCGTTAAGACGGCGAAATTATCGAGGAATCCTCGGCGTTTTTATTTATCCGAGCGATCGTTTCTCTTCCGCTCGTTAGCAGAGAACGTGAATTAATTCAGGGAGCTTCGTACGCGAGACGTTCGCAAGAATTTCCTTCCTTTTCTTGCGAGGAACAGGCGAAGAATTTAAACGCGATGGAAAAAGAAGCGGTACTCGTAGCCGTGGTGGGAAGTATGGATGACTCTTGGGACAGTGGTGGGGGTAGCGACCTTGAACAGGTGAAATCTCTGGCGTTCGCTACAACTCGCAATTCCTTTTCACGGTTTGTCCGGTATTGTACGCTTAAATGGTCATTGCTTGAGGTGTGGATAATTAAAACGGAAAGGAGACTTTAGAGAATTAGAGCTGTAGATGATGACTTTGGTTCATCTTGTTGCAAATACGTTGATAAGGAGAGAATGAGAAATAGAAAAAGTGATGATTAAATAGCAAACTTTAAAAACTTTAAAAAACAATAATCTTTAAAAAAATAACTTTAAATTAAATAACTTGAAATTCTACTGTTTCTCGCGTATTTAGTTTCGATGCAAACATGAAGAAGTGAAGAGAAGAGGAAGATTAATAGAAATTCATTCAAATATAAACTTCTGTTACTTTTCGTATTATACTGATAATAAAGTACACATTTTCATGTATATACTTAATGGACAATTTTATTTTTATATATAGCATATTATACATAATTATATTTATAATCATGTAACTACATATTTCATATATATATATATATAATGTGCAATTTTATTTTTATGTACAGTATATTATACATAATTATATTTTGTACAATATATTATACACGTTAAATTATTTTCATGTACATATTATTACATGTATAAATTTATTTCTCTTCTCCTTGTAGCAGTTTAATAACGATTTATATCTTTGAGCAAATAAAAGTTAAACAAATGATTGGAACAGTTCGTGGCCATTTAACCCCTTGTTTCGTCATTTATTAGAGCATTGATAATAGAATAATTGGTTTATTTATCGGAAATTCAGAAAATGTAGCACGTTACAGTGTATTGAATAAATGTATCAAGAGGTACATATTTAAAGACGAATGTTTCAGACTTTTGGTAATTTTAAACGAACAATATGAGCGTGGATAGAATAAACAAGGATTTCCCCGATTGCGAGTCGATGAACCTTACAATTAAATCAAAGCGTATTTCTCTTATCGAGCGGCAAGCAACAATAGACTCTTTACTGCGAGCCGACACTCTTCTTTCACCGATGTTGCCGAACGTTAATTAAAAAGCCAGTTACAGCCACTGTCTCGGTTAGACACGCGACTAATCAATCGATTTCATCGCCACGGGAGCCGATATCGAGCCGTTTATTAAGCAGAAATAGGCGCGTACCCGGGTACAAAATCCAGATGGATTCTAAACGAATCGCCCAGCCCGGAATCGGCGAAATCGATTTATCGAGTGTCAATACGTTCTGTAATTAAAGTAGATCCTCACGGCGGTGGCTACCGAACGTGCTGCATTATCGACATTCTACGGGAATCGTTTGATAGACGAACACTGATAGGCGACTACGAGCATCCTCATTAGAGTGGAAGAAACGTTTACCCGTCGACAACGAAGGACATTACCTAGAAACGAGCGAAAGGAACGTCGAAAATACGATCCCTGGATCTCTTTTTGATGTTTCACGTTGCTGAAAGATCAGATTCGCGACTGAGATTCTTGCTGATAATGATTGCTCTTTAGTTGTACGTTTGAAATTTTATTACTATTCTAGCGTTTTCTTGTTTTGCAATTAATAGGGCAATAGGGTTGTGCCTTAAAGGGAAAATCCTTATCGTAAAATAATAATTCAAAATCCTTATTGCAAAATAGTATAGAAATTCGTATTATACAAGGATATAAAAATCTTTATTACAAATTTAAAATTGTATCTTATAGAAAAAATTCTCTTTTCTTTTTACTCATTATAAATTTGACCATGAAAGATTTATTAAATTGTTTAAAACATGTCATTGTCATAGATAACATCTTTAGAATTTATTTATTTTATTTATCTTTATTATCTATTAATAAGAATAAGATAAAATCTTTACTATAAAATAATATGAGAATTCTTATTATAGAAGAACATAAAATCTTTATACAATCCCTGATATGTAATGTAAATAACAATGTAAATAACAATACGAAAATCCTTATTGCAAATTTAAAATTGTATAGAAAAGATTCTTTATTTACTATAAATTTGGCCATTTGGTTTAAATCGTTTAAAACAATGTGTCATTGATATTGCAGTTCCAATTCATTGTTATCGTTCTTATGAATTAATGTATATCTTAATATTTCTAACAATTCTTCCTTCACGGAATGATCGAGCAAAATTTTCAAATTGTCCGTTCTTCTTACAAGAATCATATATTTTATTCAGTGTAAGATAATGGAGGATGAATAGGATATTGTAAAAGCTTAGATATTCATTAATATAGTATTAACTTTTACATTCGAAGAGAACTTTCTTACATTTAATGGCTTCTTATGTTATTATGAATGGTTTTAAGAAATTTCTTCTTTAAAGAAAAAAAAGAAATTAGAACAAAATTATAGGAAAAGGTTTTGCAGATTATTCATATTTTTTCTTTTTTGTGCAAATTACTTATATTTCTTAGAAATTACAGATTAAGCGCAGATGGTAGAAACACAGAGTTGAAAGGAAACAGATAACAGATAGCTCGTTAGCATGTTCCCGATTAATGGATGTTTTAAAATGAAGTTTCGAAGTTCCATCCCGGGGAACCGAATTTCAGTTACAGAATAGATCAAAGATGGATTCGAGTAGCTAAATAATCCAGCTCCTATCTCCCTTTCTGGCGAATCCTTTAATCTTCTTTCTTCCTTCTGGAAGGGTAACTTCTGCCACCACTTAGAACCAAAGTTCCCGCCGAACTTTCTCCAACTTCTTGTCGATCTTTTACCCAAAAAGGAACGATAAATCTTTGCGTTTTCCTATTTCGATCAACTTTATAAGAATACTTTGCTTCCGTCGGCGATGTTTCCATTAAAGAGATTGAAACGCGGTAGATGAATCTTCCTTTTTTTTCCCCTCGAGTAAATGCCACGTCTCGATTTCAAAATTCCTCGTTACTAGAGAAATGGTAATTTCTTTTAAATATTACGTATACTTTGGATATTTTATATACATGGTGTATCTATTCTTTCCGGCGTAACTTTGCCAGTAGATTCAATCAGTGAAAATAAAAAGAAAAATGTCGTGTAAACGTTAAAAATTTTTTATCAAGCAACTATAACGAAAATTCGAAACAAGGTTAGTTGTAACCCCACCATTTCAAAGTGTTGCTCATTTTTATGAATACAGGCTTGACAGCTTGTGTATCAAAAATTGAATTCATTACGTTTAGAGTTTCTAGTTGATTTGCATTCATTTCGTTGAACTATTGCAAATTCCTTGCACTAGTTCTTCACGGGTGTTAATTTCTTTTGTTTTAATAATTCCCGCTCCCAAGGTGTAAGATCTGGTGACCTTAGAGAGAAAGAATTCTTTGTGAATAACACTGATTTAGTCATTGTCACACTTGCATTGCATAGTGTGCAGGACAACCATTTAACTGTATCCACAGATTTCGTCGAATGGATAATGGTACATCACCTAGAATCTCTGGAATGAAAAGAATGATAGTTGTAAAATGATAGTTGACTCGACATTGCGATTTTCATCAGGAATTGTTTCATATTCTGTTTATTTTCTCGCTCTTTAAAATGCGCCAGCCTAGCATGTGTAATTGTTCATGATTGTTTACGAGTTCTGTTATTCCGAATTTTACGTCGTATATAGCTCGTCGACGAAGAATTTCTGAGTATATACTTGTATGATTTCTTTTTTTGTCTTATTTTCACTCGTAGAATCTACCGGCAAAATTTTTAAATTAAACTGAATCTAAATTACTCATTTCGTACAAATTTTCATTTCCTTAACTAATCCGAGTCAACTATAAATACATAAAACGTAGATTTAAACTGATTGAAAATACATGAAATGCCAGTTCAAATTAATTATAAAATGTTAATTTACGAAATTTTGCAATTAACTGACTGACAAGTTCACCATTCAAGATCCACGGTAGAGCGTCTTTCACGTTCGAAGCGAATTTAAAATATCCATGGGTTCAATTAATTAAGATTAATTCTCCCAATAGTCGCCAATGTCGAAACAAGTTCACCGTTTAAAGTGAATGAAATCAGAGTGAATGCCGGAAAGAAGTGTATCATAAGAGAATTCACCTTCAAATTGGCAACATCGTCGACTCGCGTTCCCGCCATTGAGAGCTGCTCGATCTCGCGAGCAATTCCGCGGGAAATCGGCCGGGGAAGTTGGCAGCGAGGCCGCGCGTGGTTAGGTTCGCGTTCGATGCCTATCGATTGCCCGGCCCGTTCGTTGGTTCATTATTGCGAGTTGCAGTTGCGAGTTCGCGATAACGGGAACAACGTTAGTCGTCGTTGGCGAAGTCAAAAGGAAAGGGGTGGCGCGCGAGGCTCTCGGAGGCACGTAAGGATCCGCGAGTGTTCGAGAGAACACAGAGAGAGAGAGAGAGAGGAGCTGACTAGACCGCGATGAGAAGGAGGGGGGATGGAAGGTTGCCGCGAAGACGAAGGTGAAACGAAGAGAGGAGAGGGAGAGAGGGAGAGAGACGGCGGACGAGAGGGAATCGATCGAATATTTAGACCCGGGTCTGGCATATCGACAACCGATATCTGCTCCACATTCGAATAATAGACTCGCACGGCTGACGACGTGCTGCCAGGGCATCCTCCAGTTCCTCCTCCAACGAAACAAAGACCTATTAATGCCACTCGAAAGACACACCGCCCACCGGGCGTGCTTCTCCACCGGTTTTCGATGGACGTCCTACCCTTAACGCGAGAAACGCATTCCATTACCGGAGACTTGTGACACGGCCAACCAATACTCCTGAACGAGCATTCCATTCTCTCTCTCTCTTTCTCTTTTTCACTCTGTCCCTCTTCCTTACGTGCTCTTTCATTGCCCCCTGTGTACTGTCGGGTTGTAGGCTTCCGATTCGTCGATCGATGGTTCATCGAGAGTGAATTCGTGGAATTGGCTGGCAACGTCAAATAGCGAATTTCAAAGATACTTTGAAGTTTTGTTTGTTTGTGAATTGGGACTGATGGGGGGGAGGGGGAGATTTGGGGATGGATGGCAGTTTGTTTTGTTGTTTGTGGAGAGTGGTGTTCTTTTGGATCTGTTAAATCTGTTCTTTGTTGGAATCAGGGACTTGGCTTTCGACTTCAGTTTCATTATATCAGTTTTAGGCATTGGCCTATCTTTGTAGTTGATCTCAGCCTCGTACCAAACAGAAACCAAGTACCAATTCTTCGAACGTCTAAATCTCGTATCTAAATCTTAGCTTCCTACTTATTTTTCATTTATAGCGATTATAAATTATAAATTCAACGTGTAATTGTAATTCAATATGTAATTCAATGTAATTCATTGTAATTGATATAATTATAAACGATAAATTATTAACTCGATGTACAATCGTCGTTTATATAATTATACTCATAAACTCGATTAATATAATACAATAGACTATAAATTACAAACTCAACATAATTATAAACTCAATTCTAAAATTATTGTGCGATGGGCAGTTCTGGGAAAGGGCCCAGGATTTTCTCTAGTGCTCGACGACTGCAAATGTGGTGTACATAAAGAGTAGAGAAAGTTAGGCCTTTAGGTTGTTTATGGCTAGCCCTCCAGGCCTAACGTCTAAGACACTGAATGAGTATGAATGAGTTTGCGTGTATGTGTGTACGAGTGACGAATTTTGTGCAGATGAAGAAAAGAGTGAGTCAAAGAGTGATCTGAGAGTTGCGGGAAAGAGAGCAGAGTGTATTGAGAGTTGCGAGAGCTAAGAACCTAATGTACAACGTCATTTATAATTAATATTAAACTTTTCTTTATTCAACTTTAAACAACCATTTTATAAAATTGCTGTAAATTGGAATCTCAGCCCGAGATTTCTGTTTCATTTATTTCTCCATCATCCTAAACAATCCTATTATTGTATCACTCTAAATAACCTCTGAACAACTCTCATTGCTATACCAGCTATCATCGCTAATCCTATCTGTCGAACCTTAAAACACTCGCAAAAAAAAGCGATGGAATCGTCAAAGGCTGACCAAGATTTCCAGAACAATTAAACGGAGTAGAGCGTTCAGCCACGTTGAAGTTATGCAAAACGTTCACGGTGCTCATAAACGCTCAAGCTGACATACATGTATGCAACAAAGATGGAATAACGAAGCTTCTACGTGATTCAAATCTAGATCCGATCCTATCTCACGATCCAAAGAGGAACCAAGAGCACCGCAACTATTGGCCAAAAGAATCCTTAGCTCAGGGTATACTCTGTCTCTCCTTCTCTCCTCTGTAACTCGTTTCGTTCGTCTCCCCAGCACGCCTCTTCGCTTTTCGAAAAAGCTTCTCCCTTCGTTCGACTCGTGCTTGGTATTTTTGTGAATGTTCCTTCTTTTGCCGATTCTCGTCGGCTGTTCCCAGAATCACGAGAAACCGAGGCGAAGCGGTTTTATTGACTCGTGTCTTAAGATCCGTTTCTCTGCTCGGGGTTTTTTTCCTCCCCCTCGCGCATCTCCATGAGGTTGAGAAGCCTCGGCTGGAAAACAGATTCCCGTTTAGCGTGGTAATGGTATTGCGGGGATGTTGATTGTTTCTGACAGGGTCTAAATTGTTTTGTGAATCGTTTGCCGGTGATGTTGATTTTCAGAGGTGGAAGTTGCTGCTCTTTCTTGACTGTGTATTGCGGTATTGAATGGTATTTAACAGACTTCCCAGAAGTTTAATTAGGTCCGATTTTTGTGAATCACTTAACTGCTCGTTATTACACAGATACATATGTATGTATGTACATCAATGAACACGAGGGAATAGTGACTTTATGAAAAATTGTCATTTTTCGAGGATTATGTTCTCTCTGTTCTTTTATTAATATTTCTTGGCTGCATTGCAACATTTAACAAATTTTCCAAAAGTTTAATCAAGTCTGATTTTTGTAAACTTCATTAACTTACACACACACACACACACACACCAACGGATAGATTAGTACTTTCATGAAAAATTTAATTATAAAAATTTGAATAAATTTAACAACATGAACTTGTGGAAAATGGATATCATGGAAATTTGTTGGTATTCCGCAATGATTAACCTCACCGTGCAATGTTGCGTGTTTAACTTCACATTTCGTTACGAAATGATTTATAATGAACGTGATGTAATTTTATTATTAAAGCATGCTTGTGCGGAGAGTTAAATTGGAGGAAAAGTTTGTTTCGAAATTTCCTAACTTCTAATTATCCTCCGTGCGAGTTAATTAATTTATTTGTCCAGATTTTGCGTCTATCAAATTATTGCTACTCTACAGAACCGCGTTCGAGAGAACCGTGACTTGAAAGGATCTTTCCGGCGATTCTGTGGAGAGAATCGCCAGCCATTATTACTTACTCCGTAGCCGGGGTACAATGATGTGGAGAAACTCTTTCTTTCAATCTTTTCTTGTTATTAAAGTAGAACAAGTAGGCGAGCGCCTGTCGCACATCGTAAAAACTGTGACAAGAAGCTTGTGATTATAGATATACAAGGTGTCTCTCAGAGCTTCGCTTTGTTGCGCAATCCTCGCCGAAATCCCTGTTACAAAAATAGCAATACAACCGCGAAGAACTATGTATAAAATTTCGTAGTGAAAATATCTCTTTGTTCTTTAACCTGCAAATTTTAAAATCGCCAAAATTATTTTTCATTCCTGTTGAAATGAAACGCAGACGTTTCATTTTGTATTTTATTACGTCAAATTCAGCAAAATTGTCCCCTCCGAACAAGAATGAAAATCTAAATTTGCAAACTGTGATTTTTGTTTCTTTTGTTTTGTTGAATTCATGAAAATTGTTTTCCTTCTCTTTGAAAAAGATTAACTAAATGTACGCGCCAACATAATTTTCTAATTCTTATTAAATAAACACCTATTACCACGATTGCCAAGTCTAAATTTAATGCCAAATCGACATGGTTGTTTATTTTATTTTTTAAATTCACCAAAATTACTTCCCACGCCTGCCAAGAATAAAGTAAAAATTAACTTTCACCGAGTTCTACCGATAAAATCAACGAATAGTCATCTTTTCTAAACTTTCATCTGTGACATTTACCGACGGCTAATCCACGAAACACCAAATTGCAACGGATCGAACTCGTACTAGTACTTTTTAGTATCTTTTTGCTTTTTTCATCGCCTATATTTTTTCCTCGACCAACATCGCCGCCGTTTCTCTCTCCCTCTCTCTCTCTCTTTCTTCGATTTTTATTGTACCCTCGGAAATTCAGATCACCACGACAGTCGTTATCGTCTTCTTCATTCGACGAATCATGTCGTCCTCGGGCGACCGGAGACGACTTTGCGGTCAATGAAAATAAGGACGAAAAGAGAGTAATAAGAAAAGAAGAAAGAGGAGGGGCTGATAAGAAAAAAAGAGGAAAATCTATTTGCATACTGATTTCACCCTGGTTTTACATCCTAGACGATTTCTGATCTCGTCCTTTTGATGTGGCCGTGAAGCGAAATTACTACGTCGAAACTTGAACGTGGTCCTTTTCTTTCCATCTTGGCCTCTTGGTCTTTTTTCTTCTATTTTCTTTTCGACTTGTCAGAGCAGAGATCGTACAAATCATTGCAGATTGCAAAATTTTGAAGTGTAGATGGTAAAATTGTTACTGTAGAACGTAATTGAGATTGTAGTAAAAAGAATTGAAGGTGACACGGATGGAGCAATGGATATTCTTCCGGTTTACGATGAAAAAAAAAGTATATGATCCAATTAAAAAAAAATGAAGATGACGTTGGAAATTTGACTCATAAAAAATTGATACGCTATATTTTGCTTTCCTTAACACTATACAACTTTTATATTAGACACATTAAAATGATTTAAAGATTATTTCAGGTGTGCAAGTTACGTGAATCATCCTGTATTGTATTCTCTGTATTCTATGTATCCTCTCATTTATATTTTTCTATTCCGAAGGATGTAATCGTAAATAAAATAAAATAAAGTAACTAAATAAAAATAGTAATATAAGTAAATAAGTAAATAAAAATAAAACAAAGGTAATGAAATAACAAAATAAAAAATTAATTAAAGTAATAAAATAAAACAACATGATATTATATATAATTGTTATAATTATATTATTTAATACAAAATTTTCTAAATATAATTTATATTAATAATATTAAAATATTAAATATTGAAATTATTAAATATCAATATTGAAATATTAAAATATTAAAATAATATTAAATAATTATTAAATGAAATTTTTAATAAAACGAAATAACGCAGAGTGTCCACGTCGGTCGTCATTTTGACCTTACCGTTAGATCTTCCGAAAATGTCTCATTAACGGGATTCCCCAGGCGGGCCGATCGCGCTGTCACGCGGATCATCGCCGAGACGCACGCGAGTACGCCAGCAATCTCGATCTAGCCACGTCCGCCAGTAAATTCGAGGCTTCTGTCTGCCGTGTATAATTCGCCGTGAGATAAGATTACGGGCGTAGCGCGGAGGGTAGCGTAAGGGGTGTACAAGACGCCGAGGATAGATACAGGCCCGCGATTTAGTGTGCTGGTAATGATACGTTGCGAGAAAGCGTTCTCTCTCCACTCTTCCATCGCGATTCCTCGCGATAACGCGTGAGAATATTAATGATGCTCGCCTGATTCGCCGACGTGTCTGCTGATTTTCACCGGCCCGTGACTGATAGTCCACCCTTTGGAGTACAACGGACGAATCCACCTCGACCTTTTTGCGCTCGCCTTTGAAACGTTTCGCGCCTCAGTGTGTGTGTGTGTGTGTGTGTGTGTGTTTTTTTCGATTTTTCACTTCTCGAGTAACGAAACGTTGTTCAGCCGCGGCTATTCCTCTCTTTCGCACTTGTCTCCTTAGTTGTACAGGGTGAGTCAAGAATCACACTCTACTAAAACGAATGAGTAAATTTAGCTAACGCTCTGGCGGTCAACATTTGAAAACGTAACGAAAGACTCGCGCTTGAACTTAAATTTAATTTAAAAATTAACAAAATTAGTTTCCTCTTAGACTTTGATGTTTTATTAATGTAATAAAAGTAGGCGGGAAGAAACTTTTGGCCCACTCTATATTTTCTCTTCGAAATATTCAATTGCACGAAACTTACAATTAGTAAAATTACACTGAATATTAAAATTAAATAAGTTATGAGTTATGTATTTTAATAATATCTATCGAAATATGGCTAGA
The DNA here is from genome assembly GCA_036937485.2 of Tetragonisca angustula. NCBI lineage: Eukaryota > Metazoa > Arthropoda > Insecta > Hymenoptera > Apidae > Tetragonisca > Tetragonisca angustula. Next base: position 633,155 of record JAWNGG020000040.1, on the reverse strand, counting down.
AAAAGCTATCTATATTTTAATAACATCTATTGAAACGTAACACCCATGTTGGGTCATCTAGATCCGAGGAGAGTTGCAGGATTAAATTTTTCAAATCTATCTGCAAAGTTCGATATCGATTCTTTTCGTTTCGTAAGTCGTACCAGTGACTTTATTTAGGGATCCTTTACGGAAGATTATTCAGACTCAGTTTAAATCTAATTCAAAATTATCTATCTCTAAACTATACGTTAGATTAAATGATCACGTTTCTATTTTTTTTTTTTTCACTTTCAAAATTTACTAAAAATTTGTCGGATGATTGCATTTCGTCGCGTTGATTCTTTATTTTGCATACGTAATTAATTTCAATCAATGAATCAAAATTGCATTTTGACCCTTTGATTCTTTATTTTACGTACGCGATCAATTTCAATCAATGAATTTTCATTTCTTCACGTTCTTACGATATCTTTGATGATCGAACGTGAAATATTTGCAGCTGAACGCGGTTGTATATTTGTTTAAATTTCACCGTGTTTGGTCGATAGCTTGGCTTTGGTATCCCGACTGGGAAAATACGTCACACGGTGAAATATAACTCGTCCAAAATAATATAAGTTTATGATTTAAAAATGATAGTGTTTGCCGGATCTGTTTGTACGTTCCGTGAGAATATTAGTTGAACAAATTGCGTTGAACAATCGATGCTCAATATTGAAAACTACGATAGTTAGTTCGGTCTGGCCACATACTAGGATTTTCCACTTAAGAATCATTGCACTGAATAGCTGTCGATCTATAATTCAATTTCTTCGAGTTTATTTCGAAATATTTTTACCACGCGTATCGTTCATTAATTACTGTTTTATTTCCTAACAATTGGAACTAATTTACCAGAATCATCGATCATAGTTTATGCAGTACGTAAGAAATGATTTTCATAAATTAATTTCTATTATATCTATCTTTTATTATTACTAAATCTATTACCTACTTTATCAATTTTAAGAATTATATCTGAATTTCCAAACCTATTAATTACAATTTGACTTAATAGATAAAATTATAATTAATCAAACAACGAAAAATCAACAGATCCAAGAAGCTCAATTTCCAAAACACATTCACACGATGTACAATTTAATTGAAAACACAGATGAGGTCAAGAGTAATTTTCTTCGTCGATTGCTACAATACTATCTCGTGTCATATTTACCCCCGATTCACGAATTATATTTCAATATCCGGATTCATCGATCAAAATTTTAATCTAAGGGACATTGTCGTAAAAGTTCGCGGGTATGGATCCGAAAAAAAAACGAACCTGACGAACAACCGTTTTTACTTTGCGAAATTGCACCGTAAAAAGCGCAAAGGGGGGGGCATAAAATTAAAACGATATGCCTGAGAGCATAAAGCAAGAAAGAAACGGCGGCATATCCTTGAATTCACTTTTACTGGCAGCCCGATCTCGCGAATGCTCGTTCATCCGTCGGTTTTACGACAGGATCGAGCTTATTACACGACTCGATACGGCGCATGAATGCACGAAGAGCCCTCTGAGAAGTTGAGTTTAGGAGATATCGGCCGCACGGCGATCCGATAAGGGTGGCTCGCACCCTCGGCGTCCTGTATTTCCATGTGCGAGCACGCTTATGCTGGCACGCTGCTATACAATCCAATATTAAACAGGCAACGAGGTGAATAATGCAGCGTGAGAGACAATAAGTTTGAGTGGATTGAAGCGAACGTAAGTAGGGGGAGAGGAAAAAAGAACGCGATTCAGAGTGGACGTTTCATAGAGGAGCGATAGGACGGAGTTATTTATGAAATCGATAGTCGATTATTCGCGTGCAGTTTTGTTGCGCGCAATTTCTTGATAAACGACAGAACTTTGGTTCAAACGATAGCTAGAAATTGGGATTGCATAAATCTAGAAATGGCATAATTTGTTACATGGCTAGAAATTTGTTTTTGCGAGGATGTTGCGAAGAAAGTATGATTGAAATTTGATTCAACTTCTGTGAGTTTCTCGAATTTGATATGTGAAAATTTATTTACTTTTTTCTTACGAGCGGCCAATCAAGAAATTATTTCTCGAGATATGTTAATTTCCTACAGTTTTTTAATTTTTAATTTCGTTATGAAAATCGAAGTTAACTGAAGACGTTGAATTAATTTTGGTTACGACTTAATGGAAGATTAAATATTTTCTAAAACCAATCCAGAATTTAAATGTTAAATTACGATTATATACTATCGACTCTTTCGTAACTAATAGCTTCTTCAGTTCTGTTCAGGAAGATTAATTCTAAAGTTGATCATTGTAAAATTCTGTGTATAGAGACGACGGGATGAATTCTAAAATATTAATAGAACGTTTCAGCATTAAGATTATTAATGCTTCAGCAAGTGGTTGTTTCTGCAGTTACTCTTAAGAGGATTAATTCTAAAGTTGAGTATCGTAAGTTTCTCTGTACAGGGAAGACTGATGTATTATAAAACGTTTTGTGATGTTAACATAACTAATCTCTTAGTAACTGCAGTTACTTCTGCAGTCAGTATAATTACGCAATTTATCAACTTCGTTACATTAATTTTACAAATCTTTTTCGTCGTTTGAAAACTGGGAATCTTTTTGCCCAAGCCGTTTGAATTTCTTAACAGCTAAAATCCATCGTCACGTGTTTCAGTCTCTTCAAATAGTCTTTTCGTTTGTTGTAATATTTTATTTATAAAAAACATGAAACAAACAAATCCACATTTTGCGTCGTTAAATCTAAATATCTATTCAGATGATGTAGACCCAACGAAAAACAGCTCGGGGCGATTAAATTCACTTTCCTTTGATTTTAGGACAGTGTGTTTTCGACATTTTTGAAATGTTCTCCTTTTTTTGGCGATCGAGTCTTAATTTTTGCAATCAACCTTCCATTAAACTTGTATCAGAGAAATCGGAATAAATTGAAAATTTGAAACATCCGCCAGTATGGAAAATACGCGTCCCTGTTTTTTTTTCTACGGGATATGCAAATAGCGTTGCGTTTCAGCCTCACCCTCTGAGCAAACTCGTTCACGCTGCACCAGAAAGAGAGAGAAAGAGTGTACGAAAAAAAACGAAAAATATCGAATTTCCATATCCATAAAGCGTGATTGGAGGGTCAGTGGAGGTACATTTGCCGACACGACATCTCGATAGCGACCGACAGAAATATTTAATGATATTTCTCGCAATCGGTCTATGAATTTCCCAGGAAAATCGATTATTCTTGTTTGATCGATGGCTGCATTGTTTTATACGCCATTTTCATGACGTACAAGGTGTTGAATCTCCTTGTGAAATTTATAACAGAGTCGGAGAATAGCTGTTTTTTGTGAATCAATCGTTATACTACCTGCGTAATATACATACGTGAGTGATATATTTAGTTTCACTTTCTCAAAGCTAGTTACAGTTTAATATTCTCAGAATTGCAACCTGTGGTTCGCGACCAAGAGAATTGCAACGTGTTTTACTTGGAATTAATTAATGCAATTACTTTTCTATTCAATATTTAATTGCTAAAAATGTGTTTCTGTACAGATGCGAAAGCATCGTCATGAACGTAAGTAGAATGTGTTCACAGTCAGACATTCGCAAGTAGATTGAATCCACCAGATGCTCTCAAGTGGAATGTGTCTGTAGTCAGACGCTTGTAAGTAGAATGAATTCACAAGTAGAGTGAGTCAATAATCAGATGCTCTCAAGTAGAATGTGCCCATGGTCAGACGCGCACAAGTAGAATGAATCCACGCTCAAACACTTGCAAGTAGAATGAATCAGTCAGACACTCTCAAGTAGAATGAGTCAAACGTTATCAAATGGAATGAGGCTATAGTCAGATGCAAGTAGTATTTCGCCTGGAAATCGTCGAACAGAGTGACGATGTTCATAGCGAAAAATATCCATCTTTCATAACTATTTCAATCAGAACCGTAATGCAATAGCTTTTAACAATTATTTTCGGGCCTGTGTAAAACTCTGAAAGAAACAGTCGCAGTTTCAGTATACACAGATTGTAAAAAATATCTGATCAATGCTAATGATGCTAATCAATACCAACATATAGTCCAGCATCTATAAATCTTCAGTTTTATCTGATCCCATATTCATATTTGGATGATCCTTCGATATTTTGTAGATATTGTGCAATAGTCACGCTCAACGAAGCTCATTCTATCAATATTTATTAACATAATCAATCAAATTTATTCTACCCGATCTAGTTTGGGTTTTCGAAGGAAAAAGTGTGGATTTTTTCAAGGAAATAACTTTGTCTGATCATATATCGGGTTCTTCCACTTACGCAAAATATTGCAGGATATACAGGGTATTCTGAACTATCTTGGGCCAAACTACTAATCTATATATTCAAAAAGGGAACAAATTTTATGTTAAAGTTTGTCAGAGAAACACCTTGTTACAAAGTTGTAAACAAATATTGTATAATATGTGAAATAAATAATCACGCATTTTTCAGTAGAATATGCAGTAGATCGACTATGTTTATCTGGTTTGCGTGGATACACGCTGTTTATCATTTGATAACAGTTCTGTGCCTTAATAATTCGTTAAAATAATATGACGTAAGAAACGATGATTATCAAGTATTTTTAAAGCTTCATTTCAAAACATTGTTGTGCGAACTACCTATTTCACACGTACATGTTTGTTTATAATTCCATAACAAGCCGTTTCCTGATTTTCTCTTTTTTTTGTGCGTATTTTAAGCCTTTGTTGGCTTAACTTTAACCATTTAACCACTTGCGCTGGCAACTGATTGCGGACCATAACGAGTGACCAAACCGTATACAACAATTCGTCGCTTTCTTTTTGAACTCGTCGCCATGATATCACTGGGATAGAAATTATTGAGAAGTAATAAATTTATTATCTGTTTCGCCTGGGTTATACTTAAATATATTTAAAAAATATACTGAAAAAATCTTGCAATTTTGCGACAAAAAATTCGCGACGTAGCACGTCATTCCAGCGGTTAAGAGGTTAAGTCCACCTTGTATGTACATGGAATTGTTGGCTTACGGAGCGTACAGACTATCAATATATATATTGCCAATACTTCGAGATTCTCAAGTAAAAGAATAATAAGAAAATAATCTTATTTCTCGTCAATAAGAAATCCTCATGCGATCAGTATTGACAGTACACGTATATTGTTCGTTTTTACGTGCTATAATGTTGCGAACCTTGAAATATTGACAATGTACGCACACTGATCGTTCAAATGCTCAGTCAGAGATATCACGTAGGATCATTTCTGTCGATATCATTTAACTTGGAAACAAACACGTTGGCAAAAGAATTCGACTCGTACGAAGCGAGCTTTTCATTGACAATTGCCTCTATTACCTAACGCGATCCACGAAATTCACGATACGATTCAAGATACGCGTAACTTCTATTAACTTTAGCTGATTAATTAGGCAATTAATAATAACACTCTTCCATGTACGTTGCAAAGGGCTCGTATCAGACGTGAGCTACTTTAATCCTTGATAATCCGCGAAACGTCGCTTTCGAACGTCAGGAATTGAAATCGCGGCTAGACAGTCCGTTCTACCCGGCTGTGAATATAAAGTGGCGTTGTCAAGTAGAAGCCGCTTTAATCCTTAATAATCCTCGAAATATTACTTTCCAACGTCGGAAGGGCGGGATTATTATTAAAGAAAAGTGGAGCATCAAGTATCATTTCGATCCTCGGTAGGGTTTGAACCAGAAGGGGATTGCATTTAACCACTTTCGGCTGGCAACTGATTGCGGACCGTAACGAGTGACCAAACCGTATACGACAATTCGTCGCTTTCCTTTCGAACTCATCGGTATATCACTGGATCGAAATTACCAAGAAGTAATGAATTTATTATTTGTTTCGCCTGGGTTATACTTAAATATATACTTAATATACTTAAATACATATAGTGAGGAGATACTGCAATTTTGGGAAACAAAATATTGTCGACGTGCGTGGCACGTCATTCCAGCGCAAGAGATGAAAAGGCCTGAGAATAAATTTCTCGTAGGCGTTACAGAAACAAAAAAGCTTCATTTTCACACGCGAGTGAGGAAATAAAGGAGAAAGAAAGAAAGAAACTCGAGTAACGTATTTCCTTTCTCGTTTTGTTTCCACTCTGATTTCATCGTGGCGATGTTTCGTGCCTGTGTTTCTTTATTCCTCGTTTTTTCTTCGTTTTCGAATCGAGGGTGGGTGGAGGGATGAAAGTGTCGAGAGGATCGATAGGGAATAAAATTCAAAGCAGCGGGAATGAGGTTCGTTAGAAGTGGTAAACCACCGCCGGCATTTGCATGAACGGGCCGAAAGAAAATCGCGCACGATCTCACGCACCGGTGTTTCGGCTTCGATTGCGGCTACCGCGAATAGATGGCTGATAACCGATACACGGAACAGAGTACGTGTATTCTTAATTGATACCAGGAAACGTCGAGCACGTTTCCGGAAGTATAATTTCGTAAAAAGTGTGTCATTAGCTGTGTATCGGCGTACGATCGGTCGTTGCGTTGATTAATGGCTGTTCAAAAGAATTACCTCTTTCCCTTTGTAACAAATTACTCTCCTTTTCTTTCTCTTTGTCTCTCTCGGAACAAACTGCTTTTGTATTCGTATCAGAGATCACTTTCTATCAATCGTTGGAAAGATTCAGGTTTCCTCATTTTACAACAACTGGATGTTCTTTTTCTTTTCGAACGTTTATCGAAGCAATTTTTCAGCAATTTCTCCCACTCGAATAGTGATTTTTAACAGAACGATTTTTGGGGCTCGAATGATGATTTTTATTCCTTTGGTGTTCGCAAGTTCATTCATACTTTATTCGTTGAGAATTAAAATACACTGATGAATCATAAAAGAAAGAAAAAAAAATCAAACGTTATAATCTAGTATAAACTGAAATATGTATTATGAGACTGTGAACAAGTTGTGAAATTCTGTCACGAGTGACTTCTGTTCAGTTCGAATCAGTTAAGATGAAATGAGAAACGTCAGTTACACTATGAATGATTAATTTCGTGCCACTTTATTATTTCATTACTCCCCATCTCGTTTTATCATCTCGAGAATGGTAATGCGGGAATGGATCCTCGTAATATTGCAATTTTGAAATCTGGAGTTATTGCGACGGTATTTTTTGCCAAATGTTACTGAGAAGCAATTTAAATGAATAGCATACATTTGAAAGCAAACGATACTCGAATTCATCCATGTTCCTTAAGAGTGTTGCCACTGAGGGACAAACTCTATTCGAAAGTATTCGCTTTGATATTTTATTATATCGCAAAATTTTCCTTAACAAAACAAACAAATGCACGACGCACTTGTCTGAAAATATTTAGACAAAATTGACAAAATTGTTCAAACTGCAATAATTGAAAATTTCATCGGTAGCTAGCAACAGCTACACAGTCAAAATATTGGGTGTATTTCTTGGGAGTGCAGCTGGATTAATGTAATTAATGCAATTAACATTTCTATTGTTTCACAAAATGAGAATTCGTAGAATTGGAAGATCGCGGGGTCGATTTATTATTTTGCACACAGCTTTATTTGGACAACGGCGGTTGATAATAACCGAATATCGCGAGCGTGTACAATTCCCTCGTAAATCTCCGCGTGGCCATATCGAAATTGTTCGGCGTATGATGTTTCAGACGTTTCAGCATTTATCATCCCCAAACAATCTAGATAGGCGTGTTAACAATGTCCCTCTGGAAGGGTGTTAATTGCATAGCCGCTTTAGAGGAGAGGTACATTCCGGTTCCAGATACTCCAAGTCTTTGTTGTCCCTTATGGCGCACGTCTTGCTGTGCGACATTATCGATCAACAATTTGGACGGCGAATGGGGCGGCCCGTGAATTTACACGCCTCATACCGCTCGGTAAATTCATGTACTCCACTGCATTCACGTTCCACGTTTGTCCAATTTCATTCCACAATCTTTCTCGTCCAGACGTACATACGTATGTCCCATTTATACTCGAATCTTTCCATTTCTGTCCGTACTCGACGTCAATTCCCTCGAAATTCGCGATTTTTAACGACGAGATGAAAATCTCTCGTCGTACAGCGAGGAGCACAACTGTGCCAATGACAGTAATAAATTGAACTCTGTAAAGAAAAATCGTACAACGATCTGGTCTTATTTCGAAGTGCGAAGCTTCTACTTTGAGTTCGTTTTCCTTTTTTTCCATGTTTTTGCATCGCGTAGCTGATGCGAGAGCGAGGATACTTATTTTCTCGAAAAATTCAAATTGAAACATTTTTTTTGTCAAAAAATCCATCGTGGTCTTGAAGATTGAAATTTTCTCTTTACAACGAGATCTTGAAACTTGCTGTACAATTTTTTTTTTTTTTTTACCATTTCGTTGAACTTGAAACATTCGATTGAAGGGTTAGATGACAAAATATTCAAACTTTTGTCGTTTAATGCCAATATTCAACGTTCAATAAAACGATAAATAAAAATTGTTACAAGTTTTAAGGGTAGATCTAGTTGTCAAAAAAATTTTTTAATGTTTTCAACGTTTTAATGATTGAATTGTTCCGTCGATTGAAGATTCTTTTCAAGGTAATAAAATAATTAAAACAATTAATTAATTTCGTGAAGCAATTCTTAAAGCTTCTCTCTCCTCCTAATTTGATATAATATAAAGTGGACCAAAAGTTCCTTCCCACCTATTTTTTTTTTTTTTTCTCTTTTAACGAAACATTAAAATATAAGAAAAAGCCAATTTTGAATTAAATTTAAGTTCAAACACGATTTTCTCATTACGTTTTAAACATTATTTCCTCCAAATGTTGACTGACAGAGCGTTCGCGAATAAAAAAAGAAAAACAATTAAAAAATTGTGGATTTATTTTGGCGATTTTTGGCCCACCTTACACAACAGCACAATTACAGGTGTACAAATATCCACGTTGAGTGATTAAAAACGTCGTTTGGTTCAACGACTTCAGTTCACCCCGTTTCATAAACTGGCGTGTAACAGCGCGAACAAGCGACACATTCGAAATTTTCCTCCCCCGCCGCGTTCCCGTTTGGCTCGCTGCGAAACGACGATTTACAACATTACGAAATTCCCCGGCAAGGGATTATAAAACGGTGGATACAACGACCGGGGCAACGAATGAAATTTACATCGGCGGCCATCGTTCGCCATTCGATACAAATTCATCGGCCGTAGTTCATCAATGAAATAACGCTCGACGACGAGCAACCGCACACTCGAATTCGCGTGTCGCGTTGTTTCCATCCGCTTCTCTGAATTATACATCGATGATCAAAAGGGCGAAAAGGCTATCGATCCAATCAGTATCATTCTCGTATCGCGAGTAATATCGAAGGAGAAGAGGAGAGACGAAGGTTAAGGAAAAGGGTGAAGCACGATCTAACGCAGGTAATTGCTATGATAGGTGAAAGTACAGAAGTTTTAATCTACGTAATTAATGAGAAAGTTTATTAATTTTAGTTATTCTTTAGTTTTCAGTTTATCAATTTCAGTTATTGAAGTTTATTAATTTAGAGATTAACATGAAATGCCAAAATATATTTAGACTCTCGCGCTATCACAACTCGCTACTTGCTATAATACTCTCTAGATCTGCACGCTCTCACGACTCACGACTCTATCTATTTTCCTCGCGATCTACACTCTCTGACGTCTCGTTATTCTCTATGACACACACACACACACACACACACACACACACACACACACAGAGACACACAGACAACTATACTCTGATGTTTTAAGTCTCAAAACTTGCCGACAATTGCCTCGCTATTAGATCGCATAGGAAGAAGTAATCCCGAGTAATTTCCCAGGTTTCCACATTACTGAACAGAATCTGAGTCCTCTGACATCACTGGCGAATTTTCGTGGAAGCCAACGGCAGCTGGGTACTCGTTCGTTGAACCAGACCAGAGGTCCCTTTGCGGATGTACGATTCTATTTATTCGGCGGTTGTAATTGGTTACAGGCTGAAATTTAAATGGATAACGAATTGGTTACTCGTTGAAGCGTTCTTGTCGCGAAATTGGAAGATTCACTTTGTACGAAAGTTTAACAGCGAATTGGATTACATTTTTTAAATTGTGACATGTAATAATAATAGATATGTTGACGCACACAAACGAAACGAAAATAATGTAAATAACAAATTATACATTAACTAGCGTAAATGTATAAATATATTAGCGAACGTTTTGAGCGAAATTTTGAATTATAAATAAAAAATTGTAACAAATTATATTAAATTAATTGATAAGTATTGGAAAATTGCAATAATAATAAATTAATTATGTCGAACGATATTGCTGACATAATTCAGATCGATTGATCCAGATGAGGTTTGCTTAATTCACAATTTAATCACACGTCAGTTCTTAAGAATTAGTTGAAGCGAAGATGAAGAATGATCATTAACTTCATTGAGAACTATCTACGATCCAATGGAAGCTTAACAATCGGTAAAACAGATGAGAGGAATGGGCCTATTCTATTTCACTTACAAAGATGGCCACGCGAGTTAAAATCATCCGGCTCTCCGAACATCCATCAAACGTTCGATACCACTCGAACGTTTCATCCCCCAAGCATCGTCGAACGTTCAAACCCCCGCAGAGTAATTCGACCACCAGTTGTAGAAACGCTCTACAAACGGCCAATAAATATCCGCAGGCCCATAAAACATGCGTCTCCCAAACGCAAGATATATCTTCTACACAACTGTACACCGGCAACCATCGAATAACGAGAACACCAGGCATGAGACCAAGTGCAATATGCACTCTCTGGCAGAGATGCGCGAGAACTCGAAAATTTCGGGAAACCCGATAGTCGGGACGACAGGTCCCGAAAATATCTCAGAATTCAAATTCGGGAATTCTTGAGAATCTCGAAATTCTCGGCGACTGTCGAGAGAGTCGGTATTCTCGAGATTTCTGGAGTTCTTGGGAATCATAAAATTATAAACAATGAAATATGAAAGAGAAAGGAGGAATAATGACTGTACATGTGATGAAATTTCACAAGATTTTTGGGATTTCTTGAGAATTATGAAATTGCAAAGTGTATGTGATTTTTTTATTTTAAATTTTCGTGTAGGGAAGCTACTTGCTCTACATTTTCCGGCAGCAATCCCGAAATTCTCAAGAATCTTGAAATTCCTGGGATTCTCGAGATGTTTGGTATGCTTGAGAATTATAAAATTAATGATAATCTTTGAGAATTGTAAAATAAAGGACGGAACACGGAGGAGAAATAATGAATGTGATGTCTTATATTTAATATTTAATACGGGATAATTATTTTCTATTTTCGTGTAGGGAAGTCGTTTCCTCTATATTCTCTAACAGCAGTCTCGAAATTCTCAAGAATCTTGAAATTCTCGGTATTCTCAAGATTTTTCAGATTTTTCAGAATTATAAAATTATAAAGAATGAAACACGGAGGTGAAATAATGACTATATCTGATAAATATGATATTTTATTTTAAATTTTCGTGTAGGGAAGCCAGTTTTTCTACATTCTCTGACAGCAGTCCCGAAATTCCCAAAAATCTTGAAATTCTCGGGATTGTCGATATTCTCAAGAGTTTTCAGATTTTTCAGAATTATAAAATTATAAAGAATGAAACACGGAGGTGAAATAATGACTATATCTGATAAATGTGATATTTTATTTTAAATTTTCGTGTAGGGAAGCCAGTTTTTCTACATTCTCTGACAGCAGTCCCGAAATTCTCAAGAATCTTGAAATTCTCGGGATTGTCGGTATTCTCGAGATGCTCGAGATTCTTGGGATTCTTGACAATTATAACATTACAAAGGATGGAACAAGAAATAGTGACTATTTTATATGCGATAAATACGATATTTTATTTTATATTTTTTCATGTAGAGAAATGAATTTTTCAACGTACTCTGATAGCGATTGTCGAGTCGGGAATGACATATTTTCTAAAATCCCGAAATAAATTCTCGATCCAACCCGACTCGATACTTTTGAATTCTCGCACATTTCTATCCGATATCTACGAAACGAAGTCAGAATATACTCGTAAAAGTAGTATGTAAAAATGCTTAAATGAATGTTTCAAAGATGTTCAGTGGTGGTTCAAAACATGTGAAGTACTGTGGGGAGAAAAAAAGAAGAAATAGAACATACAACATATAAATATATAGTCGATGTGACTTTGTTTTCAAATTACAGCCGATTATGTGTTGCGATCATTTTTCGATGTTAGTTTGTTATTTCTCTAAATTAATTATAAAGGATGTGTTGTCAATTGTTTTCGAGTATCCTGTTTTCGTCTCCTTTGTTAATCGTCAGGTTAAATTACAATGACATGAAAGATATTGGAAACATTCGCAAAAACATCCGAAATAATTCGAGACCAATGATTAAATCCAATTTGTTAATTGTTAGGTTAAATTATAGTGATTTCAGTGAAGATATTGGAAACACTCGCTGTCTGAAATAGTTCGAATCCAATAATTGAAGGTTCGAACCTATTTGCGAGATACTCGATCCAATCTCAGCGTTTAGGTGAGAGAGAGTCGTACAATACTAGACACTCTATGTTTTTCTATTCTTGGTCAATTTTTCAAAAATCAAACTATAAAAGGAGAAATGTATAACAAAAATACAAAATACGCTTTGTAGTAAAGAAAAAAGTTTCAAATTTTATCACAAGAATTAATAATTCGTATTGTCGTCCAGTACTGAACATCTAGTTAAATAGTAGATTTTGAAATCTGTGTAATTAATAACATTAATAAGATACATCTAAATATTTAAATTTTTATTTAAACGTATTTGCAAATATCACGAGCAAAATTTTTTTTTTTCTTGGAACGTGGAAATGGCTTCAGTGGCCTGCTTTATAATCATTTTCTCTTCGTGCAGCATTTTCAAAGCCTCTTACATGTTATCTTACGTCATTTTTCTTTTTTCACTTTAACTTGTGACATTTTTCTATATAAAAACGAAGGAGGAGAAACCTAAGAACTTTAATCGTAAAAAATATCCTTTTAAACTTGTTCGCTACTGGACGGCACGCACGTAGAAAAAGACTTGGGTTTGATGCGCAATGTACGAAGTAAGAACTAGGGCATTTATGTACACCAGATAATTTAGAAAGTAATGTGCGTGATATAACAAAATTATTTGCTTAAATCATGAAAAGAAATAGCAAGTCCCGCGTGAAAAATTTTGTTGCACAAAATAGCAGCGTATAACGTATAACTCGTTTTATATCCCTGATATAATATTGAAAAAAAGAACATGTTGCTAAGAACGATAGTTAATTTGTTTTTGCATCAATAATGCAGATAACTATCGATAAGAACAAAGGAACTTTTTTTTTTAGTATGGTGTTTAGCGTCGCATCGACTACGAGGTCATTAGCAAAGACAATTTTAGTAATTTTAGATAGTATAAGAATTTTAATAATTTTAGATAGTATAAGAATTTTTGTAATTTAGATAATATATAATTTTAGTAATTGTAGATAGAGTAGGTCTGTGTACATTAGATGAGTAGATGTTTGTTTCTCTGAGGTATTTCAAAACCTTCCTGTGGATGTCGTCCTGTGAGGTTGATGTTCGAAGTTTCTGTTTTTGGGTTTTTTCTAGTACGATACTCATGTGTGAATGTGGACCATTAATGGAATGTGATTGTTGCAGCTGGGCGATGCAATTTTTTTTTTTTTTATTTAGATGTTCCTGTGTCAGTTTAGTACGTCCTTAGGCGAATGAGTGTGGTTCCATTTTTTCTGTTGCTTGGTATTTGTCGATGGAAGTGTACATTTATATAAGTGTGTATTTTTAGCTGAGGTCCAGGTACTGATCCATTCTTTTTTACAATGATTGATCTGACCTTCACAACAGATTGGAATGTGTTCGTGTTTGTCAGTAGGTGAAGATGCTGCGTCGGCCTTTTCGTTTCCTTCTATCTCTTGGTGAGCTGGAATCCAAATAACAGTGGCTTTGGTGTCAGATCGGTCGTGATTTAGCTAAATCATTTTTTCTTCTGATCGCGCGTTCTCGTTACGATTTTTATAACATGCGTGGAATCGGCGCAGATGACGATCTGTGCTTCGTTGTCTGAGCGTATTACAGGACTTTAGGAATGGCGTTAACGCGTAACCTTCGTCTTCTACACCTACAAACATTAACAACAGTTTTCCGGCAATTCGGCAATTACGACAGCTGGAAATGTAGGAACCCTTCTGTCCTCTTTAATGAATTTCGCGAATGCGGAGATGGTGCCGCAGGTAGGGCAGAATCTTCCATTCGGGCGAAGGTGAAGGTGAGAGAGGTTCCCTCTCGAGAAAGAGATGGAGGGCTGCCTCGTCGAGCGGTGAAAAGCGTTTCCCTCCGTCGCCGCTCGGAAACTTCGTCAGTTTCCTCGAGGAGTGGAGGCTTAACTCGCGTCGCAATGGAGGACGATGCATTGTCTCCTCGACGATCTCTCCTCTATCCCACTTCTCTCCCTTTTGCTTTCGACCGCGGCGACGGAAGCCCCGCCGTCGTCGTCTTCGTCATCGTCATCGTCGACGACCATCTCCCTCTCCCCGAGTAGAAGAAGAAGAAGAAGAAGAAGAAGAAGAAGCTTCGGGAATCCCCTTTTCCAAACCCTCGGTGTCGACGGTTTTCGCGCCTCTTGGCACGTTTCACGCTCGCCGCGTAATCCAGATCCTCGTGCTGGAGTGTTCTGGCCCCGCTAAAGCTTCCCCTTCGTCGCTCTCGCGCCCCCCTGCCGCGCTCAACTCTTTATTTCGTCGAGGGATGCTTCTTAACACGCGAATCGTGCTTGATTTCGCGATGGCGCTCCTCGTCTTCTCTATCGTTCCTCCCTTCCTCCGTTCGCTTCGCTCTTTGTCTCTTTCGGGGGGAGGTTTTTTTTTTTGTTCCTTTCTCGAGGAACCGGCCTCTCGGATCTTTCGTCGGATCTTTGTTCTGAAATCGCTGGGTGGCCGAGGGAATCGCGGACGAAACAGGCCGCTCTGTTTCGAACTCGGGGTTGGAGTTTGAGAACAATCGCTCTCTGTGAAGTGGAATTTGCAGTTTCCATTGTAGATGAACGCTAATGGGTAGTTTTGGTAGTTTTATACTCGCTTTAGTGGCAGTGGTTTTATCACGAACGTCGGACGTAGTTTGGAAACTCGAACACAGGAATTCGAATTCTGAGATGTTCCAAAAAAAATTGATCGACGCTCAACGGAAAATAACAGAAAATTACCAAAATTTTAACGAGAGTTTGCCAGAAATTTATTGCTCGCTAAGAAAAGAAGAATCTAAAGTCTTTGTTTTCAAAGATACTCTGAGTATCATAGAGGAAGGTTTATTCGCTGATTGATTTGTTTGACTGATTGCGAGATATTGTTTTTCCTTTTGGAAAGTTTCGACGAAACTTCCGAAAAGTGTCCTGGTTCTCCAGTTCGAGCAAGAGGCATTTCTTTGGCAAGGAGACCTTTCAGAGAACGGATGGATGGATTTTTTTGTAGCCTATTTTCGCCCTTTGTCCACGCTACCGCATTCTTTCCTTGATTCGTCACGTTCTTGCGCGAAGCCAGCACAACTTCCGGTTCGATGCGGAAATTCTACCGCGTAAACGATCGGCGGTATCTTCTAAGAGACATCGAGGGTGAAATAAATTTACCAGAGGTTGGTTATTCTTCTCGATACTGTTCTTTAAAATTCGTAGAAAAATTGGTAAGCACTTGTTATCTCCTGTTATAACATCGTGCCACTTTCATAGAATTGTAGTTACTTTTTAGCGAAGAGAAGAGAATTTAACGAAATGTAGTTTGAATATGAACTTGAATTAGAGCTATTTATTTATTAATTATATCGTAATCAATCTGGTAATTCAGTTGTACGATTCTTTGTCAGGTTACATTTTCTGATGGGAATATATTTAAATTTTTCTTTACTTCTATTTACTCTTATATTCTCGAAAGTCAGTATTACGCTTATTCCTGGACGTGAAAAATATTTAGACTCTTAATTCAAAAGTAATTAATCAAATGTACAATGTAGAATATAACCGAGTCAATACGATAAAAAACGATAAAAAATTGTCGATAATGTAAACTATTATAATTTTGTAAGAAAAGATAATAATCCACTTTGTCTTTTCCAAAAATGATATTATATTATTATTATTATATTATTATTATCGTTATTATATTATAGCGGGTGGTAGAATAATTGCAAAAATTCAGACGCTTTTAAAACAATAAAAAATTTGTTTCGCGACTAAATCCACTTCAATCATAAGATTGAAATTTTTTCCTTAGAACGATCCTTCAAAATTTTCCATACGATTTTTTTTCACCATTTTATTGAATTTTGAACATTACGATTAAATGATAAAATGTTAGGATTTCTTCATTTGATCCTAATATTCAAATATAATATTAAATATTATTCAATCAAATTCTAAGAAAAGTTAAAATTGTATATCAAGTTCTACAGTTTCGTTGTTAATAGAAGACTTCAATCTCTGAAATGATGGTTGAACTAGTTGCGAAAAGGAATTTTTCAATATTTTCAGAGATGTTTCAATTTTTACATTTTTGAAAAAAAATATCCTCACTTTCCCATTTATTACATGATGTAAAATCGAACTGGATATTAGTGAGAATATATATTCTATGCTTTAAAAAAAATACGACCAAATGAGTCGTTATGCGATCCTCTTTCACGAAGTTATATCAGTTTAAATTATTCTCTACACTGTAATTCTGTTTAAATGTGTCCTGTATACGTATTATTGAGTCACAGGAAGGAATAAGTTGATAAGAAAATCCCAATGTAAAACGTATTAATTGCAATCGATAATTTCCAGTTTCAATTTCAAACTTCTTTGTTCTGTTTGTAAAACAAACTGAAAAAAGGGGAAGAAAATTAACCCTCGACTTCTCTCATCAATCGTTCCTCGTCTTCGTGCAATATTTACAATCATTTCCATCCAGTTTCCCCTCCAGCCAAATTTTTCGTTAGCATTTCCGCTTAACTCAGCGAGAGAACGTTCCACGGACCGATTGGATCTGTTGAAAGAATTCGATTCCTTTCCAAGAGTAATTTCTGGTCGCGCAGATCGTTGCAATTCTGTGGACGATTTGTCTAGGATTCATAGGAGGCTTTCCTCCCTCTCGATTTTTCCGCTGTTTCTTCGATTCGTCCATCGATTTCACTCGCCGTCGCCCTTGTATTCCATTTGATCCTATCTACAAGACAACAAATTCCCGTGATATGTTTCCAGCGTCTCTGGAAGGCTTTCCATTTCTTATCTGCAGCAACCACCGTCTTCCTCTCCCGTCTTCATTCGTGGAAATATTGCGCGTTCATTGGAAAAATTTGCGGATAATATCAAACATCGATATTAAAAGGACTCGTGGAATCACGTAATGGATAACAGAGTAGATTGTACATCTCTATGCAAATTCATATTTTTGAAGACACAATTGCAAAGACAGAATCTTGACAGATTTTCATTCTCGACAGATTGAAAAGTAGAATTAGAATAAAAACGTTACAGGAGGCACTATGTCTTGGATGTTTCCTTCTGCTTCTCAACGTCAACGTAATCGAAACGACCAATTTGTAATTTTCTGCAAAAGAAATTTTCTACCCTTTGCAGTAGATTTAAACAGTAGATTTAAACGTGTTCTCGACAAACTTTTCCCCATTTTTTTGATCTTAAATTTGTGCGACACAAGTTTTACATTTTACTTATTGACAGAGCCAGCATTAAGTATCGCAATTTTGTGCAACTTTGTGTTTCACAAGTTTTTCTATAAATGTTCTCGAAGAATCTCGTTTCTCTTTTTGCAAACGAGCAAAAGTTACCAATTAAATTAGTCGACTAGAAAATAATACAGCGTCAACATTACGTCAGACGCGGCGAGGTTAATGGAAAGATTAGTAATTAAATTCGTTGATTAGAAAATAATATGGTATCGATATTCCACGCGATGAATTTAATGGAAATATACATGTATATACGTATGTATTCGTGGATCTTATCGGTGCAAGTCGTTAATCAACCCGCGTTTCAATTAATTAGAGCGTCCGGTTACAAACAAGGCTTGTTCCAAGGTAAGATTCCGTTTTTCTGGCCAAAGGGGCGGCGAAACAAGAGGATGGGTTCCGCTTCGATGACACACCCTCTTCGGGGCCACTCCATAAATTGCAAGGTAATCTTTTTCTTGGATAAAAAACGGATAAAAAGCCCTACGCTTTTATCTGCGGCAGGCGGGTTTCTTGCCGCCTGTTCCGGCTCGACGAGCCGATCGAACAGCTTCCAGCTGTTTAATTAAAATCATTTTAATTGCGAGAATGGAGTCTCCGCTGCTTCCCTTTTGTAACTGCATCTTGCCTTCATCGACCCTCGACGATAATGAGACGATTAAAAGAATCCATTCGACGATGCTCCGACGATGGTGTCTTCTATGGCGTTTCTATTTTAGGGTTGCATGTCTCTCGTTTGAAAAAGAGAGGATAATTCTCAAGCGCATCATTTTAAATAATTTTAAACCGATGATTCACGTTGACCAGTGTTAGTGTTCGAAGATTTATATAATCCTCTTGTGTTGTTTCATGATTTCATGAAGGAAAATCCATACGTGACACGAATTTAATTTTCGAATTAAAATTGGATGAATTAAGTGTGAGTCGAATTTTTGAGGAAATGCGTCGGTGTCATTATTTGAAGGTTTATATAATTCTCTGTTGTCGTTATTTTACGAAGGAAAATTTATCTTTACCCGTACGTGATAATTCAATTTTTAAATTAAAATTGAAAGTCTTAAGAATTAAAATGAGCAAGTCGAATTCTCGAGAAAATGTGTTGATGTCACTCTTTATGTAATCCTCCTTTGTCTCGTTGTTTCGCAACGGGAAAATCTCTATTTATCAGTTCTACGCAAGTTAAACATAAATTCGACTTTCAAATTACAGTTGAAGTTTGCTGGATGATTAAATAAAGAGGATAAACCGAGGAAGTCAAATTCCTAACGAGAAATAAATTACCAATGGAATGTAAATACTACGTTGGAGAGTGAAGTTTTATATATTTCATTGCGTGTTTCATTCAATGCCAGTTCGCCGGAGATGTAAACGAAAAAATTTGAAAGAAGGAAAATTCGAGTCTTCCTTGATTAAATTTCTCATGGATCGCCTGTATGAGAAGCACCAATTAAGAACTTCAATTTCTATTAATTTACAATTCAAAATTGCCGATTCATCTGAAACGAAGATAAGATAAGAAATCCTCGGATCGTAGGGAGGGAGGGAAACTCGAGGTCCCTCCTTTTCAATAATTAAATCTTCCATCGAACTGCAAAGCACCTTTCATCCCCAATTATATTACGTGAAATAATGTCCCGAGTCGTCTTCCTCGACATTGTAATTCGCGTGCCGATATTATAATTTTCCACTCGGACCTCGTTCAGTCGACGTGGTTTTTCGAAACTGGCCGAATGGCTCGTCGAATAAAACGAAAACACAGCAGGAAGGCAGATGAGTAAATAGCACAGAGGCAGCATCCTTTGACTCGATTGCACGGGGATGTTAATCAACGCGCTGGTGTGTTTATTTCGTCGTCTTTTTTTTTCTACTTTTTTTCATTTTTTTTTTTTTTTTTAATTTCTCTTCTCACCGAAAATCAACGTCGACGGAAATTGTGTGGGCCGAGAGAGGCTGTCTGAGGCGGCGGATTAATTTTTGGCTGACCAGCGGTATGCAGCGTCGCGCTTTTTTACAAATTAAAAGTCACCGAAAGGCGGGTCTTGATTTCGTTTACGTCCTCTGATGAAACAAGTCCTTCCACTTTTCACGGTTTTCTCCCACGAACGTGTTTCGCGACAGTTACGAAACGAACGAAAATAAACGTGTTTGATAAAATTCTGGCTGAAATAATTCGTTGGTAGTTGATTAACTCCGAATTAGTGTCACTGGACACTGGAAGTTGCCACAGTTTCGGATCACTGAATCTTGAAACTTCTAATTTAATTGAATTTGATTACTGGTCTCAAGCCTCGGCAAGCATCGAACATAAATTTAAACGCTGTTTGCGTTCAATATCAAATTTCGAAGTGTATTGTTATCTTTGCTAATTATTCCCTCGAATATTCGATTCGAGGACCAATTGTATATCAAAGAGAGAGAATTCAGTAAATAGGATTCTTCAGATTTCTTGGAAAATTAGTCCTAGTTCGTAAACTACTACGAAGAATTAATTACAACATAAAATCAAATATTCTACATTTTTAGTCGTCTATTAGATACTTGACGATTGATCGCTCTGTATTCTTAATCGAACAAAATCGTTTTATTTTCATCTTCTATTAACCTCTCAGAAACAAATTCCTCCCAGATTGTAGAACGAATCTTTTTTTTTTTTTTTAGTCAATTATCAATAGTAAGAAGGCGTTATTTTCTGTGCTTCTTTTGTTATTTATTTTATACCGTCTGCGAATGGTCGACTGGAGTACCTACTTTACGTTAATTAGTCGTGCAAATGCTTTCGATAGTAGAGGACGATTAATTTGCTAGGTTTACGCCCGCAATTATAACGCGATATGCATAATCGTTTAATATTTATTGTAACTTCCGTCACGGGGGACGAAGGTGGGGAGGGGAGGGATTGTTGTTCGTTTAAATCGTTATTGAAACGATGATAAACAACGATGTTATTAATACGGTAATTTGGAGTTAAATCGAGGAGATACGTTTGCGTATCTCGCCGATCCTTCTGAAATTTGCATGTCGCATGCAAAACGCATCGGGCGGCGCTTAAAATATATAGAAAATCAAATTCCCATAAAAAAGAATCAAATTCCTCGTCCGGACACGTTCGTTTTTCTTTGTCACTTTTAATTTCCTTCCAAAGAGAGAAAGGAGAGAAAAATAACGAAAAGGAAGAAAAATGAAATAAACGAAAAATAAACATGGCAAAGAGAGAGAGAGAGAGAGAAAGAAATTTGCCAAATAAAATTAAAGGAATAGAGTAAAGGGGAAAGGTAAATCAAATTATTGATTTAGTGAAATGAAATGAATAAACAGCTAAAAAATATGGTAAGAGGAAATACATATATTAAGTAAGAAGTAATTAAATATTAACAATGAAAAGATAAATAAGAAATAATAAGTAGATGAAAGAAATACAAGTATGAAAGAAAATAAATAAATAAAATAACGGTGTCCAAAAATCCTAAGAACTGTGTCCTCATTGAAGACAAAAGTGAAAAAGAATATAATTAAATATTATTAAATATTAAATATTATTAAATATTAAATATTAAATTATTAAATATTATTAAATATTAAATATTAAATTATTAAATATTATTAAATATTAAATATTAAATTATTAAATATTATTAAATATTAAATATTAATACAATTAAATATTGACAATGAAGAGATAAATGAGTAGATGAAGGAAATGCGAATGAAAGAACGAAACGGAAGAAAATAAAAAAATAAAATGGCAGTATCCAAAAGTCTTCAGATCTGTCCCTTTATCGAAGGCAAATATATTCAAAGCCATTCCTCGATCAACCCTGTCCGTCTGAAGAATCAATTCCCCTCTGTTGTCGCACGCTCGAACTTCTCTACGGCTCTCCGGCAGTTTTATCAAGCGAAATATAATCCTTGGAAATCCAGACTTCGATGTTGCGGGGCCAAGAGGGATGGACAGCGGACGAAAACGCTCGAGGCGCGTTTCCATCGGACGTGAAGAGAGAGAGAGAGAGAGAGAGAGAGAGAGAAGAAGAAGAAGAAGAAGATAATCACGGCCAGCTGTCCAGATTTTATTGTGATTTACACGATTGGCGACGATGCCGGCCGGCTTTATTTTCGACTCCTCTGGCCGTTGTGCCAATTTGTAATTAATTGCGAAACAATCGCGTCACTATTTAAAGATTATACATAATAATAACAGGATCGCAGCGGTGAATCGGAACGCGTTGCACGTGCATACGTTCACCCGTATTTTCTGTTTCTGATTACGTAAAGATATTCCCTGGGGCCATAACGTCTCGCCGAGTTTTGTGAAACTGTTCTTAAATTGAATCGAATGGAAAAAAAAATTGAAAATTTTCAATGATCCTATTGGATCGTAAACAAAAGAGCACGGCGTTTAAAAATTACTGTTGATAGAAGTTTGCGAAATTTTTACGTGCATCTGGACTTTTTTTTTATACGGTGTTGAAGAAGAAACTGAGAAGAATTGATATTTTTTTTCAGACATTTTACTCGCTTTTTTTTATGCGGTGAATTCGTTTTCTTATTACTGACGCTAATTATAGTATAAACTAGTATCGTGTACTATAAAATAGTATAAAAAATATAGAGTATAATAGTATACTCTAAAATAATATAAAAAATATAGAATATAATAGTGTACTATAAAATAGTATAAAAATATAGAGTATAATAGTATACTCTAAAATAATATAAAAAATATAGAATATAATAGTATACTATAAAATAGTATAAAAATATAGAGTATAATAGTATACTATTAAATAGTATAAAAAATATAGAGCATAATAGTATACTATAATAATATGAAAAATATAGAATACAATAGTATACTATAAAGTATAGAATACAATAGTACACTGTAAGATAGTATAAAAAATATAGAATATAAAAATATTATACAATACTATCGTTTTATAGGGTGACTATGAATGAATGAAAGGAATACTTTTAAAAGACCTAAATGCATTTCACATACTACGTGTAAAATCCAAACGGATTTTAGTTGGTGCTATATATTGTTAATGTATTATTCTCTTCAAATTATTGAATCTCGAATTAGTTCATTTTGTTCAACACCAGTAATCAACGTCTACTGACGCTAGTATAAAAATTTTTTAAATCTCAACGAAACTGAGTTGTTCAAAATTCAATTTGAGCTATTTCATTTCATTGTATTACCTAATTATTTGTGGTATCTCATAATTTATTTGTCCATGATATTCATTTTATTCGATTTATTACTTTCCTAGAATAATTCATTATTTTCTTTCAATTCTTCAAACCAACGAACGTACCAATATCCACTGTAATGTTTAAAATCCCAACGAAATTACACCACCTCGTTGAATTTAATTCAATTTATAATACTATGCCTCGTTTTATAATATTAGATTATGTATCTGGTTATTTATAAAATTCATTAACATTTGTCTATGATGTTCGTCTTATTTGGAACGTTCTAAGAACATTTCTAGGAACAGAATTTCGGTGACAGTCAACGTGTTAATTTCTTGAAACGCGAACCACTTTGTCCAATGTCAGTCATCGTGCCGACATCCGCTGAAAGAGTGGTACAAAAATCTTCGAAACCCCAACGAAGTTGTATCGCTTTCGAAACTCGGTTCGAAGCGTTTCACGTTGCACCTGTTGTACACGATCGTCGTCGTACGTGTCACCGCTTTAACGAAACTTCCTCCGTACCGAGATCGTTCCTCGAGAACGTTTTCAATTCGATTTCCTTGAACGTCCCGGCAGCTATGAATCACGCCTGCGAGAGATCAAGCGGAGGATCACACGGATGGTTGCTCGATGGGACGAAGTTGGTTTATTTCTGTACAAGTTCGGAAATTTACATGGCGAGATCGTTGATTCAGAGCTGCAAGGAATATGTACGTGGCCGAAGGGACGTGATTTATCGTTGTTGCTGGAAGGTGAACGATCGTTCGATCGCGGTGAAGAGGTGTGCCGAAATGGTAATGCAGACTTGACGATGAATTAATGAATGGTCGATTAATCAGGATATCAGGCGAGCTATCTTTCGATCTTCGTGCGAAATTATTTTCGGACGAATGATTTTACGTGTCGTCGATCGAGTTTGTGACCGTCAGTCGTCTTTTATTTGAATTAATTTCAATTACTCAAGGATTTTTTTTTTTTGTCTCAAATTTTTGTCAAGATCTCTAGAATATGAAAAATGTTTCGTTGATGCTAAAAAAGAATACGATACAAAAGAAATTTTGCTTCTTACGTCTTGTTTCGTGAAAACAGTTTTACCATTTTCTTTGGGAATAACACGTGGTAAATTAAAATCTCCCGAGCATAGTAATATCATGCAAATCGTCTAATGCAAAAGTGGCGTGAGTCGTAAAAGTTTTGAAAATTTCTGAGTACCGAACGATAGATTAAAAAAGTCCAGCAGAATAGTTTGACAGCAATAATGAAAAAAGAATGTTACGTCTCATTCACGTGAGTCATCGCAAAGTTATATTTTGGACCATTTCTGCAACAAAACGGACAAAAAATTGACTCACACTGTTCTTTGCAGTTCACACACATGTCCATGTGTGTACTGGAATAACAACAATAATAATAATCCTAATTTAATTCGGTTTTCAAACCGAAGTTAAATTGATGAAAGTTTAATTAACGACCTGTTACCCAATTTACATGATATTATCATAATTTAAAGGGGAATCTCCATGCGGAGGTGAATTTAATCGTTTGTTTGATTTCATTGCCCGTTTGTTGAAATTTAATTGCTCGTTCCGCAGGTCTCCGGAAAGTGTACCCGTATTACTTTACCTTCACCACGTTCACGAAGGGAAGATGGGTGGGCGAGAAGATCCTCGAAGTGTTCGCCAGAGAGTTTCGGGCACATCCAGCGGAAGAGTACGAACGTTGCATCCGCGCCGGTACTTTGACGGTCAACTATCAGAAAGTGGATGTCGATTACAGATTACGGCACAATGATCTGCTGGCCAACGTCGTTCACAGGTAAGAAACTTTGCGTTTCTCTTCTTTCTTGCTGTTTAATCGCAAGGTTAAATGATCGGTAATGCCCCCGAAATCTAAATTAAATTTCACGGTTCCTCTAATTTTTTTCTAATTTTTTGATGGCTATGTTATATCGTCGCAACAGCGTGTAGGAATATTTATATTACGTCGCAAGAGCGTATAATAAGGTAACGTTGTTTTAAATTATAAAGAAAGACACGAAAGAGGGTAGAAATATTTCAAATGAAAAGTCGAAGTAGTGGCGATATAACAATTTGATTTACATACTATCCCAATGGTCTTCGATTCTTTCTCTCCGACAAAATTATAAATTATGGAAATATCTGATAATCGTGTAATTGCAAACTATGGAAAAACTGAACGTCAGTGACGAAGAAAGAAGAAAAAAATGAGGAAAGCTGAGACGAAATGCACAGTTGATCGAGGTTGGTAAGCGGATTCTCGTCCTCGTCAAATTTACCAAACGCTCGTACCGTCCACCTAATATTTCGTTTCTCGGGGAAAACTCGATCGGTTGAAATCTCCTAGAAACCGTTTTTCGAAACAGCGATGTAGCCTCCATCGCTTTCAGCTTGTCTCGATGTGTTATTTTCTTTCTGCGTTAATGACGCCGAGAATCGGCGAAGAAATCGCGCCGCTTTAAATCGTCGCGTAACTCGCGTTCGACTCGATTCCAATCTGGTCTCGTGTCGAAAAGGAGAAATTTATTTCTTTCCATCAATGCGTGAAAAGGCTTGAATAATGTTCCCCCGACTCGTTCCCTTCCTTTGTGAACGGCAACCGCGCCATTGGAAATACATTTCGCTTAAAATATATTTATGGAGTGGCGATGCAAATCGAAAAGTTCACGGATTGCTGGCGATTTTTCAAATGCTTCTTTCAGCCGGCGGTTATATTGATCATCGATTGCGATGTTTATTACCGAATCTCACTGTCGGTGGATATTTCATTGAAACGAAAGAAGAAACGAAATTAGAAAAGAAAATTTACTGCCAGACAGATCGAAAGATTCTACGCAGTTGGATCATTCTGGGACAGAGTTGATTTACGAAAGTTTCTTCAATTTTTGAGAATTGATATTAATGATTTGATATTATTGATCATTGATTAAGTAAAAAATTTCTCGAACATTTCCCTGAGAAATAGAAACGTTACAATTTTAATTTCAACTCTAAATAAATATAATTACGGTTCCAATAATTTTGAATAATAATCGTATCGTGTTTATTATTTAAAGATTTGTACAACGTATCTTCATCATGTTTCCAACAACGACGATAGAAATGAAATCCTATCTTTATTTTAGAAATAAAATTTTATTTCCGACATTTGATACGTAAGTTGAACTCCAACTATTAACTCTATACTATTATAACTATAAACTCCAACTATTAAACTAAAGTCGAGAGTTAAACCAGTGATATCGTGAATGAAACATCGATTTACTTCATTTATTCAGAGACTGTAACGTATCCCCAAAGTTTTAGGCAGGAATGTATGTAACGCATCACTAATGTTATGGTGTCATTATTCTATCTGCTTGCTACAACTCAAACAAAATTCTTTAATCGTTTTAAAGCAACTGTGTCCAAGAGAAGAGACACGCAGGAAAGATAGAAAAAAAAAAAAAAAAAGAAATGAGCACAATTTCCTGTTCGAAGTGATTTATGTTACTCGTCGTTTGAAACGCGGCAATTGTACAGGACGATTCTGTAAACTGGGACGAGCTGAAGCTTTTTTTCCGAGCGAAGCGGGAAAATTGAATGGCTTAACGAGCACTATTTTTCTATGCTACGAGATCTTCCTTGAATGCAACTTGCACGTCGTTCCTTTTCTTCGTCGTCGTCGTTTTTCTCTTCCCTTGCGTGATGTTATGTATCCCTTAATGAATCCCCTTTAATACCGGGCATTCCCCTTGTTATTCTACGCGCCACGTTCGCGAAATTTTCGCGAAAACGATAACGATGTATCTCGGGCGAAAGTTTTGTGAGACAACAAAAGAGCAACACGTTTGTCAAAAATTCAGCGATTAGCGTACGTTATTTTCACGGAGTATTTAGGAAACTTTCCGAGAGAAATTTTTAAGAGAAAAGAGGATTATTCTTGTCAAATTGGACGAAGAAATATTGTACGCTCTGTTATCGTCGCCATTTATTTTTCAATTTTATTTTTGAACATCAAATTAAAAGTTCACTAGATAGGTCTCTTTCATTTTTTTTTTTCTTCAACAATCACGTTCCATCCGCGAGAAAATTCAAATATTTGGATTTATCAGTAATATCAATTTGCTGGTATCACGTTCGTATCGATTTGTTCTATCAAAAATGACAACTACTACAAAAATACTCTGCACCAAGAGAAATGCATTTTTTATTCGTTGACTGACACACTCTTTCTATTTATCTTTTCAATAATTTCTTACGCGGTTCGCGTCAACTTCTGTCAATATTTATCAGTCTGTCAATTCTTTCGATAATTCACCTCAGTGCCTGCTCTCAGTTTCAAGATGATACACTGCAATTCGTGAAGAAACTTCAATCTTTCGTTCCCTCCTGTTCCGTCCATTTCCTCTCCAACGAATCAAGGAAGAGAATCAGAAAATTGCTTCAGATTTCATTCCCATTCCCGCAGTCCAAAGATCTGCTGTCGATCCCTCTAATAACCGAACGAGTCGAACGATCTTCCCCGCAGGCAATAATCCCAGAAGAAGATATTATCCCAACTTGGACTGAAATCGGTGGCAGATTTCAGAGTCGTGAACGAAACGGAGGAACAAAATCGGCGACGCGAGTGTTCTCAAGTACGAATAACAAGAAACCGTCCCGTTATCCTCGCTCTTCGTTCAACGAAGGAACCGCAGGGTGGAGCGTTCCGCGATATCCTTGGCACGGATATAAAGGAATCTGTGTCTCGCTGTTAAACGCGCCGTCGCTCAACGAGGTTTCTATTATCAGCGCGGTTATCGTGCGCCGCGAGGCTGCGATTCTTGTAGCGTTCGAGCCTCAAGGACAATAGTGGAAAGGAAAAAGAGCCAAAAGAAGAAGTTGCTATCGAAAGAATTCCTTCTTTCAACTGAATTCATTCCTCTCGTTCTCTGAAAAATTCCTCCTCATTTCTTTGGCATTTGAAAAAGAAAAAAAAGTTTGACGAATTTTTTTCGCGACACGGCTCGAAAAATTATTTCTTCCAACCGAATTTCTCGCAACATTGTGATTCATTTTCTTAATATTTCATACTCTTCTTCATATTTCAATAAACGTCTAATGATAACTTTTTTTTTTGGATGCATCTTAAAAATTCCTTCTTTCTATTGAATCTTCTTTTTTTTTTCAAAATTGTGACTCATTTTCTTGGTATCTACAAAAAGATGTAATTGTGAATCTAATTGTGACTCGTTCTCTTGATATTTGATAAAATTTTCAATAATCTTTTTACGACGCTTCTCAAAAAGTTGCGATCGAAAAATTCCTTCTTTCTATTGAATCTTTTTTTTTTCAAAATTATGATTTATTTTCTTTCTCATTATCTATAGAAAGGTTTAACTGACGAATCTAATGAATTTTTTCGCGACGAGTCTTAAAAAAGTTATCGTCAGAAAATTCCTCCTTCCAAGCCATTCCTCCGGAAGCCATTTAACATTCATCACGAGAAAAATTCATTACACAACAGCTTTGTTTTAGATGCCAAGAGAATGGATCGCAGTTTTACGTACCAATTGCCAGTTTTAGTTGCGAAACAGTCGGGATAATTCATTTATTACTTGACCTATCGATTCCTGTTAATCGATGTGTTAGGACTACCGAATTTATTTGCATAATCGAGCAACAGTATTTGCATATTCAAGCATATTCTTGCTGTCTCGAACGAAAGGAAAATTGGATATGTTCCAGAAACGAAGAGTAGATAATACTACGCTTACGAAGTACGAATTGATTAACATTTACTCTCTTGTACGATGTTTAATTTTAAACTACTTAACTGTAGTGCGGTAATCTTTAGATTGTTAACGGCAGTGAAACAATTGAAATTATGCAAAATTTTCGCATAAATGCGTAATTTCTCTCTGTCGTTCGAGTCGGTGCAAGGAATGTCTTTTTAATACGGTAACTCGTTGAGAAATTGATATTCCAGATCGAGGATTCCAGGATTAGTAAAAGTCATTATGATGTCGTTGTAAGACTCCTATGAAAACGAGTTCAACTTGGAAGTAGGTGATTACTGTAGTAACATTGTAACGATTGCGTACTGAAGCAAGAAATTTTCAATGTCTCGACGTTCGACGTTCGCGAAGAATTCAGAAAATGAAAAGCACGTGTCTTCGATTCATAAACGGCAACCATCTTCATAATCTCGTGAAAATCCTTGTTTCGATTTTTTCCAACTTTATTCGCAGCACGTTCTTTTGCTTTTTGAAGATTATCAATAAACTGGAATCAAAAGTTTACTAATTTTAAATATTTTCAAATACTTCTTCAGACGGTAATGTTATTATCATTACTGATCTGATTTTATACACATTCATATATTTCGAAATTTCCTGAATCAGTTAATAATAAGATTAGCTATAGTTAGCAAGAGGTATTAATTATAATCAGCAATTAAAAATTAACGTTCGGCCGAAACTAGATTGTCTAGACTCTGAATGATAGACAGCGTGCATATTAAGTTATAATCAGATTTATGCAAATTTCTATTTTTATGGGCGCATTCGATGAGAGACTCTTTCTATTAAGACTCGTAATAAATGTTACACTTCGAATATTCTACATAATTGTATTAATTCTATGATTCTGTAATTTATAATAATTACATAATTTGTTCTTTTATCTTTAGATTTCATATGAACAAGTTAAAATCCTCAGCGTAGTTGTAATAAATCACTACAGACGTATTTTTACGTTACCATCGCCAAAAACATTCACGATACCATCATTTTGCATCTTGCTCGTAATGAAAAGTATATTTTTATTTCATTTTCTCTTTCGCTACATCTCGAAACTGAATACGTCTTAGAAACGGATGTTACGTCTATATTTCATCGAAGTATATTCGCAATTCTATTTGTCTGAGCGTCTCACGTCATTTCTGTATATCGTTCAGCCCGTACGTAACCCATTTGTCCAATTTCTTTGGGTCTGCTATTCGAGCCAAGGCGATGAATAATGCCAGAATGGCTCGTCTTCGTTCCGAGCGATATTTTTCTTGCTGTTTCTCGTGGATTAGCCTCCGGTGAGAGATCTCTTAAACACACTATCGTTGATGAAATTCCCTGGCCCTTCCCTTCGGTTCATTTTCCGATGAAAAATCACCAGCCTTAAATTTCACGGACCTACGTTCCGCTGTTCTAATATTTGCGTTGAACCCTCCCCTCAATTATATTAAATTACGTTGCCAGCCGTAACGTTACATTATTTTTCAAGTTCGAACTCGCGTTTAAAGAACTCTCACGAACATTCTGATCGCCTCATCGGCCCCCAAATGACGAAATTTCAATGTTTCTTCGATTCTCATTCTATTATAAACATTTAACGTTGCGCGTGTATTGAAAGAATACAAAGCTTTCTATCACTGAAATTTTGAAAGATTAAAAGTTATCAAAAAGATCGCTCAACTTAGTGAATGATCAGTCGGTTGCTTTTCGAGTGATGTATCAAGCATTAGAACTTTCTTTTCGTGATGTTAATTGGAACTTTTTTTTTTAACTGTTGTTAATTTAACATTGTTACGACTGATGATGTCACTGTAGTGTCACGTGATTTTAATTGCTGTAAAAGAAAACCTCGTTTCGAGTATACAGGGAAATTCGAGGGAACCAATTAAAACTCTTTGCATCAGGGAAAGAATTTCTGGTTACGGAACAATTTCATTAACATTACGAAACGATCACTGGTGATGTAATTGTAGGATCGTCTGACTTTCACCGCTGGTAATCGATGGCATTCGAATCGATTTTCAATCGAAAGTTGATAATGTATTTAGATACGTGTCTTCATTTACATTCGCTTATCTTTACATTCTTTCTTTACTTTTTATACATTTTCACATTTCGCAAGAATCACATTTTGTAAATTCTCAGTAGCATTGGTTTCTTTACTATTAACCTCTTAATAGAATTGACGGGAAAAAAAATCCTCTTCGTTGAAAAATGAAGATGCAGTGTCTCGAAACATTGATCGCGTGTACTCGGATACATTCACAAGAAGAAAACCAAATCACACTCTATATAAACGAATACTACAAAATGATCTCAAGAACCAGAGAAAATTATCATTGAATGATTTTCGTTTGTTCAGTAAAAATTAGAAATAAATCGAGTTTTACTTTCTAAGCCAATCACCTCCATTCGTGATTCAGCTCACTAACGATCTCGTTTTGGACGTGTCACGCCTCGTTCGCAATCTCTCCTTGCACCACGTCGTTCTCTTAACGCGTAGACATGCATCCATCGGATTAAAAGAAAAAAAAAAAAAAAAGAAAAAGAAGGAAAAGTTCGTCCGAAGGTCGCCTGGTTGTTCCGTTCTTCCATCGAGAAGATCTCCTTCCTTCGTCTTTTTTTTTATTAATCGTCCGATTCGCATGCGAACGGCGTGACATTGAATTGATATCTCATCGATATTAACATAACATTCAGGCCAACGCGGCGCGATGAACGAACGCGTTCGTCATCTCGCCTTTCGCGCGCGCAGCGTCTGCCATTTTAAATCGCTCGCGCGTTACGCCCGCGGCGTAGAAATCGCGCTCAGGCATCGCGACCGGTTCTCGCGGATTGCACAAAAGCCACCTCGATCAACAGAAAAGCCGTACCTCGCGGGTGAAGGTCTCGGGGATAGATGATTCGGGTCAGCCTCTTACTCGTAGAGCCGACAATAAAACGCGGCGACGACGATAGAGAGATGGCTTTTCCAACGATAACCGCTATTAATTTGCCGCGGCATTCTTGAATTAATTGGCCGTGGGACATCCTTTGGAAAAACTCTCCGTTTCTTTTTTGTCTCGTATTCGCAGATGCATCGTGCTTTACGCTACTTTTTATATTCGTTAAAAGTCGCTGAATTTTACGATCGTTTGTTAAACAGCGAATGTAATAATATTCGATCAGTGACTTTTCTGGTTCAAATCAATGATTTTTTGGTTCTCTGTCATTGTCCGTTTTATTTAATATATTTATTTGTATCGTTGAAGATTGGTCAATTTAGAATTTTAGCGATTTTCTTCGAATGATTTACGATCGTTTGTTAACGCTGCAATTAAATAGTATTTATCAGTGATTTTTTTTTAGTTCTCTGTCGCTAAGTCGGCGTTATTATTTATCCATGTTATTTGTTATATTTATTCGTGTCATTAAAAATTACTTACTTCAGAAGGCGATTTTCCTCGAATTAGGATGTGAAGCTGTTAACATTTATCACATTTATGCTATGTATTATGTTCATTTGTACCATGAAAGATCGCTTGGTTTTCTTTTGAATTACAATTCAAAAGTTTGTTAAAGAGAATGTCGAGCTGTTATTTCCAACGATCGATAATAGTTTTCTTTACTAGAATTTCATTTCATTTGAATTTGTGAAGAAAAAGAATTGACAATTTGAGTACAACTGGAGTTTTGGAATTGACGAGAGTGTCATCTATAATTATGTTAATAGGAGTTAAGTTTGGACGAATTTTCGATTTGCAAGGGTTGAATTAATCGAAGTAAGTATAACAAGCTTAATAGTATATACCACAAACAAGCTTAATAGTATATACCTCAAACAGAGAAACTAACAAACATTCGAGAGTACTATTTAAACACATGATTAATAATTATTATTATATATACATATATATATATATATATATATATATATATATATATATATCATATGTTTGGATATATACTTTTGCTAAAAATTTTTATTTTTAATATACAGTACTTATAGTGTATGTATATTTTATAATACAATGTAATACAATATATGTGTATAATAATACAATATATTAAAAGTATGTTTATATTTATTGTATTTAATTATATTGTATTATATTTATTGTGTATACATATATTGTAGATATATTGCATATTATGTATATAATTTGTACTTTTTATATTGTACAATTTATATTCTATTTTATATTATAATTTATATCGTATTGTGTAATTTACAATATAATTTGCAATTTATATTTATTTTTATACTATTTTATTTTTTATTATACAAATATAGTACTTATCCCAAGATTTCTGAGCGAAGGTGTATTTTATAGATTTACAGAGAATCTCACAAGAAAATTTAGTTTCTGTTAATACATACATATATATATATATATTTCTTTTTTATCATTGCGTGCATCTTGTATCTCTCAGAACTGAATATTACAGTCTATACCCGAGATTATATTTAGTTTGTTGACGCCAAGAAAATCGAGCTGAGGCGTCAAAGTCGAAGGTCTCCCCGCTGATAAATCAGCTTTAAGTCTTTGATTGATCGAGTAGATCCGTTTTATCAGGATAAAATCATCGACGTACCAGCGACGTACCTCTCGCTGTTCTCGAATTTTTGAAATATTACCGTGATTTGCGAGTCGACGATTCTCGAGTTAATGCTCTCTGCTTAATGCCTCCTCGAACTTCATATTTTTCGCCGAGTTAATGCCACCTGATCGCTTGATCTCCATTCAGAGTCTCAGACGTTTGAAAACGCGAACACGTCGGGCATAGAACGAGACAGCTTCTTATTTGGCGAGCCACTCTCGCAAACGGAGAAAATGTCGTGCAAAAGTTTAATAGATTCTCTTTCTCGACGGATTTTTTTTTTTTTTTAATATAACTTTAATCCCGGAGGTACGTCGTATTCGTTCGATGTTGCGAAATTATTATACGTTTTTTTTTTAATTACGTTTGCGCGACAGATCATGCGAAACATTTTCGGATACCTATTTTTTGTGAAAAGAGTATAATACAGCGTGACATTGTTATTGCATATATCGCAAGAGAGATTACATTCAACGGTATAGTTATGCACGAGATGAAAAAAAGCTCACATTGTTAATTCCGTCTTCAGGAACGATTGTACATTGTACTAATTTCTATGCAACCTTTCAAAAATTATTTCAGCGATATTCATCTTTATAATTATATGTATAAACGAAGTCAACACGTGACCATTTGTCGTCGTCGTTTAAAGCTACAAAAATTGTGGTAAATTTCAAGTTTTTCCCAATTTTGGCTGCTTCGCTACCGTTTTTTTTAATATCTTTAATACCGTTCATTTTGTTACTAAAATAAGAAATCAATCGGGGAAGTTCGAAAAAGTTTTATAGTTTAAAAAAGAGTGTCATGTTAAAAAAAAATGGTAATACGGAATAAATTGGGGAAGGCCATTAAATTTAGAAATTTAATAAAATTGTTATTAAACTCTAATTATGTGATCGTCGAACGATATTCTCGGTTCAATAAATAAAAAGATGTTTAATATATAAAAAAAAAAATCTGCAGCAAAAACAAAAGCGAAACTAAAACATTCTCGTATTTCTATTGTTAGTATTAATATAAATACTAATGATAGAAATGATAATGGTATAAATTAAATATGTATATATATATTAAATATTATTAAATATATATATATATATAAATTAAATAAATTTCTTAATAATATATCTATATAATATAACATCTTTGAGTCGAGATTAACTCGATACAAAATACAACAGGATTTGTAATTCCTCCGAGGTATATAAGTTTCGTTCATGAAAACACAAATTCGAGAGAATCTGAAGAATGCTTGAACTATATTAGGAATTATTTCAACTATTTCTTCGCCCAATTAGCAATAAGCAGTAACTTCTTAACTACGATATTTAATGTTTGATTAGCAAAAAAAAAAAAAAAAAAGTTAATACAGTGTAATTTTAATAAAACAATTGGAGAATCGCTCTGCTATTGTATAAATGGTTCATTGCATTTACCAAGCAAGTAGAAATTGTAAAAGAAATCCTACGTTTATAGGCAGTGTCGATACTGTAATAAAAATAATATCGAAGATTGTCAGTAAAATATATCGTAAGATATGGATATAAAAATTAAAGTGACATAGAGAACGATCCTTTAATTATCTCGAATATAATATTATTATATTCAGATTAAAAGTACATATAGTTAAAATGATCGTCAAAAAGTATTATATAAAAGCAGTATATGAAAACAAGATGGATATATCCTATAAGTGGACAATACATTAATTCAGAGATAAACGATGAAAAAATAGCAAACACAATAAATTGGAAAATCGATGCGTAAGTCGGATATTTCTGTCTTGCAGGAGATTAAAAATGATTCACCAAAGAATAATTAAAAAAAAAAGAAAAAGGGATTTAAAAGACAATGAAGAAAAAAGATGCTTTTAAAGTTTGAAATGTCAAGGTTTCGAAGATAATGAAATGGTATCTAGTTTCGCGGATCCTCGTGCCGCGGGGAAATTGAACCTTATGTTTGAGCCTCTTCAAGAAACAATCGATCCTCATTCTCTCGACGATGAACTGGCGTTCAACGAGAGGAACAAACATGACGGACAATCAATTCCAGGCCAAGAAGATTCTTCTCCGCGTCGCGTCGAACGAGCGAAGGACATTCTAATCGCGAATAAGAGAGACAGATTCGTTCGCGCGTTTCGTTCTCTCGTTCTGCAGTTCTGAAGAGATATATACTTTGCTTCGATTATCGACGTCCGTGGACGTCGGATTGGACTTCCGACATAATAGATTTCTTTTGCTTCTTCGTCGCTCTTGGCCGACTGGTAATCCTGTCTTCGATCTGTAATATCTGTATTTATCTTGTTGCCGTGATTCGTATTATATGATAGCTCTCGCTGGTTTCTTTTTTTTCTTCCTCTTTTGTTTCGTGATCGCATGGATCTTTCAGAGACGCGCATTGCACTGAGAAGTTGTTTCAACAGTGTCTGTTATAGACTTTATAATTACACGGACTGTGTATTACGAAACAGTTTCCGCGAGTTTTCAAATGCTTCTTCCCCACAGAAAAAGTCTCAAAGTCAAAGATCAGAAAATGATTATTTGCCACTGTTGTTTAAAGCTAGAAAATTATCTACAGCATTTTAAAGTTAATTGTAATTATTGAAAAGTTAATATCGTGGAATTTCAAGAAATTACTCGAACTTATCCTCGTTGGAGAATTAGTATTTCGATAGATGTTTGAATATTAAATGTTTTAAAGACAAATTTTTTTTTATGCTTGATCGTGCTTCCTTGAAAAGGGAAAAGATCAAACGTAGAGTCGGCTGACAAATCGAAACTCAATAATTTTTAAATTAAAAAGAAAAAAATTCTATATTTAGATTCTATTTTCTCAGAAAATATTGAAGGGGATATGTAACAAATTCTTCACGCTGTGTGAGTTACGTAAGCTTCTCGATAATGCCTTGAGCACGTTTCAAGACGTACCGTGGCGAACGCTGAAAATTATGGAAATAATATTCAAACGAAATCGATTGTCAACGTGCTTGGACCCGTGGGCATCTGCATGGATCTTCGTATTACGTAACGAAATGTCAAACAATCGTCGACGGGCTGAAGTTTCAGAGAAAGTTGGTCAACGTTTCTTTCCATTAATCACGAGTAAATCTGTTTTGCTTATCTCCTTGAAAACTTTTAAACGAAACTTTCAACTTTTCCCACGATACTCCGCCATCTCTTCTTTCCGTTTCTCAGCGAAACTCCAAATACTAGTATTCAAGGAATATTAATCCGTAATAATCCGTTTTAATCAATCGTTTCTCGTAATTTGATCGTTCCAAAAAAAGGAATTTCAAATTCATACAGACTCATACACGAAGGATCTTACAATTAGTAAAAATATTATAACAGAAGAACTAGGAATGTAAAAGAAATTGACATGATATAAATAAACGAAATGACGTACAGCATTTGCTATATAAATATTAAATAAAAGTGAATGAAAAATAATATTACTAATAAAAAGAAATTAATGAATTTCTACTAAAAATTTCTACTAAAAATTAACATTAACATTGAAAATATTTATACCAAAAAATAAAAGCTAATACTCGTTACATGATAGAGCTGGAATGAAAATTTTACTTACCAAATTTGACATTAAATATTAAGTGTCAGTATCTTAACTAAAATACTCAGTGACGAGAATTAACTGTATGCACTTGTCTTCCTACAAAATGCGTCTTCAATTGTATTTTTTCTTCATTCGAGCCACGTTGTTCGTCACAACGTGGAATTTTTCAGTGCGCTGCACTGTTCCCCCAATTATATCGCGAATTTCACGTAAAAGTTGTCTCGCGTAAGGAATAGTCAAACATCAGACTGAGGGCCAAAGTTTCGAGGATCGTAGGCCAAGAGGGTGGCATTTCCGTCCATTTACGGCTGAATTTCGTTTGTCTCTCTCCAACTTTCTCCCATCAGAGGGGGTGGAAAGAGGAGAAGGAGGAGGAGGAGGAACAGAGCGAGCTACAGGTGCAAGACCAGGCGGAACGTCAACTGCACTTTAATCACGTTTCGAGTGTTCCTTGAGCAGTTTATTAGAGCTTGGCTTTTCAACGCTTATTATTTCGTACGATGTTTAACGAGCAGGTGTTCCAGCTCTGTCTTTCGCTCGCGTTTACCACTATACGTCAACGATAAACTGCTTTTTAATGGCGAGTGACAAATTGGGAGTGGGAATACTTTTCGACTCGTGTACAATTGCGTGAAAATGTCTTTGAAAGAACGACTACGAACGATGTTGTTGCTTCCGACAGTTCATTGTTCGTATTAAAAAATCCTGAAACTTTTTATTTTTATTTTCTATCGTTATTGGTGTCGTTGAGTGTAAATAATTTTTAAGACAGTATTCTACAGTTCCCTTGTTATTTTGTTTTTTTCTTTTCAATTGAACATAAAAATCTGTAAATATAGAGCTTATAAATAATCTTGTCAATTGAATTTTATGTATAACTACAGAAGATAATTAATCTGAACGAACGTTCCTGAATATTTCTTTTGCAGGATAAATTGAACACTCGATCGGTACGTAGGAGTACGTTATTTCTCTCAGAAAAATTTTTTCCTCGAGAGAATTAATACTGTTTCATTGTCTGAATGATATAATAAATAAATGATAAACAGTTGCGGGAAAATGTAATTAATGCACTCGATTTACAGTACATTAAACCGGGAGAAAATGGGAAATATCTTGGAAAGGATCGTAAAAAACGTGTCGTAAAAGACAACTCAAGGATATCCTGGTTAATATCGACTAACTTCTATACGAAGTTTATACTTGAACATATATTGCTCTTAGGAAAGAAAAAAAGAAAGAAACGAAAGAAAAGTTATGGTTGGCTTGATGAAATCGGTGTATGTGTGCATAGCGTATATGTAAAATTCAAGGAAGTTACATTTTGTTAAATTGTTCGAGAATTTCCTTCGTATTTTTCTTGGAGAAGCAGTTCATAAAATGGAATGAGCATAATTCGACACGTGGCATTTACATGTTTTCCAACTGAAAATCCGGGTAACAGTGATTCGAATTTACTATCCAGCAACTCGTAAATCGGACTGACCCCATAAATGTGTCCCTACTCTATGCATTTGCATACTTTTATCAGAATCTATTGCTCGAACGGAATCAGCTTCGTCGAAACTATAGATGTGCGTCCTCTGCCATTTAACGAACAATTCTATCGGCCTCATCTATTCCTCTTTCAACCGACACGTGCACTGATTGCAAACTATTATTTACATACTGTTTCTGAAAATGGGAATTTTTTAAATTTCAAATTGGAATTTTTTTCCTGGATTTGAAATTATTTTAGAATTTTGGAATTTTCTCAACCTCCGGATTTATCCACGCTAAAGTTTCTCGATTCCTTTTTTAAAATTTTGAAATATTTTTA
Source organism: Tetragonisca angustula (assembly GCA_036937485.2). NCBI lineage: Eukaryota > Metazoa > Arthropoda > Insecta > Hymenoptera > Apidae > Tetragonisca > Tetragonisca angustula. The sequence continues at coordinate 594,398 of JAWNGG020000040.1, read as the reverse complement.
ACTTCGAATTTACCAATTTTCACATATCTCTACTTTCGAATTTCCGAATATTATTATATTAATTATGAATTGTTCAATTCTTGAATATTGTCATTCATAAATTTTACAATTTTCGAATGTTTCCTGTTCTCGAATTTTCCAATTTCCGAATATTATTATATTATTTATGAATTTCTCAATTTCCGAGTTTTCGAATGTTTCTATTGTCAAATTTTCCAATTTTCGAATATTTCTACTTTAAAATTTTCCAATTTTCGAGTGTTTCTGTTCTCAAATTTCCCTATTCTCGGATATTTCTACTTTACAAATTTCCCAGTCTTCGAATGTCTCTATTTTCGAATTTCTCAACGACCGAGTCTTTCCAGTTTCGAATCTTTCACTACTAAAATTTCCATATTTGTCGATCTATCAATTTCCGACTATTTCAGTTATAAAATTTCTGTCTCAATTCTCGAATTTTTGAATATTACCGTATCGTAAAATTTCCAAATTTTCCTCAACTTTGAACTTTCTCGAATTTCGCTCGAAGCCTTGGAAATTTACGCGAGATGTGATCGTCAACACAAGGGAATGTCAGCCCTTCAACAACGTTTCCGTGTCAGCGGAGACTCGATTAAAAACAGGGAGGATCACGAGACGTTGCTGTCCGCCCGCGGTTCGGCCCGTGTCCCCAACGAATTTGCATTTCATGAGAACGTCGAATTAGTTTCCGCATGCATTAGCCGGACATCGGATAGACACACGACACTGTGAAACAAGACACGGGTAAGAAGCCTTAAAGAAGCCTGGCTCGAAAATTGTGGAAAGATTAATCGCTCGTTGACTGAATTTATTTATCCCCGTTCCAATGATTGATTGTTGCTTGTCGCCTGTTCGGCTTGAGATTTCTTGCAAAGGCACATCTCGATTCATCGTTACCATATTCTTAAAAATTGCGATCACTATATCACGGTCTATTTCTGTGCAAATATATATGTCTGCGAATAAAATTTAGAGAGAAGAGAAACTGGATAGAAGTTCTCTCTGTTAATTATTATACGGAACACTGCGTCTCAAGTGTTTTACATTTCTTTGCATATTGCATATGTATAAAATAGTATAGCGATCATAGATATGGATGTATTATAAAATCCCTAATCATCTAATCATCTTAGCTGTCCAATGATTTCATTTTATTATTTTATTCGTACGAATGAAATACTCAGGGTGCAAATTTTATTTATATAAGAATTTTTAAAAATCTAAGATCTATAGCGAACGTACTGACAGATTGTCGATGAAACACCATCTTTCTTTTCCTTTTATTTTTCTTTTTTTTCTTTCTTGCGCGTACATTAATCTTACTTGATGGTGTACTTTATTTAAAAAAATTAATCTCTTTGTTCTCTTTTTTTTTCAATTTCTAAAAGATTATGATTTTAAAAATAGAGTGGGGAACTTCATGCAAACTTCATGTATTGGTTATCCAATGAAAAATTACATTTGAAATACATATGTATATTCATATCTTAACAATTTTACACGTTGTACTGATTAACATTAGAATTATCGACTAGATAATTTCCATCAAAAAAAAAAAAAAAAAAAAAGAAAGAAAATAGCAATACTATAGAGTTCTAGCTTCTATTTGTACATTTTATGAAACATTACACGGTGTTTTGTATCTACAAAATATCTAACAAATATCATAAATTGATCATTTTAACCATTTTGATAGTTCCAATATTAACAACATTGAAAAGTCACAAATTGTAGACTTTTGTTATCGTTACAAGCTTGTACCATTATTATTATATGATATTATATATATTACATATATGTAGTATTATTTATTATACATATATATATATATAATAATATTAAATAACATATTATTTAATAATTAATGGTCCAAGTTTTCGTAATGATAACAAATACACGTATTCATCGTCGCCAAACTCCACGTTTCCTTAAAAAAAAAAAAAAAAAAAAAAATGACCAATATGTCCAGCCGTGTGATGAAGTATATTAACCATGTGTACGTGATGATAAATTGAAAAATTGGAAAATTCTCTATAAATTCCCGTGAGAAACAAAAAATAAAAGATTAACAGATGTTGGTCGGTAGAAATTGATTGAAATATAGGGATAAAACGGTTCGTGAGTGATTTTCGTTATAGTTTCGGTGTATTGCCGAAATACAGGATTCAGATGACCGGCCCGCGTTTCGTTGATAATGAAATTAAATGCCGAGCTTTTGGTCTTGCGTTGTGACTGCCCGATGCAATCGGCGAACGCCAGAAATATCGATGGATCGCGGTGTAATATTTGCGGATCCGTTGCAGCTGGAATTTCCAGTTTATAACGGATCGGCCAGTTTTTTCGATACAGATCGCGCGGCAATTTCGTTGGGATAACTATTGTAATTTGCACGTGTGCGCCTGTGTATGTATGTACATACAGGATGGAAAGAAAAGTTTGTCCGTGGCTATCATAAGTGAATTCTACACCTTCGATTTGATGGAAATACATGTAGAGAACCTGTCGCAAAATTGGTCTCGACCTTGAGTTTCGAGGTCAAAAAATTTTTTTCTTGCATTATATTCTACTCACCGCGAAGGTAAAATTTTCCAAAGTAAAAAAAATGGTAGAAAAGTTTCTTAATCATTTAACGCTGGAGATACGTGCGTTCACAACAGCGACTTTATGATTCTGGATGTCTATATTACGTAATGTTTATATTTCGAATAATGTTAACAGTTAGTTTTATCATTTGATTATTTAGACCCACACTGATGCTAATTTTTACGAATACTTCTTAACATGTTCACGTGTTTCACGATATCTCGTCAAACGTTGCGACAATCTTTTTTTTTTCAATAACCGAACGTTTTTAAATGAACACCCTGTATGCTCGTATATATCATTTGAGCAGAAGAGAAGTTAGTTCGTGCAGAAAATAAAAAAAAAAACAACAAAATACACGCGGTAAAAGTGAAATTATGTCGAGACCAGTGATTGAACGTTTCTGTTTCTGTTTGAAATCCTCTTTAGAGAATGCTTTTTACGGGACGACGTTTGAACCTATAGCCTATTCGAACCGGTCGCTCGAATCGAGGAAAATTTTCATGGTCTCGTGGCTATCGATCCTTGTCAACCAGTTTCTCTCTTTTTTTCTGAAATATGTATTTATGTCTCTACGTATACACGAACTTCCTACGACATCGCAATCATCTACGAGTCGAATGTAAAAACAGTTGTTGCTTAACTTGGAGATTCTCTCAATTTCAAGAAGAAACATCGAGAAGGAATTGAAAGATATAACTCTCCGTTGGAATTTTAATTGAAGCTAATTTTCAAAGATTTCAAGTTCTCGTGGTCGCGTTTGCATTGGCAATTCAATTTCTGAAACAGTCAGACGACCCATGCTTATCTTTCTTCGACAAGATCGTCAAGGATTCTTCAGTTTAAAAAAAAATTATTCAAACGACGATTTTCGAAAACGTTATCGCGTGCAGTTGTATTGAGACTTGATGAAAGCGGATACTCGACGTATCAAAGTACATCGTAGTCGTTCACGAGTGCTTATATATTTGCAATGGGAAATATTTTCGAAAGCTTGTACCTTTTCCATTTCTAAAGCTGTTTTCGCTTTAGAAATTACGGTTTGAACATCGGGGAAAGTTTCAGGGCTCGTTTCGTCACTGTTCTTCGGTAATTTCATGATTTAACGTTACCAACTCGTTTCGTGAGCCCGCACTGTTGGCTTACTCGCGCAAGCGATGTGCAAGTTTCACGCAACGGCCGGCGAATTCTGCAATTTGCGAGTCGACGTAGCTTGAAAATTCCCCAGAATTTCGGCTCTCGCGAAACTCCCGTCCCAATTATCCTCGGTCGTGGACGTTTTAGTCCAAAAATTATTTTCGCTCGTAAAGCGTTGCAGGTGTTGTATCGCATTTGATCGTCCCGCGCGTAAAGCGACAATTCCGAGAGTTGAGACAACGAGGATTAAAACAATCGGAGCTTAATGTCATCGTACGTTATCATTATCAAATATCCTTTATTTTTATCTATGCGAAACCCAACGACCACCACTGTTTATCGGACGACTCTCTGATTTCTTTATACTTATCGAGAACACAAATCGCTCTCTAATTGTTCGCCCAAGTCTCACAGAATTGGTTTCACCAGTTACTAGCGAGCAAACTTTCGGAGAAAAATCCCTTGGAGTTAAGTCTCGACTACGACTCTTCGCGATTATTATTCGACTGTTCCAGTCCGCGAGTTGGCGTTTCTTGTCCCAAAACTCGTTTGAAGACTTGTTCGTGCCTCGCGGCTGGCATTCCTTCGACCCGAGGATTACAATAAAATCTTGAGTACAAAATGAGGTAAGAGAGAGAGAGAGAGAGAGAGAGGGAGAGAGAGGCTTAGGTGACGTAACAGCTTGCTTAACGAAGCTGACTGGCGTTGGTTAATCCTCGGAGATAGAGGGTTCCCGACGTGCACTGGCGTCGTTGGCTCGCCTGTAAGTCGAACTGGGTGGGGTTTGGAGTTCGAGCATGTTGCGGGTCGAGGGCGAAGCTGGAGCTCGGCGACAGGTTGATTTATTAGCGCGGACCGGCTGCGCGATGATATCTGCAAGGATCGCGAGTCCCGGTGTTTTCGGTGCTACACGGTATATCTGTTACCAGCGAAGAAGCAAGAGGGAGATCGTAGATATCAAAGTCTCTTTTGAGTTTCAACCCTCTGCACACGCACCCTCCTGCACGCATTCACCCGTTCACCGGATCGATCTTCGTCCTAGTAACTTGCTACTCTCGTCCTTGATTGAGTTAGGCCCGGGATGTGGTTAACGTTGGAATCGAAATTTTCCGAATAATGAAGGGTTCAGAGGTCACTGTGTAATTTTGCTAGTTTGGCGGGTGGCGAAGTGTAAAGAGCGAGAAGATTACTTTGTATAATATTCGAGATTAAATAATTCTGGTTGTTTTTTTTTAAATTCCTTGGAAATCGTTTTCTTTTTCTTTTTTTCTATTTTCGTTGACATTGATGCGGTTAACATTCATGTTAAATTCTCGTCGAATCAAAAATGCTTTCATCAAATGGTTAAAAAGAAATTTTACGTGATAAAATCTCCGTAACAGAAAGTTACGAATCGTTTCGTACACGAGTGTGATCGTGGAAAAGGTTTCATTGTGCACAAAAAAATATAAAGATATTCATTATATCATATAACGACGTAAATAATTTTTTATAACATTCGTTATAATTGTTATAAATAGTCAAATAATTGTAACAAGTGCCACAGATTTGCAGATATAAATATATTTTATTAAATAAATAAATAAATAATAATAGAGTATATATATATATATATATATATATATATATATTGTTGATGTATACAGTTACAGACAAAATTGAGGTAATGGAAATAGATATGAATTAAAAGTAGTATTATTATTACGTACTTAAATTTTATATATCTTTATGTTACATAGATTATTTAGTGAATAATTGAAATTAATATTTACATTTGTATTGAAATAAGATATACTTAAAGAAAAACTTGGCTGATTTTCGAGGGACAAAAGTAAGTGGACAAAAATTAATATTTAGTATGTCCACCCTTTGCTTTGAAAGTAAATATTTTTTATGAACAAGTGTGAAGATCGTTCCTATTCGAGTAAATAAGATCGTCTCTCTGAAACTCAAACAGTTAATACCTTTCTCCCTTGTTTTGATGAACATTACTCCTCAAGTTTGTCCACAGTTTGTTTTTTTTTTTTTTTTAAACAGTCTGTATACAACGACTCGCATTTTCTCACTCGCAGCGTATTATAAAACAAAGGGATTACTCGCGACGACATTCCAAAGATCACGATCCATCGACTCGATGGCCACGCCATCAAAGGAGAAGAAAACGCTTCTCCCCGTGCAATTTCTTCCGTATTTACGTTCGCTATTCTCGCTACTCTCGTATTACTCGCATAAAGATTGCTCGTCAGTATCTCTCCGGACGAACAGAAGAGAATCAACGAGTGCACAAAGGGGGATATCTCTTTCACAAAGGGATTCGACGCAGAAAGATCAGGAGTTCTCCTTTTCCTTCCACCCGTCTTTCTTTCTTTCTCTCTTCTAACGTTAAAAAGTATCCTGGAGCTCGTTTCGTGGTTGTTCCGCAGCGGTTTCTCCGCACCCGTTCCGGTCAAGTCGGCTTTTGTGCCACGTTCCTTCGATTTTCACAGTTTTCCGTGGGAACGCCGGCCTCATTGTCCCGATCCGAGCTTTCTCTGTTCGTCGTACGCCGCGAAAATGGAGGAACGTGGCCTGCGCGGACTCGATGTATCGGGCCGGCGGCCCGACAAAAGGAAATGGCCGAGAAAGGAACGAACCGAGAAGAATGAAATCGCGGATTTCGCTTCGGATCGACCCTTCCTCCCTCGCCGTTTGTTTCGAAATTGCGCGTTTTGTTCGTTGAGGATCGTTTGTCCCGAAGGCGATTTTTTTTTTTTTTTTTTTTACAGACGGACGATTGTTTGTTCGATAAACGTCGAAAGAACAAGACCTGTGGATTAAGTGGAGGGTCGAAAGTATATAGAGATCGTGTATTGTTACGTGTGTACAGAGATTGATTCGTTGTTACGTACGTGTTGTACCTATAAATTGTAAATGGGATTTTTACAACGTTGTTGGAGATGTAATTTGTAAGTGACTTTGTGAATTGATTTTTACTAATTTTCACGAAAACAAACGGTAAAAATATTACTAGTGAAAGAAAAAAACCTACGACGGAACACCTCGCAATTCTCGCAAGGAACAAGAAGAAGAGAAAAAGTAAAATAAAATCCTAAAAGTACCCAGTGCGATGTAACGTGTGTGACAGTGATAATATATGAAATACAAGTTTACATACGGTATGTATAAAAGGAAAGACGACAGGTGAGTAAAAAGCAGAAAGTAAAAGAGAACGAACTCTCCTACATGTTCCTCGCATAAAAAAAAGAAGAAAAAAAAATAGAAAAAGCGTTAAACAAAAGAGACAAACGAAAGAGATTTCTGGAAACAGTCTGAAAAACGTTACAAATAAAAGTTAAACGTGGCAAGTACACACGTATATCGTGCAACTAACCCCGGAGCTACTGAAAACCAGCAATTGGACGAAATTCACTGGGATAGCTTACCAGTGGCCAGTAACATTCTCCAGCGAGAGACGAGAATTTCCAGGCAGCCGACGGAATTATGGTGGAAGGGCATAAATTCGAGGATTGGGTTGGCGGACGAGGTAACAACTCGGGAGCCACCAGCCGTGGCTCCTCTTCCACCAAGTTCCAGAGGTGGCTGCCAAATTCAGCAACAAGTTCACTTCCGTAACGGGGCGGCGCGGGCGCGACGTTACGCGAGATATCGTGGCTACGAGCTACGAGTAGGGATGGGATCAAGTCCAATATGTGCTTGCGAATCCGAGTCATGTTCGATATCTAAGTTTCGTTTCGTGGAATTCGAATATACACACACACCCGAAGGTAAAAATGTTTCAGCGAGTACACGCGTAACGTATGCATTTGTTTTATGGAAGTCAAGTTTGATGTATACATTCATTGTAGTTTAGTGCACAAGTTCAGTGTATATTTTTTTCTTTGATCTACAAGTTTAATATATCTATACATTTCATTGTAATTCACTGTACAAGTTCAGTGTATACATTTTATTGTAGTTTGATCTACAAGTTCAGTATATACATTTTATTGTAGTTTGATCTACAAGTTCAGTATATACATTTTATTGTAATTCAATGTGCAAATTCGGTATATACATTTTATTGTACGTTGATCTACAAGTTTAATACATGTACATATTTCATTGTAATTCATTGTACAAGTTCAGTATATATTTTGTTCTACTTTGATCTACAAGTTTGATACATCTACATATTCCATTGTAATTCACTGTACAAGTTCAGTGTATACATTTTATTGTAGTTTGATCTACAAGTTCAGTATATACATTTTATTGTAATTCAATGTGCAAATTCGGTATATACATTTTATTGTACGTTGATCTACAAGTTTAATACATGTACATATTTCATTGTAATTCATTGTACAAGTTCAGTATATATTTTGTTCTACTTTGATCTACAAGTTTGATACATCTACATATTCCATTGTAATTCACTGTATAAGTTCAGTGTATACATTTTATTGTAGTTTGATCTACAAGTTCAGTATGTACATTTTATTGTAATTCCATGTTTAATATATATTATATGTATACATTTATATGTGTACAAGTTTAATATATATTTTACATGTGTACAAGTTTAATATATATATATATATATTTTATTATAGTTTAATATACAAATTTAAGGTACGCAACGTGTAGATTTCATCAAGTTCAATGTATACGTTTTATGAAAATTTCATGGAATTCGAATACTACTCGAAAGTAAAAATGTTTCAATGAGTACACCTGCCATGTATTCATCTTGTACAAGTCGAATTTAATATATATATTCGTTATACAGTGTATATGGATATTCAATACAATGTACATATTTCAATGCGGACATGAAAATGATACTACTTGTATTGCACGTGTGTGACTGTGTATTGTACATGTTAAACGTTTAAAACGAATTTACGAGTTTAAAATGAGATTTGTGTAGCGATCAGAGGCATTTATGCCAATTGATAAAGAAGAATGAATGAATTCCCCTGAGAATTAGAATTTTCAGTAGCATTTTCAACCTTATCTCCCTCTTTGACTGTCAGATTAAGTTTCGAAAGATGATGGAAAGAAGCAAACGACGAAAAAGTTCGACTCTACTTGTGAGGTACTCGATCCCATCTCTAGCTACGAGTCCTCCTTTTCCTTCATCACTATCTTCTGACGGAGAGGAAACGCCAATGGACTGTTGTATTTCTTGGCAACCACCTCCGCCAAACATTGTCACCGATGCTACGTCAATTTCGTGCAACAAGTATAGCTTCCGTTTAACTTTCTATGCACACAGCTTCGCTTCCGCTTTCTCATCGCCGTTCCAGCGAGTTGTCTTGGCACTCGACCTCGTGTTTCGCGATAACGCTCTCGCGACACCGCTTATCCTCGCGGCTAAGACGTATTCTTATCGCAAATGCGCGGTTCTCGCTCCATTGCGTCGATTAAATTCCGCTTAAAATGTCTTTGGAATCTTTGGGAAGCTATACAAATAAAAATAACGTGTTCCAAATACTCGCATAAAAGTGATAAGGGCAAGAGTCAGCGAGAGGGAGCGCTGATCATAATTTTTTGGAATGGAACGAATACCTAGTGAATATAGCGAGTATACTCGTGGCTACCTGAAATTCACGATTTCTCTAAGGGTATAATTAGACTTGATTCTATTCTATCCTGAGTTCAGTTTCATTCTGTTACGAGCCAAGGGTAATCTTCATTATTAGCATTATTTACTAAATCGTTTCGATTTTTATTAATAAAAATTGCTCGTAACATTTTTACTAATAAAATAAAATGATCTTGCCAGTAACATAGAATCTCCAAGCGTTCAATATCTGATAAAGAATGATTATATAGTTATTCCACTTGAAATATTCTATTCTTTCATCGCGTGTATCATTAAAGTCACGTGCAAAAGAGCATTGGCATCCAAGGGTAACATCGACGCGAGGTCTTCCACTAACTTTGTCAGGAGCAGCTTCAACCGTAAAAACTGCTAATAACCTCATTCCCCTAATTTCCCTTTCGCCCGACCAAAGTAATCGACTGCCAGCCGGCTGTAATGCGCAGCTTTGTCCTTTCACGTGGATCAACCACGTCCAACCGTGGCATGCGTTTAATTGCCCCGGCCAAAGATTCTTTATCTTCTCCCATTACGGTAGAACTCTGTCGTTCGTTCAATTATTCGTCACGCGACCGCAGCTTCTGCAGCTTTCTCGAACGTTCCGAGGGGAGATCGGTCTTGTTAGACGCTACTCGAACTTCCCTCGGAATCGATAAGAAGCGAATGAATAATTGGAGAAGCACATTCTCCCGTGTGTCCTCTCGTATCCTTCCGTCCCTCTCCCCCGTTTTTTATTCGTTAAATAATTCGCTGGAACAAACGATCGAAACTCATCGAGTTGATTCTCATGCGAACGACGATTCTCTTACGCTTCGACTAGCGTTCGATCGGCGGAATTAATTCCTCTTGCGTTGGAATGACGGACGTCGAGAATTTTTTTCTCCCAAAAAATTGCAATATTTTCTCAGTTTCAACTATAACCCAGGCGAAACAAATAATAAATTTATTGCTTCTCAATAATTTCTATCCAGTCTCTGACATACCGACGAGTTCAAGAAGAAAGCGACGAATTATCGTATACGATTTGGTCGCTCGTTACGGTCCGCAATCAGTTGCCAGCGCAAGTTGGTAAACGTCTAAGACGTATTTTCTTCTTCTTGTTTCTTTTTGGCAGCCAAACGAGAGCTTTTGTTTTCGAATGGAGCGCCGGTAAACGCGGAACTGCATAAATTATGGACGGGCGCGTGAGGGGATGGGCCGTCTTCCGTTTAGCCGGTTAAATGCGTTCCTAATTCATTGCTAAAGGCAACCCTCGTGCGAAATTGCACGACGTGTCCGACGGAAGCGGATCGTTCGGCCATGGAACCGCTTCTGGCTAATTGAATCATCCTACCCAATTTCTCGTGTCACCAGGGACATGCAGCCGGAGGAACAGCCTCCCTGCGAACGAGGGCGGAATTAACGTTCGTGATAACATCTTTCCTGGGTTTTCCCGGATAGCGCTTTACACGAAGAAAAGTTCGATGGGAAACTCCTGCTTTCAACTTTTAATATTTGATTAATTTCAAATAATTTATTTTTTAATCAATCTCTGGTGTCTTTCGCTTTAGCTCGAACATTCTGATGGAGCTCGGTGCAAAAATATTTCGTAAAATCGTGATTTGATGACTGAGTGACATTGATATCCAGTAATCGTGGTAATATACATATTACGTTTTATCGGGTTTATTATATTGATTTATATACTTGACCAGCTATCGCTTTCACATTTTATGTGCAGTACTTGGTCTGTAAATAATTTTCTTTGCGATAAATGCTTATTAACCTTTTAGCACGAAGAATTTCTTTCTCCCGTCTATTTCCCGTTGATTGTGAGAGAGTTTTTATCGCGAGATAGTTCACCAAGGTTCAAAGCTTCTGTTTATTCTTTTAATTATCGGTACCATTCGAAGGTGAAGGCAAATCACGTTCGCGTTTCAAGGTGCAATTATTAACAAAGATCGTTATTTATTCTTTTTTTGAAATGGACATTGAAATTATCAATTAAAATTTCGCTCGTCGTCTCGCATTTCATTATTATCAACGATAACAATTATCGGTAATTTTTTTATCTATCTCTTCTGAAACTGTCCGATTTAAAGGGAACGAAACAAAATGCGTGGAAGCGGAAGTTACACCGTCACGCTTCGAAAGAAAAAAATCACAAAAAACTGAACTGTCTGAGGAAACTTTCAAAGAAAACAATTTCTCTCTTTCTCTTGAAACACCGTACGATAAATTGAAATTAAAATGAACTTTGTAGAAATATAGGTAAAGCCAGTTTTCAACCTCAGAATTCTTAATGCAATGCATTCTTCAGTCAACGGTACGAGAAAGATTTTCTTTTTTTTCTTTCACATAAAATCATCCCTTTGGATATAATTACCGCAACACACACACACACACACACACACACACACAAGAGAGGTACAAAAAATTAAGATTCCGTGAAAGAAACAGAGTGAAACGGGGGGTTGTGATACGCGAGGGCTGCGTACACGATGGAAATGCAGAATCCCCATAGTGGAAGGGCACCGTTAGACGGTCTAGACGCGTCGTCGCGTCGGCTGACATTTGAAAAGTGCAACACTCGCCGCGTGCGCTGCTTGCTTCCAAATTTAACGCGGGTCGCATACCGACGTGACACGCATCTCCAATGAAATATGCACGACGGTTTCACACGGTTTCTAGCCGGGCTCACGAATCGCCGATAAATCGACCAAGCATTAAAACTGCCCCCCTCCCCTCCCCTCCCCTCTCCCCATCAGTTTTTCATTCTCTCGTTCGTTCGTTCGTTCGTTCGTTTGTTTGTTTCTCGTCGACAAATCACGGAGCATACGGCGCGTAACGCGTGACCGAATCGAATATACGTTGTATTATATTATTTCTTAGGAGACGTTTGTCCTGTGAGACGCGCTACGAGAATAGGTACCGGGAATAATTAGAAACGAGAGCTGGTACCGAGTGCTTCTTCCGCGACGAAGCAAAAGGGAATGACACGCAACTGTTTCGTCGCTGACATATTCATGCTCCCGCGACGCGGGGTTCCACGTTACATACTTGGTTGTTCGTTGTTCAAGCAGTTTAAGCAGCCGGTTGAAATAGTTCCGGAATAACTCGCGAAACTTTCGCGAAAGTGCGACGCCAGTTTTAGAAAAGAAAAATGAAAAGAAAACGGTGACTTATAAATACGAGGAAATACGAATTGCCGTGATTTAACGAAAGATATACTTTGTTGTTCGATTAACTTTAAACTTCGTGAAATTGTAGAATCCGAATGGTAGAAGATCGTCATCGAAACGCAGTAAACTGACCCTGCCTCGTGTTACAGAGACTTTTTTTCCGCGTCTCTGATTTTGTTTGACGTATAAATGAACGATGACAATGAATAAAAATATATCAAGTACTCTGTGAAATTACATTTTCAGTGATCTGTAGATTGCATTCAATATTCTGTGGAATTAAAATTACATAACCTACTTAATTCTCATTGTTTCTCAATGACATAGAAAAAACAAATATCAAGTAGTTTGTGAAATTATATTTTCAGTAATCTGTAAATTACATTAAATATTCTGTGGAATTAAAATTACACAACCTACTTCCTTCTCATTATTTCTCGATAATGTAGAATAAAATGTCGAACAGTCTGTAAAAGTATATTTCAAGTCTATGGAATCGCAACCGGACAACTACAACGTTCAAAAGTAGAATCCCTGCAAACTAAACGAACCGATTGCGCGGACATCGAATACTGTTCCGGATGAAAACTCTCGTTAGGTACTGTCTGCGTGAAATGAATCACCAGGCACTTATTAAACTTATTAAACAACGTTGCTCGTAACCAGAAAACCGGCTACATTGTTGCGGAGAGAATTTCAAAATATTACGTCTTGTGTAATTTGCAGGTAACGGCGCAGGAATCGGTTTAAACGAGCCGATTACGAGTCTAACAGGGTTCTGTAAATCTCTCCGCGATGTCACGAGCTATCGTCGGCCAATTATTCGCGATCTCGGAGAGCAGTCGCGTCTAATTGTCAGATCACGGCCCGGTCGACGTCGAACCTCGTCCCTGAGAGCTCGGAGAGAGCTCGTTTTCGTGATTTCGCGTTGTCCGCCCTGGCTCCCGAAATAAATCGAGATACTGGTTGAACCGACTTGGTTCCTCGTTCACGAACGAACGGATTCAAAATGGAATTCCTCCGTCGCCGGTCTTCGTTCTTTGATGACACGTTCAGACGCGGTCTTCCTTCTTCAACGAACGCCCCTCGCTAAATTCTTGATCATTCGTTACGCTAACTTCTATCTGTTGTTACAGACAATTACTCTGTTTAGCGTCGTAAATGACGCGAATTTAATTTACGCGCAGGAATTTAATTTACTCGAAAATCAGCTTCGCGGTCCGAGACGTTTGTTTAACCTCTTGTGACGTCGAGTGACAGAAACGTGGCAGAAACTTGGAAAGGTCCCGTGGAATTTAAATTTCGATCCTGAAATTTCCATAACGTTTCCATACGACACATTTGCACACAGACTGCAAAACAATTGCAGCAGCTGACTATTTGAAAAAATTAAGAAGAAAATCGCAAATGTTGGAACACTCAAGAATTTCTCATCTTTTGTACATGTTTTGTGAAATTTCACATTTTTGCAACCGAGCGGAAGTTTGTCTCTGCTACTAAAACACATTACTTTGCTTTACCTTGCTATTACCTTGTATATTTTTATAATTTTTATTATAATAACAATTACTCTGCTTTACAATTACCTTATATATTTTTGTACATCATGTGCGTGTATTTTAGGGGGTGACTCACTCCCTATGTGAAAATCGAGATACAATGAAATGAGCACTCGTTTGTCTGATTTGTATGCACCGCAACTCTTTCTCGCTTTCAGTCGACTTTTCTTTTTTTCCTTTCTTCTTTTATCAAGTGAAATTTTTAACAACTCCGCGACCCTAAAATCGCTTCTGAATCGTGGACGGGCGACTCCGCAAACTGGCTACGGAGTTCGATTAGTTCAATCATAACTTGAGCAATTGCTGATCGCGGAGCGAAAAGGGCGTTCGACCTCGAAACTTGCCGAGATAAGGGATGCACGCGGTCGATTCCTCTGCGGTTATCTGGCGTGAGGTGGTGAATCGAGAGGTCGGGACGTCATTTGTCAGCTAGAAATCGTGCTCTCCGTCCCTCGAAACTTTCAGCCGCTTACTAGACGCTAGAAGAATCACGTTAATTGCAACGAAGATCAACCTGTCATTCGTTGGGAACATTAACTGATAAAAATTTGATATTTATCTGACGTAGATAAATCGACAATCGTATTAACTTTCATTATTAACTGTTCTTCTACTTGTTGGAAAAATCATGTTAATTGGAAGGAAGATCAATCAGTCGAGAACATTAACTGACAATATTTTCACATTTATCTTTTCACGTAAACTTTCAGTTTACACTGAAAGAAATCACGTTAATTGAAACAAAGTGTTGCCGTTAAGAATATTAACTAGCAGTAATTTCATATTTGTCTGACATAGACAAAACAATAATCTTATTCTCCTTCTGTATTAACTCTCGTCACTGAAGATAATTCTATATATATTAACCATTTAGGTTGGAATAACGTGATAATCACTTTGGATCAAAAATGTACTCGCCGATTAAATTCCAACTTAGTGATTAATCGCAACGAAAAAAGATCAATCTATTTTTTTTTTTTTTTTTTTTTTTTAACATCGAGGAAATCTTTATAGAAACCCCATCTCTCTGTGGGAAGAGAACGGAATAGACAAAGATCAACCTAAGAGAATAAACAGCAATTTACTATTTACTATTTCTAACAATTTACTATATATCACGTGATTCGTGATATAATACAAAATACAATATGACTGCGAGGTAACATAATATAATTCCATTCTTTTTCTGCGGTTAGTTTGAAATATGAGAGCGTGAAAATTTTTCGAGTTTTACATTGGACCAGCCACATTTCATAGAGAAACTAGGAACGTGTAAGCGTCTGCCAAGCGGAGTTGATTAGAAACCTTCTGGTGCAATATCTTAAGGTGTATTCGCGTACTTGTGCTTTTCTTTAAATAACCGCGAACGTTACCGTATTTATTTTCGTATTTAAACGATAATTAATTTCGTCCAAATATATATCTATATTGTATCTCTTACAACAATATTCTGGTCTACGTATAGGAACAATATTATATTACAATCTTACGAAATAATGGCAAAATGATACGCGAAGAAATAACGAAATTTATTATTTTATAAACTATAAAATTTATAAAAATACGTTTCTTAAAATACCTCTTTGATATATCAAATTTCTTGAATTTTCATGTTAATATATACTAGAGCTACCGAAGTGGTAAAAGTACGATCGATTTATAATTTTTCTCAGAAATTATAGATATGTGAAACAATATATTTTTGGATATTTGAACGATTTTTCGTAAAATACATAAATATATTATTATTATATAGAAAAGCTAGAAGGAGAAGAAGAAGAATATTATATACAGAAGCTCGCGCGCTCCACAGTACTGTAAAATCTTTTTATTGCTTTCACTTGAACGTCTCAAGTGTAGCAGGGAATGATTAATTAAAACATAATTCGTTTCTCGTCGCTAATCGCCGCCTAATGTTAATGCCCCCCCCCAAAAAAAAAACAAAAAAAGAAAAGAAGACAAAACAAAACAGTTGAAGCGCGCGTCGTATGCGTTACATGTTCCACAAATTTCTGCAAAATGAAGAACAGCAGGTTAGAACATCGTAAAGCGGCACAAGGGAATGGAGAACAAATATTTCTTCCGTGTGTGTAGGTGTGTGCTCGCTCCGGGAGAAAATATTTTTAAAACGCGTCGTATTCCATTTTCTCGCGAGAAACAACCCGCCTCGCCCTGGTTCCGCACTGCAGTTCTAGGACAAGAAATCCCGAAAATTATTTATAACAACGCCGCCAGGTTTGATTCGCCCGCGTTACGTAACGCGCGCCGCCTCGTAACGGACTCGCTGCACGAAAATTCCGATTCGATACGGACATTGTCCTATAACGTTTGTTTAACGGCCGTCAGTTTCCGTCACGCGTATCCAGCGGGACGCTAAATTAAGCGACGAAGGATAATAAATATGTCGATCTCTGCCTTCCTAGATCGGTCGGTTGCCAAAAGTCTATCTGGCCAAATGCGCGAGGCCCGGGCCGCGGGGCGACTCGATCCTCGACCAGGCGTGAAAAGTTCGCCGGGGATTTATTGAAAGAAGAAACAACAGAGCTTTGAAATAGACGGCGTTTGTTGATGGAAGAGGTGGAATTCTACTCTCGTGGAAATTGCTCGACTTTTCTGTAATTTACGCGCAATAAAATTTCAACTTTGGGAATTCGACTGTTTGGAGGATATTAATGTTCAGATACTAAATATCGAAACTGTTGTAATTTTGTGGAAAGAGACCTAGGTTCATTTTAAAGCGAGAAAAGCCTCTAATTTCAAGATACATTTCGTTCGTCTTATTTTATAATAAATCGTAAATTGCCACGGTATGTAAAAACATTGGAAAATTTTCTTCGTGGCTGAATCTGCATTGGTTTTGAAGATTGAAGCCTCCCCTTTGCAACAACCGCTGAAAACACTTGACGTACGACTCTCTTTTATCATTTTATTCAACTTAGTTATTAATTATAAGTAGTCATAAAAATACATTATAAAATAAACAAAACTACAAAGTTTCTGTTAGACTTGAAAAGACTTGACAGAATTTGGAAAAAAAAAACAACATGAAAGAAGAAGGAAGAACAGAAAATTAAATTACAACCCTCTATTTTCATGTCACTATAGTTTCTAATTCGTTGTTTCGTTAAATCAATCGTAATATCTGTCGTAACTTGCGCGTAAATAACACTCGAAATAAATTTCATAAAACAGTGCTATAGTTAAACTTTTTGATTCGTTTTAAACTGTTACTCCATCAACCACGATAAACTTATCTCGGCAGTAGGAAGCGTTTCCTCGGGGTAGGAAGCTTTCACAAGCAGAGAGGTATATTGTGTACGCAACTGCTCTTCTCTGTTCCGTAATTTAAACGCGGAAAATTTTGAGCTGCGGTTTCCAGCAGGCTGAGTAACGGGGATTCCAGGTTGGAAAAGTTACTTTGGCCTGTTTAAGCGAATCGAGGCCTGGCCCGTCGTTGAAAAGTCGCGAGATACGCGTTAATCGGAGTCGGGTCATTAGGAACCTGGATTAGGAACACGGATTAATTAATTGGTGTTAATTGGTGTTGACGTTTTGGAGAAGAAAAGAAAAGGACTCTGTGCGAATCGCACGGCCATCTAACCTGACGAACGATTAAAAACGACGTCGAGAAACTTACAAGAAGTAAAGTTGATCGATTCATGTGCTCGTTACAAAAAATATGGCCGTTCTTTTCCATTAGATTGCAGAGTTTTATATATTTATGTAATAAATTATAAATAAACAAGATGATGCGCAAAGTAGAGGAGAAATATAATTTGCGTTTGAAGATATATAAAATATAAAATACTAAAATATTAATACTATAAATTATTAATATTAAATATAAAATAGTGTGTACATGTCGCGATATGTAGAACAGAAATATATCTTTCATTTCATTTGAATGTCACTCCTCTATCGGTGTCTGTGAAAATATGGATTTGTGATAAATATTCAAAATATATTTATTACTTTCCGCCGCTGTTGTTATTATTTCGTATATCTTGCTTCGTTTAAAAGAAATAACAAACTGTTACTATTGGAAAAGCGAAAATTAAGTTTCGAAATACATTTATCAAATCTGCGCAATCCGGAACGTTTCAATTTCGAAATCTTCTAAACAAACGGGGAAAGAGACGCATCGATCGCGTTGTCGAACTTTTAATTGTGACACCGATGTTTGCTTTATCACCGGGGGATTCGAAACTTCGAAAGAGATACGTTCTACTTCTTCCTTGTCCTCTTCGATCACAACGATCTCGATCGAGATAATTATTGGATCAACAGGAACTTCGTTCCTTCGTTCTACTCTTAAAATTCTACCCAAATATCGATCAGTAACCGTCGCCGCTAAAAAAAAAAAAAAAAAAAAAACAAGAAGAAAAAAAGAGACGAGAAGAAAAGAAATCCAGCCACCGCGCCGCTTCGAAAACAGAGCGGAATCATCTTGCACTCGAGTCGACCAGACCGCCTTTAGAAATTACCCAGACTCGAATTGAATTATTCAAAGAGCCTCGGAGAGAGGAGGCGCTCTCCTCTGACAATACTTCCCTCCGTCGACAAAGAGCGGAAACGGTCGGAAAGAGGGAAGAAACGAAAGTGGAATCAAGACGCGAATACGAAAGAGAGACAAAGAGGAGATGGGTGGGGGTGGAAAAGGAGGGACGGGTGTTCGGGTTTTCCTGAGAGCTCTGTCGCGCGCGCGCGGAAGGAAAAAAGAAACCACGCGAAACCACGATGGGTTTGCGAAAAAAAAAAGAGGGACCAAAGAGAGGGACGAAGCAAGGGTGGCAAGCGTTGGGAAAAAATAGCGGGCGGAGAGAGGCGGAGGAAGATGAAGACGAAGAGGAGGGTGTTCGCGGCGCGGTGTTCCGTCGGTTCGGTATTGTCCGCGAGAGCGAAAGAACACCGGCGCAGCCGACGGCTGCTGCTGCTGCAGATTTCACGGAATGCATTAGGCAGATGGAACGTGTAATTGGAGCCGCGGAACAGCGGTGCCGCGAGCATACGCCTCGCCGAGGAAAGAACCAGCCACCTGTCGTCGCGAGATCTCCTCGTTTCTTCGAGGCGTCGTCGACGTCCGCTTTGTCCCTTTTCCACTTTGGCGTCGCCATTAACCTGTTTAGCTCGCCGACGCGAGCGTAAAGAGCCTCAGCGACGCGTCTACGAGGCGCGCTTCCGCTTCTAGAGGGACTTGTCCGAATGAGACGAACAACACAGGGACGTTCGATTTTTAGGAAGCGAATTGGTTAAACGACGTTCGAGAGAATAACTTCTCCGAGTGACGAAGGAGAAACTTCTTGTTTTTCGAGAACTATGAAATTCCAGGTGTTGTAAACGGGTTAGATGATTCTTGGAAAGACGAGAGATTTACGTATTTGAATGACAGAGGACGAAAGACAGAAATTATTGGAGCAGAGTTCGTAGTGTATTTCAGGGGTTGCACATCTTAAACTCAAATAACGATAAACAATTTGAAGATTGTTTAACGTTGATTAATATTTTCAATTAATCAGACCGTTGAGGATCAAAATGAAACAAATAAAAATTGTGAGAAGCGAAACAACAAAAACAGGTAATTGAGAAACGATCGGAAGTTAAGAATTGACTCGTCTGTTTCTGAATATCCCAAGTTTGTAAAAAGTATGTTTGAGCGAGGATAAATGATGGATACGGTAGGAAGGTAAAGTATTTAATAAAGGACATTTTCTGTCGTGTCTCTTTGAGTGATATAGATCGAACATCTGAAACTACGATACCCACTTCACGAGGGGGACATTTTTCACCGTTTTTTTTTTCTCTTTTCTTTTTTTTCTTTTCTTTTTGAATAATACTTTCAAGCGTAGGATTTTAGATGTAAGTCACTCGGGAATCCTCGAGGCCGCATGAGCACGTGTTACAGGTTAACAGTTCGAAAGAGAATCATGCACGTTCAACACTTAATGGACTGGAAAGAACAGACATGTTCGAACATCCTCCACCCACATGTTTCGAGATCTGACTCCCTTCCCGTAAATCGTTACCGTGCACTTCTCTACATGTACGAGCTTCGTTTATCCGAACACACACACACACACACACACACACACACACACACACACACACACACACACATATATATACACACCACCAAAGAAATATCTTGCGGCAATTTGAAATTTTCCCTGAAAAGTAGAGAAAATCTTTCGCGCTGTGCCTGGATATCGTATCTATAAAGTTTGTATCTCGCTGTATCTACGTAAGAAGTATATCACACCCATAAAGTTTCCTGTACGAAACTTTATACGGTATTCTGTTTAGGAGATCTCCCTCTGAAAATATAGAGGGATATCTTTCTCTGAAAATTTTTTTACAAAACGTACATACAAAGTACATACAGTATAATATCACGATATTCCTTTCGAATCGAAATTAGTTCAAAGTAATTAATTAATAATAATGAATAATTTAATGTGAGAGTCAACGGACGTCAGCCTTCGAAAAATTTCAAAATTCTTCAAAGCTGAGAATCGAAATTCTTCCAGTTCCCTACCATCACAGATCCACACCTCGATCGTTGCAAACCCAATGCGGATAAACGAAGTTCCATTCCGTGCGTGTGCGCGCGTGTAAGAAAGAGAAAACGAACGAACGAACGAATGAACGAGTGAATGTGAGTACGTGCAAGATGAACAAAGCCACGTTAAGCTGGTTGCGATTGGTGTGTTGCAGACACGAGGTGCCTGTCACCTCGGAGCCGATCACGGTGATACACATGGACGAGGACGTCGTCGTGGTCAACAAGCCCGCCTCCATCCCTGTAAGTGGTGTACTGCCAGAACTGTACTGCCAAATTAAAAATAATAATAATAATAAAACAGATAAAGTGAGAAAACTCTCCGTTTCTCTCTGTTTTTCGCCGACATGTCCGCGCAACGACGACGATTGTCCGCTCGGGCGCGGCGTTCGCTTTCCTGCGGCCCAGGCCGATTATTTTTGGCCCGAAGCCTCCGAACTCGCGCGATCAATCCGACCGAACCTCGCGTTTGTTTGCTGTACGAGATCACGCGGCTACGGTTGCCTGGATTATTCGCTACGCTAGTTGAAATACCTTCGATTAGCTGGATTTTCGCCGAAGTTCGCCGAGTCGTTGCGCAATTTAGAGCCGTCTGCCTGATTTTGGAAATTTATCAACGACTGTAAAAAACGTGTTCTTTTTTTCTTTTTCCTCTTTCGAACAGAGGAGGAGCGCACATGTTCTACCGTTGATTCACTTGTTGTAGTTCTTGCAGAAAGTACACAATTTACCGAGCTTAATTTACTGAACTTGCTAGCTTCCGGACCATTAATCCTTTGCACTCCAAACATTTTTTATGGCACGATCAACCGGCAACTTCAGCAAACTTCAACAACGAGATTTTTCGTTCCGAAAGTTGTAAACTTCGTTTCCATAAACGTCGTTTATATTTTTCATATTTTTCTTTTTTTTAAATTCCCAAAGGAATTATTACTACCGAGTAATTACACCTGAGATGCAAAATAATCGGACGACATTGCGAAAATCGTAAGATGTGATAAACGTTACTCAGTCAATTATTCGTTGCAATAGAAATTATAAAAAGAAGAAGGACTCGTTATTCTCAAATTGAAGGTATTTTAATCTCGAGCGGATTCTCGGTAGAGAAAAAAAGCAAAGAAGAACTAAAAAAATCTTGAAACGAGATTTTTAAAATAATTAACGAAAGCGGTCAATTGTCGTCCAAATCCTCACGTACTATTTACGTTATACTACGTTCCTTACATTTTTTCTCGTATTCTTTTTCTGTTTTTTTTTTTTATTGCGTCATGGTAAGTTTCTATCTCATTCTCTCCGTAATTAATTGCACCGTACGCCACTCAGGTGTGCTTTACTAATTTTTTCCTATCCCCAGTAGCGTGTCGGCTAGCTTTGCTCTTCGACGACCTTCGACGTGGCAAAGCGTTTATGAATAATCGCGCGGCAATTCTGTAATGCATTTTTACACCGTCGACTGCTTTTCATTTTCACCGCTTGCTCGCCGATCTTCCTATTTGCGATCCTTTCACGTATTTACCACTTTACATTCTTCTCTTCCCGCCAATCCTCCGTTACGTTGTTCGTATTAATCTTTTTAAGTGCTTCGGCGCGCGTGTCTTTTTTCACGATTTAAAAACAGATTTCAATTTCTCGTTTCCTCTCTTGGAAGAACATTCCCTTGGAAATGTGATAACTCTTTTCTTTTTTAATCTGTCGGTCAATCGTTTCTTTTTTTTTTTTTTTTCTTTTTAAATTAATACGACAAAAGTGCAATTGACCCATTCCACTTTATCGAATTTTTCAATATAGATGTTCATTTTTCTACGATTAGGATCTCGGATTTTTGTCAGAATTAAATTCACAAACTACGTTCCTCGACACCTGTAATTATTAAAATTTACGACTTTTGAAAAAAGACACGAACATTCGTACGATATTTAACGAGCCTTCTTGATATATATCAAAATCCACCTTCGAGTTTTTTTATAGAAATAAAACGTAAGTTTTCTTCTCGAATTATTATTACGTCGCCGCGGCAGTTTGTGAAATCCTTGATGATTTGCCGATAACATCTTCGCAGCGAGTTTGAATGATTAATCTCGCCGTTGATCCCGTCATAATGCTTTTAACGATCAGCCACGCATGCCTCCGTAGAATTCCAACGATTTTGCAATCGTACATCTTTAATCGTACATCCTCGATCGCATCTAAACGAGGGATAATAATTTATTAGACGACAGTAATAATTTTCAATACAACGAAGGAAGAGGACTTCATGGTTAACGCATTTAAATAACAAGTGGATAATAAATTTTGTACAACTCTAAGGAATCTCGTAATCGATCTTGCTGTGTCAAGGTTACTGACACGTCAAACACGTTCATTAAACGTGAGAGTTTCGAATTTCAAAATTAAAGTTTCACTGTTAACAGACAAGTCGTAAACTTTTATCAACTTCAAAAATTCATCGTGGAACGTACGATCGTAAATTTCATTTTCAGAATTACATTGTAACAAAAATTTAAAATCCTCTTCTCTGAAGGTTCTCGCGATCTTTTCACGCGAAAGAAATTTTTTTACACCTCGTTTCCAATTCTGGATTTCCCCCCATTTGACAAAAACAAGAAGAATATAGTCTCTTCAGAATCTTGTTATAGTCCTTGTTGTTGCACGATAATTAAAATTTTTCAACGCTTGAAAATCAAGTCAGTACTTTTAAACTTTCCCAACAAAGCGCAAGAGTGAAAATTTCATTGTTAGCAAACATCGTAGAATTAATTGTCAGGGAAAACTGTGGAAATTATAAAATGACAAAGCGCGAACGAATAAAATGATGAATTTTTGTCATCTTTAAAATGAAACTATTTAGATTACTATTGCATTGATTTCTTTTTCCACGATGCTACAGTAGTTTAAAACAACGACAGCTTTTCATCGAATGTACGAGTCTCTGTATCTTGTCTTTCCTAATTTTCTCCCTATGTATTCGTATTGAACGCTATACTTTGTCTAGTTTAGAATTTAGTTAATTTCTCTAGCTTGGAATCTTTTTTTTATTATTAATATAATAGAATACGGATTTTTAAAACATCTTAGAGTACAAAAATGCGCAGGATTCAAAAAATACACAAAAGATCCATCTAGAGCATAGTGCTTCTTACAATATCTTCGAACAATTTCAAACCGATTCTATTTCTCTATTTTCAAGATATTGATTCGCACAAAAATCCACAGTCCAATTATTAATTTGTACTCAATAGTGCTAATTGTTGAAAATATCGGAAACTCTATCCAAACCCTACTCAGACTAAATTATTAATGGATCAAAATTGCAAGTTCCATGTTAATCAATCTTTACAGTACGAAAGATTCAAAATTATTCAAAGAAGTCAATATCTTTTTACATACAAAAAAATATATATATATATATATGTGTAACACTCAAAAAACACCATCTCACTAATACTCGCGAAAGAGAGCGAAAAGAGAGAAAGATATACGCAGATCTCATTCGGTAACTAGTTTCGTACGTTCGCGAAGAAAATTTTACGAAAATGAAACTTGTAACAAAGTTTGCCGGTTCGTCGCGATGGCTTTCGGGTTCGACGGTTGTTCCCCGCTTTTAATTTGCGGTCCCAGCTCGTACGTGGATCAAAGCCAGAGGGGGAAACATTAAACGGCCCTTAATCACCATTGCGGGCCGTTTCGTTAATTGCCGGAGGAAAACATTTTCGCGGCCGCGGAATGATCATTTAATTACAGCCAGGAAACAACAGGGCTCGAATCAGTTTTATTTTCCCAGGCTTTTGTCCCGCGCGTTAGATTTTTACGAGATTGTTCGGCCGCCGCCAACATGCCAAACACACACACACACACACACACCTACATACAGTTTACGAATTCAGCTCGCCTCGCGTTTCTCTTCTTTCAGCGTCCGCTTTATACCCCTCTAAATGTTCAATTGACGTACCTACACTTGGAATTCAATGAACACCGGGTAACGTTATTGCGAACGGTTAAAAAGTAAAAGAAACGGGAGGGAAAAAAAAACAGAGCTGGCATTATTCGTCGAGTTTCGACAGGAAATATCAGGCGGTAAATTAAAGACGATGTTACATACATGGAAAATCATTGAAATGTAATATCGTGAGACTAGAGATATATACAACTGTTGCTGCGGGTTTCATTCATCGGGAATTCATAGAGTCGTGTGTGCATGGAGTTAAAAAAATTGTACCTCGTTAATTGCGATTCTCTCAAGTTTTTATGAAAATTAAGGGGGTATCCTGGTAATCTGGCTTGTAAAAAATCGACCTTTTTGGGATTTTTTTTCTAAGGAAACCATGATACACTTTGGTATGCAGTTTTCGCACACAGACATTTGTTCATACCTAAAGAGTATTTACAATTTTTTTTTTTTTTTTTAACGAAATTAATGAAAGTTGTGGAAATTATATAGCTTTAGCTGAAGCATGTTTTAAAAACGGGTTCGAATGTCTGACGTGATTCCGGTCTATCTGGTTGTTTGAAACTAAAAAACCAAAATGCATCTCAACTAGTATAAATATGGCTATCGCATGAACAGCGAAATTTCGATAATTAAAAAAATGGCAGCATTTTGAAGTTTAAATATCGATTTTCCTTATATCCTTGGGTAAAAAAAAAAAAAAAATAGAAAAGATCTCGTCCAAATTTCAAGTCAATCGGTCAACTAAAACGTGAGATATCTCGTCAGCCAGTTTAAAAACTATGGATTTGGGAAAAACACATTTGAAGTTTCTGTTACCCGTTGTACAAAGATATTCATACTTACACTCAATCGAGCAGTACAAAAAATAGAATATTATAAAACAATAACAATATAAATAATAATATTATAAAGTAAAATATTTTTTGAGAAAAACACATTTGAAGTTTTTGTTACCCGTCGTACAAAAATATTCATACTCACGTTGCGAGCAGTACACCGTCTCCTTTAAACATCTATAACTTTGTTGAATTTTACGAATTCAAACAAATCGTTTCACATAGATATTTTCGAAAGCATATACTTTGAGAAAATGTAAAAAAAATTGACTTGTTTAAAGCCCAGATAGATTACCAGAATACACCCTTAAAGGATACCGAGGATGAAATTGAAAATTAGAGAACTGTGCGTTGAAACGATTTCGCAGAGATGTCGTAGACTTATTTGCAAAAATGTAGGCTTATTGCTCGAAGTAAACAGAAGAATTTCTATCGATTCTCGTATTCTGACCGCGTGGGGGGGAGGGGGGGGGAGGAGGAGGAGGAAAGAGAAACGGACGAAACGCGGGAATTGAGCAACCGATGCTCTCCATCGTCGACAATCGCCTTAAAAAATTAAGTCCACTGTGAAAACCACTTAACGTGATAAAAAATAGTTTGACCTGAAAAATAGGAGTAAGGACGGGGATGTTGGCGGTGTATATCCGTCTGGAGGACATCCGGCCCTGCCAGTGAGTAGGTCAGACAATACGATGGTGACAAAGAGAAAAGGACAGGGCGATAAAGAGAGAGAGAACGGAAAAGACAGGGGTTGGTTGATGAGCAGGGGGATGAAGAGTTCGGATTATCGAGCAAATCGAGTGACTCTCGTTGTCAACCGGCTGTCAGCGCATCTTTACGAGCTGCTACTTCCTGTTTATGTGCTATTTACGCTTCTAACAGTCCCTCGCCTATCGACCTATCGACATTCCAGCGAATTGTCCGAGCTCTTTGAAGTTTTCTATGAAATTATTGCGAGCGTTTCTTTTTCTGTCAACACGTTACCTGTTACCTGTATTACGTAGCTACATTGCAATTACATCTTGAACGGAATTTTGTAGATTGTAGATCTTCTCTTAGATGAGACGGACGATTGTTCTTTTATCGGTTTTTCGTCGGATATCTTTAAGAGTGATATTTAAATGTCACAGTTTGCATATTTATCTTGTGCAATATATCGAACATACTGCACTCTCTTCTACTGTACAACGCTATGTAAAAAACAGTGTTGAGCAAAATTTTATTCGACGCCATTTAATCGAATAAATATTTATTCGTATAACGTTCATTCAGATAGATGAAGATTTATTCGAATAAGAATCATATTATTATATTATATATAAAGAAAGATGAAATAATTTTTCATACTTTCCATCTTTTATTGGGCAATTCTTTTCATTCTTCTCATTGGCCTTTATCAACTTCTTTTCAAATGTTACACATACTACAATAACAATCGTTTGCATTACCATTCGAAAAGATCACACGAATAAACAAAGAGAATAAATGAGTACGAATAATGAGTTAAAATATTCGACTGAAGAAAATATATATTCGAAGAATTGTTTTAGATAAATATTCGAGATCATTCTGTCTAAAAACTTTTGCTGTACTTATTGTTATCAGCACATTTCATCCGAGCGAACGAACCTTTCTGTAACAATTTTTTACCACGACGTCAAAATTTTATTTATTTTTCAAAAATACCGGGAGGAAACGTTACGAACGTCGAATTAAAGATGAGAATGAACGCTGAATGAGTGCTGAGTGCTTCGCTGTTATATTGCTTCCGCGCGATTAGACACATTGGCGTTAATGGATCCGAGTGTTGACTGATAGCTACGTGGACAACGAGTGTAACTCGAACTACATGTTGTTTTATACGTCTGTTTGATAATGTATAATATATTATAAGTATTCTGGAAGTTTTATCGGTGCAATTGTAATCTGACTGAAATCGTATTCGGGAAATTCTTTGGTAGAAGCTGAAATTTTTATAGAAATTATTATTATTGCACGGAATATAGAAAATATTATTGTTGTATTTTTATATTATTAAATTTTATACTGTTAGAAAGATTAGACGATAAATTAGTTACTTTTATACTTTCGATATTCATATTTATAAAGTAGGTTACACTTGAGCGTTGTCTGATTAGGAACTGTCGTATTCTACTTAATTCTACGTATCTCTACTGCTTCTCTGTTATTTTCTTTCAACAGTACAAACTTATTTTAACGCGGCGGTGTCCTTTTAATTTTCCTATCTGAATCTCGAAAAATTGAAATTACACGTATTAATTATTTTTCTATTTTATCTCCAAAGTAGTAGTATAATAAATATTTCAACGATAAGACGTATGCGACTGGTCCCGAAACGACTCGAAGAACGCAGCGGAGTCAATTCTGTCGCTCCAATCCAATTAACGAAACTTAATTATTCCATTAACTACCCAATCTTCTCAATCAACTCCTCCCTCTAAAACACGTTTAATCTTATAGACACCTAAGCTATAATTAAAGTCAATGTACCAATTTATCGGAACATCGCCCTGTTCTCGAAATTTATTTAAAAAATGCTTGAACATTTGAGATACCCCTTTCCCATTTAACGCATAAAAATTCACAGTTAATTACATTTTCAATGCTTGACGCTTCGCAAGTCGTCGCGAAGAGTCTTCAAAAAAAAAGAAAAAAAAAATGCTTAATGTTAACAAGTCAGCTGGAATCCAATCCAATGCAATCCAACCACTGGAAGTGTTCCACTCATTAGAGAAGTCCTATCTGATCGCATGTTTTTTAGCGTGACAATTCCGGATTAGCCGCTGTGTCCACATTGTGGCTGACACATCGAATCGTTCCCTTTTGTCATAGAGACCCTCGGTTTTTTTTCTCTCTTTTTTTTTCTTCTCGAATTAGGAAAAAATGGGTCGTCGCGTGCACGAAGTACGTGTGCTTGCACGTGCGTTCGCGTATACATAGACGGTGCCACGCGGTTGAATCGTTTGCACTGGTGGCCATCGTCGGTACCGTAATGGTTCAGCCTGGACTTTCGATCGTCACACTGTGAAAACCGCTGCTTTTCACGAATGTCCTTTATGTTTGTTCGCTGTACGTCCTGTTAGTTTGCCTAGTGAACGACGTGGTCGGTGGAGAGCATTTTTAATTTAATGGTATTGGTCAGATAGATGCACGTACGTACGTATGTACGTAGTTCATGGTACGCAGTCTAGCTGAGTAATGGGATTGCCAATATATTAATTCAAATATTCAATGGTATTCGTAAAAATCGTTCATCTTGTTCAGAGCGTGTGTGTGTGTGTGTGTGTGTGTGTGTTTTCAGTATCAATTCAGTGCTGAAAATACGGTCAATCGATAATTGAATAGGTACATCTGTAGAGATTTGCTTTTGAAGTCGTTCTTGTCTTGGCTGTTGCATCTGTATATTGACAGCGGGTCTTTTATTGAAATTCTCTGCCTTGGAAATAGAAAGAAGTGAATACGATAGCTGGCATTCGTTTTATGAGGAATTATTATGCAAGGGAAGTTGGACATGCTGCCAGCCACTTCAATTGTGACTTTATTCGTACGATGTACGTTCGTAAAATATTAGAATTTCTAGTTTCACTCGTGTTGTTCACATAATACACGTACGAATAAGAAAAGGTTTTGTACCAAATGTACAATGTTTGCTCAATTTTGAAAAGCACGATTCGGGACCTGATTCGTTATGTTTATTCGATTTCAAATAACACAACAGCCAGGAAATCTGGAATCCAACTAAAAATATCGTGGCGTATAATGTTGAAGAAACGATTCGTTCCAAGTTAAGATCGTCGAATGACACGTGCAATACAAAGTGGAGCATCACTTCCAGGAACACTTCTGCTGCCTGCAAATACAATAATACAATAATCCCATTTCGCTTTTCCCGTTTCTCTAGCCGAGTATATATTTTTAACTGCAACGTGCAGCCGATTGCACAATCCGCGATCTTCCTTGTCCCCGTTTCCGCTTCTCGTTCTGTTTCCCCAGCAAATAAACCAAGCCGATGTTGGAAATTGCAGGTGCACCCGTGCGGACGATACCGGCACAACACGGTTGTATTCATTCTGGCGAAGGAGTACAACCTGAAGAATCTGAGGACAATCCACAGGCTGGACCGGCTGACCAGCGGTATTCTCCTTTTCGGTAGAACGCCGAAAAAGGCCAGGCAGATGGAGCACCAAATAAGAAACAGACAGGTTCGTTTCGTAACGTTGATACGCGAGGGGATTTTTCATAAATTCTGCCGACGACCGGGGGAAAAACGTGTGAAGCTAAGACTTAATTGGGAAACGTTAGAGCTAGATTGGATGAGAGAAGAAAAGAAATAGGTTTTACGTTTTGTAGAGATTCGCGAAAGATCACGATCTTTGTGTCGAGTTCTCAGTTGGATGCCAGTTTTTTTAACAACCTTGTTCCAGAAAAATTAAATGGCAAGAGACATAGAAAAATCTCACATTTTAATCTTGATCTTGAGTTTCTCTGTGAAAAATGAAAAACGAGCCTTTCTGACCACTCGAGTGGTTCTAGTGTTAACAGCTAATTCGCAATAAATTTTTAACAACAATCGAGATTGTTCTTTGTTTATTTTCATAGAGAGTATATGTTGTAAATTCCCCGTGAGAAGAATTTGAACGTGCAACGATCCAAATTCTCGTTGCAGGTTCACAAACAGTACGTTTGCCGAGTGGAGGGCGAGTTCCCCGAGGAGGAGGTGGTCTGTTCCGAACCGATCGAGGTGGTGTCGTACAAGATCGGAGTGTGCAAAGTCTCCGAGAAGGGGAAGGACTGCGTGACACGTTTCAAGCGTCTGAGTTACAACGGCAAGTCCTCCGTAGTGCTGTGCAAGCCTCAGACGGGGCGGATGCATCAAATCCGTGTCCATCTTCAATATTTGGGCTACCCGGTAGTGAACGATCCTCTCTACAACCACGTCGTATTCGGCCCCGAGAAAGGGAAGGGCGGCAACATCGGGAAGACCGATCAGGAGCTGGTCAGAGATCTGATTAGCATTCACAACGCGGAGAATTGGCTCGGTATGGACGGCGACTCGGAAATGAGTCTGTTCAAGCCGAAATTGGACATGGAGGAGCGCGTATCGTTGAGCAACGATAAGGACGGCTCGTCTCCGTCCTCGACGCCTGGCCTCGGCGAGGAGGAACAGCAACAGCAACAGGAACAGTCGCTGAAGGTGACTGTTGGCACGCAGACCGGCTCGGAGCCGCCTGATTCTAGTTTCACGAACGACAAGATGACGGTCGACCCGCACTGCTACGAGTGCAAAGTGAAGTACAGAGACCCGAAACCATCCGACTTGGTCATGTACCTGCACGCGTGGCGTTACTGCGGTCCCGGCTGGGAATACGAGACACCGCTTCCAGCCTGGGCAGCCAGCGACTGGACCGAGGAGGACCGATAGTTCCGGCCAGCCGAGCATCGAAACGAGCTGTTGTCACACCACTCTTCGTCACCCCTTTTTGATATCCTTACCCCGTGCCTTCCATCCGCCAGCGAGCGATCTCGACCATCGTACATGTACCCATCCCTGTGACCAGATCGCTGGACTCGCGAACATAAATGGGAGACCTCTCGGTTGGCCCTTCGAGAGTGATTGGAGGCGTCGCGCCTCGTCTGCGCTGATAATCGAGGCTCTTCCTCCCGCTGGAGGAATCGCGGATTCGCGAATCCGTCGGGATCGTTTTCAGAATGATTTCGAAATGAATGGGGCAGGCTCGTCAGTGTAGTATCGCCGTGTTCTCGACGGCGTTTCGTAGATCATAAACGAGGAAGATTGATCGATGGCGAGGCATATGATCGTTGCAACGTTAACTGGCTTGAGACGGATCGAAAGTTTGCGTGAGTGTGGTCCGCAGGTGTTCCGACGAATCTTCCGGGTGAACATTTCGCGCCGTCCTCGATCCCTGACGCGTTCATCCGTTTTTCTCCGTTGGAACGATTGATCTAGATAGATCGCAGCTGCTCGAGGCAGAATATCCTCTTCCCGATTATCTCTCGCGCGATAATTTATCGATCGTCGATATCGGCGAATTGACACGAAGCGAATCTACGTTGGTAGATTGCAGAGGAAACGAAGGGATTGTGTCTTTTGTTATTTTGAAATGTTACGTCAAAGAGCTCTGATTTAGACGCAGCATCGATTGGAATGCGCGTGGTTCGATACGAATTGATAAATGGCTTTATGGTTGTCCCATATGAAAAAGTATAGATTGCCCCGTTCAGGATGCATGGATGAATCGCGTAAAAGAATCGAGGCATCAGCCTGGCACGGGGCGATGGAACGATCCTGACTGGTTCTGTAAACGGGTCGGTCGAACAGTCACTGCCACCGGTGCGCGCACGAGAGAAGATTGATG
Source organism: Tetragonisca angustula (assembly GCA_036937485.2). NCBI lineage: Eukaryota > Metazoa > Arthropoda > Insecta > Hymenoptera > Apidae > Tetragonisca > Tetragonisca angustula. Next base: position 562,614 of record JAWNGG020000040.1, on the reverse strand, counting down.
CAACTGTCAACCGCGGAAGCCCGAATGGATCGTTATCGTTCGTGTTCTTGATTTATGATGCAGATAGGGGCGAGGAAAACCGACAGTCTTTTCTATGACAGAGCCCCCCCCCCTGCGATTGAGAATCTTTTTATGTCCGATTTTGGAGAAATCGCGCGCTCAAAAAAACCAAGTACTTTTCACGAAACTTTCTGGAACGAGCAAAGAGGATTTTCCCTTCGTTCGCTTTATTTAATTTTCAATTGATAGAATACATGCTTTTTTTTATACGAGAAAATAGCTTTCATTTCATTTTTTTTTTTTTTTTTATTTTATAAAACTAACATCGTACAAAAGTTTTATCAGTTTTACAAAACAGATGCTTCCATTCTATCAATCGAAAGTTACAAGAAAAGTTTCAAATGTATATTATGCAAGCTGTATCGAAGAGTATCGCTATACTCTTAACGCAAAGCGAATTACTCTCCATTCCCTCAATTAGAATATCCCTCAATCAGATTATCCAAACGTAGAAAAAAAAAACTATAACATCAGTCTTTAGTCCAGAGACCCGTAGACGATCAAAATTTAGTTCCGCGACTAATAATTTCCACTCTACCTTACTTTCAGTAACTATCTCCAGAAATCTCACTACAGTCATCCTCCGCCTTTGTCCTTTCACAAACGCTCATGATGCAAAAAAGAAAAGAAAAAAGATAAGATCGCGACTGAAAGGTTTCTAACCCTTTGACAGTATAGCTTGATAGATTCGAACTCGTTTAGACGCGATCTAATTAAAAAAAATCACTCTTTCGTGTAAAACGAGAAATTGTCGTCAATTGATATTTAGCAATTTCATCGTCATTCACTTGTATTTCCTACAAGAGAAAGTTAAAGTTAAAAGTTTCGTTACGCTGCGAAAAGGGTTGAGAATGTATTTAAGGAACGTCATCGATCAGCGTTCATCCTCGAGGGCCGCGCAGGCAAGGAGCTGACGTAGGAAACTGCAATAGAGACGTGTCTATTTTTGTGGCTGATTATATATACGGGAAACTAAATAATGGCGTAGGTCCAGCGGCAGAGGTCTCCAACAATAAGCGTGATCTTGCCAGGAGGATATAGCCAACGATCATGCCAAAGACCGCGAGAGCGTGTCCGGCGAGCGAGAGCGAGTATATATCAGAGACCAGAGTGAAAGGTGTAACATGTATGCGTGTGTGAAAGAGAGTTAGAGAGAGAGAGAGAGAGAGAGAGAGAGAGAGAGAGAGAGAGAGAGAGAGAGAGAGCTTCTTTCAAGTCATATCGTGTACGTGTACCTTGTTCCCGCGCGTCGAACAAGACCGCGTCCAAGTGGCAGGACTTGCAACAAGTACAATCGAGCGAGTGAAATAACGAGATTAACGTCGTACATTATTTTGCTACGAGTCACGTTCGTCTCCTCTAGCGGGGCTATACGTAAGCTTTTATCGCGTGCTCGGGATATCTGGGAGAGGTGATGAGAATGGTGATGATCTTCCGGATCTTTTGGTTATTCGGAAGCATTATATTATCTGGGCTAAAGATGAAGTTTGTTTAATTGTGCGTCATTTCATGCACAACCGTACGATTTACACACACTCTCTCTCTTATTCTTTCAGTAGAATGCGTTACCGTAAGAATCTTTACTGCTAAGGTAGTAATTGAGTTTTTAAGTTCAATTTTTATATCATTTAAGGATCTGTCTTTGGCTCGTTCAATGACATTGAATTATTTTAAAGCGAATTTTGGTGGTCTGAAGCGTGTGATCTATACAGATTCTTTTATTTTTATAACCACGTTCTTTTGGAAAAGAAGTTTTTCCTGAAAGTTAAGAAGAATGTGGTTTTCTTCTCCTAGAAGATAGAAAAAACATCTCGAGGGAACATCTCGGCTTGCGCTAGTAGACATAGCTAGCTGACATCGCAAGAAGGGAACAAAAACCATCTTTTATACGAAAGCTTTGTAATAATCGCGAGCTAATAAAATAATCGATCGCAGGAGAGAACGAAACGGAGTGAGGAATTACGAAAAGGCAGGGAGAAAAGAGAATTCTCGTTACCTCTCCGGATTCTCGTAAGCAACAGGCAAACCAGAGATCAGTGGACAGAGATTTTAGATAGATAGAGGTAGGAGGGAGATAACGTAACAACGGACCTATCATAAAAGACAGTGTGTGCGCTTACTAACTCACCGGGATAGCTTGCGAGGAGAAATGAAGTATAAAAGAAAAGAGAAAAAAAAAAAGAAAAATACAGCAAGCTGTCCCGATATTGTAATGGCTAGCTTAATTTTATTTAAGTAAAAACAAAATGGGGGGAAAAAAGAGAACTAACTCTCGACGATATATCGAATGAAAGAAAGACGAAAAGCAAAAGAAAAATAAAAAAACAAAAAAAAAAAAAAAAAGAAAAAAGAGTGAGGACGAAAGGAAAAACTCCAAAAGACAGTCCCGATTTAGTGGCACAGAGACATAAAAGGAGAGAGCGCGAGAGAGAGCGAGTGAGAGAGAGAGAAAGAGAGAGCGAGCGAGAGAGAAAGACATCGGTCTGTAAATCGAGCGAGCGCTTTTGTATGTATATACATATATATATATTGTATATTGTATACGCACATTGTACCGTAATCCGAGCGACATTATTGTCTGTATCCGTAGTCAGCGGAAACGTTAGAGCTAGAAAAACTTTTTTCTTGTATAATGAACGAATAAATGTAAAGTATCGTTCGATATACACGTCGTGTGCCAATGTCCTCTTTAATTTTTTTTTCGATCTTTGTAGTCGTTCCACCCTTTTTTTCATACGCGTTTTACTTGGCTTATTCGGTTTATGCAAAAATACATTTAAAATCATTGAATATTTTAAAGACAAATATTTTGCATTTTGAAAATATTCAATGTAAAAAAGAAAAAAAAGAATATATACATGCTTTGATGGGATGAAAATGTTGCATGTGATTATTTGAGGATCGAGGTGTACAGGGTGATTCAGTGATGATTTAGCGCTACCATCATCTTTAAATTAGAAACTTATTAATATTATATGATATTTAATTTGCTTTAATCGATACTACGAGTGGACCACCCTGTATATTTCAGTGACACGTACTAAAACGAATTGTCACATTATGCGCTATGATTTGGCTTGTTTACTGTGTCTCGTTGATTTCTCAGCGAGAACGAACAAGATCGATGTTATTTCGAACAAGATTAGAAGCTGTCATTTCTTTGGATTCCGCTATCGTTGAAATAAAATCGTAATTCCCTTCGAGTACCTTCAATTTCCTGATTCGTGTTACACAGTTATTAAGATGTCTGTTTTATCACGTTCAGTTTTTGTTAGAATACTCATGATTACGCGTTTCATAAAATTATTTTTCTTCGTAAAGTACAATATAAAAAAGAATCGAATTGTAAAAAAGAAAAATGTCATTTCACTTTTATATTTTGAATCGGTTTAAATGCCAGGGGTCTTTGAAAAAAATTATGTCGACAAATGTCAAGCGATAGTGCTTATCATGTACGAGTGCCCCATTTTGCCACCCAAAATATCTCTATTATTTTTGAAGATGTGAAAACATTTTATTAACAAAAGTTATTCAATACAGAAGGAACCGTACTGACGTTTTTTATAAGTGGAGAGATGTAGAAAATTTCAAGATCACTTTCATTGTTTTAAATGGAATGATACGTTTTATTATGTTCAGTTTTTCCATCCATTAATCGACGCAGTTTGACATTTTCTACAAAAAGATGCTAACCTACCATATTTCGAAAAAGTATTATCATTGATTGATGATTAGTAGATAATGATGTAACAGATTTCGTAAAATTGAAAATTCGAAACAAATGAATTCTTGAAGCTAAGATCTTATATCTTTGGAGTTTTACATAACGTCCTTCAAATTTCACTTAAATCGATAGCCATTCAAAATTAAATAAATACATGGTAGCCAATCGCCAATGGCTAAAATATTTTAGGACGTAATTTAGTTAAAAATTATTTTTAAAAACGATAAAGTATAAATGGCTATATATTTAAAATATGTATTTATATCAAAACGCGAAGTATCTTCTTGCACATAAAATTTTATATATATTTTTCTACGGAAAGAATTCTAATCTATTATATATAATCAAATTGTATTGAATTATAAAATTCAATTAATTAAATCATTTAATACTATTATAAAAAGGAAGATAAAGTTGGAAATTATCACGAAGTCGGAGGATATCCGTCTTCTCTATTACGAAATGCCCAAACGAGATCATTTTAATAATAATTTATCTATCCATATTGATATTCTTATGAATATTTTGCTTTTGCAAACATTTATATTGAATATATTTTGATTTTACAAGTAATTACTATAACTGTATATATCCAAACTAATAGTTAAAATCGCGATGTGCAAGAAGCCCTATCCTGATCTAATACATAAAAAACGTGAAAAAGATGTTACTACTCACGGATATAAAAATATCCGCGGTCACTATGCTCATCAAAAATTCTACGTATACAACCAGTCACTCGTGCCGATTCGGACCTTTCGTCCTACGACATGATTGAGTGACCGGAGGAACTTAAATGCATGCGACTCACGCGACAGATGTGAAGAACGTTATCATCGATGCTGCACTAGACCAGGGAAAGTTATCGTGAAGACCTCATCAAGTAGATACTCATGGTGGAAGTGAATGCCGCGAAAAATTTCCTGAAAAACATTAAATATTTTGTTTCTAAAGTCACAGTGTTATTGGTGAAAATTTAAATTTTAATAATGATAAAAATTCGGATTAATAATTTGAAGTGTTTTTATTTCATAATTTTACATTCAACTTCAACAGAAAGAGTACTATAGAGAACAGAATTCAAATACAACATGCTAAAGTACTTACATTTTTAACTTTTGAAGCACAAGATCCTTAAAAGATTAGGGGAAGTGGAAAGTGTAGAAAATCTGTAACAAAACACTGAACATTAGAATTTATGTTTAAAAGCAAAGCAAAATCTTAAGTTGGAGGTAATGAGAGATTCTTACATTTTTGGCTTTGGAGCTACCGTTGGATTTTCCCCAAAATATATCGAAAAGTTGATGATGTGAAACGTCTGTAACGAAACATCAAACATTATACTTTGTTGTCAAATTTGAAAAATTGAAGTACAGTGTATAAAATTACTTACGATCTTGATCTACTGGAGAAGCTTTATCCTCTTGAGCACTGACTCTAATATACCGAAAATGAATAAGAAACGATATAAAAAAAGAAAAATAAAAGATCATCAACGCGTGTGTTTAAGCAACAATCGGCGGACTCACTGATTCTAATTTCACGAATTATAATTTAAATGAATTAATAATCTAATTTAGTAAGAGCCATTTTTGCTCAGAAAAATATTAAAATACATATTGCGCAACAAACACTGACTCTACCGACCGCCTTGCGCGCGGTCACAAAAACTTTCTGAAAATAAAGCTGGTTAGGAGGAGAAGGGTAGAGTACGTTCATTTGGTAAATACTGTTATTTTTCTATGATTCTACACCCGAGTATGCACTAAAGATAGTTGGAAAACATGAAGTATTTCTCAATATTTGCAGAAATATTTATAGAAATTGTATTTTGAATGTTCATTATTAAAGTAATAATATTAGTAATAGATCACGTCGTGTATTATAAATAATCGAAAATGTTTGCATAAATCAAACTTTCGCAGCTAAATGTATTTAGAAAATCTTACACGTGTGAAATCTTGCTCTGAATCATTTAATTTTCCATCAGCGTCCGGAAAATGTATATAATATAGCAAACTATAGTCTAGTAAAGTACGAAAACGATACGATAATTACGAAATTACGTATTGTGAATTGTATGTCGAATATGTATATATATATACCAAATGTTACCCAAAATGTTACCAATTTTCCGTTCATCAAATTGTCCACTAATGATCGTGGCGTCTATGCAGTTTGTGCTATCTTTGCAATCAAGGAATAACCTGTACAAAAAAAATCAGAAGTGAGAACAAATGCGTCAAATAAAGGTAAATGTGTAAAAATGAAATGATAATCAACTTCAAATTCTATTAAAATGGAGTACGAGACAAGCTACAGGTAACCGTACGAGTGAAATCGATGATTGAAGAAAAATTGGCGTGGAAAGCACTACACAATTTCATTGTCGTAATGCTTAATGAACCGTTAAACATTAATTAATTGTATTAATTAAATTATACTACTAATGAAGTATAAATGGAAGTAAAAGAGTGTCGAAGAAGCGACGCCATCGAAAAGACGCCACCGATAGATTAGAAGAAGTTACGTGCTAATGCGACATAACGTGTGTTGTCACGAAATCCAGCAGCCGAATGACTCTCTGCCACAACTGTCTCGTCCTTCAATTGAGAAAGTAGTAGGGGATGGGGTGCTCCTGTCCGAACAGGCACGATAATTAAGACGAACATAAACATTGCGTTCGTGTTGTTGTTTCGAAATTCGAGGCCTTAGAGGCTTTCTACGCTTTATTCTGTTTGAGAAATGGAAAATTTTATTATATTACACACTAAAATAATTATTTTAACTATTAAGTACGTACATTTCTAATAAATTATTGTCGAGTATTTGGTATTAGAATTGTTAAAAACTGGACAGTGTGAAATTAAAGAATCAACAAATGAATGGAGAATGTTAAAGTAAAAGTTTGTATGTAAAAGCATAGAATAAAATACGTGTGCATATGTAACATTAAGTCAATTACAAGGTTACAATATTTCGACTGATTAAAATTGAAATTTAATTAGTTATAAATAACTTTCAGCATATTATTCTATTCAAATGTTTATATGCTATTATTTCTTTAACTGTTGAAAATTATATGTATAATTTTTAGGTTAAACTTTACCTTGAGTTGAAGTCAAAAATGCACATTTTATTTTAAAAATTCACAATACAAACACAAATTCAACAATTATTCATTTATAGTTTTACATGACAACTTTTGAATGATACTTCTTTCTGGATGATTCTTCTGGATAAAACTTTCTTCTTCAGAAATAAGGCGTACTCCTTTCCACCATGTATCCCGTTTAAAACTCGATCGTGAGAAATATCGATATGTTCGAGAATCGTAGGATGTGTATTGCGTACTTCTCCGTTGGCGCTGCAGTCGCATGTTTTACACGGAATGACAACTGGGAATAAGAAATAGAAAAACTCTGGTCTAAATCAAATATACAAAATTCATGAGAAATTCTTAAAAAAGAAACAAAAATATTCACACATTTGATGAAAAATTGTCAATTGTCAAGACATGAGAAATTTTATTATAATACGTAGTAAAATTATTATTTTAACTATTAAATACATACATACATTCTTCTGTATGTATGTCATCTAAACTGTTGAATTTAATATTGGAATTGTTAAGAATTAGGTAATATATGAAGTTGACGAATAACGAAAGAGTAGTAAATGTTACAATAGAAGTAAAAGCATATATATGTATATATAGTCATATGAACTGATATGTTTGTAGAATTATCTAAATTAAAATTAGATTTTGGTATAAAATTATAAATAACTTTTAACATTGTATGTTCTATTTCAATGTTTATATGCTATTTTCTTTAATTGTTGAAAATTATGTGACAATTATTTGGTTAAATTTTACCTTGAGTTAAAGCCAAAAAATCACGTTTTATTTTAAAAATACAAAACACAAACACAAATCTAACAACTATTAATTGAAGTTTTTGCTTGAGAATTTCTGAATAATATTTCTTTCTGGGTGACATTTCTGGATAACACTTTCTTTTTTGCGAGGTGTGTTTCCTTCTGCCATCTTCCCGTTGAAAAATTGATCCTGAGAAATATCGATATGTTCGAGAATCGTAGGATGTGTATTGCGTACTTCTCCGTTGGCGCTGTAGTCGCACGTTTTACATGAAATGATAACTGAGAATAGAAAATAAAAAAACTCTGATCCAAAATAAATACACAAAATTCATTAGAAATTCTTAAAAAAAAAAGAAAAAATGGAAATATTCACACACTTGATGAAAGATTGTCAATACTTTAAACTGAAACATGAAAAATTTTATTATATTACGTAGTAAGAAATTATTATTTTAACTATTAATATATTCTTAATAAATTATTGTTGAATTTAGTATTGGAATTGTTAAGAGTTATAAATAATTTTCAGCATGGTATGTCCTGTTTATATGCGATTATTTCTTTGTTGAAAATTATATGTGGTAATTATTTGGTTAAATCTTACCTTAAGTTGGAGCCAAAAATGCACGTTCTATCTTTAAAATTCACAACACAAATACAACTGACAACTATTGATTTAAATTTTTAGATAATACTTCTTCCTGAATGATTTTTCTGGATAACACCTTTACAGACGAGGCGTGCTTGCTTCCCGTTTAAAAATCGATCGTGAGAAATATCGATGTTCGAGAATCGTAGGAAGTGTATTACGTATTTTACCGCTAGAGCTGCAATTGCACATCTCGCATGAAATAACTTGGAATAAAAAATAAAAAAACTGATATAAATATTTGATGTAAATCAAATACACAAAATTCATGAGAAATTCTTTCAAAAAAACGAAAATATTTATACATTTGATAAAAAATTGTCAATATTTTAAACTATTATATTTTAAACATGTCAAAAAAAATTATAAAACAATTAACTTGATTTTATTTTAAAACTGAAAGTCCCTACTTAGTAATCCTGAGTTTGATTCTTTCAAAGATTTATTTTAGATTTTATTTTTACATCATGTTGCAAATGTACAAGTGAAGAATTTTCTTCTCGAATATTATAAAAATTCAAACGTCTTGCTGGAGAAAAGTTTTTCTATCACTGAACAACTCGTTTTTATAATCTTGAAAATTGAATTCTCTCCTTTATAGCGAGCCTTTAAAACGAGCTGTACGATTCTTTCGCCACTTTATTGAACTTTAAATAATAATTCATTAATTTTTAATAAGTTATAGGAACAAGTGACCTCGTATGCAAATCACTGAATTCATCTTAATAAATAAGATCTCATAAGATATCTCATTTAAGAAAGTCAATCTGAGTTCAAAATTTCGAAAACGGACGATTCGCAAAAAATAATTTATACCACACAATATAACTTTATATTAAACAGTATCAATAAAAACATTTCTTTAATGCGTCCAAGCCTTTATAAAATCGAGTTTGTAAGATTCATTTATATTCTGAAGCTGCACAATAAAACATATCTAATTATGTTATTAAAAAATATATTCTTCTACTTATAAATAGATCAATTTTTTCTAATACTTTCAAGTAGATGTAAACAATCAAGTATATAATAAATTTTTTATCTCAATTTCCATCAATCGCTGTTTTAAATTATTATATTTCTTCATTAATGAAGTACTGCCACTTTCAATTTAATAAATAATTCTAAATAGCAACACTCTACATTTTTGGATTTTAATTTTCATCACTAGTGGCGCTGCGGTGCACAACCTGCCTGAATTGGTACAATAGGATGTGATACAAAAATGGTAAGGAGATCCTAGAACACCGAAATCGTAGAACAAAAAATACATTGTATGCTAGATCTATTCATATACTTCGTTTGTATCAGTGATATAGTTCTCCAATTAATTGTTATTTGAGCGTAGAGTGCGCCAAAAAAACAGTAATTTTTCTAAGTCAGTATTTCAGCCCCTGAGACACGAAGCCACATTTAATGTCCAATCTATCCTATCTTTAGTCAATGGTTTCATTTAGTGTTTATGTATCGTATCAGCTAAAGGTATAATGGCTCAAAAAAGAAAAACAAAGCTATCCAAAAAATGCAGCCTTTCAAATTCTGTAAATGAAGATGATGACAGTAGAGAAAATGTAGTATCTGTTTCTAAGCGAAAGAAACAAGACGTTTTGGACATTTCTAATGATACTGATAATCCGCAAGTTCTCCTTCATTGTTACTCGACAAGTGCATCATCAACGTCGACAATTGCTGATTTATCAAGTGCTTCAATATCTACAATTACTGACAATGAGATACCTGCAGAACATGATTCATTTCATTTTATTGAAGACACTGGACCACAGTGTTCTTTGACTCGCGAAGCTAAACCTATTGAATATTTCGATCTATTTTTCGATTCATCCCTTTTAACACTAATGGTTCGCGAAACCAATAGGTACGCAGATGAATTATTACAATTACGTGAAACAGATCGGAGATCTAGAATAACAATGTGGAAACCAATTACTGCACTAGAAATGAAAGCATTTATAGCAGTTTTATTAGAAATGGGTATAACGAAACGACCAACAATATTTTCATATTGGGCCGAAAATTCGAGAAACATACCTTGGTTTTCAAAAATGTTTTCGCGGAATAGATTCCAGCTTATTTTAAGATTTTTCCACTTGATAAATAATAAAGAATGCTTCCCACCTGAACATGAAAAATATGATCCATGCGCAAAATTTATTCCTATCGTTGAACACGTGAACAGAATATTCAAATTGTATTACAAGCCACGTAAAGAATTATCCATTGAGGAATCTTTGATAGGGACTATTTGCCACTCGAGCATCACTCGTCAGCATTTACCGAATGATAAGGGCCAATGGGATATAAAATTTTGGATGCTTTGTGATGTGTCATCCAAGTATTGCCTACATCTTTATTGCTACCGGAGTGCAAAAACTGATAATACTAAATCACAAAAACGTGAACTTGGACATGATATTATTGTAAATTTATTAGAGCAATGCGGTTATCTAAATAAGGGGTATCATGTATTTGTCGGAAATTATTTCAGTAGTTTCGCTTTAGCTAAATATTTATATTCCAAAGGTACATACCTAACAGGAACTATAAGAAACAATAGAAAAGATTTACCTAATGATATAAAAAAAGTTAATGTTAATGAAAAGAAGTATGTTCGAGATGGAGACGTAGTCTTGTGTGCATACCGCGTAAAAAAAACAACAAAAAATCCCGTATTGTTAATTTCGACAAAAACTTCGGATGAAAATGTAACTGTAATTAAAAAACGAAATGGAAATGGAAAACCATGCATTGTTAACTTTTATAATCATTCTATGGGAGGAATTGACGAATCTGATAAAATGTTATATATGTATCTTGATGAACAGCGAACTGTAAAATATTGGAAAAAAGTTACATTTAACATAATCTCCCGCATGGTGTTAAATTCATATCTACTTTACAAAGAAATCGTCAGAAGAAAAGCAATGACACGATTAGAATTTATATCAAATATTATTTCTGAAATAGAATGTGAATGGATGCAAGAAAGGAAACAACAACTTATCAATACTGATAAAAGGACATTTGGTTTAATGAAATTACCGGGACGAAATTTAAGACAATGCGTGGTTTGTAGCAATAAAGATAATGGTATAAAAAGATCAAATTTAATTTGTGTACAGTGCAAGAAAGGGATTCACCCATTATGTCTTGATAAGCATGTATGTTTCAAAAGTAATAGTAAATGTTAATAATTATGTTGTTTTTTAATCTATTATATGCATACAAGACTCTTGTTCTTTATATGTTCAAAAATGTTGACAGCATATTTTTACTACATAAAAATATATGTAAATAAGAATAGATAAAGTAAAAACTGTTTACTTGTATATATAGTTTGTGTTTAATTGAAAAGAAGATTAGAAGCATGACTTAAGACGCGCTATAACTGAATCTGCACTTGCGCACTTGAACATAAATGAAGCATCGCGATCAAATGCAGTAATACTTTTTGATATGAAATCTGAACAACGTGAACGCGCCGCACGGCATTAAAATGGTTAATATAAACAAATTACGTTTTTCTATCCATTTTATTTGCCAAACCATTAGAAGTTGAGGAAGATTCGGCAAAAATACAGAGGAAATTCACTACATCGCATTTTGTATTGATCGTCTTATATACATTGTAAATTAATACAATATCTTACAGATATAAATACACCAACACTTCTAGTTGCATTTTTCAAGGTCATAATATCGGAACGTTTACTAGTATTAAATATACCTTTAGCTTAATTGGATATTGCTGCTTTGCGCTGTTTAATACGTGCTTCTATTTCTGGTCTAAAATGCCTAATTAATCCTTGAACTGGCCATGCTGCACCATCCGCTAGAGCGCAAATAGTATGCAATTCAATCTGTTTGGTTAATTCCCATAGCATATCTATTTCATGTGTTTCTGCTTGACCTTGGACAAATCTACACATGATATTCGATATATAATTTATTCTTTTAAATTAAGAAGAAAAGACCAAACAAATAAAATAATTACTGTACCTTCTCATTATTTTGTACATCCAACTTATTCCTTCACGGCACGGGGTGCATTGACCACAAGATTCATGTTTATAAAAACTGATGAGGCGAGTAATAGCTTTAATAATATCAGTCTGTTTGTTCATGACAATCAGAGCTGCAGTACCAAAAGAGCTTTGTACTCTGACAAGGTCATCGAAGTCCAATAACACTGTATCACACACGCTGCAAAACCATATTTAATAAAATTTTTTAAATTTTTCAATTTATAATTATACAAGTACCTTTTAGGAATAACAGGAGTAGAAGATCCCCCAGGAATCACACCCAGCAGATTATCCCATCCACCAATTACTCCACCAGCATGTCTTTCGACAAGTTCTTTTAAAGGAATGGACATTTCTTCTTCCACAGTGCAAGGATTGTTCACGTGCCCCGAGATGTTAAATAATTTAGTTCCATGATTACGTGGACGGCCGAATGACGCAAACCACGCTCCACCTCGTCGGCATATAGTCTATATATCAAGGTCTCAATTTTAGAATTAAAATTTTCTACATATCTATTTTTTGATACATTATGTATGTGGTAAATACATACAGGAGATACTGCGACGGTTTCGACATTTGTAACAGTAGTAGGACATCCAAATAATCCAACATCAGCTGGGAAAGGTGGCTTTAGTCTAGGCTTTCCCTGTTTTCCTTCAATAGATTCTATGAGAGCAGTTTCCTCTCCGCAAATGTATGCTCCTGCACCTCTTTGGACAAAGATATCAAAATCATAGCCAGAGCCACAGGCATTCTTGCCAATCAAACCTGCCTGGTAAGCTTCTGCAATAGCAACTTGCGTATTTGATGCTTCATTATAAAATTCACCACGGATGTAGATGTAAGCAGCACAAGCTCCCATTGCACGGCCAGCAATCAAACAACCTTCTACCAATTTGTGAGGATCATGACGTAGAATTTCACGATCCTTGCAGGTACCAGGTTCACCCTCGTCTCCATTAATTACCAAATATTTTGGTCTTCCATCTGAGGGTTTGTTCATAAAAGACCATTTCATGCCAGATGGGAAACCTGCACCTCCACGACCTCTTAGACCAGATATCTTGATTTCATTGATAATCCAATCTGCACCCTTTTCAATGATTTCTTTAGTCTTGTACCAATCTCCTCTTTTCAGGGCACCCTTTAACCTCCAATCATGTCTGCCATACAAATTTGTGAAGATACGGTCCTGATCAGCCAGAGGACCACCTTTTTTCTAAAAAAAAAAAAAAAAAAATAAATAAATAATGTTTATCACTCACAGTATACAATATAGTATAACGCAATAAAATATGCATGAATTAAAATACAAATGACATAGATGTACCTTTCCCTCAGGTGCAGCATCAGCAAATGTTCTTTGTTGCTGGCCACTTAATGATGAACCAAGGAAACCTTAAAATTAAAATTGAATTTTTTTCATTACATAACCTTGTTATTATTCGTCATTTGCGTCGTACAGAGCAAAATTTTTAAAACTCTCATTGAATATGAAAAAACATTAAACGATCAATATCTTTTACATATGTCATAGTTGGCCTTGAATGAAAAAAACAAAATACTATCAAAACTTACCCAATTGTCTCCTTGGCACCTGAAAATTGCGGACAATGGCACCAGCCATTTTGCTGTTTGCGACTTTGCAGACGTTAGCAGCATCGAGCTGTCTATTTAGAAGATTACACTATAGTCATCTTGTGGTGCGCTTACGAAATGGAGTGGCACGAGATTGAAGACGTGTTCATCTCCTTTGACGTTTTCACAAATAGCTTGTGATGAACATGCGTAAGTCGAGTCCCGTGATTATGTTGTATATTGAGAAAAATTGGGAAACTCAACAAGAATCCGATTTTCTAATTTAACCACAGATCGTTTTTAGTTTAGTATCAAAGGTTCATTAAACATGAAAATTTGAACACAGAATTTTAAAACTAAAGTTTTATTGCTCCTACATATTTTTTAATGATGTCAAAATTAATTTAATTATTACTGTTGAATTTGATCCCTTAGCAGTCATGAATTTTGGAAATATGCATTATTTTTTTTATATTTGAAAATTCTTTCATATATAAAAAAAATATACGTTTTCATTTTTAATAATTATGATGAATTTAATTATGAAAATTTTTTTCTATAATTTTAACAATATTTGAAATCTTATAATTTTCAAAAAGAATCTTTACTTTACCCAATTGCTACATAATGTAAAAATATCTTTGATAAAAGCGGACATAAAACAAAAGCTTCACATTTTGAAATGAGATCAATCAGATTGGTCGACTTTTTTTCACTCTCCTCGGGAAGATTAACGGAACACCTCCAGACACTTTTTTCTCAAAATAGTTAGTTAATGTTGCAATGCTCATACTTCGCCATCAACCACTCTTTTTCGTTTATGATCTACGATGCTATCGAGAACATCAAAATATCACTGATGAATTTAAAATGAATCATTGAGAATCATCCTAGGCACGATCCCGACAGATGCGTTGTGGTAGCGTGAAGACTTGTTTGCGTGTCCAGCGACTTGCTTATAGGGACGGGTACATGAACGATGGTGGAGATCGCTGGCGGATAGAAGGCACGAAGTAAAGATATAAAGGGTACAAAGGATAGTGATAGCTCGTTTCAATGTTTCGCAAACTGGAGCTATCGATTCTCTTCGGTTTAACCACTGGCTGCCCAGACTGAAAGTGGAATTTCATATTCCCAGCCCAGGCCGCAATAACGACACGCGTGCAGATACATGATCAAATCGGATGATTTGAGGTATCTTTACTTTGCATTCGCAATCTATCATCATCTTGTTATTCATAAAACTAAAATCTGATCAGAGATGGCAGGCAATTCTGGTCCAATCTGCACGTCTACTGTCATCTTCAGCGATTGTTTCTGTTGCTGTTGCTGTTCCTCCTTGTCCAGACCAGATAATCGAGCCATTCATCCTTATCGTTACTCAACGAAATGTGTTCCTTCATATCTAATTTAAAGAGGTTTAAAATTAAAATTAAAATATAATATTTTTCTATACTATACTTTTTTTACTAATGTGGGTTTTAATTTATCTAAAATAAATCGATAGTTCTTCTACTTTTCAAACCTGTATCAAGTTAAGAAATTTATATCATGATCTTTCGTGAATATCTACAAAAACATTATTTAACATGTTTTTTTTTCTTTCTTAATATAGCGTTTTTCAATATTTCAATTTCACATGTTCTTTATGATCTTCTGCAGAATGTATTGAAAATCCCATGGATCGCGTAAGTTCCTCTCGCATGTCACCGTTCGTAAAACGAACCTGTCATTTGATGTTACATTTGCTCGCCTTCTCCAGCATTCTACCAAAAGTGAGAATAGTGCTGATTAGTTTATTCAGTCTCAGATTCTTCAGGTTGTATTCCCTCCAGAATAAAGATTGTATTCCTTCGTCACGGATGATGAACCGTCCATTAATCGATGTAATTCAATATTTTCTACAAAAAAAAAGTATTAACCTATGTATGTCAAAGAACTATTAGTTTAGGAGATATTTTAATCTTAATTTTAAGATCTATTGTACGAAAGATAAGTAATGACAAACTATTTTTTTTGTTCATACTGTGTCCTTCATTTTATAAAATTTAAAATTTAAAATATCTATTTCTATTGGATCCAACTGTATATTTACCTTTAATTATACAAGGAAATTAGTTTTTGTCGAATGACACAATAAATAAAAATTGAATTAAATTATTAAAAAATGATATTTGCTTCTTTATTGATACATACAAATTACGTTTCTATTTTATTTGCCAAACCATTAAAAATTGAGAAGTTTAAGTTTAGTCATTAGCAATCTGATTATTGACGCATTGAAGCAAATGAAATCTTAACCAAGTTATTCAGTCCTTTATTAGTAAGTAGAAAATTTTAGCAATAATACCTGCACGAAATACATGCAATAAATAAAGGCATGCGACCGAATACAGTTGTTCGCGCCTTAATCATTAGCTGCATATTTTATTGTTCATAAGCATCGGAACGTTTTCTAATATTAAATACCTTTAACTTAATTGGATACTGGTTTCCTACATCGCTTAATGCGTGCTTCTATTTCCGGTCTGAAATGCCTAATCAATCCCTGAATTGGCCATGCTGTACAATCCGCTAAAAAGCAAATAGTATGTTTTTCAACCTGTTTGGTTAATTCCAACAGCATATCTATTTCGTGTATTTCTGCTTGCCCATGGACAAATCTAGACATGATTATCAATAATTTGTTTCTTCAAATTAAGATAAAAAGAACAAATAAATCAACGAAAATCTTGTACCTTGTCATGATTTTGTACATCCAACTTGTTCCTTCACGACAAGGACTGCACTGACCACAAGATTCATGCTTATAAAAACTAATAAGACGAGTAATAGCTTTAATAATATCAGTCTGTTTGTTCATCACGATCACAGCTGCAGTACCAAAAGCGCTCTTTACTCTGCTAAGATCATCGAAGTCCATTAATACTGTATCGCACACGCTGCAAAACCATTCAAGTATTTAATAAAAAATTCTTAAATTTTTGGAATTATAATTACATAAATACTTTTTAGGAATAACAGCAGTGGAGGATCCACCAGGAATCACACCCAACAGATTATCCCACCCACCAATTACTCCTCCAGCATGTCTTTCGACAAGTTCTTTTAGAGGAATAGACACTTCTTCTTCCACAGTGCATGGATTGTTCACATGCCCCGAGATGTTAAATAATTTAGTGCCATGATTACGTGGACGGCCAAGTGATGCAAACCATGCTCCGCCTCGTCGGCATATAGTCTATATATCAAGGTCTCAATTTTAGAATTAAAATTTTCTACATATATCTATTTTTTGATACCATTATGTATATGGTAAATACGTACAGAAGATACTGTGACGGTTTCGACATTTGTAACAGTAGTAGGACACCCGAATAATCCAATCTCAGCTGGGAATGGTGGTTTTAACCTTGGCTTTCCCTGTTTTCCTTCGATAGATTCTATGAGAGCAGTTTCCTCTCCGCAAATGTATGCTCCTGCACCTCTTTGGACAAAGATATCAAAATCATAGCCAGAGCCACAGGCATTCTTGCCAATCAAACCTGCCTGGTAAGCTTCTGCAATAGCAAATTGTATACTTGATGCTTCATTATAAAATTCACCACGGATGTAGATGTAAGCAGCACAAGCTCCCATAGCACTGCCAGCAATTAAACAAGCTTCTAATAATTTGTGAGGCTCATGACGTAGGATTTCACGATCCTTGCAGGTGCCAGGTTCACTCTCATCTCCATTAATTACCAAATATTTTGGTCTTCCATCTGAGGGTTTATTCATAAAAGACCATTTCATGCCAGTTGGAAAAGCTGCACCTCCACGACCTCTTAGACCAGATATCTTAATCTCATTAATAATCCAATCTGGACCCTTTTCAATGATTTCTTTGGTCTTATACCAATCGCCTCTTTCTACAGCACCCTTTAACCTCCAGTCATGTCTACCATACAAATTTGTGAAGATACGGTCCTGATCAGCCAAGGGGCCACCTTTTTTCTAAAAAAAAAAAAAAGAAAGGTAAGTAACACAGATTACTGTATGTTCACATTATACTATAATGTAACACAATGTATAGGTATAACATTAAATAGGTATAACATAAATGTACCTTCCCTTCAGACGCGGTTTCGGCAAACGTTCTTTGTTGTTGACTGGATAAAGATGACCCCAGGAAACCTTAAAATCAAAATCAAATTTTTTTCATTGTGTAACTTCGTTTCAATAACAACACAAAACATCGAAATTTTTATTAAATATGACAAAAGATCAAAACATTAATATCTCATATCATAATTGGCCTTAGATGTAACAAATTTCATAAATATGATTAAAAATAAAATGAAATATCAAACTTCACTTAATTGTTTCTTTGAGATCTGGAAATAACGCATAACAACCATGTTTGCAATCGCAAAATTTTATAACATTCAATTAGCTGAATTTAGAAGATTATACTATAGTCATCTCGTGGTGCATTTAAGAAACAGAAGAAGATGAGATTGAATACGTGTTCATCACTGTTTTGCCGTCTGTTTTCATGAAAGACTCATGTTGAACTTGTGTTAAATCGAGTCCCGTGATTGTACGCTGTGAAAAAAAATTAGGAAATTCGACAGTAACTTGATTTTTTAGCCTATTGATAGCCATGATCTTTGGCTATCAGTAAACACCTGTCTACTACGGTGACGAAAGCGGGAACGTTCATAGTGGCATATTAATCATTCGAAACAATATGCCTTCCAGGAGGAATAATTGTGACCTCTTGGCCAGGGTGAATTTCCCTTTGTATACGCTGCAGATGCTGACGGGGAGGCACATTCTGGTCGGTGGTGGCGGAGGTTCCTCGAAGACTGGAGTCGCTAATGGTTTTGTAAGAATTTCTTTCTCATTTTAAATAATTCTCATATGCATTAAAAATGAGATTAATTTTGTAATTTATTTGGATTGAATTATACCTCATGAACAGGAAATATTTGAATTGTCTCATAATGGATCTCAGTTCATTGCGGAAGAAGTAACCAGACATGAAACAGGTCCCAGTGTTGTTATGAACTGTACAACATATAACGATCAAAAGAGAATCTGGATTGCAGCTGGTCAAGAAAGTCATTGTCAATTGTACAATGTAACTAGTAAAGTCGTAACTACGAAGAATGGAGAGATTATTAAAGGAACTAATAGTACTTCTAAAGAAGGCATTAGACATAGAAAAAATACGGATAAAGTGGAAGAAACTATTACACCTGAAGAGAGGATAGAGGAAATTAAGGATGACAACTCAAATATTAAAAGTAAAAAGCTTCAATTGATAGTAAAACCAGCAGATAGTGTACAAACAGATTTCAGGTAACTATAATTTCATCAA
This sequence comes from Tetragonisca angustula, assembly GCA_036937485.2. Taxonomy (NCBI): domain Eukaryota; kingdom Metazoa; phylum Arthropoda; class Insecta; order Hymenoptera; family Apidae; genus Tetragonisca; species Tetragonisca angustula. Next base: position 543,310 of record JAWNGG020000040.1, on the reverse strand, counting down.
AACATATAAAAATAATTGCTTTTAAAATAATTATTCTAAACAATAAGAATTTTTACAGTGAAGAAGAACCACTTCAGAGGATTGTTAGAATAAGTCTAAATGGAAAATTCATGGCTACTGGTGGCATGGATGGTCATATAAGATTATGGAAATTCCCACAATTACACAAATTACATGATTTGGATGCTCACACAAAAGAAATAGATGACATAGATTTCAGTCCAGATAGTACATTGATAGCAAGCATAGCAAAAGATGGCAAAGCATTTATATGGAACATGAGCAATGGTTCCAAGTTCAAAGATTTAACTTGGTCACCTTCAAATGGATTGAAATATATGTATAAAAGATGCAGGTTTAGAAAGCTGGAGGAAAACAAATCTAAAGCTCAAATCTTTATACTTTCCAATGCAGTGATTGGAAAGAATATTAGTTTTCTACAATTGTGGGATGTGGAATCTGGAAGTATTGTTAAGGCAGTGCCCTATAAAGAAACTTTATCTGCTTTATCAGTATCAGATGATGGAAAATTTGTGGCAGTTGGAACAATGTTTTCTGGTAGCGTGGATATATACGTCGCATTCAGTTTGAGGAGAGCTTTGCATGTACCTGGTGCACATAGTATGTTTGTAACTGGCCTAGAGTTCTTACCAACTAAGTTAGAAAGTCCTACTATTGCTAGTAACACTGAAACTGCAGTTATTAGTATTTCTGTGGATAACAAAATTTGTATACATAGTATACCATTTAGACGTAAGTAATTAAATAATATTTCAATATGTTTCTGCATTGTTTTGACAATCTTAATGTTTGAAAATCTTTCTATTACAGACACACTGCCATTCTGGTTCGTCATCATATTGATTATTTTCAGTATTTGCGGAGCATTCATTTTCTGCAGTTATCTCGGAATATGACCTGAAAGAATATATCTTTAATACCAAGTACTTTTTCTTAGTATTTTCTAATATACATCGAATTTTCAGGCATGTTCTTAGGTTTAAATGTTATTGATAGTACGAAGAAAGTGCAATAATTTGTTCGATTTTATGAACTCGTATGCACGATTTTTTTGATGATAAATATGACTACTTATAACTTAATTGATAGTAAACAATTATTTGTGTGTCATTATTCGTACAGTTGGAACTTCAATTGTTTAGATAATGGTGAAATAAGCGAAGTAATGTTGCAATAAGTAACTACTTTATACTAGGTAAATTCTTTGACAAACATAATTGTAAATAGGTATCTCTAAATAAGTTTTGTTTAGACACACAGTTAACTACTTACTTTTCTCATATATTTTTTACATTGTAAGACCAATTTATGCGGTTTTTTCTGTACAGGAAATTATATCTTTCTAACTTTTATTGCATTTATGTAAATTATGTCTATAAATTGCTCACATGTACAGATGTATGTAGATGTCAATACAAATATTATATACGTACATATACGTACATAACAATGAAATGTTATATACATACATATATGCCATAGTGTTAAATGTTAAATATTATTTCAGTCTTTGATTACTATGCTCTTGAATAGGAAACATCGTGATTGGTCCGTCTTGAAAGTCAAATGAAACCAAACTGATCACGTATAAATAGCATGCACGCATCACGTGGAATTTTATTAGTTTTATAATGTATTTTGTGGAAAACAGTAATTTTTTATGCAAGAGAAATATTGCCATAGAATAAGAATTGGGCAAATATACTTTGTTAACTTGAAAATCAAACCTATATGTTCAATGTATTTTTATTTTCCCTTCTAATCTTTTTAAACAATTCAGACTGAAATGTTTAAATTTATATTTTCGATTTGAAGTTAAATTGGAACCTAATCCAAACTTTTCTTAGATTCCTTACTTACATAAAAGATTATTATGTACATAAACTAATCAAAAGAGGTATAGGTCAATCAGAATATACAATTGTGCAAACAAATGTAAAGGAGAAACATAAAATGTAAATAAATAAATCAAATATACAAATGAATGCCGAGAATATTTAAGAGATATATATATGAAATTTTTATTAAAATAAATATTATCAAGATAGAAATATCAAAATGTTGTATCCTTATTTGCCATCCTTATTTTAATTCGAAGATGTGCAAGGAATGTTCGCTTTTTAAGCTAGGATTCGTGACTGAAAAGGAATGTTCAAAATCGAAAGAAGCTAGGAGAAGGAAGAATCAATATTATTTTATGGCCTTAAAGCTATCGATGACTCTCAAAGAATATGTCGCATTTAATCTTCGAAAAAATCAAAATCATTAACGTCAGAAAATATATCCTTATTCGAAATTCGCGCGCAATGATTTTAGTTTAAATAAATATATAGCGCCAACGAAATGGCAAAATGCGCAATTATATATTGTGATTCTCGAACATGATCGACATTCCTCGTGATCGGTTTATTAGTATTAAGATGCAATATAGAAGTGTTAGATTTGGATACAATAAGCAAGCATAGTAAAAAGTATTATCTAAAAATTGTGAAATGAAAACTATAACCAAATAGCTCTTGAGGTTGTATTATTGAATAACGTCTACAATTTAGAACAGAAGTTGAAAGAGATATTACATATGTAACATGTATTCAATTCAATGAATATAAATAGGATGAACATACAATATATTCATAAGAGATTTTTGTAAGTTTTTACAATTGTATTAAATTCTATAACTTATTACAACTATATCATACTCACCATTTAAATCAGCACGCAAAAGGCATTATTTATAAATAAATGATTGGAAACATTTTTACTTTGCTTCTCCATATATCAACCGATTTTCATATTTAACCGATATTCATTCATATTCGTGTCCCCATCCCACCAAATTAGTTCGCGGCGCGAACTTGTTGCGCAGAAGATTAGTCTATTATCGAAAATCATGGCGTTAAGGTGTATCATTTTGCGCGATGTTTAACAACTGTGTAATACTTTCATCATTATATCTCCGTGCTACTGTTAAGTCGGTAAAATATATATTTTTATGTTCCTTTATATTATATTCCTCCAATATATTCATTTTGGTATTTTTTTTGTTCAGATTACTGGTTGCACTCGAAATGTCACGTTCACTAATGATAAATGTGATAACTTTTTATGGAGATATAATAACATTTAATTTATTCCAATGAAGGCAGATGTATTTTTATGTTTGACTTTTCTCTAATGGATAATTTGTAATATTTATTTAATATCTAATTCACATATAAAAAGACGCTATCACACTCAAGTTTAAACACGTTCTGCGCATCGCATCTATTTCATACTGCGCAGACAAGAATAACGCGCCATGTTTGGTTAGTACAAATTATTTCAAACTATAACGGACATTTAAAAATTTTAATGCTATTATTAAAATTTTTGAACACAGTTTTATTTTTTAATTTTTTTGAATAACCTATAATGTATTTTAAGAACAATTATGTAATGTTTTTAATTCTTTTTTAAATTTTTAATTATAATTCATATGTTTTGTTTTTCACAATTTTCACTTTTTCGTCTTAACTTTACCTGAAAGAATATAATGATGTTTCAAAGCTAAACATGTAAGAATTTTTGCATTTCAATTTGTTTTATTTCTTCTATTTTGCTTTAATTATTATTAATTAATAAATAAATTCTAATTCAAAATGTTATAAGTTAAAATTTTTCATTTTTGAATTGAATGTCATCATTAAAATTTTGTTTAATAAAAATAGAAAAAGATCTTTCATTATTTAAAGTTTTATTTTATACTTTGTTACAGATTTTTTCCAGCCATTACTTTCTCCATGGAATTTGACGATTACATAATGACTTTCTTTGGCTTACAACCACATCGATGAGAACGTTCTTCGCATCTAATTCGCATGCATTTTCGTCCCTCTAGTCACTCAATTATATCGTAATGAAAGATTTGAGTCGATACTGGTGACTAGTTGTATTATGTAGAACTTTCATTGAACATAGTGATACAGGTACTTATTATACCTATGAGTAGTAACAACTGTCTTGTCTTGTGTTTTATTTATTAGTTCAGGTTTCCTTGCACATTATGTTTTTGAATGTTAATAATGATGCATTAAAATTAATATAATTATATTGACATAATATGTTAGAATATAAAAAATTGATATGAGCAAGAAGACACTTCGCGACAGATTGGTTTCAGAAGTAGTAGTTTTAGATATTACTTTGAAATTTTTAAAAATTGCTTTGATGAATGGATATAAACTTGAGGATATTTTAGTACTTCTCTTAGAATCTATTATTCAGTAAAGTTTATATTATTTGCTTAGTCTTATTTTAAAATAAATATATTTATTATTAATTTACTTTATTTAACGTAGCATTCCAAACATTATTAAATTATTAAATAGAATCATTGAAATCATATTAAATTATAAAATAGAATCATTGAAAATTGAAACGAAATGAGAAAATGCAATATTAAAGAAAATTAGCTTCTTACAAAAAGATAAAATAGATATGTTAATTATGTTTTTAGCTCAGGATTTTCAGGTTTAATATTTCCATATTTATTGCCAGGACCTCATTCACGTGCTCAGGTGCCACTTGGATGCGAGAAAGGCAATGAATATGTTTATAAGCTTAACAATAATTTCTCAGCGATTCATGATGCCTTAATGTATCGTGAATAATGTATTTTCCACATATGCATGTGTAGTATTTACGTGTGTGTTTAGGTTGTGAAATTGCGTCGTTTTCGTTATTAATTTGAACAGTATAATTTTAAAATATTAATAAACTTTTGCAGATATTATTGATACAATAGCAGTTATGAATAATTGAGTAATTTATAATGAATAATAAATAATTTAATTAAAATCAAAATACATATGAACTTTTATCATATTTTATGCAGTGTTCACTAGCCAGTTTTGTATTTTTAAAATAAAACGTGCATTTTTAACTCAAGGTAAAATTTAACCAAATAATTACACACATATAATTTTCAACAATTAAAGAAATAATCGCATATAAACATATAAAGAGAACATACTATGCTGAAAATTATTTAAATAATTCTATAAATATTATAATCTTGTAATACGACTATACATACATATATATGCTTTTACTTCTGTTATAAAATTTTTTTATTCATTTGTTGATTCTTTAACTTCATGTTACGTAATTCTTAACAATTCCAATACTAAATTAAATAATAATTTATTAAGAATGTAATTAATAGTTTAAATAATAATTTTACGTAATATAATATCATTTCTCATATTTCAGTTTAAAGTATTCAGTTTAAAGTAATCTTTCATCAAATGTGTGAATATTTTTGTTTCTTTGTTTGTTTCTCATGAATTTTGTATATTTGATTTAGACCAGAGTTTTTCTATTTCTTATTCCCAGTTGTCATTTCGTGTAAAACATGCGACTGCAGCGCCAACGGAGAAGTACGCAATACACATCCCACGATTTTCGAACATATCGATATTTCTCACGATCGAGTTTTAAACGGGAAACATGGCGGAAAGGAGTACGCTTCATCTGTGAAGAAGAAAGTTTTATCCAGAAGAATCATCCAGAAAGAAGTATCATTCAAAAGTTGTCATGTAAAACTATAAATGAATAATTGTTGAATTTGTGTTTGTATTGTGAATTTTTAAAATAAAATGTGCATTTTTGACTTCAACTCAAGGTAAAGTTTAACCTAAAAATTATAAATATAATTTTCAACAGTCAAAGAAATAATAGCATATAAACATTTGAATAGAACATAATATGCTGAAAGTTAGTTATAACTTTATACTCTAATTAAATTTCAATTTTAATCAGTCGAAATATTATAACCTTGTAATTGACTTAATGTTACATATGCACACGTATTTTATTCTATGCTTTTACATACAAACTTTTACTTTAACATTCTCCATTCATTTGTTGATTCTTTAATTTCACACTGTCCAGTTTTTAACAATTCTAATACCAAATACTCAACAATAATTTATTAGAAATGTACGTACTTAATAGTTAAAATAATTATTTTAGTGTGTAATATAATAAAATTTTCCATTTCTCAAACAGAATAAAGCGTAGAAAGCCTCTAAGGCCTCGAATTTCGAAACAACAACACGAACGCAATGTTTATGTTCGTCTTAATTATCGTGCCTTATTATCGGACAGGAGCACCCCATCCCCTACTACTTTCTCAATTGAAGGACGAGACAGTTGTGGTAGAGAGTCATTCGGCTGCTGGATTTCGTGACAACACACACGTTACGTCGCATTAGCCCGTAACTTCTTCTAATCTATCGGTGGCGTCTTTTCGATGGCGTCGCTTTTTCGACACTCTTTTACTTCCATTTATACTTCCTTAGTAGTATAATTTAATTAATACAATTAATTAATGTTTAACGGGTCATTAAGCATTACGACAATTATCGACAATTATCGATTTCACTCGTACGGTTACCTGTAGCTTGTCTCGTACTCCTTTTTAATAGAATTTGAAGTTGATTATCATTTCATTTTTACACATTTACCTTTATTTGACGCATTTGTTCTCACTTCTGATTTTTTTTGTATAGGTTATTCCTTGATTGCAAAGATAGCACAAACTGCATAGACGCCACGATCATTAGTGGACAATTTGATGAACTTTCACGGAAAATTGGTAACATTTTGGGTAACATTTGGTATATATATATATACATATTCGACATACAATTCACAATACGTAATTTCGTAATTATCGTGTCGTTTTCGTACTTTACTAGACTATAGTTTGCTATATTATATACATTTTCCGGATGCTGATGGAAAATTAAATGATTCAGAGCAAGATTTCACACGTGTAAGATTTTCTAAATACATTTAGCTGCGAAAGTTTGATTTATGCAAACATTTTCGATTATTTATAATACACGACGTGATCTATTACTAATATGTATTACTTTAATAATGAACATTCAAAATACAATTTCTATAAATATTTCTGCAAATATTGAGAAATACTTCATGTTTTCCAACTATTTTTAGTGCATACTCGGGTGTAGAATCATAGAAAAATAACAGTATTTACCAAATGAACCTACTCTACCCTTCTCCTCCTAACCAGCTTTATTTTCAGAAAGTTTTTGTGACCGCGCGCAAGGCGGTCGGTAGAGTCAGTGTTTGTTGCGCAATATGTATTTTAATATTTTTCTGAGCAAAAATGGCTCTTACTAAATTAGATTATTAATTCATTTAAATTATAATTCGTGAAATTAGAATCAGTGAGTCCGCCGATTGTTGCTTAAACACACGCGTTGATGATCTTTTATTTTTCTTTTTTTATATCGTTTCTTATTCATTTTCGGTATATCAGAATCAATGCTCAAGAGGATAAGGCTTTTCCAGGAGATCAAGATCGTAAGTAATTTTATACACTGTACTTCAATTTCCTCAATTTTTCAAATTTGACAACAAAGTATAATGTTTGATGTTTCGTTACAGCTTTGCTTTTAAACATAAATTCTAATGTTCAGTGTTTTGTTACAGATTTTCTACACTTTCCACTTCCCCTAATCTTTTAAGGATCTTGTGCTTCAAAAGCTAAAAATGTAAGTACTTTAGCATGTTGTATTTGAATTCTGTTCTCTATAGTACTCTTTCTGTTGAAGTTGAATGTAAAATTATGAAATAAAAACACTTCAAATTATTAATCCGAATTTTTATCATTATTAAAATTTAAATTTTCACCAATAACACTGTGACTTTAGAAACAAAATATTTAATGTTTTTCAGGAAATTTTTCGCGGCATTCACTTCCACCATGGGTATCTACTTGATGAGGTCTTCACGATAACTTTCCCTGGTCTAGTGCAGCATCGATGATAACGTTCTTCACATCTGTCGCGTGAGTCGCATGCATTTAAGTTCCTCCGGTCACTCAATCATGTCGTAGGACGAAAGGTCCGAATCGGCACGAGTGACTGGTTGTATACGTAGAATTTTTGATGAGCATAGTGACCGCGGATATTTTTATATCCGTGAGTAGTAACATCTTTTTCACGTTTTTTATGTATTAGATCAGGATAGGGCTTCTTGCACATCGCGATTTTAACAATTAGTTTGGATATATACAGTTATAGTAATTACTTGTAAAATCAAAATATATTCAATATAAATGTTTGCAAAAGCAAAATATTCATAAGAATATCAATATGGATAGATAAATTATTATTAAAATGATCTCGTTTGGGCATTTCGTAGTAGAGAAGACGGATATCCTCCGACTTCATTGCTATGAAAGAGTATAATAATTTCCAACTTTATCTTCCTTTTTATAATAGTATTAAATGATTTAATTAATTGAATTTTATAATTATGAACTTCAATACAATTTGATTATATATAATTGATTAGAATTCTTTCCGTAGAAAAAAATATATAAAATTTTATGTGCAAGAAGATACTTCGCGACAGGCAGATTTTTGAATCAAGGCAACAAGTTTGAATATTGCTTTCGCATTTTTGAAAATGTGCTTTGATGAAGAAATCGCTTAAGATTATTTCTATTAATATTTAATTTAGAGTCAATTGTTTGATTTTGATTATTTGAGTCAATTATTACGTTTCATAATATCTTGTTTAATAAATTCAATTCTTGTCCATTGTCTTCATTCTCTCGTAATCTCAATAATTTTTTAAAGAACAGAGTTATTACAATTTGAAATAAAATAATGCAATAGTCCGTTAGATACAAATTACATAAACTAATCATTTTTTTAGTTCAGGATTTTCAGGTTTAATCCCTTCCGTGTTCACTGTCAAGAACTCACTCACGTGCTCAGGTGCTACTAGGGTGGGTGAAAGACATTGAGTACGATGACTATAGTTTGTAATTTCATAAAAAATTGTTCAGCGATTGACACTGTGTTGGCGTATCGTGCACGACGTATTTTCCGCATATGTGTGTGTCGTTAGGATGTGGAATTGCGTCGTTTCTATTATTTTATTCATTATAAATAATTAAAGTATTTAATAATACTTATTTAAATAATACCTATTAATTTCATAATACCTATTAAATACACTATAATTATGTTATTAGTTATACTATCAATTATAACAATGATTGCAAGTCAACTTGCAGAGTTTCTATATAAATTATATGTATCATTCCTTAGTTACTAATATCTTACGTGTTTTAATCACGTTTTACGCAATGATCGCTAGCCATTGTCGGTCGATTTCAGGAAAATGGTACGTAATTAGAGTGTGAAAGTTGAATGTTAAACTCGGGTGTCGGAGGCGTCCCGGGATGTCTCTCTAGTTTAGGTCTGCGCCCGAGTGGTATGTGTGAGAATCGTGGAATGAGTGTGTTGGTGTGTCTGTTTTGCCATTTTTTAAATATAGGGCGTCTGATTAGGATAGGTAGCTTATTTTCTGGTATGCGTGTCCCCTTTAATTGTAAGTAGGTAGGGCCGGGCAGGTTGGCACAGTCTCTGGTCGCGTGTCCAACCTGTTTCAGGAAATCCAATTTGAAAAATCGACAATGAAATTGGTACAAGTTGATCATGCCACATGTTTCTGATTTTATTCTTCGATTTTTCGAATTTAGTATCGCGGTCGTGGTCGCGGATAGGTCGCGAGTAGGTTCCGAAACGAACGTTTATCTAGGTATTGCTCGAGCGTGCACATGCGAACGGATAACGATCACTATGATCGATGGTCGTCCATGTGTATTGGTCAATTAGCTTCCGCAATTTTTTTTTTCATTTCACCTTTGTAAGTTATTTTTTGGTTTGCGATTAGAAAGACTCGAGCTAGACGTAAGTTTCAGCGAGCATTGCGCTCGAAGAAAAGAAGAGGCCCGGCAAACTGCCACGAAGAGGGTCACAACAAATGACTTCTCATTTTCTGGATCATTTAAACGACTCCAGAGTATGGGAGGCCATTCTTGTTACTACTTTGTCACTATGCTCTTTTAGTATTTGTAGTTGTATTTTTTTTTCTTCTCCATCATCGTTCATCTTCGTTTTGGGCAAATCGCGTTCTTTTTTGTTACATAGTGTTGCGAGAAATTGAATACGGTTTAAATTAAAGTTGCGAAAAAGTGATAATCGTGTTTATTTTAGAGTTGCGAATTATCATTTCGCGATAGTGAATTTTTAAAGTTGTCTTTAAAAGTTATACATAATAAAATTTATCTTGCTTCCTATTGTTTTTTATTAAATTATAGAGTTATTGCTTTTAATTAATTTTAGAGTGTTAGAGTATTTAAAGTAGCTTTTCATTCGTACAGTTTTGTATTGTTAATAATAATTTTCATTGAATTTAACATTAAAGTTAGTGTTGCGACATTATTTCATCGCGATTTTCAGTTTTACTTTTACTCTTAGTGTTGCGATAATGAAAAATCGCGTTTCTTGATGTAGCGTTGCGTTTACAAAGTGCCCAAATTTTTCCACTGAATTCGTGGAAGGCTGTTTCTGTTCCTGGATCATCTCTCTGCTCCTGATGCAGCTACAAGAGCTGTACAGAAGTGGTCATTCATCAGCAATTTCCAGCATGGTTGCACTGAACACATCGCAATTAGTGTTGCGCATTTTTACACAAGAGATATATTAATAGCGTTGCGTATTTATTTTCGGGAGTATTAAACATAATAAAGCACTCTTCTTTGATGTTGAAAATTTCCTACTTCTCAATTAGTGCGAGTGAATTAGTGTTACGAAACGAAAGATACGGTTTTTTACTGGGATTCATGTCAAATGTAGATTTAACAGTAGCTGTCAATAGTTTCTGGTTATTGTATTGAGTAGGATATGTTTATTCAGTAGCTCTTTTGGCTACTGTATCGCGATTTCTTTTTCAGTAATCCTTTTCTTGTGAAATTCATTTTAAAAATTGTTGTTGCGATATGTTTTCGTCGTGAATGTTACTGTCTCTTCTTTATTATAGATACTTGTCTCTTTAGATTTTTATTAATTAGATCAAGTTAGGATTGTTAAAGTTGAATTTTATAACGACGTGAGACCGAATACGAATTAGATTTGTGATTAGATGGCGTGTCATCAAATTAGCATATAGTAGGAAACTATATTGGTTAATATTTCCAAGAGATATTGCTTTCTAGAGGTATTAATCTCTGTCTAATGAGTATTAACCAAGTGCATGTCTAATTAAGAGTGGTATTCAAGTAAATACAGTGAAGTAAAATTGAAGAATTCTTCATGGAATCCATTTCACATTTTTAGACAATGTACAACATTGATAGAAATGTGAAATGTTGTCCCGCACAGGATTATAATTGTCGTGTAAATTTAATTTTTATTTTCAACCTCAATATTTCATATTGGTTTCTTCTAAAGTTTCAAATCCAAAGGAAAAATGTGTTAAAACTCTCTCGAAAGTCTTCATTTATCGTACCAGAAGTAGTACCAACGAAGAAAATACTGTTACCTGTCTTCTAAGCTATAGAATGCAATCCACATGTTAGTACACGACAAATTTCTCGATAATCCAGAATTAGTCAATCAAGTGTACTTCGAATATTTCATGCTCATAAAGTGCACCTGTATCACTTATATCTTCGTTAGGAGCTTCACCGACTTAATGGAAGATTTGTAGAAAATGTATTGTTTACGGATGAAACAATATTTACCAATCATGGCTATGTCAATTTATGGAATTTACATTATTGGGCAGTAAATAATCCCCATTGGAGTATTAGCTCATTAGACGCATGATTTGAAAATTATTTAAAGTGTGCAAGTTAAGAGTGAATCACTCTTACATTCAGTAGGTGTTGAAATAAAATTCAGAAAATTCTCAGTTTCGTACAACGTTTATTGTGAAATACTTTAATTAAGAACTCTAAGAATTACTTAAACTCTCACGCATCTCTTAAGCAATAATGTTATCCACGGCGGCGCTGCGACGATCGATAAAATCAATGCGTAAAACGCGCCGCGGAAAAAAGGGACGAGGATCAGAAGGGCAAGGATACGGTGGTTATGTACAAAGTTGAATAAACTCAACCGAAGAACTTGTTCCCCCGTCTCATGGTGGAACAATCCCTTCGTACTCTTTTCTTTTCTTCTGTATAAAAACGACGACAGGAACGTTTCGCGAACGTCTACTAAGAGAACCGTCGACAATCTTCTGCAGTAATAACACGAGTACAACTCAAGAATCTTACGACAAAAGTGGTAAATTGACCATTCATCCCGCATATAAAATTCCATTTCAAGAATGGCGCGATAAAGAGAATGAAACGTTTTGACTCGCGAAGGATTTTTAGAAAATCACTTGTTTCTCGTTTTAAAATTGAAATTAATCGGACATCTTCGAATCAACGATCCCTCAGGAGATTCCTTCATTTCCGTTCGCGACGCGTTTCCCGTGCGACGATTCGGCACGTGCTTCCTCAAGAGAACTTGACGTTTGTTTTACTTTAGACTCTTGATGTTTTAGACCCTTAAAAACACACGTCACATGACCTATAGATCTCAACCATGAATTGCTCATTTGTTCGCGGTGAAACCGTCACCAGTTGGGTCGAGCAGCCATGGATAATAGTTCGGGCATTCCATGCAGGTGAACAAACGAAGGGTTTCCCCGGGTAGTTCTCTAGTAGTCAAGGGACAGGCATTTGGAAGTGAACAGTAAGGTTGTCCTTTCTCGTCGCAGGTTTCTTTCCAATCTTGGAAGTCCCTCAGCGCTGAGAGTTCCGTCGGAGTTTGCATCCACTTTATCACCTGCAAGTGGAATAAGAAGGTGTATAGTCAGGCGAGGCTCCAAGTGATTCCGTTTAGTTATAGAAATAATTTTTAATTGTACTGTTCTAAAAACGGTTTACTAAAAGGGTAACACAATATAGGGAAAGCAAATTTTTTGGCAAATCAGATTGAAATAGAAAGTATTAATAAATTACAAATATTTATAAACATTCTTATTTTTATAGACACGAATAAATGAATAGCGTTTGAGCAGAGGTTTTTCATCTAGTAACAAGCACTTTACCTTACGTTTATGTATTAGGAGTTGGTATTTACTTACAAATAGAATGAGGGCGCATTTACTCAGACGGAGCGTGAAATTAATTTCTGGCTTAAGTGAATTAAGTCCGTAGCGTTCGTACGTTTCTTCATTGGTTTGAGATTGTTAACTCATTTTCTAGACATTTAGTTGATATTTGATTTGTTAACCCAGAATATTCAAAGTAAAAATAGTATTTGAAAATCGTACAAGAACGAAACTAACAGACAAGTAATCGTTGATAGATTTTGAATCGATCGCAAAACGTCTACAAATGAAGAGGAACAGTCAGAGAAAGAGAGAAAGAGAGAGAGAGAGAGAGAGTTCGTATCGTACGGCTAGATTGAAAGCGGAAAATAAATCAACGTAAAACGAAATAAAAGCAAGTCCGAGGCTTGATGGATCACGAATGAGAAACGTCGTGATGCGGCGAGATTGAAAACGGCAGATAAATTGGAATAAGCCGAGAGAGTCGTAATAACAGTTTCAGCAAATTTCTCTTGAATTAAATGCCATTTCCGCGTAATAAGTTTAAGAGAAAAACTGTTTATACCTCTAGCCAGAAATCTAGCCAGAATTTCTTTTCTCAAACTGTTTCGAGAGATAGTATATTAAATATTTTTAATTTCTAATTTGCTAAAAATATGCGATACTTTCGAATAACGTTCCTGCGCACCGTGACGCGAGTAAATTGAACGAACACCAGAAAGATATTTTCTCCAGGAAACAAATATCGAAATACCTGTAATTTCGACAGACTACGCTGCCGTTTAACCCAATTCTGAACCACTCAAACCAGACGGTCCCTTCCAATCAATTTCATCCTCCTTAATTAAACACTAACCCCAAGACCAGAATCGAATCCCACTCACCTGAACCATGGTGACGAAATATACGTCGCTCCTGGCCAGCATCTCCTCGATGAATTTGATCAATTCCTCTCTGTACTCCTTCTTACTCTTCAACCACGAGGCGTGGAAGTGAAGGCCGAGTGGCGCCCTGTTGCTGTTGAAGTGCCTGTTGAAGTTGTGCCTGAGGAGCCTAGCGAACTGCTCGCCAGTCTGAATGTTCGAGCAGGAGTCCACCATGTGACAGCCAGGTAGAGACTCGTCGAACGTTGGGTCGTCTCTTCGGTCCAATTCGTTCATCACCATCTCCCAGACAGGATGCGACCTCGACGGACAGTTGCCGCCGTTTCCGTTGCACTTGTGCGGCATTCTGAAGTACAACGTGTACGGCCAGATTGGCACGCGACCTAACGAGGCGGTAATGGAGGCGTCATAGACGAAGAATTGGTCAGCCATCATCTCGAACTGCTTGTTACCGCCGACGCGGAGATACGGAGCCCTCATCCCGATAATGGAACCGTCAGTGATGTTTGCGAAGCGTTCGATAATGAGTCTGGCGCCGGCCATCTCCGCCAGCCAGTCGTCGTAGGTGCCCTGGGTCCAATATTGCGGGTCGTCTTTGTGGGTCAGAGAGAACACTGCGATCTCGTGGCCACGGCGGTGAAGATCTTGTACGGCAGAGTAATTGGTGTATTTGTGGGAAACGAAGAACGTCCCTCTGATCTGGCAGCCGTTGGGATTCTGGCGTTGCCCGTTGAAGATTTCCTCGTACAGGTCGATGTTGTCCACGTTCACGGCTCCGTTGAACGTGATGGTGATCATTTGGGGGACCTGGGTTGGCTCGATGTTCCCGGGAATTCTGGTACCATCGGCGGAACAGTAGCAATCGGGTAGCACGCACTGAGTCGGGTCGCAATCTGGCGCGCGGTTTGGATCGGTTTCCACGGCTGCGAGGAAAGATAATCGCGGGTTGCAGTTTTTTTACCGAAAGAAACAACGGCTTGTAAACGTCGATCTACCAGCTGTCGAGGCTCGAAAGATGAAACTTTGAATCTCGAAAGTTTTTCACAAATAGGCAAGAAAGATTTCTTTCATTCGAATTTAACACGTAAAACCAGCTGTTCACATCGATAGCTATTATTTTGCGTGAACAAACGAATAAAAACTTGGATTTAACCACTTGCGCTGATTGCGGACCATAACGAGTGACCGAACCGTATATACAATATTTCGTCGCTTTCTTTTTGAACTCGTCGTTACGATATCACTGGATGGAAATTATTCAGAAATTAACAAAATTATTACTTGTTTTGCCTGGGTTGTACTTAGATATACTTTAATACTGAGGGAAACATTGCAATTTTGGGACAAAATACAATCTCGACGTCCGAGGCACTCCAGCGCGAGAGGTTAAAATACTAAAAATATCTACGAAAGTGTATCAACAGATTGTATTTGCATCATCGACTCGAAAGAATTCTACGGTTCGTTATGCGTCGCTGACCAAAAGAAGAAAGAGAGTTACGATCGAGATTCCGATCGAATCGAGACACTTACTGCACGCGTTCTCGTCGGATTCGTCCTTGCAGTCGGGTTTACCGTTGCAGAAGAGCTCCTTGTCCACGCACTCGCCGTTACCGCACGACAGTTTCCCCTCAGGGCAGACTGGCTCGTCGGTCCTCAAGATGGGCAACACCTTACGTGGCTCTGCAAACGTAATCCTCGTTAACGGGCCGACTCGTCGGCTGACACGGCGTCGATCGATTGCTACCATTTCGCGACCACCGCAACTGTAACGTCTACTTTTACTTCGCCCAATTTATGTACAAAGATCGTAACGCGCTCACCAGTGGCGCAGGAACCAGCGATTCTACTTGGCTTCGCGGAATTCGACGTCGTCAGGTGAATCGAGCGAACGATGCTCCTCGTAGCTAACACTACGTACAGCAGTGATCTCGGGGTAAATTGGTTTAATTTCTGCGAAATTCTTGGTGGGGTTAAAGGTTGCTACTGTGCGGGATTAATGTGGCCCAAAGCTACGGCACCTCGCCAGATTGGATAATATCGAACTAACTATGTACATACTCGTATGGCCAGTTACGATTATTCTGTCTGTTTCAATCTGGTATCTATGTACACGTTTCTGATCGTGAATGTAATTAAATCAATCCTGGAGTGTAGTGGTGAAACGTTACGTTTCTTGCACGTTTTTATTGCTACTTTATCCTGGCTTTGTTCTAACTTTTAAAAAGTACATGGATCTCCAAACTTCTGTCTTTAAACTGGAGCCTCCAACGTAGTTTTGTTACGCTTGACAAAATCTCTCTGATTATCTCACTTGTATCGCAAATTACAGCTTACAAGAGAAGATTACAGAAGAACAAGAATTACTTGAACTCTATTTCTATCTATTCTCTCTGCTGATTGTCTCTTTAGTTCGACTAAATGACAAAATGATAGAAAGTCACGAATTATCGGGGAATTCGATTTGTCCTTGTGCCAACAGTTCCTACGCCACTGAATGAGTTCGAACGACCTTTCGTTAGCTTCTCTTCAATTTTTTTTTCTGTTTCTTTTTCGTTTCCGAGGAATTTCCCTCTGATTTCTAGCCGCCTCGCGACTGGAAAAGCGTATAACAGAATCAACGTAATGGGCATGACAAACAGAACGAATTAGAAAATATAACGAAAGAAAATCC
Organism: Tetragonisca angustula; assembly: GCA_036937485.2. Lineage (NCBI taxonomy): Eukaryota > Metazoa > Arthropoda > Insecta > Hymenoptera > Apidae > Tetragonisca > Tetragonisca angustula. The sequence goes on along the minus strand of JAWNGG020000040.1, from coordinate 526,753 downwards.
TTGTAAATCGGTCTTGAAGGTTCTTGGAAAAGAACCGTAGATTTCTCTTTCCTCGAGGAACCTTCAAGATCGCAAGCAGCTCTACGGATCGAGAGAGAGAGAGAGAGAGAGAAAACGTTGGAGAAACGAAAAACCGACGAACTAACGTTGCCCATCACGAGAAGTCGAGAGTATAGTTTGTTTCGTTGGCTCGCAACGATTCGCACGCAGTTCTAATTCCATGAATTACTCACACAAACAAATACAGCGACTCACGAATGTATCTGAACATTTTTATGAATATATTACACGCGTTATGGAAAACTTGAATTACGCTGTAATGTTTTTACAGCGAATTGATTGTTTCTCTAATTTATTAAAACTCTTGTTCCAATTATGTATAAATATTTGACTATTTGTCAAATAATTTTTTGCGTCACACAAGTTTACAATGAATATCCTTTAACTTGTACGCAGATTTTCAGATTTGTTTCGAATTTTGCCAATTTTCATCACGATAATCTTAGAAAATCTTTTCTGTATGATGTACAAGTGTTCAAATATTTTTGTGAGCCAGTGACACGCGCAGGCGTTGTTGAGATAAAAATGCGAGAATATAGAAATACATAAAGAAGGTAAAGAGATGGACTGTTGCGAAAAAGGCATAAAAAAAAAAACAGGCAGCGGAAAAGTAAAAATGAAATAAAAAGTGAGTCGGTGCCTCGACGTGCCATACGTCGAGGGAACGAACCGCGAGGAAAGAGAATTGCAAGTGAACCAACACACGAGCAAATCCACGTACACACGGCGAGCAGAGAAAAAGTATAGACGGGGAACACACGAGACCACTCCGATTTAATTTCATTTGCGATTCGATTTGCAAACCAAGTTTCGAAATGCAAAAGAAACAAGATGATCTTTGCCGACGGATTATTAACTCGGTATTTTTCTCTCTTCTGCGTCTTGTTGATTTTTTTTGAAATATTTAAATTGCGCTTGAGGTAAATTTTTTCTGACCGAGTTCTGCAGTTTGCTTGTTAAAAATATTCGCAAACATTTGCTCATTTTTGATGAAAGTTTTCAACGCGACTAGGATCTATCGTGAATCGATCATTGATGTTCAAAAGGACAGTTAATTGACACTTTATTTTTATAAAGTACGATTCTCAATATAAATTCTAGCAAGAAAACGAGTTAAATTCTTTTCGTAGCTTATTAAGCTAATCCAATAATTCTTTTCGTAAAGCTTATGTGAAGTGAACAGAACCGTGAGATCAAACTTAGTGTTTAAAGTCCAAACAATTGGACTTTAAATGATCAAAGCGCGTCATTTATTATCTCCTTTGAAGCGAGTAATCGCGTGTTTCTCTTTCCCACGAAATTAAATCGGAGCGAACGGGTCCCACGGGAGCATGAGCAAACAGAGCCAGGCGCTTCGAGACGGAAGCGGAGGAATTCGACTCGGTTGCGACAAACTCGCGTCAACTAGTGCGTGACATAGAGAAAATGGCGACAGCGCAAGAAGAAGAAGAAGATAGAAATTGGCAGTTGAAAAATCCTGCGTTTCGCAAGAAGTGTGAAAGACTATGCGAGATTATATCCCGGCTGGAAAGTGAGAGAAAGAAGGAAAGAATTAATGCGATCGTTCGACCATTTGGCGCTGATTTCGAGCAGTAAAAGCGAATCAGCCGACTGAGTAACGAGGAGCCGTTGTAAGGAGGCCAGATCGTCGAAGCGAAACCGATCTGGACGCGGACAGACAGAGCAAGACAGACAGAGACAGAATGTGTAGTGGGAGAAAGAAAGGAGAAAAAAGAGAAAGAGTGACATGTGCGTACGCATAGCGAGAAAGAGAGAGATAGATAGAAGGAGAGAGAGAGAAAATAACACCGAGATCAGCGATTGAGAACGTGCTACCTTGTACCTGGAGCGATCGCGAGGCGAAAGAATCGCGAGGTTGATGTGTGAGCACGTATGTACATACATACAGCTCACAGCCAGTGTGCACAGGGGAGCGTGCGAGCGTGAATTCTACAAAACTGAAAAGTCAGATTGCGTGCCGGTAGTCGATTTCGAGAAATTGAACGAAAGGCAGAAATTCTGTCTTTCGATTCTAGATTTAACTAGTTAGCCAAGGAATTTTTTTTAATCTAGATTTTTCACTCGACTTTTTCAACAGGATGTTCTTTCAAACAGACAATTTCTGAGCGCTGCTCGTTAATTCTGTTTTTTCGTTTGCTTTCGTTCGCTTCGACGATCGGCACGGAATGATTGATCGATGACAATTTAAGAGGCGACGAAAGTTGAATTGGCGAGATGGAAGAAGTTGTTAGTGTTGCAACGTGAGTCGAGAGAGTTGCGTGAATCAGTCAGGAAGAGGGGTGTCCGATGAGTTTGAAACTGGGTTAGAACCGAGAAGCTTCTCGTCTCCCGAGCTGCACTTTCGCTCAAAATCGGAACCAGTCGCCCGGCCGCGAATCGAAAGTGGCCAGACTGGAGATTACAGCGTCTCGAAAGTGGTCACGTATGTAACGATCGTGCATTTTCACTCCGGCGAGCGTGTCGTTCGCGTAACTCCGCCGCTGAAAAATCAAACTCTGCGGACGGTTCGGTTTTGCGTGACTTTAGAAAGTACGGGACACTCGATTTAGTCAAAGATATTTCCGTCGGAATTTCACAAGCAGTTCAGTACTTTGCGATTAGAATTTCGTTCAGCTCGCGAGAGAGCAAGATATCCAAGTTGGCTAGTTTAACATCCAGTTTAACTCGTCAATTGAATTCGTCGTGAAATGAAATTTAAAAGAAGCCCGTTTCTCTTTCGTTCTCACGGAGACGAGAAGGGTGGTGGATAAACATCAAAAGTGCGTGAGGATATCGGTGCGTTAGTACTGCCTTACGAATGGGTGCGTGCTACGTTGCGAGTCTACGAAGGAACCGGCCTTCTCCGTATCTTACGAAGCATTTTTCATCATCCTTGATAGAAAGGAGAGAGGAAAAAATCTCAAAATTTGTCCCTTTCTGCTGGGAAATGCGTTATCTATTAAGGAAAATTAATATAAATCATCCCCAATCAAACTTCTTCAATGTTTGAAGTTTCAAATTTGAAAGATACCACTATTAGATGGAAGTTATTGCCATTATTAGAAAGAAAACAAAATGTTAGAAAACAGTTCGCTGTATCGAAACGCATTTCCCGGGGGAAAGGGGAAACGGAGACAGGTACGCCGGTTCACCCTGGTCGATACATCGACTTACTCTCGAGCTTGTCACAGTTGGTGACTTTGCCCTTCCAGTCGCAGGTTTGTTTGTCCAAGTCAAAGGCCAGCCCGCTGGGACACGTGATTTGCTTCAGGCCGGATTTCGTGCACCTGTTCGTATCGGACAGAAAGCAAACAGGACGCCGTTTAATTGAATAGCAATCGAAATGAAACGCTTACTCTCCAGCTGGTCGCAGTTCTTCACGTTTGTCTTCCAGTCGCACGTCTGACGCTCGATATCGAATGCCAGACCTGTTGGGCATCGTACGGTCGCCAACCTGGTCACCCCGATCTCGCTCGCTTTGTCGCATCTGTGATTCAAGTTTAACACTCTTTGTTCCTTTTTCTTTCTTTTCTAATTTAAACAAATATTCGATTCGTGGTTTTCGTTCAACTTTACGATTGAAAATGTTGCGCCGGTGCTGTCATTTTTTTGCAAAATGCTGTCAGATGAGTAGAAATATCATTTGTTACGGTACGATGGGTTATAATTCTCTTACAGTTTATAGTGTATGGTACTGTAAAACCATCTAACCGTGTTAAATGTATTTTGCTGATTACGAATAAAGGATGAAGAAAGTTTAAAAGAAAATTATTTTATCCTGCACTGAATCAGTAGAAACATCTATTGTGTTAACCAAATATATGAATACCAAAAATATGAAATTATCATCAATCGTGAACAGAATAAAATACGTTCGAACAGTTTCGAACAATTTTGTGATCGATTGCACAGGACCTTTTAATTCAATAAATGACCCTGCATAAGAATGAAAACAAGAATGAAAATAGAAACGAATTTGCAAGACTTGTAGATGAATTGTTACTTGGAAAAATGTCAATGGGAGATAATTTTGCAAAAAGTTCGCACGAAGAACGAATGAAGACGAGAGGACCGGAATGAACGTGGATTTTACGATCCACAATTTTTCGAATTCTCTCAGGACGCGTGACATTCTACGACAGGATCTCTCGCCTTCTTGCTCCGTGGATATTTTTGCACGCGTGTCCTTGACGATAGAATACTTTATCCGTCCGAGTGAGTCAGGATACGGTGTCTGTCGTCATCGGCTGGAAAGCGAGTCCTGTATCCAGTATCAGGCTCGCCTTGAACCTTTCGACGCGGAATTCGATCGCGAAGGAGCCGAAGGAATTCGCCGTTCGATCCTCCGTGATCGATCCTTTGCGTAAATCATGCCTCTACCGTTAATTCCATTGACCTTTGGAATTGATTTATCGTACGTAGAATCGACTACCATCGAAATTGATCGTCTTCCATTCGAGGAACAAAATGTTTATTTTCGAACAATGACGCGACGATATCTCAAATAAATGTAATCCTTTCAAAATTCTTTCAAAACATATTTTTCGTGGATTTTGAAGGACATTTTGCTAGAAATGGTAGAACTACTGCTTATTATTTATCATCACTACGAGTGTATAATAAATATCGTTCATTTGGACATTTTTAACAGAAGTTTTATCCTAGAGTAGAGAGATTTCAGTTGTTTCTCAAGTCCTTGCTTAAATGCCAGTTCAAGGGACGACGGCAGAAAAAAATTAAACTTAATTGAGGAAAATTACCTTACGACGTCCCGGCAGTCTCCCTCAACGTTCAACCGGAAATATTCGTCTCCCGGCCTATCTTGGCACAACTCCTCGGCATTTGCGTCAATTCCATCAGCCCCTTCCTCGTCTTGTGCTCTGACCTGGATTCCTGGAAATTCAAAATCTTTTTAATTCTCTCTTTTCTCATCTGCTTAACAGTAGAACGATCGATTCAGATTTTGCCTTCCAGTGTTAAACTAGAATCGTGAAACGTAGCGTAATTTTCATTCGCTCTGCATTTCGAAGGGAAGCCATCTTCGGAAGGAAAGAGATACCGCGTCTCATTCTCTAGCTGTTTGACCACTGACAATTACGCACTTTCTCTATCATCGATTACATAAACGTCTCTCGATCCACGATCACGATCTCTAACGTTCACAACGTTCCCTTCTTTCTTCGTCCCATTAAAGAATCGAACAACAGGTTCTTCGTTGGACACGATCAAGAGGAAGTTACTTCTTACTCTCCGTACTTCCTCTTCCATTATAGTAAAGAAAATGTAAGAGCAGAGCAACAAAATCATCTCGTTCCTCAGTCATAGGTGTCAGTCAAATTTTAACGGACATCCCTTTAAGAGTATAAAGAGTACGTACTATCTTTTCTATCTTCAAGATACTCCACGATCAAATTGGGGTGGAGGAGGGATGAAGTGAGGAAGAAACGTCGCTGACAGTACGGTTCGCATGACATTTAAATAAAAAGGGCACAGATTGGTACATATATTGTGGAGGATCGTCCGAGGAAAATGTCGCGATCGTTGGAAGCTACGATATCCAGAGATCGTAGACCGAACACATCGAGGTCAGTGAACCCCCGTAGAAGTAGAAAGTCTTGGAAATGTCAGGGCAACGTGACGGGGGTGGGGAGGGAAGCGACAGTGGTTCTCCAAAGTAGGTTCTCCGTTTGTCTCTCTCTCTCTCTCTCTCTCATCCTCGCTCGAACAAACCTCGAACGTACCTCTTCGTTTATCCGCGATCGTGAATCGTGATCTGTAATCATGATCGATGCCGCTTCCGGACAATTCGTCTTTGTTGCGTTGACCGAGGTGGTCTTATGAATTTCACTTTGTCGACACGATAACGAGAGATCAATTTTTATCAAGGCACGCGAAATTTTATTTTATCGTCGAAAGATTTATTTCTTGACAAAGAGTTGTCTTTAGGAATGAATATTGAAATTGTTTCGACTGTTTTAAGCTCTGTCAGGATTGAAAAGCTTTCCAGTTTCTGTGACGAAAGAAATATTTGTCAATTGTCAGCCTGTATTGGTTGGTACAACTGGATCGAATTAGTATGGTTCTACTTAGAGAAGCCGTTTGACGTGTCTTGTCGTCGCGTCAATCGTTGAAGTCACCAGAACTTTCATGGCGCCGAGGCACCTTTTGGTCTCGAGTCATTTAAGGCGATCGTAAAGCAACCACAAGATTTTCAGAGTTTTTGTTTAGTTTTCATTAATTAACATTTCAGGTTCTTTTAAACAAGATTTTAAAAGCAGTTAATTAAAAGGTGATTGGTTTATTTTTTATCGAGGAAAATTGAAAGACTACGAGTTGTAATAGAATTTTGTAAGATTAAGGTGTACGTTATTCGAGCGAATTAAGGAACAATAACTTTGAACACCAAACGATCCTCGAGCCGAAAGTTCTCGTGGAAACCCATCCGATCCAAAGGAAACTCTGTAAATGTCGAAAACAACTTTCACCTGCAGCGAGCATTTGAAGAATCGACGCCTAGAAGGCTAGGTGTTTCTCTTCTCATTGAGAAATCAGGCTTATCACCAAAGATTCTCGATCTTCCAATTAAACTTTCACTCCAAACTGGAGATAGAACCGACTCCCGGTTACTCAACCCTCTGCTCTGCCAAAGCTCTTTAAAGAAACAAATTACCTAAAATCCAATCTAACCCGATCTCAGTCGAAACTATAGAAGCTCTTTCTGAGAGTTCATCAAACATGGATCTAGAAACGTTACACAACACCTTCAGTCCAACCTGAACTCGTCTCCAATTTAACTTAAACTCGTAACTTCCATCTAAATTCAAAGTTTAATTCGAAAGTTTCAACCTTCTTTCGATTAATTCTTAAAAAAAAAAAGAAGGGAAGAGAGAAAAATAAAGAAAATGAAGAGAACAACCTGTTGCCCCGATGCTCGATGTCCGTGAATGAAACGCGGTCAAACGGAAATAGAGAAGATGTAGCAACAACTACAGTGTACTCACCGGCGAACAGAAAGAGGGATCCAAGAAGGAGCAGGAACTTCGACGACATCGTGGCCGTCGTGGTCGTCGCCGTCATCGTCGTTGTCAGGACAAAGAGTGTCTGGACAAGCCGCGCCCTCTCGCCCCTCTATATGTGCACCACCACTCCTTCCTCTTCGTCGAAGGACTTTCACCATCCGGATAGTGCTGCCACCTTTTTCACGTCGTAAAATAGACGGTGAACAGGGGGTCCATTCCTTCCGTTTGTTCTTGGCGAACGAGAGGGGACCGTGGAATTCCGTTTCTTCACACGATGTTCCTTGTCTCGCGTGATCGAATCCCGGGACCGCTCGTCGTTCGTGGTTTCGAGCCGAGAGATCGGTAGGAAGAAGATTAACGATCGTTCGACACGATTGGGTAATCCACTGTGCTCTGAATTCCGCCTATTTTGTTCCACTTTCTTCGATATCTGCTCTTCCAACCATTTCGTGATCTCGTTTCCTCTTTTTTTCTTTTTTGTTTTTTTTTTTTTTTTTTCAAACGGAGAGTTCTTCTTACAGGAGAGGTGTGCATGTGACGAAGGGAGGAAGATCGCTGTGAGAGTATTTGTAACGAGTATGAATATTTGAGAAGTACTTTTATCGGTGAATTTAAACGAACGCTCGAATTGAAGCACTAAAAGTAAAATTTACGTACGTATTGGTATGCGTCCGTGGGAAATTTAAAGATAAAATGTAAGGGATATAAATGTCACGGCACGCAGTGTAAAATGAAACGAATGCTGAGAATTTATTTCTTTGGTTCGTACGTCCATAAAAACACGAGCCTGCGTGGACGTCCACAGTTAATTAGTTGCATTTGAAATATTGAAATTTTTTTCACGTTTCAATCCGCAATTAATTATTCGCGTACTCGTTGTAATTGTTTTGTAGAATACCGTGAACAGGTGGATTGAATTTGTAGTTCGATCGAAAAGTGAAAACACGCGTCGTTTTACGATCTCCGTGAAAATGTCGACTGACAGCGGTGGTTTTAAAAAGGGGCAACGAAAAATGGCTCGCGCTCGTAAAACTCGCGATGAAAGTATCGTCGACGTGCTCGTGTAACTTTCCACGAAAACTGCCCCGTATATGACGTTTTTTATCGATGCGACGTAAACCTTGAACCTTTCCGTTCTCGGCAAGATGTCTCACGAATTTTTCAGTCGAATTTGATGATTATTTTATTTAGTATTATTAAAACGTTTATTACGTCATTCACAAGTATCCAGATACTTTGGCCCTTTACTTTTTTAAAAAATTAAATTAAAGCAGCAGTAATCAGTATTGACATTTCTTGATTGATACGCTATCGTTGAATAATAAATATCTATCGTTAATATCCCTGAAACAGTCGTGGAAATTAAATTGCATAAATATTTGTTTCTTCGTAATATTAGTAATTCAATTATCGCAGGAATTTTCTTTAGAGTATCATTGAACGTTATTTAATGTGAAATATACATTATTACAACACTTTCCACTTTATTGTATTTTATTGTCATTGGCCGTCAGTATTTAAAAGTCAGCATAATGTTCGATGGTATAAAGAACGTATAAATCGAAGAATGTGAATACGCATAATTAATAGAGAGGCGAATAAAGATTAATTAGCAGTTACTTTCTCTGCATTCAACACCTCATCTTCAATTTCGCTTCCTCAAGGAAATATCATCTTCTTTCACTTTCCTTTTTTATATTTTTATATTTTTACATATCACGGTTCTATTTAAATTTACGAGCATTATAGTTATTAAAATGCACGTGTGACGAAATGAAAAAGGGAAAAGTGTAATTTTATTCAGATTTAAAAATTCGCCGAATTTAAAAACGTAGAATTACGTCGTGAAACGATCAACGAAGGAGGCCTGTGAAAAGAAAACACGCCGTCGTATCGATTCTCATTATTATTATAATGATTCGTTACTCAAACAATGTATCTGCAATGACAATATCTTTCAACTTTTAACAACTTTTAACCACGATAGAGGATCCACCATTTTTTTTTTTTTCTTTTTAATCCCATTAAAGTAAAAGGAAGCTCGCGGAGCTCCATGAAAATCTCAAATTACTCGTAAAACACGCCATCGATAATGGAGCCATCGATTCCCACCGTGAAACGTAAGCATACATCCCCTCGATGAGGATGAATTCCAGAGGAATTCTTTTATCCTCCCCCCCCCGCCCCTGTTTCCATTTCACTCTGCCACACGGTTGCCTTGCGAAGCCGCGTAAATTATTCGCGTGGTTTTTAAAGCTGCTCGCCAAATAATTCTCATTTTTCATTCTTCCAATCTCCTTGCCCTTCCAACCACCGCCTCTCTACATCTTCTTCGTATCGCTGTCAGCGTGACACGTTTGCGCAACGCATTTATTCCCGAGCTGCGCGACGATGCACCGGGTGGTTAATAAATCTGCAGCTTGCGCGGCAAAAGGTTATCGACGTCGTTCGCCGGCGAAATAACTTCGCGGGACGCGCTATTGCGTTAGAACCACGTTGCATACCGCAATCCACAGTACAATTACGCTCGCATTGATTTCCACCTTGTGAATAGAAACTGTTCGAGCTTTCTGCACATATATGTGTGTATAATTTGTACGGGAGTCGCTCGTGTATCAAGTGGAACTGTATCGGTTCGATTTGAAAAACAGCTATCGTACTGTGCAAAGTATTTTTTTTCAAATGATTTGCTACACTTTTAATGCAAGGCAGGCAATAAATTGATTAATATTCCAAGTAACAAAGTATTTTTTAATGATTTCGACGATTCAAAAAATATATAATATTCCAAGTGTAAAAGTGACATCGGTTTGAAAAGTATTGTAAAGTGTTCAGGCAAGCTTGAGTTAGTACGCACGAAGAATTTCCCTTCCTTTTTGCATTCGTTATGCGAAACAAGGGGTATTCTTGTAGAAGAGAAATCACATGTACCTGTAGAAGGACATTTTGAACAGAGAACGAAATTTTGCAGATTAAAAAGTGAGTTATTAATGCTACTGTGAATTCAAAGTAAATTCAAAGAATGTCGAGTATGACTTTATATCGTTGCTTCACTTACTGTTGCACATCCATGTCCGATCCACTTTCAGTCTTGTGAAAATTGTTTAAATCCTGAAATAGTAAAGAAATCGATTCACGAAGCTATAAATTCTTAAAGGGAACGTTCGAACTAAAAGTATCACATTTTACTGCTACTTCCAATTTCTCTAGAATTGCCCTCGGAGATAAAAATTTTCCTGAATTACCGTGTTGCATCATTATTAAAAAAAAAAATTCATACTGGAAATCATTAGATTAAATTAGATACATCTGGATTACAATCATCTTCTTGAAAGTCTTAATACGGTGAATCGCGTCAAAGAAATAAAAATGAAAGATGTAAAAATGAAGATGAAGAAACTTACAGAAGTAGAAGAAACTATTTGCATACTGGATTATTACATTCTGAACTATTACAACTTTAAAAAAAATTTGATTTTAAAAAATAATTATATAGCGATCGTTACCACTTTGATAGCCTCACGTTAGTTCTCTTCGTCGAAATTATAAAAATTCAAATGTCTCTGAGAACATTAAGAAAGTTATTTGATGTCTGTGGTCTTAAAGATTGAAGTCTTCTCTTCACAACGACCTCTTAAAAATTATTGTTTCTATTTTTTCCCGCCATTTTATTGAATCTTGAACACTGGAGTTATATGACAAAATGTCAGGATTAAATTTTTGTCGTTTAATTCCAACGATTGAGGTTCAACAAGACGAGGAAAAAAAATATGGCATAGCAAGTTCTAAGAAATTTTTATAATGTACACAGTGTAAAGACATCTTTAAACAAACTCAAGGTTGATAAAGCACAGGTTTCACGTTTTAAAACGTCAACTGGCTTGTCTCCTGCTTCATGAAATTGTTCAAAATATCTTACAATTTTTCGCCAAGTCTGCGAGTATACCCGCATCTGTATAAATCTTCAAGCAAAATCAACAAATTGATCGTTTGTTGAGCGGCTGAAAACAGAAAGGCGTCTTAACATACTTACGAACGACAGTGTACAACGTTTCGCGAAACCGGTGCTAGGGAAACGCGTGAGGTAAATTCGCGACGTAGCCTGTTCCCAATAATCGAATCTTGCGAAAGAAAGGATTTGCGTAGACTCCCCCCCTTGTCATCGAGATCGATCGAGCAGGCCTGCGTTCCCGTCGGCTGTTCCTCGTTTTCGCCTTTATCTCGACACGTTCCTTCCACGAGCGTCGAGTAACCGAGACGCCGAAGAGGATTTACAGAGGCGTTTGTTCGCCAATCGAGATCAATAAATCCCGAGATAACGCGCTAACCTATCGAAGATAATGCTCTGCAACTCGTAATCGCGTGTTCGAGCCTTTTGTTGCGGCACGCTGAAATCCTGCATCTCCCCGCGAACGTGATTAACAAATTAACCTCTTGCGCTGGAATGCCACGCACGTCGAGAATATTTTGCTCCAAAATTGTAATATTTTCCCAGTTTTAAGTATATTTAGATATAATCCAGGCAAAACAAATAACAAATTCAGATGTCATACCGGCGACTTTAAAAAGAAAGCGACGAATTATTGTGTACGGTTCGGTCACTCGTTGTGGTCCGCAATCAGTTGAAGAATAAATCGACTGAAGTGTCGAATTGAAGCGACGAACTTGTGCTTGGTGTTTTTTTTTTTCAACTTCGATCGATCGATGGGAAGAACGAGCGGAAAAATTGAGAAACCCGAGATTACTCGGGATAATGTCGATATCAATCTCGATGCGCAAAGAAGGAAGACAATGAGATTCAAATCGGAGGGACGGGCGTTTGAGAGTGTTGGAAGTCGTTTCTAATTGCAATTAACAAATCCTTGCTTGCCTGGTAAGCTTGTAAATTGGCCAAAAGAACGCAGCGACGTCGGTTAAGTCGTAAAAGCAACATTGTGTATGAAAAGAAAAAAAGAAAACCTTGATGCAGACGCCACGATGATGATGATGAATTGCACAAAAGTTCTCCATTAACGTCGGATCTCTTCTTTGCGTGCTTTTTTCCAAGGTTTTCTTTTTCTCCTACTTTTCCTCCGAGTATGGACCAATGGCGTAGATTACACGCCGCGACTTCTCGTCGCGAAACGAAATTTTTCTGGCGTTCGTTTGAGTGGAAAGGAGGATCGATGAAGCAACCGAGCGGGGGAAAGAAATATTCAGCTCCGGTCCGGAAAGTTGCGTCCGCAACGATATACGCGAAACGTTTCACGGGCTGGTATGCATCGCGAATGTTAATGATGAAACGCGATATGCTAATCGATGAGAAACACCATCGTCGGATCTGAAAGGGATCCGAATGGAAATGCAGCGGGCGCTGTGTTGGTGGAAAAGATATAATAGCGAGGTTTTGTGAATTCAGGCCCCGAGTGATGGCCTCGATTGATTCAACTGTAATTAGGACTACATGCGTTTTTGCACTTTGAACTTTGCAGCGTGGAAATTATTTGCGAACTGGCATATCGAGTTTCTTAATTAGAAGAATAACAAATTGGTGTATTTTAGATTCGACTTTTCAAATTTGTATATTATTATAAAGGATGCCCCATTTGAAGTTTCATATAACTATTCGTTGTAGAAAAGAATGTTTCAAGTAAAACTTTGTTTGTTTTGAGGGAAGGGAGAAGAGGAGCATCTTTTGGCAAATCTTGTCTAGATGAACGTGCTTCATGGTGATCTTTGTCATGCATAAATTACTAGAAAATTCCTATTTCAGCACTATCAGAATATTAAAATGAAGAAAAATATAATTTGTTGAAGATATAACGCATATATATAATGCTGTGCAAATAGTCTTTTTGAACAAATTTCAAATATATTCTATATATGACCTGTTGTATCATCGGTGACTTAAGAATAATTAGTGTCTTAATTGTTTATAAACTTACAATCTTCTTACAAATAATATAACTAAAAATTATTGATTTTTCAATTTATGCTTATTTTGAAAACCAAATATACTCAGTAGCGTTGTGCTTGATGTAATTAAATGCAATTTTTGATATGTAAAAGAAATATTTGTAAACGACACAGCAAATTATAAATCATTGAAATAAATAAAATTTATTCAAATAAAACTATTTTTCTTTAGATAGACACATAGCTCGTTTTATGACGGATTTGTCGACCCAATATATTTCGTTTCAAGGTTATTCAAGATCGTTAATTGTCAAAAGTTGCTGCGTTAAACCAAGAAATTTTTATTTTTCACATTCAATATCGTGATTTCGAGTTTTAATGCACTCATTTACTCTATCTCTAAAGTACCCTCTCCAATGTTTCAGGGTGTTATGTACAACGGATCGATAAATTTGTCATCAAACCGAGTCCATACAGGTTCATTTAAGAAAACAAAAGAACATCACCTCGAAATCTCAGAAGCACGTCCAGCTAGACCATGATTTGTGACCATCATAAAATATCTCGTTTGAAACAAAGCACATGTTTTACTTGAAACATTTTTTTTTCTATAGCGAATAGTTTGAAAGATAATTGCGTGGAACGTTTCAAATGGGATACCCTATATATAATCGTTACGTGTAATCCAGAAATATATGCCTGATTTGTCTCTAACTCCTTATTTTTCACGCGAACAAATTTCAAAAGCAAGTTTTAACAGTCTGACAATATTTATAACACTAGTATATCTCTTCTGTCGACAGTACAGAGACTATATTCGACAAAACGTGAACGCGTGACTAACTGTGCTTCGAAGAAGCAAAGTTACAATCTCTTCTATGATATCGTTGTTGTAACAATTCTTTCGGTTACAGTTCTTTCGCAAAATGAGAAGAGCGAAAGAATGAGATATAAATATTTAAACGTCGTGTTGAAATTTTATTGCGTCATAAATAGGAAGATTAACGAGTCAGTTCGCTGTAAAAGTAAAAGCGATAATGGTAAATTTTCCAAGAACGAGGTTGTGAAATATTCTCAGATCTGAAGAGAGAGAGAGAGAGAGAGAGAGAGAGAGAGATCGAAACATCAGGATATCAGAATATTTGAAATAACTTCGAAAATATTGAAAATATTTAGAGAAAACTAATAGTCGAGTTCGTCGCGAGACAGCTGTTTTACTATTCATTGAAACAGTTTCTTTCTTCCATTTATATGAATTTACGAGCCGAGGTTAAAGTTACATGAAGCATTTTGTTCTGTGGAAACTGTCGTGAAGTCGGTGTTAGTTCTTTTTTATGATCTTTCTTGATCCTTCTGGTGTATTAAAGCGACTTCAACGTTAAAGGAGAAGTTGCACCGTCTCATACTCGCGATTCGGCGGCACCTCGAATCGATTTCGGCTCTTCCGAATATTCCGAATCACGATTCTCTCACGATTTCCATTTTTTCGTATCTTTTACACTACGATACTTCCTCCACTCTTGAAACGTAAACTTTCACGTAGATGGAACGGAGCGCAAGTCGTCGACGAGCGTAGCCACTGGAGACGATTCACTCCCGATAAATTTGTTATTTGTACACAACATTCTGCATACATAATATGCTTCTTCGACATCGCGTTTCCGTCAGATGTCCACTCGAAATTAAATTGAATCGAATTCAAGACTCGAGTAGTCTGAAATGGATCGAAGATAGTAAGGAAACTAACGTGGGATCTGTTCAGTCTTTTTAAAAATCTCTTCGCGCATATTGCCAGTGAAGTTTCGTATTAATGCACAGCACAGACACGTGGGTGCAATAGACTCGAGAAGAGAAACTTGCGTTACGTTCGGGGCTGTAAGATGAGATATATTAATCTTCGACCTCGTTTTCCCCGATAAACTCGTAACACTCGTGCACGTGAACACGTGTCTCGTGATTAACGACCAGGAAATGGCTATTTCCTTGTTTAATCTGGCAGCGGGCACGAAGTTTCGCGGGATCGATAGGAACGCGATCGTTCGAGAAATCGGCCACGTAAAACCCGTGAATCACTCGGTTCTTTATGCTCCTGCGAGCCTAATCACGCAAGCGCTTTTTATTTTATCCTTGTAATACTTCGGACGTGTGTTGTTCCTTGCCACTGTTCCATGGTGTCGAGCGTTTAACTCGCTTCAATCTTTTCGCAATTGATTTCGCTTGTTTTCCATTATGAAAATATTCTCAGCCAATAAAGGTTGTTTTTCTACCGATTATTATGTAATTTCACAGTTGCGAAATACCAATCTTTTAGGTAAAGATTCTTCAATTGTTATCTGCGTCGTGAATCTTTCAGGTATTCGAGAAACTTTTTGTCACGTAACAAATTTTCGAGTATCGAAGTGACTCAAAACATCGATATTCTTGCAATTAAAGAAAATTTCTCAGTTCGTAATGCTGAAAAGTTTCCGCTTGCGAGTGACTCGAACTATCAAGAAACAATTTTTGATCATTCGAGACTGATCTACCGGACGATTAACAATTGTATCATTGTTAGTCATTAAAAAGATCTTCTAACTGCGCAATGAATTTTCTAACTGCAACTCAATTAAAAGAGAGGATCGTTGTACCTAACCCTAGTAACTTTAAGCAGCAACCAAGAAGATGAATGGCTTCTCCCGTGCAGCTTCGTTTCGCAGCAAGTTGCAAATTATTACAAATTACAAGCATCACGAGGTGGATAGTGATTGGTGTTCTCCAACAGCATGATCCAGGAGGATCCAACGGCATTTCTAAACGCGTTCTAAGCCGAGTCCTTGACGAGATGCACACGTTGAGATGCCAACAGAGGCGCACGTTCACCCGTAGAATCAACACAGAGAACCTCGGGAAACCAGTTTTCGGGAAACTAGTTTCAGGATCCTACGTACGTGTCGTCTCTTCGTCTCCCTCTGTTTCTTTCTTTTTCCCTTTCTTTTCTTTTTTTTCTATTTCGCCCTTTGTTCAGTCTTCGCCCAGTGACATATACAAAAGTCGAGAAAGTCTCCGTTGAAACCTTGATCCTTTAAGCTGCTCGCTTGACTTTTCATCTCCGTTATTATTTGACTCTTTTTTCTTTTTAGTTTTCTAACTGACAACTAAACTGTCAGCCGTTGATCGATCAATTGTCAGCTCGCCGATGGATGAACCCTCTGGCTATTTATTTCTGCTTGTCGATCGAGCGCGTGGTTCCGTACGATGGTCGCATTAAAGTTTCGAATCTTCGATCTTCCGCCAAGAGGAATGGAAAGGAACATTTTTCAAACTCGTATTATCTTTCTGCTTTATTTCCTCTGTCCCTGTCTGTGATCTTTTCATCTTTCAGCCCTTGTCTTTCAATTACACGGATCGACGTCCGTATTTTTCCTTATTATCACAATCGTGCACGTTTCGCGGGGTGACTTCGTCCGTCGAACTACAAAGTAAGAAAATTATTCTCACGTTCGAGGACGTGAAAATAATGATGCTCAAACTGTCGACGCTTCGAGAAGCTTTCTAGCGCAATCGTGGTAATAAAATCGGCAGTTCGCGTTCTTTTCATAGACGAGCGGCTTATGGTTAAGAGTTATTACCTCGAGAACGACAGCGTCGTTGCCAGAATTCCCTGGTGAAAATGTCTGAACGAGCCGTTTGTAAGTCAACCATCGATCAACCTTGCGTTATTGCAAACGTTATTTCAGAAAGCGCGTCCCGCGGAGGCTAATCGCGATTCGAACGCTGAAGGTTACTCTGTTACGTAATCGAATAGCACAGTGACCCACAGACCTTTTTCTCCTGCTCCTTTCTTCTTCCTTCGTGCTTTCTACAATCGCAACGTCTCCTTGAACCATCCTCGTGCCTCTTCGAGATCGAGGAGCACGCAGCTGACTTCGATTAACGTCGACGAATCTCTCGATCATCTCTCGGTCGAACCGTGTCTCATGGATCCGGTGTCATCTTCGATCCGACGTGATCTTGAGCAAGGATTCGTTTGGAATCGAGATTTTTTTATCGATGATGAAACCTCTCCTGCGCAACAAAGAGCTGTTTTCTTCTCTGATGATCCATAGAATCTTCAACAATGGCCGTGAATTGTAAATCAAGCTGTGAATAGACTCTTCGTCGATGACAGATTGTATTTTCATGACTCGGAGGTTCCTTTCGAGAGAATTTTAGAACATGCTCTTCCTTGAACATCGACGAATTTGGAAATTTGTTTCTTGGAACTTTGGAGAAGTTGATGACTCGTTCCTCGTTTCTTTTCTTTTTCTTCTTCTTCTTCTTTTTTTTTTTTTTAATTAATTGCGGAAAATGATATTGTGAAACTCGCATTAGAAGAGGGTTGTTGAGCTTCGAGGAGAGAAAGAGAAAGGGAAAGAAATGAAAACAGAAATCGAAACTTCGTTTCGAATCGTTGAACTTTCTCCCAAAGAAATATTCGACGCTGTTAAACGCCACTTTAAAGCAGCGATCCTCCTCCGTTCGTTTAAATAGAAAGCGCGTCGAATTTTGATTTATAGATCTTCTGAATATTTATAGGACCATCTGAGCATTCCGAAATCGCCACAACTTCCTCAAACTTTATGACCGTCTTCCCCGCTGTCGCATCAGCACATTTCCATAACATTCACCTGTTGCAATTGCCTCTGAACTCTGCCACTTCGAATCCATATGTTCGTTGGAAACTTCATTTACACAAAAGTTAATCGATCCGTTGTTTCTCTCGAATTCTAGCAACATCCAATTCAACCTATTACTGAAAAATAAACGAAAATAAAATGTAATTGATGGATCTCAATAGTCTCATCGACGTGTACTCGTTTCATCGATATTTCCTTTTAATTCCATTCGCAGTTACTTCACACTGTCATCCGATAGAAAAGCACGAAACAATAAAACGATCTACCGAAATATCTCGATATTTTCGATTGATTATTCACTCTGACAATATCTCCTCTTAATTTCAACGTCAATCGGTTTATACTCTCCATTTTCTAAAAATAAAACAGAACAATCTACTGAAGTAGATTTTTTTCCTTATGCACGAGAAAATGAAAAAGAGTACACTGTCATCCTTAGCGAAGATTCGTAATCTACCGTTTTAGAATTTGCATTCTAAGAAACAAAAGTTGCGCTGCCTTTGTATTTCTCAAAAATATTTCGTCGTTGTTTTCTGTTCTCTGTGTATATAATGTACCATTGGAACAACTGGTCTTTAATACGTATCAAAGTACAGCGTACAAATCATTATAGTTTATATGATTATAATTAAATTAAATAGAGTTGCGTTTACTAGAGTTATTTTATGTTTTAGTTGCTTTAAAGTTGCTTAGTTACTTTTTCAGTTACGTTTACTAGAGTTATTTTATTTATTAGTTACTTTAAACTAGAAAAGAAAAGAAAATCTAAAGTTCGTCGTAACGACGAGTAGTTTGATTCTTATACCATTTAATTTAATCATTATTATTATTTAGTTTAATTATTATCATTTAAATTTCAATGATTTATACATAGCACTTTGACACGTATTAAAGACTAGGTGCTGTAACGCTATATTACATACACAAAACTTAGGCAGCGCAATTTTTGTTTCTTAGAATACATATTCTAAAATAATTGTTCGAGTGTTAACCATTTGCCCTCGACAAATTCTTTTCGTTCTTATCATCTACCAGCGATTTATTTATGAAGCACTTAACTTCAAACAAAATGATACAACGTCGGAAACAATCATTCAACTGGTATTTAACACGAAATTTTGTCAATTATATCTCTCTAACATGTGATATCGTTTAAATTTGAAGCAATCCATCAACGTGCACTGCAGGCTTGCTAGAGCAAGTATAAAAAAGTTAATGATACATAGTTTCAATCTCTGGAAAGATAATATCGCCCGCCGTTTTTTAAAATTTTCGTAAAAAGCAATGAGAATTCTAGTTTACGCGAATTGTTCCAACGAGCGTCAAAGGACCGTCTTCAGAAATTTCTTCTTCCGAAATTCTTTTGCGATCCTCTTCTTCTCACGTCGTTATTATAGTTTTCACTATTACCAAATGTATACATCATCAGCAAATTATAAAAAGTGAAAGGCCGAAGTATCCCTTCAGAAGGAACAGTCGAGTGCAAAGGGTTTAAAAGGTGAAAGATTGGGTACAAGACTGTTGGATCGTGCAAGATGGCCTTGACGTGGTAGATACGTATGATTTTAA
The DNA here is from genome assembly GCA_036937485.2 of Tetragonisca angustula. Lineage (NCBI taxonomy): Eukaryota > Metazoa > Arthropoda > Insecta > Hymenoptera > Apidae > Tetragonisca > Tetragonisca angustula. The sequence goes on along the minus strand of JAWNGG020000040.1, from coordinate 507,555 downwards.
GAGATCGGGCAGTTTCGAAGGTTTCCTTTCTGTCACCGATGGGAAAGTCGAGTCGAGACCGAACTGGTGGCACAGGACGCGCGAAAGAAGAGAAGCGCGCGACGAGATGGTGAAGTTTCGAAATACGAGATGCGCATAATTATGCGCGCCTACTTAGCTGCATCGAGAATGCAACGTAGTCCCCCGTTTTTCTGGCACGCCTCGTGTCTCTACCTTTCGATCGGCCTTTGTTCGTCACTGCTGCGACTACCATTTATGGCTTATGAACCTCATGAACCCGCCTCGTCGTTTCATAATTCAACGCCTTCCTAACTGTTGTTCCATCCAACGACGCCAATTTCGCGTCAAGTCTCTAGTGAAAAAGTGGGAAAGTCAGTTTCTGATAGTGCGAAGAGTTAATTTTTCAGAGTCGAAAGAAAAAAGAAATTGTACAATTTTAATACACGATTTTACATCAAAGACAGTGGAGAAGTTAATTTCTCGTTTAATCTCGCTTTCACTCTCAACAAGTTGACTTTTCTGGGTAGAAAACTCTTCAATTTTCTTCTTCTAACTTCTCCAACCTCTCGACGGGAAAGGGAATTTGTCCAAAGTTAGTTAGCAAAGTTTGCACGACGTTACTTACACGGGGCTGGATGATGGATCGTAGATCAAAGAGAGGAAGAGACTCGATGCAGATCACGCGCCGGAAGAAGGCTGTTTCGTATGGTCGACACACACCACTGACGACGTGATTTTCACCTTGACCGTGGACGGGTCATCGTCCATCGTTCTACCTTCGCTGATGCTCCTGTTGTTCAAGCTTCGAAATTTTATGCGGTACACTCGCTTTCGTGTCGTTAGCTGGCCCGATAACGTCGTCCCTTTTTCGCACGTATGTATGTATATGAAACATTCCACTCGGGAAAGTAGGCTACTTCTTTTCGGGCTGAATTGTCGAACTAATCGATCGAAATTGATAAAGTCGAGCGTGCTGGCAACACGTGGAAACTAATTGTTCGATGAAGGCAGACTGAAATTCTGTTTGATTTAATGGGTGAATCTAATTATTATTATCGATGGTATTAAGGTTGGTTGGCGCCACTGATTGACGTGCACTGCCATTACGGGATTAGTAGCGTTAGTTTCATTAACATTTTATTGATCGACGCGAATAACATATTGCAACTCTCAGCTATTTATCTGTCTGTATTTTCATTCGGATTAATGTCAAAGCTGATTCTGTAATACCTTTTTAACGGTATCGATAGAACAACGTGCACCATAAATAGAGTTTATTTCGAAAGGAATAAAGATGGGAAAAACGAAAGGAAAGAAAAGAAATGCAAAATTCACAGTTTACTAATAACAAATCTCGCCAGACAATCAAAGACTCGAGTTTAATTACCCCGATCCTGGCTAGGCATAAATTACAGAACTGCTCATCCCCGTTGTGAAGAAGAAAGGCGGTTTACCTTGCAGCGACGGCCTACGTCAAGTCTAAGCAGCCAAGCTTGTGCAGAAATGAAAAAAAAAAAAAAAGGCTGAGAAGAATGGAAAGTTATGTTCGTAGTCGACGATTGCGAGATAACATCACGGTTTAATTGTCATTCTCGCGTTGAATTAGCGTCACATTAACGCGACGAAATTCCCGACGAGATTGTTCCTCGATAGATTATGGATCACGCGTTTCGATACGATCTCATTTGTCACGCTCGCAAACGTTCCCTCTTTTTCTCATTAAATTTTATTTTGCTACGATCTGCAGTTTTATTTCTATTCTAGATTGCATTTTGTTCTTCTCATATCGAATTGGTTTACAAGTCTCTCTCAGTTCAATTTGTAACGATTAACGAAAGGGTATGAATGTCTATTGGAACGACTCATGTCGATCAGTGACACAGCTGGTGAATTCGAGGAAAACGGTGGATACCAGGACGCATTTTCTCGCCATCGATGGCGAGTCGATATCAGCGCTGGCCGTGGCGTCTATTACGAGGAATAACGGAAGGCTGTTTCTGCAAGGTAAACCACCTTCCTTCTCATCTGCGAACAGGTCGGTCAACGCGTGTGCCCGCCTAAGCAGAATTTCTCTTTCGATTCCCTTTCATAGAACCACCGTGAACATGAAAAAGGAAAAAAGAACGATCTCTCCTAGAAATCTGTTCTAACATGGGAATCGTTCTAACAAAACGATCCAACTATTCGTTTCATTCGTAATGATCAATGTTACATATTGGGGAGTGCAATAAAATTGATTTTCAAATTTATCGTGCGATCGCTTAATAATTTAAAAGCCTTTGTTTGACTATCCGAGATAACCGACCAAATAAATCAGGTTCCTTTCAACCCTTGTATCACAGATAGCCATAATTTATATTGGATTAGTATAGCTTTTATGACGTTTAATTTTATTTTAATATTCTCCGCGATTGAAATGAAACTAAATTGAATCGAATTGAATGTTTCAAAATTAAATAAATTGCAACGACTCTCAAATGATATCGGTTTAAGATAAGAGAGAACAACAATAGATATATCTTTCTGTATAAAAAAAAAAGCTTCTAATACCGTAAATATCCTTTCTTCCTGTATAAACCGGTATCCTGATTTTTTTTTCCATCGCGATATCTCGAGCCTTCGTCGGGCTCGAAATATTCTATGCTTCAATCTCGCACAATCGAGATCGACGTGACGCGATAGTCATGTTTCACGCGACGTTTACAACTAGGGATACTGGTTCTTCGTAATACAGTCTCTCTCGATACACATTGCCTGTTAAAAGCGGGGCTCTGCCACCATTTTGTTTTCACTTTGTGCGACGAGGATTCTAAGCACGTGTGTCTCGTACATTCGATGTGTCGCGAGCCGAGACAAAGGGAAAAGTCACATTTAAAGTCACGGGTCACTCGAAAACGAACGATTTCACGAGTCCTCGCACGATTTGTTCCTGTTTTGCCCGCGTGTTCCTTGTTTGCAGGCATGACGTTCATTTCAATTGGTTTATCACAATTCCAACTGATCACAGTTGATCAGTGACAACACGATCGTTTCTTATGTGAAACAGATCGTTTCGAGGAATGAACTACTCAGTATCCGAGCCTGTCGCTAAAATTGTTCCCGATTTTAATTAATCCTGTTTTGCTTCCGATTAATCCCGTACACCAATGAGTAAATGTACAAATGAGTTGAGTACGCAACAAAATGCAAAAGAGGCAGAATGTCATAATAGTGGTCTACAGTGACAAAGATACTATAATTAGTCTGCGAATATAAAATATTATTTGCAGAGGATTTCACAGGAAAATATTTTTGTTCGTCGCTGTATGCGATCACTAGTTTGGTATTCCCTAATGGGACAACTATGTCACGTTGCTTTTTTTCTACTGGAAATGTTATTTCATCTATTTAAAAATGTCTGGCGTCTGGTTTGGACGAAAAGCTCTTTTTTTGTTCGTATTTTATACGATGGGATCGAAGAACTGAGGATAAAGTCGTGTTGGGTATATTTTTTGATATATTTAATCAAGTTTGTCGAGTTAACTCGTAGCTTCGATTCTCAGCCTCTTAGGCGCAATGATTTCTTTATTTAATTTGTCTCTGTTAAGCTTTTGATTTTGCGATTAAATGTTCCTAATTCGTTAAATATTAAATCAGACCAATTATCGTTATTATCGTTCGTTTAAAACAAAAATATAAAATCCGCAGCTTTTCAAAAGTATAAAGTTGATAAAAATGATCATGTGTCACATTTTCAAATATCCTTCATAGCTTCTTGAATCACGATCATAATCACTTGTTACACGAGAACAAATGTATACTATTTTATTCATACAAATCACACGTTCGCCTGTTTATAAAAAAAAATGCACAAAATATCTTTAAGCAAACAAACAAAAATTAACGAGTAGAATTTAAAAACTGTTATCCTCGCTCTTTATATATTAATAAAATTACAATATAATTTCACGTGTATATTTTATCAGAATTCAACATTATCTATTCGTTAAAGTAAATTGAAATTTATTTAGATTTCAGCGGATATTATTGGAGCGTGAAATTTTGCGTTCGATCAAAGCGATCGCGTGCCAATTTGCGTTTCCAGCGTGCAGTCGGAACGACCCTTTATCAAAGGCGTTTAATCTGAGAATCTTCATCTCGTGATTCAGTTTGCCCTTGTATCAAACATCTCATTTGGTCGAATTTAATTTCGTCGCAATTTCGAATTCCACCGTCGATATTGCGATATAATATTCTGTGTCGATTAGCTTTTAAGATACATCTGCCTGATGGATAATAGCGTGTAATTATGCAAAGTCGAATCACGGTCAGGGTGCAACAGAAGTAGCGCGTATTGCGCGAGAATACGTGCATCTGTTTCTTTCACGCTTTCGCGAAGAAACGTTGTGCGACGTCACGTGGAAATCCGGGTGAAATTTAATGGCATACTTCGAAACGTGGCATCATTCGAATTGTCTCGTAATTAAAACAGTTTCTAACCACTTGCGCCTTTGTTTCTTTTTCCAGAATTCGATGCTCTTTTGGGCTCGTCAGATTGACTGTGTCAGCAAAATCGAGTGAAAAGTAAAAGTCGAACAAACAAAATAAACCTGTTCTGTATAATAACGATAACGTCGAAGTTATATTATACTCGGGCAGAAGTTATACTCCGCTATTTTGTCGTTACTTTCGCTGTTAATTGTCTCTAATCAGACACGCAGCGAGCTCGATCGTTTCAATAACGAGCACTTTTACCGTATTAGCGGTTTTCATTCCGCGAGTTGCTTGCGCAACGTGTTTTTCCTCGTTGGCGCCCAGGCCGTTTTCGAGAAATTCCTGATTTTGTAACGCGGACGACCTTGTTCTTGTCACTTTCACTCGGGCTCGTCCGCGGATCACGATCAGATTCAGAACGAGGATCGAGAGATCGTTGCAGAGCCACGTGCACACGCCCATTTGTCTCGCAGCGATCTCGCGTAGATTGAACCCAGGGAAACTGACCTTGCCCTTGGGGAACGACTTTGAACGCCGAAAAATAATTTCCACTTGTTGATAGTTTTGCAATGCGATCTCGTTTGTCCAAGTTCGATGAATTGCGGTTCGTATCAATAGCATTCTCGAGATACTCGAACGGATTTGCTCGTTCGATTAAGAAGAACATTTTGTTGCTGCTTTTCTTCAGAGAGTAATTCAAACTCTAATTGAACCAACAAATTGGACATGTGTTTTAGTTAAACTCTGTACTACATGCTCTCTTTTCGTTGTTAACATTTTTTTCATCACGTTTACACTGGTTTTTCACTGTCAAAATTGATTTTTGGCGTTCTTTTTCGCTGTATTTTACCACCAATATTTTTTTTTCTCTTTTTGGATGATTTTATAGTACTCGTTGCCGGAAGCATTTTCTATGTAACTGGTCCCTTTGGCAGTCGCAGAGATCGAAAACAAAAATTGAATTCGAGCCATCTACAAATACCATTATTATTCGATGAAAGCGACAACGTATCGTGTCTTTCTGTTTTTCCTTTCTTCTACAAATTTCTTTATAAGAAGATCAAGGCACACACGTAACCCTATGCGATTCGATCGATTCGAAGGTCGACGTATTACCTTGAATATTCATTCCGAAAATTGAACAGGGTATCGAGGGGAACAAGGTCGACGATAATGAAGGCATAACGCGCGGATCGATGCGGGGCCCCGACTCCGTTCTCGTTTAAATAAAACTCTCGAAAGGGTAATGATTGCAAATTTCAACGAGACAAACAGCCGTGCCTCTGTGTGTATTCAAACAGAGAACGAAACTCGACGTAAACTTTTACCTTTGTACACATTCGCGATTATTGACTGGCGGTGAAACATCTCTTTCTCTTTTCTTCCGTTTCTCCCTTACTCCCGAACTCCATTTGCACTTCAAACAGCATCGAAACTCTCTTTCGAATATTACTTTTTACTCGAGCCAATTATGCTCGTCTATCCGTCCATCGATCTGCGTCGTTCTACATGTTATATAAAACAGAAACGGTCACAGCGGGTAGGTTTTACAGTTTATTTTAGTTTACATCGATCGGCGATCGTTACGTTACGAAGCTGAGGCACGCAAGAAAATGTCGTCGCGTTGAAAGAAAGTTGCCGAGGTACAAACCAAGTCACAGTCGATAATCGGTTTTTTATTTGTAGAAACGTAATCTTTCGAAATTAGCATATCGTTAGGCGTGCAGCGTCATCGGTGTGATGCAACTGGTTGTTAAGGGTGGGGTCCTCGAACGGGAACGTTCGATTACGATCCTCGTCTTTCAAGGTAAAGAAGGAACATCGAAAGATGTAAAATTCTGTCGCGAGTAAAAGAAACTTCGTTTCCTGACCGAGATATCTCTGTTTTTTTTTTTTTAATAAGTTTATGTACTAATAATAATAATTACAGTAAATTGGTAATTTAAATGTACAAAACATACTTTGTACATTTTATGCACGCTCTTTACATCTATGTAAAAAGAGTATGCATAAAAAGTACTTGCACGAGAAAGTGAACAAACAATTTCTTATATCATATAAATCATAAATTGATCAGTACGTCTTTTTGTGAAACAATATGTATTTAATTGAAAAAATTATTTGATCTTGGAAGAGATAATAATTTATAATTTATAATTTTTTTTTCCTGTTCACCTTGTAAGAATTTTAACATAATTAGATTAAGGGGAGAGTATGACGCATCTAAAAATTACGAATACTTTGGAGGGCTAGTAAAAAAAAAAGTACATATTTGATTGTCATGAACTTTTGTGGTTTATTTCAATACATTATGAACTATAAAATGCAACATTAAAAAATAGGGCTCTTATCTAACTTTTTAACGGCATTCTTTTACATAACTTTTTTTACATTGCCTATCGGTGTGCGTGATTGCAGCCAAACAGGATTAGTTGCAACAAAAAGGCAAAAAAAGTTCGAAAGTAAACAATATTCTCTAGGAATTGACGAGCCAACATTTTCATTTCTGTGAAAATTATGGAAATGGCAGCTATTTGTTTTTGATGTATCGAATTTACGCCAAAAATTTCTACGTTTCTTGTTTACATTTTTCGAAATTGTTAAAAATTAAAAAACGTTCGGTCGTCAATCCCTAGTAAATGTTACACTAAAGATACGTACCAAATTTCACAGTGATCGGTTGGTTCGATATCTTCCACACCGTTTCTAAAAACCTAGTTTCGAGAAAAACGCGTTTAATGTTTCAGAATGTCGTTTTTCATATGTATCCTTACCTTTTTTTACTTAAATATCGCGGCTCACAGTTCTTACAATCGACAATTAAATTGAATCCAAGTTCCCTAATATTCGATTCACCAAAAGTAATATTTGAATCACACGATTTACACTTTATAGTACTGCTTAAAGTTGTAAATACAAATTCAATTATTCTGTATTCGCGAATTTATTACTATTATACCTCAAAGTAAGTTGTTTTAAAGGCTAGGATCTTTTGTACCTTATTTCTGTGACTTCAAACTACTATTTAAAAATAAAACAAAACAATCGATTTTTTGAAAATTTCTAACCGCCCTGTCCCCTTAAAATATAAAACTTCTATAAAAAAAGAAAAACATGGGCAATAATAATAAAGTGTAAAACCTGTATAAAAAAAAGAGGATTCTAATTTGATGAAGCTTCGAAGTAGTCGTTTAACGTTCCCGATCTATCTGAATGGTCCCGCGAAGAGGTCGAGAGATGGGAGTTTTCGTATTGCACAGCACCCTGGGGCACTCGTGGTTAACTTTCGCTGTCAAACGTCACGTAATCCAGGGCCGTGGCGGCAGGATATGCGCGTCGCCGCGGAATTATCCGTCCAGGGACTTAATCGTACGCGTAAAATGCGATTTTGCAACGTGTTTCGTTACGCGCTGCCTCCACGGGGACCAGAGCCGATGGTGGATCCCCTCGTAAACGCCACGATCTCGCCCAAAACGTGCTGCTCTTTAAAGAATTGGCAGACAAACCGATGATAAATTGCTCTTTGCGCGAAAGATGATTTTTTAAAAATTTCTTGAGAAAACTAAATAAACCGTGATCGTGAAATTTAATACGACTGAATATATAGAGGCTCTTGTATTTCTGAGATCTAATGAAAAAGGATCGTCATGAAGATAAATTATTTTTCTTATTTATCTTTCCTTCATAAGGATATATTTATCTCTCCAGGTTATACAATTGATAAATGTAATCGACAAGTGCATGTCAGATGTTTCGTGGAAAGAAAGTCTCTAGAGATTCTGCTACGTCTACTTGTGCAATTTGGAAGTGTTTGATTCTGAAGTTCGAACTTCAAAACGCAGAGAACACGTCAAGTGCATTTTAAATGCAACAGAAACCAGTTAGTTTCCAGTGAAAGTGTTGTTCGTGTCGTGGCGAGGTCGTACAATTAACCTGTTATAATTACGTACGAGCATGCGCTAACTTTTTGTACGACCGTGCCTTCTTAGCCTTGTTCTCCATGTTATCAGCGAGGTTACATTTCGTGCATCCAGTGAAAGTGGTTGTAAATTCGAGTCACGCTCGATAATGAAGTTCTTCCTTCGAAAATATCTGAATGTTTATTCTTATACTTTATATTTATTTTCGTTGGCATTACATATCAATTATGTAAATATATTCCATGTGATAATCGCGCCATATTTCGACGATTAAAACTTACATCTTGCAGATTTATAGAAATCTCCAAATATCAAATTTGTTTGGTGACGTTATTAGAACGTGTGAAATGTCCGTGATTTGTAACTAAAGAAAGGACGCACGTGTAATACTATACTAGGTATTAAATAATGAATCACCCGCGAAGATGAAAACGAAGGAAACTTCCGTTTAGAAACTTTCACGCCAATAAACGATCCTCGAAATTACGCAACTCATCTTCCGATCGGTTATCCAATTTATAGGAATTAGGAAATTATGCGTTTCGTCTAGGGACTGAGATTCCTCCGCGGATAATGACGCGAAGGTGTCGTAACGCACGTGGGTATCCCGTTACACCTTCGACAGCGTGCAGAAGGAAAGAATATAAAAAGATGCTCGCCGCACGGACGGCCATTACGGAGAAGAGTTGAAAGTTGAAAGTGACACTCTCCGAGTCTTGGAGCTTAAGAAATCATTTTCCATCCTCCTTTTTTTCTCTGTAATCGAAAATATACAGCCGTAAGCTTACATTTATAATTAAAAATTCGTGCATCTCTTTCGAACGTACCTTTACTAAAGTGCTACGTAAAAGTATGTTAAGGGTATGTATTCTGGTAATCCGGCTAAAAATCAACTTTTCGGGGATATTTTTCCAAGTAAGCCATGATACATTTTGGTATGCAGTTTTCGCACACAGACATTTATTCATACTTAAAGAGTATTTACAATTTCTTTTTTTAACGAAGTTAACGAAAGTTGTGGAAATTATATAGCTTTAGCTGAAGCATGTTTTTAAAAACAGGTTCGAATGGCTGACGTGATTCCGGTCCATCTGGTTATTTGAAATTAAAAAACCAAAATACATCCTAACTAGTATAAATATGGCTATCGCATGAACAGCGAAATTTCGAAAATTAAAAAAATGACAGCATTTTGAAGTTTAAATATCGATTTTCCTTATGCCTTTCGTCCTTGGGTAACAAAAAAAAAGAAAAAAACATCAGATTTTGAAATCCGTGGTTCGTGCAATAAAGGTACATCCGGTGAAGATCTCATCCAAATTTCAAGTCAATCGGTCAACTAAAACGTGAGATATCCCGTCAGCCAGTTTAAAAAATATGAATTTGAGAAAAACACGCTTGAAGTTTCTGTTGTACAAAAATATTCATACTTACAATCAATCGTGCTAAAACATAGAATATCGTAAAATAAAAATAAATAACAATATAAATAATAATATTATAAAATAAAATATTTTTTAAGAAAAACACATTTGAAGTTTTTGTTACCCGTTGTACAAAAATATTCATCACTTACGTTGCGAGTAGTATACCTTTAAACATCTATAACTTTGTTAATTTTACGAATTCAAACAAATCCTGTTGCATAGACATTTTCAAAAGCATATACTTTGAGAAAATGTAAGAAAAATTGATGTTTTTAAGCCGGATTATCAGAATACCCTCTTGTACTTGTTAAATTTTATGCTGTTATTTTATATCTCAGGTTTCATTACTGTCTTCTTAGTCAGTTTCATTTGTAGCACCGCGTGTTTGAAATGCTTCGCGCCCGCACAAACGGAATTACACCATTTCCCGCGACAACTTCAATTCCTTTCGCTGTCTTCGTTGGGCGTGAAATCCGCGGCGAAACAAAAGGACGCTCAGAATCAGCCAACTGGCCGCCTTGTCCCTCTTTTCGCGTTTCCCATGATCCTGACAGTGAAGGTACCTCTCGTGAAGGACGAGACCTTATTCGATCGATCACGCGATCCCCGAGGTTTGTCCGCGTTTCAAGTGGTCGTTGATCAATGAATTTTATTCAGCTGTGCGGCTACATATTGGGTTTAATTACGTTATTTAATTTCAATTTAATTAATTCAATTCGTCGTGCTCTCAGTTGCGAACGGAGGCGGTGGAATGCGCGTGCGCGTAACGAAGAGGCGTGGTGCATACCTCGAGGACAATGCAACGTGAATTCGAGCGGTCGATTCCGGTGAACGATACTTGAAAATGGGTCAGAGGGTTTTTCGTTTCACGGGCCAGCTCAGGGATCTTACGCACGATGAGCGCCCTACTCCCGGGGTCGACGACTCTCGATAGTCCTACGGTCGATTCGGGATCGAAGGACACACGGTTCGTTCGTTGTTTTCCTTTCCTTCGCGCGAAACTCGTTCACCTCACGGCAGAAGGATATCTTGATACCGGTTACTTTCAATAATTTCACGTGGGAAAAAATTGTAAATGCATAACTTGGAGGAAGTGACCCAGCGAGGTGTACCAATTGCAAGTATGGTTGTTTGGTTGACTGACTCACGAAAGTATTTGAGTATACTTGTCACGGTAAAATTTTACATCCACACTCTATACGCTTCGTGAAACATGAAATTTCGTTCACCGTGAAGTATGAAATTTCGTTGGCACTGTAACGAGTACCGACCAACTGTAATTATTCATCAAATTAACGAACCTCGATATTCGGTGGAACTATGTTTGATTCCAATCACATGGTTAAGAGGATTACTGAAATTTTGCAACTGCGCGACTAACAATTTGATACATATCAATTTACCAATTAGTTGATGTAATTATTATACAATACGTACAAGAGGGCCTACGTGCTATTAAAAGAGTAAACGACGAAAGATAGCTATCAGTTCACGACAAATTTTTGAATTCTGATAAATCTGATTCTGTTAGGCATTATTCTGTTAAATTTCAAAACCGATAAATTTCAATCGCGCGCGTTCGCGTGTAACAAAATTTATTTACTTCCCACGGAAACGCTATGAATTCCCAATTCCAGTGCTACACCGATAATTCAACCGTGACGGCACAATGATCGAAATGGCAACCGTGATGGCAACGTTTGCTAACCTCGTGGCTGTCAACCGTACGAAACACGCGCGCGTACGCGATCGAGTATCGGTTCGATCGAGAGGGTTTTCAACATGGTGGAAAACGTCGTTCAGCATAATCACTTTCCATTGAGTGAATTTTTCCCTCTTGCTGTCGATCACCATCGTTTTCAACGGTTTATTTCTCGTTGAGCCGCGAATCGAAGGGAATCGGTTGGGGGGGAGGGGGATTTTTGCTCGACCAGCCGTAACGATACCGTAACGCTGGTAGCTGAATACCTGGTTTATTATTATGCGTTACGTCGTCGCAGTTCCATTGAACGCGTCCTGCACCGGAACCCGTCGAAGAAACGACGTTAACGGGTCTCTGCTACCCGATTTCCGCCGGTCACCACGTTTCGAGCGATACACCGTGACACTAAACTGGTCAAGTTGAATAATACCGATTCGATCGTGATTTTTCATCACTCGTTGATTGAGAGATCGAGGTAGTTTTTTTTCCGTTGAGTGGGGAGGAAGTAAATTTGAAAAATGGAAAATTTTATACGAAAAGAAAGAAACGAAGAAACCAGGTCGATTTAACTTGTGGGAGGCTCGATTATCCTTCTTGTCTTTGTAAATCATTCTGTGTCCACGTATCTCTAGAAGATATAGATCTTAGAACATGTTCGTTCGTTTCTTTGTCATCTCGTGCTAATATGCTCTTTTCTAGTCACCGCGTGAACCTATCACGTTCTTTCCACGTAATATTCAAATGAAAATAATCAGCATCGTACAGTATGCAACGATTCAATCTCGTATCTTAAAAATACGTCCATAGGTCAAATCCGGCTCGAAGGGGCTTTTTACCTTGTCGAGAACACTCTATGAAGTTCCTTTCTCTTTGACGCTTCGGTAGCAAACGGTTTGAATTATAGATATCACGGAGGAGGCGATGATTATGGGCCTTCGATAACTCTGCCGTTGTTAGAGCGGTGTTATTTCAACAAATTCAAGGATATCCATAGGTCGCTTAAATATATTAAATATTCGTTTAAATTATAATCTTGAAATTTGTATTTAAATATTGCAAAATTTATAATCCTGGCTCTAATTGATTTACGATGTAACGAAAATTAACATCCATAGATTAGCTTGTTTCAGATTTGACTAGAAGGCTCAATTCATATTATTCTTAAATACTACAATTCTTACATTTTTTTGAGTTTACATATTATTATATAGTGAATGATATGTGCTATATAATTTTAGATTTATATACTACTATACAATTTTTAATATTATATTTTTATTGTTGAATTAATTAAATTTGTTAATATATAGTATACGGATGGTATTATAATTATTTAAGAGCATTCTGTCACGAGCCTTCGATAGCTCAGTTGGTAGAGCGGTGGACTGTAGAGGTTATGTACGTACATCGTAGTCATCCATAGGTCGCTGGTTCGAATCCGGCTCGAAGGAAGTTTTTTTTTTTCTTCTATTTCATATCACAGGATTTATTATTAATTTATCACTGTACTTTCGATAATTCTCTAACTCGTGTTATCGAGTTGATTCTTAGAAAATTTTCTTTCACTATTGAGAGATATTTATGAAAGAAAGAAAAAGAAATATTTTAAAGTTCAGCTTTCTTATTCTATAATCTGGAGAAGACGAGTTGATATGTCATTCCGACAATAATTTCTTTATGTCGAGATCTCTCGAGAGTATCATACACGTAGGTAGCGAAACCAAACGTGAAACTTTCAGATTTCACGAATTTAGGTCTAACACACTTTTCCTAGTTTTCATTGAAATCTCTAATCTCGGGTAGGATTAAATTCGCGTATCGATTATAATAAACGACGACAAGTGAAACGTCGTACAAATCGAGAAAATTTTCAGTCGCACACTCTCGTCTGAAATCGAAGGAGAATTTCAATTAGTTTCGCGGTGTTTACACGGATAGGAGGAGCAACTATCGAGGCAAGAGTAATCGAACGAGGCAACAGTATTCGACTTCTATCACCCACTGACCTAGTAGCAGTCAATTTCACCGAGTACCATTTCTTCGAAGGTGCGCCGTACCAACAGTCAAAACCTCGTGACGTGGAATTTCTGACTGTCGTTGATTTGTCGTTGACGAATGGTGAATCGAAAGCTCTGGCGCCTTCAATCCGACGACTCGTCGCCCGAAGAAAATTAATCGTCGGGTTAACCATCCGAGAGGTTCTATTAGGAATCAATGTCGATGGAGGATTCTCGATCTTCATCGAAGAGACTGAGATTAATAGGATGGAACGTGGTCGTTTCAATGTCAAGCAGGCACCGCCATTGTGCCGGTGAAGAATACGAGCATCATTAATCGATCGGATAAGATATCGTCGCGAATCAACGGAGAAATCGGGTCGAAATTGAAATGTCAAGGAGATCGTCTACTCTGATCGCGAAGCCGAAACTCGAGAATCTTTGGACCTCTGTGTCCCTCCCGAGAAACCAGCTTCGAACTTTTCACTTTCGTAGGACTCTTTTAGATATTCATGCTGCTACTTCACCGTGGCGAGCGGATTTTAAGCATCTCGAAGCATCCAAGTCCTTTTGAAAGGAATATACGAAATTTATTTTCTTCTCAAGCTACTACGCGCAAGCGCTGGTCCAATAATTTTTGAAGCTTTGCAGAAACTTGGCAACGAATATCAAGAGGTTTCTAAAATTCACCCGTGAACCAATCGAAACTTTATTTTTCAAACAGGATGCGCGTACATCAAGTACAAAGTATTTCTGTCGCCGCGGAATCGTGTGCAGTTTCGTGCTTTATTTACACGTTTCTATTTATATTCCCAATTGTACGTGTCCTCAGAAACAGCGCGGAAGAATGCTAACGAGCCATTCCTGCGTGATCCGGCTGGCATCCTCCATGTCTCGAAGGAGTCCGAGCCAGAGACGGCCTTGCCACGAGATACACAGCTTTCTCTACTTTCGCTTATGCGAGATTTTCAGACCGACTACCGGCAAACTCGCGGCGATTCTTAACGGTGTTTGTCGCCTTGGCTCGTGAGCATTCCATCGTGTGTGCATTCCCCGGAGTCAATGGAAGAGGAAACGCTTGAACGTTTGCTCATGGACTGCGTATTGAAGATACTGTTGAGTTACGATGTGAAATACGGTCGATCGAAGTAACACCTGTGACTGGATAAAATGTAAGATGTTCAAGAAGAAAATATAGATGATACGAGATAATTTTTATTAATTTAGAGAAGCTACGAGTTAAATAAAGTTAAATTCGAACTTTATGATAGTGAAGTCACGTTCGTTATGATTTGTGGATCAAATATGACGAAAGCAGACTGTATTTATAACAATATTTAACTTTAATCGTCGCATGTGTGAAGAGCATAATTGTAGCGATAATGGTGAAAAATTGTCAATAACCTTTAAATTGATGTAACTTCGTAAAAAGAAATCATACAGGAATTCAATTGGTCTCATTTTGAAACGTAAAGCCTCTAATTTGACAGTCGTGAGTTCGTATTTTTTTATTTTTCAAGAATGAATTTACATCACCTAACGGGTGGGAAAGTGAGAATACTTTTTTCTCGAAAAACATTAAGAAATTCTGTCATCATTTTGAAGACCGAGGTCTCCATCTTATAACGTTGAAAACGACAGAAATTCAAGAAATCCCTGAGATTTCGTTTATTTATTTTTATATTTCTGTACATTTGTGTTTCGATCAGAGATTTGGAGAAGAATTGAATATTAACGGGATGCACGGTGAAATAAGCACACGCGCATCTTCCATAGATTTATGCGACCGAGATACCGGAATTTAATTGCGACATCCATTGATTGCTCTCACAGTGTATGTGGGTGTAAACGATTCCCCCCCCCCCCCCCGATACGCTGGAAATTAATTGAATATATAGACTCAGTGTGTCGTCGCAATCATCGATAATCTCTGGTAAATCATCGATCCTATTATAGTTATCTTCCAGTTCTCAGTTCTGTGATCTCTAGCTCTTTGAATCCTCGTCTCTTTGATTTCTTAGACTCCGGGAAGCTTTCGTCAAATCTCAGATCACAAGTTCTGAATATTTGCCATCCCTTGGAACGTAGATCTTCGGATTACATTTTTAAATTATCCTCAAAACGATTTATCTAATTTATACGTATATCATTTATCCAATAGCGATTAATGTATCATCTGGTACGTTAGATTACATTTTTGAATTATCCTGAAATCGATTCACCTAATTTATACGTATGTATCAGCGATTAATCTAGTGATTTTACAAATATCGAAAATACAAATTTACAAATATACAAATATCACACTAACAAAACTAATAAAACACAAATTTACAAATATCTACAAATACTACAGTTATGATAAATCAATCGAAGCTCTTCACAGTCTTTCATTTTCCACAAAGGGTTTCAATTTTTCGCAAACGAACATTTTGCTTGAATTTGAATGTGAAAATCGAAAGATTCTTCTTCGAAACGAAATGTTTCCAATTGTAACGTTACAATCATCTCGGAATGGAAACGACGCGAAACTGGCGACGAAGGAAAGACTGCATCGGAATGCAAGCATCGCGTCGCCTCGAGCACACCGATTGTTGGCCAGTTGGTATTTCACGAGGTTACTGTGCGATTTTCCCTCTCACGTGTCGTGTCACGTCCTTTCTTTTCTCCAACCTGGAAAATAACGGAACTCCCTCGTTTCAATGTTGGATAACCGTGCGAATATACATCTTCATCTTTTCCGCCACGTTCGCGATGACATATCGCGATCGATCGAACCAACGAACTAATCGACGATCATTGTTATTTCATTGTTGCTCAACTAGCTTTCTTGCTACCGTGTGATTAACTGCCGTCTGGCTTTCATGACCGACGGAGATTGTTCGAGTTTTGTTCGTTCGTATTGTAAAGGTACGTTCTCACTGAACAGTTTGCGAACAATTTGTCGTTTTATCGCCATCACTTTATGTAATATTCGTAGTAGATGGCTTTTTAAAGTTTGAGAATTTTCTGGACATGTATTGAGACGTTTTTATTAATTTATTTTTTTGTATAATTATTTAAATTAATATTGTTAGCAAAATTTTACAAGTCTCGAGTCATAAATTACCAGTACTAGCGTAAATTCTGTCGTACGTGGTAAACGAAACTTTTTCGACAAATTTTACAAATTACACAACAGTTAATTTTATCCTGTTTGACGCGAAATTGTAAAATTTGAAAGAGAAGTAATTAATCAACTTACAATAATATATACAGTAAGTATGTAGGTATTTTAATATTTTTGAATATCAACGAATAAATGTTCTTTCATCTTCCTTTTTTATAAGTACGTGAATTCATTACGAGCTTAGTTTGTTACTATTGTATCGAGTTTATTACTTTATTAAAAACGTAGAGTAGTTATAAAATGTTGTATAAAACTTTCGCACAGCTGGTGAGTAAATGCCTTAAGGTTTATGCCCGCTAGACTAGCAGCTGAATTCAAGCATTTGTATTGTGCGGTTTCCCTTTTTTGCTTCTAATAAGGTTAAGTAAATTTACGTAGCTCGAAACGATTGTTATTTATCAAGACAATCGCGTACACTGATTCGTTGTAAATCGAACAAAGACAGCGAGTCGTAAATCAAAGTTTTCCAGAAGGTCGTACAGTCAATGGCAGAAGCAGTTACAATTTCTCACGTTTAGACATTCAGGCCATTATTTATAAGACGTGTTCTTCAGTCTGACTAAAATTTCGCCGTGAAATTAACTTTAACGAGTGTTTATTAAAAATACCACGTTCAATATTTTACCGATTTTATAAATGACAACGTGACGTGAAAATGCCGTAGAATTTTACAGCAATGAAACGTTGCAACAAAATGACATTCGACGAATAATTATAATACTATACGGGACGTCTCTCAGTGATTATGATACGATCGATGAAAAGATAATTTTACTTAAAACGCTGTGCAAAATATAATTTTTTTCATGATTCTTAAAATGCAATCGAGAGAAGTATATGCGTATTTTTAATAGTTGTAATGAGAAATTTGGAAGGAAAATTTTAACAGAGAATTTTGTTCTAACGTTAAACTGTCTTCGATGCGATCGATTTCAAGTAGTAATAAACTCGTCAAACGTCAGTGGAACAATAATTGGTTCGAAGTGGACGGATGTTGAGCAGCCGTTACAGCCGTTAGGCTACGAGCAGAGAGAATTTCGCGATGCTAGCGAGCTGGAAAGGTTCTTTCTCGCGTACGACCTACAAGCGCCAGAAGAATGCAGTCGCCGTTTTCTCGGTCAGAACGTTTAAAGCCTGTCGCCTCTCCTCTCCTCTCCGATGCGGGCCACGTACGCGTCGTTCCAATTTCTAGTAACGAAAAACGATTTCGTAATTGACCCGCCAGAATTCGCCAGACCCGGCCTTGATCTTAACCACTCTTGTATCTCGCCTCGATTTCGCCTGATCCGAAACCTCAATCCGTGGTGGACGTGTTTCGTCGTTGCAACCTCAACGGCTCGACACGTCAGAAACAAGAACCTGTACAGGATAATTTAAAATCGGAGGAGAAAATTTATCGAGTGATCCTCGTTGGATGAAGATGTGTTACAATTCGAGGCACACGTTGATTTAACAGAGTTTAGAGTACTACTTTGTGATTCGAGTTTAATAGACGTTGATTTCTAGTAAATTACGGACAAAATTATTCATTGGAGTATAGAGACACAAGATTCGCGGTGTGATTTTTGCTAGAAAAACGTATCCTTCTATATACGAGATTTGAAAAAGCGTGTTAAAAAAGATTATTTGTATTATTAGTATTTGGCATGTTATTAAAAACATATTTATACTGTCGAATATAAAAAGATGTATCAAACGAAAGAGAGGTGAAGAAAGATGCATCGATTTCATTCCATTGTCGCAACAATTCTTTTAATATTACTCTATGGTTCAAATGTGGTTCAGAGTTTTGGAGTTAAATGACAATTTAGAGGATTTTAAACTCGGCTACAGTCGGAGAACGAAGAACAAAACGAACAAGAACGAAACGAACGTACTTTTGTCCGAGAAGAACAACGAGAGGTCTTCGAACTTGGCAGACTCGAGACTTCGAATCCGTTCCACTTTCCTCACCGAGAAATTCCTGCTCAAAAGGGATGGGAAGTGCGAATGAGAGACTCTCGTGTTCCGCTGGTTTCTCTTTTATTAATGGTTCCATCGACAACACAGTAAAACTGATAATATCACTTAGCTTTAAAATATACATACACGATATTTTATATTTAATTATATATATATATATATTTATTTATTTATTTATTTATATATATATAAAAAGTTTGGCTGACCCTTAGAAAAATAAGGGTGCCCGCCTTTTCGTGACAGGGAGTTTTGGCGGTCGCTGAGGGGATCATCGATTTTTACTTTCATTTTTTTCCTGGGTCAGCAGGACGACCGCAACCCGACCTTCCAGCTAAATTCGTCGTGTCCTCTGTCCCCCGTGTGGTATCAGGGATCCGTTTTTTTTTTTTTCTTTTTGTCAGGGACAGGCTGGGGAACGCGCGTTCCATATATATATTACACGCGATAGTAATCCTTGTTTTACCTTTTCTTTTTTTTTGTTTTCTTCTTCTTTCTTCGCGCTGTGATCGCGTCGTTTCTCACCAGGTCAGGCTTCGTGGAGGCCGGGGAGAAATCGTTCGTGGTCTTGGGAGGAGAAAAGAGAGGAAAAGGAAAAAATACAATATATTTCGTTGGTCTCGTCGTTCGTCGTCGCGTTTGTCGTCCTGGTCGCTGAATCTCGAGCCGCTCGGAATGTTATCACAGATCGTTGGTGACGTGATGGACGGTTTTCGATCAGCGATCGCGTCTTTGACTGCTCTCTTCGTATCTCTCCGGGAACAGTCTGCCGAAAGGCTTCGTTCAAATCTATGCACGACTATACTTTGTCGCGACGGAAGCAATATTCTTTGAAGCTCTGCCGATCGAAAGCGTAGCCGGCGACCGCACGTCCACCGTGAAACTCGTGAAGGATGATCGACCAATGGTAGGACGGAGCTGAGGAAGCGGGGATCAGGATAGAGAGGAAGATCAAAGGTGAACGCCCAAAACGACAGGCAAGAGAAGAATCAAAGGATTTGACTTAGACGAGAAGGAGGAACGCGACGCGGCGGGTCTAGAAGAACCCGTCACCGGTCGGATCGTTCACCCATGGGTAGTTGTTGGGGCAACGCACGCAGGTCTGAAGGTTGATGGTCTCTCCAGGCACCTCTTTCGACGTCAGTTTGCAGGTGTGAGGTACCCAGCAGGCGGGAGGTCCGTCGACCACGCACTTCTCCTTCCACGGCTCGAAGCTCTTCGATTCCGTTATCGTGCGAGGATTCTGGATCCACTGGATCACCTGGGTCATCGTCACGAAGTAAACGTCGTTGTGATTGGACAAGATCTCGTCGATCCAATAGAGGAACGCGTCCAGGAACTCGGGGTTGTTCTTGAGCCAGGCCGCGTGGAAGTAGAGACCCAGGGGGGCGCGATTTTGCTCGTAGTGCCGGTCGAAGTTGTGGTTCAGGAAATTGTAGAATTGGTCGCCGGTCAAGATGTTGCTGCAGGAGTCCACCATCGCGCAGCCGGGCAGGTACTCGTCGTTCTGTGGATCCTCACGACGATCCAACTCGTTCATCACCATCTCCCAGACTGCGTGCGACCTGCACAGGAAATTTGGCGCTCGATAGGTGGGTGGGAGTGAATCAAGCTGCTGCTGTTTGTCGCGAAAACGTAGCTGCTTCGTTGATTCGAAATACTTTCAACGTAATATGAAAGACGAAGAATGATCTGGAGAATAATCTGCGATACTCTGGAATTTATTAATTCCACGAATGATTCTTGGTGGTATTTGTTTAAGTGTAGCAGCTCGATTCGGACCAATTTTCAAAATACTCTTAGTACAAGAAATGCTCGGTTTATTTCGAGATACAAACTACTATTCAGAATTAGCGTCAATCGTTGAAACGCGGATCGAAGTAATTCGTTCTTCTACTTGGAAGTTAGGTTACCTCGTAGGACAGTGTTGAAGATTCCCGTGGCAACGATGCGGCATTCTGAAGTACATCGTGTAAGGCCATAGCGGCGGGTTGTTCAAGGCCGCGGTGATTGTAGAATCGTAGAGGAATGCCTGTTCTTCCATCATCGTGAACTGATTGTTACCGCCGACTCTGAGGTACGGTGCCCTAACACCGACCACGCTGTTGTCCGTCAAGTTAGCAAACTTCTCCGCGATGATCCTCATGCCAGCCATTTCTTTAGCCCAGTCGTCCACTGTCGCGTCCGACCAGAAACGTTCGTCGTCGTTGTGACTTGAAACACAAAACGTTTATCCCACAGATTAACGCCGATTGTATCGTCAATGTAATTTCTCTCTTTGTGGCGATCGATTACTGTGAGAATTTATGCTCTTTGAAATTTCGAGCGAGACGTTACGTACTTGGTCGACAAAAAAAAAAAAAAAAAAAAAAATCGGGGAAAAACTCAAGAAAGGGACATGGGGCATGTTTTCTTACGAGATGGAGTGAACGGCGATTTCGTGTCCTTTCCTGTGCATTTCCTGGACAGCCGAGTAGTTGGTGTACTTGTGAGAGACGAAGAAGGTGGCCTTGATTTCGCAACCGTTCGGGTTCTTGCGTTTCCCGTTGAAGATCTCTTTGTACAGGCCGATATTGTTGTTGTTGATGGCGTCATCGAACGTGATCGTGATCATCTGCGGCACGTCCTTGAAAGGTAGATCGCCGGGGATCGTGGTACCGTCCTCGGAACAGAAGCAATCGGGAAGGACGCAGACCGTGGGGTCGCAGGGTGGCGCCCTGTTCGGGTCGTTGTCCATGTCTGTAATTTTTCATCGACCCACGACACCCCCTTTATTCGACAATCGTTGGCTTCAATCGAAGAACAACAAACACGATCGGAGAGTTTCTTTTCTTTTTTTTTTTTTTTATTATTATTAAACTAAAATTGAACTTCTAAACTAAACAGTTTCTTTAATGAGCAGAGAGTCGTTTCAAAGAAGGATAATGAAATACGGATTTTCTCCAGGCACGCTGGTAAATGAAATCGTTGATTCGCGTAGTTTCTCACGTTGAATTTCCAATTTTCGAAAGGCGGTCGTCAAAGGAAGCGAGTGACTAACAACGAAAATCTGCCATCACAAAATCCATCGAAACGATCGAATTTCTATTACGGAGAAGAGTTTCTCACCGCAAATGTTTTCGTCAGATCCGTCCGCGCAGTCCTTCTCCCCGTTGCAGAAGAGGCCCCGCTCGATGCAAGAGCCGTCGCCGCAAGCGAGGAAGCCATCTTGACAGAGTGGTTCCTCGGTGTAGAGCAGAGGCTTCGCCTTTCTTTCTTTGTTCTTCAGTTTGCAGTTGTTCACGGAATCTTTCCAGTCGCAGGTCTGTTTATCGATGTCAAAGTACAGTCCCGCGGGACACCTGATTGCCTGGAGGCCGGAACTGGTGCACTGAATCACGTCGCGACAGTTGTCACCCTCGCCTGCCACCAATCGGAACCATTCGCCGGCATCCTTGTCCTTGCAGATCTCGTTCTCGAAGCTCTCCTCCTTTTTGTCCTCTTGTCGCTTCACGCGGTTTGACCCTTCTAAAATAAAGCGGTTCGCGGTGTCTTTAGAGGAATGCCATCCTGATCTCTCGTCTGAGATGAAGGAAATTGTAGATCTTTGTAAAGGAGATTCATCCTACATTGATATATCATTTTTACTCGCGGAGGATATTTCATCAATGAAGTGGCGATTTTGCGAAATAAATTATTGAAATGGTTAAAAGCATCGTCGTTTTTCATGAAAAGTAACCAAATAACCGTGAATATTAAAAGAACAAATGAATCGACATTACAATCACTGGAATGGCCAAAATAGTTAATTTACAATTAAAAGTTAATTCGGTAATAACAATTTGCAGAAATAAATGAATTAGCACTAGCGAAGCTAGTGACCTCAATTGACCAATTCACTGAAAGTTTGATGAGTTTTCCTTCGACACAGGTTAAACTTTAATCGTCGATAGTTCTAGTATTGGAAAGTATGACACTTGCGAAGATTTCGTAAGAAATGCAATGTCGACATAATATTTTCTTTTATACATATGATTTATTGCTCATAAAATTACAGTATTACAGTAATAACGATTCTTTGTATTTGAAAGTCTTGTTTCGACGTTATTCTCCTGGTTGTCACGAAGGATCTTTGCGAATAAAAGTGTTTGCATAAAGCTTCTTAACAATTAACTGCGACTCCTTCGGTGAAATTTCGAGACGTGCGATTGCGTAACCGGGAGATTATGGAAAGTGTGAAATTGACGTCGATACAACGTTGCTTTATGGTTATTTATTCGCCAATTTACAGAATCGTAAACTGAGGACCAGCGATCAGCATGAATCAAAATTTCCCCTTTTCCCTTTTCCTATCTATTTTATTCACAACGCGATCGATTCTCGTCACTTTTACGTAACCTCTAAAATCATTAGCGATCCGTTCACAACGCGATCGATTCTCGTCACTTTTACATAACCACTGTAAAATCATTTGTGATCCAGGGTAATTTACAGTGTACCAAAATATAAAAATCTCTTTTCTCTGCGAATTAACCCGCGAATGTTCGACTTCTTACGTTTAATAAAGGCGGAAGCAGAAAATCAATAAAACAATTTACGTAAGAGTTACGAATATATACACGATTTTGCCAATATCTTGCTTACGTAACTCGTGTCCAAACGCTGTTTTATATAAAATATCTTTTTCATTATTACTTATTTCTACCTGTACGATCTCTCTTCTAACGGGTAGGAAACAGAGAGGAAAGACTCGTTGCTCGTCGAGTGGCTTTGTTTCAAAATGAAGGGAAACGAAGGGAAACGAAGCGCGCTTTGAAAATTCGCTGCACGTGGCATTGTTTTCGTTTCGCGGTGGTTCTCGACCAAACGAACGGGAACGAGCACTCCGCTGCGAGAAAGCGAAGCCAGAAACGACAGATTTTCAGCGTGCGTGGAAACATGTTGCTTTCCTCTATTTGTAGTTTCGACCTCGTGTTAATTTTATATCAAAGCAGCGAACGGAGAAAGCTGTCTCGCGTGTTTCGAACGGCATTGTTTTATTAACACGACTTTACATTCCGTTCGGGATTACTGGTGATGTTGCAGATCTATCAGATTATTTAACCCTTCCTTTCTTTAACAATACACGCAATACTGGAGTAAACAGTTGGCCGAGTAAACGGTCAACCGAAGAAACAAACAATTATTGGTCTGTTACAATAGTTTCAATACCTATGCAGAAAATATACTTGTACTATATACTATACAGAAAAAATTATGTATCTTGCGGTTTGAACGAACGTGCATCGTTGTAGCTGAAAATTTTCTGCATAACTTTCGATTTTTAGTTTCAACTTTTGTAAAATTTATCAGCCGACAGAATTTTGAGCCAGTTATCCCGACGAGTTATAACGACGATGCAATCTAAAGGATGCAAACTCGGCTTGTTAGCTTTTCGAGAGAAAGTTGTATCTTCTTGATGAAATTTCGTAACGAAGAAAGCCGATTCGATTAGTTTTGCCGAATATGTGGTTCGTTAGAGAAACCGAAAATAAGAAACGAATTTAAAACAATTTTAAACTTTGAGAAAAGATCATTGACGAATCTCGAAAGAAATACGAAATATCAAAAAAAAAAAAAATTAGGACGTTTAGGAAGAAAATTGGGCTACTGGGAATTGGAATCCCCATGGATAAGAAGAATCGATGGAAAGTGAAATTCCAATGGAATTTTAAAGAGTGGTGTATCCACCCTCGATCTCCTTGAAAATCGAGAATTCTACAGATAGCTTTACACTAAACGATCCATCTTACTTTACGACTCCGTCTCTTTCTCGGTGTCACATCTAGCGCTCTTTCGCTTCCTTTGTAAACTAATTATACCGCACTCAGTTTCAAAGTCGAAGGTCTACGTTGCGTGGATATTCTTCTCAAAGAGAATGTCTGCTGAGGTATTTACTGACCTTTCCGAAAACCTTACACCTTAGAAACACTTTCATAATCGGAAACCATTGAAGAGACCGGTTCAAAGAGAGGAGGAGATTTGTGTCAACTGGTTTATAAATTTTAAGCTGCAACAAGATCTGCGCGTACGTATTAAACGTATCTGTTTACCGATCGTCGGGCATTCTACGGCAACTTTTGAAATTGAAAGTCAGCAGTGAGAATCATTTAAACTTTTCAATGGACAAATCAATCCACGGAGGAGAAATTGAAAAACTGAAGAAGTAAAATGAACGGATCAATATTAAAATGTCTATGGAACTTCTCAATAATGAAGCATTATGTAAAATGCTGAAGGACTGAAATTAATTTGTTAAAAATGTAGATATTTTCAACGATCAAAAACTGATTTTTTTTTTATGTAAAGTGCCGGCCAAATCGAATGGTATTAATGTCTAAAATTACCAAAAATAATTACCTTTAATAATCGAGCCGTGATACAAGTCGAGATATTTAAGCATTTTGAAAAATTGACGCCAACTTTCGAGAAGATTTATATTTCTCTCAGACGTTGACAAATTGCCATTTTTTCACTACTGTCAAAACAAACGGCTCAATTGTAAAGAATTCTCAAACAAAAAAAGAAAAAAGAAACGCAAAAGCAACGATCGTTTCTATCGAAACCAGAGCTTGACCGAAACAGCAGAAACCAAAATGTAATTAATGTAGATCAATTTGGGCATGCACCTGAGTCCCGTTGGTCCCGGGGGCCGGTGTCGGCATCGCGTAGCACCGCGACAAACGGGGAAAGTTGCGTTCCCCACCCCGCTTTTTCAGGGCACGGCAGTGACGTCACCCATTCGGGACCGAGCAGAACCAGAGGCTTTCACGCTCTAATCTCTTATGCAACCTGTCGCCTCTGTCGACCGCCAGAATCGTATTCCGTCCGATTTTCACCCGTCACCGTACCAGCGACTCCTCGAAAGCGTTCATCGTCCCGTATAATCGCGAGAGGAAAACCGCGCCACGAGGGGAGAGGGAAGGAGAGAGAGAGAAACGAACACCGCCGCCTCTCGCCATTTCGAGTCTCACGTGCTATTGCTGCTATTGCTGCTGCTGCTTCGACCGATTCCCCTTAAAATTCAAAATTTCACAGCAGTGGCTCATTTTCCATCTCTGCTCAAACGCTCTGTGCATTAGTCGAACGAGTCAAAGTAATCGGAGACCGATCGTAAGAAGTAGCAAGGCTATTGCTCGCACTATGGCTTGAGAGGCGAACTGCGGTGCAACCAACAGTTCCAAAGAATCAATCAAACGACCAGCGACTGTTTCGTATTCTTACGATTAACAGAAGTTCCCCGCAAGTAGAAAATCCTAGCAGATGAGCGACGTGTCTTCGAACGCGCGACCAAACAAACGAAAACACTGGCTTCGTGCAACGAGGAACAGAGGGTGAAATTCAATTCCATATTGAAAATTCCTTCGAATCACGACTGCCACCATGTTACCGCTCGCTACCGTGTTCCGTGGCAGATTCTCTTGAACCTCGCCAATGATACGACGACAGCACTAACCAACTTCTGTTTGTCACCCTAAATCGTTCGGTCATCGATCACACTGGTTTGCCTCGCTGGAGGCTCGTGAAAGTCACCGAATGTGTCCTTACTCACCGGCGAGAACGATGGCTGCCAGGCAGAGCAGCACCAGCGAGGACCTCATCCTCGTCCAACGAAAGGAACGGCGCTTCCGGTTCCCGATGAACGTTTCCGTGGTTCACGAGACTCACGATTTATCCACGGCGTTTGTCTCACTCGTCTGTCTCGATCGACGACGGGACAGCGAGGGGGAGGGGAGGAAGGAAGTGGGGGGAGGAGAACCTTGTTCGAGCGAGTTCGAACGAGGAGCTCGCGAGTTTTCCCGGACACCACTTCCGGAAATGGAAGAAACCGAGACGAAGAAACAGCGCTCGCGGCCGCCCTGAGAGGCAACGTTCGCCGATAGATCGAGGACGAGCGTGTCGGCTTCAAGGACACGGACCTTGAAGGCGTAGGTACCGCTCACGGACTGACTGAGGCCCGCCACTCGTCGCGCCTTATATTTCCACCACCACGATGAACCCTGTTGGGCCCCCCTCTTTCCTTTTCGTTCTTCGATCGTCGCTGTTCACCGCCGATCCGACGATCGGTACCACGCTCCTGGCTACCCAGGATGCAGTGGCGTAGGAGTACCTCCGAGCCCACTTCGCCCTCGTGGGACGTGTCATTTTCGTTCTCGACGAACGCTGGGAAATTGGCACAATGTCAGATGTGATTACTAGGACATCTGTTTTCTTTCTTTCTCGTAGATCTTGTACAAAAAGGTTTCACTTTCATTGGGATTTTCTTGGCAAGATTTTTACCTGATGAACATCGTGTGACAGTTTTGTTGTTCCTTATCCTCGGCTAATTTGATAGGTTGATAAATTATAGACCGGGTAGAGAAGATTGAAACGTTGATAGATTGCGATTAGGCCGTGACTCGGCGGTAATGTTTAAAATCGAAACAAATCGAATAAAATGTCTGTGTAATTGTGAACAGCGTCGTTGAAGACGTATTTAGGTAAACGAGAAAGAATCAACATCTTTCAAATGATTCGCGTGCCTTGTTACTTGAACATGGTATCGAGTTTTACTTCGATTCTTTCAAGAAATTTATTCAAATTTCAAAAGGAATCTTTTTGAGGAGAACGATAACGTATGAGTAACCATTGTAGAATTAACTGTATGCGAAAGTACGAGATATTGTATGCAAAGTCACTACTTTATATATTATATGTCTCAAGTGATCGCGAGGTAACATTTCAAATGTGCTCTTAAAAATTCACTTCAAATCTTACGAGCCGAAACTCTCGAAAGTACGTTCGATTCGATCGTTTCGAATTCACGGTCGCGATTCCACAGCCGCGTGTTACCGTAACTTCGTAACTCTCGGCTTAACGATCAGTTTAACGATCCTCGGTGATAAACTCGGCGAGATCGATGCGATGTTTATTGCCCGGAACGTTGTTGCAAAGCAGTATGATTCACGAGCGCGCCGTTTCAAATAAAAATGAAGCTGCAACGAAATGCACGATTTAAACCCGTAGATTCGAAGAAATCTCGAACGAAAGTACTTTCGAATTTGTGTGCGAATGGAAACGGAATTGTGGTAAAGTCAGGGCGACGCAGTTTGTGAAATTTTTCGCAACGAGGATTGTTAGGTAACGGTGAAAATATACACCAAGTTTTCCGTCGCTTTGGAAATTCGAGCGCGTCGAAAGTGAAACGGGCTCGGATGCAACTGCACTCATTCAGCCGTAGGTGCAACGTTGGCTGCGACTCCAGGAGCCATTTGCAGCCATTTGTCTTTCTAATTCGATCCTGCCATCGGTAACGCGTCTTACGATCTGAAATGGAAGTGCTTTAATGATATATGTATTCGCTCGAATCTTCTTCCTCTCCTTGCCTTACCTTTGGATTAGGAAAATGGAGATTTGATGCATGTTGTAAAATTGCACGTACAGTTTCGCAACGTTCGAAACATTAGAAATTATGATTTATTCATTTTATTTGTTTACTTTCTATCTATTTTATTTATTTATTATTATCATAATTATAAAATTAAATATATTTATAATTATAATATTTATTATAATTTTATTCATACTAGGTATCCAGTTTTATACAATATTAAGTACAAGCGATCAGATAAAGAAGAGAATAGCACAGTGAGCTGATATTGCAGTATCGTAGTTCATGAAATGGAATTGTCGTGTAGTTTGCAAAGATTTGTCTTGGGCATTTTGACATTTCCAAAGAAAAAAAGTCGATTTTGTCGTATTCGCTATACATATTCGGTATGATGGATCAGTCACTACAAAACTTGAGGTACAGTACAAAGCTGGAAATACTTGTTTTCTTAAAATGCGAAGATCCTTAAAATAGGAAGAGCCCTTAAATCCTTTTTGCTTCAAACTAAGAAGATCTACAAAACATTCTTGCTTTTGTCGTCCAAATATAGAAAAAACCAGAAGATTCTGAAATTATTCCCATATGAAAATGAAAAGATTCAGAGTCGAGATCACAAAATATACAGAATATTGATCAGCGAGAGAAAAAACAGAAAATTCTACGATCCTTTTAATCTTAGAACGAGAATATATTAAATAGTCCTTCGCTTCTTTGCTTTCCAAGTCGGAAAATTCTCTGAGTGATCCTTCAATCATCGTCACATCTCAAAAATCTGGATCTGGATGAAATCCTCTGATCTTTCACATCCTTAGATAGATAAGAGGTTCTTAGAACGAGAGAGAGAGAGAGAGAGAGAGAGATCTTCCAAAAGTTCGCTCTTCAGAAATCAAGAATATCCAACGACGAAATTCTTCAACGTCCAGTGCTTCAGCCTAGCTTTGAAATGTCAGATTCAAGCAAGGTCTCGGATGGCATTTTGGGGCAGATGACGAAGGTGGCTCGGTAGGAAGTTTGTACGAACGCCTATTGCACCATCGTCGTCCCGTCCGTTGGCATCGCGACACACGGACTGACACACGTAAATGCCAACGAATCTTTCGAACGTTTCGCCGGCAAGCTGCCAGGCAAATCGACGGCTCGCGACCAGAGACGATCACGTACACGGCCGGATGGAATTTACCCTTTGCCTGGCGAACGATTTCGTTCGCGTGAGAACGATTTAATAAGCGTGCTCCTATCGAGTCGTACACGGTATAATTCGATGTTTCGTGGTGACGAACGATGAATGGAGGTGGTCATTAGATTGTTTCGTTTGGTATACAATTAGGTAGAACAATAAACTGCGAGACCGAGGATTGATTTGTGACACACCATTGATGGAATTGTCAGCGTGATTGATAGGTTGATGAGGGAGAACACTCTGTAGATGATGCGTTTGATTACTTTGAGATCGTAGGTTGATGGTATTTGATAATTTTAGAGAGTTGCATTGTTAAATGCGCACCACCGCTCAAAAGTCTTTGGGCAATTTTATTTTTAATATTCAACACTTGTATTTTATAATACAATATGCAATATTATATGTATAATATATGTATTGATATGTACAATATATCAACGAAGTTTTTACTCTAAAAAGTATGTTTTATATTTGTTGTTTTGTATTTAATTTAAATTTAAAATCAAGTTGAAATAAATGTATTTTGTTATTTAATTTAATTTTATTATATCTATATGCGTACCTATATATGTTAATTAACAAAGTCTTTCTTGTACAAAGTACGTTTTACATTTATTGTATTTATTGTATTGTAAATACAATAATTTATATTATAATACATTGCATATTGTGCATATAATTTATACTTTTATTGTATAAAATGTACTTGTCCTAAGATTTCTGAGTGCAGATGTTCTTGCAAGTGGTCAATAAAATTTGCAGAGCTAGTACTTTTGTACGTTATAATTACAATGGTTAAAATATAACTGCAAAATTGTGCCAAATTTTTTTGCTCAACATCACGTACAAATCGTGCTGTACGTGATCGGGTCGATCACTTTACTGTTACTGTCTGAAGCTGTAAAACTTAGTCAATTTGCCACAAATAATTTGTTCAAACAAACACGTAACATATAGAGGTATAATTACTTTTTTTTTTTTTTAACTATAATAAAAACCAATGATCAACAGTAACATATTTTTCTCGCGCGAAAGAAACATTTGATTAGCGTGTCTCGTAACAACAAAGCTAATTTATTCTCGTCGAAAATCGTTCACGTAACCAGAGAACGAAAGGTTCCTCAAAAATCCTCGAATCTGCCTCGTAGGTCGGG
Source organism: Tetragonisca angustula (assembly GCA_036937485.2). Classification (NCBI taxonomy): domain Eukaryota; kingdom Metazoa; phylum Arthropoda; class Insecta; order Hymenoptera; family Apidae; genus Tetragonisca; species Tetragonisca angustula. Next base: position 477,186 of record JAWNGG020000040.1, on the reverse strand, counting down.
CACAGGTCTGAAAAAAGTGAAATCGTCCATGTTTTTTACCGGGCACACGTTGGCACATCGGTTCTGCTACGTTACGAATCCGTGTATTCCCATTCGTATCGAAATTTCATTGTGAAACGAACCGGCTCCGGCCAGAGCAGCGTTTGTCGTTAAATTGTGCCCCAGGAATTTGCCCTTTTCCGAAGCGGAGGAGCCGAATGCAGAAGCGACATCGACCGACAAGAAATCGAGTCGTGCATGCTCAACAATTCCATTATTCGATTATTCAAATGGTAGCTCGCGCCGGTATGACCGATCAAACTCACTTCCCTTCGAAAAAAAAAAAAAAAAAAGAGAAAACAATCGATAGTTCAATAAACCTTTAAACCGAATGAAAATGCTGAATAATCGTTGGAAAATATGTTTGCTTGATTCGTAATTATCCGCGAGATGTAGGAGATGGTTTCTTTCGAGAGCGAGGTTAACAACCAAACGAATCGATTGCTGCGAGATTATCTTATGCATCGGATCAGCCTTCGTTACCTTCCTCGTAGCTACTTTCTTCGTTATTATAAATCTCGCGGAGCGATGGTTATTCAGATTAGAGCAGACAGCAAGGAGGAAGTGTTCGTCCTCTGCTCTCAATGATTCGCGTGATTGAAAGCCTGGCCTGGTACTCCCAGTCTCGTGGGATGCATTTTAGAAAGCGATCGAAACGAACGATTTGCATTACGAATCGCGAAACGTATCGCCACGTTCCTCTCGATCAAACGTTCTATCCTGCATTTTGGAAAATGGTCGATTTGTGAACTTGATTCGCCTTATTCGTGTGTTCTGAGAAGGATGAAAATAGCTCTTTTATTGTATATACATGTAATATTATATATACATGTATATACATTATATATATATATGTATAATATATACGGTAACTTGATTCACTTTACTCGTATATTCTAAGAAGGATGAAAATACACGGAATATACGGTATATACAGTAAAGTTTTAATATGCTTTTTATTTATTTTTTATTTTTCTTCTATCGTATATATACAGTAAAGTTTCAATGTATCTTTTATTTTTAACGAAACATCAGTGCACGACGTAAATTGTAAACTTCAAATTCCATTGTACCTTCGGGCAAAATTTTTAATACACTGACACGTTATACAAGACATAAGCTCCACTTTTGAAACAAATGCCTTCAGATTTTTCATTTCAGACATTCCGCGGAAAGCAGCTGGTGATCCTTGTTTCAGTTCCTCGCGCGAAAAGACGAACGAACGCGCCGGCATCAGAGTATTTGTCAAACCTCTAAAGTTCACGGATGTATCGCTGCAGGGGCGAAAGGCAGTCAGGCGCCGCGAAACCAAAATTCCACGATTAGCGTAACAAAATTACACAATCGTCGTGTCAATCGCGAGATCAGAAACAGAGAGGAAAGATAGGAAAAGAGTAAGACAGAGAACGTTTCTGTCCTTCGAGACGAAAGACTTTTATTTTCATCGCGTGACGAGAATTCCCTTGGCAGAGGAGAAAATCGAAAGAGAGGAACATCCGTCCGTTATCCTTCGGCCGGTGTCTATTTAAAGGAATGATCGTGTGGTATGCCAGTGATCGTTTCCCAGCTAGTCGAAAAAATGCACACGCTCGCAAGGAACATCATTGCACTGTTAACCCCGTGTCTGAGCAACGAAACTCTATTCGGTGACGTACTAATTTGCTGAAACACAGCTGTCGACGCGTCAATTGTGCCGTAAATGCATCGTGACAGTGTTCGACAAAGCACGCGGGATCAGAATGTAAATTTAACGACTAGTGGGAATTTTGAACAGTTGAATTAATCGACAATGAATTTCGATGCTGGAATTGGAAGAGCCAATTGAAAAACGACTGGCTAGTATCTTTGAAATTGTTAAAACCATCTGGCGAGTTTTCGACACGATTGACGTTGAATTTTATTAACGCAGTTAAGTACAAATCTTCTCGTGGTCGTAGCTATTAGAACGTTGAAAATAAATCGACTGAAACTTAGTCAGTCATTTAGTTAAAACCTTGTCGTAAGAAAAATTCTAATAAATTCGCGTTTGAAAATTTTCAATTTCGTTTTCTAAATTTCCTGCAGAATTGAATCTCGTTCGCGAACCGCATTGTGGCTTCTCGATCGTTTGTAACTGGATCGTTAATCGATTACATTCTCATATCCACGACGGTTGGTATATATATTGTTTGCGATGTTTCCACGCGAAACACCCATCTCGCGATGAGTATCTCGTCCAATTCGAATTTTAACGAGGATCGAATAACGTTGGTACGAGACGGTCCGAGCTCGACGAGTTTCAATAGGACGATAATAATTGTAGGCCATTAAATTAGATTTCCTTCAGAGCCAGTGGATTGTGAAAGTGAAATCGACATATTCTTACGAACCGTTTTTATTTTTTTTATTTTCTCTCTGACGATATTTAATGGCGGATTTAACGATTTCGTTATGGCGAACGCCAAGTCCTTTGATCAAAACAGGACCAGTGATTGATTTCCATTGGTTCTTGGATTCTTATGTATAATTTACGATCTCGTTTATTGTAATAAACTACTGCTTTTCGTGTTCAAAGTATCCATTGTATTTCAGCGAAATGTCTCTTTCTACGTTCCAGAAGTCGGAATTAATTGAAATATCGTCGGAGAAAAATTTGACATTGAAATATTAATTTAAAACGTGATAATTGCTAGAGCTATGTCTCTCTGATTCCATTGTTCTTGAAGTCTTAGCTTGCACGGAATTTTTCTTAATTAGAAATTCATCGTTTGGTTATTTTTCGTCAAATTATATCTCCAAGAACGCTGTTTTCTGCAGTGAAAATGTGTTATTTAACATTTCTTCGCTTTTCAAGATATGTCCAAATGTTGACGTGCATTTTACTTTTTAAGTAGTGTTACATTACATACGTATTACGCTGTTGCGAAGGTTGTTTAAAAATTTCGCCAGGAAATTCGAGGGAAATTAAAAAAACAATGTACTTTTACAGAATTAGAATTTTATTAAATAATAAGTATCTAATTTCTCTCGTGGTATCCCAAGGTATGGCAAACAATTTGTCGAAGGTTTTAAAATATTCTCAGTCGCCTGTTATTAAAGAAAAAAAAAAAAAAAAAAAAATAGTCTCGCGAAGGCCAGAATAAATATTGCATTCAATAAATGGGTCAGATGAAATTGACCATTTTAATTGAACTTCAATGTAGTGCGAAATTTAATATACCCTTGCTGAGAAAGAGTATATTAAATTTTCTTTTAATCGAATTCTACCGAATTCGACGTTTCATCATACAGACACATTTGTCACAGAGTCATCTGTCAATTTTAAAAACACTACGAATTCGTATTTCAAATCATATTAAGAATCAAAGACCACGACACGAGATTTCAGCTTTGAAACGACAGACGAAACATTCTATCCCATCTAATATGCAGAACATTGCATCAACATTGTTCAAAGAGCAATTCTTTTCACAGTTCGTCTCTTCCGGTGAGTTCTCTCCTTCCGTAAAACAAAGAACTTCTTCCTGCAACAGAATTCGCACGATTACCTGCACGAATTATTCGAAATGCTTTCCTGTTTCCGCGCCTCGCGAAGAAGCGAGAATAAGCAGTTAGTCGGAGGCAAGATCAAAGACAGACAGGGTCGATTGCTGAGATGAGAGTGATTTCCTCGGTACGTGAAACCGTCTCGATCGTTATCGGAGGACGAGGCACGATTCCATTGGAAATCGTGCGGCCCTGGCGTGACATATGCCGTCGTGCGACCGCGACGGTGAAAGGAAAAGAAGAAGAGGCGATATCAGCTGAAGCCTTCGAGGCTGAATCGAGCTTTCTCTGCCCGCGGCCAAAGCGAGCGGAGACCTCGCCATCACCTCGGACATAGGTACGCTAGGCTCCATCTGGTGATTTCTGCTCGATCTTCTGGATCGTGATCGACGATCCACGATCGAGACTTAACGATCGAGTTACGAGACTCGATCGGTACAGACTATGAATTTACGTACTTCGTTCTATGAGTCGGGCATTATTCGAATAAAATTTCATTCGTATAATATTTTGAATAAAATTTTATTCGAAGAATTTATTCGAAAATGTTATTCGAATAAAATTTTGTTTGAATAATGCCCAACTGTGGCTGCAGAAAAGAGACGTTTCTTGTGAAATCTCGAAATGATCAATTCGGTATATGGCTACGTTTAATTTTGTATAACAAATAAAGTCATGTTCGAATAATCTTTGTTTGAATAAAATCGTTATTCGTAAATAACGAATAATTCTTTCTCGAATAAAATCGTTGTTCGTTATTTACGAATAAATTTGACAGATTTATTCGTCATTCGTTATTCATTGTTCGAATAAAATATGCTCAACTCTGCTTCGTTTATGCCAGGAAATATTAAATTTTTGATTACTGACTTCGTGACAAACGAAGAGATTGATCCTCTTATAAATTTTCTATATATGCAGGGCCAAAAGTTTCTTCCAACCTATTTTTTTTTTTTTTTGTTTTAATGAAACATCAAAATGTAAGAAAACATTAATTTTATTAATTTTAAATTAAATTTAAATTTAAAACGTTTGTAAAATGTTTTCATTATGTTTTAAAAATTATTTTTCTCAAATGTTGCAAGAGATTTGCAAAAAGAATAATATATAATAAAAAAAATTACGGATTCACTTTGGTAGGAAGTGATTTTTGGGCCACCCTATGTATTATCTAAAACCACGAGAAACAAAACGTGTAAAAATTTTGATAAAAAAAAGGTGTACCGCTTTTCAGTAGGAACATTTTACAAAAGTAAAAGACGTCAGTGAGAAAAGTCGTGATACTCGAATTTGCGGAATTCTGTTCAAAGTAAGACTAAAATACTCAGTAATAAAGTACTCAGAAGCCAAATTTTTTATCTTGAGTACCAAGAGGATTAATTTTTCGCAGCAGGAATGTTAATTTTTTCGGTGACATAAAGCAATTGTATTTTATGAAGACATTTAGTTCAGCTACGAATTTTGCAATGAATTTTATAGCGTACATTTACGATCAGAGATTCTGCTACGATCTTTGAATTCTTTATATTTCAATCTTGTTCTTATCCAAGCAAACAAGGTTCGCAACGATTTAGGAATAACAATCTGTTTTGTTTGGAATCGTTACGTGGTTCTACAAAATTGAAATAATAATAATAATTCGCCAACATTGACGAATAAAACATAATACACGATACATGAATTAAACATTTTATAATTGGTACGTAAACGATTGGTACGAATTGATTCACTCGCCTAACATCCAAAATATTTGCCTTTAACGCAACCCAAACGTTTACTAAATTTTTCAATTATCCTCCATAGTCCATCCTTTACTTTCCCATTCGCTTTCAAATTATTTCCAAACGAAGAATCATCTCTTTAACGTCCGGGAAACTTCTTTTCTACCAAGCACAAAATTACATCCCGCACCCAACAAACCGCGACATTCATCGACCATCATTAATTGAACCGTCAATTAAAGTCCGCGAAAAGCCGGCCGAGTAATAGCAACGTTCGCAGAGAGCTTACCGAGTGGGGAAAGTGAGCGGAAAACAACCACCACCGTCTCGTTAATTCGGCTTTTATAATCCAGCCCGATATGGCCGCCGTTTATTGGCACGACACCGGGAATCCAGACCGATTCGAAGAGAAAAAATCGAACCAGCCTCTTTTCCTTCGTTCCCCCCTCGCTCGGCGATACAGCAGCGATATAGATAGCCACAGCTATCTGTTGCATACCGAGGATTTGACCCCACTTGTCCTTGGCCGAATGGTCCTGGAAATCAGGCTCGGGCCACCCCTTTGCTCCACTCGCGTCTCCAATGGCGAGCGAGGATCAATCCACGCGTTTTATTTCGCGCGTTTCCCTTTCTGCGTGCGTGCCTCGTGGAAAATTAATTAAAGTCCGTGGCGAAGTAAGCGAGCGTTGGCGAACGGTGTTTATTCGGCTGTTGAACGAAGAAACAACGGCCTGTGCTGTCTTTGTTCAATTCACGTCTCGTGGTTGATTGTTGGAACGCGGTGGGATTGTAACACGCTTAATGAAAATGTTAATAAATACGTGGGAGCTGTTTGTTTCGTTGCGTCGGTGGCGATTTAACGGGACTCGGCGGGAAGAATGAAGTGAAACGAGTTGGTTAATGAATTCTTGCGCTGGTTGCCACGCACGTCGAGAACTTTTGTTCCAGATTGCAACATTTTCTTAGTTTTCAACATTTTTAAGTATATTTGAGTGTAACGCGGTGATGAGTTCGTTGCTTCTTAATAATTTCTATCCAGTGTTTCATACCGACGAGTTCAAAGGAAAAGGAAAGCGACGAATTGTTGTATATGGTTCGGTCACTCGTTATGGTCCGCGAACCAGTTGCCAGCGCAACGGGTCAAGTAATTAGTGGATCCAGTGGATATTCAGTTTATTGCGAGATAAATGTTGATAAAGAACAAAAGTTTTGCATTATTTATATTTTATTAAACGTACGTAATATCTTATACGTTTCTGCACTTTAATTTTATAAAAGATTGAACGGTAAAGCAAAATTAAAAAAAAAAATATTCATCATGTTATCATAAAGTCTGAATGTTTAATTGTTTATTAAACTTTAATTTTGTTTTGCTGTTTAATTTTATTTTATTTTAATTTCATCAAACTGTAATTTCATCGTTTATTAAACTTCCCACGAACGAAAAATTATAATAGAAACGTGTTCAGGCGGATTCGAATTCTCCATGACTCGGAACGATGTTTGAAAGTAACACTTTCTGGAATTAATTCTACGCCAGATTGGAGATATCAATTAAAAATCGGCTCTCTGTTCCCTGGAGAAATACGCGGAGTAGCGGGAACAACGGAGAAAGATGAAAATCTTCTGGGCGAAGCGCTGGGCAAGCAAGCTAATTTTAGCTGAGCCCTGTGAATCTTTAATCCTCGTGCGCGATCCTTTGGCACGGTGAGCTTTTTTTCTTTTCCTCGACGAGCGAAGCTGAGCCACCGCCATCGGATTTCGTCTGGACGTTGGGAAAAAAGCAGAGAACAATCTGAAAAGGAAATGGGATTTTAATTGACACCTTGTCTCGTGCTAGCAGTTGAAACATATTAAATGAAACATATCACTTTGCGCATACTCTTACTGGCAATGGGTTTTTATAATTCGCCAATCTGCCGTCAATTTCTCGCAAACGTTGACCAATTAACGAGTAACGTGAAACGACACGATTCTTGACACGCCTTCACGAGTTTCAACGAGCGTGATTTTAATGAAACAACATTCTAGAAATAACAGTTTTTAATGTTAAAAAAAATTGACGAGTGGAAACCCAATAACCGGCCAAATAAATGGGGCGAGCTACCTGAAATTCGACAAACGGGACACGTTAGTCGATAACACTGCGGAACAATGCGGCGCAAGCTACACGTAGCTTCTCTCCTTTGCATAATACGCTTATCCTTGCGGAAGAAAGCTCGAGAAAAGATTAACAATCAACCGGCAGAAATACGCGAAACGGGGATTTCTTCTTGCAGAAATATCGCGAAGACATTTCGTTGGATGCATCCGGCTTCGAAACACTTGCCTCGAGTCGAGAACAACGGTAACAAGGTTTTATTGCTTAAAGTAAACGCGATTGTTGTACAGGGAAACGAAGGAAATCGACAAATCTTGACAATTGTATTGCATCGGGTGTGTGAGGAAATCGATTCAATGTAGAATTTAATGTTACAACCCGACAATACGATTCAATATGGCAACTTGACAGTAGAACGCAGCGATTCCTATAGTATTTTCTACCTTGCGTTCCCTTTTCTTCGTGCAATTCGCACGAAGCCTCATCGAGTCTCGTATTTTTTACAGGACAATCGTGTCCCTCTGGAAACGGACATAATATGCTTCTAATATGCTTTTTCGTTCTTCTAGAAGGCAATTTATATTTTTATTGTATTTGTAACATTTTCTACGATACATCGAATTTTTTGTCACCGGAGGATAATTTTACTCAAATTACTCTTTTATTAGATGTATACGAGATTGAATATGTTATATCATAATATAATAGTATATTAGTATGTATATTATAATACAATAGTGTAATAGTATAGTATAATATATACTATATTAGTAATTTTATTAGTATATTAGTAACTTTATTAGTATATCAGTACATACTATATTAGTAATTTTATTAGTATATTAGTATATACTATATATTAGTATATTAGTAATATAATAGTATAATAGTATATATAATTTTTCTGAAGTTTTTTTTCTATCGCAACCGACACTTTCGTTATCAAAGTATGTCAATTTTGCTATTGATGTATTTGTTACGTCGCGTCAACAGATTTTCATGAAAATGTAAAAAAGGAAAGAGGGTGGCAGTGTATCGAAGTATATTAAGTAATGTGTTTCACTAAAAGTTACACGTTGTCGTATTAAAAATAATTACTAAACGTCTATTTCGATGAACGAAAGTGGATCGTCGAATCACATGGATTTTCAATACAGCCCCCGGAATTTCCCTCCAAAAGTAATTCTAACCGAGGAAAACCCATAGCCGCGTCCACTCTGTCTTCCCATGGGAGGCGGATCAAGGAAGAGACAATGCAATGAGCCACGATCGAACTAACAGGCTTCTTGAATTACGTGATCGGCATGCCGTACGGCTCCAGGGACCGATTTCTCTCGCGGTAAATTGAATTTCGCCGCTGGCAACCGCGCCGCAGACCTAAAAATTTCCCGGAGAAGTTTCAAGATCGCCGCAGCAACTCTCCATGGGGGTGAGCTTTGAAAATTACGCCATCGATGAGCTGCCTTCGCTTCGCGGGGGTATTAGTCGGATTTGACGTGCGCGAGGCGAACTTTTTAACTAGAAAACTCGTGGAACGTTGTAAAGGTGGAGAAAACAAGTCTATCGAGGTTCAGCATTCTTGTGACATAAAAGTGGACGCCACGTATTCTCTGATATAGTTTCACTATCGATAGTTTTGCAAAACCTTCGTAATTTTATGCTTGAAATTTAAAATTTTCGTAGCAGAGGTTGCTGCATGGAAATTTTTTGGAGAGATTGGTTGCTACTTTCTACGACATGCATTTTGGAAGATTTTTTAGTGTATTGACAATTTTACGAGGCTTCAGAAGATCGTAGTTCATGTGATTTTTTTTATCTTTGAATATATATCCTTGGCTTGGAATTTTTCGACATTTTCATCTCGTGGAAAGGGAAGTGTAGTATTTTCTCTGATGTGTGGTATTTTATAATATATTGATCATTTTACAAGGATCCAGAGCACAATTTCTGCAATGTCATAATATTTTTTTCGAACATTCGGACTTAAATTATTCATATACGGCGTATTCATTTCCCTTTTGAACGATACTTGCATATTTGACGAATGAAAGCGAGAAAAAAGTAAATGCTTGATCAAAATATTTCTACAAAGGTATGATTATTTCTTTCTCTGTTTAAACGTAGAATCAGACGTGAAATTCGGTAGAAAATAAAATGTTAATTCTTCTTGATTTATCTGCACTTCAATATTATACAGGACTAATTCAATTACCACGTCGAGCAGACAATTCATATTCTTATTTCCGTGCTTTTCAGTATTTTTCTCATAAATTTCCAACAAAGTATTTACGCATAGCCTATGTTTACACGAAGTTATTTTTACTCAGAAAGAATCTGCATACTGACACAATTTTAAACAACAGACCTGAACACCCTCTGCATTATATTATATTCCACGTAACAAAGTTCAAACAATAATCTCGCATCACGTGAGATCCACACGTTTCCACAACGGAGCAATAAAACATATTTTTCTCTCGTGATAGTCTTTCGTCAGATTAATTTAAACTGAAATTATTCGTAGATTTTTCGTTGCTCGTTAAGCGTCTGAACTCCCTTCTTAAGTAACGTGAATTTTAACCGAAATTTCGATTTCGTCGCCACGTGTCCCGAAAAGCAACAGCCTCTTGGCGTTTGCCAACGTAATCGTCCCTGAGATCGGCGGTTTCCACGTGGAGAAAGCCAGGACGAGAAGTCACGCGAGCAGAACGACCCGACGTAAAATGTCACGTGAGAATTCTCTCGACGGCAACGTCGATTCCGAGATGTATGCATCGTCAGGCGACTTTTATCTGATAATATCTCTCGAGCTACGTTATTATATTTGAGGGAAATATCCCGTGGAAAACGTCCTCGCTAGAAAAATTTCTCGTGCAATAAAGACATATATATATATATATATATATATATTTATAGCTGGAACGCGATTGCACGAGACGCATAATCTAAACGGATGCTCGAAGGATTCCGACTTTCGAGGCTGTCTTCCTTGGCATGGATGACAAGGACGTTCATTTTTAGAACTTGGCTCAACAGCACAGAAGAAAATTCTAATTTCCATGCCTGGCCGCTCACCATGACAAATCGCTCGTCCGTTGTCTTGGGAAACTAAGTGAAAAGGGGGTTGATTGATTCAGATTCAACAGCACGGTGTAGTTTGATTATTTTATCAGAATTATACATTACATTAAGAATTGTAAAATTATATCAATTCCTGTCGATATACTTTCGTCAGAGTTATGCGTTATGTCAAGAGCGAATGAATAATTAAAAGTAACATTTTTATTCGTAATGTCGAGCGCCCATTAAGAACGTGATCTCAATGTATTTATGTTTATGCTTCAAGTTCGATCAGCACTTGAACCCATCATTACTTGATTTCATCATTTCGTAAAACGTAAATTCGATCAGTACGATTCAGTAAGTTTAAATTACGTGCGTGCTTAATTTCCCGATGAACCAAAAACTCGTGTTATTGCATCGCGTAAATATTTTTTAAATGGAACGGAATTGATTCGTATTCATACGGGATGTAATACGATTTCTACGAAATTTATATGGAACGTAACGAGATACAATGTGAATAAAATTTCAGTAGAATGAAAATTCATTGAGGAATAGTTAAAACCATGCCTGTAATATCGGTAGGATTGTTAATTAATTATTTATGAATCGGTTTTCTGTGAAATCACCGAACCGTGAAATACGAAGCAAAATATTTGCTGATTATGTAAAATATCGCTCGAGGTAAGGCGTCGATGAGTCGCATTCGATGATGATATTTAATAGTTACACGTTTGTCGTCGGTACACACATAAGTTGCACTTTTCCTTGCCTCGGTGACAGTGGCAAATATAGGTAAATGATTGATTTGCGGTAACGATGTTTGCAGAAGATATCGAAATACGCGTAGAAAGTGTTCGTTTTATTCATAATTTATACGCTTCATTTGTTGCACACTTTATGGAGAGTTTCAATTGCATTTGGATCGAAGTAAATTCTCGTTCAAGTTCCGTTGCAGTTACTGTGTACCTACTTTATCCTTGAAATTACTTCAAAGACCCAAACCAGAAGCCATTTCATTTAAAGTTTCGGAAACTCTTTCTGTTCCGCAATTGCAAATCATCTCGAGAAAATACAAAACACAAATCATCTTTGCCCCTCGTAGCTTGCGCAAAGTTGTCCAAGATTGTTAAGCTATCTTTCGACTTGCCGATAAATTATTAGAATTTGATACTTATCGTACGCTGTTATATCTGTATTTATAATGTTTGTTTTAATTAATTTTACACTTTTATCAATGTTATTGGCACGTATGATTCTTTATCTAATGAACAATATTATATAAATTATATATTTTATCGTATATTATATTATATATTATATAAATTATATAATTATTCAAGTGTCCATTGATTCTGGAATTTATTCGAATAATTACGTCACTGTTATCCCACATTTAGAATCGATGTATTTCTAGTTGTTTAAAGTAAGTTGGATTATTTACTGATTGACGAAGTAGCACTTTGAATATCTTGAATCTAACTGTTCCCAGATAAAATGGTTCATCTTCCTTATCTCAGAGAATCCTTTTTTTGATTAAGCTATCTCAAATACTTCTCTGACTTGTCTTTGTTTGTTTGATCCAAATCCGTCAAATCGTCCCAAATCCAATCTAAACGGAATTAGGTATACATATATTTCACAGTTCACATCATTTCCAGATATTACCAAAATTATTACACCAGAACCACCCTAAAGCAAGGACCAAACGACAAATAAACTTTCAAAGAATTACGTCAGCTTTATCTAATCCACACCAAATCAAACACATCGACCCTAATCTCGTGCCAAACATGGATAGTCCTAACACGTAGAAAATGGACGGTTAGGAAAAAGTCTGATGACGTGGGAAACGTCTAAAATTAATCTCACATTCGACGATGAAAACGAATGAAAAAATACAACAGTATTCTTGCTTCGATAAAAAAAAGTTACGATTAATTTTGCCAAAAAAACCCAGTACATTTCTACTAATTGTAAAAATAAAAAACTTGAAATCACCTCGCATAATAACTTTTGCTTCGGATTTGCTTCAGTCTGGTAGCTAAGAAATCGTCAAGTAAAGTTTGCTGAATTTGCAAAATTAATCATTTCTGGATTCATTAATCTATCCAGCCTTAATTACCGGCCGGACAGAGTCGAATCAGGGTCTTGAGAGGCATTCGCCAAAAAGAAAAACGGCCAGTTTTTACCTGCACACACGGCGTGGCCTGAACGCGGGCTGGCCATATCGATCTCGAGAGAGGCGAAGATCGTCCTGCACGAAGCTTTCTGGCGGTCGAGTGGGGCTTCAGGGCCGTACCACGGGGCTCGACGCCACCTGCGACGACCTTGACCTACGGAGTTCCTCTCGCGCCGGCGTCACGTCCTCTCGCCCTCTTCTCGTCGCTGCTTCTTTCCCCTCTGTTCAGCTTCTTCCACGACTGTTCCCCATTCCTCGTCCCCGTCTCTCTTCCAACAATCTTCACGAAAATCGGATTTCCATTCTCTGTCCTCGTCACGCTTCCTTCGAGCCAGTCCTCCACTCTCGTTCGCCACTCTCTTCCGTGTCGCGTTCTACCTCCTTCCGGTACGTAATACTGTTGCCCAACACCTGTTTGTCCCATCGTTTCTCGTGGATTTTATTTCGATTCTCGATATCCGATCGGCCATGGTTACGTGCCCTCGATTCTTAGACTTTATTCTGTGCATCGTCGATGACAGGTAGCTTCTGTCGGAAGCTGACTTTCGACGCTTCGTCGAATGCCGGGAAGCTTCTATAGGATGAATCGTTTGATAGATATTTCTTGCTGGTCTTCATTTTTCCTTTTGTCGTGTACTCTGGTTTCCCGCTTTGTGACCTTGTTTTTTTGGGTTTTGTTCTTTCGATTGCTTCATCGTTCGCTGGATTTTAAAGGAGCTTCCGTTTGATATTTCGCGTCGTTGCCGAACACTCGACCGTTCTATCGATTCGAGTTCTTTTGTGTGTGTCACGTATCCACGCTTCCTCCCCTCGAGCAGAGTCACGAGTTTAGCCCGTGATTTCGAGCTTTTATTAAACTTTCTTCTTATCCGTTCGCCTCGTGTTCTTTCATCGCCTTTTGTATCTAATTTTATAATTTCAACTTTCGAACGATCTCGGTTCTCCAGCTTCGTCCGGAGAATTCCTTAATTAGTATGGGAGGGGAAACTGAGCACGTAAGTTTTGTTTCTCGGAAGCCGGATGCAGGCGGATACCAACTTCCTCTTCGGATCTTCTTCCGAGCCGTCGTTATCGCGAGAGTTTGAAGTACTCGAGAAACTCCGCGCGTCTCCAATCCGAATTCCGCCTGTTCTCTGTTCTCTCGTTGAATCGACTTCCTGTCTCGCGTGCTTCCGTCTTCGACTGGCAAATTGCCTTCCCCAGCTGCTTTGTTGTCTTCTTCTCGACGTTTAAGCAATTTTTCTAAGAATTAACGAAAGATCGTTTCATCCTTCGTTGACATTAATATAGAAATTAAAATGTCTTTGCTAACGAAATTTAGTATCTTTCTCCGTCAATTTTCTTCACGTAAACACGTGACGCGTCCAAGGCAGTGCTATTTAATGAAAGTTTTTTTTTTTTTTTTCTTTGTTAAACGTATCGAGAATCAGAAAATTTAAGGAAGAAATTTAATTAATAAGCGCAGAAAATTTTCCTCGCGCGAAAAACGACAAGTTAAATATTTGTGTGATTCCATATTTCCACGAAACATAAAGTGTACAGAATCATTCTCCAACAACTCTATCCTGAATATCTCGAACATTTTGCCACGCATTAAATTTCCCGAATGCATAAACATCCGCAGTCGATTAATCACTCCGGGGGCACGTACCAACGCTTCCACCCCGAACGAAAGTTCGCGTCGACTCCCTGTCGAGCGACCCCGATATCTCAACATCCCGAAGAGATCGCGCCGGATGGAAAATAATGAATTCTAAAGAATCCACTCTTTCCCTCCCCCAATGGGAGACTGTTCTATCAACCAGTATCTCACCCCATTAGCCGCTCGCTAACTGGTAATTCATCCAGCAACAAGCTGGTCGAATCGAGCGTAACGATCAGTCTCGTCACGCTGGCATCAGTAGTAAATCAAACTCTTGTCAGAGAATTTGAGCGATACTGAATCCTTTTCTCTCTCTCTCTCTTTCTCTCTCTTTCTCTCTATACTCTCTCGCTCGCTCTTTCTCGCCCCGAAGCACGGCGAAACACGACCGTCCATCCCCACCGGCGCCGAGCCACCGGACCGAGGCAACCCCCTCCCCCTGAGCACGCTGCTGTCTCTGCTATCCTGACGAGCGGAACCAGTCGCTGTTCGAACCCCGTGGAGACCAACCGAGGAGCTGATATATCCTGGACGTCGATAGCAGGCACGACGCGGACGATCGTGCCGAAATCCTTGGCCATGAGCCCGCCCTCGGAAGCATGCAGGTGGGTGACCTACGTTCGTCCGTGGTTTCTCTCAGTTCTTTTTCTTTTCAAGGGTTGAACGAATTCTGACGGGCGAGCGCTGTTCTACGGGACGGTGTTCAGCTACATAGGGGTGGAGAACGTTTTTTTTTTTGACTTTTGGTTTTCACGTACACTTTTCTTTCTTCTTTTCTCTTCATTTTCAGAATTTTCAGCCAGGTATCGACATTTATCGCGTTTCTTTTACAATCTTGCATAGGGGTGGAAAGTGTTTCGACTTTTTGCTAGTTTTTGGAATGTTTTGGAATATTTTCTTCTTCTTTTTCTTTTAATTTTCAGAATTTTGTCGCACTTTGATATTTTCTCTCGCAATTGTGACGCGCGTATGGGTTGAATAGAAATTTTTACGATCGAGCTGAGATTTATGTCGTATTATTTTGTGTTTCTTCTTTGTTATCGATACAACAGAAATGTTTTGAAAACTCAGGTTTGTTTGATATTTTACTACTGCTAAGGTAATTTTAATAGTTCAGACGGAATAGTTTAGGTACTGAGAAATAGGTACTCGTTTGTATTGAGATTCTTTTGTAATTGAGATGAGTGTATGTGTGTAAGAGTGTGTATGAGAATTTTTTCGGGAATTTTATAGGATTTATTCTACGATACAACGTTATTGTTGCTGGGGTCATTTTGTAGTTGAAATGCGTGCGAATAGAGCTATAGAAAAGTGAGAATGCTTCAAAGTTTTATTATATTATACAATTTCGCTCTTTTTTTTAGTTGGGATGTAGTAGAGTGGAAATTCTTTTCGAGGATTTTACTCTATTGTCGTATATCGGAAATCTTATTTCTTTTGTAGTTGAGATAGATGTGAATGAAAGTGGAGTGGAGTGGAGTGGAAAATTTTTTTGAGAAAATTTATTTCATTACATTTCCTCGTTTCTGGACAGAGAGGAAAAAGGATTGTAGTATTTTGTAATTTCATTTCTTTCGTAGTAAAGTACATATGCGTGAAGACAGGTGAGCAAGATTGAGAATTTCAGTGTTCCTTGTTAGGCTTGAAGCTTTGACATTATATATTTCAAAAGTTTTACAAGTTGTTATAACATTTTGTTACAATATCAAAAATTTCGACGTTGTAAATTTGCTGAATTTTATTTAAAATTCGTCGATAGGACAGTCTAATTCAGTTTCCATTTCTTTTTATCCAAATGGTAAGATAAATTATGAAGTGGTTAGGAGATTAAAGCTCTTTGAATTATTTGTGAATTATTTAGCATGAGCTGTCTTGTGCGTGAAGCAACTGCCTCGAGTTCACGGACAAAGTTCAGAAGTTTGTTTCAGTTTACCTGGTACATACTTGCTCGTTTTCTGCCCTTGATTGTAATCTCATTATCCGAGAGTTATCTTTCGTTGAACCATGAGACGTCTCCCGACCAAGTCTGGAAAGTTGTCCCATAAATGTTCGTTTGTCGAACTTTTTTTTCGAGGATATTAATTAAGAGGATTCGATTATATCATTCTCCTTTTTCATGCGAAATTTTCAAGCAACAAGCAATTAACGATTTTTCAAACTATCAATTTTTCAGAGAATAATTAAATAATCCTTCAAAATTCCATATTTCCAAAGAACAAGCGCTAAAATTCGAACTTTCAAATTTATTCAAACATGCCATTCATTCAAATTCCAGACTTTCAAAGAATACAAATTCACATTCCGTCTCTTATAATATTAAAATCCTCCTCAGCTCGTATTTCACGCCTTCCGAAATATTCTCATCCTCGAGGAATGAAGAATATAATCGAAGCGAGATAGCTCTTAGAATTTCTCGTTGTCTCGATTCGTATCGAGAGAATCATTCGATTTCCAATGATAGCACACGAACAGCGACAAAGAGGGTGAATTTCCAGTGTCTCGACCCCTTCAGGGTGCAAATGCAAGTTGGCTGAAGTTGCGTAAAAATTACTGTGAAACGAGGAAGTGTCGTCGATAACGACATCGTTCGATCGTTCTCCACGAATCCTCGGGCCGACGTTGCACGGATGTCGAATGAAAGGGATGCTAGTTCGTCGCGGCATAATGAGACCGTTCCCCTACTTTTCGTCGACAAACGAGCGACGTAGCTTCGTCGATGCTTCGCGTTCCTTTTCAAAATCCTTCAGCCGTTGACGCAGGGATGCAAGCGACACTTTTAATTAATTTTCTCTGCGGGATTCTCGTCGCGTGTTTTTAAATATTTTTAGAAAGAAGAATATATATATATATATATATATATATATATATATACGTTTATGTACTTTCATCAATTTACGATAACGTTCTTTAAATTAGACCTTAAGAATTGCAAATTGTTAACGAACGAATTATTCGTTCGTTTCTTCTCGAGAAGAGAGAAAATTACAGAAGAAATATCTTCCGTCATTACAGAAATTACGGTAACGCGTGAAAAACAAATTTTAATTACGGCGATATCTTGCTGTCGAGCGGAGCAACCAATTTTCAAATCGAGATCACTCGGCAACCATCTCTTTCCGAGTTCGAAGGGCAAAGGTTTTCATTAATTTACGTCAGGCAACCCTTAACATTTCCACTTTGCGTCAATCTTTCTCTCATGACAAACTCTCTCTCTCCTCTCTCTCTCTCTCTCTCTCTCTCTCTCTCGTGTCGCATTCGGGATAAAATTTGTAATCGAGTTGCAACGACATTAACTGTGACAATTTCATCATTAAGGCAAACGATAACAATGCAATGAAAAACCGAAAGGTCGAATAAATATACATACTCTTCCCTCCAGAAGTATTAGGACACCTGCTGTGCACAAGACTGGTCTTCGTGGGTGCGTAGCTATAAAAAAACTATTACTCAAACCACAAGATAAAGTAGAAAGTGGACTAAAAGATATCGAAATTGGTCAGTCGAAGAGTGGAAAAATATTTTATGGACCGACGAATCTAAATTTCTGGTGTTCGGTTGCAAGCTGATGTTTTTGGAAGACCTGAAAAAAAATGATTCCTGACTGTATCGTATCCACAGTTAAATACGGAGGGCGGTCAATAATGATCTGGGGGTGTATCGGAGCAAATAGTATTGGTGATTTAATAAAAATCGAAGGGATTCTGAAAAAAGAACAATATTTGTCTATTTTACGTGACCATGCCATACCATCTGGGAGGCGATTAACAGGCCAAAAATTTTATTTTCATGCCAGACAACGATCTCAAGCACGCTGCAAGGGTTTGTAAAGGCCATTTGCAACATTTAGAACAGAGCGATGAATAAAAAATAACGCATTGGCCCTCTCAATCCAACGATCTGAACCCAATAGAGAAGATTTGGGATGAATTAGATCGGAAAATCCAGTGAGGTGTGTCCAAAGTCCCAAAATGACTTATGGAACAAACTACGAAATGCATGGAACCAAATAGTACCAGAAACAATAGAAAGACTAATAAAATGGACGCCGAAATTAGCGGTGGACGTATCGACGAAGAGAAAATTTAACTTTCTTGTGCAAAATTAATGTTGCTATTACTATATACACCTCTCAGCTTGATATAACTAACTTTGAAGTAAATCTAAGAAGTCATAACAATTTCCTAATGGTTTTCCAAGTTCATTTCATTTTTCTGCAAGTGTCCTAACACCTTTCCGGAGGGGTGTGTACACGTGTTCGACGAAAGGAAACGCTCAGCTTCACTTTGGTCAGTGGTTAAAAATTAAAGGAGAGGGTGTTGCTGTTTACACGCGTGAAGAGGCATTGGGGTGAGGGAAAGCAACCCTCTTTTTTACCTTTCCTTCATCGACCGTGCTCGTGTCAAGGCCGAGCCAGGCAAGATCTTTCAGTCACGGTCACGAACGTGGTCGTGTGTCTGTATGACACGTTCTACAAATCATCGGCCGCGATCACGGCCTCGCCCTGCAACCACCCATACACCCGCCTTTTGAGAATATTTCTAACGGATTGCGTGAGTTAACGCTTGTTTATTGCGCCAGCTGTTCGAAGTAATTCGTTAATTTCGAGATTATCGGCACAGCCGGTCGGAAGTGGTAATTAGCTTGATAAAGAAAGGAAGCTGAAACTCCGGCAGCTTTAACGAACCGGTGAACGGGGGTTGATTAATTGAATTTTTGGAAACTCTTTCGAAGCGCAACGTTCGTTCAATAGCAGGCAATTTCCCATCGGCTCAATATTTTCACTAGAACCACCGGATTGGTCAAAATGGTCATATGATAATTTTTGTTCAATATTTTATACATATAAAACAGTATAAAAATGTATTTTTAGAGACTTGAATGATTTTTTTTTATTATTAATATATAACAAAGTCTTCTTTATTAATACATAAATAAAAACTTGTGTACCATATCGCATTATAAAGGTTGTCCTGTTTCTTTTACTTTAATGTCTTTGATGGAAAATTTTATGCCTTGGTCGTCGGTGGTTCTAGTGTTTAACGTTTAAATTTCCCCTAAATGCTTGAACGTTTGAAGTCTGATTGCAACATCGTAATTAATTTCCTTTAAAATTCTTCCAACGTCATCTCTTCGATGAATATTGTGTTTTCAATATTTTTGCCTATATCTCGTAGATATTCGTAGTCTGGTTGCGACGTAATGCTATTGTGAATCGATGTTACTACACGTATATTAGAGTAACGAGTTTTTGTTGAACTCGGTAAACACTTCTAATATTATAACAGGTATCGTATCGAGTTCCTCGTCAAAATTGGCGCTGTGACAGCGCGAGGAAATTCGAAATCGATAAACGAAAAAGACGCACGAGTGACCGCGTTGCAAGCACAGCGCAATTGTAATATGAATTACCATTACCTTCGCTTTGCAAACGAAAGAGGAATTGCCCGAGCATGGCGGAATGTTTAATTCGCATTGCATTATTCAGCCCATCGTGAAACTCGTTCAGCGTGCTCGTAACCGAGCAACGGTGTTTAAAAATCCCAACGAGTTTCACCCAGGGAATTGCACGAAATCCGGCGAAACGTTTTGTCAAAGAACTCGGTCTGTAATTTTGTAAAATTACCAAAGCGCTCGAACGGCCAATTCGCAGTTTCATAGACTTCACACTGGCGCATTTTCTGGAGGTTTGAATGACTTTTAGCAAACTGAACGACGGTCAAACTGTTGTAACAGAGAAATTAAACTTACTCGTTTCGAATTCAGTTAATTTTAATATTTGTTGTTTGTAGAATGTTCAACAATATTTTCATTTTCCCCGATTCTCGACAAACCAAACTAATTGAATTCGGCGTGGTATAAACAGTTACAATAATTTCCACCGCGAAAACTTTTTTTTTCATTTTCTGCGAAACTTGTCAATTCGTCAGAGCAGTTTCTAGAAAAACGTTTGATATTCGATAGAAGAAAGATCAATCTTGCAAGAAGAAAAATTAATAACCAACGTTAAATTTCAAAAATAAAGTAATTGTTTAACATTAGAAATATATCTTTTCGTTTTGTTGGTCTCGAGTTGTATAATCTGTATAATCGTTGATGAATAAAATCAGTCGGACGGAAATCGATGAATCGCGAAATTCTCTCGATAATTTCACAATATGTTAAAGTCGTTGATAACGCGTCGAACTAAAGAAGCCAGGATGATATTTATCCCCGTTTATATGTGTGCAACAAACTTTTTAATCAGGCGATCGCGAATTAATTAATTTCGTTTTAATTTGGCAGAAACGTTGTGAAATTTTTGATACTCGCAACGTGGGTTAATTAATTGTTTAGCGATGGGATCGAATGTAATCGCGAATTCTTCTTAATCTCTTTGCAGAAAATTTCGATCGTCTGACTAAATGACTAATATTTTTTCTTGATTTTTAAATAATCCAAAAAGATTCCGAGATGCTTATTGAAGCCTCTACTTTAATTACATAATTGGCCTCTGAGTCGAATATTTGAATAAATAATCAGTAAAAATAGAAATTCACTTCGAGGGAATTCAGGAGTAAAGTTTACACATAAACGACACAAACCTGCCCGCGGAAAGTTAATATTGGAGAAGAGTTGGAAAATTCTACGAAGAACAGCAACTCTTTTTAATAATTCACCTTTTCAATTTTCCTCTTAAGAGATAATTATAAAACACATCAAATTATAAAATATATTTTATTTGTTATTTGCTATAAATATTTCGTAATTCCTTTACACGGTTTTTATTCCAAACTTTACTAATATAACCATGGTGAACGTGTCTCGTTGAAATGCCAGTGACATTTCGAAATATTTCTCGCAACGCAGGTAATATAATACGTAGAAATAAACATTCTTGTGAATCACCGTAGATAGCGTATCTCAGCTATGATATATTCTCAATATAAAGAAAATTCTCGTTTGAGGTAAATAAAAGGATGTACAAACAGAAGAGAAGCGAACATTTTACAGTAGTATCGCATATTTGAACACTCGTGGCATCGTGTTATATTTCACACAGAAAAATTTGGATCGCATCCAGATTGCGTCGTTTTGCTGGCCACAAATGGCTTGTACAGTGAAAATGTCACGAAATTTTTTATAAAATCGGACTGCACGTGAAATAATAGAAAGGAACTCGCTTCTGCACATTTTCTCGGTCGCACATTGGTCGAATTTTTTTCATTAAACTCTGTGCCATAGAATAATCGATGGCTACTAACAATAAATACCCTTCATTGAATGCAAGCCAAATTCCAAAAATTCTACTTCACTCACGAAGAAAGTATGGTGTCAAAGAATTTGACACGCGAATTTCTTCGATAGTTGTATCGATTCTGAAAAGATCTAGTAAACGTTTAACAAATTTGGAGCTTTGGAATCCCTATACTAATAAATTTCTTTTGTTGTTAGAGAATTTAAATTACAAACACAAGTTGCATCTCACAATTATAAAACCGCCCAAAAATTTTTTATTCCTTTAATCAACGTGACGATTTATTGTTTCATAAGGAACAAAGAATGTATCTACGTTATGTTCGAAATAATATTAAAAATTAATTCATTTACGTTCTGCTCGTTGAGGAAGAAAAACAACGATAAAAAGAATTAATTTGTTTCGTAATTGCAGAACAGAATATTTTACCATACAAAAATTGAATCCAGAATAAAATAGAACGAAATTATAATGATACACTGATCTCTCTCTATTTTTCTACACTTTATATACATATATATTGCCAGTCAGATTTTGTTTTGTTATATTTTATATTTATATAAAGATTGAAAATTACAGAATAGTTCTGTGGTGATGACACAGTAGAGTTTCAAATCTTTTCGGTCCAATTTTTCACATTTCTAATCCACGTGTATAAAAATTGATAAAATTTGGGCCGGTTATATATATATATATATCTATTTATATATCTATTTATATATATATATATATCTATTTAATAGTAAGATAATAATGTAAACAATACAAAATAAAAGTGCCAGCTAGATTGTATATAAAATATTTACTCCTTTTATAATAAATGTAATGTGCAATAAATTTTGTGGTAAATATAATAATTTAATCAAACAATATTCGAATAAAGTTATATTACAATTTTACATTTAAAATACAAAGAGTCACATTTTTAACACAATTAGAATTTGTATCTTGTATGATCTTCACGAACATTTTTTAATAGTCTTTTTATAGTGGGAAGCGCTATTAATTTTAAATAGCCAAAATAATGAAATTAATGATTATTGTAATGTAGGCATATTAGAATAATTACCAAGTAATATTATATTTATATAATATCCACGCAAAGATCGAATTTCACAAAATTTTAATGATACACATGCCAACACGTGTAATTTTCGAAAGGAAATATGTAGTTCTGACGAAGTCATTCGATAGGATGCATTTGCCTTTTCTTTCTTCTTTTCTGCTCCTTCGTATTTTATATTTTCTGTCAGGTACAAATACTTTCGCGAGTTACGTTACGGTTCCTGCGCGCTTCGTTGAAAGTTTAGTAGACAAATTCTCTGCCCAGTTTCCCGGGGTGAATTTGAAACTTTCATCGTAACTGTTCTCATCCGAAACAGATACTTCGTTCCACGCGTAGCATTTCCCGTGTTTCTTTATCCACTCTTTTATTCCCTTCCGTCCAGGAACCGTCGAACAACCGAAGCGGAACGGGAAAAGCTGTAAAAGAGCCGTCCAGCTTCATTACGGAGCTTCCTGATTGCGGGTTCTATCGATCTGAGTTCGCATCGCTTGTTTGACCAACCGGTCTTTTTTTTACACGAGGTCGGACTAATAATACGCCGGTGGAAAAAATCGCTGAACAAGATAAAAATGCATCGATAAATTTACATTATAATCCCATTAAATGTCGCCGCTCAGAATCGCTCGTCGTCGTCGATCGCTCACCCTCCAGCGGACTCGAACAATGGCGGCGTAACGAATCTCGAAATACGAAGAATCAGTGTACAGAGAATCAGTTTTTTTCAGACTTTATCAGTTTTCCTTACTGTTTATTCTTTTCTTCTCTTTCTTTCTTTTTTTTTTTTTTTTTTTGCTGCTCACGCAAGAGATATAATTGAGGAAATCGAACGCACGTGACGGAGATTCCTTTCACTCTTCCAAATAAAATCACTGTTCATTGAATCTTTTTGATGCTATTCAAATTTTCTATAAATGCGTCAACATCCGACCCTGAATTATAGACAGTTGTACCTTCGTATTAGCAAAAACGCACATTTAATAATAATAATGTTACTCGTCTGTTCTGTAAAAGTAAATCGTCCGTGAGAGAGAAAATTTGAAAGAATTTCGACCGAAAGAGCGGTTGCTAGAACGGAAGTAGATCGAAGAGCAAGAAATCGCGAAGAGATCAAAGGAGTCAGAAAATTGAACCAACGCTGACAGCAATAGGAAAGTAAACGTGCTTCCACAAAGGAGGAGTAATACTCCGAAATCGAGTTGCTCGGCTCTCTTTCGTTATTAAGTACATTCTTCTTCAAGCACGAGGGGGAGGGGGGAGGGGGGTGGAAATGGCATTCGAAGGACGAGAATCAAACTGTGCCCTAAGAACACGAGCCGCTGCTTTGAACTTTGCACTTTTATTGTTATGTCGTGGTAAATATTAGCTGGTGAACTGTTGCAATTCTCGCGCAAGTCTGTCCCTACGTCATCGTGTCACAAAGAGACGACAAGTGTGTTACCGAGACCTTCGTGCCGTGCCGGTGTAAACAGGCCCTAATGAAAATCCAATCGGGTATATATTTCAGGAAGCCAGGCTATGCTCGGTCGAAAACTTTTGCAACTTATGCTCGGGCTTCCATGTTTCGAGAAGATTCTCTCGAATTTCCCTGTTCTCGTCGAATTCAATTAACAGTGGCTATTATATCATGTTACGCATCGATTACTACGTCAAACCATCGCGTACGCATGTACGTTTAAAAATCTTTAGACAAGCACTATGTTTGTTTTAGAAATTGAATAATACTTTTGTGCAATAAGGAATGAAGATTGTGATACCCTTTGAATTTAAATAACTTTACTGAATATTGAAAATAAAAAGTGTCCTAGACTTTTCGATGAGAGTGTGTATCAAACATTGATATTGGCGGGGACAGGTGAACCACACGAAAGTTTATCGAAATGATATACATCAATTGTGCATATGTATGTCTTGATATTTGAATTGAGAAGTTATCAGAAAACAGAGTCGATTAGCTTAGTTTCCAAGTGATTGAGAAGCTCAGTACAAATGTTACAAAACATTCAAAAATGAGTTTTTAGTAATTTTGACATCTTTCGATGTCTAGATAAATTCTACTTTTAATTCGTAGATTAAGACTTAATTACGAAAATTCTATTGCAACGCTATTTCTCATAAAAGTTCCGTGACATTGTACAAACATACTATTACGTAGCTGAATTTCACAAATCTAGATTCAAAAAACCTCACGTGTATAGTATCTTACACAGACCTAGAAATTCTTTTTCGAAAAATAGCGTTTCGTATATTGTAAATTCATATTATAAAATTCGATCAGTTTCTGAGGGATTGATCCGACGGTTGCTATGCTACCATCGTGGCGTAGCTTTTTATTACACTGGAACCGTCAATTTGTTGTCAGTTTTATTGCTTCATCGATTAAAGTACAATAATACAGATATTGCATAAATACAGCCACAAACGTGCAAATTTCGATTATAGTATCTACAAGCTTTCTCTACTCACACACGCTTGGAGTCTTCAGTTCCTCCATTGTACTCAAATTAGGTAACCGCAGTTTTTGTTCTTCCTGGAGGTAGCTCAAGGGTATCTAGTTAATTTAATTTAATTTAATTAGCTAGACCGGAGATTTATAATTCGAAAACGAAAACAAGATTCTTGGAATTTGTGATCGATAACGATCTGCTATCGGAAGCCCATTCTATTCTTTTTTGTCGAGTTTGTAGTAATCTTTTCTATTCGGCTCGACGTTATTCCCAGAGACGAGAAACGTCGAAGGTTGTTTAATGTTACTACGATAATTCTTCAAGTCCCGAGGCGATCGGGTATAAGGAACTAATTGTTTAGACTCGGTTTGCTACATTTTTTTTTCCACTTGTTAAAGTCGCCTCTGTTCGTAGCTATCCTCATCGCAGACATATCTTTTCATTTTTGCCATTGAAAAATTTATTCTTTCCATTTGCTAATTTATAAATTATTTACCCACATGTCTCTCGCAATTTCTTAAGAGCTCTCTCCTGCAAGAAGATATCTCATCGTTTATTTATTTGGAGAAATGTACAATCTTTCGAAGTCTTCTCTCTTTTCCATTTTAGGCGTGATAAATTTTTGCTCGATCAAAGGAATATAATGTATAATTTCCACTTCTCTTTTAATTATTTTTAGATTTTATCGAATTTTCCATTGCAAGAACGCAGACCATTCGGAAGAAAATATAATTCGTTTCGCAGAAATTTATTACTGTTACCTGACAAATTTAGGTTTCGTTCAGTTTTCATTCACGGAACGTTTGAAAATAAGTAGTCCAATTCTTATCCTGGTAATTTCACTTTTTCTCCGCATTCTTCAGCCATCGTTAATAGGTAATTAAATAATTATAGGCGTCGTTTAATCCTCGTTTCTCAATCACAGATGTTTCTCAAGCCTATGTACTATGCATTTACTATGTTAATGAATCAAAGAAGCGGAAGGTTGCACGCGATTATGATTCATTGCCACGTGTGGCCGCTTCACAAAATACGTAACACTTTTACCCATGCACGTGTCTCTCCCTTGCGAATAGCAGCCTATCAAACGCGACGAACGTTGTCGAAACGGGCCAACTATCGCTAGAATCTACGCGAACGTCGCGTGGAACTCCGTTCCCAGCATTTGACCGCGAATTCTCTTGCACTACAATATCCATAACATCTTGCCACTTGATATTTCACCACATTTCAGGTCGCTTTCCATTGTGCGAAATTAATTCGGCGACTTTTACGCGATTCCGTACAAAATGTTGTACTTTCGAAGTATTTGACTTTGATAGATAAATATTACGTAATTTTGTTCAGTGCACAATTTAATAATGGCCTGATCGAGAGATGAAAATGTAAATTCAAGAAGATTTCTAACGCAAATGTCAAGAAATTTTATTCAACAATTAATTTTGTACAAGTAAATATTTCATTTACTGATCGTCGTGAATAATTGAAATTTGCTAGAAACATAAATTCAGCACTCGAGGATATTTTATTCCGTATTATTATTTTAACAGAAATATATATTTATTTATTACGTCGTAATATTTATTTGCTACGACGCAGAATTTAACAAATTTTTGGGACAATTGTACAAATAATTTTACAATCGATAATTCTTGTAAATTTAGGATAACGAGCTTAGTCATATCGCTGTATCAATCTATATATGATATATATTTGAAAATATACTATACATTCGAATTTTATCCGAAAAATAATCGAAAACAGCTTGTATTTCAATCATGCGCGAACACGGAGAGCGGTAAACGTGTTATCGAACGAGCACATGCGTGAATATTATACGGAAAAATGACAAACAAGCGTTTCGATAAATGTTTGACATGTTCGATGAATAATTAGCTGGCGGATCGATCGAATTTTCATCGAGACAACGAGAAACGAGATAATACCGTAGGCTGACAATCAGATTGAAACGTTTTCGACGAGTGGACAACAGGAATAACACGAAGCCTTCGCGGTTGAAAGCCGATAAGCCGATTCGAACTTCCGTTTTGTATGCAGGGACTTCCGACGAGAATGAGAGCTTCATCATTTGTTTTGTTCGCGTGTACATACATATATATTACTGGATGATATTTCGCATTAATCAAAGCATCCTTTTACTCACTCAGACGTGTTTTATTTATTCAAATGACAATCTCTCGTTGGCAGCAATTCTCTCGG
Organism: Tetragonisca angustula; assembly: GCA_036937485.2. NCBI lineage: Eukaryota > Metazoa > Arthropoda > Insecta > Hymenoptera > Apidae > Tetragonisca > Tetragonisca angustula. The sequence goes on along the minus strand of JAWNGG020000040.1, from coordinate 449,949 downwards.
ATGCAATTTTAATGGAAATTTCATAATTCGTTACGTGCTGAACAATTCGACGCGTGCCCGTTCTTTTTTACGAAAGACATAAAAATGCGGCGTTGTACACAATACGTTGGCAATGTAAAAGCAAAATACAATTTTGATACAGGTAGGAATTAATAATTTGAATCTTTTGATTTATAGGTAAAAACAGAAATCAGTTGTATGAAATTTTCGTGATATTTATTATTCAGTTTTATATATAAAAGTCACTAGATTTCCAGAAATATCGGCGAGTTAGTTAATGTTAGTCAAGGCAGAGAATCGGTAATATTGAATCGCGACGAAGAAAGTAGAGTTCAGCTGTTTTTCAGGGAGTGAATACCCAAATTATATAGAGAAAGTAAAACTCTTTTATTTTGTAAACAACAAATCTGAGGAATCCTTGTTGGACTTTTTCAATTGGAAGCCTGTGCTTTGTAGTGTGTGGAGCCAAGATAATGGATGCATGTTCAAACATAGAACGCGTAAGAGAATTGAAGTACAGAATGAGATAGAAACTCGTGAACTTCAAGCAATTTCTAAATAAAAAGCCAAAAGAATTGATCGCCTTGGACACAATGTTATTTATGTGTATATGAAAGGACAGTGTGGATGTTCAAAAAAACGCCAAGATCACGAAATTATTATACTATTTATAAAGAAAAAAAGGAAATATGTAGTAGGAAAAGTGTAGTTTTGTAGTATTAATCACTCTCACAAAAAACATCATTCAACAGATAGTGGATTTCATAGATTTCTCGAAAGATACACAAAACTCACGAAAATATAAAAATATGCTACTGATAATTGTCTTGGGATCTATTTTTGCAAAGACCTGAAATGAAGATTTTAGTGATTATATTTATTAAAATATTTTTAAACGTTCATTTTACCGTACAAAATATATAAAGCAAAATTGGGTCATTTTTTTGTAGTTCAGACAATCATAAATATTTTAATAGACAAAGTCGTGAAATTTTCTATTTAAAGTTCGTTGGCCTATTGTTCACAAAAATAAATGTAAAAAGTTCCGTTTCTTTAATTGCAATAGTGTACTACAAATGGAAAATTCTCACGAAGATTATTCGATCATGCGAATTGTAGTTCAAAACATATTCGTGTATTAGCAGTTGATTTAATTAAGCATTCAATTTATTAGAACACAATTATTGATCGAAATCCATTGCAGAATTCCTTTATCAATGAAAGTGATTAATGATACTATTGGAAACTTTCTATTTCCAATAATAGAACGAAACTTCAACAGAGAATACTTTTATTCAAAGTTTATTTTTACAAACTGTACTTGCAAATTGATAAAAAAAAAAGTTGCCTGTACATAAAAGAAACGTCAATTCAACGACCGCCGATTCAATTATATTGCACGATGGGAAGATATAATCGCGAACGATTGATACGTATGGTATCTTTGGTGAAATTCCCGGAAACATTTTCCCGTAGACGGTGTTGAGAGAAATCAATTCGAACCGGTGACAGGCTCCACGTGACGTAAATGCAACATGCATAATGCGATTGTGTACGTGCAGCTGGCATAGTGCTTGAGAACAGTGTTATCAGAGTTTGAGCGTGGTTGTGTCAGATGCTGAGGAGATTTATAGATATTCTGGCACATCCGACGTTCCGATGTTCCAATTAATGTGAAACATATATGTAAAAGTATATATTGCATCCGAGTTACGACTGTATGATCAAAATGTCTCTAAAAATTTCTATCAAGAAAGAGTTACGAAAGTTGAATACATATTGACAATATAACATCGCTAATTTCATTATGATAAGTATTCTTTCGTTGATGCTCTTTCTTGTGATTAATGAAAAAGTTAAAATGATTTTATTATTATACACTGTCCTCAAACTACAGTCTATGTGATAAAATTTAATTAATTGCTGTAATATTTAACCCTTTGAGATATTGAAATTGCCCGAAATCTAAAAGTTTAATATTGAATGGAGGATGCATTCGTCACTCAACATTTATGACAAATATATTTATTCAATGCATTGCAATTTTTGAACTTCCAATAAGTAAACCAACTATTTTATTAATGATTATAAAATTATCCGTACAACACTCTAGCACGGGTTAAACACTCAAAGGATTAATATTCAGCTAAAATTTACAAATCAAAAGACTCTCAAAGAAGACTATTAAGAAAAAAGTCCCGAAAAATGTTGCTTTATTTTCGTTGCGATATTCATCCGTTAATGCTTTTCCTGGCGATCAACGATGAAATTGCATAATCTTATTGATCGGAAACTGAGAGCTATTAATAGTTATTGGCGATTATAAAGAGAAGGAGTAGGAAGGAGTAGGAAGCACAGGAGGGAAGAGTTAGGTGAATAATTGCTGTACCTGATTAAACAGAAGCCATTGAGAGAGCTGGGCCGATTGTGCCTCAGTGCGGGTGAGCAGAGCAACGACGTCGTCGCGGAAGTTTGTACAGAACCTCGTGGTGGACTTCCTCTGCTGCAAGTATGGCCGAGCGATTCGCCGAGAGGCGAAGCCGACGGACAGGCACAGGCATTCGTGTTCCCGGATGTCCAAGAGAACGTCAACGACAGTGGCATCGAGTCCATACAGGTAGCATAATCGAGACAACTGGAGCGAGTGTTGATTAAGGATCTTCAGATTTTTTTTTTTTTTTTTTTTTTTTAAATATAGCACCGTTGGTTGCGTGAAAGCTGTGTGAAGAGAAACTCGATTGGCTGAGATTAAGATTCAAGACGAGAATTGCAAGTCTTGAATTTGGATTTTAGAAACTTTGAGTAATAAAAATTGTAGAATTCGATGATATAAGATGAAGATGTAAATTCAGATAGAATTTAGTAATATTAATCAAGTCGTGAAATTTAATGGCGATAGACATCGATTCGTTGAATTCGATAGCATTGATCGCAGCGTTGTAATATTGTAAAATTCAACAATGATAATCATCGAATTATGACGTATAATATAGTATATAATATATACTACTAGATAACGAATCTATACAATTTAACGCCATTGACCAATAAATTTTGAAATCCGATAGCAAAAGAAATTGAAAATCGTACAATTCAAATCGTAGATGATTCAATCGTAGAATTCGGCCCAAAATTTAGATAATGGAATTCGAAAGTAACTAGCAAACCAAGTTACAACATCCACTAATTGTAAGATACACAATTCCATAAAGTCACGTCTAACCAATTGTTTATCAACCGCCAAGTTCGAAACATCGACGCAGCTAGCGATGGTTAACCATTCCGTTTAAAACTTTAATGTCCAATTTCCATGTTACGCTAAGAGAATTTCACAGAAATGGCTGGGCAATAACGATTTTGCGATTGTCGTAAAAGGCGTCGCCGTCTCCGTGCGGTGTAGCCAGCACTAGTCCAGCCGCCACGCCTCAACAATCCAGACGCGCCAGTTTACTCCATCCGGACCACGCTCGACTGCAATTGCACCATTTGCATCACAATCATCACAATTCCGGGGTTAAGAGTCCGCCGACACCGGACCGAACGTCAATCGACGAAGAACCTCCGCTTCCGCCCAGTCCCTCGAGTTCAACTACCAGCAGTTTACGTTCGATGACCAGTTCCGCGAATGCTCAGATGCAAGATAGGAGACGCAGCAGCAGGTAATATAGTCTGTATGCAGAGCGTTTAATTGGGTTTGAACACGGTATGGAATCTAATTATTCGACATTCAATTCCGAGGTTATATAGACTTTGTGACAGTGTGTACATCCTGGTAGAACGTTTTTGATCAAACATTCGAAAGTATTTAGAAACTAATCGAGTTTAATTGAGTTTGTTCAAACATGGTGTAGAATCTAATTGTTCGACATTCAATTTCGAGGTTGTACAGAATTAATAAGAGTGCATCCTTGACAGAGTATTTGCAATCGCACAAATAGTCGAAAGTATTTAGAAACTAATCGAGATTAATCGAGTTTGTTCAAACATGGTATAGAATTTAATTGTTGGACATTCAATTTCGAGGTTATATACACTTAGTGATAGTATATACATCTTTGGTAGAACGTTTTCAATCAAACAAACATTCGAAAGTGTTTAGAAACTAATCGAGTTTAATTGAGTTTGTTCAAACATGGTGTAGAATCTAATTGTTCGATATTCAATTTCGAGGTTGTGCAGAATTAATAAGAGTGCATCCTTGACAGAGTATTTGTAATCTCACAAATAGTCGAAAGTATTTAGAAACTAATCGAGTTTACTCGAGTTTGTTCAAACATGGTATAGAATCTAATTGTTCGATATTCAATTGTGAGGTTATACAAAATTAGTAAGAGTACATCCTTGACAAAGTATTTACAATCGCACAAATATTCGAAATTATTCAGAAACTAGTCGAATTTAATTGTTTGACTGTTGAGTTTGTTTAGACATGATGTAGAATCTAATCATTCGATATTTGAGTTTGAGATTATATAGAATTAATAACAGCATATTTTTAATAAAATCTTTTCGATCAAATATTTGAAACTAATCAAGTCTAACTGAGTTTGTTTAAACATGTTGTAGATTCAAATTATTAAATATTCGATTCTGAGGTCATGTTGAATTAACAACAATACATTCTTGATCAAATTTTCGATTAAACACAAATATTTTTGAACTATAAAATACAATATTAATATTGAAGTATACGAGAAAATAAAATTAGCAATTTCTATTCAACTCGTGTGAAATGTTTCAATTTGAAATTTTTTTGTAGTATAATATACATATATATATATATATATATATAACGCGTAGGTATAAATATCATGTTATTTGCAGTATTGCTTAAGAACACTTTACATTCGTGTACGCGATGGTAAATTTTCGAGGTGCAGAATTGTTTCCTGAAACATACATGATATACGAACAGGGGCAGTGTTTATAATTAATCTACCACGCTTGTCTTCTGTGCTTTGTTAAAGGTCTGATTTATTCATGACATGCAAATGCATACGTTTTCGAAATTCATAGTTATGCATTAATTTTTGGACGATAAGGCTGTGCGATAGTTGCTTCCATACAGAATTAGCTGCGTCAGTTTAAAAAAGAATTCGTTTCACATACATACGCGCGTATCTCGCTACTTAATCCTTTCTTTTTAACAAACTAGAAAATGGGAAACATTTATTTTCGTGTTTAACCTTCTACGTTGAAGTTAAAAAAAAAAAGATCGAGACATAAAAACTCAAGGAACTCGGCAAACAGAATTTATATTCATACTTCGTGAATTGATTCTTTAGGTCCATTAATTAACGTTGCTCTTTTAACACTATATACCACACCCGAAAACAGTAAATGTCCTTCTCAAATTTACTACCACTACCGCTTCCGTAGATCACGATGGAGGAGGTAGATAACTCTGCTTTATCGTCCGAAATGTATATACCACTGACCTTAATATACATAATTCCTAATTTTATCCTCCATGAATTTCCAAATATACATCGACGACATTTACATAACAGTGGCGGATGAAAGGAAATTTAAGATTGGTATTCACGTATACTGCAAGCTTTCTTCTAAGTAAAACTAATATTTCATTTTTCATATTTATGTCGAATAAAATCTCATTCAATTCTGTTTTCTATTTTTTGCAGCGAATCTTCTGCATGTCCGAAAGAAACTTTTTATTGCCAGATTTATATTCATTATCCAAATAAAACGTCAACTCTGTCCTCTAACAAGTCTTTCATCGACGATACAAAAGAAATTTTTCATCGTTACATTCATTTATATCCAAATAAAATGTCAACTCTGTTCTCTGACGAATTTTTCATATACAAAAGAAATTCGTCGCCGTCACATTCATTTATATCCAAATAACATTTCAACTCTATTCTCCAACGAATCTTTCGTACACAAAAGAATTTCCTCATTGTCAGATTCGTTTATGTTCGTTATCCAAATAGAACGTCAACTCTGTTCTCAAACAAATCTTTCATGTATACAAGACATTTTTCATCGTTACATTCATTTGTATCCAAATAAAATTTTCACTTTGTCTCCCAACGAATTTTCCACGTACAAAAGGAATCCCTCATTTTCAGATTCGTTTATGCTGTTATTATCCAAATAAAATGTCAACTCTGTACTCCGACGAATCTTTCATGTACAAAAGAAATTCTTCTTCGTCACGAATCTCATCGAAATATGATACCTTGTCGCTCCTTTCCTCGTACAATCTGCATCTCAGAGATAAGCTGATATCAACTGATCACTCTGCTTCAGACGCGTTACGATCTCGCTTATAAAAAAAAGGGAGAAGAGTCCCTGATGTGTCTGTTTCTGATCCGTGAAATTACCGGGATGGAGCTGGAAATAATAAACCCCCGAGCTGATAGCGGTCTGACGTCGATCTTGACTCGTGTCAAGGCGCGACCCTGGCACCAAGCAATACGTGCACGTGTGCGGTTTACCGCTCCGCTTTTCATTTATGCATCTGAAGATATTAATCGTGGCCGCGTGCTGTCCGAACGATTTGGCCGACGGCTTCCTTCCATACAGAGCCGGATATCGTTGGGATTTCGTTGCGCTTTTCCCACCTCGAACCCTGAACTTTCGAAGGGTGGAAACCTTCATCGTGTCACATCGCGAATCGATCCGTCAGCGTGACTTTGTTTCTTCTTCGACTTCGAGTGTCTTTGAGGTTTGACGAATGAGAGTGTCGAGACTCTAGTATATTCAGACAATGTTTATTCATTTATTTCTATATTTTGTTATTATATTTATATTTATTTCATTTTTCACGGGTGAAGAGAAATACCCAATACAAAAAGTGACACAATTACATAGAAAAAGAAAATGCTAGACATTGGAAAACTTTTGAAATAAGAAATACGTATGGTAATTATTGTTATAGTAATTCGTCGCCACAATGTTTGAGAGATTACTGCTTTGTGTCGCTGAATTAGTCGCTTCTAATTGGTGAACAACTAAATATCCAACCAAAAACCGAAACGTTCGATAGCGGCGAAAGATGTTCAGAAATATAAAATGCATGAATTAATGTAAATCATAAGTTTCGGAATGTTCCAAACAAGAAGTGAAATTATCGAGTGTTGAGTTTTCTAAATTCTCTTTGCTCGAGGGTTTCATTCCACCGATCCTGCAGGTGAATAGTTGAAGGAGATTCTCGTTGGAATTTCAAATTTTGCCAGATATTGATTAAAGGGGAATGTGGTCGATTGGATCTGAACAACCTCTTCTGTTATCAAACGCGAGGCTTTAAAATATAAATAGCAAATCGGATTATCTAAATCTACAGAGTAATCAGAACCTTGTAATCATAAAAGAACCTTATCAGTAAATTATGGGACATCAGATTCATTGCGAAAGGCTATTTGTCCTTAATTGGTTCATTTCTTAGTAAGACAGATCCTCCAGTGATAAAAGTTCTTTCGAGGGAAAGAATTGATTTCAGCTGATCTTTAGTCATTTTCAAATGTGTCAGCTTCGCAAGAAGTTCGTCTGTCTTTCTCAGTTGATAAATTGAAGAATTATTCACGTTTCTGCTTGGACGACATGTTACAAATGAAGTCGTCAAGCATGGTATAATGTTCCACGTGCGTTCGAACTTCAACGACGTACCTAACTTAAATGAAGTCGTCAAACATAGTGCAGCTATTCACACGATTTGCACAGAGATTCACAGTGACAGAATAACTCTTTCATCCTAGTCATCCTCCTAATGCGAATTGTCGTTTTTTGTATAAATATGTCTTCTGACCTATCCCAAAGTATCTCATCTACGTTCACGTATCACTGCAGCAACTATCACGTTACTAATTTTCAGGGTCATATACTTGAATATATTTTTGCATTTATTACGATGATTCCAATAGAAAAAAGTACAAATAAGAATAAAAGTACTAAATATAAATAAAAATAAAAATACAACGATTTAACAAAAAAGACGAAAAACACAGAAAAAGTGACCTAAGAGAAAGATCTGTTTTTCAATATTCGTATTTCTTCATTGAAGCCATAGAAATTGTGGTATGAATATTTTTCCTGTTATAAAAAATAAAAGAGATGTTTAGATGGTTCAAACTATACTCCTTCACTGTACATACATAAATACTATCTTTACCATACTAATAATTTCTTTTCCACCATGCAACGACAACAGTATCAATCTCTTCCATACGACTTTTACATTATCTTGTTTGATTCAACAAACACAGAATACTTGACGCCCTCATATTTCCTCATTGAAGCCATGAAAATTGTGCTATGAATATTTCTCGTGTCGTAGAAACTAAAAGAGACGTTCAGCCGATTTACACCTCGCATAGGAAATATTTCTCTCATTCTGACTCTGTCTGATCGATCAAACGAATACTTTTGTCACTCGCTGTATATACGTAAAAAAAAAAAGACTATCTTCCCTCGCGAACAATTTCTCTTTCATCGCGCAACTACACAATGCGACGTACAGTAGTCTGTCAAATGATGCTTGTACTGTGAGAAACTACCGTTCGATTCAACAGGTACAGCATGTTCGATGCCCTGGACCTGGAGTACGCGTTGCTGAGGGCAGCGGCCCGTGGTTCCGTCGGCCCTTACTCCCTGTCGGAGTCCCTGCACAAGCTGACGTTCACGCAGAGCCTGGCGTTTCCGGCGCTGGCCCGTGGCCTCGCCTCGAAGCAGAGCGTGCCAACTAGAAGACCGCAGCAGCACACGGAGAGTGGACTGAACGCGTTCGCGAAGGTGGTCACCGCTCTGGTGTTGGTCCTCGTGAGCGTGCTGGTGTTCGGCGTTGTGTACAAGTTCGTAAGAACGTGAGGATGGCTGCTGGTGCCGGATCGGCCAGCTGGCTCCTCGCAGGAGTTCGATCGGCCAGGCACCAGCGACGCCTTCGACCAGTGACTCGTTTTGGCCGATTGTCCGGCGCGTTAAATCGATTTCCAGTCGGCCAAAGCTCGTTGACGTACGAGCACATCTGGCGAAATAACGTGGCAACATCCATCGACGTATAGTACTCGGTGACGGTCGTTGAACGTACGAGCGGAGTTTGAAATGGAATTTGAGAACAAAGGTGAATCTTCACACGGCTGCTTGTCACGGGGCCTAGATTGATTGAAGAACAATCGAATTGTTGAGATGATTGTTTGCCAACGTTGCTCTGGAAACGTAGTAGATGACTGTTGATCCTGTGTATCGTGTACGGGCGACATTTCATCTCAATTTTATACTGAGTAGTCTCTTCCTGTGCAAGTTGATGATCGTTTCGTTCGTTGGAACGAGAACAGGACTGGAGAATCGTAGCGAGCGATTGGATTGTTTACAGCGTTTGATATAAATGAGACTCTAATTACGATTCAGTGTTTCAGGCTGCATTGTCTCTGTCTCTCTCTCTCTCTCTCTCTTTCTATCTGTGAAAATTCTGGTTTATACTCAGAGCCACGTGATTCTTAAACGAAGCACGTTAAATATTCGTTACACTGCCGGCCATAAGTATTGGGACACGTTTGACAAATTTTATTTCGCCACTGCGACGCCACTGTGACTTTCAACTCGCTACAGTAGATTTGCAGTAAATCAACTGGAGAGCAGTAGCAGCTCAGTGCAGAGGGAAAATGTTCAATTTATACTAAATACCAATACCTGTGGCTGACAGTATATTCTCGCCCAAAAATTTTGGCGCACGTCAGACTCTCGAGAAGCTGTCACAAATGAAAGAGTAAATAGACATTATATTCACAACGCTGGTAATTAATTGTACGTAATCGATAAAATTATAGTTGTAAAAAGCTCGAATTCGCCAAATTCGAAGAATTGGTCTCATCCAACAATCCGGAGGATTCTCCAAACGCTTGAGCGAGAGCATACGCGCATCACCTGTAGCTACACGTAGCTTGGGGTAAAGAAATCACGCGTAATAACACGTGTTAAATTATACAGAAGGATGACGTGTCGAGTTGTATACGCGTGACCCAGATTCGACGTCCACAAAGTCGAACGGAATTATTCAAGTCTGAAATACGACCAGCCACGATTGAAACGCAAAAAATGATGCGACGTGTGGTCGAAGGTAATGCGAAGTCGAACGAGCTTTCCAAGAAACACAGTACAAAGTGGAAGGAGCCAGTTGTTTCGACGAGCGAGACAGATGGCTGGCCAATATCGGTGGAAAAGCGAAGAAACGGAAATAAAATCTTGACGCGACATTCAACGTCGGTGTTAAGAGAGATTGGCGCACCACGCGAACGCTGATCGAGAATTTATCGTCGCTGCGAAATCGCTGCGACGCATTTCCATTTTCTAAATGAAAAGAAAAAAAAAAAAAGAAAAAAAGAAAAATCTCCACCCTTGAGCGTCGAACGAACGATACGTTCGTGGATACGTAGACAAGTAAAGGACTAGCTTGGCAAGTTTTATAACGGCGAACTTTCTACCGAGTTATCGAAACTTATCAAACGCTTCGAGCTTATGGTAGAACTGTGTTTATTGGAGCGAGATTTCAATGTCGCGCTGGATGAAACAAATAATCGATCTCTAATTGGATTCGTACGTCTACGACTTTCTGTTACGATTCATCACACGCATTCTGTTACGGCAACGTACAGTTTACATTCTTCGATCAAAAATTTGTTTCCTCGATTTTGTTTCAATATTACTATTCTTATGTTTATTTTTATGTTTAAATATTACATTACTAATGCAGAATGCTAACAGATGCATTTTTCCAGTTTATTATAATTTCGACTTTGGCTAAATTATGACGATAGATTAGTCACAATTCTTGTATTTAAAAAAAAAAAAGTACGAAGTAATTGAAAAGCTTGAAAGACAAAAATAACGAGGACTTTCGCGATGATTCGAAGCACAAAAAAGAATACATACAGTTCGTGTATACAATTTTTATAATTGACCAGAAAAGAATACATCCGCAAACATTTGATCTAATTGATTTCCTTGATCTCTAAATAAACAGAATGTATCAAAAAAAAAAAAAAAAAGAAAAAAATATCAAAAATTCTCCATTCGGATGTCTCGTTTAAACGTGAAAGACTCTACCATAGGCGAGAAATACTCGTTCGAATAAATCAGATTCTACTGTAATTTGCTGTGAAAATGTGTCACGAACGCGTGTCGAACAAAGCGCGCGTCAATCGAATGAAAATTCGTGACTCTTCAAGTGCTTTACACGATATATTCTATCCCGATGACAATCGCTCCGACATTTAGTCTCCGTAATTTTAAGGGAAAAATCGCGGCGAGCGATTTGAAACTCGCGAAAGCGCTCAATGTAATCGAGTCGCGAAATTATCGCGTCGGACGCTTCTCCCGCTTGCGTGCGGTAAATGTCACATTAAAAGCAGCCTGTTCGAGCATTCCTTCGCTATTTGAAACAGCGGCTCGACGTGAGATCTAGAAAGAAAAACCTGTCCTCTCGCGTTCCGTCGAAGCGTGTTCTCTCTCGTAATTTCGATGCTTTCGCGAATTATACTTGCCTCGTCGTCACATTGATCCTTCGTGCGATTTCAATCGTCAGGAAGTTGAAATTTGTTTCTGTCCTACGCGAATTCTTTCACATTTCTTCCCATCCTGCGTTAAACACGAGATACTTTTGCAAGTGCAGGAAACGTGTCGAGATTGTTAACGTTTAAATGGATTTGTTCGAATTCGCCTGAAACGAAAATCACTTGTAACGTATGATCTTCATTTTTCGGGAACGAATAACAATTTTCATATTACATTTGCAAATAACGAAGCACCGTCGTTGGAGTGTAAATGGTAAATTCAACTCGATTACGAGCAATAGTTACATCGAACTTCTGTATTCAGATTTTCTCTGTTTATTTATTCTCGTCATTCTGCGGCACACGTTATTCGTGTAATAACGCTTTTCCATTTAAATCTTAATGCAATCTCGATGCGCGCTCGATCGAAATGCATTTCGTTCACACTTCGAAATTCATCGCAGAGAGAAACGTTTTCTCCAAGCTTGCGTACCGTCGACACTTTATAACATGATAATCGTGAAACATGTATACACGTATATTCTATATATAACGTATATTGTATATATATATACAAGTATTAACGAAGGAGCGCCTTCGATTCTTTGACGTTGTGTTGTATATTAAGCAACGAAGTTTCTAAAGTAATCCTCGACGAGTCGTCACGCTTGCAGAAGAAAGAGAACGTGGTCGTTTCTTTTTTAAATGTGAAACACTAAAAGTGTGTACGTACATATATATATATATACATATACATATACCACACTACGAAGTGGAAGAAATAGAGAGAAGAATTTTTTTTCACCTCTTGAGATTAAAAATTCGGAAAAGGATCAGGCCAAAAGTTTTCATGAGAAACAAAAGTTACACGGAGAAGAGAAACAAAAAGAGTCGTTTCAGATAAGATGAAATAGCAAAAAGAGTAATTTACTTTTCGCTGGATGACCGCGGTTCTTGTCGTTGTAGAATTATAAATGTAAATCGATATAGTCGCTGTAATCGTTTCTGTTCTAATTTTGGAGAGAATTCCTTTTTTTTTCGAGAGACAAATCTGTCGAACCGTTTCACACCTTTCGTCGATCCATCGCTTCGTATTGTACAGAACTTTCGAATTTGTGCAAAACAACATTCTGAATAAAGTTTTTTCCAATAATTTATCGAACGATTCTTATCCCTCGGCGCTGAGGATCAAGTTTCATTAATAGATCAAGGGCCAATTTTGTTATGTTGAGTCATTTTCTTTTTTTAATCGGTAGCTGCAAAATTAAATAATTAAGTTTAATTTATTTCTATTTTAAATGATAATATGATGATTAATTAATTAGATTAACGTCATATTGTCAAGCTCCATTTTGGTTAAATGAATTCCAAGTTTTAAACTCTAAGATTGACTATAAACTCGCGTAATCCATATTTTACTTACCTCTCTGTATTCGTTGTCAGTGGAAAGCATAATTGAACCGATAACGACGAAAAATTATCGATATTTTAAACTTTTCTCTCATTTCAAAGTAAAGCCTCTATTTTAATGGTTTTGAATTCGTTTTTTTTTTTTTCAAAGGTATAAGGATGCTTTCATTTTCGAAATTTGTCAAAAATTCAAACGTCTCTAAAAATATTGAACAATTTCTTTCACGACTAATACCACAGTCTTGAAAATCGAAATCTACTCTTTACAACGAGCTCTTAAAACCTCTTGTGTCTCATTATTTCATCAAAATTTGTACGTTAGAATTAAATTATGACGAAATGTTAGCATTTCTTGAATCTTTGTCGCTCACTCTTAATATTCAAAGTGCAATAAAATAGCTGAAAAAGATCGTACAGCAAGTTGTGAGAAGTTGCTGGAAAGACTACAGTCATTAAAATGATAGCGATCTAGTTACCAAAAATTTTGTATCATTTCTGAAAACGTTTGAATTTTGATAACTTTCGAGAATAGATTTACTATTTCTATTTTAATTATTTTATTCTTGTCTTATTCTTATTTCTTCACTTGCTGCACAATGAATGCAGAAGTATCTTCAAAAGAAGGAGTTCAAGATTGTCAATGTAAGGACTTTATGTTTCAAAATCAGATCAAGTTGAGTGTTTTATGATTTTTCTGTACAAAATTGCAACATATTTTGTTGACAATTTTTCATCTTTATTGGTTCAGGCTCTTCACTGTGGATCGATAAAATTCATGTTGTAAATATTCATTCTAAAATTGCATTTCAGTTCTATAATAATTCCTCCACTTTGTATATGAGAAATGTCTGCTCGTCAATTCGAATCACTGATTAAGAAATAAGTTAATTGTTAATTTATCAGAGACACAAATAACATAAATAAATAAATTTCGAATAGATCAGAAACAGATGAGACATCGTGTAATTTTCGTGTTAATTTCCTGCATTTTCTCACACAAAATTTCGCTCGCTGCAAATTTAAACGATTAGAATGAAGGAGTTCCAAGTTTATTGAGACAAAAATATACAAAATATGAAATTATCTGACCCAACGAAAGGTAATTCTTAGAGAGATCGAGGAAAGAACGTGGAACGTGGGAAAATCATCGGAGGCGACCAATTTTCATCGGCGAAGGAGCCATTTATTATTTTACAGTCGCGTGATTCCATTCTCGACTCCCACGAGTCCCCGGCGTATCCCCCAGTCTGAAGAAGTATACTTTGAAAGTTTTACAACAAGTGTTCCCTCTTCGAAATCTCACATCTAAGGTGCTAAGATATCTACAGTGATATAATTCTTACACGACTATACACGCATTCGGCCGGGTCGTTCAGTAATTTCTTTCTCTCACTTTGCATGCTCGTTTACCGACCACGAAAATAATCGACGAAACAATCGTTTCCGCTATCGCCACGTCACATTGTCGACCCGTCTCTTCGCTTCCTTCCCCCCTTTTTTTGCATATGTACACGAAGTATCCTTTATTGCTACAAAATTTCCGTCTGGTCGGACGCGCCAACATCTTCTCGCGCTTCCTTCCGTTTCCTGCTCCTCCATTTTGTGTGTATCTGTATATGTGTGTGTGTGTGTGTGTGTGTGTGTGTGTGTGTGTGTGTGTGTGTGTGTGTGTGTGTGTGTGTGCCTGTCAGCACGCGAACCGTGCCGACGGCGCAATGTATCAACCGGAAATACGCGAACGCTGGAACAACGTTTGCGATTCAGCGTCGCGCGATCGATTCGATTCGTTTCCTTTCTCCCTCTCGCCTCCTCTCTCGCCTGCGTGCGATTCTGAAACTCCGCCGAAAGAGAACGATCCGTTTCATCGTGCGAGAAAAGATTCGAAATTTCACGCTCTCTCGTAATTTCCCTCTCCTCTTTCGTCCGAGTAGAATGCTTCTCTCCGTTGCGTCTGACGAAGATGAAACGCAAAAAGCAACCCGACGGGGATGGTAAATTCTAAAAAGTGGGTCGTCCCGTGACTTGGAAAATGCAAACGACGGAGTTTCCTTTCCTCTCTTTTCTTTCTTCTTTTTTTCCGTTAAAAAAAGATCGGAATTTTCTTCGGAAGGGTTTTTTCTTCGATTTACTAGATTCTTCTGTTTTCTATCACTGTTGTCGCGCTTAGGCCGTGCATTCTCGTTTCTTTTTTTCTTTTCTGTTTTGCTAATCACTCTTCGCCCCTCTCTCTCTCTCTCTCTCTCTCTCTCTCTCTCTCTCTCTCTCTGTCTGTCTCTGCTCGTTTCTCTTTTAATCCTTTCGTACTATTTTAATCCTGCTAAAAGTATCGTTAGAAAAAGACTGTTATAAAAAAGCAATGAAAATATCTCGGATTGGAAATTTCGATTCGGTGAAACGTTTATTAAAAATCACAGTATATATATATATATATATATATATACGAATGTACGAATGTGTGTTTTTCGGTCTCTACGCTCACGACTCATCGTGTCTTTTTTCTTTCTTTTTTTGGAACTATTTGAAGCTTGAATGATCATCAGGTCTTAAATAATTGCCGACGAAAGGATTAAATCCTGAACATTCTGCGCCCCCCTCCCCTCCTCCCCCTCTCCCCCCGTGTCCATCGTTAATCGCGTGTGCGTTGTACGTTATTCGAGTCATCTTGGTCTATTAACTCGGCGACTGAAACTGTAGAAAAATAAATTATTATTATCGGTGATGATATCGTGTTCGAGCACGTTAGCCTACGTTCCTGTGGACGACACCAAAATTGTTTCACGAAGCCCGTAACGGTTGTTGCTAAACGAATCTTGAGCACAAAATAAGACGAGCGCGAACGAACCGTTACGAAAAGGAAAGAAACAATCGGACAATCTCCTTTCCCAATCGAAGAGAAGAAACCAAACTGACTGTTTCTGATTGCCTTATTTTGATCTCAGAAGTCGTTTAATGGCGAGTAATGGCCGGGGACTTGATGAAATGCCTCGTAACGAATCTGAGCTAGAGCTCCTGTAGAGGAGCCTCGATCGTCATCGATTCGGATCATCGTTTCTTCCATCGTACAAATCGACGACTCTGCTCGCAGAAAAATAGAGTTAAACTCGAAACTATAGAGAGACTGTCTCCGTCCTAAATGGACTCTCGCTAAATAGATATAGTCATAGTTCAAACACGATGAGAACATTCTGCACGTGATCGTTAATAGACAATTAAGTTTTTCTAGCCTGTTTTACTTTTTCTTCATTTTCTTTCCCCTTTTTCTTCTTTTTTTCCCCTTTTCCATTCGCCTCGTTGACAAACACGTTTCAAACACGCGCGAGCGTTCCTTCGTATTCGATGGTAGTTTAATTTAACGACAGCGTTCGAAACTTCCTCGTTTCTCTTCTTCTCCAAGTACTTCGGTATTTCCTTGCGCGTTTCTTCGTTGAGATTTCTTTAGTATCAACCACGCCATAGAATTTTCGATGTCTGATTTCCCTCACTTCATCTTCATTCAAAGTTTCTCTTTTTATAACCCTCTATTTCTTTTTCTTCTTTATCTCTTTTTTTTTTTCTTTAATTCTATGAGAACAAAGCTCCGATATAACCGACAAAGTATTCTGTTAGAGCTTTCTCTACAAGATTCTGTTTTTTTTTTTTTTTCTTTACAATACATAAACAATTCCTTTACTTTCACGTTTCAGTTTTCACGTGGAATGTACAACCTCCCCTTTCCATCGAGCATCCGTACTATCTACACATCGATCTGCAATTTACTTTGTACAACTGAAATTGCACCTGCGACTCGATTTTATTAACTCTGTTTTAATTACAACGCGGCAGGTATAACCTGACCGATAATGTCCGACAGGGATTCGATTGTCGGAACAATCGTCGACGTTCCATTCGATCGGTCAATTTCTAACCACCGTCGAATTATTACGATTAGATTCTAAATTCCTCGAGAAAAAAAGGACCGAAGGAATTCTCCTGCGTTCACGGGGGCTAATCACCGTTCGACCATCTTGGAGGAAATTCCAAGTGTACGATCTTCCTCGACGAACATCAGAAACCCCGCGTCACGAGGAAATTTCTTTCGTGTCGTGCCGCGTATGATTCGAATTCGAAAGGTCATAAAGAGAGCACGCAGTTGACGTAGTTTTTTTTTTTCTCTCGACGACCGAGAGAATGTGCGTCGGAGGACACTGCGATTCTCCGTGAGCCACGTTAGGAAAAAGACCTACCACTATGCAGTTGACCACGTCCACGCTCCCGGCGCGTTCAATTAATCGTTTTCCCCTTTAATTAATCGCGCCGTGGGAACGTGCTCGCCGCGGGATCTAGAAAAATAGAGTTGACTCGATCGCGAGAACCGTGAATCTACCACAATGATTACGAGCTAGACACTTTCTTAAGTTTACGTATCGATTCTAGAGTGACGAGGATTGATCGGCTGGCTTCTTGGCTGTTGGCGCGTTCCGGCAATTCTCACAACTTATCTCAACCACGAATCCTCCGACGAGAACCTCTCCTCCTTCTCTCGCGTTTCGACTCTCGAGATCCTTTCTACTTTTTTGTACTTCGTATCGAAATTTCGTGTCTTCGTTCCTCGAATCGAAACCAGCCTGCTACCAACAACGTTCTCTTACGTTCTCGGTTCTACGGAAAATAGGACTCGTTTGAAGGCCTAGTACTAAACTAAGACAATTCCACGACGTACAGTGGTACGTCACTTTCTTTGTAATTATCAGTTAGTTTCGCTCGTCCTTCGAGCGTCGCCCTAAACATTTTTTTACTTTGTACCCTGTTCTCTTCGTCTCCAGTGTATCACGATAATCGGTAAACTACGGTCGTTACGTACAGCGGTAAGAATTTTTCTCTAGTGGCTGGGCCTTTCCTCGGAGGCTGGCCAAGCCTCTGGCAAATCAAATCCTCACGCAATCTCCAACCAAACGAAAACCACGACGTTCTGTCGATGCGAGTCATCGTTCGCGTGCAACTTCTTCCCAGGAAATGAACGAATGACAAGAATTCTGGCTAAATAAGATACACGTGTATCGAGCCAATCTAGACAGCCCAGTTTTCTCGTTCTTTTTTTTTCTTAATTCTTCTTTTCAAAGATCTCCCGATCTTCTCCTTCTAACATCGTAGATCCGTTCGTCCGTTGCTCGAGACCTCCCCGTCGTATCTTCGCGATTCGCCCTGTTTCACGCGTACGAACTCTTCGAAGATCGTCGAGAGTAGTCGAGGCCTCGCGCGTCCTCCCTTCGTTCGTCTCGAGATAAAATCGTCGAGGGTTATCGAGAGAGAGAGAGAGAGAGAAACCTCGCTCTCGACGAAAGGTCCCTTCGTGAACGTGGAAGGGTGTCTTTTTCTTTTTTCTTTTTTTCTTTTTTTTTTTTTGCGTTGAAGTTTTTAGAGCCTTCGAGTATTAGCCTACTGGTAGATGATCGGATAGGTGGGTTCGACCGGCAGGTCGCTGTCCAGGTTCAAGGACACGCCATCCTTGGACACCAGGTAGTGGGTGAGCAGCTGACCTTTGCCCTTGACGAACACCAGGCCGCGTTGTTCGAAGCCAAAGCCGAACGGTTCCAGGATCTTCCGGGTCTCGTCCGTGACCTGCGATTATTTACATTTCTCTGTTAGTGTCAATTTGCGGAGCATCATTACTATCTTTACCAGTAAATTTATCATTGAGTCATTGACAAGTGAGATTGGAATTGATTGATTTCTTGAAAGCATCGTTGCAACATCATATATTTACAATTTCCTTGCGGAAAATGAAGTACCCACTCTTAACCTCTTGCGCTGGAATTGCACGTCGAGAATTTTTTATATCCCAAATTGCAACATTTTCTCAGTTTCAAGTATATTTCAATAAATTACGTTTGTTGCGACCCGGGCAAAACAAATGATTAGTTTATCACCTCTCAATAATTTCTATGTTATACCGACGTGTTCGAAAAGAAAGCGACGAATTCTTTTATACGGTTCGGTCACTCGTTATGGTCCGCGAACCATTAAAGAACCATCGTGAAATTGTTGAACTATTCAAGAATTATTGTCTTGACTGGAGCTTCGAACAACAAGAAATTTGTATATTAAAAAACTGATCTCCATACATTTTTTGAAGTCTTGAGTGTGTATCAAAGTTATATCGTGATACTTTTATTATAAAAACTATCATACCTTTTATTACAAAATCTGCTTCTTTAATTCTAACCCTGTTACGTTCGTTATTATTATAAATTTTATATTTATTTATATTTCATATAAACCATTATACTTTTTATTACAAAATTAGCTCCTTTAATGCCTAACCCTGTTACGTTCTTTTGAGCAATTTCGATTCCCTTGTTTCATTAACGTTTGAAATTTGAACAAAATCTTATTAGCGTAATTTCTTGATTACGCCTTTTTCTTTAAATCACTGTAAACACTTTTCATCTCCTAGAACGTGAGTAATACTGAAGCATGGACAAAAATTTCGGTCACAAGGTTCGTAACGCGATTAATTTTATTTTCATCATCGAATCTTTTATGATATTTGGACAAAAAGAAAAGGTGCAGCTTCGTGCCGAAAATGATGTTACTAAATTGCCCTACTCTTCGAACATTTTACCTGGATGCAGCCTACTTTCCCAGTGCTCTCCATCCTGGACGCTACGTTCACGGTGTTTCCCCAGATGTCATAGTGAGGTTTCCGGGCGCCGATGACTCCAGCGGTCACAGGACCGTGATTGATACCCATTTTCAGAACAAAGTGATTGAAACTCTGCTCGTTGATGCTCGACAATGCTTTCTTTAATTCCAGGGCGAACTCGACGAGGGTGGACAGGTGACCCCATCGAGCTGTATCCTCGGATTCCGCTGACTCGGTGATGCCGGATGCAGCCATGTACGTCGAGCCTATCGTCTTGATCTTGATGATGTCCTTGAATTTAGTCTGATCGAGGATCTAACGGAACAAAAAATATCTTAGATATCTTGGATAACTAATTGACCGATGTGAATTTATGCAACGAGTGTTTCGTTTGTCATTAACATTTCAATACCTCGGTTACTTTTCTCATCAACGTCGATATCTTCGTTTTGTTATAACTTTGTCGAAAAATCATACAGCGATTCACTTGATTTCATTTTGATAATACTTGAAATCTCGATACTTTTCCAGAAATGACTTCAAATCACATAGGACGTGGGAAAGTAAAAATTCGAACGTCTCTAAAAATAATAAAAAATTTTTTCTGACTAATTCCATCACGATCTTAAAGAAGTCTTCTGTTTACAATCATTTTACTAAATTTTGGAATTAAATAATGAATAATTAAAGTTAAATAACGAAACATTGGGATTTCTTGAATTTATTTTTAATATTCAAATTTCAATATGCTGAAAAAAAGGAATTGTATAGCAAGTTTTGACGGCTCGTTCAAACACTTTGTTCTTCAAAGTGATGGTGATGATCCAACAATAAAAAGAGTTTTTTAATGTTTTTAGACATGCTTGAATTTTTACAGTTTTTGAAAAAAAAAAAATAGATGGGTTGTAAAAGTAGATATTCAAGTGAATTGTTACATAATTTTCTTTTACAAAGTTACAACAGTTTAAATTTTTCGTAGTTATTCGTTCAGTAATGTGATGTAATAATATTAAATGCAATTTTATGCTGTTTTACAATTAACTTTCGTATCCAAATTTTTACATATATAATCACGATTCCATCCAGTGGCTATATATAATCATAATCTCACAGTAGAGCGTTTATTTTTCTTCTCCGTCGTACACTATGCTCCCACGGTTTAGCCAACAAAAATTGAAAACATCCCACGATAGCATTCTATCGATCTTTTTATATTTAACCAGAATTATGTTATATTTAACCGCTTAAAAGTTCACTGAATTTAGGGAAACTGCATCGACAAGGAAACCACCCTGTTAATTTTACCTTGCTGTTACATGAACAATCGTAACAACGAGAAATTAATTTTCAAACAGGAAACCTCTATCTCTCATTTTTGTCATCTATCGTCGAACATTCTGAATCTAGCTGCACGATATAATCGCAGGGACAAAATTTCCAGTAAATACGACAAACGTGATATCACGAGGGAACTTCGTCGACGATACTCACCGCGTCGAAATCGGATATGACTTCGTTCAAAAACCTGAGACACTCGAGGCCCTGGTTGTTGATGCTCTCCTCGCTGTAGAAATCGGCGAAGTTCGGCATGCTGGCGAACAGGACGCCAACATCCGCGTAGCTCTGGCTGTACAGGTCGTCGTGGTGTCTCGCCCTCGACAGAAAGTAAGTGGCCACGTGCGGCGGAAGTATGTTGTAGATGAGGGCGCCGTTTCTGCGCTTCATGTCCGCCGCCCTCTCTCTCTGCGCGACCACCTCCCTACCTCGTAGGTACAACATCCTCCTCGACTTCTCCGCCTGAAAATCGATCGGTGTCCTCGTCGAGTCGTCGAAACCGAATGCAACCCTTTACCCTTAACTTAACCTTTCATTTATTTTCCTCAATAGGGCTCCGCCCCCAAAAGGTCAATGCTTCTTTTTAAAAATATTCCTTTGATCGGTATATATTTTGTGAAATATCTGAATCTGTTACTCTATTTTTTTGCTTGTTTTATTCTACGAGATGGTTGGGCTTTCATTTGCGTTAAATGCAAACCGCGTTCACTCCTCGTGAAAGAGTGTCGACCGATGCGGGGGATGAGAGATACGCCCTCGACTGTCGGGCCAAGTGCAACCCTCGACTTTGATGAATTTGTTCGAGAGGTTCGTACAGGAGGCCCGGTTATTTATCCTCGTACGAGGAGAAATTGAATTTTTCACGACGTCTCTACGCGGTAGGTTTTCATCTGCCGAAATTACTCGTACGCTGGTGGAAATCCGCTAACTGTATTGACAGGATGGGAACACGTTCGTGTTGAACGCTCCACGTTTCGACTTTTCGAATACATCGTATAGTTAATTTTCGAAAGTCTGGTGGTGGCACATTATCGAATAATATTCTTCCGATGACGTTTTTTCAACAAATTCTCTCAAATAAAAATCCAAGACTTTTCCAAACAAATATTCACTCGTTAAATTAAAGTGTCCAACTTTTCGATAGAGTTTCATAAAAACATGACGCGCTGCACTGTACAAAAAAGTTGAACAGATTTGAACAAAATTCACCCTCAATGAACGTCACTTTAACTAGAAAACTAATTCTAAATGTTTCGCCATTCAACTCGGAACACTGTTCGTCCGAACTTCCGAGATCTTTAATAAATCATCTCTTTCCAATTCTGTCAAATACAAGTATGAGAAAAACTTTCGAGCAGCACGTTGTCCAGGGAATTGTTCCATTACTTACGTATCTGGATACAACGACCAAGGAAGTAGCTACGATGAGTAAAGTTGCGGATAGGCAGTATTTCGACGGAACGGGAGACTGTTCGAAGGAAGAGGACGCGTAATCCTCCCAGTCGAGCCTGACATCCAGCAAGTAGATGTTGATCAAGCACTGAGAACCCGCGATGCTGTACATCAGGAACGCTTTGCCCAGATAGCATACGTAGCTCGGCATCGAGATCGCCACGAGTGTAAGCACGCCAAAGTACGAGTAGTAGGAAGGATACGGACACCTCGGTGACACGGTTATAGTGGTGTTTAGAATCGGCAAGTTTTCCTCGATGACCACGCAGTTGAACTGTGAAACGGTACGAAAGGAAATTAATACTGTTACTCTACGTTCCCTTCTACGGTATATAAAAATTTATTTACAATGTAAAAGTTGAAGCTATGAAGTAACATGTCGAAATATTCTGTTATTAACTTCTTGAGCTATGATTTAAGTTGCGATGGCGCGTGCCACATCTACAATTAGTAACAAAAGAATTTGCTCAATCGTGTACGTCTTATGATATATGTATGTACGAACGTTAGAAAGAATTGGTTTAATTAGTTTGTAAGATGCTTGAGATCTACTTTCGTTGCTTACCAAGGGTCATGTTAAAACAATTTTGAAATATTAAATTTTATAAATTTTACATAAAATATTAAATACATTAAAATTTATTAAAGTATTAAATTTTATAAATTTTGCAAATTTTATGTAAAATATTAAATTTTATAAATTTTACAAATTTTATATAAAATATTAAATTTTATAAATTTTATATAAAATATTAAATTTTATAAATTTTATAAATTTTACAAATTTTACATAAAATATTAAATTTTATAAATTTTACAAATTTTATATGAAATATTAAATTTTATAAATTTTATAAATTTTACAAATTTCATAAATTTTATATAAAGAGACTCAAATTGTGTATTTCAAGACATATGTGTTGTTTAAGATCAGTATTTCAAATTAAATATAAACACATCGAAATAAAATATCTTAGGCGTCAGAGTCTTTTATAAGAGATATCGCGAAAGAATTATCAACGATTCATTAGTGAACAAAAATGATTTATGATCTGGAAGTGAATAATGTATCAGTAATAATTCATTTGAATTTGTATATATATGCTAATCATGTTTATTTTAAATTGATAACTTTTTGAAAAATCGACAGAAAGTTAATATTTTAAAACAATATATTTGCACGTCTGACTGTGGCCAATAATGAATTTGCATTATAAATCACAAGCCTGACTCGTGCTTCTTTAAACTTACTAGGACCCTCACACGTGGTTTCTGTATGTTTAGCTCAAATTCCTTATCACGAATCTCACTCGATGTTATAGGTGAAAAGATAAACACATTGCCGACGATATATTGCAAATTGGATATATTGCAAATCTCATCTCAGTTCCCCTTTTTGGAAAACGTAACGTTTTCAAAAAATGTGAAAGCAACGAACAGATTCAGAATGTTTCATCAAACTTACCTATACTCAAATGAATGTAACTAATGATAATAATGGTAGTGTCTCTTAGTGGTGGTTGTGAGAACATTTTTTCCTTATCGAGAACGAGTAAGCAGAATTTCCAACTACATCGCGTTTCCCTCTTTCTTTTATCAGGGAAAAGACTACCTCATCATCTTCACTATCGTCATTGATACATCTTATATAATTATTTGAAACTTTGAATCGAGGGTCTACGAAGCGGAAATCATATAAATTTAAATTAATGATTGTCATTCGCGTAATGAAATTTAATAGTTTCCATTCGCTTGATTATCGTTCACGTGCGTGCAAGATGACGTGAATCGCTGCCCTCCACGTTTGAAGAACGGAAAGCGCCGATTCACGTTCTCCCGTGTCGCCGACGTTTAAAAAAAGGAAACGAAAGACGCGACAACGTTCTTTTGTCCCAAAACTGCAATATTCTCTCAGTTTTAAGTATATCTAAATATAAGGCAAAACGAATAATAAATTTATTACTTCTCAATAATTTCTGTCCGGTGACATCACACCGACGAGTTCAAAAAAAAAAAAAAAGCGACGAATTATTCGGTCACTCGTTACGGTCCGCAATCAGTTGCCAGCGCAGGCGGTTAAAGACGAAGCAAAATGACTGAGAGATGTTTGAACGGTTAGCGAGGAAGAAAGTGTACGTACCATGTCGAGGAGGAGAAAATCACCGAGGGAAAATGTCATTAGGAGGGCCAGAGCTCTTCTCAGCCACATAGCCTTGACGGCGCTGGCCAAGCACGTGGCACCAGCCAGAACCACGGCGAACAGCAGAACTACCCCGATACCGCCCCATGTGAAAGGTCCCCAGGGCTGAAACCTCCAAACCGGGGCGGTGCAAATCATCACCAATGGACCGCCGAGCAGTGACAACGGCGAGAATGCTTCCTCGGCGTTGTGAAACGCGGATTCCACCTTCGCGTCCTTGAACCGCAGCGTCAACCAGTGAGCGTGTCCTTTCAAATGCGCCCCTCCAGCTGCAATCAACGTCTTCTTACATTTCGAGTGAAAAATGAAATTACAAATGGGAAATTTTTCACCGACCTGAGATTGTATTTCGAGGTGTAAGAAAGAAATTTCTTAATGAATTGTACAAAAAGCTAAAACATAGCATCTACGTACGAGTATGGGAGCTTCTACTAATGATTCTGTCATTAGTTAAAAACTAGTACAATTTGTTTTACTTCGAACATTCTAGCAATTCCAATTATTATTCTCTAGTATTCATTAGGGATCGAGGAAGTTTAAAATTTTATTTGAAACACGACTTGGGGAACTTTCTTGAAAAATGTTTTTACAAGTCCCGACGAATGTTCTCAAAAATAAAAGTTCCAGACAAAATGGAACTCGTGAAACATGGAAGTAAAAATTTTTCTGTCGGAGAAACAATGTTAAAAAGAAATTCTTTCAATCTTTGTAGCAAATATTCAGTGAACAGTAGTGAATTTTCAATTGAATGTAAAATAACAAGCAACTGTTTTTCTAAAATAACTCGTTTCCATGGAATTTTTGTTCCGCGAGAACACTATTCAAAAATGCGCCTAACGCTTCCTTCCATAAAAATTCCGCGAGGACAGATTTACACGAAATATATAACATTCGAACAGAATTTTTATTTTAATAAAAAAAAAAAAAAAAAAGAACAATTCAATATCAATTTCAATCTCTTCGTTCGAGCACTCAGAAATTCCAACATTCTCACTTTTGCTGTCGAGTTCCTTCCTCAACCTCTGCCTGAACTCCTCCGAGTCCTCCTTGTTGTTGTTCCGTCCGTCTCTAGCGTCCATCGTTCTCCTGTTGTCCTCCGTGAGCGAGGCGAGGCTCTTGGTGACAGCTGGCTTGAAGGGCTTCAACGCGCGGACTATAAAGTATGTGACGATGCCTGCCTTCTGGAGTGCCTCTTCTCTGTCCTCGCCGTGCGCTGGCTCGACCTCGAACTCGCCGTTCAGGAAGCTCAGCGTCGCGTTCGAGATGTGCACCCTCCTTCGAATCATTGCAATATCGTTCGTACTTCGTCACTCAACTTCTACCCGTTTCTCGTGGAAATGACACAAAACTATTCGTTAGGAGAGACGAGACAGTGTTACGAACATCTCGGACAGAGACGTTCACGATTGGCAAAATGGCCCTAATTATCCAACGACGTGGGCGTAAGACGTGGATATGGCAGAGAAAGGAGAATTCACGTATATTCTGCATTCATGGTAATGTCGAAGGGTGTTCGAACGTCTTTTGTAAGCGATTCGCTGGCTGGAACTTGCCGTTACGTTATTGTTCTCGAGTGAATTGTAGTTCGTGTGAATAATAATAAGGTTAGCGTAATGCCGGTTTGGAATAGCTGGTGATGCGGCGCAGACGACTGCGAGGGGATCGTTAATACTCCAAACTTGTGTTTAACGTGAATTCTAGATTGCGTTTTACTCTAGCGAAAATTGTGGACAACAGCCGTCTATCCACCGAAGTATTTATGCAGTTAATTCTCTATTATATCACAGCGCAATCGATTTATCGTATTCTGCAATTTCACAGCGTTAATGCATCATTTCATGGCACGAAAATATACAGACACTTGATTAATTGGAGTTGTGGGATTAAATGTACGGTTTAATACAGTTTAATTTATAAATAATTAATATATCAATATGTTATATTAATACATAATTTATAATTATTTATAAATTTTATTGCTGCACGTGAGACTCCGAAAATAAATTTCACATATGTAGTTACGGTGATTATAGTTTAATATTTATAAATATTTAATTATAAATAAATTGTATATTATAAATTATATATTAATAATTATAAATTATAAATTAACTATAATTTATAATTCTTTATAAATTTTATATATATATATATTTATAATTTATAATATACAATTTATTAATAATTAAACATACAATTTATACAGTTAATTAAATATTCATAAATTAAACTATAATCACCGTAACTACATACATGAAATTTATTTTCGGAGTTTTACGTGCAACAATGAAACGAGGCTGCGATTGAAAAATCAATTGGAAATATCTCGTCAGTATCAATTAGTTTAGTTTACGTCGCATGAAAATTCTCTTACTCGGCCGTGAGATGATGACTATTTCTTCAATTTGTCGGCAATTACTCCGACTTTTAATTACATCGTGTCAAAGTTTGATCAAAGATCGGGAAATTGAAAAGAGTTGCTGGTCGTGATTTCTCTTCGGTAATTATCAAACGTTTATGGAGTAAAGCTGAGAGATCCCTCGAAATAGGGAACAGGAGAATCGCGTGACAGGAAGGGCCGAGACCTCTAATTTTTTGTTAAATACATCAGCCTGATGAAAATGGAAAAGAGAAAAGGGAAGGAACATTACAATGGCCGTTTCTTTGCTTTTTCTTTTTTTTAAACCACGGGACTCGGGTATCTCACCCTTTAGTACCAGCTAAAATTAAAGCACGACAGGGCATTAAAAACTGCTCGCCAGGCGTTTCGCCAGGTAATTAATGTCAAAGATATACACGCGGAGCGCGCTCATTACGTGTCCGCCGGCATCAAGGACGCGTTTTGTATGTCGCCGCATCGATATCGTTTAGCTCCGAATCCAGCAGCTTTTTCACGCCTCTGTTCCACTTTTTCTCCTGTTGGATTTCGACGAGTGAACGAGGTCAAGAAATCGGAACGTCAGTGTAATCGCGCCACGTATATGTAATCGTATTTCAGTGGAATTATACTGAAAAAGCAAGTGCGTAAGAACCGGTAATTCTCTGCGCGTTGAAAAGCGTGATTGACCTTCTTCTGTTACAATTATCCTCTCGATGCTTCATAAGCATTGGTCGTTAGACGTAAATGTAACTGGCGCGTTACATATAATTTGCATTTATTAATCTTTGATCGAAGGAAAATTGAAATTTCAAACTGCACAGCAATGGAATTGACAAATTGAAACAACAAACGACAAGGTGTGCGATAAATTTTTGACTTCTTATTTAGCTGAATTTCAATGAGATGACTTTAAAAAATGTCGATGTTCGTCAAAAAATATACCTGCTCGAATATCGATTTCTTTTTGAACAAAAATTAAGTTCCCGCGAATAATTTCTACTTTTTTAATTCTTTTTCCCAAGAGTTTCATCCATCCAAATTTAACAGAACAATTCTGAAATATTCACGAGACGGATATGTATCTTTAACCCTTTGCACTCGACATCGTACCCAAATCTAGCCGACAGCTTTTTTTATAATTTGCTGATCATTATCATGAACGTATACACTTGATGTTACGATAGAATGCAATGTGGAATAGTATAATATCTGAACAGACGCCTAGAGTGAATGTTATAATAACGACGTAAGAAGAGCAAAGGAATAATTATTAATTATTAATTCACATAAGCTAGAATTCTTGTTGCTTCTTACGAAAGTTTGAAAGATGGTGGAGGAAATTGAAACTATGTATCGTTAACTCTTGTTTAATAATACGTTTGTTCCAACAAATACACGTTGATGATTGCTTGAAATTGAAACGATATCACAAAGTTATAAAGATCAACAACATTTCGTGTTGAATACCATTTGAACGATTGTTTCCAACGCTTTGTTCGATGCTTCGTAAATAAATTGCTGGTGGATGGTGTGAAAAAAGTTCTCGAAGGCAAAGGGTTGAAATAGTTTAAGAAATCAAGACACATTCTATTCTCTAACTCTACTGAAATAGTTGAAGAAATCAAAGTACATTCACTCTACGCTTCGATACACCAAATAGTTCCGTGAGGTTGAAAGAAAAAGTAAAGAAGTGATGTACTCACCCCGCCATTCCACTGCTCTCCATCTTATTCGCCAGCTCGACGTCCTTGCTGTAGACGTCGAACTGCCATTGTCTCTGACCGAGGACACCGGCCAACACAGCACCGGTGTGTATACCCACCCTCATGTCGACAGGACTGTTGGTCGTTTGTTGCACGTACTTGATGGCGTCCACCATCGACAAGCCCATATAGACGCAGAGGACAGCGTGGTCCGGCCTTTCCACCGGTGCTCCACTTATACAGTAGTAACAGTCGCCGAGGATCTTTATTCGCAATTGTTCGTACCTGGCAGGTTTTCAAAATATCACGCTGCGCGCGAGAATGGTAGAATCTCGAGTATCATGTGGAGGATTCAGAGGTCAATCAGCGCGAGTCACTTCTCATTAAAAATAAATTTACGCTGTGTAATGTGAATAAAATTGACAGAAAACATATGCTTGAACAATTGACATGGAAATTTCTAAAGTTGACAATATATTTTGAATAATTAAAGTAAATGGTGAAATAGAAATTCAATTTATTGTAAAATTTCTTCGTAAAATTGAATGTCCAGAAATTAAACTTGATAATGTTCAAGATCGAATTATTAATCTAATTAATTCAATAATTACTATAAAATGTATAAGAGGTTTAGGGGAATGGAAGTAAAAACTTTTAATTTTATTAATTTTTATAATTAATAGAATTAATAATTAATTTCTAGAAAATTAATTGGGAAGTTGATTAACAAATAAATAAAAAATCTCAATCATAATGATAATGATATTGAATTAAATAAAAGATGTCTTGTTAAAGAAAAGATATAAGGAAATAATTTGAAAAAATTTATAAATATAATAAAAAATATTAATCTCAAAACAATTATTATATTAGAAATTGATTTTTTATTTATTGATATAAAATTCTTTAAATTAATTTAAAATAAATTTATTAAGTAATATATTAAATCGTGAAGAAATTAATCAATAACTATTAGAAAATATAATTAACGATATAATAACTCGAAAACGTCGAGAGAACGTTCTCGAAAATTTTGAAAAATCGAATATTTTTTTTTCAGGAACACTAAATTTTAATAAATAAAAATTGTTGTATCTTTCTTAAAAAAAGAAAGTTTTTCGATAATCGCGACTTTCTTGAGAATTCCGACTTTCTCGAATTCTGAGATCTTTTCGAAATTCGATCACATGTCTTTCCCAACCTTTTACTGTCAGAGTTATCAGTTAACCGCTATAATATAATCATTGCGATATTACAATAATACAAACTAAACTATTTCATTGACTAAAGGTTTTGACAACAAGAATGTGTTCATTTTCATTTTTAATGGAAAATGACTTACACTGATTGGACTCTGAGGCCTCTATGTAACACCTTAATGTAATTGAAAATATATACAACTATTTAGAATTACAGTATGAATCTAAAATATGTGAAGACCAAGTTCTTTCACAGAAGAACAATTTTGGGACGAAGATTTCATATCGATATTATCCTGCTATTTGATTTTGGGCATAAACAGTTTAAATTCTTTCAATTATCTCGCACTGAAATACTCTGTTTTTAATCACAATGCGACATCAGAAATCAGAATCGACAGAATCAACAAGGATGAATTTTGAAATCGATCGCGTGGTGTTTAAACTTCACGATAGAACTTGTAAATTTTGAAGTACAAAAGCAAAAGCGTTATTTCTACCTAAAGCTTTCGAACGTGAAAGAGCTTCGGTCGTTCGAGAATCCGAATGACAAATGAAAAAAGTGAAACCTCGTGTCGATTTCGAAACTTCCGCTCTCTAGAAGCTCCCAGAAGCTGTTTAAGAATTTGCTCGGGAAATGTAGCGTGAAAGTTTTGACAATTAAAGTCGAAGGCGAGAGAAACAAAAAAAAAAAAAAGAAAAAAACGCAAGCAGTTGGAAACTGAAATTTTTCCAGCGAATACTTTCCAGCGTGAACTTTCGAAAGTTAAAACGAGCGAACACGTGAACACGCGCGCGCGTGATCGTGTGTATCGATTGAGCTGGAGAATTTGTAATTGAAACGTTCGTATGGAAACGGGGTTGAGTGGAAGCGGGGAGCTTTCGTTTTAGAAAACGCAAGGGTTGGAGGATTTAATTTTTCACTTGGTACCAAGCCGCTGTTTGGCAAATGGGAGAGGAAAGTACATGTCAAGGAGCATCTTAAGTGAAGGAGGGTGTTTCGCGGGATTTATACATTGACCTGCACCACTACCGACGCTCTCAGGGTTAAACCGTTCGCCCTCCATACACACAGATCCGAACGATCACCGATTTCATTTTCCCACGTTCCTCTTCCCGCAGATTAGATCTCGGTATTATCAAACCCGCTGTTTCGGTAATCCGCGCGTCGGGTCGCGTTTTCATTCCTTTTCAACGGAATTAAATCCTCGCCTCCTTCTTTTCTTCCTTTCCTTCCCACGGGGGATTTTTATATTAATTAAGGAGAATCAATTTAGGAGCACGATGTAAAGCACGACTCGCGAACGTATCTGAATATTCATGGAAATCTTTGAATTTCATGAATCCATTAGCTGTCCTGTGAAAAACATTTGGAAATTTCATTATGCGCTGTGACACAAGGCACAGGTTATTATCGCAGTTCCGCGAGTTCAAATTCAAATTTTCCGCAGCAACTCCGTTCATCGAATTCATTTGAAAGATCTCTGTTTGGTGAGAAAGTGTGTCAACACACGATTGTTAATCGATTGTTCCCTGTGACGAGTGTAGAAAAATTTTAACCAGTTCGTAGTCCCTTCCAGTTGATAGCTTTTTTCCAAAACAACACGAACGAGAGCATACGAAGAGGATTATAAAGGCTTTGCAACTTGCATTATACAACGTATACAGCGTCGAAATTGAGCTTCAGCATCAAAAGAACGTTATCTTTACCTCTGCTTCGCGATTTTCTCTTTCGAATATCCATCTGTGGATAATATCGACGATAAGAGGTGGATGAGAATTCACGCCTATCGTCAAATTATTGTTTAAACGCGTGATTCAAACACCTTGGTCCCTGGAATTCCCTCGCCACGGCCAGAGCATGGACAATTGGACAGAGTGAAATATCGCGCGATGGGAATTTGCTAACGATACCACTTTGTCCCCGGACGTATCGATTCGTCGGCGACGCCTCGTGAAGGACCCGCGTTAGGTCTCTCTCTCTCTCTCTCTCCCTCTCTCTCACCGAGGACGAGCCGAGGAAAACGGGGAAAGGATTTGCTGGAATTTCCCGATAAAGTCAATTTCGCGGCTGGCAATTTTAGGATTTTCATTATCCGTCGTGCACGAGCGAGAGGGAAAGAAAAATAATAGGGTGGCGGTGAGGGGAGTGGGTGTGTCGGAGCTCGTGAAAGCTCGTCGTCGTTTCAAAACCGGGTCACAGCCGATTGTAAACGAACGAATTTTTTCGTGGTGTCGATAGCTTCGTTGTCGATTAATCCGTTTGTTCCTCCCACCGTTTATCGACAGCTTCCACCCTCCCCCCTCCTCCGTTTCGAAGCGGTTGACAAAGGCAACGCGCGTTTTCCTTTGACCCTTACATTCGCGAAAATCTCGGATTCGGGGTCGGGATTGACTCGGTAGTCCCTTTCAAAGCATTGTTCGTCCAGCTCCTTGTTATCTCGCGTAAAATTGGTGTTTCTGTCTTTCGAACGGAGAGGATTGTCCGTGTCGTCGAAATCAAGCCAGCGAGTGCTACTTGAGAAATGAGAAATTGGAAATATGACGAGTTTGTTGTTCTCGTTTTCGTGAACAACAGACGGGGATAGTGAATTTGTCTTGGGTCAAGATGAGATGAATTAATTTCAGGTAGTCCTTTTTAATGTTGAATAACTTGTGGATATTGATTTGATTTGTAATTTTAATCATTGTACTTTAAGTGTCAGATTAGCTAGTTCCTCTCAATTTCTCTTCAATTTAATTATATTACTTTCCCAAAATTCATCGTGAAGATTCTTTTTGAAAATTTGAAAAGAACGTTCCTCGTTAATAGCAGTGAATTCTGTCAAGTATAATTTCTCCAACGAGAATTTATTTCTCACTTCTCAGATTTCAAACTACTTTTCCAAAATCCAGTCGCTCGTTATCAAGTGTTTTCTAAAAAATTTGAAAGAACGTTCCTCGTTAACATTGTAATTAAATTAATCGGTTATAAACAATCAGCTGTAATTCTAAATTCAACAGAAACTCAATCGACATTCTCTTAACATTAGAACTGTTAGAAAATGGTCAAAATGACCATTTGAATATTTTTGTTCGAGATTTGAATGATTCTTCGTAAAAATACATAAATAAAACCTTTTAATTTATAAGTGCTACAAAGAATTTCTGTTTCTTTCGTTTGAACGTCTCTGGATGGAAATTTTATGCTTCGTCAGTCGTCGGTAGTTTTAGCGTTAAGTTAGATTTCCCTCGGTACTGATCGCTTACCGCTCGCTAAGTTGATCGAATCTGGCGAACAACTCGTTGAGAATCTTCACCAGTTCGCTGGCGCTGTACGTGGAGGAAATCGCGGTGAAACCGACAATG
This sequence comes from Tetragonisca angustula, assembly GCA_036937485.2. Lineage (NCBI taxonomy): Eukaryota > Metazoa > Arthropoda > Insecta > Hymenoptera > Apidae > Tetragonisca > Tetragonisca angustula. The sequence continues at coordinate 416,790 of JAWNGG020000040.1, read as the reverse complement.
TCCGCGTAGAGGATCGAGACGTTCTCGTGCCTGGACATGTAAATCTTCTTGAACTGCGTGTCCAGCGAGGCGCCCAAGTCCTGCCGCATCTTCACAGCCACGTGTTCCGGAAGCACGCTGAGCAGCAGCCTTTCCTGTTCCGCGCTTTGCTCCTCGATCACTAGCTGCACTTCCAGGCTTTGCCTCGTTTCCAGAAAGGCTCTACGCTGTTGGAACTCGGTCAGTGAATAAATAGAGGCGCCTAGAAGCATGGCGCCTATGGAGAGTGTCACTGTCAGCACCTAAAAAGAGATTCTTTCGTAAAAATTTTGCAATTTTCGGGGAAATTTGCTTGTTCCTCGATTGAAATTTAAATTGCGCGTATATTTTATTATTTATCATTTGTTTTATTATTTATGTACGCTGTTACATACATTTATCCTTTTCTTTTCTAGATTCATATTCTCAGTTTGAAATCTTTCTTAATTTGACTTACTTGTAACATGATTAAAGAGGTCATGTAACAAAGCAGTTTCACAGTGACTGAAGGAGACGTAACAATCGTGTGTTCTCCGCCATCTTATTCACAATTAAAACTAAGCCAATAATTATAAGTAAAACTAAAGAATTTTTAATATATTACCAAGTTATATTTCTTCTAAGCGTTTTTAGGGCGTTTAACATAAATAATGATAGAAAAACCCGGGTATTATAATACGATGCTTGACGCATGTGAAGTATAATTTCAGTTTCTTCTTTTTTTTTTTTTTTCTGCAGTGACACGACAATTCTGCGCTATTTGAATAATGACGTGCGACGATTAAAAAGTAAAATTATGCAGCGAACGACAATTTTGTGTTATTTCCACTGAGCACAATTTATTATTTTCATAAACAGGACGTTGTGTAAGAGCGTGTTTTGTACGACACGCTCAAGGAACAGAAATATACATCTCCTGTGGACAAAGATCAAGAACGAGTATGTAAAATCACCTCGCGATGATTGCCCTGATACATTTCATGTTGCTTGTAATTAATTCCTTGTATGCTCATGCGATAATTGCCGAGTCAAGTAAACAAAGTTGATCGGATAAAACTGTACTTTCACGTACAAAGTCTGGAGTTTGTCTCAAGACAGGAAATATACGAAACGACGTTACATTTGGTCGACTCGATACCGAAACTTCAGCCTTCCACGTTCCTCTGACAGGTTTCGATCTCGAACGACAATGAGTCTACGTCATTAATCCGATCATGCGATATGTTTCACGCTAAAAATAATCAAGATCGACTTTTTTTTCACCGAGTCGTTTAAATATAAGATTTGCATTTAAAAAGCGTGAGCCACGAAGACCACGAACATTTGAATCTGAATTCTCTTAAATAGACAAATGCTCAGACCCTCTTTCATCCACGACTCTTTTCTCGTTTCTGGAAAAACCAGTCCATTCTCAAGTCACACGATTAATTCCATAATTCGTATAATCTACGTAGAAGAAGAAACATTTACAACGCCTCGAAAGCATCCAACAATTCCGCTGCTCCTGTTCTTCTTCTACCTGTTCGTTCTACCGATAAATTATACCTTCCTCCCCACCTCCTCAGTTAGGAATGCTTTTCATCGATTTCAGGCTAACCGCGGCTCCCAATTACAATCATCGGAACAATTAACACAAGAAGTATTTCCACCCGTTCCACCTCGTTCCGCGTTTCTAAACACACTCGAGCGAAAAACATCGCCGAATCGATAATCCATTTTCCGGAGAAGGCTTTCGAATTCGTTCACGTGTTCCAGCTGACTGCTGGAAATCGTTGGAACAACACCTGTGCTGTTTCTCGTTCCTCTGTCCTTTTCATTTTCCACCTTTTGCACACGAGAAAGAGAAATATGCTTTCATTTCTCTGGAAGTGAAAACGATATTTCCAAAAAAGAAAAAAGAGAACGATATTTCGTTGCACGGTTCTTTTTCATCGTTTGTTTTATTAAAATCATTTCAACCATGCAGCTAAACTTGAAAGAGCACGAGTGACAATACATTTGCTGGTTGGAGGATGATTTTTGACGTGCACGAACTACAGAGAGTGCTTGACTCGACGAAGCACTTTCTGTATCATTTAAAAGTGTTGATCGGTAAAAATACCTACCTCTGACCAAGAACACAAACGGTACCTTTGTTTGTTATGTAACCTTTTTCATCGTTCATTTTATTAAAATTACTTCAACTGTGCAGTTTAACCTGAGAATATTGAAAAACAAGTGACAATACATTGTTGATTTAGCGAATACTCGAACATTAGAGGACGATTTTTGGTATTGACGAAGGATCTTGACTTAACAAAGCATGTTTCTGTATTTCTACGTTATCTAAAAATCACGTATAATAAAAATACAGAAACAAATATCTCTGATCGATCACTATATCCATGCATAAACAAATTTTGCTTCAAACGAATCACACTTTCACGTCCAATAGGTTGGTTCTACCTTTTGGTCCTCCAACGAAAAAAAGAAATTCTGATTTCCAAGATGCTTGTAAAAGTTTCGAATTTTACAAACATCTAGTTATTCATCAGTACTCTCTTAAAATCTATGGGTGAACCCTTGAAAACCAGCTTGTGTAAAATAAATACTTTGCAAGTGTATTCATTGAAATAAATATTTTCACATTAGAAATGAAACTTGTAGGTAGCCCATCAAAATTGGTAGATACTTATCTACGAACGTTCACATACTGAAGTGGATGAAACTATGAACAATTATCGATACTTTAAACTGTTTAAACTTCGTAAAACAAAATCGCACAACAATCCATTTAATTTCGTTTCAAAGCGTGAAATCTCCACTTTATCAATTTTGAATTATTGTTTCTTTTTAAAAATTGTCCACATCGTGCAGCAGATGGCAGGATACTTTTGTTGTGTCGAAAACCATAAAAATTTAAATGCCTCTAAAGTCACTAAACCTTTCTTTTTATAACATGATCTATCCATAATCTTGAAGATTCAAGTTTTCCCTTTACGTCAACCCCTTAAAACTTGCTGCTTTCGATTATTTTCGTCATTTCATTGAATCCTGAACACTAGGACTTGCATGTGGCACATTTTAAATTATTTTCAAAATCCATGAAATGTGAAACTTAAATGTCGAAGCTGATATTGGCAAGTATATATTGGATTTGATCTCACCGAGCTGCCTGTATGCTCGATGGTGTCCCATTCATCGAATATTGCCTTTATTGAAATCGTTAGTCCCCGGTGACAATGGGATCGTAATTGGATCTGCCGCAGCGGAGAAATTAGCGTGAGGGACGCTTTTGTCGCTCGTTTCAGCCGCTCGATTAAAGTATTTCACTCCGTTGAATTACTCTACTCGTTGAAAGAATATCAGGGATAATCTACTAATCTTTCCGCTGTTCTGATACTCGCGTTATTTATGTGACCTTCGTTATATACTTCTGTAATCTGTGATCAGTTTTGTGTTTTATCGAGCTCTTGTATTATTTGGGAATTATCCTGTACTATTTACTAATATTATATAGTAACATTTGAATCATACTGAATCATATTGCCATCATTCTTTAACAGTTTCTGTGATTGGATCAAATTTCTTCAAATAGTCCTTGCGATTTGTTAAATTTAATTTTTCGGAATTTACAATATTTTGCAAATGATTCTACGTTAGCTTCTTAGTGATTCGCTATATTTTTATAGTAATCTTTGTCGTCTGTCCCATTTGCTAAATATTTGTTGATTCTTGCCAATTCACGTGGATTCTTCCCTCTCCCCTGAAACTTCTCAATTTCTAATTACAACCAATCAATCACAGACTCGCCGTCTAATTAAAAACGTCACGGATAATTAATTTCTCTCTTCTACGACAATTTATAACTCGAAGGAACGTAACGTGTACGTGATCAACGATATTTAATGCACCCCATTTTGTGCACGCTTGTTGCTCGATGAAAGGGTTGACAGACCCTTAATTAAGACCCGTGGTAAAGGGTTCGTTGAGCAACAATCAACGATCATTGCAATTGTCGGTGGAATAGATGGAGTCGGTGATTTCCGTGATCGAGTCGATGGCTTTCAAAGAAACGTTCCTGCCATTGAAAACCGATCGTATGTCGTGCATGGAAAGGCAGCGTGTCGCGTCATTGCACATCTCTCTGTCTCCACTTCTCTCTCTCTCTCTCTCTTCTCTTTCTCTCTCTATTTTAAACAACCATTGACCGAACTCTACTCGACTGTTACTAACGATAGAACCACGTGCACGACTGGAACTTTCGCTTTCGCGGTCGCCCTTGTCTAGGGAAATTTGCAACATAGTTCCCCGCTCTGCTGTTTCGTCACGGTCCACTACCAGTTTTGCGAATCGCCCTGTGATTCGAACAGCAACGAAATTAACACGCGACGGACCTCTCTCCGTGGCCTGGAAAATCGTAACTTTTAATTCTTTGCTTCTCCTTCTTCTTCAAAATCGTTGAAGTTCGGAGATGTCGTTCATTTCTGTAAGATTGAAAAACGCGAGCAAATTGTAATTTCTGGCAACGAACAACTGTACGTGTTAATGATAATCTGTAGTTTTCTCGCTTTCGACACGCATTGTTGTATCTTATGATTTGTGTTCTCGTTGTGTCTTGCTGGATATATCTTGAAATTTCATTTCAAATCGGGCATGTGTGTACAAGATTAATATTCGATAATACGGACGATCGTACATGTAGTGTAATATTTTTTGAAACGAGAATCTTCATTATTTAATTATACAAAATATCGTAGTATTATAAAATATATTATATTAATATTAATTAACATTGTTAATATTATTATATATAAATATATTATATACGTACAAGATTGTCCACGTATCATAACAATCAATAATGATAATATGTCATTTGTGATGCAATATTTTACATTTACAATACAGTATAAATAAAGGAACTAATAGTCATACGTGAAATTCGTAGAAACGTAACAATTGCTTAACAATCGTATCAGTAATGATAATATGTCATTTGTAATGCAACGTTTTATATTTACAATATAAATAAAAAAACTAATAGTCGTACGTGAAATTCGTAGAAACGTAACAATTGCTTAACAGTTGTGAAAAGAGTTTCACGCGATAAAAGTTGAGTAACCGAAGGAATCATAATCACCGTGTTTACGGGGAGATTTCACGAATTTTCCGCTATAATTGAGCCTCATTAGGCGAAATTAACGTCGGTTAATTTCAGCACGCTACCACCGTCCATAAGAATTTAATTATTTTTCACGCGAAGCATCGGAAACTTTCACCGAGGCCCGAAGCAGAAAATGAAGTCGGCGTTGCGCGTCTCGCTTTAGGGGACGATTTTCCAGCTCGTGACGGTAGAACGTTCGGTAAATTTACCTCGGCTATAATTCCCGACCTCGGAACGACGAATTAAAGCAGCTGCCGCGGTGAAAAATAAAAAAAAAAAAAAAGGAAAAAAAAAGCAACGCAACGCGACCGGGATATACTCGATCGCCGACAAACGCAAAAATTCATAAATTCTGTCCGTGCAGCCCTAATTCGTTCCGTGCACGAACTCGCTCCTCTCCGCGCATCGATCATCCTGTCACGCGAGGAAAGAAACTCGCGATATTCATACTAATCTCGAAAACCCCATCGAAACGATTCTTGAATCATTCACGCTTGTTCACGTGTGTACGAAAGGAATCGCCGTCGTTCTTTGAAAATCTAAATTCGTTCCTGTACACAAGTTTATTTAAAACCTAAGAGAATGACAATAAAGAGTATTGATATATTAATAATCGTGATACATACGTGCAATTTAAAATATTATATCATCCGCGATAAATGTTGAATATTAAAAATAAAATGTACCCTCCAAGACTTTTAAGCACACTGGCTGGAAAACTACCCTTATTTTTCAATAAAATGTTTCTTCACGTGAACTGCTAATTTTATAGAAACCATCGATTTACTGAAGTTACTCTCAAAAGTACTTGAACGCTTATTTCGCAATTGTGTCATATTCATCGTTACCGTAGGGGCACATTATACTGTTCGAATTGAAAATTGTATTTATAATATATTTATAAATTATATTCAAGATTATATTTATAATATATTTATAAATTATATTCAAGATTATATTTATAATGTATTTATAAATTATATTCAAGATTATATTTATAATATAATAAAATCAAATTTATATAGATATACAATGTAAGATGTATACAATATGTATATAGATATGGTGCTGAAATAAACCATGACGTCAGGCCAACAATAAGTCTGTAGTTAACAACAAGACGCACGAAATTTGTCGAGCATTAAGACGCAATACCAGCGAATAATTAAGTTTCCCAGACAGGGAAGCATAATTGCCGTTTTAACAAAACACAAGGCTCCTCGTGAGTTTTTAATCAGTCTGCTCAGACGAATAAAGCTGACGTCCAGTTTAGGTGGATCGCTAATTAAAGCGACGATGTGTATGCGCGGAAGGGTGAAACGGAAGGGAAGCCTGTAATTAAACGAGCAGGTTCCACATTTCCGATCAGTCATCACCGGAATGAACTCTCGAATTCAGTGACCTAAGTGAGCTGCCTCGATGACTGAAATGTCGATTAATTGACCCTTGATGACTTGCCTAACGAACATTAGCAACGCAAATTCTTTCGTGCACCAAGAATGAATCAACAGAGTAACATTTCAGAAACTAAAAGGTAATCAGTTTGAACTGACAACTTGATTTACTTGAGGTACGTGTATGACGGTAGACTCATGAAAGTATTTAAACGATATTACGTAGTTGTTATAGTAATTAGGTTAGAACAATCTGTTCGCCAAAAATATTGCAACAGCCTAAAAATTTCGAGTTGCACAAATCTGGAGAACGCACATATTTTTTGAGTCTAGATATTTTATTAAATCTAGTTGGAAAATGAAAAGAGTTTACTATAATTTGTAAAGTTTACTTCATTTATAATTCTCGCGGAATTCGAATTTCACGTTTATTTCCATTTGTGAGCGATTTCCTTTTTAACCCCTTGCCGCTGGCACCATAACGAGTGACCGAACCGTAACGCAATAATTCGTCGCTTTCTGTTTCTTTTGTACACGTCGGTACGATATCGCTGGATCGAAATTATTAAGAAGTAATAAACTTATCACTTGTTTCGCCTGGATCACGTTCAAATATACTTGAAACGGAGAAATTGTTGCAATTTCGAGCAAAAAGTTCTCGACATGCGCGCAAGAGGTTAAGGCTTTTCGTATTGCGCAACCGTTTCAGCAAGCAGTGTAATCTCATGCTTCTCCAAGAATTTGACATTACGAAAATGATTGTAGTTTGATATTACGGAAGGAGTCTAACGATTCTCGCGCATTCGTTGGAGATTTGTGGAAAGTGGAAAATTGCACGGAATGCACACGACGTGGATGAACGTACAAAACGACCCGTATTTGCAGACAAAGTATCTCCGGGAATGTTCATATTGCGAGAACCGATACGATTTCCCTTTTTCTCTTATTTTTTCATTGATGCAATGCACACGAGCGTGTGAACCAGCTATTGGGAATATCGTTCAGCGTCAACCCTGTGAAATCGCAACGACGTCATATCGCTCGTCTGCATCGGGGGCTGTGCTGGCGAACGGAACTGCAGAAACAGCAATAACCAGAAAAACAGCTCGATCATGCAGCGACTAGCAATTTTCGACATGAAATGAAATAAGCACGATCGTGCCGCTTACCACTTTTCCTTCGACGACCCTCCCGCCACTCGCGATCAAACGGTTGAAGATCGATGTGAAGATAGGATTTCTCGGGGGTTGGATTGAATGTAGAAAATTTGTAGATAATAGCAAATCGAGGACAATCAGTCAAATGGGAATTTTAGTTTTAGTTTTAAAAGGAGGGAGGAAAAAACGAATGGAAGAACGTTTGATGTTATCTCAAGAGAAGATATTAACCTAGATTAGACTAAAATGTAAGTAATGTTTTTGGAAGTGTTAATTGACGTTGGAAACTTACTAAAATGATGGACATTCAATTTTCTTGTGTACGTTACACAAATAGAATAGATGAGTATTTTACTTTTAGAAATGAATGGAAGAATGTTTGATGTTATTTCACTGAACATATTAGGACTGACAATTATTTCAAAATGATGTTAACATTGATTGATGTTGGAATGAAATGGTGAAAATTCAGTGGCTTTTGCTTGTAATTTATAAATTACAGCCAAAACAATGGGAATATTTCACTTTTTAGAAATGAATAGAACAATGTTTGAAATTATTTCAATAAAGAGATGCAATTATTGTTTCAAGAGACATTAATTGATGTTAAAACATACCAAAATGATGGATATTCGTTTTTTATAATTACTAAGAGTAGCATAACTCTTGAGAAAATTATTGTCAACTTTTGTTAAAACAGAAAGGTTGTTCTTTTCTGAATATTACTGTAACACATTTTCTCAAGAAACATTTGTATCTCTCTGTTTCTGCGAATGTTATCAAATTAACAGAAAATTTTCAAGTTGAAGTAGGTATCAACTAAAGATATACAAAGTATTCGAACCTAACTCAATTACGTTCATGAAGTTTGCATAAATTAGACATTTGCATGAATCATGGCTCACTTATCCTACAGCATTGAAGTCGATTTTTCATACGTGATCGTTGTTTGTTAACATTCACACACATAAGTGCTTTACCGTTCAAAGTAGTAGTGCAAGTTTTTCTACATTAAACACTTATTTGTCACCAGTAACGCGGACAATCTTTGTCGAAGAACATTTATATTTAGATCAATGTGTCGTTCTCTGGAATTGTGAAATATCGAATTTAAATTACGTGGCGTAGTAGGTTAGAACGTTTAAATTAATTTCACAGAGTACTTAGGTTGATGAAGAACCGACGGAGAAAGCGGTGTCCTCGGGATTGCAGTTATTTATCACTGGCGACGAAAGCAGATTGCCACCATAAAAATTGACAACCAGAGAAAATGGCTTCCCATAAATTGCTCGAGCTACGAAACGTAATCAACCGGGGTGTTGACTCGTTGCTTCGTAAATTATCTCGCCCGCTAATTCTTTCCTACCTCGAGTCGTTGTTATTTTGGAAGCTCGTCTCGCTACGGACCGATCAAAAAATTGTCCAACCTGAGGTTGAAAGAAAGTATCCGATGTCCAATCTATTATCTCGTTGATAACCGCTCGAGACGTGAAGTCGCTTTGATTGCCGTCTAATTTTACACAACCGGGCAGCCCGGATTGAAAAAAATAAAACGTGGCAAGATCTAATCCATAGATCCCGTTATTTTAATCGACGTCGTAACGCGCCGGGTTCTATAAATTCTATGGGCTTCGTCTAAAATTAGAATATCTTGTCGAAGCTCTTGTGAAGTAATACCACTTCGAACGAAACGCGTACGCACACGCGTGAGACGAAGAAAGGGGAGAAAATAAATCTGTTCCGTTGTCAGTTTCGATCGAGTCACGATTCACCGCTGCGAACGTACCACCCACGCCTGTCAAAGACGAGCGTGAGAGAGAAAAAAAGAGAGAGAGAGAGAGAGAGAGAGAGAATTCTATTTAAAATTCGAACACTCCCAGAGACCGCAAACTTACCAATCCCTTCCACCGGTGTGGCTTGGTATTTTCAAAAATAGCAAGCCAGTCCCGGGTGTATCGCGAACTCCGGTTCCATTCAACGTTCCGTGCAGGGGCGTTCGAATAGAAAATAATCGAGGGCTTAGCCGCTCGAACGTGGAAAAAGTTGTCACGCGCGGCGGCCACGGCTATTTTACAATGGATCGTTCGAGGCGTGCGACCAGCCTCGGTACCGTGTGTCGTTGCGTGTGCCGATCGATCGGGACACGTAAGAAAAGCGGCCGCTACACCGCACAATGGCAAATTAGTTCAACCGCGATTGAATCGCGCGGCAACAGTTGTTCCCGCGAGGCCACGAGGCCACTCTATGTCGATGATTAAATCGCGCGAAATTAAAACGAAAACGGAGGGAGAAACAGCGGCGGTCGTTCGTCTTCGTCGAACGTGAAATTTCGCAGTTCGTTTCAGTGAACGATTGTAATCGGAGTGGTTTCTGTGGCCCGAGGATCGTAAATCAATTAAAACGCCTGACAACGGGGATAATCGAGCCACTCGTTCAACGGATGATCGATCGCTCGAGCGAGGTTCAATCGCTGAGATTATAAAACGTTCTAATCTCAGCGGCTGCTATTGCTTCTTTGCAACTCGCGTTGCGTGAAAGTTAAGGTTCAGCTTGTAAATTTTGTTACTTTCTGCATGGAGCATCGTGCTTAATTAATGCAAATGAAATGGAACATGACTAGGATCCATTCTTTTCTCTCTCTCTCTCTCTCTCTCTCTCTCTTTTTTGCCATAGGTATAGGTGTGCAATTCTGAATTTGTACCCCGTCCGTTTACATTTTACTTCCAAAACCTCGCCCCAAAATGAAAGCTTGCTCTCTGCTCTTTTGAGAAACGTCAACGTGCAAACATGAAACGACACCTACCAAAACGTCGATGGGTATCTGTGCAGGATCCTTGGAGAGTCCAACGACGGACACGATGTATGCGGACGCAGTACCAAAGGCGAGGAGGACGCAGAGTGACAGCCTGAGGGGTAGAGTGGCGAACAGCAGGTAGAGCATGAGCAACAGCCAGCCTAGTCCGTCCCTAGGCGTGACCTCGGTGGACTTGAGAAACAGCTGAGCAAGTAGCTGTGCGGTGGACAGCTTCCAGGCCACGTGAGGTACCACCGACCACAGCGCATCCTTCGCCCTGGAATTGTGCTTCGCCCAGGCTAACAGGCCCAAGTTCAACCCCAAGAAGACGACGGTCAAACCTCGAGCCGGTAGCTCCTGCCCCGGCGTGACCAACGAATGAGCGCCGTAGAGAAGCGCCGAGAACAGGAAGTACTCGAGGCCACCCCGCCTCTGTTGAAGGGAGGAGGCACGATAGAGCGTCTCTAGCTTGGCGCTGCTGAAGCTCGTCCGCAGCAGGTTCGACGGCCTGCCCGCGCTCAGGTAGGAATCCTCGTTCGAGGTCTCTTGTCTTCGTAACATGGCGCTGCTATTTCGCTCTCTCTCTCTCGCTCTCGCTCTCTCTCTCTCTCTCTCTCTCACTCACTCACTCTCTGCTTCTCCTCGTTTCACATACTTTCGGCTGAGGCGCGCGTTACACGCGTGGAAACTCGCTCCGGTGGCTACGAACGCGATAGCATCGAGGAAACATCGTCGTCCGATGCGTTGCAAGCCAAGGTTATCGTCTGCCACGGTCTGCTGGCCCCCGTTTCCCTTCCTTCCGTTCGCGGACAGACGAACCCAACCCTTGGCCGGCCGAAGGAAGGGTTTCACCCTCGGTGTTCGCGTCTGTTCCTCGGAGATGCTGAGAGAACGAGGACGACGAGGTGACGATCTGTCAGCTGGTGGCGTTTCGACCCTCGTGGCGACGTGGCCGTCCTCGCCAGCAGGACACGCACGCCTCTCGCGTTTTGCACTCTCACGCACTCTCGCGCGCACACACGGGCGTTTTTCTTTTTCTTTTTTTCTTTTTTCTTTTTTTTTTCGGATGCAGCTGCACCCGCGCGCGGGCTACTGGCCGGGTTACTACTGCCGGTGCTCTTTCTTCTCTCCTCGGAGGGAAGCGGACCGCCACTCTCTCCATCCGTCTCCGCTCCTTGCCGCCTCCGCCGCCACCTCCGTGCACCTCCTCGCCCTCGTTCCTTCGTCCAGACTTGCGCCATGCAACCCCCGACAGCTCCGACCCTCCACGAACGCCGGGTCGATATCAACCACCACAAAAGCCCCAGTGCCGTCCACGCCAGGCCCTACCTGCGCCGCTCTCTGCCCTACCTACGCGTATGTACCTACCGACCTAGCTGCACCCTTCGCGAAAGCCACCGCCACCACCGGCCATGTCCGCTCGTTTTCCGTGAATTGCTCGTTTTCGATGTCGGTCACCCGATGCTTCTCTCTCGCGCGCGCCGATCCGCCTGCTTCCACTGCACCGATCGAGAGGGACTTCGATCAACCGGCTCCTCCCTCCTCCTCCCCCCTCCAACCCCCTTCGCAGCTGTCGTCCTTCCACGATCGATGAACGCAATTCACCGGCTGAAAATTACTGCGGTGCGTGCGAGACGCGTAATTTTTCGAGAACCTCAATTGTCATCGGCGTTCCTCTGCGAGGTAGGTACCTGTCGTCTCGCGGAAACGAGCGACTGACTGACTTGCACAGTTTCGGTTCACACTCGAAACTCGCTTACGACGAGGCTGAGCTTCGATCACGCATCGATTTCTTAGAATTTCGCTCGTGTGCACTTGTTAACAGAAATTTGACCCCTGTTCGTTGCAAAAAGGTACAATTCAACGGGACAGACAGTAATGCCTGATTGACACGAGTGATGTAATCTTCGTTAGTTTGAGATTGTGTTTGCAGTGACGCTTGCAGGGAAATACGCGCTGTTCGTTTTCCTGTAATTGCACTTTACACCAGTGACTGATCCAATGGCTCTCGGCTTATACTCTGCTCAAACAACGTGTTACGCAAATCAATCTGCTAACTGTCGCGTCGAGTCTCTGTTTGCGCACGGACGGTTTGTCACCTCGTCGTGTGTTGGAAAAAAAAAGAAGAAGAAAAACTGAGTAACGCGACCGACGCTTGAATTTCAAATTAATTTCTCTTCGAGGTTACATCCTTTGACGAACATCCAAAGACTTCTCAGCTCTCGGTAAATGAGATTGATAGCGCTTATTTCGTTTGACTCGCCCCTGGAACACTAAGGTCTCGATTCGATCTGTAAATACCAGCCAGTCCCTCCATTTTCCCAGGAAATTCAACGACGTCGATTTTTGTCGAGCCGTTAATTCGCCTCGAATCCAATTTATTATCAATCCGCGAACCTCGCTCTAGCATCCGTTGGAGATTTGGTGGGGAAGATGAACGAACAGGCGATCTCTCTGAAATCGTTTAATCAATATCACGACAGGAGAGCGGAGAGGCCATGCAGAAAGATACAGAACGAACGGCAATGAACGAGAGTACAAAACACGCGATTTAGTATGACGCGTCTTCTCGTTTCCGAGGAGGGAACGCGCCAATTAACGGATATAAAAAGGAAGTGAATAAAAAAAAAAAAAAGAAAAAAAGAAAACGAAGCGAGAAAGGAAAAAAATCGGGGTGAGAATCCTAACTGAATTGCACCGACGTGTATATGCGGGTGGCGTGAGAACTAATACGTGTGTGGCTATTATTAATCAAGAAGTAAATATTGAACTGGAGACAGATGAGCCCACGAGGCACGTCCTAATTCAATCCTCGGCCGATTGATCCGGCTGCTTCAGTTTCTCCTCCGGGAGTAGGTAACCAAGCTGCTTCATCTCTTTAACGATTTGAGGCACTTTGCTGAGGCTGTCGATCCACTTGTAGTAAGGCAACTCCTCCCTGATCCCGCCGTACTTCTTCGGCAAGTACGACGGGGAGATGTGCTTGTGGAGGCTGTCCATGTTGCTGCCGTGGAAGAAGATCTTGTTTTGCATTTTCACGTCCAACAGTGGTTTGAACACCGAGAACATCACGTCGAACACCCACGACTGATGGAGGATGTGTATGGCGTTGGTCGTCATCGGGAACGCCGATACCATCAACGCCACTACCATACTGGCCACCTGGGCGAATGAAATTGAAAAGAAACGTTTAACGATTTAACGATTGTTGGATTCTCTTGTTTGACTCGAGAATTTCTTACTCGATCTGTTTTGTGTATAAAATAATCCTGACGATAAAACAAAGATGAAAAACGTTCGACGATGAATCTATTATTTAACTCGGGAATTTCTTATCCATTCTGTTTGTGTGTAAAGTAATTCTGGTAATAGAATAATGGTGGTGAAATTGGATGTGCTGAAGAACAAGAGCAAGCGACGCAATCGTCGTACAATAGAATGCAACAAGGTGCAACTCAAAAGTTTCTGAATCTCTTATTTAATTTAAAAATTTTTCACCTAGTTTTTGTTTGCGTATAAAATAATTCTGCTGAAAAGATAAAGGTGAAATTGAATGTATTAAAAAGTAAGAGTAAGCGGTGCAGCCATAATACAACATAGTTGCAATTCATAGAGTTCGACATTAATTCTAACATAGTCTTAATGCAACATAGCTTATAATTCCAGACAGACATTTGCAAAGACTCGCGTCATTTGTGAAACAGAAATAGCCAGAGTAATTTATTTCGAATAAAATTTATCCAAGCCTGATCTGAGGACCGCTCCATTCATTCACTCAATAATAAGTGATAAACAATCGGAAATCTCGTTTCCATAGATTTTGCAATTTGACAAAGATTGATAAGCCCGACTCGCCATCAACTTGATCAAGTTTCTGAATCGAAACGATGAGATATTTCGCCTTTAATGGTGGCTTTCAGCTACAACGGTCTCTCCGATGGTGGAAAAGTGTCGTTGAAATTACAGTGCGGTTGATTGTTTTAATTTTTACGTCATCCGTCGATACTAGGATATTTGTAGAGAGACTTAATGGAGAGGAATGAATTAACATTTGATATTCTAAAGTGGAAACGTTTCAGCAACTGCACGGTAATGAGAATGAAACTGAAATCTAGGACACAATTATAACACTTTGTGCGGATATTGTGTGCAAATGTTGACACCGGTTCTTTATAGACCAGTTGAGTGGCAAATACTTTGCAAATGATTCCAAGGATTTTAGGATTTATTACAGATTCGATTTCGTCAACGATAATTCACCAAATATCAACCTTACGACTTTTATAACAGATCTTTGTATCTATTTTGTCGCAATGGATCTTTATATCTGGAACCTAGGAATCCTTCAAAATGAAAAATAAAAATCTCTGAAAATTCTTTTATAATTATTCGACAAGCTCGTCTAAAATCTTTATAGCACATCCTTGCATCTAGATCCTCCAAGATAAAAGAAACAAATATCTCAGTTTATAATTGTTTCGCAAGACTTTAAAAATCCTCCTGGCGGTAAAGCAACAAACCGAGATCTTCAAATATATCCTACAATTATTTCACAGGCAGATTTCAAATTTATAGCGATCCTTGCATCACGTACAGCAGATTCTTGTATCTAAACTCTCAATGACGATAAATCCTCCAAAATGAAAGGCAAAGATTTCACAACTGTTTCACAAGATCTCTCTCTCTCTCCCTCCCATCTGTGATAAAATTTTCGAGAAATAACATTGCGAGCGACGTCGATGATCGACTAGCTCGAAGTTTCTTCGCCGTTATCCCACACCGTCGTTCAACTAACGATCTGATGAAGAATCAGATCCCGGCGAAGAAGTTTGTTGGATGCGCGGAGGAAAATCGGTGTCGAGAACTTTACGGATTGTTGTAGTTTCAAGGACACCATTAGCGCCGTCTTCATACAGTCACCCGTTCACCGGATATTCGGCCGGGATGAATAAACGTAACAGGAGGTCGCCAGATAAAACAAGAGACTATTAGTTTCAAGGGCGTTATAGATGGTTTAAGTTTCAAGAACGTTGAAAGTAGATCGATACCAGTACCTCCCCCCCCCTCGCGCCCTCTCTAAGAAGTTATCTCTCGCTCCAGGATAAATTAGAAGCCTTTCCTCCCCTCTCGACTTGGTTCCGTCTAATTAAATCCTCGCGTCTAGCCTGCCTCTTCGCGTTTCATTCCGACAGTCCTACTTGTTCCTCTATTTTTTTTTTTTTTTTTTAATTACCGTTCATTCAGCATTCGTCCAGCCAATTAGGTTGCTGCACGCGAAACGAAACGAGCTTCTCCAAAGCTTGTGAATTCGGGCGGATCCTGCCTCATTAATTGTTATTAATTATATATATATATATGGCTGAAGTTTGCTGCACAGATTCTTATCAACGCTGCGTTCACAAAAATTGTTAAGCTCGTTTCAGATTATTAGAGAAATACGGAACTGTGAAAATGACAAGTGTGGAATTTGTCATTTGCAAGGAAGTAACCTTTGATTTGAATCTTATTGGAAAGAATTTTAAAAATGAATTGGATGACAAATTCAAACATTTGAATCTGATTTCTGACCGAGATCATAACGAAAATGTAAAAGTTCACGCTCCAATATTTCATTTTGAAGAAGCAACACTCGTATAACATATCCCAGCCCAATACATGTTCGTTAACAGACAGAAGCACCACGGAATTTGATCTTGAAACAAATATTACGAAATTTAATTCTGAAGAAGATACGTACTACGAAACTAAATTTCAAAGTCAAATTACGATGTGAAAAAGAGAATTTAATCTCGAGGTATATACGTAATACGCGAATGAGAAGATACCTGAGGTGTGATAGTCCACGCATGTGCCATAGTGATGCCCTCCAAATCGAAAATTACGTCGCCGCCGAGGATTTGCGCTCTGGGCTCCAATACCCCAAGTTCAAGGATGATGACTGTGGCTTTAAAAATCTCCTCCACGCCATATTTCCTCGGATCCCAATTTCCCAATCGATAAATCATTATCCTCCTGCCATCCTGAGTCCTGTACGGTGGCACTGACATCACGTCGTCTTCGCCAATGTGTTTCATCTCTGGCGGGCACACATCCTGATGGATCTCCGGGTGTTCCTCTTTGAAGTTGCAATAGTTTACGATCTATCGAAAGATGTCTTAAGACAAACAAAGGAGTGATGCTTGATCACGTTAATAGAGCAAAGAGCACAATTGAATTGATAATCACGAGTCATTTTATAGAAAATTCACGAATTACAATTAAAATTAAAATTAAGTGATCTTTTAACGTTACGAACGTCTTTTCATCAAACTGTAACAAAAGTATATAATTTCTGTACGTTATGAGTGTTTCAATGTTATTTACAATATAATTATTATTTCAATTCGTGAAACAACACAGTTAAAATACTTTAAAGTAAATAGGTTTCATTTTGAAATATTGTTACTTGGCAATACATCGAGTAGAGTTTTGGAAATTATTTTTATACAATTTTATGAAACACAAAGTCACTTGATGTTAATGTAATCAATGTAGTTATTGATTCAGTTGTGCTCTTCGCTATAGGCAAGACTTCCTCGCGATTGGAGTTATTAAGAGTTTGTTTCCTACTCGAGGCACTGATTAATATTATAGTAACCTAGATAACATGATGGAAGATGTTTCAGTTTTGTAACCAAGTTTCGTGCAACATTGTTCGGGACAAGGGAACCTAGTCTTTGTTTCAAGACAAAGTTTCAAACTCATGCGCATACAAAATTTAATTAAACACCATGTGACTTCTTTATACTCTACCAGTCACCGCGAATTTTTATGCAGATTCATATCTTTTTGATAATTAAAAGAGACAGTGTCTCGGCAAAAAATTCTTTCGCCTGCCAGATATATTTATAGAAATTATTTTCTCATATTGTACTTTTAAACTGCATGAAAATCCGCGATTTGCTGACAACGAAATGAAATGCAAATTCGAATTTGTAAATCCTTGGCAAATCCTCTCGCCAATGATCGTCAAGGGTTCCTCGCGATTTAATCGCTCTACAAATCTAACCGCCGTTCGTCAAACACGGGAACAGAACAAACAAACGGAGGCCGATCAATAATTGATGGCGTTTCAAAGAAACACCAGAGGGGAAAGGGACACGGTGGCGTTTCTTTCAATCCGTGAAAGAGACGGTGTGCCGTGCAATTATTTAAGAGTTTCGCGGTTCGTTTCAACGGACGAAAAGCGCTGAGGCTTCGAGTAAATGTTAAATCGACGCTGGAAATGCGATTAACTTCGTTAACGACCCGCGAGGAGGGACGACACGCGAAACTGCGACACGAATTCGTTTTGTCATGCTGCAAGCACTGTGAGTTTCCTTTTTTTTTTTTTTTTTTCTTTTTAAAGGAAAGTAAACGCTCCATTATTCGAGACTTTAGAGAAAGGAGCGAAAGAAAATGAATCGGTTTATTCTAATTGACATTTTGGATTTTCTTAATTCGTGAAATACATTTTTCACTGACTCGTTCAATCGTGAATGAGTATGAAAAAAAAAAAACAAAATAGGACAATATTTAAGAAGATGTTAATATAAATAGAAAAAATATTTAATTTATTAATATAATTATATAAATAAATGAAATATATTATATATAATTAATATTTATATTAACATAAATATTGATATTTTTTCAAAATTGACGACTTTTAATACGTTTGAATAATTAATAAAACATTGAAATAAATTTGACTGAAATGTTCCAGAATGACTAGAAAACCTGTCAACCTTAATTAAACTTAGGCATGTTAAATTTCGTGTCATTTAATAAAACTTTGATACCATGAAAATGAATCGTAGAACTTCATAAAAATAACTGGAAAATAACAGTAAATTTTCGTAACAGAATTCTCCGATAAAGTCATTATGAAAATTTTAGCGAAATCGAAAATTCAGTCTCGAGAATCTCTCTCGAGCTTCGACCCTGAGCCACACGAAGACTAGTTCTAGAAAATCGAATAATTGGTCGCATTGAGCAATTAAAACGGCCATTGGAAATTCGATCGTTCCATTCTCTTGCTTCCCGCAATCGAACTGAACTTTGATTCAACTTGATCGCGCGAGTAATCGGCTGACGCGTAACTTGTTCCTTTGTTTGACGATTGCCTTTGCCACCATTTGCGAAGACGATGCTCTCGAATGAGACAAGTGTGCGTCAGCAATTAACGCGCAAAAATGATATAGCATCACATCGCGCGGAATGATCGTGTCGTTTCAATTAATTCGAAAATTGATCGGCTCGGGCAAATAATAACGTTAGAACTATCGAGATATTTTCTGTCTAGTTAGTTCATTTTCCTTGACACGATTGCGCAATTGTTGCAGCCGGACTCGTTTTACAAATCATGCTGCTGCGCTACCAGCTCGAAAATTATCTTATCTCGGTCGATAAATTGCAGCTGTAACTGTAATATTTTCGTCGTGAATAATAATAGGAAACTGGTGGTCTAATTGCGTCTAATAATGATCACGTTTCTTACGAAGTTAAAAAGAAGAGAAGGGAAAAAATTAGAAATTTATAGAAATGAACGAAATAGATCGAACTAGGTACTCGCGTTGCGTAAGAATTTTGTAACAGGTTCGTCATATTCGTGAAACTTACCAATCGATGCGCCCTGTTAACGTTGAAATTCCTCGTTCTTAGAAACCTAATCAAGAAGTCGTCGTCCATCCTGCGCGGCAAACATTCTCCCCTCTCTGTGAAACATAGAATTCCTAGCGTGTTTACTCGATCACCTTGAATAAATATCTCTCTAACTAGTAGATAAGTCTCTCGTGAGACTTGAAATGAAATACATTGCGAATTCGTTTACCGCGAGATCGATCGCTGTTTAAATTTTATTTGATTAATTTAAGCTAATTAAGCGAGTAAAATTCGACAAAACAAACGCAGAGATATCCGCGGAAGCCACAAGTTTATTCATTCCAAACGCGAATAATAATAATTAACGTAGAATTGGTATTAAAAGTATGACATTAAATGACTTTTATTAAGACGATTCGTAACTATCCGCTTAAATAGGAGCAAGAGACAACGATTATACCACTCTGCTCCTCAAGAAGATAATTACAAGAGAGATTATTTACTTAACCTTGTGTCTTGCTAATCTCTACAAAATTGCATACTGCTGCGGCAAATGTCTACGTTGCGACTTCCACGATATCCCGCAGATGCGTTTCGAAACGTGCAAACATCTACAAATATTCCAATACTTTCGTAAGCGTGTTTGCACAACTTGTTCAGCAATTAACGCATCCGTAACGTAACGATTACCATAAATTATGTCCCTCAGTTCCTGGAGTGTTCTACACTTCACGTCGTCCGTCTCGCCGAGCTCCCTTCTCGCGTACTCCATCACTTCCGGCGAGGGTTCACCAAGATCCAGCGAGACCTCCTCGTCGCTCAACAGTATCTGATCGTCCTTGAGTTCCGGCATACCGTCCAAGTCGTTGCCGCACTTTCCTACATCGGCGTCGCCCTTCTTCAACGTATCCTCTCCGAGGTGAATCTCTCTCGTCAGGCTTCCACCGTCGATCCTGCCATTCGACAGCTTCTCACCAACCTGTGGCATGACGCAGTTTCGCGTGATTCGCGTTTCGCTACGCTCGATGCACTGTCGAATCCAGGCTTCCCTGAACGCGACGCCTTCGACAGATAACCTAACAGCAACGTGATCGCGGGACGATCGCCGTTGGCAATTCGCGGCCAGCTTCCGATTGCTTTCGTTTCCCTCCACTCTCGTCAATCACCTTTTTCCTAGTTTTCCTTTCGGCGCGCGACGATTAACGAGTCTGAGAGGAACACGGGTCAGAGAGGTTTACGTTTGTTAATTGACTGAACGATTTAATCGTAACCGTTTTGTAAGGTCGGGCCTTTTTTTTCTGAAAGTGCTTGGAGAATCTTTGCCGATTGCTTTGGAATGTTTCATCTCAATTTTGGAATTAGATCGATGGTTCCTTTTTTAGGTAGTTTGAGCAACTTGTTTTCAGATATTGATCATCTTCCAGAAATGGTTTAATAATGTACAACTAGGTGGGTAGTTTTTGAGTATCTCCAGCCGGGTTTATCTTCGAAGAGTAAATTTGAGGAGCCGCGAAAACGTTTCAGAATGGTTCGTCTTCGTAATTTTTAAGTTTCGAAATATTAATTCAAGATTGGCTTGGCAAATTTTGTAAATTTTAAGAAACTGGAGAATCGTCATCGATAAATAAACCGATGTCGTTTTACTTTCATCGATTTGCACGTTATTGGTGAAATAAATCAACGAGCACCAACGTTATAAAATTCATTCCCAGTGGAAAGTATATGTACAATTCTATGTATGTTCTCTCAACTTTTATGTTTCACTCAGTTGACGATAAATCTTTGCGACAATAATAACGCAGACAAAAGAATGTATTGATACGAGATGTATTGAGTAGCCGGCGTGTATTGAACGTCAAACGATTACCGACACGGTTCGACGATCACGTGACGCGCACACGAAGGATCTTTCCGGTTCCCGCACGCTATCTTCTGTAACAATACGTTTCGACTGCGAACATTTTCCAGCCAACTGTCGTTCACCTAGCTGGAACACAATCGACGTGACTTTCTCTCTCGAAAATACATTCTACGAGAACCGTCACTGATTCGCTGCTTTACTCGATCGATTTTCTAATTTGAATCGAACAACTTTGCAGAACACTGTCTTTCAGGAGAAATGGAAAAGTCGAAAATATTATTCTTGCGAAAAGTCAACACTGTTCAAGATCAATCACTTCGGAGATTGCGAATAAAATTTTCGTGAATTTCAGCTGGACTTCTTTCAGCTGTCTGTTGGATGGAGGATTGTCAAGGAGAGAAAGAGTTTTATAGAAACACGAGAGTCGATCCAGCAGCGATGCCGATCGGTGGTGCAACTGGCTGTAACTACCGGCAGCCGGCCTAGTTGCATGAACTCGAAGTGCACCATGCTTTTCCTTTTACCTGCGGCCTCACCTTTGAGAGCCCTACGTTGCAGGGAACAATCGCGCCATCGTATCGACTTACAAGGTTATTAATCTTTCGTATTTTCGAATCGATGGTAATTCAACATTTTTTTTTTTTTTTATATCCGAGAGCGTTCGTACCTCAGTGGTGATCGCTTGAATAAATGTTTATTCATATTTTTCGTGAATCGATATTACATGACTGTGAATTCGAAAATTTAGAAACCCCATAATTTATTTTATGATCTGCAAATATATCTGTAAATATAGATTCTACGTTGCAAGTATGGACAATGATAAAGAAATGGCAACTACGTAAGTACCTGTTTCAAACATCAATACTTAGACAAGGTAATTTATTTTGTTTATTAAGATGAGATATTTATCAACGCGATATCAATAACTTGGATAAGATGTTTAGATTTTATTTATCATTTATTGATGTAAGTTTTAATTTTAAAGTTTAAAAGTATCATCATTTTGTGTAATTTTGTTATTGCAATGTTTCAACGTTTTGCGAATGCGCGAGCATCTGTGGTGTAATCGCGAGATAAAAGTCAGAATATTATTTAACTCCTAATTAAAAGATTATTCCCAAGAGTCGACGTTTTCCCAAGAGGCTTTAATGCTAGTCGTGAGTTTTCCTTGAAATCAATCCTACTTTCTTATTCTGCGCAGCGTGCACGTATACTCTTGCATTCTATGAACTGCGATACTGCTTCTACCTCGTCTTATTTCTTCAATTATTTTCCAATACTGTCTAATAACGCGAATTCTTCCACACGTGCCTCATCGATTTCCACTGAATAAGTAACATCTACATTGTAGATATTTCGAAATTAGATTTGCAAATGGAAATGCGAACGCTATAAAATTCGTAATGGGCTATCGATGTTTGTGGAAATTGTATCTAGGTTCAAGAAATGGGCACCTGAGCAAAGTCTTGTTTCGTATGCTGACAACGTGGCTCCAGAATATGTCTGAACTTTATGTATTTCATAGTGACTCGAGAATGTATCTGAACACGCAAGAGAACATTTTATGAAGACATACGAAACATTTTTTATGAGACGCTGCTATTTTGTTTGTCTTGTTTGTCCTCGATAAAATTTAAAATAAATCTAAAAGTGTATACGAAAGTTACAGAGTATTTATTGCAATTGTACACTTCGTACAGAGATCATTAAAATATTTGAACTATTTCACTGTGTCAACACGTCCACGTAATTAATTATTTTGTAGAATTATTTTTAGCATTATTCATGCTTCATTTTGCAGTAAATCTCTTGTAAATCTTATACATACAAATTGTTTCAAATTTTATTAATGTCTAAACGTTTATAAAAGTCAAAAATTCTACCTACTTTTGTACATTGTCATACATTTAGAATTCTCATAAATGTGTTGACTTTCAAAAATTGTAACGCGCATAATACGTTTGCAAAACTTATCTCCAGTCATTGTGTTTTTATAGCATATTGCAATTTTATATCTTTACGTAAACATCCATATCTTAATGAACACGTGAAATTTCCAAAAACAACGAGACCAGCGTACGCACATATTCTGAAGAGTCTATTTAAGACACGTACAATCTATTTACAATCGTACTATCAGGGTCGCGGAGTTATTTTTAAGATCGCGATCATTTTTTAACACATGAATCGAACGTCTAAAGTTCAAGGTACTCGAACCTCCATAAAAGTATAAGAAGAAACACATTATGTACAAGGTACGAAAGAATCGACTCACGCAGAAAATACAACGACTGTTTCATACGTATACTCGCACAGTGTAGTGTAACCATCAAGACAAAAGTGTATGTCAACAGATTAACATCGCGTTTATGCACAATTGCACGCAAACTTTCTAAATATCGTAAGCATCACCGTATCAACGCTGATTTTCATCAGACGATTGTGTATTTGACGATCGTGAAAAAGAAAAAAAAAAAAGAAAAAAGAAAAGCGTCGTAGATAGTTCGATACTGCTCAGAGACCGTACCACGTGGAGAAAGTTTAAAATTATGGGCTTGCTTAGCTCGAGCACAGGCGACTGCATTAATGCATGAATCAAGTAGCCAACGACTAAGGAACACCAAGGTCGATTCAATCGTTCAACCAATCGCCGATGGATTGGTTGGATAGGGTTTCTTGGACAGACTTTGCGCCATGCATCGTGAAGTATTACCTGGCTGACTTGGAAGCGGTTTAGATTTATGGGTAAAAGCGTAATGGAACCAACTATAGTGATCCCTGTTAACGTACGAGCCATGTCCGGCTGGCAAAGAAACTGATCTTCCGTTCTCCGCGGACATTTTTATTTATCCGCAGATAGGAAGAAAGTGCAGGCTGTATAAAAATAAGAATAGGTAACGGAGTGAAACTCGGTGGGTGGAGGTGTTCCATCGTCGGGTTTCCACGGGTCAGCGGACACTATGGTTCAAAGAACATCTCTCGTTCATTTGATAAACGCTACCGGTCGTAAGTTTCCGGATACCCCGGTCGATTTCTAGCAATATGTCAATTAGTTGAAAACTAACGGGACAGAAGCCCTATCCATTTAAATAAATAATCTCGAGTGCGCTGCAAAGTGGCAGATACATTACTATTTACGAATCGTGCCCTGAAACGATTGAAACTGAATTGATATTCCGAATCTTCGAGTTCGTTAATTTTTTACTTTTCGCCACGTACAGAGATTAACAATTTTCCAGCTCACTTTACACCATTTGAATTTTATTTATTGACGCAAAATGAACACTGAACTTGAGTTCCTCATACGTAAGTAAATATCTGGTAAGGGGAATCGTTTCACTCTGACTTCGTTCTGCTGTTACTTAAAATGCGGATTTTATGCATTTTAAAACTTTTATGGACGTTGCTAAAGGAACAGAATCTGACAATAAGAGAAATTTGTATCATAATATACTATTATATTCTAATTTTATAAATTATACTATTATATTATAAATACACATCAATATATATATATATATATATATATATTATAATATTGTAAGTACTACATACATTATATACATTTTTGCAGCTCGCAGTTTCTCCATAAATGCGTAAAATCCGCATCCCAGTCGTTACTTACTATTTTTCCAAGAGTATGGAAAATTTCTATTTGGACGTTTATCTAAATTTATCCATCAATCTGAATTCTATCGATTGAAGTAAAATGAACCGCTAATTGAATCAACTAGCCTGAACTTTCAACATTCCCAATATACGAACGAGAGTTCGTACATAAGTGATGAGAAAATCATTTTGTTTTTTATCTGAATCCTATTCACTGAAAGAGAATAAACTCCTGCTTTATTTAAACGCGAACTCCCGATACACAGGGTGTCTCAGATTTCTCCGCGAAACTTTATCGGTAACGTTCTTCTCACACTATCATCGTCGATTTTTGTTATAATTTTTTAACAGAGCATTTAAGAACGTTTAATATTCTTTTTTGTTTTTTTCTTATCTCTCATCGTGGAATACGCTGAAAAATTCACACGGAGAATTAACAATTCTATTATCCTCCATTATCCGTTTCCCTCCACGGATTCACATAAACGCAGTTCCACCGCAATCAGAGCTATCTGGGTAAAATACTATTTTAAATGGCAAATAGTAAATGGATATTTTATTTTATATCACACGTGCATTCTTGAAACAAAAATATTTTATTTGTTGTACGAAATTTCTAAGATGATATTTCAAATGGTGTTTGAAAATATTTGTGCCATTTCTTTCCCTTTATGGAAGTACACAGCGATGATATCGGGGACAATGGTGGAGTCAGAACCACTGCAATATTTAGGCGATAAGGATTCTCAAATTCAAGGTATTACGAAATACAAATACATGAAACAATTATTTTCAAAATATATATGCGCCAATTTCGTCTTCCGCTCCAGTTGAAAGACTGTTTTGCACTTTGTTACATGGCTGTATTTAAAAAGAGAATAAATTTCGTTTGGAAATATTGTGATTCCTTACGTTCTCTCGTTTCACGTTACGTTCATCATTTTCACAATTTATTATCCAGGTTAAGAACCATGGGAAGCATTCTATTTTATACTCTATGTTATTACAATAAAAGGATATTTCATTTTATGTTTTCAGACTGTCAAAATAAAATAATTATTTTCATACTTTAGCTTCAGATTGTCAGACTGAAATATTTTGTTTACCGAAAGTTGATGTCCTACTTGAACTATTATTTTATTTGAATTGCGAACAATCCATTATTTAAAATATTTTCGCTATAAATCTTATCCAGCTCTGACCGTAACGAAAAGCACGCAGCGTTAGAAATTGCGCCACGAGCGTTTAGCGGCGGGCAAATTAGATGCGTGAGTCTCGCTAGCGTCACGCAGCCGGTTGCAACGATCGTTGCCGATACCGAAACGTATATCGAGGTTGCGAAACGTGTCATGGTCATCCTATTGCACATTCACGGCTCGGTGCTTTCACTAACGACCACGCCACGTTTTCGTTCTACCAGTTGTGCGCGACTTTTGTCGTGGGTGTAGCGGGATTCACGTGTCAGCGCCAGGAGAAAGTAAAAGTAAGAATCTCTCGAACGTTCGTAGCCAGTGTTATTTCCTCGTTACAACCGGCACTTTATAAATATCACAACCCGTGGCCCCATGCTGAGAATGCATATCACGATCCTTTACACCAGAGAGAAAGAACCTCCACTTTCGATCGTATCGCAAAAAGTGATATAATACGATGGACGTTTACTTTCCGATCGCCGAGCTGTTATTTACTTGAAATGTTGACGAGTCAATTATATTACGAAACAATATCGGCGCTTGTTATGTCTACTGCGCTTGTAAAATCAGAATTTTTTCATTCGTGTCGAGGAATTTTCAACCAAGATATGGCGGTATCTTTAAGTAAACATTGTTTGTGTTTGTACTCTGATCTGTTAGTTTCCCCAATATTTTTAACCGCGGGTCTAAAAAGTGCTTGTAAATGAAATTGTATTCTTTTTCAACAGTTTGAACATTGTTTCTGATTGTTCGAAATCGAGGTAGGTTCCACAGAATTACACGAAGAAATCTGAATTCTTCGAATGATTTTCTAGAAATTTACTTTGAGAGTTCGATGGACGACGAGCAAAATAAAAACGTGTACATAAGCTCGATATTTATCTGTAGAATATAAATGTAATTATTATAAATTTGCAGAGAAACCAATTTAACTTTACTCAAAAATAATTCTCAAAAATCGCAGGTCCCGCGAATGAAATTTAACCTTTCGCTTTCAAATTAAATCTTGGACGGCGAGATTTTCCAATCTCGAGTTCTATCATATTAATATTTATCCGTAGAATTTTATAATAAATGTAATTATTATAAATCTGCAAAGCATGTAATTTCCACCCAAATTGCAAGTTCCGCGAGTGAAATTCTCGAGCGTTCAAGTGAGTAAAAGTGCCTTTCGTTTCCAATCTTGGCGACGAGATTTTTCAATTTAGAGTTTTATCGTTTCAGTTGTAATGGTATGTACAGCTCACGCTAGACACAGGTACCGTAATTCGTCGTTACGTTCGTTGATGCAATTTCACCGCGTCTCTCTACATAAGAGCGTCTCATTACTACTTTCCCTACTCGTACAGACATTGCCGCAAATATGCCAGTTGAGTGCTACGTAAATAAACTGATCGTTCAACCAGAATTTACAATTGTTCCAATTCACGTGCGTGTTGTTCAATGATCCTTTCGCGGGGACATTCATTTTCTTCGTTTCATCCTATGCAAAATCCACAGGAATGTTAATGCTTGATTTACGATGAATGAATGTAATAATTCGTATAAAGTTAGATAATCTCATTTAATTGTTGAATTATTGAATCCAGCCATTTGCTCTATTAAAATGGATTGCTATTTTTGTGTGAAAGATATGAAACGTCAATGAAAACAGTTTAATATCGCGATGTTTGCGGAAGTGCGAATACTTTCGTGTATTTAATCGCGGAAGTAGGAACGCTTCGTTGCATTTAATTGCCTTGCACGTTTGTCCGTAAATTATTTTTGAGAAAGACAGAGAGATTGCGCTTTTCCTCAATTTTTCATCAATTGTTATGCCACAAGATTTTCGTCCAATAAAATCTTCTTAAAATTGGTATAAAAATGCAAAAATTAATCCTGCTGCGTTCTATCACTTGTTTCCTATCTTTTCTACCTTCGACGAATAAAAATGTTTACCTAACGAATAAAAAAAAATGGCCACTATCGACGTACGTAATTTCACGTTCCGACTTTTCTCACAGATTTTATCGAAGATCAAGTCAAATTTAAATCGAGTCGTAATCAAATCAAGTTTGAATCAAATCGAAATGAAATCAAATTTAGTCTCTTCATTCGTCAGAACTTGCAATTTTAAAATCGGCAAGATTCACTTTCAACTCTGTAAACGACAATAATACCTTCGAGAGTGTAAGAATTTGACGAGAAACTCTAAAAATATTATAGATCACGATCGATACTCACTCGACGAAAGTCGAATGACTGTTTATAGTCTCTTTGTTCGTCAAAACGAGATTGCAATTTTAAAAAGACAGAATTCAACGGATTAACTTTCAACTCTATAAACGACAATAATACCTTCGAGAGTGTAAAAATTTCAAGAAACTCTAGAAACATTAAAAGATCGATACTCACTGAACGAACAATCTTCAGGCGATGTCCAAGTTGCGAAAACTCGAAGGACAACGTAACCGTAATAGGGATGAACGAGAGAGATGTACATACGTTAGCGAAGAAACGAACAAAGGACGAGAGAATGTGCAGTGTGGTTTGATACGCAACTGAGAGGATCGGAAGGTTTGCAAAGGTACTTACCCTGGAGAACCGTAGCTCGACTGGTTGGACAGGACTGCTTTGTCAAGGACGTAACGCTTGTCCGAGCGCTGGCGCGAATCTACGTGCACTGCGATCACTGGAGAACCTCCTAGGCCGGTTTCAGTCTCCTTCCGTGTTTGTGAATCTACGAGCGAGAAAGTTGCACATCGATTGTGGCACAAATCCGACAAGCCGACGACGAACGAACGCTCCACTCGAGCTGACTGTGCTCCTTCCTGGAGGACCTACGACAAACCTCTGAGTCACTGGATACTATAATATTACCATGCCTTTCAATTCGATCCTTTCGCCGGTTCTTGCCCAGCGAAGTCACGCACCGCACGTTCTTTCGCCGTGGAACGCAAAATAAGTTTGGACGTGTGTGACGCTGCATATCATGCGAACAAACATTCCTAGGCTGTACTTAAATTGAGGGCTGTCAATGTCTATCGCCAAAATTAAAATTACGAGAGATGCAAACGTTTCCGTGTTTCATAAGACGTGACGTGGAACTGTACGAGCCGTTCAGAAGCTGTATTAATCAGCCTCGAGCCGAGAGAGTGAGAAACAGTGATTAACGACTTGGAAATGTTATTGTATGTGTATCCAAAATTCATCTTAGGCATAATTTTTTTCGAGAAAATTGTACAAATTGATGTTTGCTGTCTGATGATTTCACTTAGGAATAAGTAATAAGAAAATAGTTGAATGTAATAAAAGTTACTTTGATGGTTGGATATATAGTGCAAGTACAATGTAAAATAGTACAATGCATGACTGATATGACTGATGTGCACGTAATTAACGAATAAACATTTATAAGATCGTCAAATAAGTTTAGAAAAACAGAACACTTGCTTTTACGTAATTTCGCAACGAAATAGTTGAATAACGATGATTACTTCAATACAAATGAAACAGTTCACATCACGTTACATGATCGATAAATTCTGCAATTCTCCGAATAAATTTACACACCTGATACTTTGTGACTTCGTAATCAACAAAAAAGAGCCAATATAGACGCAATCAAACATTAATAATATTTTAGTGTGCTTCGTATGCGAGATGGTCTTGCCCTAACAGGTTTAAGAACCTGTTCTTCGACAAAGAAAGCTGCACGTATGATTTTATAATAACCAAGAAACGATGAAAATGATATTATCCATATATTTGTAACATTATATATTGTAACATTATATAATTTGTAACATTTGTCGTTTGTCATCTAAGCAAAATGTCTCTGTAGAAATTTATTTTACTTGAAATCATCAATAATCTTGTTCCTGGATAAAAGATGGGACATGATACCGTAGAGCAACAAAGATTGAGCAATCTCCTACAATAGTGAAATCTCCACCACACCTACGCTACACTGTAATCTAGTAATTTCTCCCGCATTATCGTGGAAAATGCTTCTTATTACTTGACTGTGCAATACGCATTGTTTCAAAATTTCCAGGAAGTGAAACGATCTCAATCCCTTTGTTTCCTCCTCTACAGCAATTAGACAATGAACCTTTATATACTTATGAGAAACTTTGATCTATGCGTATAATGAGCAAAATATAGAAAACAAAAATATATAAATTATATATATTTATTTATATATTAAATTATATTATATTATATTTATTTATATACAAAACAAAAATATATAAATATATAAATTATGTATATTAAAAGTATATAAATTAAGTATATTAAAAATACATAAGTTATATATTTTTAATATATATAATTTATATATTTATTTATATACAAAACAAAAACATATAAATTATGTATATTAAAAATATATAAGTTATATATATTAAAAATATATAAATTATATATATTAATATTTAATACTTAAAAATGTACTTTCTTTAATACCCACAAAACATACTATGATTTCCATAGTTTAATATTAGCAAAATACTACTTGCGAATAATAACTTTTTTTAAAGAACGCTAAATGTTAATTTACAAAAACGTCATTCATTTCCTGTGCACTATATAATTTGCTTATCATTAAGAAAAATACATGTTTATTCGTGCAAAGCTATCGATGTAATCAATACAATGGCAAAAACTTAATGAACTGTAATTGTTTCAATTATCTGTTGACACTGCTCCTTACTTTGCTTACGCGATAACGAAGTTTTTAACAACGTTATCGTCTATTTCCACTGGTTTTTTCTTTTCTTTGTTTTTTTGTTTAACGATTCCTGAGAACTAATCTTGTGCTCGGGTTGTTGATTTAGTTTCAAAGGTTGCTCCAACGTTTAATGACTGGATAAGCTGCTTGCTCGAGCAGAGATTCCAGATCCGTCTAACGAAATCTTCTTCGAAAAGGGATTCCAAGAAATACGAAATCGGCGAAGATTAACAGAAAATGATAGGTCTAACGTCGCTGTTAACAGAATAGGATCGCGTTTTTGTATATCGGTGAGAAATATACGTGGAGAACTCAGAAGCCAGTCAGAGTGAGTCGTTTTTCCACTGAAAGTCAGTGAAACAATTTAGTTATAATAGTGTAATGAATAATGAAGGATTTGACGGTGATTGCCTTCGTGCGATACATTGAACTCATGTGCTGCTTGTAAAAGAATTGCATCGCTTAGAAATTGTGATTGCATAAATTTGGAAATCAGGTGTGAAAATTAAAAATGTTAGAAAATTTAAAACTGCTAACTAAACTAATTATTTAAAGGATTAAAAGTTCAATTTAATTGCTGAAAATTCAAAATCAGAAATCTTTTGACTTTCTGCGAAATTCGAACTCGATAATTGTCATTTTGCGAATTGTCAATCGAAAGAATGTAGAATGCTTTCGTTTTTAAGGTGTAGCAATCTTTTGGAAAGCGTAAAACACGAGGAAGTTTATTTGCCGATGAATACGTAATAATGGAGATGGAAAACGTACGTGTTGTAGGATTCGAGCTGTTCAATCGGTCGCAAAAATCGCAGGCGTGTTTGTGAAACAACTTTCATTTCGAACGCTTAACGCACAGTATTCGCGATTTCTATTAGCACATACTCCTGTTACGCATTAATTTCTCCCATCAGCATAATGTCACTAGATTATGAAACCAGTGAGGCAAACGTATTCTTTAACATCGAATTATTTAATAACATTACTTTAGTTTCAACCACGTAAAATTTATTACGTGAACTAGAATTTGAAGCGAGATTGGCGAAAAAGCGAAAATACGAGTGACTGCGAATCCTCCAAAATAATTTCAAAAAATTCAAATAAACGTGAGAATGAATAATTATCAAGTTTCTTGATTCTGAGAATTACAAGTAATTATTAAAATTGTTTATTAATTGGTTAGAATTATTAAAATTTTTTCACAGAACTGAGGAAACTTGGAAATTCGTACACGAAAAATTCATTATTCGACAGATGCGTGAAAGATTACTAAAAATGTTTTCAATTCGAAGAGGCTAGAGCGAGCATATTTTTTTTCGAGCGCCAAGGAAACGGAACGATCGCGCGAACTATCGCCAAATGAAAAGTATTAATGGATTACGAATTTCGCCAATGGTAATTTTCATTCGAATCGGCGTGGAATAAAAATCATTCGACTCGCGCCTCAGAAAGGGAAATCGGAAGGCGGCACCTCGCCTCGATATTGCCAGTAATGAAACATGATTTAACAGCAGAGGGATAGCACGTGAACGTGTAGGAAGTAAGAGTTCCCCTTTCTTCGCGAGTAACGGGCGATCGGCGAATCGTGCCTCGTATGCCATTTGATTCGATAACACCTTCGATAATTACGTACTTAGATAACGCTTTGATTCTCTCGAGTCAGCGACATCCAATTAATCTTTCACGGAGTTCATTTATCTCTATTACTGTTGCATGAAATTATTATTTACTTCCTTCTTTTATTATCTCGCCAGTGCGATTACTTCGGCGTTAATTTAACATTATATAATACCTGTTTGTTGCACGATACGTGAAATTTTATAATATAATATTATATAACATATGTCAACACAGATATTATAAAATATATTATAACAATTTCCGTACATAGTAGAATATTGTAACATATATTTTAATATAACGTTAAATAATATAATAATAACAATAATGTAATAAATTTATTACACAATGACTACAATTTTGTCAAATTGTTGGTAAAGTGTAATATAAGACTATAAAAGATACAGGTTTCTCACAAAGTATGCGATATTCTATCTACATCCTTGCGCGAAATTTAATGGAAAATACGATGGTTACGTCACTGAGCAATATTATGCATCGTATACAGTACTATGCAGAAATAAAAACAGATTTACACGAAGCACCATGTGCACTACAGTCAAGACGTATGTACCTCGTTTCAAACTCACAGCCAATGAGGAAATCGTGGAACCAGTAAAAAGCTGAAAAAGGACGAAACGGATAGAGGAATCGGTGTGACGGATTGTCGAAAAGAAAATAATGCATCGTTTCGTTACGTATCGCACTTTTTCGACGTTCGTTCCGTTCCAGAAAGCGGATTTAACGTTTAGCTGGAAGAAAGCCGGGATTTAGATTTAGAGGAAGTCGCGAGAGATTTATTTCAGGTGATTAGTAACTGTCAAAAAGTTGGCGATGTCTTTCCTCGTATCTCTCCTATCTCTTCCGCGCCATCTTCTTCATTTGCGTAACCGGTGTCGTTCGCGGCGTGGAGAATGGAAAAGTTTGGATAAAAGGAGCCATTATTCACCGTGTAATAATAAACGAACCATCATCGTCGCTTTTTCGAGTCCTTCTCCGAAGGCAGTAACCTCAACGATTCGTGATAAATTTCCGACTAAGCTGTCAACCACTCGCGACGCGGACAGAATTTTAAAGTCAAATCCCCCTTACTTGCATATATCGATGAACTTCGAACAACGCTCCTACCTTTTTGCACGATTGAATTCCTGTTATTAGCAGGTTGCAGAACAGGAAACTGTGGATTTTACGTCCACTACTAGGCTTCACACGTTTACGTTTACACTCATAAACACGATTTTACAAATTAAACACTCAATTGTTGTTAACACGTCGTCAACTCTTTATCAACTCTTTATTAGTGTCATTAGGTATGATTATTAAAAAACAAAAGTGTCGTGGAACGATAATTGGAATGACAAAGGGAAGATGAATATCTAAAGATGTCCATCCCATCATAAGCATCATCACACGGTTATATAATGTCCTCTGTCCGATCAACGTGATCATATCTTCTTTGCACACATTAATATGCAATAGGTAAAAAAAGTTATTACACTTAAAATATTCTAGAAAATCATATTGAAAACACGCTCCAGTAAAAACATCGAGCCTTGGATGATTCTCTCAAAGGTGGACGATTATAATAATTAACTTGCGGACGGAAATTTTTACAGAATAAGAATCACTTTCCTTGACGCGTAATCATGCAAACGAGGCGAACAGATTTCCACGTAGCGGCCAGTTTTTCACCGTCTGCAATCAATAATCGACATCCTGCCCGCGTTCAGCCTGCATTAGCAGATTCACTCGCGAGCGTTCATATGTACGTACGTGTCTGCCTCCTGGTGTACACGTTTTCATCAGCCTTGCTCGGAACTGGAAAACTACTAAACGGGCGGATGAAAATACGACGTTCGTTTCTTTTTCACGGCGACACGGTCGTTGAATGCAAATGTTCTAGCGAGGTACGTGCTCCTTTGAAGTTTCCTTCTGTACGACCGACCCAGCGCCGTGACAATAGCGCCGGATAGCCAACCAGTCTGTCTTTCTCCGCATGATACTACGTTACACACCCGACCTCAAATTCTCATTTCTAGCCTGATTTATTCGTTTTACGTTGATTGAGTTTTCGCTGGTTAATTAGTGAGAAATATACGTTTACACTTCTACAATTTATATTTTATACAATAATACAGTCCGTTGTTTATAAATACGCACGTTATACAAAAACAAGCATTATATATACAGCTCGTTCGATAGCTCGTTCGATAAAATATGAAGCAACTTTTACGTTTAATTTTCGACTTAAAAAATTAATCATTGTGATTCTTATTTAAATTAAAATGTTCAGTATAAGTTATATTATTATATACCTATTATTCATTCTGTAATTAATGTAAATAATACAAATATAAACAATAAAATTATATTTATAAATTTATATTTTATGTTTATAAATTACATTTATAAATGTATATAATTGTATTTAGTATATAATAAAAATTTATATACTTCAAATATAAAATTATAGTAATTAATAAAGTAATTTCAGTATCAAAAATTAGAAATAATAATCTAAATTAAAAAAAAAGAGGTATCGAAAATGGTAATATAAATTTTGAAATTGTATTAAATCCACATTCAAATGGAATTTTTCTTTCTAAATTGATTTTTAGAAGAACAGAATCCAATTGCATTCGACGATACTTCTGACTGTCCTTTATAGTCTTTATTTCTTCTTGCAGGTCCTAGAAGGTCGGAGAGTCCTGTGTATCTATTTTATGATCGAGCTTCAATGTGGATTTTATAGTACAGTCGACTTTCCCTAGAAGTAATTCAACAAAGTCTGGCACTGATAGATTTGTATATTTGTAGAGGAATATGTCTATAACTGATGATTTAAATTTTTGACAATTTTCATCGATTTAAATTACATTAAAATGATATTGATAAGATTGGTTTAATAATAATTTTTATAAATTTAAATGGTGATAGTGAACGTTTGTATATAATTATTGTTGTTGAAAGAAATTCTAATGAAGCTCACAGAGATCGGTTAAAAATCATACAAATTACTTAAATTTAACATAAAAAGTGCTCTTATATTGTAAAAAGAAGAATGTACCGATAATTTGAGAAAGAAGAAACTGTACAGAATATATTTCTATATGTACATATAAAAATATATAAATCCGAATTAAGGTGTTTGTTACAATATTTAACATGTGAAGTAATACTCTATTAAAGCTGTAGTTTATTATTGCATAAAAGTCTACAGGCTAATAATAATTATTATTGTTAAATAATTGTTATATTATTGATTAATTATTATTAAATAATAATTTCTACTTCGAATCCATTACGCTGTGATCTTCAGAATCTTCTGTCTCAGTTGGTCTTTCTGAGATGTTATTCAACTTTTTGTACGAAGCCATCTTTCGCTATTTTTTCTGCTCTGATTTGCATTTGTCGCATACGACCGCCAGAAATCGGACTTCGCATTTAATTTAAGGAAAAACAGATGCGTAATTTATGTCTATCTATGTACAGACCCCTCGGGTTATTCTCTTTCAAAGTGTCTCGTGGATTATTACCAAAGTTAAATGCACTACGATTTCTTGTCTTCAAACATAACTTAAGACGATAAATTGTCAGCACAAACGATCACAATTTTATTTGCAATTTATGCACGTTTTCACATATACATGTTTTTTTCACGGGAAGAAAAGTATCGTTGGTTTCACGTTGTTAAGAACTTCATACTTACGTCTTTTCACAGTTTAACTTCGACAGGTATAAATATGTTTTGCGGTTCATTAAAATACAATCTGTTTGAACGCTCGGAGCGATCGCGCAGTTTCCATCAGTCTACTGCGAAGTTTAGAAAAAAAAAAAAAAAGGAAAACCGAGAACACTTGATATTCTTTTTCTTCACTGCAGACAGAAAAAAATTCAGACTCTTAAATCTCCCATCTAATTTGTTGCAAATCTTATCAGTAAACTCCGGCGCATTTATATACTGTAATAAAACGTTCTTCGTAACAAAAATACAATTTCGAAAACCTTATAACTTTCTATATGTATATTCTTAACCTTTTGGAATGACGTGCCATGTCTAGAACTTTTTGTCCCAAAATTGCAATATTTCCTCAGTTTTAAGTACATTCAAGTATAACCCAGGCAAAACAAATAAATTTATTACTTCTCGATAATTTCTATCCAGTGGTATCAAGAAAGCGATGAATTACTGTATACGGTTTGGTCACTCGTTACGGTCCGCAATCAGTTGCCAGCGCAAGTCGTTAACAATCAAGATGGACGTCTTCAAAGAAGTCTTCGGACAGTCGTCCTTCACAATTAACACTGCCAGCAGAGTGCAAAGGTGCACCAACGATTAATTAGCCACCTTGGCTACCACATTTTGTCCCCTTTGCACCACGCCTTCTAGAACCAACCTAACGTCTGTTTCACGCTCTCTCTGTCTCTCGTTCACCACTCTGAACACCACTCACACACCGCTCGTTACAACGATTCCTTCCACCATGAAACCGCGCCGCGTCAGTCGATCGATCACGCACCCTGACCCACCCCAACACCGGCAGCGACTCGAGCTCATCGCGATCCGTCTCCAAGTTCAGCGTCAATTTATTTATAAGCACCCATAACTAGAGATGGGATCGAACACCTCGTGAGCACTCTGTGAATCCTCGATTCGTCGGATTCGAGATATTTCCGAATTTTAGTATTATTCCGTTTCCAAGTACTCGATCTTTTGGAAAAGTTGCAGACTTTAGAAGGTACTCTATTTGCCTGGCAGTTACGCAGTTCGTGCAACTAACACTGCCCATCTAGAGGTGTATCGAATGAGGCAAGAAGAAACTGAAATACACACGTCTCATTTTCTAATAATCTCCACTTGTCTGTCTTTCCATTTGCCTTTGTAATAAATTTTTGAAATTGTAAAGACACCCTGTACTATGATTGTGAGTTTAATGATAATATAAAAAAAGAAAAAGAAAAAAGTAATTGTCGACGCACGTGTTAGCGGGCGCAGTGAATCTAGACCGAAAGCATCGAAACATTCACTTTCGCAGCAGCGAATCGAAAGATTCGAGAGTGAAAAACGAATGCACGGCGTTTACTTTCGATTAGTATTCGAGAACTCACGAAATGAACGTGCGAGCTGTTCGGAAGCCGTATCGATCGACTCTCACCAACCAAGAAGCACAGAAAAATGATGATAACGATAAGCATGATACGTTTCTAGCGTTTCTCTTAAGACGAATGAACCTGAACGAACGAAAGTAAGCTAGATGTTAATTCCGTGTCCAAGAAAATTGATAAAAGCCTCTCGATCAGTTCTCCTCTTTTAAACGGCTCGCTAGCTAGGCTCGATCCCATCCCTACCCATAACCCGATCACAGCGTCATCCGATAAACAAACACATCCCTTTTCCTCCTGCGGAGGAGCATCGAGCACAACGGGGAGAAAAGACGGTTGATAAACAAGCTGCGTCGCCCCATTAATCCCTTGACCGACAGGAATCATCCGTCCCGTTTCGTTCGTTCGTTCGATCGATCGATCGTTCCACTTCGGGCATCGTGCAATCGTTCCACGCGCGTGTCTTGTCTCCGCCAGCCACCGAGTTGCCGACGACGACGAGCACCGATGACGAGAGGATACGGAGAAAGGGAAGTCGATGGCTGCGAGGAGGGAAGGTCAGAGCTCAAGCCATCGTGTTCCCCAACAGCGTTTATATAGAGGAGAGGATCTCGTTTAAACATCATCCACTAAACGGGGGACATATCATTTTTCGCCTGACGCGGCACCAACGCGGCACCGCCTGTGCTCCTCAAGTCGATCTGCTCGTCGATCGCCGGTCGATCGTTCAGTCGATGATGAAATAACCGCTGAACTGGTGAGTGAGTTGTCCGTTTCCAATCGCCAGGGCTCGCGTATTTGGGAGACGGCGCGGCGGTGATGAAAAGAGGCGAATCTGCCGATCGTGCAGATAACATTTTCGAGTATCATTTTTCGACCGGGAGACAGTGTTGGATTTGATAGATTTTCGCCTAGTTGCGAATTTTGCTTGGTGGTTCTCCGAGTGACGTGGAAAGGAGTAGGACGGTGGACGTTCGACGGATGAAGATTTAGACAGTGATTTTTATTACGATCATGGACGAGAGGAAATCGTGAGATCGAGTGTATTTGTTGTATTTTCGAGTAATATTTGTTTCGTTCGTTTAGATGGTATCTTTTTAAACGTCTTAGTTTCTAAGACGGTAGTATCTCGTTTAATGTTTTTATTGTTACATTATTATTACGTTTAAATGCATAATTTGTAGAAATAATACAATATTTCTATTATCATGAACGAAATCGACTCGTTAAGTTCAGAACAATTGATATATATATATATATATATATGTATTAATTAATGGTGATTCTTTAGTATTTTCTCTAAATGTCCACGGTATCTTCGCAGAAACAACGCAACAGTTTCGATGTTAATTCAATTTTTTCATACTTGATCACGTCCAACGTTGTCCGTTGATAAGCGTCTTCCTAAATACTTTTCTCGTCGTGCTTATGTTCGAGTTTATGAAAAAAAAAAATCGTCTATTTTCCTATCCACCTGTTATCCACTAATCGCCCGTGACATTCTTTGCAACAGCCTTGAACGCCCGGACTGGCGCCTTTACGGTTTGAAAACTTGTACACTGCTCGAAAACTGGTTCCCAATCGTACCGCACGAAGGTGATTTTTTTAACAAACGAAAAAAGAAGAAACAGACAGGAGAAAGAGACAGATTTATACTTTCAATATATTCAGCACTGTTTCGAAACGTTTTTTTTTTTTTTTTTTTTTTTTTTGAACTTGCGCAACAGCCGCCGCCTCGCGATAGTCACACAGTGAACAACCGAACTGGCTAACGTCAGTATTTCATCTAATCCCATTTTCGGTCGATCGTGAACGAGAAAAGCGGGTAATATTCGTCAATGATTCAAAAATCTTTCGATTTGACGCGTGACGATGTGACGTTTACGATCGAGTCGATAAAAAATTTGTAATTACATGCCGTCGTAAATATATATTAAATTCATAATTTGAAATAATTTCTAAAGAACATTTGAAAGCGTTTATAAATTAGAAAACTTGATCTGTCAGATTTTCATGGTCTATGAACTGTGAAATAGATGTGAATGTTGCAATAAATCGAAGTAAAAACAGACGTCAAGATTGCCTAAGAGAAATGTAATAAATCTATTTCTGTCGATCTTCTGATCTTTACGCCTCCATTCGTGTTAAGGTTACAGATGATAAAAAGTGGATATGAAAATAATTTATTTTTATGCAAAAACTACGTTTATGTAATATATATTTATGCATATACATTTGATGCATATAGTTTTACATACTTATTCTCGTTAGAGTTTTGCGATGGAAAATTTAGGTAGAGAATATCACATAATAACACATAATTTTGTTAATCAATTAAGAGAACAATATCAAGTATTTCTTACAATTCGTCTACGTTCTTCGAATTCTTCTCGAACTTAAAGATTTCTCCTCTAAATTTTAAAGACTTTCTTGAGCCATCGACGATCAAGGTGTAAAAAGATTCTCGAATCGCAGCAGAATTATTGATGATGTTACTTTTAACTTACTAATTAATTAATATAATTAATTCTTTTA
Organism: Tetragonisca angustula; assembly: GCA_036937485.2. Classification (NCBI taxonomy): domain Eukaryota; kingdom Metazoa; phylum Arthropoda; class Insecta; order Hymenoptera; family Apidae; genus Tetragonisca; species Tetragonisca angustula. The sequence continues at coordinate 377,024 of JAWNGG020000040.1, read as the reverse complement.
GTAGATATAAATAAATTAAATAAAAAATATAAAATTAAAATTAATAATTCTACTCAACATATATATATTAAATAATCATATAGAATTCGAGATAAAATACCTCGAATTATAACTAATAATGTTAAATTGATTATATTTAGTAAATTAAATAAAATATTTCAGTAAAAGAACTGTAAAAAATTATTACCAAAATTATTCTTATAAATAATAAATTTATATATTCAGATAGAAAAATATAAATAAATAATCTTCTATAATATTCTAAATTAAATTAAATCCTCCTTCAATTAAATTAAAAGGAATTCGATTTAAATCAATTAATAAACTAATAATAAATATAAAATATAAAGGATATAAAAGAATAAAAATTCACTCGATAAAAAAACAAATTAATTAATTTAAAATCTCCAATTATTATTATTATTATTATAAAAGAAATTAAAAATATTTGAAACTCCAAACGAAATTATTTGAGATATTAAACGTATTATTTCTAATGTAGAATAATTATTTATTGAAACTCATCTAACAATTAAAATTGGATAAACTTATATAATTTAATCCTGTAATAAATAATATAAGAATCATTCTACGTATTATATTGATATTGCTATAAATTCATGTGATAAACTAATCACAATACTGATGACACTGCAATATATCGATGGTATTACAATCTGCGAACGATCGTTTAAAACATCGTCTTGTTTAACAACACCGAGGAGATCTATATACCACGTACGTAGCAAGGATACGACATTACGTTTCAATTTGCTCCTCCATTTCCCGATCAAATTCTTCTCACGGAGCCCAATTTCCCCGTCACACGGTTCCCCCTCTCCCCCCCTCCCTCCCCCTGCGCATCGTACAGAACCTCGCGAAACAGCTCGACCAAAACTCACTCCGCTCGATCGGTTAATCCCATTTCCCCGCCGACGAGTCAGCCCAGCTGAATTCCAGCCGGTGTGAAACAAAACGATTTCCCCCCTCCCCCCTCAGCTTTTGCGCGTATGGATGCAGTTTCCACAGTAGCGTTTCATCGACAATACCGACTGCGTCGATGCAAAAAAAAAAAAAAAAAAAAAGAGAAAAAGTCAAGCGAACAGAGGAAGGGAGAGGGGGATTCACGATTCGATGAACGGATGCCGAGGCCGAAAGAAATCGTCGTAACCGGCGCGTCGCGAGCGAAAAATCGTCGAGTTTTACTTTTTCGATCCTGAAGCTGTCCGAGGCTATAAGAACGGGGTTCTGGGTCCGGGCCCCGCGCATTTTCGTCCGTTTTGTCCGGTCGGGCGCGCGAACGGTTCGACGTTCGCCGCTTCTAGTTCGCTCGACCATCGCGCCCCCACCTCGAGGGACAATTCCGGACTCGTAACCGCGTCCACCAGATTTTTCCGTCCCGCCGATGTGCCTTCGTCGATTCCGCGGCTACTTCATCGAACGAAATTTCAGTTTCAGTCTCGTGCCAGTTGCTTTTGCCAGTGATCGATTGCCAGACGAATTTGCCCAGAAAGGATCGAGCGGATTATTTGAGAGGTATCGAGCAGGAAGGCACCGAAGGAAGACACGACGGACTCGGGATACAGTGACATTCCGTTGGATGCTGAGATGGCCTTGACAGAAAGAAAGGAAAGTAAGTAGAGGATTTGGTTTTTCGTTTCGCTGAACTTATTGGACTGTAGATGATTGCAATAGTTTGTATTATTTCATTAAATGCTACTTGATTTATATTAAAATACTGTACTATACTGTACTATACTATACTGTACTATGCTATATTATACTGTACTATGCTATACTATACTACTAAGAATCTAGAATATTTAATTTTATTTTAATTTCACGTTCTTCGTGACGAAGATCAGTGAAATGAAATGAAAAGTTCCTGGATTAAGAAATTATAGTCATCAGTGGCCCAATAATCATCAGTTAACACTTTCCTACGATTTTGTCCGCATCGACGTTGTTAGTTTTTGAATTATTTCTTATTAATAACTTCAATAATGATTACATATCATTAAATGTCAATAATGACCATTTTGAAATATAATTAAGCAGAGAAACGAAGGGAATTAAAAAGTTTCTGTTAGTGGAATGTAATTGTAAAAATTGTCCAGCATTAAACGTGTCAAGTCTGTCGACTGTTTTCATAGTCATTGCAAGTTGAAGTTCGATCGTTTTAAAATGTGTGAATCTGTCCTCTCGTTGACTATTTATAATTGCATCGAATGTTACCACCGATCATTACGATTTTTATGCGTTCATTTAAAAATGTGCATATATAACGCAGACACTCAAAGTGATTTGTGACAGCTTTTTCTGATATGAATATCAGAGAAAAGATATTCAGATTCATATGAATATGAACGTGAATTTGAATATTCATTTACGTAAATATCCGCCGCTTAGTTGTTAGAGACTCAGAGACTGATCTGAGACACAATGAGATTTTGCGGAAATGATTTTTGTCGAAACGAATGAATGACACGTTCAAGCCTTCTTTTGTCTATCTTTCAAGTATCTTTCGGTGTTTAAAATTTCGAAAGAAAGATTTGGTAATAACGTTGATGCAACAATTTTTAGCAATTCGACTACCGGAGCACGAATTTTAACGTTGACATTAACATTAACTTGACATTTGTATCCCCCTTGCTGTGACTCATTCGGGTTTGAAATTTTAAAGTTTAACATTGATCAAGACAAACCGTTTAACAATTAAAGGTTATTACGAGACATTTAACCCGTGACTCGTAAAGCTTTTCATTTTAATCATCGCCAACTATTCATTGTTTGCACAATGACAAACGAAATAATGTATCGTTCGAAAACAAATATTAAAGAAGATACATCGGGAAACAAACAGCAAACAAAATCAGTTTTCCCAAGTCCTCGAGTGTCTCCTCCACTCTCTCAATATTTATTTTCGCATTAGAAGGAACGAAAATACAGTTGATCTCAAGTACGCGAAGTATCGCATTGGCAAACAAGAACTTGTTCCACTCTGTCCATTTTTCCTCAATCGATGGCAACAAAAATCACATATGATCAGAATGTCGATCGCAACGACTCTGAGATCGTAGAAACGACAAGCACCGAGGAGCAAATAGTATGCAAATTACCATCATACGTCGTTAACGGGTTTTCCAACACGATCATTCGAACGCAAAATGTATTAATATATACCAAGTGTAATAAGACGTTTATAATCGCGGATATTCTTTTTCTGCACTGCGTCGACGACGATGAGCGCGAGCAACAAGTTGCGTAATATCGTGCAGCGATTTATTTTATACCCGACGAAATTGTTGCGCACGTTTCACAACACTTCGAGCCGGCGTTCACTTCTCCGCGTAACTCGTAATCTCGTTCGCGATAGAAACTCCGAGACAATTTGGAAAGCGCTCGTCTCGCGCTCCGCTGCCACTCGCCTCTCCTCCCGTTTCTTCAATGCTTTTCACCAGCGACCAGCCCGTTCCCCAAAGAATTCCTCGACGCTTGTTAGACAAATTCTCTTTGCGTTTCACCGCACGTGCTCGTCTTGCGAACGAACGTGTCAGCAGTTTCTCCGCGGCCGTGGCACGCTTGCCATGCGTGTACAGTTACGTCGAGGAGTGACACAATGTTGCTCGCTACTTGTTGTGTTGCCGATTCCCCGCGATCGATTTTTCTTCAATTTCCAGCGGGAGTTCCTTAGGTTCTGTCCTGAATCGCATTTGAATGCAGCGTGATACGTGACTCTTGGTCATTCTGGGTTACGTGTCGTTACGTCGCGTTGTGAATACTTGGCAGAATGTCGTTTGTGCATTAAACTGCCGAGAGAAAGACCGTGTATCGTTATTAGAACTATGACACTGGTTGGAGGTGTTAACGAACGAATTAAAAAAATTGATATTCATAATCAAAAAGTTAACATTAATAATCGGTATCATGGCGAAGTTCTGTTATTTGCAGGTGAGAGGATAACTTTTGTCGTTATTCATGGAAGCTATTACAAAATATGACGCTATAAAAGTAGACGGAGGGAATATTTTAAAAAATGAATTGGAAACATTTCGTTCTCTTCTCTGAAAAAGAATTTTAAATATTTGTCTTCGTCGAGACTTTAAAGCCTCCCAAAGAGACTTTGGATCGATTCTGAATAACACAATAAGCAAGATAATTAAATGTTAATCTCGTTCCTCGAAAGGAAAGTCAATTATGAGTCACGTATGTGCATACGTACAACATCGTAAAATTGTTCTCTGTATAAGGTATAACTATTACTCACTCAAGGTCACCCAATAATGGTTTATCGAAGTATGACAAGTCAATCTTTGTTGACATAATCATAAAAACTTCTGCAAACAATCGACCGCGGGACCGAATTTTATAATAGCAATTTCGAACATTCGCTTATGATTTTCTTACAATTTTGCCTCAATTGAATTAAATTTCTGTTGATATTTTCACTCCTCGAGCGTTGTCGCGTCATTCCAGATGTGAATTGACGTTAATGCGATAATTAACTATCGTACACGATCGAACGTCACTTTGTAATTGCAATTTTTATGTATTCGTAGGAGATTGGAAGATATAGAAGCGCGTATAATATGCAAACATTGAAAGTGGAGTATTTATTAATTATTATAAAATTTTATTTATAATATTTGTGCGTGCAAACAGTGTTAATCTAACTAAATAAAATTCTTATTTTTAACTTTAAATGAACAACCTTTTTATACCAAATATTCCTACATATTTCATAGTATTTACCGAATATTTTAATATTTAGTAAATGAGGGAATGACCGAAAGAATCGTCTGTTTTTGGTCCCTCGATTTTGAAATATTATAACGAGACGTGAATCATAATAATTAATTTCTGAAATATGAAATCCTAGTCGAGGAAATTCATATCCATATATTGTAATTTTCTGTTGATAATTTAAAAAATCGTTTCTATGGATTTCATTATTACTTAGGCGAATCTGAATCTGGATTTTCAAAGTTCCAATTTACTTGTTGTCAGCTCGGCTTGAAAATTTCCTGCCTTATCATGAGATATCATTTGATACGAAAAATCGACTCCTCGCCTTATTCTTCAATTCTTTGTCCTTTACATTTATCTTTCATTCCTTTCATTTATCTCTATCATTTCATTTTCCTTTTTCATCGTCTTTATCTTTCGTCATTTCTCTTCGTCTGTCGTTCATTTTCGTTCATCTTTCGCGCGCTCAAATGTGTAAAAATACGTTTTAAAAAAACCACGGTCTCGTAGTTGTCTTTCCAAAAAGCCTTTTTCTTCGATGGTAATCAACACAATGAATCAGTTCCTCTCCGGTTTTTTCGGTTACATCACGAACCATCTCACGCTAATAACAGTGTCTAACGCGTCCAACGTTTCAACGTTACTTTCCACTTCGTCGTCTTGAAAATCAGGTTCTTTCCTTATTTGAGGGATTCCAATCGAAGTCAACGTAACGAACCTGTTTCCACCTGGTGCGTTAAAATTCCAGAAGGAAAGCTCTTCTTTCTTCCCTTTTGTTCCTGTTGCTCTCTTCCTTTCCCTCTCCCTCCGCCCTTTCTTTTGCGGCCATTGTGAAGCTTCTCCTTCGGACTAATCTTCCGTTTATTTCTCGTTCAAACGAAGAATCCGGCCCCCCCCCCTTTTTTTTTATCAAGCTCGCCTTTCTTGGTGATTACGTGCTGTAATCAACGTCCGGAACAAAAGACACACCGTCAAATACGATTTTCCTGCTCTGCGGGAATAGTAGGAGGTGGAACAAACTCGGGAGTTTGAAAGCTCAAGTCGGGTTAAAAGAACTGTGGAAATTTATGACTTTAGTTAGACTTCTTGTTAATCGTTGATAATTGTAATCACGACTTTAAAAGAAATTCTATTTATATTGAAATGCAAAATTTGGAATTTGCTGATAATGTTTACCAAGCTTCAAAGCTTCAAATATTAAAGATGGGAAAATACAAATACAAAAATGGTGAAAATTGCAAACAGAAGGAATTATAAAATTTTGGATATCAAAGATAGGAGTTTTAAAAATTCAAAGCAAAGCAAAAATATTACATTTATATTTATAAGCCAAAATAGTGAAAAATTGTAGATAGAAGGAATTATAAAATTTTGGACATTGAAGATAAGAGTCTTAAAAACTTAAAGCAAAAAAAAAAATATTAAATTTATATTTATAAGCCAAAATAGTGAAAAATTGTAGATAGAAGGAATTATAAAATTTTGGATATTAAAGATAGGAGTTTTAAAAATTCAAAGCAAAGCAAAAATATTACATTTATATTTATAAGCCAAAATAGTGAAAAATTGTAGATAAAAGGAATTATAAAATTTTGGACATTGAAGATAGGAGTCTTAAAAACTTAAAGCAAAAAAAAAATATTAAATTTATATTTATAAGCCAAAATAGTAAAAAATTGTAGATAGAAGGAATTATAAAATTTTGGATATTAAAGATAGGAGTTTTAAAAATTCAAAGCAAAGCAAAAATATTACATTTATATTTATGAACAAAAATAGTGAAAAATTGTAGATAGAAGGAATTATAAAATTTTGGACATTGAAGATAGGAGTCTTAAAAACTTAAAGCAAAAAAAAAAATATTAAATTTATATTTATGAACAAAAATAGTGAAAAATTGTAGATAGAAGGAATTATAAAATTTCGGATATTAAAAATAGGAGTCTCAAAATTTGTCGAAATATTACGAATTAAAATCTTCTAGTTCTTAATCATTTTCATTACGAATAAAAACACCAGACCACTGAGAGGAAGTTTCTTTTACTTCGCATAAATACCGGCAGTAACAAACTTTATTTTGAATAAAATTTAGGAAACCCAAAAGCCCGGATTTTCGCGAATTCCGACGAACACTAATAACCATCTCCCTCGAGCAATTATCAAATCCGATGCCTTATTTCAATCCCGACTCGGAGAACCGTGTACCGTGAGCAATTAACTTCGATTCAGAAGACCGTCCAACTTTCACGTTCAATTTACTCTCGCGCAACTCTCTGATCCAAGACAATCGATGTCATTTCACCGAGCGATCCTCGGCGCAACACCGCTTCATATTCGCTCGGCGTTTCATCCAATTATCCTGTTTCTCCATTAACAGGAAACCAAGTGAATTAATGCTGGAATTACCGAGTCGATTATACATTTCGTATCTCCGTTGGTAGAACAGAAAGAAAAATGGCGCCGCGAGGGTTGAGTTTCGGTCGAGTTGGTCGACTGCCAATTGTTTGCAGAGGCGATCGATGATCGCTGGAAAGCAAGGCGATGGAACTGCTGTGTGTTCTGACGATCGTTAACCAACTTCTGTAAACACCGGGCACGGCATTATCCTCCTGGCCAGCGAGGAACGTTTTCTCAGATTGCTCGAGGATAGCCACGAGAAGGATGTTTTCTGCCGCCATTATGCAAGACTTTCTTCTGGCTGCTGGAGACCTACGAAGCTAGGAAAATTCGTTGTCTCTCGCACGGGAATTACCTTTCGTCCCGAAGCTTGTAATTTCGTTGATTGTAATCTTTGTTCTCGGCGATGAATCAGAGATTGAATGGAATTAAAGGAATCAAATTGTCATCCTCGAAAGCATTGAAAAATTCTTTCTCTCTAGGCTAGATTCAGCATGGTGCCTGAAGATTGAAGATTGAAGAATTTCTTCTTTGTTTCCTCAAACTTAATGTGCAATCGTTTTCATCGTTTTAGTATTCCTTGAATTTTTCACGCGGCCACTTAACCGTAGCATTGAAAGTTTAATTGAATTAAAATGGCGAGGAAAGAATCGCAGAGTGAGTTTGGGAAGAAGAACATTTTTTAATGTTTTTGGAGACATTTAAATTTTAACAGTTTTAGACAGGCATTTGAATTTTAATAGCTTTTAGAGGCATTTAAATTTTGACAATTTTAAAGCTGTGGTACTCTAACTTTCCCATTCACTTTTTCAAGAGAACTCACAGAAATGTATAAATGTTTGAAACTCTACGTTTTAAAATGAGACCAAGTAGATTTTTCTCACAAAACGTAATACTTCAGCGTCAGCTGTTATAACAGCTTCAAACGTCGATAAATTTTCATCGTTGTCGGTTCAATTACGCTCTTCATTGCCAGTGAGATTATTGGCTCAAAGAGAAAGAAACGCTGACATTTGCCAGTGATTACCTTTCGTTCCACTCTTTACTTTCGATCAATCAGAGACGCACAGGTGTTCCTCTATAAAAAAAAAAAAAAGAAAAACAGTCGGAATAGCAACGTAGAATCGGCACAGCGAGGAATAATTCATCGAAAACGCAGCCTGTTGCAACGTCCGATTGTGCAAAGTCGATCAACGATCGAACGTGTACAAAATGGAAAACCGAGTATCTGGCAACGGTTCAGCTACTGTTTCAATGTTTAAATAGTACACGAATGTTCGTATTGGTCGCGACGGTGGCTCAGCTCGTTGCACCCTTCTTCTCCAGCAGAAGTTTCTTGGTCGGCTGCCAATTGTAACGGCGGGTCGATGCGCCTAAGTGGAATTGCTCCAGCAAGCGCGCCAGTAACCCTTGCTTTCAGCCCTCTCGTAAATCGTAAACGGTGATAAGTATTGACAGCGGGGCGGTTGATCGAGAGGAGAGGGAAACGCGAAATCGATTCGTGGCAATTTTTTTTTTTTTTTTTTTTTTTTTTTTAGAGACAAGTAAAACCCTTGCGAAGACGGTGACACAATTTTTTTGAGAGAAAATGATACATCTCAGGAGAAGCGAGGAAAATTTGACTCTGAATGTTATTTTATTAATCAAAGGAACGAGTGATTTTAAAATGAAATTAAATTAAACAAATAATCTGAAATAATATATTCCTTCGTCTTATCAATATGCGTTTGTTCACGATGGTAATTAAAATTTATAATAAGAGGTTGTGGAATGGAGCACGGTGTCAAATAATTCAGGGGCACAATTCCTTTTTATCCGGCCAAATTGCGAAGGTTAACGAATAAGATTTTCATAATTGAAACGAACCACTCCGCGATCATTTTGTAGTGACAATATTTGCAGTAACAACATTACGTTTGTTCCGAGATACTGGATTAATCCAATTCAATTAATTAAACTGAACTGTTGGAATGTAAAATACAAACTGCCTATCGAACCATACCGGTGGTCTTCAACTGATATTGATTGCACGTTATTATTGTTGACACGTCACTCAGCTATAAATCATGATCACGTATATGTATATATGTACATATATACGATGCGTTATACATTGAAATTTTCAGAATTTCGACAAATAATCTGAATCAAATTGATCGAATAAATGTGAATTAGAAGAACGATCGAATAAATTTCATTTCGAACGAATTATCAATAAAAGATGTTAACGAATACATCTAAACAAGGTAAAAATTACTTTGAATTTCGTTGTTTCTTTAATCAACGAAATAATATCTAATTTTGTTTAAAACCAAATTTCCATTCGTTCCGGGAAACGCAAGGAAGCGACGTATAGCTAGAATTTGCATTGCGTTACAAAGCGTTCTAGCAATTCCAGTATATATTTTGGAAAAATTGAGTTCCCGTTTTATATAACGATCTTTCCAAAATTTTGCACCAAATAAATTACCTCCTGCATATTGCTAGAATGTATTTTGCATATTTTTCATCCACGTTTGCATATGTCGCGTGCATATTTGCATACTTTTCGCACACATTTTGCATATGCATTTTGCTTATTTCACGTGCGTAAACATCCGCGGTAAATTATTAAAATCAGTTTATCAGTCGTTGATTAATGATCGAACTTCTCACCAACGTTGAGCCAGGTCAGTGCGTCGTTTTTCGAATTTGCAGATTCGCATTTCCAAGCCGATCATAGGTGTCTTCTCTGTTGTCGAAAAGAAAAAAAATAAAAAAACACCAATGACCCTAATCGTGAAACAGGTTCACCTCGAAAAATACGTCTCCTTTCTGGTTTCTGTCGCATCTCGAGGTCAGACACGGTGAAAGAAACGGATCTCCACACCAATTTTTCGTTTCACCGTCCATTAACTCATTCGACTCGATTTTAAAAATCTCAACACGTTGGCAGTCGCTTTTTCTTCACTTTAGAAAAATGAAGATTGTAAATATAGAGAAGGTTAAACATTGTGGTTGAGACAAAGCTAAGTTATCTCGTTCTTCATATCATTGTCGAGTTCTATTTTCTTTTTTTTTTTTTTTTATATTGAGACTATGAAAGAAAGATTTGCTCAATATTTTTACCTTTATGCCTTTCAATTCTCACATTCTATGATTTTACGAAATTTACGAAATTGAAATGTTTACAATACTGTGATAAATTACTGCTTGGTTCTTAATGGATTAATATAAAATAATATAAAATAATATAAATATAATATAAATGTAAAATAATATAAAATAATATAAATATAATATAAATGTAAAATAATATAAAATAATATAAATATAAAATAATATTAATATAATATAATATAGTATAAAGCGAAACCGCGGATTTTTATGCATTTATGAAAAATATAAAAGATACAGAAATGCACACAATGTCTCTAATATACAAAAAATATATAAAATACCCAAAATATGTTTCTCATAATATTTAGAAGACGAAATAATTTTCATCTAGATTTCATTTGTCTCCATAAAATATAAAACACCGGCAGCCCAATGATAATTCAGTGAAAATTAAAAAAGGAGAAAAATTTGACGTGAATTCAGCAGCTGCAAATGTGTTAACAATGACAAACATAACGAATAATGTGACGAGCCATTAATTAATGCTTTTCGCAGAACTTTTTTCTCTCCCCTTGACAATTTTGAATCTCTATGGTTTCTACAAATTATTTTAATAACCCAAAACATGAGCGAGGAAAGACGTGTTTAAAGAGCTGAAACAGAACGGTTTGTTCCGACTCAATAGGGAAAGAACACGTCGGATTTCGTCAGAAAGCGTGAATAAGATTAATATTTAAATAACAGATCGTCTCGGAGAAGGAATGTCTTCGTTCGCTCTTTATCTTCGTTTATCTATGTAAAGATCAACGATTGTACAGCCACTTTTTTTTTCTCACGTCGATCAATGGTATTTTACGTAAGAGGTTTCAAGCTGCTTGCAAAGATTATTGGATTCACGTTCGATGAAAAATATATATAATTAAGATGAAATTGAAAGAATGATCCGATGTTTATACAACAGTCAAAGACGATCGAGAGAAAACATTCTGTTTCAATGAAAATGAGTTTGAAAATATTTAATGATCATTGAAATCTATTGTCATTTCCAACCAAGAACTCAGTTTCAGGAATAATTAATAATTTGCTAGGAAAATATTGATTGATTTCAAATGGTCAATTCATCGATTTTTTCGTGTTCTTGTCAAGATTCTTTGGAGAATCTTGTCGAATAATTAATTATTTCAAGAAAAAAAATACATACATACACACACGTACACACATTTCTGCCATGATATATGCGAAATCGTTTATTTTAAACTGGCTTATAAATATCAACATGAAACTATTTTTATATTAATATTTTACATTTTTATATATTATATATATTAATATTTTATATTTACATAAAAATATTTTGCATTATTCAAATGAACGATCGATTTTCTATCTGAAAATCTACGTCTATGTTATTATACGTATACATGTTGTTTACACAGTGCAAGAATAAAAAGTTCACTACAATTCACGCATTAAAAAGTATACAAGCACGTAGAATGAGCATAAAAATCAATGTAACACGAGAAGCGATCAATTATTTCGTATTCATTGAAAATGCAACCAGTTGTTGCATATATGGTTGAAAATGATCCAAAAGTCGTTTTACAATGCCGCGAGCAAAACATTTACGCAATTGGCGGAATTCACGCTGGACTTTTCTTTCTCGTTTCTCTGATCGCCTGTCAACCACTAATTACCTCTCCGATCGCGTCCTTGATCCTTTTTCACAGTACTTTCGCTATCGATCGTCCTTTCGGGCTGTCACCGAGTGACACGAAAGATACTCGATCCAATTAATTCATATCGCGGGCTCGGTCAAGCCGCAAAACAAATTGACCTTTTGCGAATCTCAAAGGCTAATACTCTCCGCTTTGTCGTTTCCAAGATGTGGAATTGTAAATTTGATATACAACGTGGGAAAAAAAATTCGTACGTCGATACTTTGAACACTTGCCGCTGTTATGAAAACGATCGTACAACTATATTTTAAGAGGATCGTTGTGGAAGGGAGATTTCAATCTTGAAGACGATGGTGAATTTATAATCAAGTTATGAAGAAAATTTGTTCCAGTGCCCGTAAAGACGAAATTTTCAAGGAGAAAGATTATTTACCTGTATTTATCTAAAATCGTGTGCATATATTTTTGGAAGAAAAGTAAACTAAATATTGTGCAAGAAGCTTCACGATTTAAAACGAGCCTGGTTTGATTTTTTCACGATCTTTTTTTTTTTTTTTTTGTGAAGTTGTAAGAGTTTAGGATACACAAATACTTTTTGTAACCACTGTATATACTCGACCATTTTGCCAAATAAAATGTAAAAATTCGAAGTAATGAAACAATTATTTCGACCAGTTTATCATCGTTATCTCGTAAATAACAAAGCAAGAGTAATTTTATTCGGTGTGAGATTCGAATAAAATAAATAATCCGTTATAAGCGATTATGACGATATTATTTATTATGATTACATCTATTTTTATTGACACAGCAGAGATATATTTTATCCAATAGATTTGATTGATATAAAAGAATTATAAAGTGTTTAGAAAGTGTTTTGTTTGAATGGAAATTCATTCAGATACAAAATGAAAGGTAGGATAAAGAAAGTTACCTCTGATAATCAAATAACGAAATCATTTGATAATGATGATTATAGTAATCATGAAAAAAATCACGTTCGCCATTATTATTATATCGCGTCGAGCTAAACAAAATGATACATTATTCAATTCGTCGTCAGTAAAACACGAACCATTTACTTTGAAAGCGGTACAACCCCATTTCCTTTTATTTTGAGACAAATAAAGTGTTTGCGTTTGCGTCGATTACGCAACATTATTCAGCAATGAAATTTCAATCGATTAAAACAGATGAGTGTCTCGTTTATTTAAATTATAAATTTATTTGTTTAATTCCCAAATGAAAAAGTTTGCACCGAGATAAACGTATAAATTTTCTCGTTTTCTCAGTTTCGTCAAAATAAACGGAGCGAATGTCATTCGAATAATTCTCGAATTTACTTGCACGACAGATCTACAGGCCATGCCTGCTTACGAATAACCAAAATGGATTTCCACTCGTTCGCAAGATTGTTCCATTTTATTGTCAGAGCGGCCAGTAATTGCATACTCATATGAATTCTAGCTATTTCGATTCGATTAAAGCGCTCGACACGATGAAGGATGCCTTGTTTACGAGTTGTTGCAGAGGGACAGGGTCGAGCTCTGTCTCCGTGTTTCGGACAGAGGCGAATTCCACGTCAATGAATAACATCGCTTAAAAACGTCTCCGAATTTGGTATCCACGTCATACCCGCTTATGTAAAGCTTCCCCCTTTCGTTTATAATTCGTCTCTTTTTTCAATCACTCGCTGTCCTGTTAATTCTCATTCGACGCCATCAACTTCGGGACAGGCAAAAAAAAACATTGAGAGGACGTCACTATCTTTTTTTTTTTTTTTTTTCATTATCTACAATACATCATCCTTCGGTAACTCTATTTTCTCTTCGACCTCAAAGCAAGACGTAGGCGCAAGAGGCTCGTACAACGAAGATATTAATAATCTGAAGAGGAATTTTGTTTGTCCTCAAACGCGTATTAACACTTTTGCTTCGATCAATTCTCTGTTGAACGGGCAGAAAAGCGTGAGTTAAATTTCAATTAAAGTAATGTAGGTCGTTATTTTCAAAAAGAAGTGAAATTCTGTTATTGATTCTCACAAGCAGAAATCCAACACCTGACTTTACACTGTGCTTTGGATTTAAATATTGTAAACGCTTTTTTTTTTTTTTTTTTGCAAACTAACAATTCTGACATGCACTCTGCCTACCAGAAAATTAACAGTTTCGTTTCTGCTAATATACTGCATCAATTGTCTAACACAACTGCAATATTTAACACCAGAGCTATCAAAGTCGTTAGAACGACCATCTTATATATTAATTTTTGTTAAATATTTCACAGATATAACCCAGTGTATTTTTAGAAATTTAAATGATTGAAAACTTGTGTACTCCAGACTGTGTCATAAAGTTTTTCTATTTTTTAAATTTTAACGTGTCTGCTGGAAAGCCAGTTCCAATGTTAACATAATACTAATAATGAACAATGGATCAAACGTAGAAAACTAAGATGAAGCAATTCTATTTCGCTTTGCTCGATCCATAGTGATAACTCACTGACAAATAAGATACTGAAAAACAATGCAGTAACGTTAAAAAAATAATAACAGCCAAATTTTAACTGCAAAATCTTATAGATTACAATGATCTGCCATCGTTGCAACTGTATCCGAAAGTTAAATAATAATAATCATATGCAGACTTTTAATCATTTGTTTCAAATAAAAATAATTCTTTAAAGTTCTCGTCATTTCCAAATGACTTGTTCCCAATTTTGCCTGGCAACGACAATGAAACACCGTGTTCTCTCCGTGTTCAAAAATCTCTGTTAATACCCGCCTGTGATTACCAATTCGCGTTCTCATAAATTTCCCATTTTTCATCGCGATTTCGGTGATCGCCATCGACGTTCGAACGACTGATCGACTCGAAATACCATCATCATCGTGAATTTATCTCGTTCCCCGTCCTTGTTGTGCCAGCGCCGCGTTACGTAAATCCCTGGGCGTTCTTTTCTTTCCTTCGAAGGTCCGTTTCGGCGCACAAAAGACGCGAAACAAAGGGAGAAGCGAAATGTTTGCCGAGAGTCGCTCCGGAGGAGCCGGGAGTGGCTCTCTTTGTCCTTCGTTGTTCCCGCGTCTAAATGAAGAAACAGGGGGAGAGCGAGACTCAGGAGCGCGGCAAACTGCTCATTTTAGTCGAATTAACAGCAGGAACGAAGTCGTTACGTACGACTCGCGGAGAAAGAAGAAGACGAGTTGGTCGTCGAGGGAGAGAAAAGAAACGAGCGATTTCTCGTTAACTAACATTTAATGATTCTTCGGCGGGGAGGACGTTCCAGTTCTTTCGAGTTCCATTATCGCAGCGAACGAAGAGAAGGGAGATTGTTGGTTTCTGTAGTTTCATTCGATGGATTAAGGTAGGACAGTTTAACGGGCCTAAAAATTACGAATACTTTGGGGAGGGGGGGGGGCTGGTAAAACAAAAGTACATGTTTGATTGACATGAGCTTTCACGTGGTTTATCTTAACACATCATGAACTATAAAAAGCATTGTTTACATTAGAAATTAGGAGAAAAAGAAGGCTCTTATTTAATTTTTTAACGGCATCCTGTTACATAACTTTTTTTTTACATTGCCTATCGGTGTGCATGATGCCAAACAGGATTAGTTGCAACAAAAAGGCAAGAAAAGTTCAAAAATAAACAATATTCTCTAAGGATTGACGATCCAATATTTTCATTTTTCTGAAAATTATGAAAATGGCAGCTATTTGTTTTTGATCAAATTTATCTCAAAACTTTCTACGTTTTATATTTATATTTTTCGAAATTGTTAGAAATTAAAAAATGTTTGTTCGTCAATCCTTGGTAAATGTTGCACTAAAGATACGTACGAAGTTTCATGGTAATCGGTTTCCGAAATATCTTGCACACCGTTTCTAAAAACCGAGTTTCGAGAAAAACGCGTTTAATGTTTCAGAACGTCATTTTTCATATGTATCCTTAATTACTTTTTTTACTTGTACATATTGCGGCTCACAGTTCTTACAATTCACAACTAAATTGAATTCCCCTAATATTCGATTCACCAAAAGTGATATTTAAATCGCACGATTTACACTTAATAATACTGCTTAAAGTTGTAAACAGTGATACAAATTCAATCATTCTGTATCCACCGATTTATTATTATACCCCAATTTATTATTATAAATATAATAATATACCATATATTTGTTATTATAAATTTATTATTATAGTTTTAAAGGCTAGGACATTTTGTATCTTATTTCTAAGACCTCGAACCACTATTTAAAACAAAACAAAAAAAGAAATCTATTTCATGAAAATTTCAAACTGTCTTGGCTCTTTAAGGAAAGACAGTGGAATTGGAAATAGCAAATTTTTGATTGGCGATGACGTTGCGAGGCATTGTGTAACCTTGCTACTAAGATAAAGGTAAAATCAAACGTGTGCAATACGATAAATCTTAAAGTATATCAGGAATGAATAGAAATAATAATTTATACATTTTGTATCAGATATTGTATTTACTAGATTAGTTTATATTTTTCCGTATTTTGAAAAGAATTATACGCGTTTATACGTGTGAATTTCAAGAAATTATGTGTGAAAATTGTCAGATTTAAATGGTGGTAAAAGTATTCAGTGAAAGATCAGCGAAATTAGTAAGTGGAAAGTAATTATTACGTCTAATTATTACCATCGTTATCCTAAACTGTTGTTATTTGTGATAATTTCTAAAATGGTAACTCTAATAGCTAAATAAAGAGCTATGCGTGCCGAAAGAAGCTTCCAAATAACAAATTTCGCAACGAAATAGTTGCACACAGCCAGTTCTAGAATCCGTTCTCAAATATGGTTTTCTGGTCGAGTCACGTAACTCTTGGCACGTGAAAGTGTGTACATAATTTGTGACCTGATCTATGAACTACGCTACGCGTAATGAAATCGCATTACGTACCAGCCATATCTATTACGCATCGCGTATTATGTCTTTTACTTCATTTTCTGTCGATTACTCAAGTATAATTTAAATCTTCGTATAACGCTAATGGTATATATTTATATCAAATTAACTCTGTGGAAATCGAATGTGATAATTATAAACGAGGCCAAGTCCATTTATGAATAGATGAACTCTTTTTTTAAATAATCAAGCGATTCCCTGTTATTTATTGCTGGTACGCATAATCGTTACTTGTGCATATAAAATAAAATTTAGAAAGTTAAATTAAAATAAAATAAGTTAAGTTAAATTAAATTAAAATAAGAGAAAATTAAATAAGAATTTGAAAAATTAATAGAAATTTTAATTCTTTTAATGATAAATCTTTAAATCTTTTTGGAAACGAAAACGTACAAGTTTCTACTCTAAGCCCTGTACATTTGATTTTTGACAATTGAATAAGAAGAACAAATTTGTCAGCTTTGAGACTTGCATCTGCAGATATCAAATGCGTATAATCGTAAAACAAAAGTGACGCGAACACGATATATATATCCAAATCCAAACAATCAATTCGTCGAGTCACGAATAATCTCTTTAAAATGAAACTATGACAAATACTAGATGGGAACAAAGGCGTCGTGTTACAGTTATGTCAGTAATATGATAAAACAACACAAGCAGTTCGCAACTCGTGCAAAGTTACGTATCAGCTGAAGAGTGAATATACATGTAGAATCTCTTCCTCGAACCGTGACCGATGCCCGAGCAAATATTAATTTTACAAAGAAAAAAAAAAAAAAAAAAAAAAGAAGAAAGAAAGTACACACACTAAATTTTCACGAGGAGAATATCAGTCATTTCCCTGTTACGTAAACAAAAAAAAAAGAGAGAAAAGAAGAGAATAGCGCATAGTCCTACTAAATCCTCGTTCGTAGAATGGCAAATAGAAAACGTCTCCACCTGTGTCCATTGTGTACACCGAGGTATACGTATACGCTGAAGTTTCCGCATCGGCGAGCATGCAACGCTCTGGCTACGACCGGCAAGGCGTAATTGCCCGAAAAGAGAAAGAGGAAGAAGGAGAAGAACACACGGTGGAAAGGATGCGTCCTTCGGGTACCATTGCACGCGACGCAACTTGGCACGAAGAATCTTTCCTTCCTCGAACATTGTGAAACGTTTAACGAATAAAGATTTTCACGCGCGAAGTCAGCGTTCTACGTGGTGATATCATTGTTACGCAACGATCTTGCTGATTAAGCTTTAACCGGTATTCGTTGAGCGTCGTCGGTGATTATGAATCAAGTTTTAAATTTAAAATTCAATCGAGTGTTTGTTTTTAATTTATGTTTGCTCGACGAAATAAAACTCAGGAATGCCTGTTACTATAAAAATGTAAAATTATCAAACTGAAATTGAAACATCTTGGAACTAGATAACGCGACTCGTTGACGAATCTCCTGTGAACTGTGTGTCGAGGCTCTTATCTTTTTCATTTCGTCGCGAGAATTTCAGGACCAACTCGGTCGTGATAAATTTTCATCAAAGTTAAAAGTGTAATTTTCCACGGTTGTATTTGTGGTAACAATTATGGACATGAAATAAAAATAGTTGGTACACGTGCAACCTGTTAAACAAAGCATTGGATTGCAGATGTTTGTTTAATACAATAATAACAATATAAAAGTGTAAAATGGCATAGGAAAGTACATAAGTTCAAAAATGTGCAATATACCTAATGTACAGAGTGTCTCAGGACAGGTGCTGGTGAAAAAAATGAAAAGGAGGAATAAAATTTGGAAATTTGTCAGGTATAGGTGAATTTAATTATTTAACGCAACGGAGAAAAGAAATAATTAACAGGGCGTTATACTACGTACGAAAATGAGTGAGAAATGTAGAATAAGATTTTTAACGAGATTAACAAATATGATCTACAAATCTTCAAACTCGATTTTCTCGAGAACGAAGGCTTTGATGAAAAAATTTCGACTCATTTTCTCGCGTAGCATCACTTCACTTGTACCCCAGTTTCTGTATAATACTCGATCTATTAGATCAAGCGAATTATTAAAATTTTCAGTTATACTCCTAAAACTATAAATCCACATAAACATTCTGTTCAATACGCTATTTATACCTCTGTTTACGTGAACTTATCGAGAGCAAATAGTTTATAAAAAGTGTTCCGAAGTTTAGTGTTCAAACTTTGTGCCAGTGTGCTCTACAGATAAAAATAAGATTAAAATGTCATATGCAGTCTCATCAACGTCCGTGGATGCTTCGTTAAAAAGTTATAACAAAAACATGAAACGCGAAGCTACACGTAAACTGTGTTACTTCATTCGATGCAAAATTCAATCGAAGTATTGAATTTATCGTGAATCAAATTTCATATATCGGCTTTGTCGAATTTCTTCGCGCGCAGTTTTCGATTCTCAATTCAATTCACTTCGTGTAAATATTTTCTGTACTGTGAATTTTCGGCTCCGAAGATAATGAACGTTTTTTTCCCATAAAGTAGAAATCTGAAGATCATAAGCTCTGGTGATTCGAAGGACCAGGAAATTGCTTCCTCTCGACTAATTCATCGTTGAAATTGCGTTCGTATCGATCGGACTTCACATTTCTGTTACAATTTTTTTTAACGAGGCATTTGTGGATTTTTTTTCTTTTTTTTTTTTTTTGTTACGTGACATTTCAATTTTATTTTTACACAAACTTCGAAACACCCTGTACATTTAATATTCATACGTGCAATGGGAAGTCATTTTTCTGTTCGTTTGATAAAAATTCAGGTTCAAATGATTGATTTAATTGACCATTGACTGTAACATTTGATTCAAATGAACGTGGTTCTTCGAAGCTACGCGAAACACACGCACACGTTGCAATCTATTGCATCCGGTTTCAATCACAGTAGCATTCGTACCAGAACGCTGTTATCTTCCCTCTTTCGTGTCATTACGACCCGAGATATATAGCCGAGTCTCTAGGATGAGCCAGCAAATGGCGTAAAATTGCAATGACACTTGCAAAAAAAAAAAAAAAAAAAGAAAAAGAGAATGAAACGAAAAATAAAGGGACAAAGTCGTACGAGCGATTTAAAAAGATCGTCGAAGATCGAGAAATGATCCAATTGACAGAGCGGAGAGAGAGAATCTCGATAGAGCTCGCAATAAAATAATTACGTTGCTTTCGACAGCGGTGAGGATGGAGGGAGAACGATTATGAACGTTTTAAAGGAGAACGCGCGCTTCGTTCATCGAATTTTCGCGAAGTTCGCAGAGTCTTTCAGTAGGAAACCACCTTCGACCGACGAGTGAATCACAGCGATTAAAACTATTTTCTGTTGCATTTATCGAGGAGTTACTCAGTCGACGTGAATAATTATCATCACGATCTTGCGTGGTCGGTAGTTATTGACGCGGATGTATCCGTGAAAAACCTGGTCGTCCTACTTTCTAGTTTCGTTTGCCGTACCCAACAGTTCCACTTGACACGCAAATTATAGTTTCTGTGAGAACGTCATGGAATATAATAAATTACCGTTTTTGTGAAAATATAACAGAAGAACCGAAGGAAGGTGAAAATGGAAATGGAAACGGAGAGGAAGACGGAAGTGGAACGTCAGTTGTTGAAGATTATTATTATTATTATTACGTTTCATCCTGTTTGTCGTTGTTCGATCAATGGATCGTGAAGAATTTTATACAAAACATTCCGAAATTTCATCGATAGTACAACGAAACAGGGATTGCATTCCGATTTGTTCATAAAGTTTGAAGATCGCTGAAAGTATGACAGTTGGTAAAAATTGAAGTTTCATTGCTTTTATTTTTATTGCACTGTAATAAGTCTATCGTGAATAGACGTCCTGATACTAAATTATATGAAACTTCAAGACATTTTATCCAAGACACGGAAATTTTCTGTGACAAGTGTCGTGATATCTTCGCGAGCCACTGTATTATATTTAAATTTCGGTGACTCGAGTCAATACTATGCACAACAGACACGCGTATATTTTTTGCATGCACGTAATATGCATTACAGAACTCACGTTCACCGACATGAAGGAGTTCCCCTCCTTCAAATTCGGCAACTACACTTACGCAATCGAGATGGACCCACTTAGCCCGGAGTTTCAGGAAGTGGCGAGAAAGGAACTTCGTGAAACACCGGAACTTCAAAAGGAAGCGGTCACCAGACTTAGGGAATTACTGACAGGTAAAATTTGATCGACGAATATATCGGTGAAATGAGAAACTACTTGACGCGTCGTTGTCGATTACGTTGATTTATAGTCTTCTTTCATTTCTTTTGTTTCTATTTTCAGCTGCTTCTTGAATTTTGTAATTTCCTTTCCCCAAACTGGAGCCGTATTGTAAATCAAAAGTGTCAAATTTAAATGCGATACGATCTCCGAAATTGCGTTTAACATCTTCGATTTAAAGTCCAAAGTAGCAAAGACACTTTGAAACTTGTACTGATTTTTCGAATTTATAATCGTAGAGTACGGATGTTCGTGAAAATTCACAGTTTTATGTGATTAAAAAACTGAATAAAATGGACAAACATACGATTGCGCAGCTTGCTTTGGATATTTTATGTAATTTTCAACATTACGCACACTCTTGTGCACCAAATTTCCTCGCCACTGGTTTTCGCATAAATGCATGAAAACCCCGCAGTCTACTCATTACAATGCTAATGAAATTTCAAGAAGTTTTGTGTAACGCGCGTTATACGTATTCATAAAATTTCTCTATGGTAAAAGTTTGAGTGCTTCCGTCGGCGAGTGTCGGTATATCCCGCGATAGAATATATTTTATACTCCTAATCGCAGCATCTTTGCAGAAAACTTGAATTTTCCACCGAACGTGCAAGATTCTATTCTTATTATTACCTGATCTTCAAATTCCACAAACACCTTTGAACATTAATCTTCGATCTTCCACCCATAAATCTCTCAATCATAATCGAACTAGTAACGACAGAAAGAAAGAAAAAAAAAAGAAAGGAATCAAGAGGAGAAATTAAAGATAACGAAATTTCCCTCGCAGGCGAAAGCAACCTGAAGTGGCCGGATTTCGATGCCTGGCTGATTCGGTTCCTCAGGCCGTGCAAATACTATCCAGAGTCCGCGTTCAGTCTCGTGAAGAATTACTTCAGCTTCAAGGTGAAGCATTCCGACATATACGACAACCTGAGACCCAGTCGAGAGAGGAACATATTCGAGCAAAACATTCTGGTGGTGTTGCCGCTGCGGGACCAATACGGACGAAGGATGTTGGTGATCGAAATTGGGAAACGATGGAAGCACAACAAGTGCAGCCTGGACGAAATATTCAAGGGCTGCGTTTTCTTCCTGGAGGCGGCCATATTGGAGCCGACCACGCAAGTCGCCGGCGTTGTGGTCATCTTCGATATGGACGGGCTCACTCTTCAACAGGCTTGGCAGTTCACGCCGGCGATCGCGAAGAGGATAATCGACTGGCTGCAGGACTCGGTACCGATCCGAGTGAAGAACATTCACATTGTCAATCAACCGTACGTGTTCAACATGGTGTTCGCGTTGTTCAAGCCGATCTTGAGGGAGAAACTGAGGCGCAGGGTGAGTCGAGACGTTCCTTTCTCTCGAACGTTGCAGCGAATCGGATTATCATTTAACCGATTTCTGTAACTATGAAGTTAAACGAGGGCAAGTTGATGTTAGCGATTTCAATTTGACAAGAAGCTTCTGTAATCGTGATGAGTGACAAATCAGCAATTTTAAACTTCAGTTCTTCAATGTGCAAATGTAATTTTGTTTTTGGATCCCTAAATGAAGACATGTACATGTACCTGTGCATATATTATCATTATTATTATTATTATTTCTGTTATTTCTATGATGTATTAGACTTCAATTCTTCCAAGTGTAATTAATTTTTTGGTGGAAAGGTATTAATATATACGTCATAAATAATTATCATCATACAATTTTATATTATAATTATAAATAGTTTCTACAGTATCTTCATAAAATTGAACACTGACGAAGGAAATAGATCGATTCTTCAAATTACAAATATCATTATTTTAGGATCCCGAAATTGGATATCCCAAGTAACTCTTAAATAAGGACTGCTATTGCTTCAGATTAGCAGTAGTATCAAATATTACAAACGAGAAACGTTTATGCACGATTTGATTGTTTCAGCTCATCTTCCACGGAACAGATCGCAAATCGTTGCACCAATACATCTCGCCAAAGTGTTTGCCCATTGCTTATGGTGGGGACATTGACATTCCACGTGTCGACGGAAAACAGTGGTTGGAATGGTTACTAATATGCGATGACGAATTCAACGGTACGTGAAACAGATTAAAACGTAGCAATTGTCATCTTTCGTTCGTTCGAAAAGATAATATTTTTCATCGCGTACCCTTTTCATGGTCAAAGAATTACTCAAAGGTGATTGACAGTGTGATGATTAGAAATTTCACAAAATTGCAAAATCCTGAAAGAGAAGTACGCACGCGAAGAATGTAATCTGTAGCTTATTTATCCTTTTCTGTTTCTTTCTTTTTCAGCGATCAACTCGTATGGCTATAACAAATAAATTCATGCGCTTGCAAGTCTCCTCGCGAGGACAAATGACGATTGCTCGGTCGACAATTCGAACGATTTTTGAGCAACGACGACGGCTGTGAATTCTTCCAACAAGGTGTTGATCCAGATTCGACATACGGCCTATCTGTTTATTTACAGACGATTATAAATTGGTCTCTAGTTAACTAGCGTATTTTCGTAAAATACGAATGGAAAGTTAATGGACAAGTTGTTTCATTAGTTAGTACGCGTAGTCTTCGATTTATCAGCAGCAGGATTTTACACGCTGAATGATTAGAATAATTTTATATGATGTTACAGCGATATTTATTTTTTTATGTCCTTTTGATGTTTGATATTTCGATATTTTAATAGGATGTTGTGAACTTGTTGAAAACGGAACGTGGCTCAACTGGAGAATTCTCCGAGACTTTAGAAGAATTTACCAGCTGATATGTTCCGTGTAAATTTAGTTGTTAATTAATTTATTGTTAAACATCGAGGGTCGCAAGGGAATATGCTTACAAAATACTTAACGCGTTAAAAAAGAAGAAGAGAAAAATAATAATTGCTCACCAACTTTTTGCTACTAAATGTTCCTCGACTGAAATCTTTTCATTCTATACAGGCATACACGTCGATCAAATAACTATACAACGAACCACCAGCGTTTACGATTGTTTTCTACCAATTGTGGGATTTAATTCAGTAGTGTCATTGATAAATAACCATGTTTATTGTACATTGCCCAGTCATTAAAAAAAAAAAAAGATTTATTCATCTCCGATAAAAGAAAACAAAAAGATGAAAGTAATTACAAGTTATCAACTCTGTTATCATTTCGATACGCTCGAAGTTCACGTATCGTAGTTTTAGATTATAAAGTAAATTTTTATCCGGCGCGAGATCGTCGATCCATTTCGCTTGATTACTTTGATCGAGCGATTTCTTCCGATTCTTATCACCCGTTACCCCCGGTTTTATTTTATTTTATTTTATTTTTTTTTCGGTATTTCGTTCCGACGTAAACGATTGCTTTACTTTTAAAATCTCGATTACCTCCAAATTCCAAGTTGAACGACCATTGCACCTTGTCCCCGTGATTCCTTGTCATTCCGTGATCTTGACGTATCCGTATTTTGCGGCAACTGTAACGAGGAAAATTTGAGATTTTACACGAGTTTATCGCAAATTAGACTGTTTTGGTAGAAAATTTAATGCGAGACAGGGAAAAAGAAAAAAGAAGGAGAACGCGATAAGCGGCGAAGGAATGTCATTAGCCTAATTCCACCTGCAATATTTGTTGCAGTTAAGGATAGCATTAACATAAGCTTGCCATTAACACAAATCGCAAGTCTGGATAAACCGTTTCTTTCGCTCGTTTCTTGTTACCGGGCCGCGATGGAGGCTGCTTTATCAAATCGTGTGACAAACCATTTCATTCCATCTCCATAGAAGGAGAACTTCTATTTCAACTGAAGTCGAAAGTTACCTCCCAAGACAAAGACTATAAAAATTGAGAATTAAGTCCATGAAACGATTAATAAAGTAATTATTGCTTTCGTTTAAGTGAAAGGCATCTTTTCTCCTTTGACAATGTTTGATCAAACTAATCTTACAAGTTGTAATCTCAGTCTGACAATCTTGAAAAAAATCTTAAAAATTGCACCATCAATATTATTAGAACGAGTGTACAACTTGCAAAATTAATTCCACTTTCTCTCAAATGTAATATTTTCTAAGCGTAAAAGACGATCGTAAGGGATATAATTTCAGTTCGGTCGAAATAGAATTTCTTTTGAAACTCGCTAAAATTCTGGTTGAATCAGCAAAAATTTCATTAATTCAACGTAAATCTCAGTCTGAAGAAAAGCATCGCTATTTCGAGGAATATGGCGAAAAGACGCGTCAAAGCTGACACAATGGACGATAGAATCGAAGATTAAGAATAGTCTCAACCACGATTTCGTTGCATGCGAGATGTATTAATCCTTTTACGTAATGCACGAAGTTGCGTAGCCCGGTAATTAACGTTTTCTGTACAGACGGAAAATTATACGATGTGCAATTACGTAACAGAGGTCGTGCCCGATGGAATAGCAGGTCGTGATACACGTCAGTGCGTAATTACGCAAACGAATATCGGCTGTGATCCGTATTCAAAGATTGAAATTCGTTGAAGCAGTCCCCTGTACTCTTTTTTTTCTTTTTTTTTTTTTTTTTTTTTTTTGCTCGAGAGAATCGAACACGACAGAGTGTCGTAAGAATACCCAATGCCCCATAAAATCAGGTTCCACACGCCTGAGAAATATCCGTTTACGCAATGGTCGATTTGCATGGTTTTCTTTAACAGAGAATTTCCAATTTTCTTTACTGTATCTTGGTATATCTTTAAACTTAATTTCTTTTGTATTGTACGAATTAATATTGTACGCTAATGTATAAAATTAATTTTAATAAATTACTTGTGGGAATTGACTCTATCGCGTCACACGTTTCTTTAACAAAAATTAAAATTACAAAATTACAAAATAAAAGATTACGAAAAAGTTATGAAATTAAAATTTAATTAAAAAGAAAATTAAAATCAAATTTATAAAAAGATAAGAACAATTGGGCGAGCAGAATGTTTGTTGTTTCTAGATAACAGGCGTTTTGATTAAAATTAAATCCTTCCAGTCCAACGCGATTATTTCTTCCAAAGCCAATGATAGTATCTTAGAAAATCATTAGAATTGAAAGATTGCAGCTCTAAGTTAATAGCTAAGAAAAGATTCGTAAGAACTTTAGTCTTTTATTAATCTGATCCTTTATCTTTAACTCACGTAAGGCCACATGCTGTTTGCCTATTGCAGTGCACATTAGCATGCAATTATTTCTTACTGATCTGGATATCGGACAAAAATCGGAAAGTAAAAGGGAGTGGATTACTTTCGAAATCCTTGTCGAACCAACAGAAATAGTCGCAAATGCCTTGACCAATCGATTCTTTCGGCATCTCGAACTTGCCACCGAACTCCACGGGCAAAACGTTTTCATCAACGAAAGACAGTAAAGAGTCCCTGTTCGTGCCATGGAAATGAAGCCTTTTGCGTGTTTTTTCCTGCGAATAAAGTTTGAATTGTTAATCGATTGGGTTTCAGTTTTCGATCGAAAATTTGAATTTAAATTTCGAATTGTCAATTAGGTGAATTTCAATCAACTGGTAGAGGAAACAAGGTTGCGGAAAGAAATTCATTAGCATTATTATATTATGACTCGTCTAATGGGCCATTGTATTCGAAGGTTAATTATGCCCAGTTTCGAGACAATGATACTGTAGGTCAAATTATTTTGTAACCAAATTTTTTGTCAAGTTTCCAATCTATTTAACACTTATTTGCATCTAGACTCTTGATTTCTTCAATACGTTATACATAATATTCTATTTGAGATTATGTTGAACCGCTCATTTGTCAAATTGATGAACTCTACGAAGTAAAAGTTAGATTGATAAAATAGTGTAGATATCCTTTTAAAAGTGGAAGTGAATGAGCTGAGTATTGTTACAGACGTAACTTCTGTCTAACAACATAGCACAAAACAGCATGCCACAATTACATTGAAATAAATTATTTATTGTCCTATAATCAAAGAAATTTTTATTTAGTGATATTAAGTCTAGTTATTAAGAAAATTTATTTGACTGAAGTACTCTTTTGAGTGCTTGAGATTACTTAAAATTAATAATATACTAAGAATGCATTAAATTTTAACACATTTATTGCAATGTCGTGATTTAAATTTGAATCTATCTGAATCTCTAATAAGCAAATCAATTATTCATTATAAATATCTGTATGATATTGTAACACGGATTAAACATTCAAAAGGTTAAAAACAAATCAACTGCTCTGACACTAAAATTTCTTTCAAAAATTGAAAAAATAAAATTAATCACTTTGGCCAGTGAACGATTCGAATCTCACTAAAATATTACACGTCAGTGTTGGATTATTATACAGAAATATGTGACATTTATTATATTTGACACGAAGATAATTCTTTTATTTTTTTATTTCGAATAAAAAACAAACAACTTATCGTCTCTGAATCTCGCAGGATTAGCAAAAATCATTTATATCGTGTACCAAAAGGAAGGGTTTGAAGATGGCGTAGATCATGTTGAATATGAAGGGTTGATTCACTATATGAATACCCTTCAGTCGACAGGGTAAACATCTCTGTATCCAATCCGTCACCGAGGCGGCGAAACTCGGGGTGATGTGTGCCACGTGGGTCAGTGTCAAGCCAGTCATATTTAAAATTACGTGAATTCCGGCGATCTGCAGAGAACACGTAAAATCATGACGATAGAATTAGAAATTTATAAAATGAACAATGATGAATGTAAGTTGAGAAATACAGGATCCAGAATTATATACACATAGAGATGCAGAATTGAGGAAAATGAGTGAGAAGTATGGAGAATAAATCTGAAAAGATTTTCTTAGACTGCAGTTTATGGCGAAAGAAAACATTACGATTGAATGAAACGTAATAAAAGGAGAAGAGTATAATGTGGAAAAATAGAGCAATAGAATATAACAGAAAAAAAAATAAAAAAATAATATGTTATAGAGAGAAAGCTATTCTAAGAAAGTAAACTGAAGGATAGAATATAGAAAAATAGATAATTAAAATTAAAGAAGATTTTCTTAAGCTGTGGCTTAAGGTAAAAGAAAAAAATAGAATTGAATGAAACGTAATTTAAAAAAAATAGAGCAGAAAAAGAAAAAAATAACTAGAACTAGAGAAATAAACTAATAAAAATTAGAAAAATGGAACAAAATACAAAAAAAAAATAGAAAAAATAATATATTACAAAAAGGAGATTATTGTAGAACAGTGCATATATTGTTAAAGGTAAAAAATATAGAGAAAATGGAAAAAAAGAACAAAATATAAAGAAGCATTTGCAAAACAAAGTTTTGAAACGAAATCGAAAGCTATTCACAAGGTCATAGTTACATCGAGTGCGTAATATACATAAATATGAAATATGCAGAAAGTCGATGTTGTACGATAGCGTGTCGTGAGAACTTGACTGGAATGCGACGACGAGGTATAACAATACCAAATATGCGGACCAGAAGGTCGGCGCCACACGAGTTATTACATAAAATCGCCTTACAATGCTAGTCTTTTTCTATAAATTCAACAAATACTTTCAGAAAGCTTTTTCATTTCTATGCCACATGTACTTCCATCAAAAATTTCTTTCACTTTCGCCGTGCGTTTCTTATGTATTTGTGGTGAAAAGTTCAGAATTTTGAAGAAACGAAATTGAAAGGTGAGAATTGTAATCGTGTACGCACGTTATAAAAATGATCAAAATTATTGAAAATTATCTGAAGGAATTGAAATTAATTGAAAATATACTCTTTATCTTTTTTTTTTTTTTTTTGTTATTATAAATAGAAAGATGTGTCAATGAAATCCAAAGTCGAATTACAAAATTACAATTTTCGTAGAAATTTTTAAAAAAATATTAATGCAGTATCTAAACGTCCTGATGAAAAGTTTATGAAAAGTGTGTAACATTCTCGATGAGAATATTAACGAAATGTCGAAACTTCTCGATACTTTCATCCGACGAAGAAAAGGAGAGAAAAAAAATAGAAAGAAGAACTTGAATTGAACATACTTGTGTTCTGGGTTCAGCTATGGCCGCTTCCAACGACAGTATGACCGATCGAAAGATTTCATCGGTACTGATCACCTTTGGGTTCCATACTTTTCCACAGTTGATCAACAACAATCTACAACCATTCGCCATGCGATTTGGCAACGGTATCACTATATCCGAAGAGAATACCTTCTTCTCATTGCTAGGTAGGAGATTAAGGCAGTAGCGTGGATTGTTCAACTTGAATTTGTAAAACCTTTTCATCTGTGAAATTAAAATGATTATATGATCAATAGAAGCTTCATTTAATTTGAAGATGATTGCCGACATCTTCTGATAATTAATATACTCGCTGCGCGAAGTCTTCTTAATCATCTATCTGAAATTCTCAACAATAACTGTACCGTTTCTCTTTAAAGTGGTGTAAGTACTTTAACGTGGAGTTTTTATTTATAAGCAACTTGTAATTTCAATCTTAAAATATTCATCGAAATTTCGAAGTTGCTGAATGGAATTGGCATAATCGATGGAAACTGAAACACTTTGATCGGAGCAAGAGGAAATGAAACTTACGCCACTTTTAAAATAAATGGTCCAACTGTTGACGTAATTTCCTGGTTGATGCATTTTAACTGCGTCATTCGAATTTCTTTCTTTGTAAAAAATTTAAAACGATAAGTACAATCTGTCTTGTATAATTCAAAAAATATTGTCAAAATGAAGTATTTTAAAGTCATAATGCTTTGAGTCTAAGAGACTTTTCGTTTAATCCTCACTTTCAGTTTCATAGAAATATGAAGTTGCACAAGTATCTGTTGCAGGAATAAGATAGAATTTCAGTAGCAATAAATGAACGTGTATTAAATGGAGTTTTCCTCACCAGTTCGAAGGCACTTTTCGAGTACCATTTGCAAGGACGCAGGAACTTCCGACAAAATTCATCGTCATCCGGTACGTATAGGTCAGGTTCATCTAAGAGCGAGACACAAACCAATTCAAAACGTGCAATTACATTTGATCGTTTCTTTACATAGGAAGGCCTGTCATTATTTCATGCGACAAAACAAGCGGTTACCCGATCACAACGACGCATTATTACACTCTTGAATTATTTATTATCCTCGACAATGGTCGACGCAATTCTTGCCATCGTTATGATTTTAGAGAATTTCATATCGTGATCAGCGATTAAGAAAAGAAGAATTTATTGGTTATTTAAACGTTTATTAAAATGGCAAGTGGCCAAGAATATTCATTGACGAAGCAACCGATTAACAAGAAATTAAAGGGCAAACTATCGATTATTCTCTTCGATTTTCAAGTGGCTGCGAGGAACATTAACGATCAAATTTTCATTTTCACTCGACCGGTTCTGAACATGTCGAGTGACACCATCGCAACGACGTCGCGACATTCCTTTCTCCGCTACGGGAACTATCCGGCAGTAACTATAGGTACTAATTCAATGTATAATTCGTCTATAAGAATCGTATTTCCGTAAAAGGTTCCCTGCGTCTCTAATCTTGTCGATTGCTTATAATTAAACACGATCGATGGAATTCGATTTATCGGAGAGTGGATCGAACAAAGCTCGTTAAATTTTTGACTGATAGCAAGATTAACGAGTGCAATCAATCTGCACTCTGTCCTCTCCATTCCTTATCTTCTCTCCTCGGAGATTTTCTGTTCAAGGAGAGGCCCGGAGGATTCTACGACAATGACGAAAGCCCATCGAGCTGCTTTCCCGTACGAGAAATCGTTTCTCGATCTTCCTCGATCTAACGTAAAAGAGAATATCGCCGATTGAAGTGTAAAGCAAGCAGAGGAAAGCACCGCGTTACGATGCGTTTGCTCGGTATTTGCACGGGGATGGCTGCTCGCTTTTGTGCCTAATCACGCGCGTACAAGAATATCCTCTCTTCTCCCTTTTCCTGGTTGAATCGAGCTACGGTACAACGATAAGGAAATCAACGCGGTTGCTAAATAAAACTATAGCGTATCTTGTTGCCATTTGTCTTAACGTTTGAATCATTCATGTATTAAAAATTCAGTACTCGCTGATTTATTCGTACGATCGCACGTAGTATTTATTCGATCGGTGCAACATCAAATTTCATTCCGCGGAGCTACTTGTAAATTCGCTCGTACTGTATAATGCACGTATACTCGAAAATTCTCTTCAATCCTGCGTAAACTTTTCGAGGCAAGTCAGTTCTACCTGTTGTTGAACTTAATTATATTCCTTCGATTCACGCAAAATTCTCTTAAATCCTCCCCGGCTTCTTGAAACGTTTCTACCAAGCTACCGTATTAATTACATTCCTCCGATTCACGCGAAATCCTCTTAAATCTTCGCTAAATTTTCAAGGCAAGCGTGTTCCATCAATTTTTACGAATTTAGAATCATAAATTCACTTGTGTAATTCGCATAAATTTCCCGTATATCTCGAAGGTAGAATCTTGCCAAGAGTCCGCGTTACGGCGTGCTGAAACGCGAGAGTTATTCCTTCGTCCTAAATCCTTCATAAAGGATTTTTCGAATCGCTCTTTCTACCGATCTGCTCGTAAATCAGCTACTCGGATACGCGCGTATGTACACACACGCAACGTTGCGTTTAAAACTGATCCGTAGATTTGAAATTCTCCGATTTCTCAAATGTCATTTCCATCCACGAAAACACCAAGTCTCCTCTACGTTGATCTTCAAACGAAACTACTCGCGAATGAAA
Source organism: Tetragonisca angustula (assembly GCA_036937485.2). NCBI lineage: Eukaryota > Metazoa > Arthropoda > Insecta > Hymenoptera > Apidae > Tetragonisca > Tetragonisca angustula. Next base: position 345,191 of record JAWNGG020000040.1, on the reverse strand, counting down.
TATTCTCAAACTTGACTCTGTACTGTTCACCGAGTGTCACTTCCACCCTAATTTTTCTATTCGTCACGAGCTGTCAGAGCGACTCTTTCTCGCCCAACTTCCCGCTGTTCCGCGATCATGCGAGCGAACGTTCGGATAGCCGTGGAATCAACATTCACGGGCCGCTACCATGGTTGCCATTTGCTAACGGTACCTTTCAGCATCGCCTTGTAGTCCTTCAACGCCTGCTCGACAACCTCCGGCGTCTCACGCAGCTCGTTCTTCGCCTTCTCGGCGTAGAAGTCACCGCCGTCGTCGAACTCGGCCTTCAACATGGAGCTGCCTATCTTCAAATGCGGCAGGTCCCTCGATTTCGTCGTAACGATGCAAACATCTTGCTCTCCCTGTCGCTCCATCGTTGACGAAGGCTGTCTCACACTCGGCGAAGCTCTATCTGTGGAATCGTTTACAACTTTCGTTAGAAACTTAGAGACCGCACAGACACGTGTAACGTGCATGTGTACGAGATATTCTTGTCAATGATTTCTTTTTTGAGTGATCGTATGCTGTTACTCGTATGTTAATTATTATATTATATGCCATGCGTGCGCGTTTATACTTGAATATCTCGAAAGAGTCGGTGGAGATTGGATGTGATCTGTCGATCCTCGGATTTTTCATTTTCTTTTTTTTTTTTTTTTTTTTTTTTTTGGATCGACAGGATATTGTTTGGAACATCGAACTGGTTGAATTCTCAGAAGATTTGAAATTACATTCTCTGTAGAGTTGAAATCATAAAATAATACAAGATCTGGTAATTTATCGATTGATAATCTAGTCTCTTTTTCTTTTGCGATTTTCATTTTTCGGAAAGAATGATAAACAACATTTTTTACTTCTTTCATTACAGAGAAATTATTGTACACTTTCATGTTCGTTTAAAGTTCTCAATCAAACAAAATATTGTGCTATTTCTTTTGATTCCCTCGTTAATGAAACAGATGAAAGAAAGTGTTTGTAATAAATAGAAAGTGAAAATGTAGTATAGTATGTTTGGAAAATATGTTAATGTGTTGTAAAAAGTGAACATGTTATGAAATACACTGTGAAAAAATATTATGGAAACTTGTGCTTGAAAAACAAATATACAAAAAGTTATTCAGACTAGTGGTATTTGTCGGAGTTTATTTAATGTGTACAATCCCACGATCACTATTTGCACAATTTTTATTTAAACGTGTTAAAATACGTTTTTAATCGAATGCGCACTTTTAATACCACTAACAATTTGATTGTTGATTCAAACTTTATTCAAAATAAATCGTAAAGCTTTCACTTTGTTATTATTACTGTTATTTAATGTCACCATTATTTTAAACAATATTGCAAATTTATACAATAAATTTATACAATTACCATTAATGTCACCGTTATTTTATTTAAATTAATATTTTTATTTAAATTTATTTAAATTTGCATTATTTTAAACAATATTGCAAATTTATACAATAAATTTATACAATTTATACAATATTGCAAACTTATACAATCGTCAGGGAATACTGAACTATCGTCGAACAAAATATTATATCAATGCACAAGGAAAGTATAAAGTTGCCGTCAGCAAAACAAATATTTACTCTCGCTTCCATTAAATTGTTGAAATGCAATGTGCGTAGGATTGTTGTTTGCAACGTTTATTTATATCGATCCGACAGTTCGCTGTCAGATAAGATAATTAAACAGTCCAGACGATATCTAGAAAATGTACACAGCTAGTGTGCATTAATGTTGTAGAAATTGTGTCGAGTAATTTGTTTGTCTATATGAATTGCTTATTGTCAATGCAATTGACTTAATTAGTATAAATGAAAGTATATATTTAATGTGCACACTTAATTGAATTCTCATTTACGATTCTCAAGTTATGGGATATTGTAATCTAATCAATCTTTTGGTTTCGAAATATACCTTTTCTTAATGGGTTCCATGAAAGACGTCATTTATCTACAAAATTTAGAAAGCATGCCAGAGATAAACCAAATATTTCTAGTTTTCCATTTTCGCTTCTCAAAAAAATCAACATCTTTCTCTCTTGCATAATTATTCTATTATGTATGATGACGATCAAGATGTAAAATTTATAATATTACATATAGCCAAATTTTTATTTATATTATATATAATTAAAACATGTCGTTAATATTTATTATTTTAACATTATTTCGTATTTATATTATTTTACATTAAAAACATAATATTTATTATTTACGTTAATTTTATTATATTATATATAATTAAAATATATCGTTAATATTTATTATATTAACGTTATTTTGTGTTTATATTATTTTACATTAAAAACATAATATTTATTATTTACGTTAATTTTATTATATATAATTAAAATATATCGCTAATATTTATCATATTAACGTTATTTTGTATTTATATTATTTTACATTAAAAACATGATATTTATTATTTACGTTAATTTTATTATATTACATATAATTAAAACATATCGTTAAAATTTAATTTCTCAACGAACGAATAACTTATATTCAAAACATCAAAGAAGATGACACGCAAAACACCGAATTTCATGATAATCTTTAAAAAAAATCATACACAGCGTGTCCTTGCCTCTGTTTAATTATTCTCTACTAAATTTTTTATCACTCACTTTATGGTGTCAATGATCATATTCAATTTCTACAACATGATTTATTTGTCAAGCTCATTTAAAAAAAAAAAACTTCACATCTCGATCTATCCTGATCTCCGTTAAATTAACGATCACGTTAAATTAATCGAAGAGAATAAGACGAACGAATCGGAAAATGTAATCATCGTACCTGAAGCAGTCCACTTACTCCGTAGAGTGAGTCGGGAGATGATCGAGGATCGTAAAGTCAGCGGCGGTCCCTTCTTCGAGAAATTTATCCCTCTTATGGGAATATCTTACGATATCATCCCAATGCTGCGGCAAGTCATTTCACGGGTCTGTACGCGAGAAGATTCTGCGATTGCCAAGAACGCGGTATCGATCACAAGGATCGTGGCGGAGAGAGAGAGAGAGAGAGAGAGAGAGAGAGAGCCTGGAAAGGAGTAGTTGACCTGTTGGTAAAGGAACAGGTTGACCGATTGAACGTGGTGGATGCAACGTGGCCGAGACACTGGTGAAGACTGTCTCGAAGCAAGACACGCAAGTCGGAAATCGGATGGAAAGCGAAAGCGTTTCTCCCACCTTGCCTGTGTTCGTGACAGTGGGATCCGCGACAGAAGTCACATCCTTCGTTGAAATTTCAATTAAACAAATTAGCTCCAAATGTTCTGAATCATACAACTGACCAGCATAACTTTCATCCTGCTTTTACTCGCCAATTCGATCGACAATTATCGTTGATTTCGCGTTGCTGCGGTTTTATTCTTGTTGTGATTCAACGATTTCACCCCGAAGAGGACCGGACAATCTACGTTCTGGTGTCTAAGGAGATTTGAAACAACGAATGTTGTTTGCGCGTTTGGAAAATATTTCGGAAGTACGAAAGTGACAAGATAGATAAGATGTTTCCAAATATAATATAATACTCGTTACCATATTCAGCAAGTAGGTAAAATGATTTTCTATCTACGTTTCATTTTCTATTACGAAGGCATGAGTAGATAACATGAAACAGCGCAGCTGTTTCTGACCAGACGAGTATTTCATTTTGTAGTTGCAAAGTGATTAATTTTATATTTCGCGAGTGTAACAACTAAAGAAAACTGATGCGATAAATAAATATTTCATGGTAGTTTCTAATCCTGTTGTTTCAAGTGTCTTAGAAATAATTAATAAGTTTAATTACTAATTCGGCATTGATAAATTATACAATTCGTAGTTGGCATCATATTTTATACTATATTCGTATATAATTAATGATTCAGTGTTAATAAATTATATTTATGAGGAAGAATATTTGCAGGATGAAAGTTTCTCCCATTTTCACTTGTTCCTCTTCACTTTTTATGTTCTTCCCTAGTTAAGATGAAGTTAGAAATATGAACACACGATCACGCATGGTACAGAAATTTCTATGCCTCGCTACTACATGTAAGGTAAACTTTCCTTTTGGCCCAGTTTCGAATTGCGCTCAGAATCGAGTTAAGCCGAACAGCTCGAGTCAAGTTTGAAAGCGTTATGTAAACGCGAAAGAGGCCGCACTTTTCTTTAGAGCACCTAATTTTATCAATTTTGTATCAGGTCGTTGCAAATGAAACAGCCGAACTTTCTACAAAACTATCAGTTTGTGCCTTTCTTGAAGGTAACAGCAACTATGATACACGTAGAGCGTAATTAGTCAGTTGTGATTGCACCGCGAATTTTTATGCATTCGTGGCAAATTTGAAAGTGCAGAAATACGTATAATATGAGGAAAAACCTAAAATATGTAAAGTAGAGTGTTCATCAAAATAAATTGGTGGATGACATAAATTCTCCTTTAATTATATAAAAATTTCCAAAAGCGTAAAAATTCGCAGTTTAATTGTGATTATTCAAATTAAGAGCTTTAGTAATCATTGTCAATTACTCCTTATTATCTTTTTCCGATTAAAATAACTTTTTTAAATTAATAGCAAGTTGTTTCTCTCCTTAAAATAATTTTTCACAAACCAATATTGCTTGATACTTAATTGTTACTTAATTGTTACGTTTGCTTATTTACACTTAAATTTAATTTATTTCTAGATTAAATCTAAGAAAAGCATCCAGTTCATTAAAGTCTCGGAACATAAACGACGAAGTAGATAAAAACTTCAATTTTATCAATATCAAAAAGACTGTAGATATCTGTATAATATTAAGTCTTCTTGTTTATAACTTGATACTGTATTTTTAATCGATAATTATCATGGGTATTGCGATAATGCATTTTGTATCTTTTTATTTGTTATTTTTAATTCTAATTCAATTCCATTCCACACAAGTCGCATTGTTATAATTATACCGAAGATATAATTATATTACTTTGTGGATAATGAATAAAATTCTTAAAACGTTTGATTAAAATTAAAATACTACTTAAACTTGATCTTGAAATGAATCGAAACGAACAAAGACAAAAGTAATTATAAAATTAGGTAAAATGTGTGGGAAACGTAGGAGAAAGCTCACGAAATGCTCAGAAGCGTGAAAGTTAGACGATTTGTACATCTAATTCTTCTATTCAAAAATTATTACGAGAGACGAAATTGTTTGACTAGAAAGTTGCCTATTTCCGAAACCATCAATTTCGAAAGCTTTTTCTTCGCCACCTTTCCTCATCATATTTTATTTCTCTAACTTCGGAGGAACTTCACTGTGAAATTCTTGCCAATTTCTTTTTAACGAAAATTAAATACCGAGTTTTATCAGAAACAGTCCAAAAATATTTTATAAATGCACGGGATTCCAATTTATTTATTATTTCTCCTTCTTTTTGAGGATAGAATTCATAACATACAGAAATAACAGTATTTCGTAGAAAAGTATATACACAATTAACAGCAAGACTATTATAAAAATATAACGATTCTTAATGTGGTTGAAGAATTTTCTACCGAAGTATGATCACAGAGGGACGATCATAATTCGAGCGCATCCTCGCCACTTTCGGTTTAATTATTTTTACGAAATCCGTACGAATTCCACTCTGAAACAATAAAAACAGGTTGTATCAATTTCTTCCTTCATTATTTTGAAAATTGTTACTCCATTAATCCTTTCTGGTTGTTGCTTTGGTATTCTTAGTTCCAAAATTAAACTAAAAGAATAAAAATTAAACTAAAAGTGCATCTCGTTCTTTTTCTGCAGCTCAGCAGTTTTGACTAGTATGTTTGAATTAAACAGACTCTAATGAAATAGACTACTCAATTTGACATAAGACCGCAAAGGATTAATACTTTCAATTAAATTTTACCTTTAACCTTGTCTTCGTGTTTGAGCAATGTAGGATACCAATCGGCGCTGGAGTAATCGATTTCCGGCAGATTGCCGCCATAGTTCTTCGGCAAGTGACTAGCTGGAATGTAAACGTGAAGAGAAGACATTTTGTCACCGTGGAAGAACATGCGTTTCTTTAGTTTTTCCTTGACGAAGGGCTTCAACATTTGCCACACCATGTTGAACAGGAACGGTTGCTTCACGTAGTGTACCTGAAAACAAGTAACTATTAATTTAATTGTCAGTTTTAAACAATTACATAGACTAGACGATAAAAATACACAGAAGTGTTCTAAATAAAGTTTGCTGTTATTATCAATTATTATAATTGTTGTTCACTAGTATTACAATTAATTACAATAAAAAAATCAAACGAGAAAACCATTTAGATGACACGAAATCAATCGACGAGTGGATTAGATTCAAAGGTTCAGCATTTTTATTTTAAAATTCTGCATTTTGGAAAATTTTCTCAAAGAAAAATTGCTTGCGCGGCTCGTCACGTCTCCTTTCTGTGGTCTTTCAGTAAATTTGTACAACAAACCGCAATTTTTGGTTTCTCGAAGTATTTGAACGAAATTAATCTCTTTTGAAACGCACCTCCTTCAGACGCAACGGCATAGCTTCTTGAATGAAGCTCAAGAGTTTCATGGAGAAAGACGGCGTCAGTCCCCTCACTTGTTTCATGGACAGGCCGTCGAAATCCATTATGACGACAGCTCCGTATATCTGCGAAGAGGAATCATATTCTTACGTGAGCAGCGAAAGAACATTCGAAAAGCAAGTCACGGACGACCGAAGGAAGAACCGAGCTTTCCGGCTACAACTGCAGCCTGCGACATTTTACATAACTACGTAATTACAAGTTACAAAACGTTACAAAACCAGGCTGCCCGCCGGGAATTCTTATTGCACTCACTTGAGTCAGTGGCTCGCGCATAGCTAACTGATGGATCAAATAAAACAATCGTAATATCTGATCAGCGGTGACAGCCGCCGGGTCCCAAGTTTTCCCACAGTTGACCACAAGTATCCTTCGACCCTTGTGATCTCTTCCCTTGAGGACGTTCACCACATTGTGATCGACAAAGGCGGCCTTCTCGTCGTTTGGCATTAGATTACCCAACAGAGCTGTGTGCTTCTCCTTATACTGAGCGCTCCGTTTCATCAGCTCGTAGGCGCTCTTCGCGTAAAACTTGCACGGCCGTAAGAAAATTAGAAGGAAATCCTCGTCCGCTGGAAAATAGAGAGTCTTGTCCTCTGGAAATGACAATGAAAGGTTAATGATGATTGATAGACTATGAAGGTGAACTTGAATACATATTTGCATATTTGATGAGGTTAATGATGATTAACAAACTGTAGGTAGCACTTAAATACATATTTTCATATTTTGTATGCTTCGCGTAAAAAACAGACGACTGAATATATTATTATACACGTGAACGATGTGATATCATTTGTAAATGATATAACAATTTGTAAAATCGTGAATTTGTAAAATAGATTGTAATTCATGATTGCTTCTTGCAACTGTTGTACGATCAGTTTAGTAATAAGTCTGTTCGATATAATTTGAATTCAACATCGGTAATAGCTAAAATAATATGAGCTAATTTAACGATGATTATAGAGCAACACAAATATATCGAAACTTCATACTAATTGTTAGAAGTACTAATACTAGGAATACTGATTGTTAAAAATATTTCTGAATTTTCATATAATATCTAAAGCGAGAAATAGTAAACTGATATAACTAATAATACGAAATATTATTGTTAAATGTGATATTATTTATTGCCAGACATGTAATAATAAAAAATCACAATACCTATATAAAAGAAACATGAAATAGCATAATAATTCAAGTAGAAGAGATCAAATGCCACTTGCAAATCAATTTTATAGTAACTTGTATCGTACGTGATGATAACTATAAAAACTTGACGATATTTAAATAATACAAAATGGAATAATTTTCTCAAAAAGCTATTAATATACTTAAAATATAATCCCAATGAATCCATTCTTAAGAAAGTGTGCTTGTGAAAGAAAAATCAAAGAGAAGTTTAATCGCATTTTAAGGAAAGATTTTAATTTGATTCGTTATAAGTAAAATTAAGAAAATTTTGTAGATATACGAAAGAACCAGAGGATGTTGCAAGCATTGGTATATATTAAATATATGTTGCAAAGTAGAAAGAACATTTTCATGAACAAACAATTTTTCCGAAGATATGTTGCTACCTTGCTGTGAAAAATCTGTGACAAACAATTATTATATATTGTAATGTAAATTATGAAAAATTAGTATTGCAAATCATAAAACGATCAGCATTGTAATAGGTGTGTACGTCATGCATAATGTTAGCATACTGTCTGGTTCTTGTATATTATTTGCATATTTGTTGCACACGTCGATGTGTGTAACTTGGCGATTAATGTATTAAATGCATTATTATTAGAACTTCTGAATATTACAGTCTGACATTCATCAATATTGCGACTAGATTGGAATTTCTGAGAATCCACTGAAATTCGTTTGCGTCAGAAGTTACAAAATAATATGTGATATTTCAGAATAGGTCATACTTCAAATTACTTGATATTATATTAGAAAAGGGAAATAAAAGCTGGAAATAAAAAATTGCACACATAATTATTGATGAATGACCAACGTTTGTCAGAAATTATTTCTTTTTGCCAATTTGATAATTTTTATGTAAATTTCCAAAAAACTTCTCACTTTTTGTAAAAATTTGTTTGAGTTGCATCATTCTTGAAATATTATATACATATGTGTGATATGAAATACGATTAATAAGAGCCCGTTGCAACCTCAATTGACCTCTGTTTATTTTCTTTCTCTTTCAGGAAGATTATTGTAGTATAAAATTAATACTCTAGAAAATTATTAATTAATACTCTATTTCTAGTCTCTGATTGAATACATTTCCGTCCTATAAAATATTTTATCAATTATTACTGAAAAGTTGTATCCAAGTGTATCCAAGTCATGGAAACATGACAAAGTTCTTATGTAAAATTAGTTCATTTCCATTCGACAATAAATCAAAAGGTACAGATGTTCTTTTTTCCATTATCATTATAGTGATGTCATTATCTACAATTTAGTCACAACTGACATATGTTAATACAGACATTTCGAAATAATTTTATATGTACGCTGTCGACTGGCAGTGAATATATAAATGTATGAGCGAACGGAATTTTATAATCTACTTTCGATCGAACTACACAAAAATATTGTACTCCTATTTTCGGTATAATTCTGGTCGTGTGAAGTGTCCTATGTAAATAGAGGTCTTCCAAGTAACTTTAGAAACGCATTGATTAACTACATTTTCTTTATTCTGGTCTTCGTTTTCAAGAATGAAGAGTTTGCAGCAATCAAAAGACAACTCCGATATTTAAGTTGGTAAATATATAAATTGATATTTATTGAAAGAGAAAGTACAAATTTGTTGTTGCAATCTAATCAGGCAACGAACGTGTGCAAATAAAATTACAAAAATGAAGTCTAAACACAAATTTGTTTTACCCGTTATGCTGCAACAAGTATTGTACTTTGTTAAATATTTTAACACTGGATTACTGAAACTTCAATTACTGACAACATAGAGATACACTGTTAAATTTTATTAATGACAAAAATTTCTGACTGTCAACTAAATTTCCGTCACTAAACAGAAAATGTTAACGTCTATTTTTACAGATAAAAATTTTCGCTCCATTTATTTGTTCAAGCTCATTCCAGCACGCAGAAAAGCAATTCAAGGTAAAACGCTACATGGTGATTAACTACTCTGCTTTTAATTCCATGCTGCAATAAAAATTCATCATTGCCAGTATGGGCAACTACATTTCGCAGGAGAAACAATTTTCATTTCAACAGTCATGGAAAATCGAACTGTCCTCGCGTGCTAACAACGAGACATCTTCCGTAGGAAATTGCCCCAAGATGCTCCTTGTTAAGGAAATTACGACAATCTCTATCTCATTTCCGATTTCAGAAACGGAACTGTTGGACAACTGAATTTTGAATCGCAGAAACGAAGAAAAATCGAGGAAGGAGTGCAACAAAATAATAAAAAAATAATTATGTAGAAAATCTCACCAATCATAAATCGAATTACTGTAAATAAAATTTGTATGTTTGTTTGTTTTTTTTTTTTTTTTTTGCCAACAATAGATCATTACTGTTATCATTCAATATGTGCTCTAATTTGTACAAAAATTTTTATTTCCACTTGAGCTCTAATTATGATTATGATAAACTTTATCTTTAATGGCCAAAGAAGTTAACTGAGATAACAGTGGCAAATTTTCTCAATGTACAGGTTTTGTTGGCTAATAATCTTTCTTCCAAATTTCCCTGCGAAAAGTTTGATCTATTGAGATTTAAATTGCTCCATCAATCTTACGAAATTCATATTTTCTACAATGGCAAAAATTTAAAATCTTCTCATAAAAATATTTCCTTATCCTCGCTTAAATGATATAGGAGGAAAGCATTGCTTTCAAGGTGATGATTAATACTGACCTCACAACGTGATTACATTATTTTTTTATATTTACAAATTTGTTTTAATCAGTACACTTTTTTCACATAATCTTTTGATATACAACAATCGTCAAAAGTTTCGAGCTAAAATATAACTTTATTTCAGTGTAACTTTTTAGACTGCATTAATAATAACTGGCATTAATAAAATTCTTTTTACAAAAATCTTTCTGACATGCATGTTATATTTTATGTTATATTGTAGACTTTAAATCTCAAAAACTCTTTGTGTCAATAAATGCCATAAAATTACATTTTGACCATTTCTTTACCAACTTTAAACTTACTTTCCTTTCAAACCTTGGTATTCTTTAGAAACTACAGAAACTCAAATTCCAACCACATAATAGCTGATTATTAAAACACTACGGAAAAATGTAAGTTATGTTAAATTATTCTAGGTCTTGTACGTCAGCCTGTATTAGTCAACTGTAAGAGAAGAAAATATTTCAGTATACGCAGTTAAAGCGCTACAGAATAGAAACAAAAAAAAAAATTACAAAAAAAAAATATTTTAAATTAAACAAAGAAGAAGATTGTTAAAATGATAAAGTAATAAAATTCCAAGTTTCTTCAATTTCGAAGCCGAGAAGGACAAATTAGATGGAACCATCTAGCAAAGAAAGCTCATAAAACGAAAAAAAGTTGAATTTCTTCATTCTCATTACTCATCATATTCATAACATTATTTTTAGTGCTATCAATACGATTCTACGCCAGTGCAACAAGAATCTTATCTTGAATGTACAGGCCTCTGCTTTCTTCCGACGTCTAGGGTCAAGGCTCAAAACGTTATCAATAAGAACTTAAGATCGATCGACTTATCTGTAACCTCTGATCATCTTTATCCGACTAGCTACAGGTTGTTTGCGGTCGCTGTTTGCCGATGTTAAAAAATAGTGAAATGCTGCGTTTAAACGAGAAATGGAAGGCTACTGTGTACCCGTGGAGATAAACTCTTATCGAAAACGCGAGCGTCACTCTAAGTGAACGTTCTGATACATTAGAACTGACTGGAGTCGTCTCAATTTTCTATATACATTCATTCAGTACTTTTTAACTTTATACACATTCAAAGATTTATCGATTTCGTTTCCCCTTCTTCTTTCATGTCCATTGCAATTAAATACAGTTGACAGTTTAATCTGAAAATCATTCACAATTCTTTTATGTGTATTGTGATTAATATGTGTAAGCTATTAAAAATTGTTCGCAATTTAATTTGAAATAAATATAAAATCCTTTGACATAATATTCCTCAATTACTTTCTCTACACCGACCTTTTCTACCAAACTAAAGATTTTTTATCAAATGCTTTTATCAATTCATCCGAGACATTTATTGATTACGTTTAAATTGGAAGTATTTCAAATATCGCGGTTTTATTATACATACCATGGTAATAAAAGACATTAATCATCGTGCAAGATGCGTCCACAAGTATACAAAAGAAGAAATGTCATTGTGCAAATTATATGACTCAGAATATTGTCGGAAAAATTTTAAACAAAGAGTGAATTTAAAAATGAAGAGAAACTATCGTTTATGAAATGTTTTAGTATTTCTTACGAGCTTCGTTATACACATAATCCCGCTCGGTTAGCGATATTCTCAAAAATGAGATAATTTCTCGACAGTGAAACAACAAACAGTGATATGTAGCAGGGAATGTTTCCGACTGATTTCGTTTATTGAAGAACCTGGAGCGTTAATCGACTGGGCAAATACTGTCGAACATTACTGTTCACAGGTGCGACAGGTGATGTCAGAATGTAATTGTTCACTTGTTTACTGATGATCGCAATTAGATAAAAATCATTTTCATCGATATATCATATCGATTATTAAAAGCTTTATAACTGAAGTGCATAATCTCCCACTTTTTTATATAAAAGAAAACAGTAATTAGTTGAATACTGTATGCCCAATATTTTATTCTTGAGAAATGAAAACTTTGACATGAAAATAAAACTTTTGAAGCACAGGCACCTTAGAGCTTCCCTAGATTGTTTCTACATTTTATAAATTTATTTCAAACTTGTGAAAAAATTCGTGAATTCTCGAAAAAGAATGTGACAACAGAATCACTCGAAAAAAAACTTGAAGTATCAAAATTCAAGATCTCAAAAACCCAAAAATTAAAAAGAGAGTTGTAATTGCACTTTCACACAGTAAAGAGAACGAACAATAGAACTATAAGAATAAAGGAAACCTAAAAATAGATATAATTATTCACATTAATAGAGTGGACAGTAGATATTGAAATAATGAAATAATGAAAAGAAAAATTCAGGAAATCGTAACATTTTCATTATATTCGTTTTCACATGATATTCAAAATTCAATAGAACATAACGAAAAGAATTATACATCAAGCAAATAGAAAGCATCAATTTTTGAATTCATTGTACATTCAGTTGCGAAAAACTTTCAATATTTTACAATTTATTAGCATTATCAAGAACGGAATGGTTTTCACTTTTGAACTCGCGTTCGTGACAATAAAAACAATCTCGAAATAAAAATGAATGATTGTATTTTAAAAGTAGAGGCTTCGAGCTTCAAAATGAGCTCGAATTTATTATTGTGCGATTTTCTTTTACGATAATTGCAACATGTTATTATCATTTGAACATTCGAATGTTGATGGAAGCAGCTGGACGTTACATAAACCAAAAAAAGTCACCAAGAAAAAGACTGAAAGAACTTTAGTAAAAGCTCACCCTCGAGATACTTTCTCAATTCAGCGAGTCCTTCCTTCACATTTCTCTCAGTCTCTCGGAGCTCCTTCTCAGCGACAGCCATCGCTTCCGGTCCCGGCAACGTCGTGTCCAACTCAAACGACATCCTTCTGCTTAATATTCCGAACGACCGATTCAACGCGTTACGACCGACAAAACGATCCTCGCAGCAGGACGACCACAATATATCTGTGACCTGATATATCTCGCACTAGGAGAAGGAGGTCTTCTCTTGTCCACCATCTCAATCCAATCTTTGACCGCTCAAAGTCCAATCGGCACGTAGCGACGGTCCGATTTCATGACTGTTCCGCCGACCGATTTCGTGTCGCTTACTGTGCACTGAAAGTGTGCGAGGCAACGCGTTGCTTGATAAAATTGTCACCCGGAAACTGATCGTGTACACAGCGAGTCATCGATTGATAAGTGGCGATCGAAGGAGGGACTGTCATCGATTGTCTACCATATTTATGACGGACGATAACGATTTATATCGATCGATGAAAACATGAAGGATGAACCTGAGACTGGGATCGATCTTACAATTTTATATATAAAATAACGATAAGATGGATTTTTTTTTGAAATTTTGAAATAAGGAATAAAATTTTTTTATATTCATTCCGACCTTTTTTTTCTTGCATACTTGAAACTGAACATTATTGAATATATAAGGATTTAATATCGAGGTCTCGAAGAAACTGAGGAGATGATATTCTGGTGTTCACTTTGGTTGAAATTAATTGCATCGTAGAACAATTGATAATGAGTAGAAAATTTGTTTATAATATTCTTTAACTAAACTTAAGCGCGTTGGAATTAATAAAATTGTAATTGCAAAGAGAATGATCTAAGAAGTTTCATTAATACAGATTGATTAAAACGTGTTTCTGTTTTTCTAGCATGTAAGAAGTGAATATTACATTGCTTTATACATTGACATTTTGAACCAATAAATTTTTATACTCTCTGACATCATATTGTAACGTTTCTATTCTTAGAGGAGATGGTAAACCACTTTTACATTTTATTTACTATAACATCACGATACGTGTCAGAAATTTGATTTGAGATTGAATCATCGTATGGTTATCACATATTATTCTTGATTGAACGAATAAACTTTGCTAGAAAATGATTATTAATCTGAAAAATATAATAACAATAAAAGACATAGTCCGTAATCATGTAATATGAATGTAAAATATGATTTTGAGAATATTATTAACAATCTTTGTTCCCTGAAAAAGAAGAACAAACAAGTCATTTATATTTCAATAAAAAAATTGTAATATAATAAAATATTATAATTAACTCAAAACAGACTGATACTTGTGTCCTTCAATAAGTTATTTTCTTGGTAAAGCGTCAGTATTTCTTGTTTTTATCAGAAAAAATGATAAATTACGATACACCTAAAATTATGAACAGTAATACACTCATAATATTTGAATAATAAATAATAAGAATAAGAAATAAATTTATTTCTTAACTAAGTGAATACAACAACAATAACCAGTTGACAATAATTTCGCCTTCAGTAATAACTTCGCTCTCAGGAAAATTATTATACAGCGATATATTATTTATTCAAACAAATTTGTTTCCTCAATTGTCGCTATCATGATGAATTATGAATCCTCATCAGTAAAATATGTATACGATTAAAGTTCAACATAATAATTCCTTTGATTAGAATGAATTAACTGCGTTCTCACTTCCACAACATGTTGCAATAATTGAAACTTTTTTTAGCAGAAGAGAAAACAAATTCACAAATAAATATAAAATAAAGACAATATTGCAATCAAACTCACATGTATTCTGAAACTTATTGTTATATTGTTGTTAAGATGACGAGTTATATTTTACTTCGTAATCGTCATAATTAGGTTACAATGACATTGCTCATTTGAGTATATTGCTTACGACTTCAATCAACGCTTCATAAAGAAACATATTAAATGGGAAAAAATGGAATTCTTTATATTTAAATTATAAATTATAGATTTTGATGTATTCATGAAAGATTTGAAAATGCAAGAAAGAATACAATTTCAGTAATATTTTAATAATAATTAATATAAAATATTTAGAATATAATAATCCTTATAATATTTAGTAAATAAAATAATTTTCGAGACTCTTTTTTTTAATTATTTCAATAAAAATATAAAATTGCATGAACATCCGCAGTCTATTTATGAAAAATATAAAAGTTCAGAAATACATAGAATATATGTAAAAAATTGTATATCAAATATATATAAAAATGCAATAAGTCTACATCAACATAGCGTTAATAACGCTACATTAAAAAGCATAAATAAATATCTAATAATTTTAAACAAATTACAAATGAGAAAAATTGAAAGCCTAGATCACATATTTAGACTTACATTTTGATCTCCATTATTAAATGTAATTGCACTAAAATATTTTATTAATATGTATATTATATACATAAACATATTTTCATGAACGTTTCGTCACAATGTCGCAACATATAAATCATTTTAAACATTTGATTAAATCACATTGAAGATTACATTGTATTTGCTGCATTCATATTTATGTATCTGCATTGCGCAGCACGTGACCAAACATATTGTTACTATGTAAGGAAATCATGTTCCTCGTACAGTGTTTCGTAATGCAATCAAATCGATTATCTGCACTAAAGTGGAATGAAATCCTATATTTTCATTTTATTACATAGAATTCCACGTTATAAACTAGAATTAATTCTGTATTTCGCCTACTTATGTGTTTTTATCTGCAAACGTAAAAAAGGAGCAATTAGATTTAGACTTGCAATTCAAAGTGATAAAATATATAAAATTAAATTTTCTATCAATTTATTGAATCAGTTTACGTTTAGTTTATAAACTATGAAAAAAAACTGCTTGTTTTTTATGAATACGCAAATCATAAAGACGTAAAAATCTTCGAACCGATTTTAAATCAACCGATTTATATTTAATTCATTTCAACATGGTCGCGCGTAATTTCAATTAAATATCGATATCGACTAAAAGGTGATATCGATGCGATATCGACTAAAAGGTGATATCGATGCGATATCGACGGCCGTGAACGCTGCATTTAAATCCATATCATGTTCACAGATGGCGCAACATACATATACGGTGAACTGCTATGTATTTTGAACGTGTGATGATGTTAAATTTTATGAAGTCGTGTAAGTGCGTCAAAACGAGTAAGACGAAAGCTACAGAGGAGAAGGACAGAATCATTCCAGTGCAATATTTGTTTTTTTCCTGTGTCGCCGTATTCGCGGCATTTATCTGCATTCGACGTTGTTCATTCATTTCGTTGGCATCCAAATCCATCGGAAAAAGGTTATTATAGGGCGCTGCGGCCCGAATTTTACCAACGACACGATGTCGGAGGATCAAGTCAAATCTCCGATCGACGGTATTCTACCGTTTTTACAAAGTGTGAGTAGCTCAATTTATTTTCATTTCAACGTAAGCCTCGTTTTACTCAGCTACGGCTGACACGTCTCATTGTTAATTTTAAAACTGCCCTATGTTTTCAACCACTTTCATTTTCAATACGGCCGGCGGAAAAGTGTCATTGCGAGAACACTGGCGCACATGTTATCCAATTCGATTTGTGATTTGATTATCATATACGCATTCGTCAAAGATTTTTACTAGCCGTAATTATGTAGCTGTAACTCGGATTTTCTCGCTGTAACAAGCATCTATGTCGAATAAATATTTTCGCCGAAAATTTATTTTTGGTGCGTGCATCATACTTTAAGTGTTCGATGCCCGATTTCCAGTTCTTTTATTTATTTTTTGTTTCGTTCTTGAGTAAATTATAGCAGCAGTTTTATTTGTCAATTAATACGTGTAAGCGTTCGTTCGTCATACATGATTTAGCATGATATGTAGAACATATCAACACAAATTGATAGAAACTATTTAAAATATATACACATATCATGCGATGACTTGTGAATACATAAGTACATACATATATTACATGTAATGGGAGATAATTGTTCAATATGTATTAAGTTTTTCTTTTTCGTATTTTGTTTGTTTGCAAGTATTTTTGTTTTATTATATCATACTACTTTTCTGAAAAGAATATATGAAGAAGCTATTCATACATTTGAATTAAATTGAATTTTATTGCAGATTGAATGGCGAGATCCATGGCTTGCATTATTATTAACTTTCCATATTGCTATCACAATGACTGCATTAATGACACGAAACCATGCCAATTTTCAAATTATGTTATTCCTTGCTCTATGTAAGTATATTTCGTATTAAAAATGATTTATTTGCTATTTATTGCAATAATGTGTTTATGTTACAGTACTCTTGGTATATTTCTCTGAAAGTATAAACGAAGTTGCTGCATCTAATTGGATGTAAGTGTCTTAATTAAAGATTATCATATTATTTTAATAATTATTCGTGATATGTTTATATAACTTTAATAGGTTGTTTTCAAGACAGCAATACTTTGATTCTAATGGACTCTTCATATCTATAGTATTTTCTGTGCCTATTTTGATGAATTGTATGATCATGATTGTAAGTAGTTGAAAATGCCAATCAATTTAAATATAAATAATGCATGTATTTATTATACCATTACTCCGATTTTCAATTTAGGCTAGCTGGCTTTATCAATCCAGTCAGTTAATGACTAGTTTAAAGAGAGCACAATTAAGGCAACAAGCGAGAAATCGGGAAATGGAAGATGACTCTGTGAATGCAAATGGGACTGTTGCAAGAGAAAAACAGGAATAATCATTCTAGTCCAATAACAAGAATGAGAAAATATGAAGTATAAAAATGTACATTACTATGAAACAAGTATTAGCTTGTTTTTGACACAAGTAGAGTGATATATAATGGCATTGTAAAATTTGGCGAATATTCAACATAGCATTTTTTAAAGACGCTATTGCCGATATAATTAATAATGTTACCGTGATTCATATCAAAGTTGAGTAGTTCCATTGTCAGTTGACTGTACTTCCAATCTTATGTCGTGTATATATGAGACGAATTCAGAATTTTGCAAATAATTTATTTATTCAAAATTAATGATGTGCTAAATTGCGGTACGGCACGCAATTTGAAAATTACGAGATACATGATTCTCAAGAGAATATTGTTATCTTATATTAAGGTACATTCCGACAAATCTCTACTTTTATTTTAACGTTGAAATACGGATCAGTGTTTTTATTACCAATGTACTTACTATTGTAACACATATTGCTTGTTACAAAAGCTGATGAACGGCATAATTAATAATTAGGCTCTAGATATGTATGTATGTGTGTATGTGTGAATGTATAATTTTTTTCAAAAACTAAATCTTCAAAGATATTACGAATGTATTATGTCCATATTTACGAATTTTTTTTATTGTATATTTGTGTAAATGAACAATATCTTGCCGTTGTAATATTTAAGGCGTGCCTAAATTTAAGTAATAAAATATTTCTTCTTAAAACTGTATTTCTTTTTCTATATTACTTTTTTATCAATATTATTCTTCATTCTTAAACGTGTTTATTTCTAGATATACCTAAAATAAGTATAAAACATATAACTATAAACATAAACTAACTAAAATTTTTGAATTAACTGAACATTTTTTTTACTGCTACAATAACGAACAATCAGACAACTTTTAGTTAATTTAGATTAACCACTGACTACTGCATATACGTATTTTACTATACGTATTATACTATGATATTTTCTAGTCTATAATTGCGTGGTATTGTATGCAATCTACCTTCTAAGTTGTATCTTGTCTGTGGTTGTCATTAATTTTCAGTATATATACAATAACTACACTTAACCTAAACCATAAAAAAAAAGTTTATCTTGTTACACTTTAGTAACAAAAAATTATATTTCATGTCATTTTATAATTTTGTGCATTTACATTATATTATTATTAAATATAATGACTTCTCGGCTGTATACGCTTTTACGCTTAAAATCTTGCAATACCAATGAAATAAAAAATTGCATAGTTCAAAATGTTAATTGCATAATTAAAAATTCTAAGCATTCTTACTGTTCTTCAGCTAATATACCTAAATATAAAGCAACGAATATTAATGAAAATAAATCAAAGAATGTTATCCTTAATGATATAGGTTATGAAAAGTCAACTGGTAATGTACTTGCAACAGATAATAAACTGAAACGGCCATGTAATGTTGAATTTTTGGAAAAAAATGTTTATAAAATTGATGATGCTTTGGAAGAGATAGATGAAAAACTACCAGGACCGTTTGATCAATGCAACGAAGATTTGTCTCACATTGGACCTTATATAACAGGAACTTATAATTTTGCGAAATTCGCAAATGATTCGCATACAATTCAACAATTAGTTAAATTAGGAGTTGAATTGTACAAAATAGAATCAGATAGAGAAGTATTAGAAATGTTTTTAAAATTAGATTTTGAAAGAGATATGAAACCATACATACAATTTTTATACAATTGTGGTGTAAGTTCAGAGAATCTTGGATTTTTCATCACTAGATTTCCTAAGATTTTTAAAGAAGATATAGATGATCTTCATACAAGAATAAGATATTTAAGAGCTCATGATTTTAACATAACAATGATACAAACAATAGTAAATAAACATCCACCTTGGTTGGCTTTCAAAACACAAGATATAGATCACAGACTTGGTTATTTTCAAAATAATTTTGAGCTAAATGGTTCTCAAGTAAGAAATTTAGCGGTAAAATGTCCAAAACTTATAACATATGATATGAAACGTATAAGACACAGTACTTTTGCTATAAAAGAAGAAATGGGTTTCACTAAATTAGAAATATATCGTATTTTGCATAAAGCACCAAGAGTGTTAATTCGAGGTAATTAAGATACATATGAACGATAACAATGTAACAACAAGAAAATATTTTACCTATTTAATTGTGATAATGTTTTAATTTCATTACAGCTAGAACTGAAGTGGTGAAAACCTTCGACTACCTCCATAATCATATGAATTTGTCACATAATATTATTAGCCAAGAACCAACAGTTTTACTATGTAGAAAAAGAAGACTTGAAGTCAGACATAGGTTTTTAGTCGAATTAAAAAAAGATCAATATGACCCTGCAAAACCACTATATGTGTCACCATTATATTTGGTAAGAGGTAGTGACAATGAGTTCTGTGAGAAAGTTGCAAAAGCATCTATTCATACTTACAATGACTTTCTAAGAACTTTTTAATGTATAAAATAAATATAATTGTATTATGACATTTATATTTTCAGCCTTCTTTTTGTAACCTTTATTGTATACATCTCATTTAAATATTAGATATTCTTATATATTTCTATAATCATTTATGTACAATTTCATATATCTTACAGAAAAATGTGTATTCTGTCGTGTCAATACAAGTTTAGGGCAATATAAAAAAATTAATACTTAAATTAAAAAATATTTTTTCATTTCTTTAAGAATATCTTCGATAAAAATCAAGTTATTATTTAAATGACGTGTAAGGTCAAATCATCCGTCATACAAAATATTTTCAGATATTTTATAATACTTTCTAAATTTATAAGTTAATTTGAATTTTAATTATATTTGCCCAATTCTATCTTTTTCTGTATTGCTCTGACAGAATGATATAACAATGAATCTATTAAGCCAGCAACTGTAAATACTCCACCAATAATGGCACATGCGTTCGTCGCGAAATGACCGAATGATTTTGCTTTTTCTGTATATTTTACCATTAATGGACTTAATTCATAACTGAAAAATATACCAGGCATTCCGGATTCGCCGCTGAACAGAGATACTTGTCTGGCATGCCGAGTTACAGAAAATTGATTTGTTAATAATGTAGACCCATCGGCGCGCACATAAGTCGTTGGTACGATTTTAATATAGTGATAAAACATCATCGCACCTGAAACAGAAACAACGAAACATCTCGTAAGATTTCATCTGCAATGAGAGGTTATTACAATTACGTACTGAAAGTTTAATAATTTTGTTTTCAAAATTGAAAGTAAAAGAACTCTCTGTTAAATGTTTTTCTATAACCGAACTGTTTACGTATTAAATTGAATAATCCGCCATTGCCAATGACGTCATAGAGGACGGAAGTAGGAAAAGCAGCCATCTTGTATTGTATACGTAAAACTAACATGGTATCTTCCTTACATTACTTGAACGATTTGTGTTAAGAACTTGCAAGTTATAAAAGACGAAGAATCGTAATAAAGCGAAAACGAATTAGAAATTCCAAAACCGAGAGCTTGAATTGTGAGTGATGTCGATTATAATAAATATCTATAAATTTTTTACGTGTAAATGAAATTGATTTATCCATATTATGGCAGGCATAATTAGTTTACAATGTGTTAAAAAACTTCATAAATTTTCTGTTAAATATTTGATTAAAATTGGTTCTACATATTCAATTCATAAAAAAAAAAAAACAACAAAAATTACATCCAGTTTATTATGAAGTATCCGTAAAAGAAATAAATTAAAGCTATATTTTTATAAAATTTATATTCATAGAATATAATGCCAGCCGTACCAGGTATATATCAACAAGCTCCTTCATGCTGGGATAGGATAAAGCTTGGTTTTATGATTGGATTTTGTGTTGGCATGGCATCTGGTGTTCTGTTTGGTGGATATTCTATTGTTAGGTACATATTTATTTACTGTGATTAAATTCACAGAATAACTTTGAAATAAAAAGCTAATGGTGTTTATTACACTAGATATGGATTGAGAGGAAAGGAATTGATAACCAACGTTGGAAAAGCAATGGTTCAAGGGGGTGGAACATTTGGTACATTCATGGCCATAGGGAGTGGAATAAGATGCTAGTACTTGAAGACTGTTATGTTTCACATTTAGGATACAAAAAATTGTAGTACCAAAATATTCTGTCAATTTCTTAATAAAAGATTTCTATGGAGCAAAGGCATACCTTCCATCGCAACTACGGTGGTATCATCCATAGGATTCGTTTTTCCTGGAATGTTTAATCCAAAACTTAAGTGGCGAATCTTATGGGTCATGTTAAATTGCGTTGATGTGTATGGTTGGACATCGTGCACTGTAAGCAAAATGAAAAACATAATAACTTTCAGTTCTATATAAGAGATGGCAATATATTTTTCTTTTTTTACTTACCATGTACATGGTTTACAGAGAAGCTATCTCCTGGTGCAATATGAAAACTTCCACCTACTCTATTTACTTCCATATAACCATAGATTTGGCAGCCTTGACTAAAGGCAGTTTTCATTTTTTCCACTGACTTTTCATTTTTACACTGTTTTATCATTCCTAGAGTAGGAAGTGCCCAATTTTTAAGTTTGTAGGCTTCTCTTACATCTTCACAGGTATTACAACATCTACAAAATTAACTTAATTATACGATAGGTTATCATAAAATACATAATAAATTTCTGTAATACTGTACTTGATAATATCACTAGTCGCTCCATAACAATCTCCACATGGTTTCTCAGTAGTATTTTCCATTGTCTATGAAAAATTGTTTTAGTATAAGTTTAAAAATTATAAAGACAGATCTACAAGAATGGTACAATTTAATTACCTTTGCTATTGTTTTATTACGTGCTTTTGTGTCAGTAATATCTACAATAAAATGAAAAGAAGATTAATTTGATATGATTTATTTCAAACATTTTACATTTCTTATAATATTATCTTGTACCTGTTCTCTGTGGATCTTCTATAGGTTTTCCATTTAAGTCTAAACGTCTTTTAAATATGTTGTGTTCTATTTGTAAATGCTGTTCACCTGTTGTGTCCATTGCGTCTATTGATAAAACTGTAATACACTTAATTTAATATATGTTATTTAATGTATGTTATGTATAATTGTATACATAAAATAATTTTTACTTACCATCACAAGATATTGTAGGTACAATTATATCTAAATTAATTCTTAATTTGGAACCTCTTGAAGTGTCTACAAACAGTTCTTCACTCAGAGTTGGAGTAAGATAATAATTCACTTCAGATAGAAATAAAATACCCATAATAATGGTACTAATAATTGTAACTGAAAAAATATAGAAAGACACAAGTGAATTTAGGTTATAAACTTTGTTTACATCCGATAACAAATGTAAATAATAATTATGAGATAGTAAAAGATTTTAACAAACGTAGTTTAAAATATAGCTGCAACAAAGTTCTAAGAAATAACAGTATTCAATTTGAGAATAACAGAATTTTCTATTTTCGTTAAATATTGAGGTTAAATCAATTTATCATATCATAATATCTTGAAATAATACTTCAAATGGAGAAAGTAAAATAATTCAATATTTTTCAGCCTTATGACAATTTTGAAGAATCAACAAAATCGTTAAAAAGTTTATTGTGTATTAGTGTCACAACAAAACCGATGAGCGGTATAAGGTTTGACAAGTGAAACACTTTACCAACGGCACCACTGAAAGTTCTCACGAGAATATCCGCCTCCTCGCGCACTTTTGGATGCACGTCTAATTGCCGTAATATTTGCATTTTCAGTCAATTATAAAATAAACTAATTAAACACGGCTAGAACCGTGCCTGAACTATACTCGGCGTGCTAACTTTTCCCGCAATACATATGTGACAACGCGGCAACTTGAAAACGTGGCAGATAATACGATTGGTTATCGTTCATACATTTTAAATACATTAGGCGATAGCCAATCATCTTTTATATTTATCCATCAAGATAATTTAAAATTTTCATAAAGTTTAAATTTTCATTACAAGGTGATTTCTTTTTATTTATGACAAAAATTTTATGGTATTAAATTCTAAGTATTTATTCGTTTATCACATGGATATAAATCTCCTATCTTTTTTAACCAATATTCAATATATTTCAAAAATATAATTAACTTCTTATTTTATCAAATTATTTATATATAGTTAATTATACTTGTAAAGTTTTTGTTCTGATTCTGTAGACTATAATTCTGATTTTTCAGCATTATATTTTAATTCATTTGGTCTAATATTACATAAAATATTATTGAAATATTAAATAATATTGTATGTAAAATATTATTAAACCATGTGGGGAAAAAGCCGCAAGACAAAGGACGAATGATCAGTATGAAGTATAAAATAATCTGTTTACAACGATTTTTTAAATTAAGTCCTTTCAAACAATGAAAGATCGACAAGAGAAGTAAATGAGGATGACGGGAGCGATAGAAAGGTTGTAGTAATTTATATTCGTAACAAACGCTCGATAAACTTTATTTTTCCGTATATCACGTGGCACGATCGGAAACTTTCGGCTAAACGCATGTACAATGATGTGCAACGGTCATGTTTCCGCATGTATGCGTGTCAGAGCATTAGAAAAAACGTGTTATTAGACGTGTCTTACGTAAAACTCTCGAGTATCGGAGAATATCTCGTCTCGACATAGTAGGTCTTCGCCGCAAGCCGGTTGAAGGGCTGCGCTATTAAGGCACTCTATGCCAGGAATATGTTCAACGTGCACAAGTGGTACAAACAGGATCCATGAAATATAGTATAATGTATAATATGTATATATATATATATAATAGATATCTCTATAAAAGAAAAGTACATCCTATGACGAAAACTAAATAAACGTACGTACATATGCAGGCTCATGGTTCGAGAAAAATTAAAACTAGGCGTATTCTAAAAATAATTGGACGGCGGTTCATAATGTCGACTCTAATCGCGACCCGTTTTCGATTAATTGTCCTAAAACAACAAAGGGGAATGTATGCGAGAATTTTTTTATAACACTACTGCGATTAACGTGAAAAACTACATTTCAAAAAAGATACACTTGTCCTACTTTCTGTTAGCCTTTGAATTATGTTAGCAAAGGGTATCTAATTTTCTGTTATCCTTTCATCATTTTCTTGTATCTTTGAATGACGTTCGTGCGAAATTTCTAAATCTTTCTGTTCTCGGTGCGCGAATTTATGAAATTTAGAAGGCGAACGGATCGTTTCGTAAACCTAAAACGAAATAAAGTAAATGCTAAACGATTGTACTTGCTAGAAACGGCATCGTAACACGAGATACTATCTGTCGTTGGCTTTCATAGCTCCGAGTATTTGTTCTAATCGTAAGTAGAAGAAGAATGGGCATGCTTGAAGTTCGTCGCTTTCGTTTCAGAAACTAGCTGGTAGACCTTCTAGTACCTTCCTTGCCCGATTCGAGTGCGTCATTTGCTTAAAAGTATCTATACATTCGATCAAGACAATATACACAACACACCAAAACTCTGTATACACATAGTACGACCATAAAATTGTTCCATTGCACGGCGATATGACGTTATAAATATAATAACGATGCACTCGATACCGAGTTTGGTATATCGTCATTGCCCGTTTCACAGAAAACAGTGCAATAATTCTTCACTTTGCTCGAAAGTGCGAGTTTGGGCCGTGTATTCTGAAACTACTTGTTCCCTCAGATGATCTGAATGGCGTTTAATAGATCCAATTTACTGGAACCCATTGGTGTTCAGTGGCTAAGGCGTCCAACGCGGCGATCACCTGTCTAAATGTATTATCGAAATCTTCGTTCACGATTACCAAATCGATATATTTCTCGTAGGCACGCTGCAAAGCCGCCGATTCCTCCAATGTTGCTTTCAAATCGTCCTCCTAGTTGGTGAGAAACAGACTTTAATTAAGTTGCACTTTGTGACAATTGAAAAAGAGTGAATTCTTATTGCGTTTAATTCATGTGCGTTTGATGCAAATTTGATACTGATAGAAAAAATGATAACTTCCAGCTTCTTTGAGAATGTTTATTCTTTATTTTGTACCAACTTACTGCTCGAGTTTTATTACAAATTATATTTACATGTTGCACAAGTTACCATTTCTCTTTGTATCAATCTCGCGTGATTCTGTAAAGTGGATAATTTCTAGCAATAATACTATATATCTACAAGCAATTGCGATAAAACGAGGAGAGAAAAATAAAACGCATATACATGCAAATACAAACCTCGTAGAGGGAAGCAAGGGACTCCAGTGTCCTGGCTCTTCTCGAGCTGTACCTGATGGAACTCTGGCGGTCAAACTAGCAAAGCCAATATCAAATACATACGAAAGATTAAATAAGGAACTCTACGTCAATCGAGGGAAGAGAGTTACGTGACGGGCAGCGTGTAAAAATATTCGACGTGGGATATAAATAACACAGTATTTGAAAATGAATTTTATGCAAGAAAACTTTCGTGGGAGAGAGAGAGAGAAACTAATCGTTGAGTCACTGTAATCGAACAGAAATACATGCGATACATTTACAATAGGCAAATTATACGTATTTACATGACGACGGCAAACAGACTGGCAGGCAGGATTCAGAAGGCTGCATCGTAAAAATTTGATGACTATGTTTATTTGAAACGCGGCCTGTGCCGTCGATACGTGTTTCTTCTTTATACAAATTTTCGCGTACAGGCTCGCTCTGTTCCAAGTGGGCCTTTTGTTTTCTTATCTTTCGTACGAGAAATTCGAATATATTCTCAGAAATTTGCAAATCGCTCTCGGAATTTTCAAATACGTTCTTTTTTTTCGCAGAAACGTATCTACTTGGCAAAAAGGTATTTTGAATAGTTGCAAAGTTGACTGATAATGTAACATTTATCAGTGATTTCATTGACTAAAAGTTCATTAACGATACTAGCAATTCTATCGTAACAATATTACACATTCAATAGAGACTTCAATTCGCAAAATGTAATTACTTTTTCATACGGAGAATGACAAAAAATACATGATAGAAAGGAGAGGAATATATAGCAGTCTCATAATTACCGTCAAATTTCGATTGCTAGTTCCAGTTGATCTCGCCAGATCGTACAACCATTTCAATTGTTCCATTCCTGGCGCCGCTATGAAAATGACATAGGGCATAAATTCCGTGCTGTTGTGAAGTATTTTTAAAGCAGCTGGACTACAGTCCAAAACGCACATTTTCCCAGCTCTGATCAACTCTCTCACAGAATCCAACTTTGTACCATACAAATGGCCACCGTGTTCTCCATACTCGAGATAACGATGCTCTCTAATGTCCGTCTCCATCGATTCGCGATCGGTGAACCAATAACTTTTACCATCTTCCTCGAGTACTCTAGGTGGTCGTGAGGTATCTAGAAACATATGACTTCTATGAATCATAATGTTCAGAGTCTTTTCAATTTTTCTGATTTTAATTTCGACACAGTGAATTAAGATACACTTCTGTGATGTTTTCTTGCATATTAATTGAAAATTTTAGCTTCGTAGTATAATGTAGCTGAATTTTATGCGTTTAATCTGTTATTATAAATTTCAAGCCTTCAAGTTTCCAAAAACTTTACAATATGAATTTTGTCTGTCGTTCTAATCAAGATCTCACGATATACAAAAGAATTATGACACTTACACGGAACAATGGTGCCAAATTTCTCAGGATCGCTATTTATCAGCCTATTCTTCAATGTTCTGCGGCCAACACCTCTCGGACCAACCAATGCCAAGGTTTTACGTCTAAATGGCGGCATTCTGGCCACTTCTTCGTACAACAGCAGTTCAGCACTGTCAAATTCACCATTGGACTTTGATTGGTACATTTTCCTCTTCTTCTTTTTTGAGATTTTGGTCCCGCAGATGCTAATCTTGTGTACGAAATCCGCTTCCGGCGGCACGAACGCTTTCCTCCGTTCTTCTAACTCTAGCGATGGAACTAAACCCGGAGGACCTAGACCTTCGCCCTCAACTCGTCGAGCTTGCCACCAGTTTGGATCCGCTTGATCCACGATTTGCAACACGTCACCTTTCTGAAACGGAAGTCCAATCTCCTTGCACGGTAACAAGGTGTCTTCTGACGGATCGTAGTCGAACAGGGCCCTCATATAGCACTGTAATGTAAAATAAATTGAAGATGAGAAGGGAGAAACATTTCTACGTGAATTATAGAAAATTTAAGGATGCAAAAATATGTACATAACGTCTTCGTTGTAACATTTAGCTTAGTCTAAATTTCACTGTTTCAATTCTATGTCTAAAACCACCAAGAGGAAAATAATTTAAGAATTCATATAGAAACGATCAATCGGAAAAATCGATATCGCAGAGAATACAATGTAAAGTTTATTCGTAAGTATTTTTAGAATCGTATTCCTCGATTCACCTTATCATTTATTTATACATGAAATGCAAAGCTAGTGCAAGACACGAAATGTTGCTAGAACTTATGCTTTTAATGATAATTTTTATATTTATTATAAGGTTTTAACAGCATATTTTATCTGTTGAATAAATTCAGCAAAGTAAATTAAAATTTTAAATGCAATGGCATTAAGAGATCTCTTGTTGAGAAATGGAAGTGTTAACCACGTGTTTCAAATAGACGTAGAATCATGAAGATTTTAAAAAATCGATTAAACATATTTTTGTAGCTCTATACTTTCATGTTTCTTCACATGCAACCATCTTTTCAAGAAAATTAATCTTTCAAAAATTTTATTTCTATCCTTTTAAATTCCGATATATTACTAAATACAATTGTGTATAATATTTTAATTATGTAATTTGACACGACGTGCACACACGATGAACATTTGACATTCACTCAATCTGATCGTCTCTGTAATTTTTAATTTCGTGATTAAAGAATGATTCGATAAATTAACAGATTATAACAACGAAAAATTCTTCGCGTTGGGTTCACCATGTATAAAATTATACATAATTCGACTTACCGTAGATTTCACAGGTAGATTGCCATCGGAGGCGACTCCAGGTGCAAGTTTCAACGACAAATTCTCCTTCGCTTCGTGAATGGCTTCTTGAAGCTCCTCGGGATTGCGAACTTCCTTTCCGTTCACCTCGAGGATCACCTCGCCGGTTCTCAGAAGTCCTTGGCGAGCAGCAGTGCTTCCGCCCAGGATCCTCGCGATGATCAAATTGCCGGATTCGTCGACCTGCACCGTCAGACCCTGCGCAAAAACCAACCAATGAAAATAAACTCGTCCGAGTTCGCGTTGAACGCGACCAAGTTCGTTACTTAGTACATTTGGAGAACAATCGGCGATTCTTGTCCGAGACAGTTGACGATTCTACGTTCGTTTCAATTTTTGTTGTTATACCCTTGCAACGCCGCTTGCCTGTGAAGATTTATTGTTCCCATTTGCGTATACAAATGTTAATGGAAGAGAATGTTCAAGATCATGGGCTTTGCGCCTTCGTTTGTCGAAAATGTGACAAAATCGTGAACATTGGAAATAGTTTGTAGTTGGATTGAAGTCTCAGCAATATTTTGCTCGTTTCTTCTTCTTTTAAATATATTCAATTGATTTTGATGGAATTCTCGCTCACGTGATTCGCATTATTTTGAGAAGTGAAAAAGAGAAAAGAAAGTATTGCATCAATAATCGTGACGTTCTGTTAGTTTTCAGAAGAAAATCCTTGGTTTCCAGGAAATTTTATCGCTCGTCGTGAATATGAATTTTCGGAATGCAAAATGTTGAGAGTCAACATAAGGGATGGATTGTATGTTACATTTCTGTTAAAATGTTTTCTTTACTCGGTGTAAAGCTGAGAACTTTTGCCTCTGGTTTGAAACAACATGCCAGATTCATCGAACAGGCCACGTGGCCTCGAATCAGAATCAAACGGATAATAAACATTTTCAAATTATTTATGAACTGCGAATGGCATTTCCGTCTTTTCCTCGTTCGAGCGTATTAAATCCAACTCGGAATGGGAATTCTCTCACGTGACGGTATGGTAAACCTCTAAAACTAGATCCACGAACGAGAAAGTCGGTGCAAACAGTTATGCTTCTTTGTTGCTCGTTCCACGTGCCTTTTCGTCAGTCACTTTCTTCACCAACGAAACAAACGGTCAAACAAAGAAGCTAAACATCCGCAACTTTTCGAATTGAGCTGTCTGTTAAGAATCCTGTCTCAAATATCCAAGGACATATTGGATATTTGAGCTTTCAAACTATCAGAATTAGATATTCTGAAAATCTTCAAATATTCACATTTATATCAAGTTGGTGCATATGAAATAACTCTTTTATATATATACCACAATATCATTCATTAAATTTCGCTCGTCTATTGCATTAGTAACATTAAACACGAAGAAGATCTATAATAAAGATGTCAAAGTCACAGTTACTATGAGTAGTCAGAATATTAACGTGAGTTTTCTGAATTTGGAAAAAGTAACAATTTCTGGAACCGTAAATTTACTGCTTACAATTAGATTGATCATACGATTGATCACTGGAGCTTTGTGTATTTTCATTAATTCCGTGAAAATTCTTACCAAAGGTTCGTCAGGTTGCCTTCTAAGGCCGACCATCCTCACAGCTTCCGTTCTCTCGTTGGTAGGCATTATTAATAGCGGTGGTTCCGGTTTCGATGGCTGTTCTTTCCGTTTGACAACCGCGTCGTGCGTCTCCAGAAGCGCTTTCAGATGCGAGCTCCTCAGCAATCGTACGAGCTCGCGTGCGTTCTCGTCTCTGGAGGAGCGGAGTGCGTGGCACACCTCGTCGACGATGTCACAAATGGACGAGCATACCGGTTCCACGTGGAGTGGAGGATCCTCCAGACGCTCCTGGACCTGCAACAGTCACGATGGCTGTTAGAAGAACTGGTTTTCGTACAAGCATTGTCTCGTCCTACTAACTCGACCGACCATCTTTTCGATCTCTCAATCAAGATTAGATTCTTTTTTTTTTTTTTTTTTGTATGATGTATGTATCTTATTTTAATTTTTAATTTGAACTATTTTCGAAGATTTGGAAATGACGCGTAACGTATTTAATATCATTGATGAACTATCTTAAAATAGAATGACTGAAATGGATCACTGAATTTCTGTGTTGCCCAGTCATTACAATTTTCTACTAGATCGTGGAATCTGAATTTTTGTACACATTTATATACTTAAATTTTTCATAAATGCATAAATATTTATATTACGCTCTCTACATTAGTTGAGTTTTGCAGTTTACAAGATGAGAACATTATCGACGAAATAAGTCAGTCCCTGGATTTCGTCCAACGTTTTTTCGATCTCCTTTCTGGGCTATGTGTTAACGTTGTGGCCAAAGCCACAAACAGTGAACGGCTTAGCCATCGCCAGTTGTGAAAGTCGAAACGGGTTTCCGCATTAAATTCACCGTACGAGGTACCATGGTTGCTCCTCGTATCCCTTGCGCAACTCGAGAGAACCGAAGATTCTCGGATCGACAATCTTTAGAGCGATTTTTAGAAGAATATCTCCAATTATTTTGCAACACGCGACGACGAAAATATTTCAATTTTTTTTTCGTTTTATATTTATAGAAAAATTACAGGGTGTATCTAGAGTTTTATGGTAAAAACTGCAAGAATTTTTTCGTCGATTTATCACCTAGGAGCGTGAAATTATCATTGTGCAACGATGACCCAGTGTCAACGAGGTTTGATTGGATTAGCGTCGACCACGTAAGGCTAGTGTACTCTACATTGAACCAGCCAATGCAACGTCACAACAATGAAAGAGTAATTACGAAAGTAGGTCGTTCTCAGTGTTTCAGAGCCACCTTCGAGAATGCTTGATACCTGAACGCCGCGACGGTGCACGCCGAGTTGCGAATAATCGTTCACCTTTTGGAATTATTTCTTCAAAAAAGGAAGACTCAAAGAAACATACGAAAGTTACAATAGAATTTTATTTGCATGACATTTTAACAGTATTCTCACTACGGATAAGATAAAATGCAAACATCCGACAGCGAGTTATTTCCAAAATAACTAGAGGCCAAAGTAATAATTACCAAAAGTAATAATTATTTCTGAAACTTTTC
The DNA here is from genome assembly GCA_036937485.2 of Tetragonisca angustula. NCBI lineage: Eukaryota > Metazoa > Arthropoda > Insecta > Hymenoptera > Apidae > Tetragonisca > Tetragonisca angustula. The sequence continues at coordinate 312,997 of JAWNGG020000040.1, read as the reverse complement.
TTGAAATGAAAGACGAAGGTCGTCTTCAAAAAATCAAGCAGTTAAACTGAATTTTTAACTATTCTGTACGAGGTAAATGTGAAATGTACGAGAGCAATTTTTTAATTAACCATTATCGACAGAGGAAACATTACCAAAATGTTCGACCATAATTCAGGCTAATCAACATTCCTTTTTGCATTTCATGAAAATTCGATGTGAATCATTTACTTTAGAAAATTGCTTCGCCACGCCGAAGTCGAAGTCGCTGTGTTCCCTACGGCCAGAGTGATTCATCGTCGAATCATTCGCGTTAATACATGTGCATCGCAGATGCACGTCGTTTCCACGATTTCGATTACAGCATCGATCATACGAATTGCGACACGATACAGACTTTCGCAAAAGATTGTACATCATGGAAACGGAGCATTAAAAATCTGGCGAGCTTTTCGCGAGATCTTCGATTTGGAGTTTCTCTGGCTTGCACAGGCAACACTAAATCAACTAACGAAGCAAGAGACATCAAAGAACACGATTGAAGTCGTGTTTTGCGTGAAAACGTGGGAAAACAGTGTGTGATTTATCGAGAGGCGAGTGAGGATGTCAAAACTCGACAAATTGCTTTCATTAACGCGTGTCAAAAGGTTCGACTACCTTTATGAATTATTAACTCAAACATTAACCTCATATTTCGATAAACGATCTCAATCTTCGAGAGTGTAAGTTCTTGTTTTCCGAAGAGTAATGAAAATTCATCTTCCCTACGTTTGAAAATTTAATCACGAAATAAATTGCTTCGAAAGTAATTGTATCATTTTAAAAATATTTCGAGCAATGAAAATTGACCTTGCTGGATTCTGTGGGCCATTTTTGAATTTACCTACATTTCCCGACGTTGTCTTAAAAAGGTTAAAAATCGTCTGTAAGATTGAAAATGTAAAAATCGAGGATTGCGAAGTGTGTAATTATTTCTGTGTAATTTGAAGAGACGATTGGAGGGGAAGGGGTAACAATTAACCGCTGAGTGAAAATTAAAATTGAAGGTATTTCTCCATATGCCGCAAGATTGTCATTGTCGTGAGCATGAATTACACCGCATTTATCATGGAAACGATGGTAGAACAGCTGGCGTTCAACGAACGTTGCAGCCTATAATGAATTCTCCTGTTCTTCCGTGACGTCCCTGAAAAAACCTCTCACGAAACGAACACGAGGATTGTTGCGCTCGAAGAACAAACAGCGACTCGTTCATTACATATATCAATAACTAGGCGTTTCATCATTGCCACGATTCAAACGACTGCTTGGCAATTTCATGCCTCTTTTTCTTACCTTCGCGTGTTTCTCGATTTGAAATTGTCAATCGGGAATCAAACAAATCGTTAAACATCATTATAATTTGTATGAAACTTGCAAGAAACATGTTAACTCGTCGTTCTTCTTTTAAAATCAATCCAAGTGGAAGTGGAAAATAATGGATCTTCTTTCAAAATTAATCTCAAAATTCCATATATTCTATTTCCAAAAAATCACATAGCGAACGAGAGATACTAAAAAATTTCACTTTCAATCTCACAAGTGTATGTAAGAATAATACTAATCTTCGGAATGTCCCTTGAATTTTTAACACTAGAACTACCGAGAACTAAAGTATAAAAATTGAGTAAAATTAAAAATCAGAATGCAAGGAATATGAAAAGATTTATAATACGAACGTTTATTCGTAAATTTTACAAAAACCACTCGAATTTCTAAAAAAAAAGTAACATTGTAAATCCGCGAAATTACTCTAAAAAAATTATAAATTGAACATTTTGACCGCTTTGGTAGTGTTAAATAAAATTAACAAACGACACAGGACGACGGATTAAAATATAGATCGACCACAATATTCCTCTGCTTCCTTCTCTCTTTCAATTGCACAGCAAGTAGATCTCCCCTTAACAAAAATTTACTCCAAATTCCCTTTCTCCAAAAAAAAAAAAAAAAAAAAATTACACAAACGATATACGCACTTGATAAAAGAACGACCTGATATATCGCAATATAGTTTTGCTTCGATATCGAGCTATACTCTCAACTTCAAGATCTACGGACCACGGACGCGAAAAGGAGCCAACAAACGGGCAACAAATCACGCTTTCTCTCGATCTCACGTGTCGTCGTCGCAGCAGCAGCAGTCCACCATTCGCCCAGCTCTCCCAACCATCCAGATTTCCACCCCAAACTCACTAACAACACCTCCAAACGATGCAAACAAACCTCTCCGAAGATGTTTCCACGGATATCCTGACTTACAGCGGAGAAACGCCGAGGCAGAGGTCGCCTGTCACCGTCAGTTAGGTCGTTCTATTCTGGAGAACGAGCTGGCCGCCGTCCTGGTGCTGGAGTCGGCCGTATCGATCGGCCAGGGCCGTGGAGGGTGCACTCACGCGGCCACAACTGACGGGGTAAACGGCCACGAGAGTGAAGCTTGACGAGAGTGAGCTCGCCACAAGGGATAAACGCGACTTGAAGCGACAAGCACACGACGTATGTTACTTAGGTAAGCGGCGTCAGAAAACTGCCGCGCCTACTGACGTTTCTTTCGTCCCCACCTTTCCAGCCAGCTACGTTCAGGCGGCCAGTCTGAAACAGGTGGGGGCCCTTCTTCGCAGATGTGGTATGCAACACTCCGCTACGTTCGACGCAGGGCCGTCTACGTGCCTGTTTCAAACCCCATTCTACTTGCTTCCCTCCGTGAAATGGTAATCTCGGAGATGTCTCTTCCAAATGCTCGAAGATTCATTTGGCAAGTTCTGGCGATTGGTCAAAAACCACGTTGACTGACTGTTTGCAAAGAGGAAGAAATTACATAAATTATTAAAATTATTATTTAAACACTTCCTTTTCGATTATTTAAGAATTTGGCTGGCATGCGAATCGTTTGTTCGTTGAGAATTGCATTCTATTAGTAGAATCGATCGGTTTGATCATATTTTATGGAAATTTCGAAACCACCTTACTCTTTTTCTTTTTTTTTTTTTTTTTTTCTTTTTTAGAAGATAGATTTGGGTTGAACATGAACTCTTTCGAAGTTAATTGGACAGCAATTGTTCCAAAATTAGTTTTAGAATCACGTTAAAATAGTGAGGGTTGGAACGAAACGAAGTCCCGAAGGAAACCTGAAAGATTCACGATTGATGGAATTTCTGAAACTTTGAATATTAATAGTGACTGCTCGAGAAGTTCATTTGACAGTTTGTTATTCTCATAGACAGTAGATGCTTTGGCGTTAGAAAAGTGAAACGACACAATTATCAATTACAAACGAAGTTTATTCCTTGATTGAAGTAATTCTACCAATTGTGTAATTAAAAATAACCTCCAGTTATGATTGACGTGTTGGGAGCGAGTGGACCATGTTGTACTTGCTGGTTACACGATAATATTATTATCTAGCTGGTATCATTGTCGGAAATCCTAACGTTTTCTTTCAACACGGGAAAGCGGCGATGTTTAAGGGGAGTGCCAACGTGTCTCGTCGTGAGGAATGTTAAATATCTTAGGTACTCCATCTAGAAGAGGTAGAGAGGTATACTCTCTTACTACGCGAGCATTCCTATTCCCTACGTTATTTCTGCGTGAAAGTATACACATGCACATACACAGAGACTCGTAACTTTCGTTTCATTCCTGTCCTTGGACATATTTTCCTAGTTAGTCTGCGTTTTAATCGTACGATTCTCGATCGAGTGTCGTTGATCTCTGGTATTATGCAACTAGATCGACGTTGCAGCTAGATCGATGAATAGAATAGTCGTGTGGCAAAAAGAAAAAAAAAAAAAAAAAAAAAAAGAAACAGTCATCGACACCGATCTGGCGACACAGGTAGATCCTTCTCAAGATACTCGATAATCCGTTATGCGATACAACGGGATCGTATGGCTCCGGTGTTAAAGACGGCCATCGCTGAAGAAAACATTAACACGGTGCGTAAAATATTTTTGAAAATTCGTGACGATATGCTGTCTTTGTGAAATGTTCTTCTACTTTTGTCAAAGGGATAAAGTCTAACTGTGGAATTGTTTAGGAGCAACGAGAAAGAGGCACAGTTCTATTTCTTTCTTTTAATTTTCTCGTTTAATGGTTCTCTTCTAATGATTTCTGTTTCATAGTGTAATTAGAATTTACGAGCAAACATTGTCTTATTTGTATGCTCGCTGTATATAATCGTTCCAGAATTTTGAATTCTGAAGGAAGGTTTTGCGACAAACTAAATATTTTCTAATTAAATAGTTGAATTATTACGGAGATTTCTTTAGCCTGTAAATACGAAGCGAATAAAATAATCATTAATCGAAAACCAGAATTAATTTACTAAAATTTACTCAATTCATCGGTTTCTCTAATGAATCTCCTTAAAGCTCCATAATTCCTTTTTTTTTTTTATCATTCCTCGTAATAATCTCTATTCTCACGAATCACCCCACGACCATTGTTCCAAACTTATTTAACTTACTATGAATTCCATCAACAAAATAATTTACACAAATAACCTCTGCTTCTTGAAACAACTTCAAAACTCGTCGTGGAATTTCATCCGATTGGTCACGTCTCCGTCACTTACACTCAACTGCTCCAAATTTACGAGTTCCATCGACATGAAATAATTTACACTTACGAAAAAACTGCAAGATACGTCATAGGGACCTTTATAGGTCGCGGTTAATCACACGTGTCACAGTAATAAAATAATTTACAATTTGCAAAATCTCTTCTTCCAGCAGTTTCGAAATAGGTCGTGGCACTTAGCACGATCAGCTACGTCCCTGTCACTTACACGTTCGCGCCGATTACAAAGCCAGCTGAAATTACATCGTAACGATGCGTGTGTGTACGCGAGCGCACGCGACGCTGCCTCGCGATTTCTGCGCGAGCGAGTCGTAAACGATGACTCGGTTCGACCCTGGACCAATTGGTCAGGACCTCCCGGGGTCGCGGCCAATTACGCCGGATATCAGAGGAGTCGCAGTCGCGGCGATTTGTCAATTAACGTGCTCGGATTATTCACGGGGCATGGTTCGCCAGCCGTGGATTTCCGGCGCCGTTGGCGCGCGACCGCCTGATTCACGGTTTGCCTCGACTTCTTCCCTTCGCAGGAAGTGCCTTTGTTCGCGAGGAGGACCCTCGCGGTTTCCGCTTTTCGGTGGACTTGTCCACGGGACTGGCTTTGTAAGGTGCTCGACAGAGAGGAAAAAGGAAGTGAAGTTTGTTATATTAGTAATTCGTAGGTTAGAGTAGTTGAATTTGGAGCGAGAGAGTTGTGAGAAACTTTTCCTCTTGATGAAACATTCTGGCGCTGTCTTCCAGTTCGGTTCTCTTTTTCACACATGAAATTTGCAAAATTAGGGTAGTCACTGAAAGACTGAATGACACGAAACGAAAATAACTTTTGCAAACACACGTTTTTCTTTTATGTTTTCTATTATTTTATTTCTATTATACACAGAAAGAGAAAATGAACAAGTTACGACATTTTCGAACCCTTCAGTTTTTCAGTGACCACCTTGTACTAGACAAAGGAAAAATAAATATTAATAGACGTCGGATATTTATGGAAATTCATATTTGCGCAAACACTTGTGAACATTTTAAATGTTGCAACACATATCTCACGTCTTTTGGTACTCTGTATGTATGTTTTTGTAATATTTTTCTCGATCTTTTCTGCTCGTTTATACTTGATCCAAAGCAATAAAAATCGGATGGAAGATTTACGAGATTCTTTCCTTTTAATTAGCTCTGAACTTTGATTGTGAGTGAAATTAACAAGCAAATCAATGACAATTCGTGAAAAATTCGCTCTGTTTTCGTCTCCGTGCTCCTCCTTGGTACACAACATAATTCTATTATAGTAGAAATTCTCCTATTACACGGACATAATTCTTGGCCTAATTAGATCGACCTAACGATGTTCCGCTGTGTCATTAAGAGGCTCCTCAAACACACTAGCAATTTTCACAGATATTTAAAAATATACCAAAGAAAAATACCCGAGGAAAAATCACCATGAGAAAATCTCAAAGTTCTCACACTTTTTTTTCGGATTCTTCCCATATTAATCGTTTAACGCTTGGTTGTTTGGCGGCTCGGTTTTCACGGTTGTTTTCAACGATTTTCAGCAACGCTTCATCGCGTCTGTCAACGTTCACCATTGTTGTCTCGAATCGAGCCGGAAAACCGACACAGGCCTCCTAACGACTTCTCGACACCAAGAGGGACTTGTACCTGCCGATCCTGAGGAACAGAATGGAATGTGGGCCCAGCAGGTGTGCCAGGGTGTATGTATGCCTGTGGTCGGGCCCTAACGTCTCGCAGGAAAGCCACGGTTGCGTGCACTCGATCGAGAACGAGATAAATCGAACGGTTCTGGGTCACGGACACGACCAACTCCAAAACTTTACGCTGAACCTCAAAGATCTTTCACGCCACTGTTTTCGAATATTTTTGCAGACCGAAAGTTTCTCTCTTTCGCAATTCCAGGAATTTCGAAAAAAAGAACTCGATCTGTGGGATGACTTCGAATGAAGATATTCTTTCAGTCACACTTTCTTCTCCATTTCGTGACACCGAGTGTTGAATATAAAATCTTATTTTGAAATTTCTTTCTCGTTTGGAATTTGGATTTTTTTATCGAGAATGTACTCGACGTGCTGGAATTTTTTTCTACCTTATTGGGAGGTTGTAAAATAATTGAAGTACTTGTTGAAAGATCACCAGTCAGATAATCTAGTTTTTTGAAATATTCGTGTAAAAATAAATATTGATTAAAATTATCAAATTTGTCAAAATATTTTTTTAATTTCTTTAATAACGTTTAAAAATAAATATTGATTAAAACTATCAAATTTGTCAAAATATTTTTTCAATCTCTTCAATTAGACTTGGACGTACACCCATTTTATCTAACGAATGTGTCTATTTACAGAGCATTAAAAATCATTAATCGAAGACATAAATTACTAGTCTACGAGTCTCGACGTTAATGAAACGCGTCGTACAAACGAGAAAGCTCAAAGTGCGGCGAGAAATATTTCCAATTGTATTGTAATGCTTGCGTAACGGAGCAACGAAAAAGTGACGTGCGTTACGTCCGCGTCACACTGCTGAATTTACACCGATCGACGGATACTAACCTTTTCGCTGAAGAGCCGACGCTGTTCCATAGTTCGACGGGGAATCTATGTCACGACCGAAATAATGCAGCTGTTTCACGTGGCTGTGATGCAAGCAGCGCGTTTCGAAAAGAAGCTCTGTCTCGAAAATTTCGTCGGTCAGAGCCGACGTTTTCGTGTTCCAGCGTCACGCATTTCTACACTACGGGATTTCGATACTTGAATTCCGTAAGAATTGCTCGTTTGCAATAAATATCCGCTTTGGACGAAAATAATCGTGCTGTGACGAGAATTGGAATCAGTATTAATATACACGTTGACGAGAGTGTTTTTAACTGTTGATGAACATGATGATGGTTGTAAGTGAAGCGAACATTGTACAAGTAAGTTGAAAAGTAGGTTGGTTATAGCAGATAGTTTGTTGGGAATTTATTATTGCAAATTTTCGTAATAATTTACTAGTTAGACTGTTTGACAAACATATTGATGAGAGTATTTTGAAAATATTCAATTTTTAATTCGAAGCAAATATAACGATCGTGAGGCAAAGAGATTGAGAATGATTGGATTGATTGAAGCAAGTAGTTTCCTTCAATGATCTATCATATATAGATATACAGCATCAGAAAAGTAATCGGAAATCAGGAAGATTCCACGATTCGAAATAAAATGAAAATCAAGAATAACAAGTTTGTGACGAACGCTTCGTTTCCTGAGAGAATTCAGGTTGAAAACTTGTTAACTGTACAGAGGTAGGAATTAAGAAACCGAAGAACACCGTAGATGCAAAATTAATATCCTCGTAGGAATATAAAAGAGGAAATAAAAAATTATTGAAAATTGTTTTGTAGCCACTGTCAGAACGAGTGACATAAAATTGCGAGTATCTTTGCTTTCAAGTTGAGTACTTCCACTTCTTATTCTTGGGGCAATCGACGTAGGTAAACAACGATATCCCCCTCGATCGTTTTCTTCCTAGTGTTCATGTGCTCAACCAAGTCTGGATATTTGCAATCCCAGCGTCACGATGAAAATCGAATCTCGCAAGATTTATACGTCTTCGAGTGACGTGTCTCATGTTTAATTTATGACGCCAAACTCCGATAGCTCTCGCTTGACCGAACTGTTTGAAAACGTCCACGTAATATACGTGAACTATTTACAAACGCAACGTTCATAATTTTTCAGTAAACTCAGAATTTCCACGTGGAAACAGAGGAACAGAAAGTGGCCATTACGATCGCTAAATGAACGGATCGAGTATCAACAATGGGGAATACAAATTTCTATAATAGCACTGAGTGCTGGACGTGAGAGCAAGTAGTATTCTGAAGAATGGAACACAGTGTTGGAAAGTGTTTTGTTCGCTGACAGGAAGCATCCGTAACGTAAGAACGGTATTGCGACGGAACAGGAAGCTGAAACCAAAAGTTGAGGGAGATATCCAAGTGAAATGGCGTTTACTACAATTTTAATAGCGAAGCTGAAACGAAACTGTAGAAAACGAGCGGTAATATGGTTGACGAAGCGTATTTACGTACCGTGAAAATCACAAAAGATGTACTGCTGACTGATTTTCATTTGAAAGAATAAAGAAAAATTTTCTATGACAACTATTGAAACACTTCAACGAGTCGCTCCAAGTATTCTTCAATATTCCTCAAGGAAGCTATTGTTTATGGAAATTTGGTGTCTTTTTTTAGATAATTTATCGCATTTTCTGGGTCCATTCTTTATCGTAGAAATTTTGCGGAACGTTTTCATTTAATGATTGTTCAATTATTCGAATTCCTGTGTCAAAATCTTTTCGATCAGACGTATCTCAATTACCATAAAAAAATCTTTAATTTAAAATGGAGAAGAATATACTGTTTTCCTTTCTTTTCCTTTCAATAATCCGCACCTTTAAAATTCAATGCGTCGACACCTAACAACTTCTTCATTAAGAAAACAAAAACGCCAGTAGCCTAAATAAACGAAAAAAAAAAAAAAAGAAGAAAGGAGAAAGCCATAAAAAACGAATAAACGTAGCCAAAGGTTGAGCATCCAACCTTTACGCGTTAAAACAAAGCGCAACGATCGATTAACAAAAGGCAGAATAGCAACAGACTAAACAAACCGACTGTTCTAGCAAGCATGTAACATACACATGTACATGTACCTCCTATTTTTATAAACTAGCTAAGAAACCGAATCCCCAGACGAGTCTCGAGCATGGATGAAACGGGGTTCAACGACACTTGGCCGATTTTTACCGATGACCAAGGGGGCTCACGGCTGGCCGCGTTGCGTTTTCCATTTCACGGTGTTGGATTCACACCGTCGTAGATGGATTCACGTCGTTCGAGGGCAACCTCTTGTAAATGACCGTCTCGTTCTCGTAAAACCGGGCGGTCGCGGCCGGCCGTAGTAAACACGTGGCACGTGCATGTGCCCCGAAACCATCTGCCCTCACCGCGCATGATCCACCAACGCGTCGTTGTTTATTTCGCCGGTGCCAAAAATAATAGACACGCGCGCGAATAATGGTTGCAATTAATCCGGCGTGATATTCACTGAAAAAAAAAAAAGAAAATCGTATAGCCATCCGAGCGGCAATAGACGCTTCTAACAAACAGGCGAGCCGATTACGAGCCAGCAATGGTTGCACTCGTGAGGGAACAGAACTCTTGGTAACATCGTAGTAAAGTCTGCTCGTAATTCTATCTTCCAGCGAACTGCGAGGTAATAATCAACGATAGGAACTAATTACGAGAGACTAATACATTCACAATTGTGCGTAAGATAACAATTATTGGTCTGCAATGTTGAACACTCTTAAATAATATTTTATATCACGATGGTAATTTTCTATACTCCCAATGGAATGTTTGAAAGTTTAATGCCCACGTCGTAGAAAATGTCCGCCCGCGCCACTCTCTCCACGCAGCTAACCTCGAATCAATTTTCTACACGTTGCAATTACGTTTTCCAATGTTGTCGCGAGACAAGTGTCAGACGAGGTTCCTAGGACCTCTTCGAAATTGTCCGTCGTCGTTGGAGATGGTCTTGAACAAGGACGATGATGTAACTGAGGCGGCAGGAAAGAGCACCGGCATGAAAACGCACGTTCACTCACCTTAACCAGAGACGTGACCACAGGGCTGTCCAGGAGGCCCTTGAGGAACAGGAGGTCCGTGTCGTCGGCCACCTTGCCCAGCTCGTCCAGGTTGTCGCGTACGTGCATGAAGGCGGCTGGAACAGTGACCAGGCACTTTTCCATAACACCGTGCTAGTTGGACGTGCGCGAAGGGCAACGACACTACCGGCACGAGCGTCGAGGGTGTAAAAGAGCGATGCGAGGGGATGCCGGGTGTGGCCATTCGGCGGATCAATATTAGGGCAGCCACAGGTGGCTAGTGGCGGAGCACGAAACATTTCGGTGAAAAGATCGAAAAGCGGGAAGTCGAATGTGCGTTGATGCGAAAGGGGCAGGATTCACGCGGCGGTATGGTTTTTAGGTAGTTGCTTTTTTAGTTTGAGAATGTTGGTGGGTTTGCAGGGCATCTGTGATATTATGTGCAAAGGATGTACGGTACTGTGGTGCTTTAATAAGCATGATTAATAATAAAAAAGTAATTTTTAGAGAAATGCCTTTGCGCCAGAAGTGCCGACAATAAAATAGACAGATAAATATTCTTAAAGATAAAAGTTTCAGACAGAAGAGAATTTATAAAATATAAAGATATAAACTTGCCTGTTGGAGGAGTGGATAATTTATTCATCAATGTTCCAAAAATTTCTCGACATTTGTAGCAAACACTGACGCTGAATGTTATTCAATGAATAGTGGTCGAATATAAAAATGAATTTTTAATTGAATATTCTAAAACAACTCGTTTCGATTTATTGTACAGATTCTCCAAATATCTGTTTCATGAGAACACTGTTCAAAAGTATTTCTAAGTATAATACTTTTTTCCATAAAAGTTCCACAGAAATATATTTTTTTATACGACATAAGTTCGAACAAAATTTTTTATTAAAAATGAAAAGAACCTTCTAATTTCGATTTGATATTTTCAATACTTCAAAATGTAGGCTAGATAATGGCATTTAAATATTCTAGTGTAGTACTATGATATTTGGATGATGAAATGAACTACAACATTTATTCTGATATTTAGACAATGAACAAAAAATTTAGTTTAGTATTTTCTTTTTCAAATTTATACAAACGTCTGGCGTTTAATTATTTTACAAAACTAACACGTTAGTTATCATAGTGAATTGGAGAAAAATATGCATTACATGTATGATTTCTCGTAGTTTTGTAAAGTATAATTTTATTTATTTATGAAAAGTAATTATCTATAGTCTTAAAGTATTACACATGGAACAGTTTACGTTTGTCATTGCTACTTCTGACAATGTAATTTAACTTATTGTTAGATATTTTAACAGTTCGATATTTACTGTGAAACTATTTTTATTTCGTTTCTCACAGTATAATAATATTAGTACACGTTTCACACAAGTTACGAAATCAAAATGTTTTGATTTATTTTGTTCGCTCGCCACTGTATATTAGTGCAAATTGCGTGCATGCAGAAAGAAAAATAAATAATAAATGTTACAGCTGAAGAAACGTTTCCTTTTGCAAATATTATAGTTTAATCGAGATCGAAATAGTAATAAAATTCTGGGGATATAAAGGAAAATTTTCTTCAAGATCTTATTAAGCATTTTCTTGATTTATATTGGATAAAATTAGATATTATTTATATTAATGATGGTCTTATTTCTGCAACAGCCTAATCAATCAGAATTTAAGAATCGATCGATTTTCAATTTCAAGCAATGCGATATTCATAATCAATCTGAAGTTAAATATACTTCGTGTTGTAGTAATTTGGAGCAAGCTCAAGGACCAAAGAATCATCCTGCTGTTAACAACAGCTATGGTCTCAATTAACATTGAATTCATTTGCAAGTGCCTGGACTAATTAGAGTCATGAACAGATTTCGTTCTACCTTTTCACTCTCGTTCGGTCTTACTTCATTGAACAATCCTCACCACGAGACAACGTTTAGGATAATTATGAATGAGACGGGTACGACCTTGTTCGTGTTTCAAAGATAGAACAAAAAAAAAAAAAAAAAAAAAAAACAAACGGTTCTATTGTTTATTTGTTACGTAAATTGACCAATTATTTCATTACTTTTAAAGTCTGTCGAATGTTGTATTCATTTTTATCCTCATAGTAACTAAAAATTCATGATTCAACTTTTACAGTACATCCTTGAAGAATCTGTCAAATATTTCTTTAGTGAACGAATTATTTTTAACATATAGGCATATAGAAATAGAAATAAAAGTGTCTTCGGAGACAGTGGAATCAGATTAGACTCCGTTTCAAATGGAAATTGACATGAATCACCTGAGACGATATTTTCGATGTATAAAACACGTGGAAGGTATTTTTAAACACAGGCTGTTTCATCTATAATTATCGTATCTGCTTTAGGATAATTTTACCTGAAGGGGTAGTTTGTCGAACCGGTTGCGTCTGTAGGATTTATGACATTTAATTATCGAAGACGAGACGTTCTCCAAGTTCGAGTGGTTCTGATAAACAGTAACTGACCACTCGAACATAGGACGATAAGCGATGTCGACGACGGGACGGTTTGTATGATAAATGCGTGTAAGTAGCAGCTATCGGACAACGAGTGCATAGACACGCCATCGCGTATCGTCTTTCCAGAACGCCTCGACCTATTTCTCGTTTGGTTTAGAGCCGAAAAATGTTCTTAAACCAGTCTGTTCGTGCGAAATGAAACAGTTAATATGAGATCATGGAAATAGGATTTCAAGTGAAATTATAAAATATACCAAATCTGTCTTAAATTTCTTTCTCTTGCAGAATGTTGGGTGGAAAATATTTCCCTGAGGAATTTCCAATCAATTTCACACGCGAGATACAGAGAAAAGAAGTTGGAAGTTTGGTCAAGCTCGTTCCTACTTTTTGGAATTTCTTTTTTCCTGTTTAAAATTAGTCTCGAGACTTTAATTGATGCTGCGTAAGAAATAAAGATAGAGGCAAGGTTGTGACGAGACTGCAAAGATATTCCGATTTAAAATTGGATTCCGAAGATTAGAATGCAGAGGAATAATATTTAGGCACAATCGGGCAAGGAATTCGTTTGCGGAGCGGGAAGTACACTCGAGAAACTAAGAAACATCTTAATTTCATAAAGAACACAGACGTTACGAAATTCCTCGAATTTCAATAGTTAACTAAAACCATCGTGTCATTACCATTTTCTATTTGATACAGTTTGGCGCCGTTCACTGCGTCGATGCTGGCCAACAGTCGACGATCCTCTATCTTTTCCTTTCTACCGAAAAAGACCATTTCGACCGTATTCTTTTTTCAACGCGTCGCGGATGCAAACTCTTGCACGAAGAATCTTCAACACATCGACGAATCACATTTTCACTTCTCTCACATTTTACATTCTCATCGTCACACGACTGTGTCGCGTATCACGTTAAACACGAGAAGCAAGCGCGACTGTTCCCTCGCATTCCACCACTGTCAGACAATAAAACAAGAAGACTCTATTCGCCGAATGCTGTTCTACGATAATATTTACCGAGGGTCGAACAGCGTCAATTATCAATGCCCAATTATCACCGATTGACAGGTTTCGCTGTCAACAATCACTTTTGTTCCTCGTTTCCGAAACCGCGTGCATGCATTTTTTTTCACACAGTTGCTGATCTTTCAGAATGCCTACGTCTCTCTCGCGGTAGCCGAGCCAACGTTTGTCAAGGCGGAGCAAACGAAAGGATTTCCTTCGAAGACGTAAGAAACGTGGACACGGGTCCGTTCCACGGCACCACGTCACGGTGAATGGAAACGCCGTGTTACACCTGCTTGGGGCCCCAGGCCCCTGTCTTGGCCAAGGGACTGAAAGCGACACCCTGTGGGATCCAACAAAGTCAAACGAACGTACGAGCCGCGTTGCTCCCCACAAGAATTGGTAGGAGCGATGCTCTTTAAGAATATTGGCGATTACTTTGGAGAAAGTGATACCTGCTTCATATTATTTCAAGTATTGTTTAATGATAGCTAGATCATAGTGAGATTCTTTTTCTCCTTTTCTTAATTTTCTTGATTTCTTTCTATCAAAATCTGAGATTTTTCTCTTTCGTTAAACTTCTTGGAAGACGATGATAGATTGGAATTATTTAGTAAGGTAGTGATTATTGAAAAATTATATGGGAGAAAGTGGCTTTTCTTTCGTCATTTCTATCATGTAATATCCTAATATAGTTGATGCTTTTGAGTATTTCTTGATGTCACAATTATGTAGAAATTCTTTTCTTTTCTCATTAAAAATTTTATTAGAGCTCCTTCTGTTAAAATCTGCGCGACTCCTTTTTTTTACTAAACTTCTCAAAAGATGTTGACGATAGGATTTATTTAGATAAAGGATTACAAGATTTAGGACAGTGTAAAAATTAGAAAAAAAAAATTGGCCCTGAGTTTAAAGATTTTATTGCTTTTCACCGGTCGAGAGAAAAAAGAATCGATTTTTACGAGATCACTTAATTAAGCTTTGTTGGTGACATTATTAACATCGTCGTCGTAGCATCAACACGATCACACCTTGGTCATTTTCCAGTTTGTTAATTTTACTTGTCTCCTCGTCAGACGTTTTCAAACTTGCGTCGAAATCTGGAATATGTTAGTATGCAATCACGAACGTCTGTTGTACCTATAACTGATTTTCTCTTGCGTCACGAATTTCCCAAACCGTTTGTCTATCCTCACTCCAATTTCAACCGTTCTCAGCAAATTTCAAGTTTAATCGAGGCTTCACCTGTTCAATCTCATTCACCGGATCCCCCTTCACTCACGGCTCCGTAGATCTTCGCTCGCTTTATTATTGATCGCTGATGCGATGCCGATCGATCTAAAACTATCCGCGGCGGAACGCTTTAAAAACAGAGCGCGAAACGTTCGCGTGCATGATCATCGAGGATCAGCATCGGGACGCGGTGTCGTCGTTGCCGAGGAACGATTGTAACTGACGTTTCCGAGGATTTCGTCGGTGAACAAGCGGATGAAAAGGAGTGGAGAGCTATTCTTATTTTTCCAGGCAAAGCAAAGAGAGGGAACGCGAGGGAAGAGTAAGCATCACTGGCTAACAACTGGCCGCAGGAATCTCAGCATTCTCGCGAAGGGTCCATAAGAAACGAACTAGTTGGTCCCTAGAGAAGGGAAATCGTTCTAAATAAAAGAAGAAACGAAAATGACACTTGAACTGAATGACTTTGAGACTTTGAGACTTTAACAAGTCGTACTTGTAACTTTCGTTTGATTTGTGTCTCGCTTCAAGTGGCTTCATTGAACAATTTTTCATGTTATTTGTCCTTCTCTTTCGTTGCTTTAGTTCGTGCTGTTTTTTGGTTCGATGCGTTTGTCATAAACGAAGAGTTGACTCTGTCGAGAAGTATAACGTCGAGTGCAGCCACTTTACTGCAAATGGAAACACTTTTCTGAGATATTTGAAATTTTCTTTCTGCTGGTGTTTCACTAGAGTGTGGAATTTTATGCAAATTCGTATTTAAGGAAATATTTGACCACGGTGGAACTAAATGTTATACTTTGTATATTTTTTCACAATACGTGCAATTTTAAAAATCTCCTATAAATGCATGAAAATCCTCAGATAATTAATTATATTCATTTTCCTTTCAGATAAGACAAAATATAATCGATTGATCTATTACGGATCAATACTTACTTCATTTGTAATTTTTGTTTAATCATTTTACATCGTTGAATCAAATTTGAACGATATTCTAAGAATTCATTGAATATCTGTCTCACCATTAGACTACGAATTTTTAATTTTAAAGTTAAAAAAGACATATGAAATATCGAAAGTACAATATTTCGCAAAGTAAAATAGTTTTCTGTAGTGATACTATTTTTTAAATTATATTTTCAGGGATATAAACTGTTTTATTAATCAGAGTGTACGACTGACGTAAAATTAAAAGAAAATTTTTTAATATTTTTAACATTATGACTTGAAACAAAATTATTGCTTGATGAATTAAACCGTTTTATCGTGAACAGATGTTCGACATAGTTCATCGATCGTGGGAAACGTTATTTTGTTAACGTTTATTCTGTCTCGTGCTAACGTGCAGGCTAGACGATAAATTGATCATCAACAATACTTTCGTGAATCTAAAACTGCTTCCAGTCAGAATAATCGTAAATTTAGACGAAGACCAGCCAACTGTTCTGTCGAAATTAAAGAACGGAAGGACGTGAACGTGAATCTGACATCGTCAGGTTCAGTTCGTTGTCCAAGATCTATAAAGATTTTTAATAAAAGTTTTATGGAGCAGTTCAAGGCATGTCGTACTTGAAACGAAAGTTAAATATAAAATTCTAGGAAAGCAGAAAAGAGTTGCTCCTAAGAGATGAAAGTAGTAATATAACAGGAACGTCATTCGTCGATAAAGAAACTTCCAGGAAAACTTGAGTGAAGAAGAAGAAAGGCTCTTAAATTAAAAAAAAAAAAGAAAAAATACAGAACGAATAAAAATTGAAATTTTAAAATTACTTTCTGTAAAGATTGCAAGTCTGGAAGAAAGTATCTCGTCGTGATAGTGATCGTTAAAGTTGTAACAGCATTCGTTCAAGGTCCTTGGATATATAATTGTTTTTGTTATGGGCTCTATCGATCCGTCCGAGTTTTACTTTCGAGAGCACGTGTATTAATATCGATCGTCTCGTATAATTTTTCTACGACGTAGTGGCTAACTGTGTTGCAATAATGTGAAATGTCCTCGAAATCGAAATTTTTTAAAGATTGATACAATGACAAAATGTCACGAAACGCCGAGATGAAGGAAGAATTAATTTGCCATTTGGATTTTCAGTATTTCAACATTTGAAGAACACTTACGATTAACTTGTCTTTCAATTCTTAACAATACCATTGGCAATTTTATAATTACGGAATTAAAGGTTAATAAAGATCAATTAAGAAAGTGATTTCAATTAAATCGCGATTTGAAATTATTCTGGAAACCTTTCAAATGATCTGATCGAAATTCTTTTTAAACGAATATCGAGATTTCGGTGTTTTCGAAAAATCAGATAGACGAAAAGTTTCGTGTAAAAGTTGTTCGTGAATTTGTGTCGAAACTTGGTCATTGCGATAATGCAATCCTAAATCTCTTGTTGTGACAGATGTCTGAACAGCGACGCGAGAAACTGGAACGTAAGCCAGCATCGATGGTGCTTCCGCTGAAATCACGTTAAATTTAACAGGATCACAGACACTTCGCGCCAGGGTGGAAAGAATCTTCGAGGAATAGTAAACGAAAGTTATAGAGAGAGAAAAGTTCGTGCGAAGCCAGGACGAAACGGTCCAATCAATATCCTCCGTCTGTACAAATCAAGATTTAGGGAACTGTCACGGGCTCAAAGTGTCGAACAGAATCAATCGACAGTTTCGAGAAGATTCTGGCGAAATGACACTACAGAAAATCCAACGAATGTCGAACAGAAGTAGAAATTTCGAGACTGTGAATCTTGAATTTTTCCATATAAATTCAAATTCAATTTTCTTTGTGTAATTTGAATTCATTAAATTCAGACGTAGATATAAATCCTCAGGCGCGAATTCAAACATTTGTATTCAAGCATGAATTTTCGAGTTCAAGTTCAAATGAAATTGGGCGCAGATTGAAGTTAAACTTGAAAAAAAATTTGTACTTGAAAAGATACTGATTCGTCTCAAGTTTTACGATACAGATACTCAAATTCAATTATCTTTGTGTAATTTAAACCATTAAATTCAAACGTGGATTTAAATTCAAATCTTGCCTTTCAAGTTCAGGTTCAAACTCTAAAATTGCAACGTTCGCTTTTTTCCTTAGAGCTTTCTCGATTTTTCAAATGCGAACCAAAGCAAAATATCTTCAAGCCGAGATCCTGCATTTTGAATTTTCAGAGAGTCCAACGTGAATTGCAAGTTGGGGTGAAGCGAGCCACGGCTCGCACGGTCAATAAAACGTAGCTCAACACCATTCAATCTCCATTCAGTCACGGACAGTTTAACCTAGACTCTGTTCTACGCTCGAATAACACCCCAATCTAAACTTACCGGAAGTGGATCTCAGATGCGGCAGTTCCTTCTTGGGAATGATCGAGGGCAGTTTCGAACATCCGCAAATGTCCTCGATATCCATCATTGACCTGCTGCTCTTCATCATGGTGGAACGTGGGATTTCAGGTGACGCCAATCGACATCACGATCACCATGGATCCCAGCCTCGTGCGTTCCACCGGCAGGGTCGAACTTCCGTTTGCCTGAATCCCCGATCCACCGGCAACCTTGTCATGTTCTCTCTCTTTGTCTCTCTCGAATGTTTCGCGCGCCGTCCACGTCCCCCGTTAATCGATCCACGTTCGACGCGAAGTCAAAATGGCAGTCGAAAGATCACGAGATCTATTCATAGATCATCGGCGATGGTCCGTGTGATCGCGTGTTGAAGAGAACGAAGGAACGAGGAAGACCGCAACGGGACCTATAAGCCCGCGCTCGGTTCGTGTCCGGTACTTATAGCATAGTCGCGAGGGGGGTGGGTTTTTGCACCCTCTCTCTCTCTTTCTCTCTCTCTCTCTTTGTCTCACGCGTTCAGCTTAGACGATTTTGCGACTCGTGGCAACGAGTGCCGCGTGCGTTCGAATCGATCGATAGTAAACGCGCCCACGAAAGGGTAGAAATATTCTGGATTACGGCGTCATAGAAGTGGAACGCCTCGACGATCGACTCGATAGACGATGGATATTTTCTCCTTTTTTTTTTCAAACTCGGAGAAACTACGCTCGAGTCGTGTGTTAGCGGGAAAATTTGGCTTGGATCTTTGATCAGAATGTCTGTGGGTGGATTGAAAGATAGTGGGGAAATTTTGGTTGGATCTTCGATTAACAGAGAACCTTTTGTCGGAATATTTCTCGACAGATCGATGGTGGAGATTTTTTTCTTTTTTTTTAAATCGCGGAGAAGTATCTGTGCTTGGATCTTTTATCAACGAGAAAATTAGATTTCAGTCTTTCGATTAGAGTTTATCGTGCGATTGATTTGAAATTTTTCTGTGAAAGTTCGTACATTTCAACAACTTTTCCACGACGAATAAATTATAATTAGGAATTACACGCGAATTAGTCAGAAACCACGTATAAATTGAATATAATTTAATAATATAATTTTTATAGTGTAATAATATAATAATAATTGTAATAATTGTAATAATTATAATTATAATATAATATAATAATTATTTTATAATATAATTTTTATTTGTAAATTATATATATATCTATTATGCATATTATAAATCTCTAAACAGTCCAACACACTGAAATTTAACATATACTTCTACAGTAGCGTATATCGCTAAATGTGAATGATGAAAAATAATTAAAAAAAGATAATACGTTTTATTACATTTAGCATGCAACGTGGCGAAAGTTGAATCGCATTTAAATTTTGTATCGATCAATGGAGTCGTTTTGTCCGATTGCGATAAAGCTATGGCCATCTTGTGAGATTTGTTTCGAACTCGATTCAGGATTAATTAAATGAATGAGGTTTTAGTTCAATAAAGTATCTCTTGTCGTAAGAATAAATTAATTTATGGATAAAATGTCTTATCTGTAAAAAAAATTTATGCAGAAAAGGCTGTTTATGATATTTCAAAAATATATTGCATTCGATCGCTGGTAACTTTTTACGGCTTCTAGTGAATTTTATGCTAGAGACATCTAGTGAGAGCTGTGGAAAATTCAAATGCCGAAAGATGCTATAGTCACTAATCGATAATGTTATTACGTCCTTCGTTATCAACGAGAGGTGACGTTGCTGATTTGAAAAACAAGATTTCACTATGTTATGTTAATTTTTGCGAGACGTTACAGTTTTATCTGTCTTGCTCCCAGTATTACGACATTCTCGACAATTTACACGCAAGATTGAATTTCCTCCATCTTGAATCAGATTTATCGTAAATTTTTACGATATTCCGGTAGCTTTTTATTGTAATCCTAACTCTCACTGATTTCACATCAATTCCTAAATTAGAATTAGAATTTCTCCCAAATTAATTTCCTAATTCCAAAATATTACAAATATTTCAAACGTTAAATATTTAATATTATAAAAATTTCATAAAATTTATGATACAAATTTTACAATGTAAAACTTGTATTGTAAATTTGTGAACTTACGCAACGTAATTGCCAATACGTAATTGTTTCTTTTCGGAAGAACTTGGTTTAATTAAACTTCATACGTTAGAAAATTTAGTCAATCGTCGTGTGTTGGAGATATCTTTCAGAATTTAGTTAATCTACATATGTTAGTAATGTCTGTCAGCCAGATGTTATCGTGGTGCCGCTCGAAATACCGGAACAATGGGCATTCAGCGAAGATTGGCTGATTAGGTTCGTCGAGGACGACGATATAAGCGGCTTGTTTCCGCTTCTCTTCCGAGTCACGTCGCGTCGTGTCAAACGAAAGATGGTTTTACCTAGCAGCTCGCACCTCGACTTTTGCTCTACAAAACATTGCCCCGCGTGGCATTGACCTAAACGAGTTACCGTTTGCGTTCGCGGATACGTTCTTGGAATCATTAACGTACACAGAACATTATCGAATAAATAAACACGTACACGTATTATCTGTTTCGTAGATGATATTGCCAATTTGCTTACCAAGCATGTATGCGGAAGTCGAATAACGCGCAACGAAGATCGTTTTCTTCGGTTGTCAGTCAGTGGCAGTGTCAGTGATGTTCTTATGAATACAACTTGCGAAGACTGTACGATACTTCGTCTTGTTGGAAAGTTTCTCATTCAGGTTTCTAATGGATTCTACCGTATGAATATTTATGTGTTATTACTATTTAGTTCGTAGAACATATCATAAATTTAAATTTCACAAACAGCGAATAGCCAGTTTTTTTTTCTGTAATTGTTTCCTTTCTCTTTTTTCTTTTCATTGCTGAAATCACATGGCAGATTTCATTGGGATGGTGAAATTTCGTAAATTGTTGTGAATGTTAATACTCTATCTCTACGAACATGTTTTATTTATCAGATTTTTTTATAGAAGTCTGTAAAGAATTGAATTTATTATCTCGTAAAGTTCATTTGAATTTCACTTCATCTCAATAAATCAGTCAGAATTATATTTTTAATATAGAATCATCTTTTGTTTGATGTACACAAAGCTCAAGAAACGTGAAATAACTTTTCAACAAAAAAAAGAAGAAATGGTGATGCTTTATACAAATAAATTTTAGTAAAAAATTGATCTGTTTGAAATTGGAGAGAATCAGTCGTGTTGACCTAATAATAATAATAATGGTACAGTCTCCTGCGTTCTCCACATAAAATAGAAGTAATTTTCTATACAGCAATTGAAAGATTGACGGAACAAGAGTGGTTCGAGGCAAGGGATATGACACGAATCATGTTCCATCATGCTCGTTGGAAGCTTCCTCTTCCTGTGAAACGGGTACAAATAACAAATCGAACTTCTTGATCAACTTCTGTTCCTCATGCCCATGTCTAGCTAGTCTAAATCATTTCTTCTACTGTGTCTGGTGTTTGTATCTTGGTAATAAGGTAATAAGAACGAAGATCATGTCTCTGTAGATTAGAGACATCTATCCGCGCGACTCATTTTCATTGACGTACGTGAATCTTGTTAATTCAGACTGATGAACAATGAAAACTTGATAATTTATAGTAAATAAACGATAATGAAACCTGACGATAAAATTCATTTAGTTTCGAATTAGATCGAATTAGAAGTTAGAGATTCTTAAATGGAAACGGAGCAAAGTGACGCGACCAACTATGAAAAAGTTCGTACTTTGGATCATTCGTTACGTAAGATTTTTTTAATCCAGGTGTTTATAAACACACTACGGGTGTTATGTAAAAATACAGATAAGATATCCTCCTTAGATTGCAATCTTTTTGAAATTGTCTTCGTGAATCGGCAGAACTTGAAACACTTCAAATTTATCTCACTTTGACAAAAATCAAGTTTCAAAGTATACAAAACATTTCTCTTGGATATTTTTAAAAATCATCTTCGTGAAAAAATATGAATATTGGCACAAGCAATTGAGCAGTGTTTCCAAAAAAAAAAAAAATGCCAAATCCATCAAAATTCATCTCGCTGCCATCCCAAGTTTCATCCTCGATTACTTTCCAAAAAAATTCAATCAGTTTACAAAGCGGCGACGCATTTTTGGTCGGCGATGAATTTTTAGCTGACGATTCGGGTGGATTTTCGCGAGGCGAGCGGTCAGCGGCGATTACGCACGGCGCGTGACCAATTCGCTGAATAATTTTAGCGACGTGCAATTTTATCGGTCGAGTATGTGTCTTCTCTCTTGGCCCGGTTCACCGTCGGTTGTTTCGCGCGTCGTCGAATCAACGGGCGTCCTTGTCGCGGCGCGTTGCAACACAACGAGCGACCGCGGCGAAGCGTTGTCGTCCCGATAACCACCATTTACACCGGCAGAAATTTCGCCAAGCGTTATAGCAAAGTTATTGACAGCGTTTGCCCGTGAATCAGGATTATTAGCGACAGCGAGCGACGCGGAAAGAACGTAAAGTGCCCACCGCGAAAATTTTCGGTCGATGTTAATCCGTTTCGATTTCCCTTCGTTTTCAATCTCTCTTCTCTTCTTTCCCCTCGCCGTCAATCTCCACGTTGCTTTCCGATACATCGCGCTAGTTTGAGATTTGTATTCTACAGTCTCGGTTTTTCGTGAAATCGACGATTCCACGGATGGTTAGATTATTGTCTCTGATCGAGCGCTATGATACTGTCGTGATAAATTTAATGTCCGCGCGAAGATAACGAAGAGATAAGTTGCCGTCGATGATACAACGATGAGCATTCGGATAATAACGATTGAATTTAAATTGAAGTTTAAACGACGATTACATGTGTACAGGACTCTAATTGCATGGAATTATTTTTCCGTAAATTACGTTGTTGAAGCCTTGGTAGCTTCATCGAACCACGAATCCCTTTTTTCTGCTGCATTGCGAGGGGGTTACAATTTGATCAGATAACAGTACACATGGTTTGTTCTAAAAATCTTCTAGGCCAAGGATGATTTAGCATGAAGAAATTTATTGTATTATTTTGGGTAACGGGTAGGAATCCTAACGTCCGTCACGCGCTCACTTGTTGTTACTCCCAACTCGCCGACTCGTAGGCCTATTATGTTTAGTGTCTCCTAGAAACGGTTGACAATGATCGTTCAAACGATAAATTTAATTAGAGTACTTTAGTTCAGGAACTAATCAAATGGCTTGTACTTTAAACTCCACAATTCGCCAGCCAACGTGTGCAAAATAAGCCCACTGTCAGCGAGGAATGTAACAGTAGAACGTGACAGTGAATTATCACCGCGTGATATCTGTAATTGGACAGTCCACTACTTCACGATCGCCGATCTCCACGGAATCGCTTCAAGAAACTGCAAAACTACTAGTCACTCTGCTAAATAAATCGTGAGATTCTGTTTAACTTTCAACCAAATTAAACTAAACTACTTTGGGGATCTCTGCGTGACATTCATTTATAACACAGACACGACACATTTATAACGCGTCACTGCCAATTTGTACAAACACGCAAACTAATTTTGTAATTCTTCAGTTGAAAGTTTGAGCGTAATCGATAATTGACGAACAGTCGATATCGATTTCTAAAAGTCGGAATGCAGCAATAGATAGAACACTTATAGTTTTATCAAACGTTGACGATCTTCGTATCTTTCCATTCTCGTTCATCTCTGAATAACGCAATAAAAAAATAAACAAACACAGTAGATAGTGAAACGCATCGTTGCTACATTATCTTCAAAAAGATAATTCCAACTTTTAATTTAAATGTCGCAAGAAGTATCGCTTCAGTTGGTTCTTACATTTTCCCATTGGACTGTCATCCCAGTCCAAACTATCGTCCACTATAATCCATCACCACCTTCACGTATTTTTATAATATATATATACACGATTTTTCTTTCGAAAAATAAATATTCACTACGTTCTCTACAGATTTAACAAATTCGTCTTTAAAGAGGTTGATGTTGTCTAAAGTACAATTTTGTTTTTTTCCCGACTCGAACTCGATCAATCTTTCCTCCATCCATCATCTTCTATACTTCACCTTCACCCATTTCCTCCACTCGTCAGATTCTGCAATATACACGAAGAACTCGACCGAATATTCGCAGATCCGCGCGCAAAGACAAGGAGAATGTTCCTTTATCGGTTGATTGCTGCGATAGGGGAATTCGCAAAGCTGGAAAGAAGGAAAGGCCAAGATACTGGAAATACCCTGTGTGCTGATCACCGGAGGTGGGAGTGATCGCCGCCTCCGGCACGTCGGAAAACTACGTGATGGATCAGTCTGTGTTCGACGCAACCGTGACATCCATCGAGCCGCATCGATCTCTCGATCGGCGTTGAAAAAAGGAACCACGCAGCAAGGAAATCGTCATCGACAGACACTGCCAAGTGTTCGCTATGCCGTACAACCGGGTAGGTTATGGGAGAGCGAGTAGTGATTCGAGACACTTCGATTTGGTTCGAATTCGTATGTTGTACAGCGATAAATTCAAGTCGCTTCGAATTTGTAATATATATATATATATTATATATATATATTAATAATGTAATAATTTATTTTATTAATAATATAATTTATATAATTAATATATATTATATTAATAATATAATTTATATAATTAATATATATTATATTAATAATATAATTTATATAATTAATACATATTATATTAATAATATAATAATTTATGCTATTAATATATATTATATTAATAATATAATAATTTATGCTATTAATATATATTATATTAATGATATAATAATTTATATTATTAATGTATATAAATTTCTAGATAAATTTCTATCCATAGTCATAAATTCGAATCGCTACGAATTTCTATGCATACTCATAAATTCGAATCGCTACGAATTTCTATGCATAGTCATAAATTCGAATCGCTTTGAATTTGCATAATATATAGCAATAAATTCGAATAGCTTCGAATTTCTATGTATAGTCATGAATTCGAATCGCTTTGAATTTGTATATTACACAGCGATAAATTCGTATCGCTTCGAATTTGTATACATAACGACAAATTCGAATCGCTTTGAATTTGTATACATATAAATTCGAATCATTTTGAATTTGTATAATATATGACTATAAATTCGAATAGCTTTGAATTTGTACATATAGCAATAAATTCGAATTGTTTTTCGAATATGATTCGGGAAATTGAAATTTTTGAAGAATTTGGATCTATTGAAAATCTTGAGGTAGAATTTGATAATTGATAAGCACACTGTGAATTTTTATGTATTCGTGAGAAGTTTGAGGATGCAGACACACATAAATAGCACTGGATGTGTAAAAACATATAACGCTTGTTACTGATATTTAATAGGTAAAACAATCTTCTTTATTTGGATTCCAGATTTTTAATTTTGTTCGCAAATATATAAACTCGCATAAATATTAGCAGTCTAGCGATGACTATTCGACAACTCGAGATTTCTGTATTTTCTTTAATACTTATATTTTGTAATTTTAAAAAATTAGATAAAAATAATAAAAAATTAGATACGATTTAGATTAAACGCACGTTATTAAACTCTATCGTAAGTCTCAAGACTTTCAAGCAAGATTCAAGACGATCAAAACTTTTAAGACAATCAAAATTTTTAAGATACTCACCTAAAAACAAGAGTTGCTGTAGATTTTTTAGAACTTTTTTCCCTATTTACAAATTTGAGGCAATTTGAAATATCTCAGATCCCATCATTTGGACCAAATTTTGTTCTCCATCAAGACTATTATTTAGTTATTACTATCGGCTGGGACAAAGATCATGATCACTGTCGCGATATTGTCAATGAAATTCACTGATTTTTGCCTCTTTACTTACTTTTTATTCCTTGAAACTAATCAGTCTCATTGAATAATAAGTCAGTTGAATAATAAATCTCATTATGCGGTGTTGTACTTTTTTTACACGATACGAATGTCACGTGAATGTCGATAACATTATACGATCATCATGTGATGTCATTCTTTTTTTTTTATGATACAAGTGTCATGTGAATACGGATATCCGTAATAAGCGACGGAACATTCTCAGTTCTTATCGAGACAATAAATATCAACTGTAGATAGTGTTTTGTTATTCTATGTATTTGTTGCTACTGAAATATAACGAAATATTACTATTATTGTATAACGTGAAACTTGAAAATTTAGCAAAACATTCTAAAATTACAAAAGATTCGTAAGTTAGTTTTTTAACAGTATTGTTTAGTAAATTACATATTCGGAATAAGGATGTTTCTCGACAAAGATATTATTATATTAGTTTAATTAATCTTTCTAAATCATGAACAATTATTCGCTGATTCGAAGATTGAATTGTTTTTAATTTAATTTCAAATTAAATAATTGAGACATCAGATTGTCAATATTAAGTTTATTCGATAAACTATATCACTAATCATTTCTGCCATAGAAATGATAATCTACGTATATTCAGGTGAACTCTTCGCGTAACCGGTTTTACAGCAAGCACACGCAATGCAATAAGAAAAAAAAAAGACGATCTTAAAAGCAAAATACTCTGAAGATAATTGCCGATACCGTAGTCGTACGACGATCCTCGAATTCTGTTTCCAAAGGATCGCATCGGTTCGAAAACTTTTCCTCCGAGTTGTTTTCATTGCAACGATGAAGAATCTGTCTGTCGTCAACGACGCGCCAGTGTCGAGCGAAATCTCGCGGAAAAAGCAGTTGGAAAATATATAACGTATATGTAACGAGTACATAACCGCGGGAATAAGAAAAATACGTGTTCATAAATCAAAAATTCATTTTTATCACTTTTGTTGGAAGATTAACGATCTCGTGGGAATTATCAACAGCTTTTTAACACCATGTTTGCGATCTGTTTGGAGAATCATAGCGGAGAAACGGAAGTTAACCTGCAAGGTGTACGTCAAGGACGTAATCAATTGAGTATAAACATTATTAGTCGGATATCTGCTTAATGAGTGATTTTTTTTTTATTTCTTTTATTCGTTATATTTTTTTTTAAATACGTCAAATCGGTCAATTTTGATTAAATTTCACGGAGATGAAACTTCTGCAAACTTTTTTTTTCTTTTTTTGTTAAATCAACCGCTTCATGCTTATTCGGTAAACAAACATTTCGACGACAAATGGGAAGTTTCATAATAGCTATCCTATGTTTATCAGTTCGATGTTTATCAAGCAACTGTTCGAAAATTTTCGTTTAGGTTTCGTGCACGCAAGAAACATCTCCATTCTGCCATTTTCGTTCTTATCGTCGACTTTTGGCCTCGAATAGCTACGGGAGAAGTTCTAAAATTTTGAGTGCCTTCGCGATTTGGAGGTCGTGATATTTTTATTAGGTTAGGTATTCGTAAGTCGTGAGGCTCGAGTGTCTTTGTAAAACAGTTCAGATTAAATTTAGATTCTAGATACGAGTAATATCGGTACGATATCGATAGATAACAGAGATACCAACTATGTAACTGCTCGATGTTTAATTTATAATTGTCAGAAATATCCGAGACCAAAAGCAATTTGTTTTTAACAATTATTTTCAAAGATTCTTCCTTCATACTTTGAATTTTAACTCGTCAACTGAAGCATCAACTTGTCACTCGCATTACAAATTGTTTTAAATATCATAATTTCTTTATTCGCGAACTTGTACAAAATTTTTAATGCGTTATTTCTGAAAAGGTTCGAGATCGACCTATTTCCATTATTTTTATTAGCTTTCAATTTGTATAAAAATTGTTATGCCAAAGACTTGACACATCGTTAACAGAGTAAGTGAAAAATTTTAATTAGTTGCTCTCGAACACAACTCTAAAGTCAAATATCCTTTTTTGCATTCTGAATGTCAAGCATATCCTACGATCCTCTTTGAACAAGAACTCTATTAATGTTACATTATTCACGAGATACTTTTGCTGACCACTCGACTCTTTCAAACGTAATCCATCCTATCCTAACTCTTAAAAGATTCATAGGCAAACAGAGAATTACATGTTTATCCTTATCTGTCATTGCTACGTTTTCCTTGTTTTCTCAGTTTCAGTACAATGTAGATCAGTTTTTAATTTAAGAAAGATCATCTGGAACATTTCTAATTCTCACTCATCCTGTCGTACGACAATTAAATTTAAAGTATATCGTGTCTTTCGTTCATTTGGAATTTTGTTCATTTCATTCAGTGAAGAATACTTTATTCATCGTTTCTGATAAGCGACGTCACATTACGAGATATCTTATCCATAATGTCACATAAACGACGTCGGATTACATGGAGGTCTAACTTCGTACTATTGATGATGACGATGAAACAATTAATATTCAATCCTTAGTGCTTTATCTAGAACTACGGCGAATTATCGTAGAAAGCATGAATCGTATAAAGATCTTGGCAAAACACTATTTTTTAGAAACATTTTGAGAGAAACCGAGACATTCGAATAATTGAAAGTATTAAAATAAGACAAAATCGACATGTCTCAGATAAATAAAGGGCGAAGAAACAAATAACTAACTAATAAGTTCATTTATTGCAAGAATAAATGCAATAAATATATAACACTATACTTTTCGATTTATAGAATTCATCAGCGTAACTTTTAAAGAATTCGTGCGTAACAGTAAGATATCTTCCCCGTTTCGAAGACATCTTGCCCACCAAAGGGTTAAGAAACCCAGTTAGAAGTAATTTCGCGAAATCGTCGATGCACCTTTACACATTTTATACAGCCATCTCCTTCCGAGATCGAACACTTCAGATCTTTCTTTCAATACGTTCTATATATCGTTCAGCCTTTCCTTTTTTTTTTCTTTTTGCCCTGACGAGATATCGCGAGCAGAAGCAAAGAAAAAGGGATGGAATTCCAGACACGAGAATTCTTCTTCTTCTTCGTTTCTCTTCCCTGCTCCCGCCGCCATTCTTTTTACAGAATCTTTCAACGGGAACGAAATCTTTTCCAGGTACTGCTACAGCTGGTGCTGCATGGATCCCTGATCGTCCTTGTTGCTGGGAAATCCAGTAAGTCTTCCGTTTCTTTGTCCCCGAGAGATAATCGCGCTTCCGTTGAGCCGCTTAGGGACCGGACGTCTCGGGATACAACCGGATACCTCGAGATCGACGGGAACCGAGCTAATGCTCTTCACCGATTTGCGTTATTTGCCTGGAGATAAGTTTAATTGTAGCTCCTTCCTTCTTTCTGTCTCTCTGTTCCGGCCAACCGTGATCGATAAGATTTTGATCGATCTCGACGTTGCGGTGTCACTCCCGATTGCTCGTCCAAAGTGCGACAACTCGATAGCTACCCCGTTCAATCTCGAATTTTAACATTTCACGATATTTGAATTTTCTGGTTGGAAGTTTGGTATATATACTGTGAATGTACGGGAAAAAGAGAACAGATTGAAGAATTTATCGAAGCAGCAGAATTTCTGGTAATATTATAAATACTTGAATTTGCTTAAACTTTATGAGATTATAGAAGACACGGTAATGTAAAAGTATCAAGGAAATTCGTGGAATTTGCTTTCGCGGTCTCTATGTTAAAATTGAATAATATGAATGATATGAATACATATAAAATAATATGAATGTAAATATATAAAAATGTAAAATAATATGAATGTAAATATATAAAAATATAAAATATATATAAATATAAGTAAATATAAATATATAAAAATATAAAATATGTATAAATATAAGTAAATATAAATATATAAAGATATAAAATATATATAAATATAAATATATAAAAATATGAAATATGCATAAATATAAATAAATATAAATATATAAAAATATAAAATATATATAAATATATAAAATATAATATAATATAATATATAATATAAATTGGAAAAGAATTGCAAATAAAACGTTGCATTAACAGAACTTTGGTTCTTAACAGATTAATCTACAGGTATATATAAATATCGACAAATAATTAATTCACTTTTCGTTTCAAGTATCATGAGAAATGATACAACTACTTGTTACTTTTAAATAGGTTCAGAATAAAAGGGCACTTTTTTAAGTACAACAAAATGGTACTCTTAGGTACACTCAGAGTATAAGTTAACATTTCAACTTGCTTTTTATTTTAGCAAATAAACCAATGTGTATTTAATATTATAAGCGACAGTGTACACGATAGTATATTGCAAAGAGTAAAAAATACAAAATTACAAAATACGAGAAAACATACGCGCGAGCACACGGACACGAAACGAAGCGGAGCAAGCGCTCAATATTATAGTTTTAAATAAGATTTCCCTAATTACCCGCAGCGTTTAACCGATTAGAGGAGTATGTAAATCACAAATATATAAATCTAAACGCAACTTTGATACGTACGTATGTGGATCAGGGCCTACTGCGAGAGCGAGTCACGGCTTTGACCCACATGCGGCTCGATGAATAATAAACTCTCGATTAATCAGCCTGCCGGTTACATATATTTCAAGAAACCATTTCACCTCCAAAAATCTTCAGATTACCAACCGTCATGTCAAACCATGATTAATCTTTTACCTCGTAGAATGAAAATGCCAAGAGCTTTCGCTTCATTTGTTTTTTTTTTTTTTCACATACAGTTCCGCAACTGATCGACAAGGACGCGAACAGATACGAATCGTCGGAGGAAAACGATCAGCAGGATGTGAAGGTTCCGTTCAAGTTAGAAGAGACTTACGGTGTAAACTTCCGTGCGAATACCTTCAACGGTACCTGGAGAACAGACACGAAAATCCTTTACTCCGATAGCGTTCTCGGTGACATTCTCTTGTTCGATGCGGCCACGGGGACCTCTTCGAGCCTGCTGGATTTCTCCGTGATAGTATGATTCATTTAACGTACATATTTTTATATCTTTTGCTATGGAATCAGGAGAAATTTTTAACTTTAGATTAAAGAGGGTCGAAGGTTCTTTCTTTTGGGGGGGATTTTGGATGATCACTGGAGCGACGTAAGATTCTTTTGAACTATTACTGTACAATTTTCGAGTTATTATGTACATACAGTCCTGTTAAGAAGTCTTAGGATGATTTTCATTTTTAATGCTACAACTATTCACGATCGAAGGATAAAATTTTCGTTCAGTGACATTAAAGTAGAAAAATGAGAGAAGCTCTATAGTGCAATAAATTATTGCAAACTTTTATTTGTATATTTCACGAAGAATCATTTAAATCTCCAAAAATACACCATTTTATATCTATAAAATTTCCAACGAAAATTATAAATTGATCATTGGTAGTTCCGGTGTTAACGTGCAGTATGTTCTTCATACATGACAAAATTCTTCAGATGCACATAAATTTTATAATGCAGTCAACAGATTCTTCGTTAAAGTATTAATTTCATTTTATTAATATATTGATATATTTCAATTTAGTGATTTCTTTCCGATTTTTTAAATCTAGCGAAACAATATAAATCGATGTGAGGGAATTTTGAAGATGAGGTCTCGATAGTTTCTCTCGTACTTTAATTATTTAAGTACTCTTGAAATTTCCAGTTGGCATGTGTCGCGAGCTTTCGGGAAATTACATACGTTTCAATTTCAAGAACAAATTACTTGAATGTCCAGCTGCCTCTTGTTCGATCGAGGACACGTACAAATAACACAGCGACGGTTTAATTAATCGCACGGAAATTCTCCACGCGGCCCAGCTTCTTAACTGGTGAATTACAGTGTCCACTTTCGGGCGTGAATCAACATCGAACGTTGTTGATTTAAGGGACACGGTGTTTGACATTTTCTCTGTTCAATTTTCCTTGGTCTCGAATCATTTCCCTTCGCATCTCGTTTGAGCGGCATTACGCGTATAACATTTCCCAACCGTACCAAACTTGTCCATTAAAAGAAACACCTTGAAAACGTTGTCCTGTTTCAATGATCGTTCAATAATCTTCAAGAAACTTTTAATTCGAATTTTCAATCTCTCACAATTCTCCAGTTAAATTTCCAAGTTTAAGTTTCTTAGTTCTCAAATCTTTCCTGAATTTTTCAAATTGTTATTTCACGATTTTATTTCACGTCGTTTATTTAACACAGTATTGATTCTTTTGCATTATCTTCATGAAAATCAATTATATTTTAATAAAATCTGTTTTCATAAATAGTTTGCTATACACAAAAGCGTGCACAATAATGAGTTGTACAAGAGTAATACAAGAAATATAAAAATGCGAGAGTCGAAGAAATATTAACACACTTGTGATTCCAGTGTTCAATCTGCATTTAACAGCGGGATGTTATTGAAAAAAATTACAGAATGTCCTTTCGATGTCGAATATAAATTTTGTAATCGATATTGAATCACATCGCGCAATATTAGGAAAGGAACGCTTGTCTTTCTTGAATTAATTATAAAAATATTTTATTTTCTATTCTCGAATCTGTGGAAAGAAAATATCCCTCGTGTGTAAATATCTCGAATTTTCATATTAATTGTATTATTACTGCATAACTCATTATTGGAAATTGCTATCGAGCACTTTGCTTTCCTATCCAGTAAACTATTTACAGAAACAAATTTTGACGATGTATCATTCCGTCAATATTTTTCGGTCCACTGTATATTCTCTGCAACAATAATTCACATTGTTTGTTAATAACAATCCTTTGAGCGCAGAATACGGAATCTCGATGTTCATCGTATCGATAAATTAATGCCACGATGATATATCGATAGTCAAGAACAATCTAAGATTTATCATGTCGTAACACATCCGATAGCCTGACACGAAATCAATACTATCGATATTCGAAATCAGTCAAGCATTTGTTCCAGAATACTGCCCCGATACCTTGATATTGCATCCAATTTTGAATATTTGCTATACCATCGAGATCAATTTCCGTTCGCCAACAAAATGGCTGGTGAATCTCGGTCCTTCTTGTCAAATATTCGCGATCGTTCTTCGCTGATTTCGACGCCACTTTCGATTGGAAATTTATTGGAAATATTTTATACATTGTCACTAACGTGATTTCAGGCCGACTTCAACAAGCCATCCGTAAGCTTCTCCTTCGACAATTCTTTCGCCGTGATTGGTTATGACTACGAAAGTGTGAGTATGCAGTTTCTGCGGTTTCAACCATTCTTCATTCCAGTAATTTCAATATACTATATAAATTGTTTCTTCCACTTTTCACGGATAGGAAGTAGATAAAGAAAGAAGATTATAATTGTATCTGTTATAAAATAGAACCTCGAAATCCTTGATTTCGTATAATACAAGGCATATATAAATATTGATCAATAGTTTTGCTATTATTGAAATTTCATTTCCAGAAGCAACATACCTTGCCCTTTCACGTTTTTCAAAATCAGAAATTTTCTTCGTATTTAATTTCTTTAGTCTCTATTTATTTATTTATTTGTTTACTTATACGAAAGAGTGCAAAATAACACCAGATCTCTTTCAATGCTCGGAGATAAAACAATAACCAATAGTTGATGAAAGCAAAACCGTAACATTTGTGTTAGAAGCATTATTGAAACAGTCGATGGAACGCGGTTTGAGGATTTATCTTTCAAACGAAGCGGAGTTTCAAACGAGGCAGATCGAAAAATGAAAAAACAAAAAGCTGAAAGGAATTATTATAGCTGAAGGATATTTTTTATATCTAAACGCTCCGTGTCTCACTTCGATGCTAATCTTTCTAAGATAATTTAAAAATAAATATTTCTTAATGACTGTACTGAAATTTCAATGAAAAAATATGCCAGGATTACTGACCAATAGCACTGCAACGCTTTCAATTTCATTTCTGTTTTTTTCAGTAAATACATTTATATAAAGATAAAGAAATATGTGTTATCGACTTCCAGGGTTTCCGATACTCGGTATATCAACGGTGCGTCGTATACAACACTAAAACCAAGTAAGCCGCCCGTTTTATATTACCGATAATTTTAACGACTTTGTGATAAATCAAATTACGAAAACGATGCAACACGCTCGTCGTAATAATGATAAAAAATTAACTTTCGTTCGTTTATTTCATCCCGTGTTTGTCAATTTTCGTACAGACGTAAAATATTGATCAATAATCGTATGATTAAAAACAAAAAAATAATTCTCACCGTAAAGTCTGTTTGTCATGTGGATTTTTTTAAAAATTTCATTCAATTGTCGGGATGACAAGATTGAAATAAAATTCTCACGAATTGAAACTTTATCCATATAATAAACTTTTTGAGAGTTAATCTTAATAATGTTGATTTTGTACAATTTTTATACGTTACATTAACTTTTAGAATGCGAGTTTTCATACAGACTCGCATTTTTGAAAAATTATAATTCAAGAAATAACATCTCATAAAATTGTTTTACGTGCCAGTTACTATAAAAGCTTGGATACTTTATACACATTGAATATTTTACATTCTTTATATATCCTACAATATTTTACATCCTACAGACATATTGAATGCAATTTCATCGAACATTTTCATACTTACGTTCTATGTAATTTTGCACTTTCAAACTTTCTATCGGCGAATTAACCATAGTATGTCTAATTTTTGTTCAACAAAACAAAGGCAGATTCAAGGAATTGTTGCTAAACTGGAATTATGAATTTTTACACGTTCTTTCATTCACGTATAGCTCGTACACGAAGATCGCGAATGGCGATCGCATACCCTTGATCAAGTGGTCGCCCACGAGGAACGCTTTGATTTATGTTCACGAGAATGATATCTATTATCAAGTGTTCTCCGATCGAGGCAGCATTCGAAGAATAACGGACACCGGTATGCTTGACACCGTTTATAACGGAGTGCCTGATTGGGTTTACGAAGGTAATTAAGAAAAATGATAAAACAGACAATCTTAAACTTTGATGGCGTTTGATATCGAAGTGTACACGTTTGACATTTCTCTTAACAAAATTTCTATATTATTAATTAACGTCAAGCTATTGATTAATTGATTGATTAAGAGAAATTCTTTGAGAAATTTTTTATTAACACCTAGTTATTAGGCTAATTACTAGATCATTGATCTTAGAAAAATGTGTATTATTAACATTAAATTATTAGTAATAGACGTTGATCATACAAAAATTTGTACTGTTAATGTTAAATTATTAGTGTGACTAATTAATAGACGTTGATTCTAACAAAACTCTTATTATTAACACCAAGTTGTTAGATGACCAATTAATAGACACTGAATATGGAAAAATTTGTATTATTAACATTATAAATATTATTAATATTAATATTATAAACATTATTAATTTTTACGTTATTAATATTAAATTATTAATGATTAATTAATAGACAGAAATTCTTAACAGTAATTAATAATCGAAAACAATCCATGTATGAATATTTACAGAGGAAGTGTTGGCCTCTGCTTCGGCTGCCTGGTTCTCCCCTGATGGACGACATCTTGCTTTCGCAACCTTCAATGATACCAACGTGAGAGAAATAGGGATGTTACATTATGGGATTCCAGGAAACATGAAATATCAATATCCGGAGGAATTAAAGATCAAGTATCCAAAGGTAATTATTTTTAATATATTTACTAGCTATGTAATGTATTTAGTACCGATTAATATCGATTAGACAATTTTCGACAATACGTGAGAGCTGAAAACGAAAATTTAGTTAAACAAGAGCAATCGAATTGGATAATTGTTCTCTTGTTGCAACCGGTTTGGGTACGTGTACCAAAGTCATTAAAGAATCAGATTAGAAAGCTCAGGTTGCTTCTACAGGTCTCGTTATAGGGTTTAAAAGGGGATGAAAAGAGTTATCTCGCGGTCGTTCTAGCATTTAACTCTCTGTTTTTCTAGTAATAGAGCCATTTTCTACGTAGTTGCATTCACGATCGTGAAAAACTGCTTCGATCCGATATTGAACCGCACGTGAAAGCAATCTCTTTTTAAAGCTATCTTAATTTGAAACACACGTCCCATTCGTTCGTACATATCTCGTAAAACTCTGTTCGTTTTCTTTAACCTAATTTTCCAAGAAAAAAAAAGACACAAATGAAACGTGATATTTGACTCAAAATTCTAATTAAAATTTGTATGCTTGTGTCTTGAATATTCATATAGACGTAAATAATTTTAGACAGGCAGTCCAAATCCAGTCGTATCGATGACCATCGTCGACTTGGATAATCCCTCCAAATTAATCGATCTTGAACCGCCGATCGACGTTGTTGGCTGGTGAGTATTTTGCAAGGATTGACATTACAACTATTTTATCGTTCGCAAGTTCAAATCAAAGTTGTTCAAGCCAATGTATTCATAGCATTTCTCTTCCTTCAAAATATCTCTTAAAAAATAGATCAATCAGCAATAGCGAAACATAAATTTTTTCTTTTGTTAAAAATATCCCATTATTCTAGTTTTCCATTTACAAATTTTAACTTAGATTGAAAAAAAACTCTAATTTAGAAAAGTTTCAAATTATCTTAACAAGAAGACAAAAATCTTAAATTTACGATCTCTAAAATCTCTCTTCTTAAAAACCCAAGATAATAATTCTAAATCCAATAAAATCCTCTAAATATTCCGCTAGTAACGCAAAATTATTAGAATATTCTCCGAAAAATTCTCCAAATACTCTGGGATTAAATAAAATCAAATAAAGGTTCTGTTTAATTTTTCAAAATATTCTCTCTCTCTCTCTCTCTCTCTCTGACACAGGGACAAGGTTCTTTACACCGTGAGATGGAGAAACAATTACCAGGTTGCTGTCACCTGGACGAATCGTGTGCAGAATAAGGCTCAGATAGTTCTTTACGACACGAAGGGCAACAGCACTAACATTTATTACGAAGAGGAGAGCGAGGGTTGGCTTCGTATTCTGCCTCCCGTTTTCTACAACGAGCACGTGATCATTGTGAAGCTGCAGGACTCTGGAACGTCGGCTGGACGATTCCAACACGCGATCAGGTTCAAGTACACGGCTGGGAAATTGATTGATGAAACGGATTTGACGGCAGGAGCTAAGGAAGTGATCTCTATTTTAGCTGTCGATCACGTCAGGGGTAGACTTTATTATTTGGGCAGCGAGTTCGGTGCACCGTCGCAGAGAAATTTGTACTCGGTGCAATTGAACGGCAATGAGAAACCTGTTTGCGTGTCCTGCAACGTCGTTAGCCCCGAGGGTGAGTATTATATATAAAATATATATTATATTGTGTATGAAAGCAGTGAGTCTCGAATGTAGAAAGTCGTTCAACGTTTTTGAAATTTTGTTGTTAGCACGATTGTGAAACTTGACTATCGTAATCGTAAGCGTTGATAAAACTTGACTTTTGAAGGAGTACGGGAATTGTGAAATGAAGCATGAAAGTGTTATACTGAAACATTCAATGAACCAGAATTCAATGGAGCCACATGTAGCACTTATCATACTATCTTATTTAAGAGTGACGTAGAAGATTATTTATGTTGTATAGTAATAAACTTGTTCCTTTTTGGAACAAGTCTCGCTGTAATTATTTATTATAATAAGTGCTGTTTGATCTTCAATTGAATTGTGTCTTATGTCGCCTACTTTTTTTCATTTTATTTAACCAGCTTTATCTCACCAAAAAAAAAAAAAAAAAAAAAAAAGAAAAGATAAATCTTTCCATCAGATCTCCAGATTTCGAATAATTACGTTAATTCTGTTTAAAAAAAATATTAATTCCGTTTAATAGCTGTTGATGTTTTAATTTTCGAGTAGCTGTAATATTTAGTAATATTATAATATTATAATATTGTTTTACAGGGAACCGCTGCACGTACGCCTACGCATACTTCTCCACGGATTGTTCATATTATGCGTTGTCCTGTTCTGGCCCGGATCCAGTGTTCGTCACGATTAGAAACGCCAATCATAGAAAAGTTTACAATTGGGAGGAAAATCGATCGCTCAGACGAAAAGTGGCTGCCCGCACGCAACCTACTTACAAGAATCTTCAAGTCGCTATGAATGGATACAAGTGTAACGTGAAACTCTCTCTGCCACCCGATTTCGACGAGAAAAAACGCTATCCCCTATTAATCAACGTGTAAGTTAATTATTTATCTATCGAATTTTTCTATGGAACATGGTGATTTTTCAAACATGATCGTGCTTCAATATTTAATAACAGTACTTTTTTTATTCTACATTGTACTTGATAAATGTTATTCAATTCGTTTCCTTTATATAAGACTATAAGAATATTATAGTCAGAATATTTAAACATTTTATTCAACATTTATTCTATGTTTATTCCATAAATATTGATTCTACAGATATATAACATTTTGTATATAAATATAGAAACAGTACGTTTCCATCGTTAAAAGTTAAGTAATTTTCTAAACTCCTTGGCACCCAATTATTTTCTTCTAATTCATTAAAAGTTTCCCAATTGAAAGATGAATGAAAAATAATTTTCCAAGCTTTCGGTGGCAAATTATTTTCTTCCAATTGATTAAATGTTTCCCAATTAAACAACGAATAAATAATATAATTATTTTCTCTACGAGTATGAAAATTTCTCGCCAATCAATAATCAACCGGCAAGAGAAAATATATGTTAAACGCACGAAAATGAAGAACCACGTATACGACAGGGCATAAGTTAGTACCCATGGTTCGATATTCCGATTATCGAAAAAATCCGCGAAATCAAGTGGCTCCTTATTGTCTTGAAACTCGTATCCAACCGTTCGAAGCCATTATGTGATTAGTCTACACGCAAGAGAGAATCGTAATCTCCATTCGCCCAGTACAGCTCCATCGGTTTGGTTTCTACGCTGGCTTCATCGATTTCCCTTCACTGAAATATCCTATTTGCATTTTTCGCAGTTACGCAGGTCCGAACACTGTCAGAATCACCGACGAGGCGTCGTTTGGTTTCGACTCGTACATAGTGACCAACAGAAGCGTAATTTACGGTCGTATCGACGGTCGTGGATCAGCTTACAAGGGTAGCAAGATGCTGTTCGAGATCTATCGGCGGCTCGGTACCGTGGAAATCGAGGACCAGATTGCCGTCACTAGGTGAATCTTTTAAATAGCATCTTTTACTTATTTATCACGAAGCATTCAGATTCGTTTGGAAATGCAATCTTTGGAAAATTGAAAAAAATTGATCTATCGTGTTCTTTTCGTGCATGTACGAGCAAATTAGATGTTTATTCTGAAAGTACAATAATTAATTATTTTATATAATAATATTATTTTAGAGAAATATATTATATTTATATAATGATTAATTATTATATAGTACAATTTTACTATCGTGAAATTATGATATAACAATTTTCTATTTCGGGAATATTTGATATCTTTTTACTTTTATTGTCAGGAATATTTTATATTATTTGGAAAGTTGCTATCTTTCTTTATTACGTTTACGTTACCTTCAATAATTATTCCAAACGATGTGTCGGTGTAATAAAATTTACAATTTGTCGTTTCAGGAATATCTCACGTAATGTCTGAGATTTCACTAGTGACGCGTGCGTATGATTTTTAGGTTACTGCAAGAGACATATCCGTGGATCGATTCAAGCAAAACCGGGATATGGGGTTGGAGTTACGGCGGTTACTCCACTGCTATGGTGCTGGCTACTGACAGGGAATCGGTGTTCAAATGCGGTATATCAGTCGCACCTGTGACCTCCTGGATTTATTATGGTAATTTTGTACCTTGTCGCACGTAATAAATATCTAACATATTTATCACCACAATATCGCCACATGTTTCAAGAAAATATAGAATTTAGTTTCACGGACTTTACCGAAATCTACGGTAAACGTGCAAAGCGTATGATTAGTTACAAAAGTTACTAGTTATTATTAGTTGCAAAAATATAGTCACCGTCGATACGTATTTTTCCCTCACGATAAAGTAATTTTAAATCACTCTACTGCAATTTCGAGGAAATTTAGAAAATTAGAAAATTCATTTTTGCAAATTTTTTCAAGATTTTACAGACTCAGATTTCACAAACGCAACTATCCGACAGAATTTCTGTTTCATAATTTCTCATTTTCTCTTCGAAGAAACAACTATCTTGGAAAAGTCAAATTCATTCAAGATTTTCCCTGCGAATCCTATAACTTTCATAAAAAAGAAGAGAAACGCGATCCATTAGAAAATATTTACACGAAAGAAAGTTTATTAAAGGAAAACGCCAGACTGCACAGATGATTGTTCAGAAATGTTACCCATACACCCGTCACTATTGATTCTACCTCACAGTGTAGCAAATCGCTCGCTCGCGTAACTCACGCTCCAAGATCGTAAAGTCAGAGGTTATCCTCGATCGTAGATTCTTTGTACACGGAGAGGTTCATGGGGTTGCCCACCCCCGAGGATAATCTGTACGGCTACAACCATTCGGACGTGACCAGGCTGGTGGAAGGGATCCGTGGCAAAAAGTTCATGCTGATACATGGTACCGGCGACGACAATGTCCACTACCAACAAGCCATGGCCTTGAACAGGGCACTGGTGGACAAGGACATCATGTTCGAGCAACAGAGTTACACGGACGAGGCGCATGCTTTGTCCGGCGTCTTTCCACACCTGTATCACACCATGGATCGATTTTGGGCCAACTGTCTGGGATACTAAGATTCCAAATTTGAATTTCTGGATCACGCGCGCAACGGACAGCCAGCCGAGCTGTCTGTTTGATTTTCATCGACGACGTAACGGACGTTGTTCCGATGACGAGGAACTTGTTGACTTTCGTCGTGCAACACGTGCGTTAGTGATATTATTATTCAATTAAACAAGTTTCGAAAGTTAAAGAGAGAGAACAATGAACACAGCGTGTTATGACTGTTTAAAGTTGTTTCGAATGTGTTGAACTGTGGTGATCTCCTAAATTGTATCACGGACGACGACGATCGATGTGGAAATTTGAGTGACAGGCTCAAATTGGAATTGTAATTCGAGAGAGGATGACGGAATTTTCAAGAGAACATTCTCGTGCTGAGAATTCGAAAGAGGAGAGGCGTGTCACGATCATTTGAAAGGAACAGCAATTTTCCTCGCGTTTGGGAAAGACGACGTACACAGAGTATTACCTTAATTCGCTCCCCAAAGTGTCAGGATTATTCTTCGATATGTTTTGAAAGGAGGAAAGAGGAAATGAAAATTTTCGATATGTTTTGAAAAAAAAAAAGAGAAAAAGAAGAGATGAAGAGTATCGTGCAAGTGTCAGGATTATTTCTTCAAATGCAATTTGGAGGGGGCTGAAAAGGGGATGAAAAAGGATTCTAGGGATTCGCAGCCGTGTTCACGCGTGTTCTACCTTGGCAGAGATACGATGCAAATAGTTCAAAGGCGGGCGAATCGATACTTAAGGGTGCTCGATGCATTTCCGTGGCAGTCAAGTAAGTGGAAAATGGATTGCGCGAGGACGTCGAAACAAGCGAATCTTTTCGCTCCGTCTTTTTGTTTTCCGTTTTCCCCTTCCCATCGCGAGAGCATCGAAATTCGACTGCGGCCTCGATGGCAGGATTCCATTTGTCATCGGATGATATTGATCCAGTAATTTTCCGACGTTCTCCGCGAGAGAAAGCCAGAACCTGTAAATCTTGTTGTAACGATTGTTAATAAACCACCGATATTTTCTTTCGAAATGAATACCTTAATTATTTTATTATTGAATTACATTTTATTCTTACTATTGTTATTTTGTTATTTTATTTTCATTAGGTGAGTATTAGTTATTGGTGTAATAAGTTTTATTAAATGAACTGAATAATTTTGAAAGTGA
This sequence comes from Tetragonisca angustula, assembly GCA_036937485.2. Classification (NCBI taxonomy): domain Eukaryota; kingdom Metazoa; phylum Arthropoda; class Insecta; order Hymenoptera; family Apidae; genus Tetragonisca; species Tetragonisca angustula. The sequence goes on along the minus strand of JAWNGG020000040.1, from coordinate 270,846 downwards.
ATAATTTTCGTCTTTTTATTGAAAAATTGCACGTATATGTATTTCTATGTTTTTTGAATTGTATAATTATTCGCTATAAAGAGCATGCTGTTTGCGTTGAAGTAATCAACATTCCGATATGTAAATATTTCGATAAACTTGAATCGTTCGTCAATCATAATCATATTTTCTGTAACAATACATGGTTCTTTTCACGTCTCAAATATTGTATATCGTATTTTCAATTTTATATTGTAATCGAAACACTCAGAATATTTATGTCCGTTCTCTTCCTATTTATAATCAAGTGACATTTATTTTAACATTTATTAATTAAGTAATATTTATTCGTATAGGTTGCTACATTTAATATAGATGGATTATGTGTATTTTCTATAATATTTTTAACACCCTCAAGAATACTGACAAAGAAACGAACGAATTCATTGCACAGTCTAACAAAAAATATTGGAAGATTTTATTTTAATCGATGGTTAATTAGAATTAGCATATGTTATGATTTCTATCCTACAGTTTATACTGTACTTGTGCAACAGATATCAGGTAACATAACTATCCGTAATTTAATTACTACTATTGAACTATTACGTTTGTATATTTAATACTTTTATATTTAATTAATATACTTAATTAAACGAACTGTTTCGCGAATAATTCATTGCACGTTCTAAGAAAAACAATTATCAACATCGACGAGGAAGTAAGGTTTGAAAAATGAAAGACAAAGGCACCCGGAGGATCGCTGATTATTACGTTCACAAGATCGTAGATATTTGACTAATTATTATACCTCATTAAAATATAAAATTCAACGCTGATGAAGCAAACTACGCAATTATTCGAAACTACGGCGTAAAATGTAGGGAGAATCGCTCGATTTCGATGTGAATTCCCTGCCGCGCGATGATACTCGAGATACAGCGTTTTAATCGGCGATTTGATCGTTGATTTTTCTCAATGATGGAAGCGGTAACCGTGAAATATCGGATTAAATCTGGCGGTGGCCGTGATTGCTTGCCGGAATGGGTTCAGCTCGCATGAGAAATCAGAAAGAGGAATCATAAATGTCGGTATAACGTAGTCGCAAAAGAGCGTGCTACGTGAAACGTGTCGGCCATGTATCAACCGGGCGAGTAATAAAAATGGAGAGACAAATGATCCTTTTCTACTTTGCTTAGCGGATCGACCGTTTCATAGCGCGTGGCCGCTCGTCGAAATTAATCGACAATACGCGCGAGCAGCTCCGCGGAATTTGTTTGCGAATTTCACGTGCCACGTGCTCTTCTCAACTCGCTGACCTAAAATGAAGACTATAGCGGAGAGAACATTTAATGAGTGACGTTTTTTGCAATTTTTTTTTTTTTTTACAGGGCAACAGCTTCAAAATTATTGCCAATTAGTCTCACGTTGCGCAAAAATATCCTTTCACTTTGTTTTATTTTATTCTTTCGTTCTTATGTCTCTTTTTAATTTAAAGGGTATTTCGAAGCATCGAAGATATTAAAATATCGTTTGTCTTCGACAATCGTACCTTTAGTTGAATCTGTCAAGGCCTTTTCTGTTAAAATATTCTGTTTTCATTGTAAAGTAAATATTAAGAGCAAACGATGGACAGAAATGTACTTATCATTGTTCTGCAGCAATTCTTCTTCTTTCTCTTTTCCTTTTTTTTTTTTTTTTGCTAACACTCGTTTTTATTCCTTGTGTCTTTCTCTGTTCTCTCTTCGTAACATTAAGGGTTTTCTTCCTAAAGTGTCTTCATTCTCTCGTAATCTACAGTGTCTTTCGTTCCTTTAATGGTCCGCTTCGTTTCGTCGAGACATTGTTTTACGTATCTGTTGTGACTCTTTCGTCTTTCTCTGTTTCTGTATTTTGTTTCTCGTTTATTTTGTCCAGTTATTAAATGCACGACTTTTATGTAAAAGTAAAAGAAAATCGTCAGAACACAGCAGGGCGTGAAAATGATGGAGTACAAATATCTGAAAAACAGACCGTCTCTAAAATAGGGAGTATGTCACGCGACTCGCGAAGTTCGAGTCGCACAAGTAACGACACGATGATTTATTGTGTAAATATGACAGAGGAGTGCAACAGTAAAAAAAAAAAAAAACTCAAATCAATCTCGAAGTCAGATAATTGTGATCTAAAATCTGAACTGTTTTGCACGCAAGAAACATTCGTATATAGTTAATTCGTCGAGCAATCTGTATCGAACTGTAAAAACGCTAGAAGAGAGACAATTAGACGTATCCTTCGATCATTTTTTCATAGTCGTTTATTACTTTTCCATTGTTCTCGTCTTACAAGCCTCGGACCGAGCGATCCTGAAAGTACTTCTTCCCTTTCAACCTGAACTTACTCACTCTAATTCGACCATTCTGCAACTTTCTTCTTCCCTCTCTCATCAATCTACTTTTTTCCCCCAACCCCTTCTGGATTCTCTTACCACCTTCCACTACTTTCCCATATAATCGAACTTTCCCATTCTTTAATTTCCTCCGTACTCCTCCAAGTTCCTTTCACATTCTGCGCCTCTCTATTCGAAACTTGGCCCTTTAGCCTTTCATTCTCGAGCCTCCCTCCCCCCCGTCTCTCTCTCATCCCCCCAGAGTATCCACTCTCTGCGAGTCCCCTCTTAGCCAGACCGTGAAACAGATTCAGGAGAACGGAAACGAAGTTTGTCATCTTTCCGGGCAGTCGATGCCTACGACCGATGCCAACTCGATCGGCCGGTTCCGGTCAAAGAGACCATTGTGTAATTTAATCAGCCGGACTCGGTATCGTTCCTCCGAGTAGCGTCGTCGAAAACGTTGCTCGCCCCAAACATCCACCACCACCCCCATCGACGAACTCGTTGACCTGGAATCGCGCGACTCGCTGGCCAACTGCAAGAAAAACTCGACGAACTACACGAAACGCGTACTGCACTTTGCTAACCCTTCCCCTCGAATTCTCGCACAATTCTTACCGCCTGCATGCTAGTACTTTTCGTTGCGTACATTGCAACAGTAGTTACATTAAAAATGCGATAGCTGGGGAGACGAAGATTGTTATATTATTATATTACATGTTATTTCGATATTTGAAGTTTTTGAACGTGCTAGTTTGTTGGAGATTATAGTGTAGGATACAGCAAGTGAATTATAATGGAATATAATTTAATAGGAATTTTTTTGTACAAAGTATCAGAGTTGGAAGAATATAAGGCTATGATCGGTTTTTGAACAATATTATTAGGTTGTGGATGTCTTATTTACATTGAATTAGAAAAATTTGGGATATAATTCGAGAATTTAAGATTGAAAATATTTTGGATGTATTTGGGAATTTAGGAAATAGAAAAGAATTTAGAATGTGTACAGATTACAAAAGTTTAGGTTGTAGACGATTATATGTGTAATTTGTGTTGGATTACAAAAATTTAGAATATTTGCGACGCTTATTATTTAAGATTAAAAGGATTTGAAACATATTTGGGAATTTTAAAAAAAAAGAAGTTACAATAAATTACAAAAATTTAGAATGTAAATGCAATTTATGTTGGATTACAAAAATTTAGGATATTTTGGATATTTAACATTTAGGATCAGTGAAGAAAATTGAATGAAATTAAAAGTTCCAAAAGTAAATATCAAATATCTATAATTATATATAAATATATTTATAAATAACTAAAATCTTATCCCCCATTACTGTGATGTCTGCAATGTTCAATGATATCAGTTAAGAAGGAAATATATTAACTCTACTGTAATCCATAAATTTTTCTACTTTAATTTCTTGCTTTTATCTTGACAAACAGAAAGAGTTTTTAATATTTCAAGAATATGTTTAATATACATAGACATATAAAATGAGAATATATATATATATGAGCAATATTTTATTAAGAAAGAATAGAAGGTTGTACCTCTGATTCTGCATAAAAGAATAAGTCTAAAAAACAAAGAATAAAATTTTTCCATTTAAAGCTTTTCGAAAATTTAGTATACTTGAATTTAACTAAGTCCAGATTTGAAAAAAAGAATAATTAAGAATAATTAAATCATTCTGCGTCCAAGAATAATTAAAAAAAATACACTCTTGAATGGAAAAAATTTCATTCGTTATTTTCGACTAATCTTTCTCATTTAGAATCACCTCTTTTCCCAATTATGTTATCGGATCAGAAACACCCTGTACATCAATTCTCATGTATTGTTCGAACTTGAGGTACCTTTCGTCACTAAGAAAATACAACTGGGTCAACAGTTGAACGTAATAAAGTCAGGCACTGGCATAAGTCTGGCCCGAGATTTTGAGTCGTTCCACGCACAGGTTTCATCTAAGATACGGTGAAATGAGATTACGTTTGCAAATTTAAGCATTGTTCAGCGTCTAGAAATTAATGGCTTGGAAATTGGTACTTGTTTCGAGTCGACGATGTTTTTATCGGGAAGGATATATAATATCGTCGACCCACGCGATACCATCCGTTTCTTCATGGTGAACTGGGCTAAGGCCTCGGGCTTATCGCCGCGTATGCACATCCTGACGGCTTAAGCGCCGCTTTAATAACCAAGGAACATCGCGAAGGACGAGTTGGCACGCGAACCTAACTCCCTCTCCCCTTCGACCAACTGTTCTGCTTGATTTACAACGAGGAATTGCTCGTCCAACGAATCGAGGCCGCCTCAAAAATTGTTTGTCGACCGTCTCGAACCGGCTATGACCGATTTGGAACGTGGCACCGATGTTTCCAGCGAATCGGAGACACTCGAATATTTGCATGAACGTCAAGACGGGCGTTAATGGCGGATAAATTGTGTCTCGATGATCGTAAATCTGTCAACGTTCGGCGGTACATAAGTCACTCTGACGTCGTGTAAATATCGAAATCGAAGTCCACTAAACTGATATAACTCGTTGTTTAATCTTGTTACATTCGCTAGGACGCTCTTGTAATCTATTAACAATTCTGCGTGTCGTGGGTGTAAAGCTAGTAAAATTATAGCACGAGTGCTATAATTTGTAAATTTCTAAAGGATATTTTGTAAATCTTGACTTGAAGATTGGGAACGACAATAATTTATTTATAATTGGAAATTTATAATAAAGTACAAAGTGAGATCAGGAACTCTGAATTTTAGTATATCTGATATCTAACGATGCTATTTTTTAAATGTAAATTTACGAAGAAGAATCCAACGCAATTCCATTTGCCCGAGTGGTTCACAAAAATTTATCGTAGAACGGATATATTTTAGTAATAATTGAAAATTAATAACATTATTAATAGTTTAAAGCAATGAAAATGAATATATATATATATATATATATATATATATATATATATATATATATATATATATATATTTAGATCATTCACTTTCGAGATAATTAAAATTATTAAAATTAATTAATTAACCCTGATACAAAAGGTACAAAATAAATTTTACTTATTTATACATATATTATATATATATTACTTTTTTTGTAAAATAGAAAAAAATAAATATATATTTAGAAATTAAATGTTGGCCGTATTTATTAATAACTAGTTCTTTTTAAATAAATTTAATTTATATACAACACTAATAATATTAACAATATTGGGAATATTTTCTCCCAATTTTCCCCATTTCAATGTCAGCCGATTGAAATCTGATCCACGGAACAAGTAATCAATCTGCCGAGGACACTTTTCACCAAATTCAATTTGACAGAAACCTCGTTCGCACAGTTGTTTTCTTACGAGAGAACGATGACACGAGGTAGGAGCAGCCTCGCGGACAGGCAAACTCGTCGACGCGCACGCCGCCGAGTGGCGCGTTAAACAATCCCCGCTGCATGCAAATCTGGACGATCAGCGAAACAACCATCGATTTGTCATTCCTTGCCGCGACGGCCAAGAGGCGAGAGAAGCGAGAAGGAAGGATAGCGAGGAGATAGTATCCGGAAGGGTGGGAGGGCGGGGGGTGTGTTTCTCGCGGCCTCATCCCGCGGAACACGAAGATCGGTGTTCACGTCACCGATAGCGTTTACGCGGTGATGAAAAGCGTCGCCGACACAGAGAGCCATTGTTACAAACCCCGCTCAGTTGACAATAGATTGCACCCGGTGCCTCGATGTTACTACCCGGCTACCAACAGGAACACTTTCAACGCGGGAAATAGACTCCGTTCCCTTTTGTCTAGCGCCCGTTAACTCGCCCCTTTCTGCATTCTTGCTCCCTTGTCCGCCTCTCTCCTTCTCTATTCTGAATCTTCTCCTCTTTCGAGTCTTTTGTTTTTCAATCTTCGAACAACGCGCCTCGCACTCTAATTGTAAACGCAAGGTTTTTCGTGGGGTTCACGGGTCGTGCAGGGGACGTTTGTGGAATTTCTTTGTTGGGTAGAAAATTACTTTCACGTAGAGTGCAAGTCCAACTTTCCACGTTGTGATAAACGCTGATAATAATTGTATTTGCAAGAAGATGGTTCGTAGTATTGTATTGCAACTTCGTTGTTATCATTATCTGTATCGTTTATATGACGAAATTCAGTCATTGCTATACGACGAAGCTGAATAATTACAACAATGGTGAATATCGTGATCTGTTACTGCATTACAACGCTTTCAGATACAAAATGATCATTCGTAAATTAACGCTGGTGTGTAATTAATACTAAATATTAATGACGAAAGTATCTACTGATTGATTCGACGCGTTGCTTTCAAGTAGAAATCAGATCCATCGAAACGTGATTTCAAAGTGAAATTTCTCGCCCGGCGAAAGTAATTCTGAACAAATATTATAGAATAAAGTTCCATGCGTTTTAATAGTTCTAGGTTAGATTTACAGGTGGTATCAGCTTTGATCCTAAATTCGTATTCGTTTCGTATTTATCTTTCAAGAGTTTTCATTGGTTTTCGTAGAGACTTTAATTTTGGTTACTAGTACAAAGTTCAGACGTTCCGGATTCTTTATTGGTATTTTCGAAGTTGGCGGAGGCTTGGGAAGTTCTTTTAATTCCTAAAATTTCTTCTTTTCATCTCGAAACTCATTTTAGGAACAAAGTTAAACAACTAGCATTATTGGACATTGTAAATCCTTAATTTAGATTTTTATATTATTAGCAATTGAATTTTGAATTCGAGTTAGTTATGTTACAATAGAACTCTATTTCAGTATTCGAGTTGCTTTTGCTGATTAAATTCATTTATCTGAATCTGAACAAACAAAACCACTAATTGAGAAAATTATATGAACTTCTATTATAGGAAATCCAATTATATAAATTATTCGTCTGGCGACAAGTTTATGTAAATGGTTAAGTTAAGACGAATTTAGAATAGTGAAAACAGGAATTTTTTTACGTTTTAAAAAATGAGATTGAGTAAATTGTCATACAATATTTCTAACGAAGTTGTAACAATTTAAATTTTTGATAGTTTTTCAATTAAATTAATTGTGACTTCACGAAAATACACATATTTGTCAGAATAGTGATGGAGGTTATAAAATTTTTTTTAATAAACCAAAAGATCCTGCAAAACAGCCCTGCAGACACTAGACAAAATATTATCATTCAGTTTTGTTCACCACTGTTAAATTATTACAATGACACCATACCAGGGTTAATGATGTTAAATTAAACTTGTCCTCTGAACGTAGGCATGGTAATTGTCTTGATTCTAGATCATTGACCCAATATTCTCAATATCCATGGAATTCTCGATTACCTCGTATTTATTTTCAATATAATGTTTGCGAAATGATTTGATTTTTGTTACCGGTAACGAAGATCCGAGTCTTTGTCGCTGTTTTCAAAATAGTGATTGTCCAGATTCGCGACGCAGGACAACATGCAGAAAGGATTCTCAAAGATGCATGGTTTGCACCGTGTACACAGTTTCGAGTTTCAGAAAGCTTTTCGTGTGTTTCAACAGATTCGCGGACGATTCTTGGCTATTCACGTGGGACCAGATACTTCTGGGGAGCTCTCCCACACGATAGAAGAAGAGGCCATCGAGGAACTTCTCTGAATGTCTTTGGAAGCTTTCAGCTGCGTTCAAATATTCATTGGAGTCTGCTAATGTTCCCCGATCTCTATCAAGCGGCGCAGACGGGCCAGTCAAACGACTGAATGTTTCATGAACATTGTGCCGTCGGCTGTTATCTATAATGCTCTAATTATGAATCAGTGACTTCTCGAAAGGATTCTTCTTTCAAACTCCTCTCTTTTTTTAATGGCCAGAGTGAACAGGTCCAAGCAAACTCTTGGACAAGTTGTAACTCTCTTTTCTCAATCTTTGCATATTTCGCGACGTAAATGCTCGTTGTTTATGCTTGTCCTCGTTGCTACGTGTATTCGTAATTATATCGGAGAGAAACTCTGTCAAATATTTCAAAGTATCCTTGAAATGTCTCTATAAAAAGAAGCTGTTGGTTATTAAATCGATGCAGCTATATCTTCCACTATGGATGCGGCCATTTTGACTCGCTACGTCGTACGAAACTATATTGGTAATAAAACTCCAGGAGTGTCCCTATAAAACCAGTTCGACGTGCATCGCAATATCACCATCAGCAGTTCTTCTTTTTAATAATCTAATACGTATTTAATACGTATTTAATACGTAAAATATACAAAACACCTGTATTATTTTATTGTACGAATATCACGTTTTCTAAGTAAAATCTCTAGGTAGAATTACCTACGACTAAAGTGTAAAACTTGTGTCAGAGAAATTCAGTCGTGTGATGCTCGAGTCTTCGAAGCTTCAAGGCTCAATCTCAAAGTCTGAGTCTTTAGGGCTGTTATTATCATACCGAAGCTGGAGCTTTTAAACCTTTAAGACCGAAGCTTTACCACTTAGCTCTCAAAGTTCTTAAGGTTGAAGTAAATAATATAACATCTCACAATTCACGATACTGTTTACAATCATCATCGTACAAGATCTAGACAGTTGGAGTTCTCGGAGTTTAAGAGTTCCAGCGTTATGGACTTAAGTTTTTACAGCTCCAGGTTTTGAATCCAGTGGTTTGAACCGTAGCACTAACTTTCGAAGCTCGATGTTTAGGATTAATAGGAAAAACACAAGAATTATTTACGAAGGACTAGTCTCTAAAATCTATTTATATAGACAGATGGCTGCAGTTAGCAATGTACGAATTATTAAATAAATTTTAGTTTTATAGTTGGAGGTTATGATTCGATAAGTAGAAAGTACAAACGTAATGAGACACTGGAGGGTTGCTCAAATCCTCAAATAATGACGCAATTATTACAAATTATTATTAATATTCACAATTATTATAAATATTCTTATTATTAATATTCACGATTATTATAAATATTCTTATTATTAATATTCACAATTATTATGAATATTTTTATTATAAATATTCTTATTATTAAAATTCACGATTATTATAAATATTAATATTCACGATTATTATAAATATTCTCATTATTAATATTCACGATTATTATAAATATTCTCATTATTAATATTCACGATTATTATAAATATTCTCATTATTAATATTCACGATTATTATAAATATTCTCATTATTAATATTCACGATTATTATAAATATTCTCATTATTAATATTCACGATTATTATAAATATTCTTATTATTAATATTCACGATTATTATAAATATTCTCATTATTAATATTCACAATTATTATGAATATTTTTATTAGAAATATTCTTATTATTAATATTCACAATTATTGTAAATATTCTCATTATTGCTAAAAAATTAGTTAATAACACAGTTACGAACTTAAAATTAGTATACAAATAACATCGCCGATGGACGAAGAAATTACGAAACTGTTGATTTTGACAGCTGCAGCTTATACCATGTTTACGCTTGCAATTAGTCGGAACAAAGTAAGAAATAACGATCCTTCGAATCGTTCTCAGTTTATTTACTTCTAACGAGGCAGCCTCAACGTGGATCGCGTGACAAACCGGAAATCCATCTTCTATGCAGGAAGAACGGCGGCGAACGCGAAGCTAGGTGCCAAGGAGAACTTAGCCTGGTCACGTGACGGACATTATCGCGGTTGGCGTGACGCGAACCCATCAATTACACCAGGTTCCTCTATCCTGGAATAAAGACAGCCATCCTTGAACTATAAACCGCGGCACGATTTCCTATGCGATCCTTCAGAGAGAGACCAGTGGTTTCCGTTCTGACAGGCTGTCCTAAACATTTCGTTGTTGCTCTGAGCATGATTAAAAACTGACAGTGTCGTTAAAGACACTCTTTTCCTCTCACGCACGATTGTAATTGTTTGGTTCTTTGTTTCTTGTCGACGATATTTCAGGGAGGAAATATTCGACAGTATAATTAAAAATGGCTGTTCGATGACAGAGCATGATACAAATCGACAGTAATTAAAAGTGACTAATAACCTTATTGATAGTTAGTTACAATTGAACTGAATCGTTGGAGAAGAGTTTTTGATTGACTAGTTGGCTAGTTGGTCACAACTTCAGTCATTAGTCACTGATTATTGATTATGGCTAGTCATTATTCATTTTAAATGTTAGTCACATAGCCGAAAGTTAATCAATCATATTGATCATTAGTTGTGACGAGTCATTATTTTAAGTTTTAAACAATCAGTCATCAATCGTTAGTCACCAGTCTACTGATTGCTCAAAATTATTTCTGTCAAATAAATTATATTTTTCACACTTTTACATATCATTTATCACAACTTTGTAAATAATTTAACGATCCCTTTTTAATGTAAAATTAATTATTTTATCACGTCCGCAGAATGTACTGACAAAGCTCGATCGTTGCAGAGCAGCCAGTATAATTAGAAAAAATCTTTCAAAGGAGAGGAGAAGTACAAAAAATACAAAAAATAATATTCACAGAGAGTTTTGTGAGCGGATCGAGAAAGACGGGAAGTTTTTCAGTGCGATTTTCTCGTACCAGAAAGTTTCCAAGAAGTTTGGGGAAAAAGGAGCAGGAAAATGCCCGACGTCCCTCGGAATTGGCGTTAATTATCGACCAGGCGAAAATAAATTAACACTGGTGGTGGCTTCGTTGCAAGGGTCTCGCAATAACACCGCCGTTACTCGAAGTAATTACCGTGAATCAACCATAATTCCCCGACCATCCGGTAGCATTAGAACGTTGAACCACGACGCGGCGATCTTTCAACCAATGGAGAAAAGAGTTCGAGTTTCCAGCGGCATCGACGATTTGTTCTTCACCGACTTATTTCGGATAACTCGAATTATCAAAATCAATTACATTAAGCTGCAAGGAAGCTTAATGCTTCACGATAAACTGCGAATTGAAAGTGTTTCGACGAACGTAAGAATTTCCTTTCTTAAATTATTCTCCATTGTGACATCTTATTTTACAATCTTTCTAGTAGTATGTATGTATATTTATTTCGGCCTTCTTTCGCCTTGAAATTGACTTTGGTTTTCACATTGGTTTCTCTTAACATTGCATTTGTCATAAATTTCCACATGTAATACATTTGTAACTTTGCTTTACCCTGTACCTATCATTTATCTTAACTATGCTATTCTTTTGTCTACTTAATCTATATTAATTCTTTCATTTTATTTCATATTTTTATGTTTATACAGCTCTTTCGAGTAATTGCCGATTCCCGTTATAACACCTTATTAGATGCAAAACATCGAAGTTTAATTTAGTTTAATGTAGTACGTAATTCAGAAACCAAAGCAAATCTTACTACAAATAAAATGTTTGTTGCCACATCCGTTTGATACTAACAAGGTGAGATTAACATTCTGAAGTTCCGAGCTTTCTGGCGCGATAAGTTACCAACTAACAATGTTAGCGAATGTGCAGGTTGGAAATTGTACACAGTTTGTAGAATTCTGTTGCACGAAATAGTCCTTACAATTTCCCAAGTTAAATCATTAATACATGTGCACGTTTACATAGAATACGTAAACTCTCCAAAGAGTAATACCTATCATAACAATTAATGAATAAAATGAATCCCCCTTTCTTTCCTGGCAATCATAAAAATCTGAGTTTTGCATAAATATCCACGATTTAATGATAATGATAATAAATTTCTAACGATAGTACTATAAATACTACGAATACTATAAATTTCCAAGCTTCGTAAGAAGTACATGAAACATGTCGCTGATTTCGGATCAGTGAAAAAAAAAAGAAATGAATGAAATCAGATTGATTATTGTTTGAAAAAGGAGAGTCGTGTAATAATCGATTAGATTCCCCGGGGCTCGGAGGAAAGCAAACGAAATTATGCGACCAGGGTATCGAGTCGATCGGCGCGGCGATCATTAAATCGCGTTCGTGAATTTTTTTTTTAATCTCTTAAGTAGCTCCGCCCCTTAGATAGCTTTCAATCCCGTGGAACTTTCGAAGCCACGAGAAACTTTCTTCTCTTTCGCTACAGAGTTCCCGCTTTCCAGTTTCTTTCGCCGAAGAAATATCGACCGATGATTAAGTTAGAGAATCGTTTGACGCTTGTTAATCTTCCAAACTACTTACCACGCGAGATAATTATTTTCGAGTACCCAACCGTGTACACACTCGAATTTGACTCGGTCGAAGCAAGCTTCTGCATCGTAATCGAAATTTTTTAAAAAATCTCTTTGGTGTTACGTATTTATAATCTGACTCTAGTTTCGACGAGGAAAGTATTTTTAATTCACTCCGAGACAAATATTCAGCGACCATGCTCTCAACTTGTAATAAAAAGTTTCTCGAATCACTTTAGTCGTCGAATGTTTTGCAATTTCATTCGATTCTCTAGGAAAAGGGTTTCTGTATCTTGATCTTTCAGTTACAGGCAATCTGCATATTTTTTTATTATACAAAGTCACAGGTGAAATTCATAAAATCATTATCATCCGTGGAAATCTACCGAATTGAGAAAAATCAAGAGAGAAACATGGGCATCTTGAATTTTCTTTATTTCCTTCAAACTTAAAAAAGAGCAGTTCCAATTTTTTCCCAACATCTGTCAATTTCGCGTCAAACTTCAAACTTCTTCCTTACCAAATCAGTTCAAAATTTCAGATTTTCATTCAGACTGAAGCTTCGATTCCAATAGCGATCCTCGCATTATCCTCGAAACATCGACAGATCATCACCGATCAATTTTCTCTTGAGACTCTCTCGTTATTTCGCCCAGAAACGATCTTGCAGCTGGTGATTATTTAACGACGTCGTTCGACAGGGCTTTTACGAACTATCCATTGGTCCGTCGACTTCTGTCGTCGCGGTGAATCCCAGCCGTCGTTGCTCCTTCGTGACGAACGACCGTCACCGGAACAGAGACTGAATATAAACGTCACTCGTTCTCGTCAGACAGCGAGCCAGCTGGCTGGATCAGCATAAAACGAATAATTCAATTTGCCAACGCTGCTTCGTTTAACTCCAGCGCTGTCCTTTTAATGGATTTCCCCTCGAACGTGACTATCTACGTTCTCTTCTTTGAAGATGCTGCGGATGATTCGAAGGTGGTTACAGAGTCCTCGAGGGAAAGTTTCTTCAGCTGCGGCTGTTTCGTTTTGCTAAAGGTCAGACGTAGACGACGGACGATTGGTAGTTTGACGACTAAGGAAACGAAGGTTCTTACGCAGAGATCTGGAAGATTAATACGGCGGTAGGAAAAAGTTACGAACGAGATAAATTCTTATGGCATCAGAATTTTAGGTTACGATATTTCCAAACCGTTACACATACGTATGTTGCTGAAAATAATTAATGGATCGTTTTCTGTGTCACCTGAATTTCTATGTTCAATACTCCTACGCAGATAGAGAGATATTTTTCTGTAGACTAGACTGCGAGTTTCTAAGGAAATTCACACAGTTATGGATTGCTTGAGATAATTGAGGAATGCAATGGCGACGTTATAAATTGTTAAGTCTTTTATGAAAACTATCACAGCGCAATAGAATTTTGCATGATAATATTATGCGATGGCATTTCTATTTAACTAGATTAAAATTTTCATTTTTCGATGTTTTTGTGACACAGCTTCTTCTTACACTGGAGTTTTATCTCTCAACTAGTAGATCAATCACTGTGTCACTATGAATTTTTATATCTCTTCCTTCATCTGTTTATTAATTCAATTTTTCGAATATTAAAGCAAGGGAAATTTGATTAATTGGATTAATTTATAATTAGATAAATTAATTTAAGACAGATATTCATTGCATTATCATTTTATTACAACACTATTACATTAAGCTCATAGAGTCTCTATACTTCTATTTGCTTCATCGACAAGATACACGTCTCACGTTTGTGCCATTTTTACGCTAAGTTTTTTTTATCGCACAATCGAAAGCGTAAATTAAGATTTTACTTCGCCATTCGAACGCAACGATAAGCTGATTATCTTCGCGCTAATAATAACTCGAAGTATACTCTGGACTGTTTAGCGATTCAACATCGTTGATTCGAAAAATCTCGAGAGAAAGTTTATACCTCGTCGTTAATCCATTATATCCCCCAGCCGAATTTATCTGGTCGAAGATCGATCTGGTCACGAAACGAGACTTTTTCCAAGAATACGTCGCGTCTCTAGCCCAGAATGGAAATATTTTATCTCAAGAGCCCACCTTCGATTTATTCTTTGGCCAATTCGCCAGAAAACTCGTGTGCCGTTCCAGAGTTATATATATATATATATATATTTCAAATAAAAAAGATATTGCTTTTCATTTTGAAAAAGCTTGCCTCGTATCGATATTTTTCCAACAGTTTACTTGTAGAAAGTGAAAATTTATACCGCATGTGATGGTTTTTCTGCGGAGAAAATATTTTTGTATCAATATTTCTTCTGATTAATTCTGTTTCTCACGAGATATTCCGTTATTGCTGGTTAAAATAGACACTCTGTGTAAAATGACTATACCAGATATATAATGTTATGTTATGTACGGTTACGTTGCAATATTGTACTTTTCCGTTTCAATTTCTTGAAGTAAGAATTTCTTCATATTCTCAAATTAAACTCATTGAAGTGAAATCTAATTTGTGTGACACTTGGACGACTACAGGGTGAATTTGACTAAATGAATATTTTCTATTCGAAAGTCATTTGTACGTATATTACTTTCGAAACTTCCTTATAACGTCGAGGTTCATTTAACTCTATAGATAATTTAGCAGTGAGTTTTTTCTTGGAGCCATTTTCCTAATGGAATCTCCCTTGCTTTAATACTCGAATATTCTAATATTATTTTAATAACGGTCATCGTATTTAAATTTTGTTAAAATGATGCATGGAAATTCTCATGCTGTTTAATTCATGTTGCAATAATAATAATAAAAATTCTTATTCCACCTTGTTTGCCGTGTTAAGAATTATCAATAAAAGAAAATTATATTTTTCAATTAACTCTTGTTCAATGGCAGTCAATAATTTCACTTTATAACGATAAAACGAAGAACTGATTATGGAGATGCTTTTTTCTCTTTTAATTAAACAGACTTAAAAGATAAAAGTTATTTGTACAATATAAAAATGTAACCTGACGTGGACACTGTTTGAATAAAATATTTGAAAAATAATTATTTAAACGATACATTTTCTTATTTAACTTTTTTTTTCAAATAATCCTACGTTAGTTTATTTGAATAAGGAAATAATTTATCTCTGAATTGTCTAACTACTTGACTGTCGAATAAACAAATTTCTCACTTCATTTTCTGCATCTATTTCTTCGAATAATTTCTCAAACAATTTCCAATTCTATTGTGTAAACTTCACATTCTGTTGAGACTATTTCTTATCTCATTTCAATGAATTCACTCGAGCAAATGTTTGCAAATAATTTAATTCGATTTGAACTCAAAGTACAACTTTACGAATGAAGATAATAAATTAGACTCGCCACTTCGAGTTGATTAACTTTTACCTTCGTTTCGAATGAAATTGAATGCAAATTTAAAAAAAAAAAAAGACACTCACGAGCAAAGAAAACATTCCGAGTAATGTGGACGGAAAAATTAAACGAAATCTCCACTCTATTATTCCCATGGCAAAGGATGGCTGAAATCCATTGGAGCACCCTCGAAAATAAGTGACACGCGTAACAGCGGGAGATCTACACGGATTTCGAAAACACCGATCGAAAGCTCGCCGGACATGGGCAAAAAGTTTTTTGCCGCGAGAGTACCAACGGTGACGTTGAACGAACGAGCGAAAGAAAAAAGAGAGAAAAAAAAAATGGAAAACGAACGGCGTGACACAGCGGCAGTCGATAGATTAATTGAAAAATTGTCGGCAACGACGGCTGGACATTTTAGCGGCCGATTGTAAAATATATATTTTACAGCGTGCTCTGACGGGTCGCGATCTCCCGATGTCGCTGTTCCATTATTCCCGTTAATTTTTCGTCAACCTCTATTTTCTCTCCCCCACCCCCTCGTTCTTAAAGGGTCAGGACAGTTTGAGATTTTCAAAAAATCGATTTCTTTTTGTTTCGTTTTAAAGTAGTAGTTTGAAGTCTGAGAAATAAGATACAATGGGTCCTTTGAAACGACTTACTTCGGGGTGTAATAATAAATCCGCGGATACAGAATAATTGAACTTGCATCACTGTTTGCAACTTTAAGCAGTATTGTTAAGTGTAAATCGTGCGATTCAAATATTACTTTTGGCGAATCGAACATTAGGGGAATTGGATTCAATTTAGTTGTGAATTGTAAGAACTGTGAGCCGCGATATGTATAAGTAAAAAAAGTAATTAAGGATACATATGAAAAATGGCGTTCTGAAACATTAAACGAGTTTTTCTCGAAATTAGGTTTTTAGAAACGGTGTGCAAGATATCTCAGAGTCTAACCAACCGATTACCATGAAACTTCGTACGTATCTTTAGTGAAACATTTACTAGGGATTGGCGAACGAACATTTTTTAATTTTAAACAATTTCGAAAAATATAAATAAAAAACGTACAAAGTTTTGACATAAATTTGATACATCAAACACAAATAGCTGCCATTCTCATAATTTTCACAGAAATGAAAATGTTGGATCGTCAATCCCTAGAGAATATTGTTTACTTTTGAACACTTCTTGCCTTTTTGTTGCAGCTAATCCTGTTTGGCTGGAATCATGCACACCGGTAGGCAATGCAAAAAAAAGTTATGTAAATGAATGCCGTTGAAAAGTTAAATAAGAGTCCTCTGCTATTTCTTTTCTAATGTTGCTGTTTATAGTTCACAACGTGTTAAAATAAACCACGAAAGCTCATGTCAATCAAATATATACCTGTGTTTTACTAGCCCCCCAAAGTGTTCGTAATTTTTAGGCCAGTCAAACTGTCCTGCCCCCTTAACAGCCGAACGAAATTGCATCTCGCCACGTTTATTTTCCTCGCTTAGTTTACCCGTTCGGCTCCGCAAACGGGAAATTCGCGAAACGTATTTGCAAAATACGGGTATTCTGATAAATATGAAAAATATCGAGGATGCCACAGGGAACTATAAATTTGTAAAAAGAAGTACGAAGAATATCCAAGGAAATTGTTGCAAAATGATCTTTTTTTTTCTTCCTTTCTTTCTTTGATAAATATGGAAGATATCGACGGTGTAGAATAGGTGCGGCAGCGAGCTATAAATTCGTAGGGAGAATTTCCGGGAGAAATGTTTACAAAGGGATTTTCGTATAATACGGGGAACATCGACGACGTAGAAAACGGCAGTGGAAGGTGTAAAATTTATAGAGAGCGAATGGGGGAATTTTTGTCGAGTTTCTCGGCGGCAAAGAATTTTTTAATTTTTGTAAAGCGTAATATCCTTGATTCCATCTTACGCTTGTTTTTTTTTTCTTCTTCTTTGTTAGCTTGATCTTCTTTCTAAATTTTACGAAATTTAGCCTTTCGGTATTCACCTTGGTGGAAAAAGTTTATCTCGTCCGTCAAAAATTTTCCCACTGGCGAGAAAAGAGAAACTAAAAACAGGACGTTCTGGCTGTGAATCTTCACGTGTTTTTGTTCTAAATGAAAATTCTTCGATGCGGGTGGCTAAGTGAGAGAGAGAGAGAGAAAATCAACCGTCTTTATTTTCGAAATTTTCACCCGTTCTTCTTTCCAACAGCTTCGTCCCGTTTGTTCTTGCGAAATGTTTGCAATTTCATTGTTCTCCTCTAGCCGATATAACTTTCGAAGAACGACTTGTGGCCGAATGTATCGTTGTTGAAACTTTCTAAGGTTTTCAGCGCCGATAAAAAGCGCTGGATATGGTGGAATGTTTTATTTCGAACGGTGAAGAGATCTTAAGACGTAAGATAGTTTCAGGAGGAAAGAAACGGAGAGTTTTCTTTCTTGCAGATATATTTGGACGTATCTTCAAACTCGTAAGATATTTATGTCTTTGTTTTTGGGTCAGAGACTGCGTTTTTAATTATACCACATTGTGAAATATTGGGTCAATTGTATTTATAGGATTAAAATTCAGTTACACTTGAAATTCAATTCACGTGTCCACCAGGAAATTTAATTTTTCAAAGTGTTTTACTGTCTCGTATTCGAGATTTGCCTGTGACTTGAAGATATTACAATTTGTGACTACACGAAGATTCGTTTTATAGCACGTTACTATATCCTTGTAGTCTTTTGCGTCAATTGAAAAAAAATCACAAAAGGTTGATGTATTAGATTTCTATATATAATGCAGCTTCTCTCTGCTTGCAGATTTATTAACAGAAATTTCACAATTTCACAATTTCGCAAATAACAGGTACTAATAAATCTTCTTGCGCAGTCCCGAGAAATTTGATAATAAAATATAATAATGGTATTGTACAGATAAATCAGACGAACAAGCCGCAATCTAACTTAGAAGGGAAAATGAAATAGACAAATTTAGATGGGGAGAGCTAGAATGATAATCGTTAAATCGCAAACTCCGCGAGTTACAATGAGCTTGGCTCAATTGGCCAACGTCATTCACAGTCGGTAACTGATACCAGTTACGCGAAACACGAAGTCTCGAAATTCCATTAATCGAGTTTATCTAATTTAATTAAATTTTACCGGCCACTCGTGGAGTCTCGATCGATCGTCACGGTTGCAGAGTGAATTCATAGTCGCTCGCGTTGTTTCGACACCGCGATGAAAACCGTTTCAAATCCCGAAATTCCCCCAGTCATAAAGAACGGAATTCCAGGATTCGCGTTCGTTCCTCGTCGATGGCGACGCATTTCGAATGCCAGCCCATTGAAATCTAATCCCCGACGGCTGGATCGCCATCGTGGAAATTCGACGCTCCCGTTCGATTTCGCCTGGGAAAAAAAGGAACAAAGCGCTCGGCAAGTAATACAGTTGCCTCGCGGAACATCCGAATTTCGCGGTTGAAATGGAACACCATTGGCGTGGTGGCCGCGCGTAGATTAAAGGTAACCGTATATCCCAACGTAGTTAAGTACAGAACGTGATAGACGCGAGGGACAAATGACAGAGGGTGGGAAATTTTAAAACGAGGGTTGAAACATACGAGCTGGAGTATAACGTGGATGAAAGAATTTAAGACGTTAATGAGTGAAATGTATTTTAACGCTGTGGTAACGCGATGACGTTACTCTGATCCAAGCGTATGCAAAATTGAAATAATTGAATAAGAATTTTATTAGTCGAATAACTTTAATTATGAATGTTTATGGCGATCTTGAGGAGTACAGATTTTTCCCCGCACAAAAATTTTAGACGAGTAACTTGAGAATAGTGTTCGTATTGCCACTATCCTACTATTTGGTATCGAACTAGGTGTCTATCGATGAACTGGTGTCTAAGAAACAAGCTCAACGTTCTCATATTTTTTTCTAATCGATATATTGTTTCGTTATAAAATTTGTTTTAATGAGTAATACAGGTTACATTGAACTTTATAAAAAAAATATGTAAATTTAGCGGCGCTTGACAAATTTTTGTTAACCAATGAGGACCGGAAGATCTAAAAGATTGGACACCCGTGCCGTGTGTTAATGTTGATAACGTTACTGTGGCCTCGTGTGATCTTCAGTTCGTCTAGTAATTGTCGAAAAATTCACGTAGAAATAAGGATACAGAGTTCAAGGACTTGGAGATGTGAAAAGAAAATATTTGGGACGGTATTTAAATATATAAATGAGGCTTCAAAGGATTAAAAATCTGAAAGAAGAGTGTTTGAAATACTTGGATAACGAAAATAGATTTCCAAGCTAACACGTCCCAATCTGTTTCAGGAATGATCATCAAGCGAAAGACGCGAGAAAGACAGAACACGCGTACTCAAAACACGTGTGTAAACGTTGGAATAAACAATTCGGTCAAGTTCAAAGTTGAGATTCGACAGTCGAGAGTTGAGTTAGCCTAGTCAACTGTTTGGAAATCTAGCGGTACTTGTGTAATTGTTACAATTGTATCGTTGTCTAAATTAAATCGTAAGCACGTGAAATAAAGTGTCAAAAGGCCAGGAATAAATTCCATCGTCCTTTCGCGGGTCTACGTGTTACGGAACTCGTCTGGTAGCACGTAATCCCTGCAAAATCCTCTTCGAATGCGCTGGGAACAACAACCAAGAAACGGAACACCTGTCCACCTCTCACGCCACAAATTTCGCGTGCAGGCAAAGTGCCATTATTTCCACCACATCGTACGAACTTCTCCCCTATTGTCCTATTATAGGGCAGGAGTCCTATTCGAGCCAAACACTGTCAATCGGACAAAGCCGTCAGATCGTAAATCTCTCGCTGCACGTATCCTAGCGCCACCACCGAGTGTGTGTCCATCGCGGCGGATCACGGCATACGTACGACGCTACGTGCCACACACGGTGGTGCGAGTGTTATTTTCACCATCTGTTGGTCACGCAAAATGGAAAGTCGGCGGTCTAACCTTGCCCACCGTCATCGATTTTCGACCAACGTCGGAGCCAGGAGACGTTGCATGCGCATCCTTG
Organism: Tetragonisca angustula; assembly: GCA_036937485.2. Lineage (NCBI taxonomy): Eukaryota > Metazoa > Arthropoda > Insecta > Hymenoptera > Apidae > Tetragonisca > Tetragonisca angustula. The sequence continues at coordinate 249,922 of JAWNGG020000040.1, read as the reverse complement.
ACTCCTGCGACCTTTCCGTTTCCGGGGTCAAGGACGCCAGGTGCGAGATTAATCGTCCAGGAAGTTCGCGGCCTTTCACTACGTACGAAGGTCTCGCGCTATCGTCGATCGCGGTGCTAAGATCTCTGGGAAAGGTCTGGCCTGCGTCAGGAAGTTAATTTTGCGTACGATGCTTGCTACGAAAACGAGCGTAAGTGTACACACTGTCCAGAGACGTGATGTGTCATCAGGTATGTATTTCTGCGTTTCTCCGACTCCAGATTTCCCCGACAACAGTTTCAGTGACTACTGACATTATTGTGATATTTGTTCATTGCGTTGTTTCTCTAATAACGCAAGATTCAGGTTTGGATTATATTTTATTCTCTATTTTATCAGGTTATATTTTATTCTCAGTTGATAATATATATTCTGCAATAACGGGACCATCATTCTCTGGATATGGTCGAGACATTTTTGTATAATTAACCATTTTCACTAACAATAAGAGTGATTATAACTCTATTCGCAATAAAGACCATAGCAGAACGTAAACTGAGGCAACTGTCGTCAGACAAATCTGGAGTCGATGAAATATTGTCGGTAAAAACAGTAAGAGAAATCTGTGTCGATGATTTCAATGTGGACCCGGTATTTTCAACGAAGTATCATTTCTTTTGCAGATGATCCAATGACGGGTAATGTAATTTTTTGATCAATTTGTATCATTGAAATCTAGCTTTCAGCGTTGGAGTCATCGAAGGAAATTCCAAGGATTCGCTCAATAGTTTCTCGTCTTTCTGTCTTTTATAATTTTATGATAATTGTTATTATTAAGTGTAACAATTACTGCTTGCTCTTCAATGGCTAACGTGTTTGAACAATTAGCAAATGCTCTAATAAATACAACAGTTTGTAATAACCGATAAAAACTTGATAAGGAATTAAAATTATTCCCTCAGTTTTGTAACATTCTTCATTTGCTAGATCTAGATTCACCACTGCCGATTCAGTCGTTGATTCACGAACTTTTATAAAATTCCTGTATCATTATCGATCGAAATGTCCAAAAGAAAGTAACGTCTCGAAAATTAGACGAGAGGAACAAGGCCCGTGCGTCGACAGAGTAAAAAATGTAAACGTGTACTTTGAAGTATGAGAGCGAGACGAACCTCGAGGCCAGATTTCAGATGTTAATTGTGCCATTTGGCTGCGGTTCCAAAAAGCATTCCTGAAACGAACAGAGCAACAAACGCTGTAGGCAGCTATTGAATTCTACAGGTGCAAAGTGTAACACGCTGGTAGCGACAGGGCATTCTATTATACGTTATAAACAGGCCGCGCGTAGTAACAGCCAGTCTTATTTGCATTATTCCTGATATCATTTATCAAGTGGTAATTATTCGGCCGAGTGGACAGCTATATCTGACGTTCTTAATCACTCGGCGGCCAGAATTCGTTTCATTGGGATTCCATTCCGTGTCATGTAATTTATCAAAGCTATAGAGATTTGAAACAGCGGGGTAAACAACAATTACGTTGCAGAAATTCAGCCCGCAACGTCCCGACGATAACTAGCTCAAGTATTTGAATAATTATCACTGGAAGAGTTTTACGTGAAGATTTATCGTGTGCGTTGCATGGAACAATCGAGAATTTTATTAGTAGCAGCGAATGTCACGATCATGTTGGTAGAATTTGTCTAACAGAAGGAAATTCAAAATTCGTACTTGTAGATACGTACACGCTGTACATTACTTTTTTCATTTCGTGCTTTTATTTAAAAATTTTTGTATTACCATACGACGAGTATCTCGTAACATTTGCATTCATTTTTTTCCAGCTTTGAAATAAATATAATACTCAAGTAGCGATGTGTATGAATATTGGTAACTTTTGTACTAGATATTTGTCGCTAACAATTATTTATATTGATGTACACATAAGATTATAATATTTCTTATACCTCAATTTACAATCAAGAAGATGATAACCGAGAAAATTGGTTTCAAGTGAATGGAGAATCTTCCAAATTTCCCAAGTCCATTCAATCAATATATTCCGTAGATTCAACGAAATACATTTTCATTCCTGAATAATTGACACGGGGATACGCATTTACCGAATTCACTTTAGTCCAGTGGGTCAATGTTCGAATGCTCGTGCTCGAGTCCATCACGTATTCAATTTGCAATAGTCTTTCATTTTCAGTCATCGTGAAATTCTTCGTCTATTTTCCTATCTTGAAGAATAGCTTCACGTAAGGAAGTAATTTTCTTTCCAGCAGGAAGGGTAACAGGAGGGGGAGCTCGAGGACCGAATGGTTCAAGTTCGATTTACGTGACTATCGCGCATCGAATCGAAACACCGAGCTACCATAGGATCGCTATTTTCGTCCATCGTCTATCTTTATTATCATCTGTAATGCGATTGTCAGGAATTTCGCGGCTCGGCCAGCGAAATCTTTATCGCAGCGGCGGAATATTATTAGCATAACAATGCGACCGTGCCCGCGAATCAGAACTCTATCCTCGATCATATCGTCGTGTCGAAGGTCGTGACTTCTGGAGACTTCTACTTCTTTCCTCCCTCGTTTCGTTCGTTCGCCGACAGACAGATCGAAAAAAGACGTTCGTTTTGAAAGAAAATTCATCTTGATGGTGATTTAACGTCTCGTCAAACGTTTCACTTCGTTTCTTGAATGTTTTACGTATATCGTGGAACAGAGTCGAAAGAGAATACTGGAATCCTTCAAATCTTGGAGAACGAGGAACGCATATGATTATTAATGAGTCAATAAACAAAATATCTGCGATCTGTCTGAGATAACACGTTATTGTTAATTAATTGGAACGATTTTAACTCAATTATACTTTTTTTTATATTTAAAACAAATATACATTTTATATTAATTATATTTAAAACAATTTCTTTCCATACTCCGACGTGGAAAGATCTAGGCTATTAAACAGAGGCAAGTCCCTCACGCGCAATTGGTTCGCTTTATTAACGAAACTTTAATTACATTTATTGTTATATTAACTTTCTAATTGGCAAGTAGCTTGTTTCTAACAAGAATTTACAATCGCTGAAACACTGATCAATCCTCGCCGTAAGAATTAAGAAAATTGGCGATCAACGTTGAATCGTTCCGATCGACGTTTAACAATTTGAGCAATTGTCTCGTCAAATGTCTCGAAATCTCGTCGCGGCAGGTGCGAAACGAACGTAGCCAGAAGTTCGATCGCGATCGTGTAAAAGATTGATTAGCAGAGAAAGAAGAGCACACCGTTCGATCCAGCCCGCCGGTTCGAAATAGCGTGGAGAAACGTGACGGACTTAAATATTTCGTGGTTTCATGAGGCAGACCGAGAGATTCCGCGGGCCATGTTTATTTCATCGTGGAGACTGCCACGAGCGGGATGAGGTTACAAGGGTTTGCGGCGGCGTCAGAGGGGGATGAAAGAGTGCCAAGATCGTCACGAGCGTGAATTTTGCGGCGAAACACCGTAGAACAGCGAGAATCCCCGATGACGTGGTACACTGTAGCTAGACGAAGAGAGGAAGAAGAAAATAAGCAAAAAAGACGCGACAGGTATATGAATGGAGGATGGTGTGAAACAAATCAAGTTGAAGACGCGGCTGAAAAGGAAGGCGCTGAGAAAATTGCAATGCCCGTAGGGCCAACAATGGTGGAAAACGAGCGAGTTTGGTAAGAGGATTCGTGAGAGCAGCGACTAAACTGAAAGAAAAATTAAGAAGGTCGGAATTGGGAATGGGACAAAGGTGAGAACGATTGAACAAACGAAACGGATGGAGGCGAAGCGAGGGAAAAACCAAAATGGATGACGGATGTGCAGCGAGCGTGTGCGTTCGTGTTGAAACGAAGAGGGACGCGAATGGAGCGAGAGATGGAGGATAGAGGGCGGAAAGAGCAGGTAAAGGATAATGGATGGAAAACGACGTGTAACAAATGTTGCTCGTCAGCCTGCGTGGCAACGTGACGATGAAAGAGAAAATTACGGACGAAAGTAACGGGTTTCGTGGTAAACAATGAATCGGGGCGACTCGTGTATCGAGGAATAAAATCGAAGAGAAGAAACGAACGGAGTGCATCTGGGACACTTGTGACGGAAGAATCTGTCGAACATTCCGCTCTTCCAAATTTACAAACAGTACAACAAATTGACACGAAGTATTTAGAAAGCGTTAGATTCCTCTTTCCACTTGTTTAACAATTTTCGCAGCTTTCATCGTTTCGTTTTCAAATTCTCGCTCAGTCGATTTTCCAATAATTTTTTAAGCACCACAGGGCTTCTTTTTCTAACCGCAGGTTAGGAGAACTCCATAACCATAGGTTAAAGGGTTGATATACTCTTCGGTCTAGTAGCGGTATAATATTTCGAGCGGAAGGTATCGGCAGAGAAACGTCGGTCGAAGGCTCGAAGAACTAGGGTTAGAGACAGGAAGAAAGGAAGAAACGAGGTAAAGAAACGACGACGTTTCGAAGGAACGAAGGAACTAGTGAAGAGAGACGAGCACCAAGGAGAAGGTGGAAAACCTACCGGGGGGGGGGGGGAGGAGGAGGAAGCGGGCCTCGTCTCTCTGCAAACATCGGGACATCGAAATTTCATAATAAAACGAGAGACAAAAATACGAAGCTTCGTTCGAGGACAAACAAAAGTCCTAGAGAGAAAGATAAAATTGTTGGGCTTAATTGTTTCTTGATCGTTCTAACCACATGATCCAAAGAGGTTAACAACTCTACGACTAGAAAAGCGATACCGAAATTATTTGCGAATCGTAAAATGCTTCGATTTAACTTCCCATCGACCAGTCCAAAATTAACTGCAAAGAAACAACGCTGCAAAGAAGGGAAGAAAGCCAGGAGAGGGATACGTATCCGCGCAAAAAGGGGAAAAAACCAGAAATTAGACTACAAGACCAGCAACTCGGCGAGGGAAATAAAAACAACGTTCGAAGCGAGGAGGCGGTGAAGAGCGAAAAAACCAAGAAAATGCAAACAAACATCTCCAAGTCTGGATATATGTGTGTGTGTACGTCGACGAGAAAGAAAGAAGTAGAGGATTCAAGAAGAGGGGCGCGCTTTTCGTTCGAAAACACGGACACCTATTCCGATCAAGAAAGAAGCATCGAGAAAGCGAGAGGGATGCAGCGGCTGGCGAAACGGAGATGGAGACTGCGTCTGGGGAGGAAGTAGGATAGAGGGTTGGTGAGGGCGAGGAGCGCGAGTCACGGAGGGGAGTTGGTGGAGATCCGAAAAGAGAGAGCGCAAAGGGTGGCGGAGAGGGTTGTGCAACAGAAGAGAGGCAGACGCGTAGGGGGTGGTTGGAGAGCGAGAGAAATTGAGCGCGCGAGAGGGAGAAGGAGAGGCGCAGCGAGGAGGAGAGAAACGGAGGACGTTGGCGAAGGAAGCGAGACGGGGCGAGCGAGTGGAACGAACGAGAGGGGAAGGGAACAGCAGGAGAGCGAGGCTGCGGCGTAGCCTCAGTGCCGGCGCAGTGGCCGGGCCATCGTGTCCTGTGCCTAGTTTTCTGTGCTCTCTTTTCTCTGATCCTGTTCGACAGCCGACCACGGTCCCCCTAGAGAGATCGTCCTTTTTACCATCCCTGAACCTGCTGTGTGTATGTGTGCGTGTGTGTGTGTGTCACGTTCCCTGTGTTCCCTCGCGGTAGCCCCAACGTCACCTCGATCAACGACTTCTCCTTCCTTTCTCCTTCGTCTCGGATGATCCTTCCACTTTGCTCGCGTTTCTCGTCCCTTCTCTCTTATCGACGCGCTCCTATCCTACCCAGTCTCCTACCAGTCCAGGTGTGACGCGTACACTGGGAACGAGAGTCGTGTCGTCATCGTTGTCCCCGTGACTCGCGTATTCGTGACGCTCTTCGAGTTCCTGTCGAAGGTCCTATCCGTCGACGGTTCTTTGTTCGACGAAGTGATACGAAGCGAATACTTTGCCGTTTACCTTGTGCCTCCGCTCTACTACGACTTGCACTCTGTGCGAGCAACATCCCCGATTGGCAAACGGATCAGCACGAACCGAGGAAGAAGGACACCCTGCCGGGCAGCAGTCGGGAGGATCACAGGGCGAAGAGGTGGGAGCCATGCCGCCCGGGCGAGCTTCCCTCGAGGTAGCCAGGATCGTCCGGCATCTCTGTCCTTCCACAGCACTGCGTTCTGATCGCCTCTTTTGAGGTAAGGGATTGCTTTCCCATTGCTTGCGTATCGCCGACGGATTTTCGCGTTGGTCACTGGCTGGCGTGACTTCACGCGCGGCTTCGGCCCCTTACGCGGATCCTTGCTTCCCGAAGATGATGCAACGTTCGACTCGACTCGAGGAACCAGGGTCTAAATTGTAGTTCAACGAGCGTGTGTTCAATGTTTCTCCAGTTGACGAGAGAAGGCTGGTTCGCATCACTGCGCTAAACTTTCGTGAAAATCCACGTTTCGCGACACAACTGAACCGAAGCTTCGTTCAATAACGCCACGGATACGTACGAATGCGAGTCTCTGTTGACAGGAGCCGAGAAATCGGTTTTCAATTCGGCCAACGTTCACTTTGTCAGGTCGTCGTTCATTCCACGAGAGTCGTCGAAGCTTCTGTCCGCTGTTGACATTCGCGACGCACGGCGAGGCTTCCGGCCAACCTGGCTGAGTCACAATAGTCAAAAAAAAAAAAGAAAAAAAAAAAAACGGCAGGGCACATGTTCCGCGAGAAAGAAACGAACGGCGCGGCGGAGTTTCAATGAACTCGGGTTCAAATGCGTGGAGCGAACAAACGCGTCACCCTTGTCTCTGTGTTTCGAAGCCGCTCATCCGGAAAGTCATACGCTCGTTCCTCGGTGTAATAATTTCCAGCGGTGTGCAATCGCGAAAATTAGCGCGGCGACACCGGGCCAGGCATCTTTGAAATTTCTGCCCGGTTCATCGCATTCGTGGAATTTCGATGGAGATTTCTACTCGATGGATTATTCCAAGAACTTCAGAAAAACTGAAAAGATTCCAGCAATGTTAATTTATTCAACCTTGCTGTGTTCTTCGAGTTATTACTTTCAACCCACGAACGTATATATTGTTGTTGTATATTGTCGAGGAATAATTTTTATTTATAGAAACAACGAAATAGTTTACACTTGACGACCAAACATAGAAACAATAAAAATTCAAACAGTTAATAATAATTTATAAAAGCACAATGAAATAGTAGCTACTTGACGAACCACGATTTTTCGTTTCCTTCTTCTTCTTTCTTAAAATATCAAACGGTTAAGCAAAGACGTAGTTTTACGAAAATTCAAACTGCTGCACAATCGAACGTGATGAGTTTTGATAATTTAGAAATTATACTCTAATCAGAATTAGAGTTTTTAAAAATCCGGGTGAATTCTAATTTTACGTTATCCTATTGAAATTATATTCAACAGCACTTGTTCTTTCATTTTCCTGAAAGATGGATACGATAATTCCAACCTACCGTTGTATCGAAGCTGTCGAAAAATAAGTGGTTGTATAATATTAACGATTGGTTTGAAACGTTTAATTCTCCTGCGTATCTTCGGAAAGATTCAGTTTCGAAGATTGTCGTTCATTTATTTTTAACAATCCACCGGTATGTATACACGAGCGTGTATTTATAGGCAGTGCACTATTTCTGTTGATCGAGATCGAGCGTCGTGGAAAGCAGAAACGTGTAAACTGAGGGCGATCTATTAAATTCGAGTTGGAGACACGCCGTTTGACACGGCTGGACTGTTCCTGTACCAAACAGAAATACCTCGCTTTGGGATATTTTGTCGTACGAGAATCCCCTTTCCAAAGAGCTCTCTTATTCAAAATTCTATTTCGAATTTACCAGTTTTCTGTTATTTTCAATTAATAACAGAATCAATCAGGAAGTTCAATATGCTTGTTACCTGCGAAAGTGATTCTAAATGTAGCCACTCGTTCGATCTTTGTAACGCAGCTAATGCCAAACTCAGAATTCAAAATTAATACCAAACGTAGATTTTCAAGGGAAATCCTCTCAGCCAGCAACTCACGGACGAGAAACTCAAAGTCCCGACCTTCTTAAAATTACGAGGCGTCCGAGAATTTTGGCCATCTCCTTGGAGAAAGCACATTTCGCGTCGAACGCGAAAATAAAATTCCTGAAAATTTCTCCAGCCTTGGATCATTCGAGATTCACTGTCACGTGTCAGCGGGTTCGCCGGTTCCTCGGAATTTTACAGTCACCTTCCAGGATGGAAACGCGCGAGACAAAACTCCAAAAACTCGCTACGGTTTACGAGCGCGCGCTGCCAAAATTTGCGTATCCCACGGGATGGGAACGATGGTCTTGCACGATCGCGAGCGTAACCGTGGCATCGTTATTGCAAATTCGAGCGTGACTTATTGTCGTACGCGCTCACCAAGAATGCGGGGCATTTCTGCGCGACGGTGTCTGCGGAAGAATTCTACTGGCTTGCGTCGAACAGGCTTCCAGCGTGCTTCCAAAATTTATTAGACCGTAGCTTCTTAATGCATCCGACGAAATTTCGGGTCCCGACTGTTCTTATTTCCCTCCACCATCGTCGTATTTCTCCGGGCCGATTGTTCCCTTCGACACAAAGTTCCCTCGCTCCTCTCTGCCCTCCTCCTCTTGCGTAACAACGTCGATCGAACAGCTCGAACTCTCTTCGCAATTTCCACGATTTCACGTCGGATGTGAAAATTTATGCAAATTTCTCAAGAGTTTGTTTGTCATCGTTTTTGAAATCGAGTTGAAGCGACAAGTTGCAGGTCAAATTCTACGATTTCACGTCGAATGCGGAAATCAATTGAATTATAAATTTATCACCAACGTCGTTGGTAATTTTTAACTCGTAATTTTGCAAACTTTGGGTCGACTGTTCTTATTGCTCCTTCTTTGTCATTTGTATTTCTGGGAGCGAGATTGTTTCCTTCGACAGAAGGTTACTTTCCTTTCTCCTTTCTCTCTGCTTTCCTCCTCTCGTATAATAATAATGTCAATTGCAGATTGAACTCTTTCTATAATGACTTCACGTCAGATATGAAAACCAATTGCTCTGTACATTCATCAAGCGTTTGTTTATTATTTCTTTTCGATAAATCGACGAGTGACGAGTTGCAGATTAAATCCTACGATCTCGCGTTAAACGCGAATGCCAATTGACTCGTAAATCCTTGGTAATTGGCAGTCGTTCGTAACTTACAATTAGTAATTCGTAAGATTTCGCCAATAACGTTAATTCCATCGAGCAAACGGTCCCGGATGGAGCAATTATCATCGACACAAGGTGCAAAGAATATTCCCGGTGTCTGAACTAATAATCAATGACTCTGCGATCGTAATTGGAGAAACTCGCGGCGCGTATTTTACGATATCCATAAAATAACCAACCACCGAGTTTGTTAATACTGCCCGTACGAGTTCGCACGCAATCTATGACCTTCTATTTAGAATTCCAAACGGATAGCACGACTGTACCGTGAAAATCAACTCCCTGATGGTGTAAACGTAAAATAAACAGGCGAACGTCATCGATGACCCACATTTGATCCTCTCCGCGCGACTACGAATCCATCGCACTTTAACTTTTGGTTGGCCAACGCTGGGTCCGTTCGGGCCCGTTTCTACAAACAATCAAACGCCAACAGTCAGCGCCAATTAGCATTAGAGCGTCAATACGAAGACGAATGCAGTAAATGTGTTTGCAATATTCGCGGAATTGGCGAGACACGTGTGCAACTGCGGATTTAAAACAAACGAAGATCGATAAATAAATCGTCGTAAGCGATGGGCGAGGGGAAACGAGGTAATTTTACTGAGAAAATTGAGTTTCGATATTTTGCTGTATGAATGGCGATGAAACTGGTTTCTAAGTCAGATATTTTACTTAATTCTGTCGAATAACGCGAGGACATTGTAACAAATTGTATTTAACAGTAGGAGAACCTTCGACGCGTATCGAAATATTATGCGTATAAATGATGATAATTGAAATGAACTGGTGCGTACAATCCTGTTTCTACCTAAACAGAAATCAATATTAATTTTGACAAAAATAAGCAAGCTTTTAAGCAATTGTAGGAAAAGGACATTTGAAATCCATTGTATTGACAGATTTCATTGCTCTAGTGTTAATAAAACGCTATGAAAAGGAAAATGAGGAAAACTGAATTATTCCTTGCGTCCTCCCCTTTTCTTTCAAATGAATTCGTCTTTCTTTAACTATTCCATGGAAAACCTAAGCGGCGCAAGACATTTTATATTATGCAAAACTGCTTCTCTCATCAAAATCTTTAATCGATGGAACTATTTTGCAATTATTTTGTAATAATCGTATTATAATTGAACTGCTTCGTCGACTGACGTTTTTAATAAAGGATATTGACGTGAGTTTCAATGAGAAGTGACTTGCACTAATTGCGCTTCCGAGCCCTCCACGTTGCAATAGAAGAGGAACAAAAATATTTTCTCTCTCGAAATGCTCATTTTCAATGATATATTGCATTTTAGTTTAAAAATTTCTTCTTATGGATCCACATTCGCGAGGTACAAATGCCACTTTCGTGTCTTCAATCACGCGAGAGTGAGAGAGTGAGAGAGTGAGAGGAACCTCGTCTTCTCGACTCGACAATGCAACAGATTTCAGCTGAATCGCGCACGAAAAGGAACGCGAGAATGCTCGCTACCGGTTCAACTCTCTCTGCCATTGTAAAAATGCATTTAAGGAACGAAACCACGTCCCTCGGGTCATCGTTGAACGACTCTCGTTTCCCTCGAAACGTTACGCAAAAACGTGCCGCTTTGTGCAGGCTGTATCTCCATTTTCCAAGCCGTACAAACATATACCTACGATCTATGATTTCTGTTTTGATCGCGCGAGGTGAACCCACAGGAGACGTTCGATTTCGCGGCCATTTACCTGGCGACGATCGATCGAGAAGAGAAAAAATTCCGGAAGGTCGAATCGGTTCTGGCGTGGCGATTGCTTTCGGATCAATTCGTCCGTGATTGACGCGGAAATTGTGGTTTGGGTTGTAGAAATTGTTCGAAAGCGGTTTGCACGTGTGTGTCGTTCGTGCGTGGAACTCCCGTGGAGAGATATTGGGACGGAATGAGATAATTTTCAGCGGCGAGTAAGGGCTCGCTGGAAAAAAAAAAAACAATCGGTCTTGAAAGGGAACGTATTAGATTTTGTATTTGTTTAACCAATGGCGCTGGCAACTGGTTCGCGGACCATAACGAGTGACCGAACCGTATACAATATTTGGTCGCTTTCTTTTTTGAACTCGTCGGTGTGATATCACAGTAGATAGAATTTTATTAAGAAGCAATAAATTTATTACTTTATTTTAAATTTGGGTTGTATTTAAATATTTTACTTAACGCTGAGAAAATATTGCAATTTTGGGACAAATATTCTCGACGTGCTAAGCTAAAGAAATTCCAAATGAATCCCCAAGTTTTCATGAATATATATAATGATGCTGGGATGAAATGAGATAATTTCGAGTGGGGATTCGATAGAAAAATAGTATAATTGTTTTTTTTTAATACAGAAATATATTAAATTTGTATTTATTTGCAGAAATTCTAAATTTTAAGTCTTTACGAACATTTCAATAATGAGATGTTGGAGTGAAATGAAATAATCTCGAGTGACGAATGAGGATTCGATAGAAAAATAATATAACTCGTTTCTTCTTAAAAGAGAAACATATTAAATTTGTATCTACAGAATTTTTTAAATGAATTTCCAAGTTTTTATGGATAATTTATAATTTTAATTAATTATTTGCAAGCAGTGAACGGAGTGAAGAGATAGTATAAATACATTTTTCTCTGAGGAAAGGTGTGTAATGAGCTTTGTATTTATCTAAAGGCTTTTTAAAGAATTTCTGTACTCTTTCATGTACGTGTAATAATATATTTAAATATCTGCAAGCAAAGAACAGAAATCCTCATGTGTGGAAGGATGTACAATTTGCATTTACTTTTTAAGTAAAATTCCAAGCTTTCATGAATATTCATAGCAACGTAGTTTGTTCAATATTTAACAATATTTATATGAAACGAATTGTATTTATTCTAAAGGAATTCACGAACATCCTGTAGTAACGTGTTTCAATGTTTGGAAGAAGAGACTACAGTTCCACTTTATGGTTTTCTCGAATGAAAGATCTTGTCATACCTCCTCAAGTTCTATTTAAACACAATCTTCTTAAATTAATCTTAAGTAACGTAACGACGATATTGTTCGTCCGCGCGATAAATCGATCAGAGGGAACATTCTTTAAAACCAGTCGACGACATCGCGACAGTGGATTTATTTTCAGTCTCCAAACATATGTAAATAAGCTACAATTTTGTCCATGATAAACGTAAATCATAGGTTACGTCGCGAAGTTAGTTTCCACGCGATCAGCAATTGTTTCGAAAGCGTTTCGAGCTTTGCCCGAGAGTGGATTCGCGGGGATATCGCATCGGGGATTGCTAACGCGATTAATAGCGTTACAACGTCTCAATTTGGATAGCTCGAAGTATCGTGGACCACCTAGAAACTTTAGCATCGGCGTTATTCGGTCGTTATTAGCCACGTTGTCAGTCATTTACATCGTTCGTAACTTGCAGCTCGTCCGTTCGTGGCTACGTTCGCACAAATTGCAAATTATTGCACGACCTCGAAGAATAGGAAGATATGAAACGTTGTAGTCTATTGATCGAACAACGAAGATGGTTGTTCGTTTCGTTGCGATGAATAGTAATCGAGAAACTTCATAGAGAGTGTTTCTGATCCGGAAAAGGGACGATTTCACGTGAAAAAATATGCATAAAGTAAAATAAAATATCATAATAAGGAATAAAATTTTTCATTTAGGGCTTCGTTTCCGAGTTTGGAATGTCATCAGGTGTAGCAAGAGGCAGCATTTAATGAGTCACGTTCAAAGTCTATCTTCTCGAAAGCAAATCTTCGACGAGCTAATTTCGAGAGGATTCTTGAGACTCTATGAACCACGATGTTCGAACATCGTCGACAAATAGCGAGATAATCGTGTTAGCGTTTTTTCGCCCGTGCTGTCTCCAACAAGCACGAAATCGATCCCTATCGACTGGAAGACGGATCAGTTCCGCTGGAGATATCCTTCACAAGGGGCTAATCAAATTAGCCTCGAGTCTAAAGCGGTAACGCGATTATCGGGTGTCTTCACGTCGGTCGTCGTGGAATTTAGAGTAGCTATGAATTATCACAAAATCATCTACAGAGAAAAATTTTACTCCATGAATTGCTATTTGATCTTGAATCGACACCGAACACACCGAACTACTCTTTCTTTGTACAATGGCTCACGAGAATGAAACTTTCACGCGTACGTATGCGTATATTGTGTGTTGTATAAAATATTTGGTAACTTCGTTTCATTGGAATTTGAAACTCATTTAAAAATATATAAAAATATAAATGTAATATAAATATGAGAATATACAAAAATTACGTAAGGAGACGTATATCGTCGCTTAAAAGTCTCAGGGAAAGTACCGTATTTGTTTTAAAAATGAAATAAATAATTAAAATTAAATAAATAAAAATTTTAAAAATAATTAAATGATATTTCATACAAAACGGAATCTGCAAGATGTTAAAGTGTCGTAATAAAATTTGTGAGATACACGTGAATTTAAACAATTTTGTTATTCATTACGATAAATACTGAATATCGAAGTAAATAAAAGTATTCCAAGATTTTTGAGCACGAGTGTATACTGCAAATTTTTACTAAATATTTCCAAATTTGAAGAATTGAAGATTTAGTAAATTTTCCTGACAATCCTCGATGAATATTGAGTTTCTGTTCTTCATCAACTTGAAGAAACAATTCTCAACTGCACAGTTAACACAAAAATCGGAAAGCCAGCAGAAAGATTCATCACATTTTCCCAAGCAATCTTCAACTACATTTTCTCGTATGATTTAAACATATGTATTTAATTATCCGGAAGTTCTTATCGTCGCTAAACGAACAAATTGAAACTAGATTACGAGTGATCATCGGAACTCGATCAACGCGATTAACGTTATATCGAATAGTAGTTTATCGGGGGCGGTGGACTATTTATTTTCATTTGTTTTGATTTGTTTTCCAACCCGTTAATGGAACTCGAATGGAATTTAAAGTTCGGCAGAACGGGGCAGAGCTCTAATTAAATTTTCGTTTCATCACTCGCCGATATCAAGGAATTTCGCTCGTCGAAATCAGTTCTGCTCGAAGCGCTGAGACAAAGTCGAGGTACGTGACGAAACATCGAACTCGACGAGACGCAATCCCACGCGCGATTATCGTGTCCTAAGGAATAACAGCTGTCGCCCGAAAACGACACGCGTCACACGGAATTATCGATGCGCATAACTCCGTTTCGCGAAGTTGGGCTAAACTCCCGCAAATTGGGACGCGGGAATCGACCAACGATAAATCGAACTTCATTTTCAGCCGCGATGTTGTATCAACGAGCACGATTTCGAATGATTTATTATACCTTCTCCAACTTTTGGCTAAATCCGCCAAATTAAAAACCTACACGGAGCATGTTAATTTAGGAATGTCCCCTCCAATATTTCATTCACGATCCCCATGAAGTTTGCCAGAGGATTTGTTTCATCCAACGATTATTTTAACATCATTTCGGTATATTTAATTTAAATTTTTTCTGCACGTTGTATCGAAGCGTTCTGAAATGAATAAAAAAGAAATATATGGGCTACAGTCACATTCGCATTTATACTCTACGCGAATAAATCAAATTTAACAAAGTATTGTTCCTAAAAATTTCATTAGCTCTTACAAAGGTCATACAAAGCACCGACACGAGTAATTTCCTCCTTACAATCACAGTCAGTCAAATTTCTAAAATTTTATATACGAGCATTTCAATTCGATGTTACCTCTTTACTAAATTCCATCGAATCTTTCGAATCGTCTCTTCGTTCATTGATTCGAATTTTTAATATGGCCTTCTATCTAGATAGAAAATCGCTACGGCGTACTCGTAATCGATCTACTTGCAGGACTAATCGAATGAACAGCCTGTTTAGCTTAAACGGGGCGACGAGTAAAATTAGGAGGGGTAACTTTGTTACCCGGCTAGCTTCGATGATTTTTAGCGCGACGTAACCGGGGCTGCATCTCATAATTCTACGATTACGAGATCTTCGGTAAACGAGTTACACGTAACGCCCTAAGAGCGTCGTGAGATAATGCTTCTTCGAAGTGATACGAAAGAGGATCAAACAGCTCACGAGGGTGGAATTCTGTAGAAAAGTTTCATCGGCGAAGTTTCGCGATGAAATGCTGCGAACTGACGATGCAGTAGAGAATCATTTAACGGCGTAAGCAATAACTCGGGGGAAAATGAAACTCCATCCTTGAATATCGTTGTTCTCTTGATGAAAGATTTGTGTAACAAGTAGAGTGTTCAGTATTCGTCGTGAAATTCAACACGCGAACGCGAGAATGTTCACACCGAGCGAAAGATAAATATTGGCAGTTAATATTTGCAATGTGTAGCGATTTTCGACAGTTGCTTTGTATTTTTCCTCGACAATTTCATTATCGTGGTAGAAATAGCGCCGCGAATCAATTATCTGTCAGTTATCAGTTTTAAGTATAACCCGGGCGAAACAAATAATAAATTTGTTACTTCTCAGTAATTTCTATCCAGCGATATACCGAAGATGAATTCAAGAAGAAGACGAATTATTGTACACGTATAGTTTGGTCACTCGTTATGATCCGCGAATCAGTTACTAGCGCGAGAGGTTCAAATTGAACATAATTCTCGTATGAGAATCATGATTCTCAGAATTGATACAGATATAGTTCCCTCAATTTTACAACGATTTTGCAATTTTACGCTATTGCGATTTATTTACACGTTATACGTAATAAGCTGGTGAATACTTCGAGATCGTGCTCGCATCCGCCAGTATAATTCCATGTGTTTCGTTCCACGTTCTCCTACTCTCAGAAAACCCCTAAATCTCCGTTCCAAAAAAGAATTCGTCGAATTTCCACTGCAATAATCTTACGAAACAATCTCCTGTTCTCGTCGAAGTCTCTGGCTCATAAAAAAATCCCAAGCGCTTCGGCCGATTAACAAAAGCGGCCTGCAATTAAGCTATTATGCGGATGAATAAAAAAAAAAAAAAAAAAAAAACAGAAAAAAAACTCTATTTTTTCACCTCTCCGTTTTCTTTTTCTCTTGCCTCTCTATTACGCAAGGGTCAGAAAAAAAAAAAAAAAGATTCAACGAAATCACGGAGCCGAAATTTCATTAACAGCATGGCGGGCTCTTATCTAATCGGCCGGCGAACGATTCGCGCGTAATTTCGTTTCAATTCAACGCGCTCCCCCTCCCCCTCGGGTAACTGCTCCCACTCATCCTCCCCCGCCCACAGGGGCAGAAATGGGAGAACTTTGTTCCGGCCGGTGAATTAAGAGATCAACGAGAAGACCGGATATGTCCGCGAATCACGCGCAGCCCTCGTGTCTCCGTTAATCGTTTTTCGGGCACGGATTTTCGATTTCGCACTGTCGCCGCCGCAAATTGTTAATGTCGGCTGAATAACAGAGAAACCAGAGGTGAAAACGATCGCTGCAGCAGCCGTTACCATCGCGTTAAACGATCGACGATATATCGCGGAAAAATTGCCGGCAACTATCGCGATCGCTTTTGCATCAGCGTGAAAACGTGCCGGCATTCCGCGTTGATTTCCAATTGATTCTCCTCGTTGTTGTTCGTTTTTTGAAATAATCGACTTGCTGTTTCACGAGAATGACGACAGAGTACTTGCAACTATTTATTAATGGTAATTTGTCAGAGTAAAACGATGAATTGAAACATGTACGTACAGTGATTTCGAGTGAAATATCAGGCTGTCTTGTGATAGATGATGTTTACAATTTTATAATTTATAATTTTCTATTTTTATAATTTTTGAACTTTCAGTGTAAGATTTTATTTATTCAAGTATCTTTCCACTGTAATTGTTCTCGGTCAACGTTGAGTCAATTTTTCCGACGAATTTGTTTTACCGATTGTACGTCAGAGGTATAAAATAGTTTTGTCATGCCAAAGATAATCTCATAATGCAAAGGGTTAATGACATCTATTAAGCTTTATATTTCCCTGAGCGTGATTAACATTAAGCACGATCATTGTTTCATTCATACAATTTACGTCTTCAGAGTTCATGCAGTTTGAAACATTTCATTCATGATTAACAATTTAGCAATCGATAATCGAACATTCAAACTTTGCAAATCCGTAAAAACTGCAAATGTCTTACAACCGGTTAAATTATCAATCAGACAAGACGGAAAGAATACCCATAAAATACACATAGATGGACAAAGGCATTCGCACACTTAGTGAAAAATTATACTTTAAACAGTTCAAATAAAGTTCATGAAACAAAATCGTACAAAAGTCAAGTTGGAATTGTTTTCAACCGTGAAACCTCTATTTTACCAGCCATTTTTGAGTTCTTTGTTTCCAAAAACGATTTTACATCACGCAGCAGATGAAGAAGCAAGGATTTTGTCGTCGAAAATTGGAAACAATTTTTTTCATGACTATACCTATACACATAATCGAAGATCGGAAATCTTTTCCTTACATCGACTGCTTAACGCTTGCTGTACGATTATTTCTCGCCGTTTCACTGAACTCTGAACATTCGAGTTAAACGACAAGAGTTTAAGAAATTCTAACATTTTACTACTTAACCTTAACGATCAAAGTTCAATAAAACGGCGAGGAAAAATCGTGTAGCGAAGTTTTAAGAGATCGTTGTAAAAAGGAGAGACCATGGTAATCAAAATTTAATCACGAAGAAAAGTTTTCAATGTCTTCAGAGGCGTTTGAATTCTGACAATTATCCTTGCTTCTCCACTATCTGCATGATGTAACAAAAACATCCGCAAAGAGAACAAACGTGCTGCTTCACACTTTGAAACGGGACCACACGATACTTTTTTTTTATACAAAATTATAACAGTTTAAAATATCGACCGATTTTTCACCTTTTTATCGAGTATGCGAATACACCTATCCCACGATTTACACTAAAAGTAGGTTCTTCAGAAAACAAACTAAAATGTGCATAATTCGGACATTTATTTCAACGTGAAATAAAAGTAATATATCTTGAGAAACATGTAAATAACAGTTCATTGTTTGAGTGGAGGAACACAACTCAATGTTGTCACAAGCTAATGAGAACTTTTAAATTATACGAGACCTTGTTCAAGTATTCTGCCAGGTGTATCGGAGCCCGCAACAGTTCATTCATAAAATGACAAGTATATAAGGGTACAAGTATGTAATTTATGTAATTCGTTTTACATATAGAAGCAAGAAACATAAGGTCCACAAGAAATTTAATTACTGTCATACACTATCAATCTTTTCTTCCCGATTGGTGTGATATTTGCAAATATTTGTGCACCCAGAACTTTTACCAGATTTTTCTTTTTTAAATCCGTTATTTAAAACGGATGTGTACTTTCGTTCATCCTACGTGTGCACATATCGTAGCGTTCGCCGATTAATTCAGCAGATCGCGACAGCTCGACTACGTCGTTTGGAAAGCCAAAACCGCGACCGACGATGCACGCGTGAAGCCGCGAATCGCACGGCTGATTGTTTCGATCCATCCCTCTAGGGTACGTCTCTCGGTACGTGCAAGTTGACCAACGCGGTTTGAAATAATGAGATTCAGCAACGTGGAGAGGGAGGAGGGGAGGAGGACGACAATGGGCGCCGGTGAAATCTCATCGCGGGGGTGGAAAAGCAAAAGCGGGACGAAGTTTGTTATCGCGACGCGGGAAAGGGGATGGTGGTTGAAAGGCGAGAGGGAGGGGGCAGGTCTTTCGCCCGCTTGCCGCTAACCTTCTTTCGTTTGCACAGCCTGGTCGTCGAATCTTGCGCCCGACACCGTTGTTATCTTATTATCAGCGGCATTGTTCCAGAAGTTGAACGGGAACGTGTCGTTCCGTGCCGCTGGAATCGACGTGGTCCCTTTGTCGACGATGGTCGACTCGTCTTCAACGTCGACGCCAATGTGGCAGAAAAGAAAAGTACGGAGGAGAAGAAAATAAATAAACAATATATTGTTTGACAAAGTTTTTATTTTCATTTGCACACACACATACGTGCAAAACACAGTTACTTTTTGGCCAAGAATCCCGCTTGCGATGTGTGGATCTTAATCTCTTGCCACGCACGTCGAGAATATTTTGTTCCAAAGTGATAGTATTTTCAGTTTCGAGTATATTTCAGTGAAACAGAATAGACAAAACAAATAATAAATTTAATACTTTTCAGTAATTTTATATCCAGTGATATCAGACGAGTTGAAAAAGGAAACGACGAATTATTGTATACGGTTTGGTCACTCGTTACGGTCCGCAAGTGGTTAATAATATTCTTTCACGCAAAATATTCAAGGTGTAATACCGTTGGTATATTCCGTGATGTTACAGGAAATGTAAATAAGTAAAAATATTCCCACGGAATATACATATGCAACGGAACACGCGATATGCAAAAATATACAAATATCCGAGAAGAGACGCTCGTTATCATATTCAACGTGCGAAACAGATCTCTGTTCAGCCTTTAGCGTTCGTAAAGACGTGAATTTGCGTAAACGTTCGCAATCTAGAGTGTCGTGATGCTACTAGGATGAAATAAATCTCTATTTAGGGATTCAATTTCTTGAACTACACTGATCGTCAAGAGAAAAGGAGGGAGGAAATCTTATAAAGAGATGCTGACGAGATTACGCTGCGAATGTTCATGCAAATTCATTCCCTTTTACTTTCCTATTCTTCTTCTTTTCGTTCGTCTTGTTTCTTCCCTTTCCTTTTCTCTTCTTTCTTTTATTTCCCTGATGCAGCTGAAAACGGGAGATTGAAAACTCTACACAGAGGAGAGGCCGAGTATCCTTCGCCTTTTCAATTTGTTCGGTTTTGGGATTACAGCGAATTTGAGCTGATTAATGCGGCGTTACCGCGAACGCGCGTGTTGATTTCACATTTTCCGCGCAAAGCGATCGGACGTTCTACCAGCACGAGAGAGTGACTCGATAAAGTGAAGAGTAGATTACGTTCTGTGATTTTCTTACATTCGAGCAGGTGTGATCTTTTTCAGAGAATTCTTCGCTTTCTCCTCAATAATACCTTCCGATTTCTTTCTGATGTCGTTTGTACAAGAAACGACGAGAATACAATCGATTTGCACAGATCGCGATTATTTTCATCCGATTCTCGCGTCAATAGACGTGGCACTCAGTGCTTTATTTTTAATTCTGACTTTCTCAAAAGTTAATTGAATTGGAATTGAATTGAATTGACCGCTTGGGATCCTCGATGAGTAAGTACGCCAAATGTACCTAGTGACAACAAATCAATATACATACTTTCACAAAAATATAATTCAACAATTTCTGACAATCTCTGTTTTTTTATTAAATTTCTGACCAGAGGATTTTTAATTCAACGAATAGTCCAGAAATTCAACCTCGATGCAGCAATCGTTACGCAGATCTTATATTTGCGAGACGTATCCTTCAGTGTTAATAATTTTGTTTACCTTCTATTTTCATTGGACGACAAACGTGAAATAATCAAGGAAACGTAAATCAGACGCGACTCAATGTTGAAACAATTTGCAACGAGAATATCTGATCGAGGTGGATTTTATCGGGCGCTCTATTTGTTGCTGTCATCGTTAACGTAAATATCGGTCACGCGCAATTTTCATCGGCGAAATTGACGCGACAGTGCGACCGTTCCCGACGATTTATTCCCCGTTGATTTCGGCCATAGTAATCATGAATAGGTGGGTGAACGCCTTTATTATTGTGTCGCGCTTACGTCGTTTTATTTCGAACGTTGATTATCGTGATAACGTTGAAGGTGTCTCGTGTATCTCACGTCCGATCTTCAAGTACACCTCGTGGAGCGATACATCTTAAGAAACCGAGGACCAATTCTCTTTATGTTCACTCTCGTCCCGTACTCGATCAAATATGATCCCTTTTTGAAACTGGGCTGCGGATTTTTACTTCTTGGAGGGGGAAGTTTATTAACTTCGTTTTCAGATGATTTTCTTGGGAACCAGGGATCGAAAGAGTTAAGAAACTTTTGAATATTTGAAACACATGGATCGTGGAAATTTTTTGGAAATTGTTCTTATATTGCAAGTCCATCAAGATGAGAACAGATAAATAAATGTTCGTAAAAATAAAAGTTAAAAGACAGAACAGAACTTGTAAAGTAGAAAAATAAAAATTTTTCTGTTAGATAATTTTGTTTATCGATATTAAGAAGATTCGACGAACAGTATTCGAACATGAAAATGAATTTTTAATTAAACGTTCTAAAATAACGGAACCTTTGTTTCGTAGTTTCTCTAAAATGTCTGGTTCCATGAGAACACTATTCAAATGTGTTCTTAACTGCAGTACTTCTTTCTATGAAAATTCCACGAAAACAGAAATATACAAATGTTCGAACAGAATTTGTTTAAAAACGAAAAGAACCTTTATTAATTTCGATGCTTGGTTAAAACTGGGAGCTAATTGATAAATAAAACAACTTGATAAACTTAAGTCTTATTATTTAAGAAACGAATAATATTAAATTAACTTTAATTTATTAAGTTCAATTAAATTTCAATTTTAATTAAATTCGACCAAATCGTTATGTTAGCTCGACTCAAATAATGTTACTGATAACGTTGAGGAAGAGAGCGATATGTTTCGACTCAAAATTTTTCGACAACGACCGTATTTCTTTTTAAAGTTATAATTTAAGTTATAATATTAAGCTATATAATTACAAAACACAGTGTTTTACAAATTATTCACTTTGAACTGTTTGTCGCTTCATCGTCAGTTTCACGTCTCATATATATATAATTTAATTTATTTAATTTTAAATGAAATCTAATATAAAATATATAAATTAAATAATAAAATTTTAAATATAATTATTATAAATTTTTTTATATTGAAAATATAATGTTTTAAAATAAACTATATATTTAGAAATAAAGATATATTTATATCTAATTATAAAGTTAGAAGCTTCAACTTTTTATTTCAATAAATTAGAATTTTATTCAATAATTTTATTACCAATAAAATGCCTCTTTTTGGCTTTAATTTAATCAATAAATTAAATTTAATATTTTAAACATAATAAAAATAATATATTAATATATTAAAAACACGTCGGAATAGTCTACCGTAATTTTGCACTATGCGATACCAGTTACTCCAAACGATCAGAATTTCCCTCGAACACAGCAATTACCATCCAGTCAATAATAACCCTAATATCCAAAATCAATAAGCGTCTAATAAAATCAAACGAGAACCTATTGAATCCACGCCGCTAAATCGCTCGCGCGATTAATACGAAATCCGCGGGAATTCCGGGATGAAAGTTGTAAATTATGGCCGAAACGGAAGGAAGAAGGGGGGGAGAGGGATCGATTATCGAAATAACGCGATCCGATAGGCAGGTGAAGCGCTCTGTACACCGCGCCGCGTAACGAAACCGCGCGGCTGTGTTTCACGCACGAAGATCAGAGTGAAACGAGAGTGGTCGGGTTGGAATTTCGGATGGGGCGAGAGGGGTTGCGAGCGTGGGTGGGGGAGAAACGCGGAGGAAAAGTTCGAGTTGGACCAGTGGTAGCAGGATCGATAGTTCTGTCATAAGCCGGCACGAGCAACAAAACCGCACGCGTCGGCCTTAGCCGGTTGCAGTTCATGATAACAATTCAATTTCTCGTGAAAGGGTGAAATCTTATCCAGCCTATTATATTCGCGGGGTACCGCCCGCCTCTGTACTCTCCGTTCGGTTATCCTCGTCCCTACACCCCCGCTTGGAGATCATCCCCCCCCTCCCTGAAAAAATTTGATAACTTCTGACGATCCAATTTCGCTGGGTGTGGCCACACGCGAGCGAGATTCGCGTGAATCTCGCTCGTGGATTTCGCTGCTTGTGTTTCCCCCGAACGAACGTTGTTTCCTCGTTTCGTTTATCGTCCAACTATGCGGCGACTGATTAGCTTTGAAATGTTTCGAGATTCCAAGTATTCGGTATTCGATAATTGGTAACCGAATGTTAGTTTGTGTAGAGATCATTTGGTGAGAATGTTGAAGAGTCATTTATTCAGATGTCTTCTGCAATTTGGTGAAAAGTCGTTTGTGAAGGAATCGATTGCACGAGGATTGTACATCGTCGAGAAACTTCAATAATTGTTATGTCTGTGGAGAAGTTTCGAAATTCTGATTATTCAGTGGAAATATTCAACATTCAATAATCGACAACCGAGTTTTATTTTCAGTGACAACACTTTCGAACACGTGATCGAAAGATTTTGAAGATTCGCTCGTTTGGAAATCTTCTATAATTTGATACTTTAAATATTAAGAATTTGTCGACTTGCATAAGAATTATAGATTGTCTAAATTAAACAATTTTTAGTAACTCTTATGTCTGTGGAAAAGTTTCTGGATATTCAGTAAAATATTCAACAATCGAAAATCGACTATTATTTTAAATAAAAATCCTTTGAAACACGTCAATAAAATTTTGAGGATCCATTTGTTCGAAAATCTTTTAAAATTTGGAGTTTTAAATATTGAAAAGTCGTTTCAAGGAAGGAAATAATGACTTGAATAAGAAGACGAACGAACCTGCGATTTTGTTGCAATATTTTTTCACTAGAAGAGTTTCGAGTATATTTGATGACTCGTCTCAGTTTCGAACGTTCATCGTGAGGGAACTGGCCGAGAATTCTGAAGAAGTAGAACTTGCAAAGATCAAGGGACGAAAAATTAAACAAATACTCTAAATATAAAATGTCTGAATCCCTTTGCCTTCGCGGAAGCATTTCTTCCATGGGAACAATTCCAACAGATGGTACTATCTACTTTGATAACTAACAGGAACAGAACGAACGATTATTTGATCTGCCTCCCACGAAACAAAAAGGAGCGAAAGGAGCAATACTCATAATTTGTAATCACCGCAGGAAATCACTCGGCTTGGTCCCCGCGACTTTATCGACATTTCTCTCTCTTCCGCCCCTCTTCTCCCACTTGGCTTTCTTGCAAGTCGATTTTTCTTTTCATCTTTCATAACGTGGACGCTCGTCGGTGATTTTTCCACGAAAAATTGCTCGCGAATTAATTGGAATGAATTAACGAGGAGGAAATGCCGAACGGGATTGAGTTTCTTTGAGAGAATTCTTGTTTGAATTGCTTTTTATCCCCGTGACCATTCTTGATTAGTTAATAGTGGTTCTTTTTGATGTAGTGGCAGGTGTTGACTGTGATGGGAAATTTCGGTTTTTGAACGTTTCGAATGGCTCACGTAAAGTTTTATTGACAGTGATATTTTCTTCTGATTATTTTATGAATATTCTATGTATAATGTTATATAATATATAATTATGTAGTTATATAATATATTATAATATTATATAATTATGTTATAATATTACTTCGTCTGTGGTCTAAGTAGGTTATGAATATTTAATATTCGAAATGAATATGAAATGTTTTGTACACCAACAGGAAATAATTTTTATCTGTTCAGTGCAAGCTTTGAAATATCTTGTCCCATTTCTAAAATAACCATCAAAGAACATTTTTCTTCGAAAGACATAATTGGATTGTACATATCACAAAAAAAAAAAAAAAAAAAATCAGTTTTGCTAATTCAAACTGACACTACTGTATTTTCCAGCGTTGAGCATTTTCATATCTCCGTAACTAATTTAAATTTTTATCGAATTAAGTAACAATTAAACCGCTTGTACTCATGTAAATTCATGCGCGCGTGCATGTAACGTAATCCAAGAAGGGAAACCTGAGTGAAGATACGTTTCACTTAGCTAATATTACGAGAAGTGGATATTTTTTCTCTCTTTTCCTTTTGTTCAACATTATTTCAAACAACTCTTGCACTGATTCACTGTCCTTCTCGCGGCCCTTGTATTAAATTATTGCCAACAGGAAGAATATTTCTCCTCTTGACTTCCAAACGTTCTTTCCCTCCATCCGTTTCTTCTTTTCACAGCAGACTTTAACTGATCGATCTCATTAACTCTCGGGACTTTTATTTGTATCGGGCTGTCAGTGAGGAACAGCGCCAGGGATTCTCTCCGGCTGGGGCGTGCTTTCATCGCCGAAAAACGTCTCGGCGGGACGTTCACGCTTCAGCCGGCCCGACAGCGGGACAGCATTAATTCATTACGCGAGAACGTGGTTGAAACGCGGCTGAAAAGGTCCTGACACGAGCAGGACTCGTTCGCCAGCGGCACGTCTACGCGATACGAGGATATTTAACCGCGAACGTGGAATTGCAACAAATCGCGCGGGTTATTTGACAATGGAGATTTCAAATGTTGCTCGTTCATCCGCGATTGTTATTGCGCCGCGTAAAACCCAAATAAAACCGGGTGGAACCTTCGTCCGCGTCGAGAGAACTTGAACGAGGGGAAACCACAATGAGTGTTTAAACTGCAGGAAAAAAGATAGAGGAGTTTACGTATCGACAACAAAGCTTTCGGTAGAACGAAGAGCTTTGGTACTCTGAAAGTTGATTGCTTCGTTCCTGCTCCTGTGTAGTAACCTGTTGACATTTTAGTCAGTACTTTCCATGTTGATTTTATTCTTATTTCTCTTCGTTCAATTTTTGTTTTCTTTTTTAGAAAAATAAGAAAGGCAATTTTGTGGGATTCTGATCTTTTTGTCAGAAAGATAATGGTAAATATTTTTCTTTCTTTTTTTTAGAAAGAATTTATTAAGATCAGAGAAAAATTGTTAATATGTTGCAAATAAGCAGAAAGTGACTCTTCAATTAAAAATCAAAAATGCACACACACACATATAGATCAATACTATCCTTTTCAGTATTGAAAGTGACTCAAAAATGAAGTTAAACTTTTTACTGGAAATTAAAATTAAACTGAACTTCTCTCTTAAAGTAACTTAAAAATTGAACGACTTAGAAACGACCTTAATCCTAATCTAAATGAACGACTTGGAAGCGACCTGAAATCTAACCTAAATGAACGACTTAGAAACAACCTTAATCTAATCTAAACCTTCTACTACGACTGAAATTAATCGACAAAAATAAAATCACGAAATTAATTGTCAAGAGGAAAAATACAACTAAAATCATCTTCCCTTTGGATGACATTCTGTCTTACCAAACAAACTCAGCACGACCAACCTGCAATAACAATACTTTTCATAGTTTTCAAAGAAACGGTCACCAAACTGATTTATTCTCGTGGCAAAAAAAAAAAGAGCGAGGACTAAGTTAATGCCAAGCTGATTAACTTCTTGCATTGGAATGACGTGCCACGCACGTCGAGTATTCTTTTGTCCCAAATTGCAACGTTTCCTCAGTTGTTTTTTTAGTACATTTAAATGTAACCCAGGCAAAACAAACGATAAGTTTGTCACTTCTTAATCATTTCCTGTCCAGTGACGTCGTATCGACGAGTTCAAAAGAAAAAGAAAACGACGAATTGTTGTATACGGTTATGGTCCGCAATCAGTTGCTAGTGCAAGTGGTTAATCTCTTGCGCTGGAATGACGTGTCACGCACGTCGAGAATTTTTTCTCCCAAATTGCAACATTTTCTCAGTTTTTCTTCTTAGTACATTTAAATGTAACCCAGGCAAAACAAACGATAAGTTCTTCTTAATAATTTCTTCGTATCGAAAAAGAAAGCAACGAATTGTATACGGCCGAACCAAGTTGCCAGCGCAAGGGGGTTAAAGGACACCGGAAGAGCAAGACACGTAGCACGACCGGCCAATTTTAATAACCGCCGCTTGCCGTTTGAGGTGTCCCGTGGTATACATCCCGGTTCATCGATGAAAATCGTGCGGTGTGGCGAGCTGGCTGTGGAAAAAACTGGCGGGAGGAGGAATAAGTGGAGGAGAGCGGTCGTCGTTCGAGGCCGAGTTTATTGGACGACGCGTGGCGACTCGTTCGCCGGTCGAAAGATTAAATTGGAATTCGATTATCAAACTGGCGTCGTTTGGCTTCCGCCTCGATTGAGTTCCGGTCCCTCGACTATTGGCCGTCGCTCATCGATTTCATTGTTCGCGATCGACGTCGCGCCAACTTTGCTTTCCAAAGGAACCTCTTCCTTTTTTTTTTCTTTCTTTCTCTTTCTACACAGTCTGTGTTTTGGTTCGTTTCTTGTGTCAGGCAGGCGTTTGGCATGGCATTTTTAATGGTTGTTAACCATTTCGCGATCCCGTGTGCTGAACAGAGTTTCGACGTTGCGTTTTGCATTATTCACTTTTAGTCTGTACACCGTCTGATATTTGTAAATATTTGGATATCTCGGTGAAATAAAATGTAGAATAAATTGCGGACGAATGAATGAGTGCCTTTTTTTTTTTATTGCGTTTCACGGAATTGGCACGCTGTAAATTTAAATTACGTCTAGGAATTCATTTGCCTATCTGTGAATTTAAGTTGTGTAATTTTATTGACCTTTCAAATTTTATTAAATTGCACAATTTATATAATTTTATATTATACAAATTATTATCTATTCTGCATTCGATGATCGAGAGTTAATTTTCCTATCAATTTAAAAGTGCTTTCTTCGTCTTATTTATAATTCAGAAACAAGCTACTTGTCACAATGAAATAACTATCCTACAGAATTTGGCTACAAATGTCAGTTTCGTTCTTACCATTATAAACTCCAGAAATCAACGTAATCACTTTGTTCCATTGTACACAATGATACATTCGTTCTATCCACGATTTTGTAATTAAAACACACCCGAAATTTCGTCGAAAATGACCAGTAATATCCAAATATTGGTAAACAATATTGCTGGTGATGCAAGAGTAAAATATATTCTCTCATGCTGGTAGCTTGTTTGTAGAAACAAGTTTGAATCCCTATAACTGTTGTACACGTACAGTCATCAAAAGCAATCCAGCAATCGAGCGTAAAGGAAATGCCAACCGTAAATGATCAACGCGCGAGTTTATGGAATTATTTCGATGGAATTAATCGCGACACATGCGAAATAGGACACCATACCTATCAGACGAAGGTTCGCTGGTGGACATTAGGTTGGAATATCTGATTAAGTTAATTGGCCTAGGGTCTGCGTTTGCAATCTCGATCGAGCAATCCAATCAAGTAACTTCTCCTTTCCACAATTTCGGATCTACTTCAGATTAGAGCTCCAACGTTTCGATCTTTTTTATGTTCCTTCGCTGCGACCCGACAACTTCCGGGAACTAGATCGGCAAATCTCGATGCATGTGACATTCTTCGTAAATTTCGAATCTCGTTGTTTTCAATTAATTTTTATCACAAAGTCAGAGTGATATCTCGTATTTGGTATGGAGAGTTTGACAGAGTTATTTAATTTCGTCATTCCTTCGTGCAGTATTTTGCCTTTGACACGTGATTTTTAATATCTCCCAACCGTGCACCTTTCTTTCAGTTCTTTTCTTTCTTGCTTTATTAATTAAAAATTTCCAGCTTCCAGATTCGTTTTTATCTTCTGATTTATCCCCATTCCAATTGCATCTACTTTTAATGCGATTCCCCGTACGAGAGTGTCGCCGAGTAACTACCTCGAAACATGCAACGAAAGTTCCTCCCATTTTATATACGCTCGTATTCACGAAGCTCATAGAGAATTACGAACAAATATATTAATTTAATTTCCAATCTCGACTTTTTGATACCAATATTGGCCGTGGACATACATACATATATGCATGCCCGATGAAAAAGTCCGGAGTCGCGACGGGAAAATACATCGGAGCGGATGTTTAAATTCACGATCCCCGTTGGGGATATTGCAATTTTTCTCCCGCAAACATCGTGTTCGCGGCGCAGAGAGAAAAAGAGGGAGAAATGGGAGGAAGAAATAAAGAGAAAAACTCGCTCGTCATACGCGTCCAATAATGGACATGTTTTGCCGATTCGAGCTCGATACCGGTGAAACATTCTCACGCTCGATTACGTTCGCCATTACTTTCGCCAAATTCGCTGCACAACGGCTCGGAGGAATACCGAGAGAGCGTTTATCTCTATCAGCGTGTTATGTTTAACTCTGGCCCGCTGTTCTTTCACGTAAAATTAGTTGAAAAGGGATTGTCTCTTGTCAGTACGCAGTGCATAAATTTTTATGCACGTGGCGAAACAGTTTTAGCGAGAAGTAGGGCTTGCGCCTTCTTTTCTCGTTTGGCACGACTTGAAATGGAAACGGTTTGTGGAAAACGCCGGCTCGACTACAGAATTTCGCGAATCTCTGACTGACGTAGCTTTTTACGGAGGATGCTTTCGTTTGAATGAAACGTAACGACGATATGTCCTTCGTTTCCACTTCTTTCCGTAAAATATTCCGGAACGGTTTTTCCGCGAAATGAGATTTGGCCGCGATCGTTTCGATAACTTCTCCTCGTTACACTTCCGGCGGAATGTTAATTTTCAGACTTTCCGAAAGATTTGCAGTGGATTTGAAAGGTTACAACGGAACCATTTCGCTCGTTCTCGCGGAAGAATTTCCAACGGAGTCACAGTTACAGGAGATTAATTTCCAATCGTTTCCGAAAGCTCTCTTTTTTTTCTTCATCCTCGAGCAGCGATCAATCGAAACACAAATATCCCGGAAGTTTCGAACAAGAAGTCTCATTGAACGCTATTAAAATGAAATCGAACTTTCGATGCAATTAGGACAATGAGTTCGATTAAAAGTTTCTCGTTACTTCGGTACCCGGGGGAACAAAAGAAACCCGAGGGGCAATTTGTTTAAATTCGTTTTGAATCAACATCTGGTCGTTTTGTCGTTAATAATAATGGAAATTATATACAAAGTGCTCGAGACTTTTCCACTATTCTTATCCTTTTTTTTTTATAGATTTCGATGCGAGTATAGTCTGTCTTATTATCGAGGAAAAAGCGGAACGCAACAATGAAAGGAAGACAGAAGGGAAACGATGAATCGTTTTTGTTCAAGCAGAGTTACAATGCAAGACAATGCTTTTGTTGCCGATCGGACGATAATCGAGCTAGATTAAATAACGTTGGTGAAACGGGATCACACGGCTAGCAAAGTGATGCACCGATCAGCCGTGATAACAAACGAACTCGCGGTTCCGACTGCAGATTTTAATGGGTCGTTATTAACCCCCATTGCGCTGGCCAACTGGCTCGCGGACCGTAACGAGTGACCGAACCCGTATACGATAATTCGTCGCTTTCTTTCTCTTTTGAACTCGTCTATCATTGGATGGAAATTGTCGAGAGATAATAAACTTGTCATTTGTTTTGCCTGCGTTACATTTAAATATACTTAAAACTGAGAAACTGTTGCGAAAAAATTCCGCGCATGTGGACAAAGTGAATCGAGTGAGCGATTAAATCGTCCAAATTAAAATTGCTGTGTAGAGTCTGCTGCTCTAATTACTAGATAACGCTCAAACAATATAATATGGTAGCGATCAAAGAATGTTGGAAAGAAAAGGAAAGGCAAATAAGTCTTTGAGCGTAGGTAAAAGTGGACGAAAGTTATTAGATGTCATATTGAAGAAATAATTTGAGGAACAAATACATTGTTTTGAAATTGATCTTGGTGGATCAATTGCAGTTTTTGTGCATTGTGATAATTTGGAGAACATGTACGTTTGCACGTGTGTACGTACGTATGTATGTATTGTATTTTTTGGAAATGAATGGTCGATAAAAAGTCTTATGTGCGGTAATAGAGAAACAATAATGTTTTAAACGTACATAACATCTATTCTTGAAACTGATCTTGGTGTTGAATCAAGGAAATTCAGTGCAAAAGATAATTTCATAAAATGAAATTATACGTATATAGTAAGTTAATAATGATGATACAAAAAGTGTCTAGCGTAAAAATTACTAATTCTTACTTAAACAGTCTCAAACTTTCAGCTATCCACCGCTAAAAAACGCATATGTTTGACAGTCGATAAAAATTAGAACATCCGTGAAAATTACAAGCGTCTCGCGCATGAAGGAATTAAGAGAGAAAGAAGAAAAAAGAGTGACAATCTAAAAATTAGATACGCATGTCGACGAAAGTGATCCTGGTGATCGATGAAAGTCATGTGTTGCATTCTGACAACAGCAGGCTGTTCGAAACGCGAATTTCCCTCGAGAAATGTGAGCAATTTGCGAGCCAGTCGTCCGACTATATCGATTTCGAGACCGATTCTAGAAAAGTGTGGCGTACTTCCGCCACTGTCAAGATGTTGTTGGAAGCTTAGTCAACAGTCGGCCGGCAGGCCACTTGGCCAATTTTCTCGAACGTCGCTGAAGTGTTACGAGATTCACTCACGAGTGGAATAAGTCGGTACGCGGTCGGACAATGCTCGACGCCAGCATAAACAGAGCTCGTTAAATCAAAACAGGCCGTCGTTCACGCAAGAGATGTTTTCTTTTTTCGTCTTCCTTTGATATGTACCAATTACACGAGAACTTGGAAATTTTCATTATTTCTTTCTTCTATTTTCATCATACGTAGACATTCAATACTTGGATGCTTTTCAATGCATTCATTAAAATACTTCGACATTTTTCTTTTCGTAATTAATGAAATATGTATATATATATATATTTGGCAAAATTAACGTTAACTATGATAAAAATCAAAACGCAATAATTATGCAGGGAATTTTAAGCAATTGAATTAAGCTGTAACTTTAAAACAATCGAAAGAAATGTTATCAATAAAAATTAAATGCTTTTAATATCCATAAATTGGATTAAGAAAAGAATCTCTTCGAGTCAATTTTAATTATCTCTTCTTTGTAAGCCAGCGTTTTCACTCTGTCTTTCTTTTGTTGTATGTATAGTCGTGAAATAATTATTCCAATATATTTTAAATTGATTTTCATGGTTTGTGGTTTTATTAGCAAAAAAGAAAGGATATTAAATTACAGGTCACGCGTCAAGGAGGAGTATACGATAAGCGGCGAATCATCGTCGTTAAATAATAAAGTAATTACGTGCATCTATGGCAGAAGCGAAGGAACGTTGTTGCGGTTAAGACAGGCTCGACCTTGTCTCTGTGTGTCGGCTGGTGTGTGGCCACAAGCTGGCCAAGTGAACCACAAATCCCATTACACGTCTATGTTCTCCTTGGCTGGCCCGGTATTCCCGTTTTTGTTCCATTATTTGCAATTTATTTCGATTAATCTATTGACGATGTTTTCCCATTGTATCCGATCTTATCGACCGTATCGTTATTTTATTTTTTACTCGTCGAGTTATTTTATTTTTCATACATCGGGTTATCATTTTATTTTTTCGTAATCCAGGCGTGTAATTGACGTTTTATCAACAATGTAAACCAATGATTTTACTCGCGATTTTATTTTTGTTTTTTCTCTCTCTTTTTTTTTTATTGCATCTCTCTTTGCGCAGAAAATTTTCATCCCGACTCACCATCCCGCTTCGAAATTAATTTTCAACGATGTTTCTGAACCAACGTCCGACGTGGAAATGAAAACAAAATCGAAGAGTTCATACTAAACTTAATATCTTCCGTCATTCACGCGCAAACGTGTGGATGGGTCGTGCAACACACTAGTGTCAGTTTGTTCAATTATATTTTTCATATTATTTTATATTCACATTATTCTACATCGTTTACATACATTTCGTATAGTGAAGAATTAAAATTTTTCATAACTAAATATTTCGTTTTAATAATTAAAAAATAATATAGTCCTCAGATTTTCGCGATTCCACTTGGAGATTTTAAATAACGGCGACTTTTTTATTCAACGAGCGCTAATTCTGACGCGTTTCCAGAGTTGAGAATTATAAAGAATTATAAAGAAGATGGTCGGTCGCGACTTTCGATTAATTTTCCTCGTGAAGCATCAAGGTCCAAGTCTCGTTTCAACTTTGACTGTATAAAATAGAGCGCAGATAAGAGGAGAAAGTCGAGGTTACTCGTGTTAACTTGAAACTTGATCTTGTAAACACACTGATAACATCACCTGTTTGAAAACAACACGTTGCTCGAGAAACACTTTCGTTCGAATTATGAAAGGACAACATTCCAGGAACTTTTTATTTTCCTACTTCCATCGTTGTGCGCGAAATTAAATTTGAGGCTTCAAATCCTTTGAAAATGAATTTCTTACTTTACCAGGGATCAACGTTTGCAACACACTTTTTCCTTTATTCTTTCGGTTTCAGTCGAAGAAAACTGTTCAGTCAATCGTTATTTCCATGATTATTAGAGTAAACTAATCGCGACACTGTAATTATTAATTTCACTCGACTTAATTGCACTTTTATTCCGAAAGATTGAAGATTCTATTGCATTTTCTTCTTGAACTATTCTTGAATTTGATAATAAATTAAAATTAATTATTATTGATAATAAATTAAATTAAAATTAAATTAAAATATATTATCGACGATAAATTAAATTAAAATACATTATTGATAATAAATTCAATCAAAATTATTCAGTATTAAAATTATCCTTCATTTTTTTTATTTTTCCAAATGGAAAACATAATACGTAGCGAGCTGTAGCGAAAATTCAAAGTAACAAAAAACATATGACTCGAATAACAGTAAAGATAATTATATAAAAATTACGTCTTGTTTTCTCGAAACGTACGAAGAACATCAAGTGTTGGTATATAATTTATCAAAATATCGTGCTTCCAAATAGGAATATTCCCTTAAAAATTCAAAATTCTCTGTCGTGCCGATGCGAATCGCATTACGAGCGCTAATCGAAACGAGATGGTCAATAGGAACAGTGCCTTCAGCACGAGGCGATTTAGCTTCGGCCATTTTCGTTCCTCAAGTTCCGCCCGGCAACCAGTTTAAAGATAAGGCGGTATAATCATTAGTTTCAAGGCAACGCGTGCTCCGGGGTGTCGGCGAACCCCGGGAGGACGGCTAGCATTCGTTGTCACCGTACTGCCTATCCACGTAGCAACTCGAATTCCAACCGAACACTAATTGTAAGCCTGTAATTTACTTACACTCTAGCCGAACCCCGTGCCGTCGTCCTGGGAACGCTACGAATTTCCTCGGGAATTACCGTCTTCCGCCTTGCTGTGACATCCTTCAGCCACCATTCCATTTATCCTTATTGGCGGTAACGTTTAATCTTATCGTTGGAGCCGGCCTAATTTTCCTGACGGAGTTGTTCCGCAGTTGTAACACGTAACGCGGACGTGTGTACGTAGCAACAGCGTGCTCGGGATCTTTCCATCTGAAATCAGATCAGATGTTGCAATTTTGGAACACGGATGTTGCAACTTTTGGTTGCAGTTTTCGCGAGGATTAGGAATCTACATTGAGAAAGGACGAATTTATCGATCGCTCGGTTCTTTAATTTTAGTTAATTTAAATTTATTCAAATTTAATTTTTAGTTAATTGAAATTTAATTACATTTAATTTTTGATAATTGAAATTTATTTAAATTTAACTTTTAGTTAATTTAAATTTATTCAAATTTAATTTTTAGTTAACTGAAATTTATTTACATTTAATTTTTGATAGTTGAAATTTATTTAAATTTAATTTTTAGTTAATTGAAATTTATTTAAATTTAACTTTTAGTTAATTTAAATTTATTCAAATTTAATTTTTAGTTAATTGAAATTTATTTGCATTTAATTTTTGATAATTGAAATTTATTTAAATTTAACTTTTAGTTAATTTAAATTTATTCAAATTTAATTTTTAGTTAATTGAAATTTATTTGCATTTAATTTTTGATAATTGAAATTTATTTAAATTTAATTTTTAGTTAATTTAAATTTATTCAAATTTAATTTTTAGTTAATTGAAATTTATTTATATTTAATTTTTGATAATTGAAATTTATTTAAATTTAATTTTTAGTTAATTGAAATTTATTTAAATTTAACTTTTAGTTAATTTAAATTTATTCAAATTTAATTTTTAGTTAATTGAAATTTATTTGCATTTAATTTTTGATAATTGAAATTTATTTAAATTTAATTTTTAGTTAATTTAAATTTATTCAAATTTAATTTTTAGTTAATTGAAATTTATTTACATTTAATTTTTGATAATTGAAATTTATTTAAATTTGATTTTTAGTTAATTGAAATTTATTTAAATTTAATTTTTAGTTAATTGAAATTTATTTAAATTTAACTTTTAGTTAATTTAAATTTATTCAAATTTAATTTTTAGTTAATTGAAATTTATTTACATTTAATTTTTGATAATTGAAATTTATTTAAATTTAACTTTTAGTTAATTGAAATTTATTTAAATTTAATTTTTGGCTAATTGAAATTTGTTTAAATTTAACTTTTAGTTAATTGAAATTTATTTAAATTTGATTTTTGGTTAATTTAAATTTACTTTATTTAAATTTCAATTTTTAGTACATACGCCTTTCACTATCTAAATCAAATTTCTAATTTTAGTGTCCAGATTTCTATATATATACGTGTTCAAATTAATTTCGAAATCTGAAATCTCTTGATACATTCGTAGTCAGTATTTTTTCACTATATAAAGATTATCTCAATTTTCTCTCTCTTTCTCTTTCTTCCTATCTGGAAATTCATTTTCTAACAAAGTCTGTTTAATTTCATAATTCAGTGACAATTCAGGAAATGGGGCGAACTTATCAACAATATAAAGAGAAACTAATCTGAAAACGTACATACAAATTTGTATAGAAATATTATATAGAGTGTTATATTATATTATATAGAAACGTATATAAAAACTAGATACTAAAATCTATCAAAAAATCCTCAATTAATTAAAAATGAATTCTTGACGCAATCTGATTTCTGACTCTGTATTTGTATAATCCAATATTTTCAATTCCAACTTCTTTCTTCGGAACCCTTGTATAAAAGACAGAAATCGACATTTTCTTCCACATGATCATGTCCTTTCAAGTCATAGGTGACTTATGTTTATAATTTTCATATTTTCTCAAATTATAAACATCCCGATAGATCACGATCATCCGACGGCCGAATTTAGCCCTCGTCGGTTTACCATCGTCGACGATCTAAGCCGTTCGTTCCACACCCCCCACACGTATCCCTCATATTCATCCTGAGAAGGTTGCGGCACACCTGAACCGATTCGCAGGCCGCAATTGCTATTTGAACTTGCAACGGAAACTAAACGGCCGGCTATCCATTGTGTTCCAGATTATTCGATCCGATTCCCGCCATTTATACGGGCGCACGGTCAAACAAACGATCGAGCCCACGAGTTCCTATTCACGTGTACTATGGCCGCAGCGGTAGTGAATACCGGGCCAATTAATGACGACAAATATACACGGCTCGGCCAAGGAGCATGAATACGCGCGGCGTATCTCACTCGGGCCGCGAATATGGCCGCGGGTAACAATAATCGAGCCATTCACCAATTAGATCGCACCGACGAAAACCGGCAAGACGGTTCCGTTCGATTGATTCCGTTCGATCAATCACCGTCTCGCCCCGTGACTTATCTTCTTCTTCCACTGTTTGACTCGCCGAATTGCGAACACCTCAGCCTGTGATTTATCATTCTTCCCCTTCGTCTATCCTCCAGCTTTAAATCGTTTTCAACGTTCGACGTTTTCTTTTTTTCTTTTTCTTTTTTTTTTTTCATGGCGTTACTTTGCTCCTGTATTTGCGTATCTCTTTCGAATTTATCAGTAGGGATTGCTATCGTTAATGGCGCGTCAATTAGAGGGGTTTAGAGTTGTGGGCTCGTACATAGGATTCAATGCCAGTCGTCAAGTCTCGTTGTTACTGGCCGAGGGTTATCTTTTGGATGAAATAAACTCAGAGTCACAAGTTATGATGTATTTGATAATACAGGGTGTCCATAAAGTCTCTTTGCAATTTCAAAAATTTTTTACAAAGGCAATTGATGAGATATCTTTATAAGATTTATTCTATGTACTCGGTGGTTATCAAGATTTTCATCACATTGCATTTCAGGTATTTTGTTGATGAATAATACTGTTAAATGAACTTTTTACAAAATAGTCACTCCTCAAGAGAAGGCACAGTGTGCGTCATGGTTTATTGAAATCAAATCGGATCTGCAGACTCAGCGAAACTCAAGAACTAAGTATGGAAGAGATCCACCGTCACGTCCAGGAATTCGTGCATGGTGCAAGAAATTTATGGGGAGAGGGACAGTGTTCGATAAAAGGAGGACGAAAAGGGTTTTCTGAGGAAAACATTGATCGTGTGAGAAATCGAGTGACGTCTTGATGTGCTTCGTGCAACTAATAGTGCCCATACTGAGGTGTGATGAATAAGGGAAAAGAAACTTAAATATATACGTCTCATTTTGTAATAATCTTGACTTATCTGTCTTTGCATTTGCCTTTGTAATAATTTTTTAAAATTGTAAAGAGACTTTATGGACACCCTGTATTACGGTAGAGCCTTGTGGAGATTCAATAATACTATTGAAAACGTCAAATATCACCGAATATTGGGAAAGATTCAGAAATATAATTATCACCTACTAACTTTCGGTTCTTATTTTAGTATTTCATATTTCTGCGAATATTTATCCTACCAACTTTAATAAACAAACTAATTAGTTTCTGTTTTTACGAGAGACACGTCAATATTCAACATTCAATTCATTTATTTAATTTATAGCATCTATAACATCTAATCACACTTTTATAGTCAATAGCGAAAAATTCGCTCTTTGACTATACTTTGGTCTAACACTACCTAAACATCCTCAATAAAAATAAATTGTGAATGTTTTTTACGTCATTCACACTGAGTCAAGCTTCGTATCTACCTTTCACGTGCATTCTCATTCATATTTATCGCACGTATCAATCTCTTCTTCAATTACGAAGTTTCGCTTCGCGTTCAATGCCGCGTGAATGCTTTGCCCTCTCGGATGGCCTTTCCGCAGAAGCGCCACGAGCGCTTTCGATAACTTTTCGCGACCGGCTGACACGTGGAAAACCAGGAGAAGCAACGCGACACGACGTCCTCGTGTTCAACGTTTCCACGCGAAATTTGCCCGGTGGCCTTTGTCGCGAGCCATTCACGGTTGACGAAAAGTTGACGCGAACGAAGCAAATAGCAGGAAGTAAATGATCGCTTGTCCGAATCGATCGCTGCCGGAATAGCAAACTTTGTGCATCGATGTAACTTGGGAGAAGCGTTCGTTGCCGTTTGTACGTATGGTCACGTATCGGGCTGTGTTTGGTATTAGTTGCGAATGATCTGTGTGGAGTTGTACTTGGAATGGTGAAAGCGGATTCGTAAATATTGAATGAGAAGAAACGAAACCAGAAGTCGAAAGTTTTCCTACGCTTCTCTCGTCGGGTCATGTCGATTTAGCAACAGTCTTGTTCTTCTTGTTCGTTCACAAACAATTTCTTACACGATTTCTCTCGGCGCGCGTTGTACCCTGGTCTGACTAGATACGATCTTGTACTACTTCTACTGTCATGCTCACAATCTTGTTGTCTGAATAGCGAAAAATTGCTCTGCTCTTTGACTATACTTTAGTTTAACTACCGAAACATTGACTTAGAATTCCCAATGAAAATAAATTGAGAATTTTTTTACATTATTCACACTGAGTCGAGCACTTTATATATTTTCCTAGTCTGACTAGATACGATCTTGTACTACTTCTACTGTCATGCTCACAATCTTGTTGTCTGAATAGCGAAAAATTGCTCTGCTCTTTGACTATACTTTAGTTTAACTACCGAAACATTGACTTAGAATTCCCAATGAAAATAAATTGAGAATTTTTTTACATTATTCACACTGAGTCGAGCATTTTATATATTTTCCTAGTCTGACTAGGTGCGATCTTGTACTACTTCTACCGTCATGTTCACAGTCTTGTTGTCGAGCACTTTATGTATTTTCCTAGTCTGACTAGGTATGATCTTGTACTACTTATCGAATCGCATTCGTCGTTTTGTTGCCTGCATAACGAAAAATTGCTTCTTATATTGCTTTATTCCATATTTTTCGTCCAACTGTTTGAACATTGAATAGCAAAAGTGAAAGTAAATTGAGAATTTTTTACATTATTCCTACGAAATCGAATCTTATTCTACTTGTTCGTTCACAGGGACGATTTCAGTTACTTCAACTAAATTGAATTTTTGTTAATGTACGTTGTTTCCTTCTATTCGTTTAATTTTTTTTAGCCATTCATTGTACGATTGTTACGCTGAGCTTCGTTATACATATTCCAACTATCTGAATGCGAAGAGTAAAGTCGACTTGAAAATTTCTCACTTTATCTTCACGTCATGTCGGTCACGTCTACTTAGCAAAGTTTCATCAGCTTGTTTGTTTAGGGTTTCGCAATGACTCTGTCAACGGTTGTTGTTTTGCACTACTTATTCGATTATTCCGAAAATCTTTTATGCAAACTATTACGCATCTACAGCTTTCGTCCAACAATGTTTTAAACATTGAATGAGAAGAAGAACAAAAACCGGGTCGAAAGTTTCTCGCGAGGGCACGTTTGTTTAGCAACAGTTTTACTCCATTCGCTCGTTCAGAAACGATCCCAACTACTTGTACGATTTCGTTAGATACGATCTTATTCTATTTATCAGATCGTACCCAACCTTTTGTCGTTCGAGCAACAAGAAATCTCTTTAGTGACGCGCGATATCTTATCTCATATCGCGTTCCGCATCTTTCGTTTAACTTTCCAAACGATTCGCCGCACTTTCACTTTCGCGGAATTTTCTACGCTCCGTTTCTCATATCTGAAAAGTGACACACAAATATAACGTATTCGAGCATTTCACAATTTCTCTTCCTTACATCCATCTTTCTATTGTCAATTCGTTCATTCATCAAAGCCGCGACAAGTTTAAGAAATACTTCACTTGAATATGCAGAGGAATTTTATTTCTTTTCAAAAGGAATTGAATTATTTATTTATTCGTCGTCACCGATCTTTCATTACATCATACATTTGACATCAAAATGCGAATTTACTCTTTGACGTTCGAGCTTGCGACATATGCGGGTGTTTATTGTCCTTTAAATGTTGTTACAATTCGTCGTGTTTTACGAATTCACGTTAGAAAGGAAAAAATTGCATGAGGGTCCATTGTATATAACGAATTTCAGTATTCGTGTAAACGAATGCTTCTGTCTTTCACTCATCACTGTATGCACTTTTTAAATAAATCTGAGTTAAAGTTGAAGACTAAAATAAGTCCAAGCATGAAGCTGTCAAATTGAGAAATTATAGACAAGTGACGAAGAATTAATTCAGGCTCACAAAGAAATCTAAAAATTATGAGAGTCATTTGACATTCATTTACCTTCCCGAAGGAATCTAGAAACCTTAAGGAAAAACATTCTAAATATAAAGCAGTCAGATTGAGAAATTGCAGACAGATGAAGAATTAATTCAGGTTCTAAAAATCCACTGAAAAATTTCGGAATTAATTATCGATGTCTAATTAAATCTAGAAACCTAAGAAAAAAAAATTCTGAAAACACGAAGCAGTCAAATTGAGAAATTTGCGTATAGAACAATTCGTCGCTTTCTATTTCTTTTGAACTCGTCGGTATGATATCACTGGACAGAAATTATTAAGAAGTGTGGTGAATTATGACAAGTGGACTTTACAGAAAGTAAGTTTATTTGACTAGTTATCTATATATCTTACAGTATAATTAATAATTATTAGATGATAATATACTGTTTTCACACGTGTTTCGCTATTGATGGTTTCGACAATACTAACGAGAAGAGTGTGCTACACGAACGGTGTCTTTACCCAGTAACGTCGTTCGTATTTATAGCATCCGGTGTTATTTACTATCCATCAAGAAGCAATAAGCTTATCATTTATTTTGCCTTTACATTTAAATATACTTAAAACTGAGAAAACTGTTGCGTAAGAGGATAACTTTTAGAAAATCTCTGCAATGAGTTTTGGTAATCTAGTAG
The DNA here is from genome assembly GCA_036937485.2 of Tetragonisca angustula. Lineage (NCBI taxonomy): Eukaryota > Metazoa > Arthropoda > Insecta > Hymenoptera > Apidae > Tetragonisca > Tetragonisca angustula. Next base: position 208,845 of record JAWNGG020000040.1, on the reverse strand, counting down.
TTTAAAATTTAGTGTACAATATTTCGTGAATTAGAGTTTGATCTGTCGGAATTGGCTAGACATGTTTCGATTAACCTCTTGCGCTTGCAGCTGGTTCGCAGACCATAACGAGTGACCGAACCGTATACAACAATTCCTTTCTTCTTTTTTCTTTCTTTTTTTTTTTTGAACTCATCGGTATGATGTCACTGGATAGAAATGATCAAGAACTGACAAACTTATCACTTGTTTTGCCTGGGTCACGTTTAAATATACTTAAAACTCAGGAAATGTTGCAATTTGGGACAGAGACATATCTCGACGTGCGTCATTCCAGCGCAAGAGGTTAAGAAACGATTGAGAATAAACTACGTTCTGTAGTCGACACTCCAGAACGCACGCGGAATTTACTCGAAACCCGTGTGCACCACTCGGAACAGGGGCCTACCTCTAAATATCCAGAATGCAAGTTCCACGTGAAATTGAATTATTCGCGCCGCGTCGATGTATTCCAGCCGTGTGTGTGTGCGTGTGTGTGTGTGTGTGTGCAAATGCAAATACACGAGACGTAGGCAGAACTCCATGGTAAACCGGATGACGTCTTCCGGCTTGAATCAGCGCGCGTGCATTCGCTGTTACGAGATTGCCTCTAGTACACACTCTGCTGCTATTTTTTCGTTTTCTTTTTTTTCTTTTCTTTCATCGGGAGAATAAGCGTACCGCGGCGGGACACGTTCGCCCTGAGAGTTTTCGATTTACGCGGGAGCGATGTTGCTTCTTCGGTTGGGTCGGCTGATTAGCGGGTCAATTCCCTGGTTATCGGATCTCTCCACGATCCTGCATCTCGGATTAAACGAAACGAGTTTGTCGAGAGGACGATGCCTCGATGAGATTCGGTGCTCGACGAAGGCTAACGCTTCGTAAGTCAGAATTTTCGAGAAACGTTTTTAATTATTTGAGCGTGGTTGCCGCATTCAGACTGTTGAAATTTCGCGAAACGGTGAACCTGGATTTATTTCGAAGCCTCTAGCTTCGAAATGCATCGTTTCTGTCTTGAGATACTTTTTGTGCCGCGTAGCCAGTGGAAAATGGAGACCAACCTTTGTTATAAATCTAAAAAAAATCTAAACGTTGTAAATCTTCAGTGTCTTTACACGCTGTGGCAATTTGTGACATTATACAAGAAGATAAGTATCTTTGCTTTTCCATCCGCTACGTGATGTAAAAAAACATCCTGAAACACAACGAATGGCGCATTGGTTTCAAACTTTAAAATCAAGCCAATTTAGTGATAAATTTAAAAAGTTTAGGGTTTGAATATTAACGCGAGGAATTGCATATACTCGTATTCTTCTGAATCTCTTGTCATACATGTTGAGAATTTTTTGTCCAAAATTGCAACATTTTCTCGGTTTTAAATGTATTTGAATGTAACCGAGGCGAAACACAAAACAACGATAAGTTTGTTACTTCTTAATAATCCCTATCGAGTTCAAAAAGAAAGCGACGAATTATTATATATACGGTTCGGTCACTCGTTACGGTCCGCAATCAGTTGCAAGTTAACAGTATCGATAGGTGATAGCAGTGATTCATCACATTCTTGGACCGTCATTCAACGTAAAAATTCACGTGCGAGGACCAAAGTCAAACGATTAAATTTTCACGCTGGCACGAAATTTACAAAGACGGATACACATATTTCTTTCACGAACTTTCCAAAGCAATATTGCAATTCATCGTTCGTCGTCCGCAGTCCCGCTGTGCCGACATTAAGAAAACGTGTCGTCACGATCGTATTCAGCGAGAAAAGTTCGCCAAGAACGTAAAACTGCGAGCCACGCCGAGGAACGAGGGATAATTTCAGCTGACTGCAGCTGCGACCAAATAAAATTCCCCGGCTGCTTTCTTTTTTTTTTTTTTTTTTTTTTTTACATCGGCGCGCATTAAGCCCGGGGCGCAATCACGCCCTCCGTGGAAATAAGGAAATAAAGAAGGGGACAGCGGAGGGAGGACAGGCTACAGCTGAGAAAGCTACCCTCCACAAAGGCGTTAATTCCGCGAGTTTGCAGCTCTAGTTTCGAATGCAACGCGTCGAAACGAGTCTCCGTCGACGTGGCTCTTCGCGAAGGAATTTTTTCTTTTATTTTTTTTTTTTTTTCTTTTTAACAGACTTTGTACCCTCCTTTCTCGTTGCAAAAGGCGCGAGTTTCCTTTCATCAGAGGGAAGACGACCGATGTACGGGAAGCCGCCGGTCGATGCATATGCATCGAGACTCGGGTTCTGAGGATTCCCGGCTCCACGTCCTTCTGGAAGGGTTAATTACACGGGGCAGGTTAACTTTGGCCTTTCTCATTTGAATAAGAGCTCGGCCACCGGTGGATTTTTCCACCGTCCGAAAGAATTCGCATGTGCGAGTCCCCCTCCCCTCGCTGGAATTCCCACGTACGCTGTTTGGCCAGTTTCGAAGTACGTGGTAGACTGATGAAAAGATTAATTAGAAAGGGTGAGAATTTCATGCTCCTGTCGAGTGGATTAATCTGTTTCGAACTGGCTGTCTGCGACACTTGGTTCTTGTAGTATCGGTTATTGTAATTAATCTGTAGTTGTAACTTTAGTTATGTTTAAATATAACGGATGGCCTGTTTGTCGATCATAAAAGTATGATAAAATGTGAATGTGATGCGAAAAGTCCAACGTAGGCACGGAATTTATTTTTTTTAAGAGACCAGAGTCGAATGAGTTGAAAAACCGAATCGTGAGAATCGTGAGGGAACATTCAAAAAGAGCTGTCAAAAGTGTCAATCGTGTTGTTGAAAGAGTTTATTTGAGTTGTTAATTCGTATTGATTGAATGTTATTTGTCTTGTTTAATTATTTGTTGTTCTATTATCATTACTCCTATTAAGTAGACATTATTTATATTATATCTCTACATTATTAATTAGCTATGTCGTGTGAATCTTACGAAACATTTACTTTGCTATTAACAAATTTTTATCCGTGAAAGATACAGTTAGGGATATTTAAGGGACGTAGGGATTATTTTGAATATTTTTATGAGACACGGTTTAATGTTGTGATTAGAAATTAGTTTTGGATGCCTCGTCGTGTTTTTACGTATCTAGCTCGTCTTCGAACTCTCACGTTTCCGCATTTGCCAGACAGAATGAAAAAGAATCCCTCTGAGGACTGAATTTTTCTACGAGACAAACTACGAATCAAGTGTCAGGTTAAAGAACAAGATTCCCCTAAAGTTAAGCGTGTAACACTTTTGTGCGGGGCGTGTAAAATTCAGGAAATTATTCAAGGGATCCCCGGCTCCACCCTCCCGTAGAAACGCCTGGGAGGAAGAAATTAGTCTATGTACTACACTGAAGTACACGTTGATTTCAGACCTCGCTGAACACCCTTAGAAAATTAACCAGACTTTGAGCAGAGCTTCAACTTCGTAAACTGAAATATTTTAACGGCTCATACGGTTTCCAAATTCTACGAACTAATAGTTATACTATTATTAAACAATTAATCCTGATAATATCGCAGACGTTAAACAGTGAAAAAAAAGTTAACTTTGCGACTTCTCCTTGGTATTTTTAACATTCAGATTTTTATTGCATGTTCTTTTTTTATTCCGTTTCCGTTACTTTCACTTATTCTTAGGCGAGCTTTGCTTTCACAGTAATTTTACATTAGCAAATATTCCGTTTAAGACGCCGCAGTTTACAGTATTATTTATTTTGGAATAAAGCCGACACACATGCAAAGTTATTATTATTACATATTACGTGCATTCCTAAGAAGTTTAACGTCGTTCGATGTTAATGATTTCAACATTTCGATAATTTCCATAGATTTAAATTAATAATAATAATTTTCCCAGCTTTACATGCTTGATTTTGTTTATACGTGACAATGAAATCGTCTCTGAAGACTTAATTAATTCACTTTGTCACCATACTTTGAACATATAAATGTAAATTTTAATTTAGACAATGTTACTTTACTGACATTATTTCAAGTTCGCGAACGAAACTGGAAACTAGACACCACGAGTTGAACGTCTCGTAAAGACGTGAACGTGAAAATTTCTATGTATAAAAATAATATGATACATCCACGTGGATACCCTTTCGTAATTCAAACTTTCATTCACAGAAGATAATTGTAATTTCCAACTCGGGGCTATCTGTGCGAGTTGAAGCGAGCGCGAGTGCAATGGCCGACCAACCGGAGACTTAATTACAAAGCGAGAGAGAGAGGAAGCTTGTTTTAACGAGTCGCTCTATTAAAGCGCCGAACTCGCACGACTCCAAGTTTACGTCCGATAATCTCGTCGGTGTCTCGCGAGTCAACACCCGAGAGGCCACGACGCGATATAAACGGTGTCCACGTCGCTCGTTGCGGAAACTTTGCGAGTGAAAACACGCCTGAAGCGTTGACCACCCCCTCCCGCCCCCCTGTGCTAACAGGAAGGGACGATTACGGTGGCAGATGGCATCCGCTATTAACTTTCTTCATTCGGCGATGAACGACCTGGCCGCTGCATCTGGCTAAGAACCGGAATTTTCAGTCACGCTCGACCCTTGCCCATTACAATTCGACCCTTCTGTCGAAATTCTCCTTTTCGCCCGAGAAATTTTTAGCTTTGCTACTTGCCAACCGTGCTTACGAAACGTGAGAGATTTGAAGGAGGAATTTGGAACGCAAAAGTGAATATCTGTTTGACTACAGTGATAATTGGATTTAGATTGGCAACACGTCGAGTATTGTTCGACGATGATTCGTAGAATTGAAGGAATGGAAAATATACCGCATTCTTCGTTTTCTTTTTTTTCTTTCGATACATTTCAATGTAAAACAACGTGTTCGATATATTTTAATCTAAATAAGAATAGGTTCGTTATATATAGTGGATTACAGATATTTAGGGAAATTTATGTTATGAATATAATTAAAAATGTTAAAAAGAAATGAATAGTTTGTTTCGTTGAGATATAATAGAGTTTAGTGAATACTACGAAAAAGTGTTTGTAGAGATTACAAATTTTTGCGTTACAAAAAAGCTATCATTTAATGAACTAGGATTAGATACAATTGTCGATTGAATGTTCGACAAATTTGTAGTCTGCGTTCACAAAAAATTTTCGTTTGTATTCAGAACCCAGTTTTTCAGTTCTCTCTATAATATTGGACACTCCGTTTTCCTCTCCAACAATTGTCAAACTCTTTTCTATCAAATGAACAATATTTCATGACTGTGAATCAATTTATCGAATAATCCTTTAATACAACTTATTTAAAAATTTGTTGAACTGGTATGCGATGGTAGTGCAAATCAAGGTTTCAAGACTTTGAATCTAGCCCATTTAATTCCACGATCAAATAATTTCGCTCTGCGCTGCGATTTCTTGAGTTGAGGAAATATGATTAACTTTGTATAGTAATAAAACGAAACGTTACTTTATGGATTTGACGAATTCGAATTATAATATTATCTCTTATATATTTTGGGATGAAACTAAAATTATAGAGGAAGAACGCTCAGTCGAGTCAAATGAAGACAAATACTTTTGCTGACAACGTACGAGTATGATAAAGGGAACGTATAAAACAGCAATTGGTTGGTAAAAGTTTTTTTCTCCCCGAGCAATAGTCCGAATTACTCGGATCATTGGTGTGGTCCTACTGTTTCGTTCCCTTTGACGATTCACAACGTTAGGGAATCGTGGTATTCCGGAACGCGAGATAATTGCCCCCGAACCGCGTTCCAGTGGAACGTATGCCTCGCGAAACAGAGATTTACTTCGGTCAGCGAATTTACAAGTCGCGCCACGTGTGTTTTTTTTTTTTTTTTTACGTGACACGCATTTAAACTGTCTCTCAATTGGAACTGTTTCCTTCCAATCTTTACTTTCCTCTTCATCAACAAAATTTTCTACAAAGGAGAAATACAATATAGAATTTTGCGACGACGAGAATACTTCACATGAAAAAATTAATCGATTCGTGGTAAATTCAGTCGATTGAAACACTATGCTACTTGTCAAAAGAATTTCAAGTCTTTCACGGGAACGATCTAAATTTCTGAATTGTGGGAATTATTAAAAATTGAAACTGTGAAAAGTTCTCGAGATGTGGAAATTTTGGATTATTGGAAATCGAGTATTGCAACTCTACTAAAAAATACTATTTAGTGTTTCAATGTACAAATTTTTAATTTATACATTCCCTTGTCATCTTTTGGAAATTTTACTTCTTTCAAGAAAAAGTTTACTCACTTTTAAAATTTTCAACAACTAATTTGACAATATTTGGGACAATTCTCAACTCGAAGAGATTAAAGCAAACGACAACAAAAAAACAACAAAAAAAAAAATTCACTTCGTAGAAATTGATGGTGGATGCTCGTTAACCATCGAAAGAGTGGAACGCAATTATTGTCCAACATCTTGCGCTCGAGTCTCTTCGTTTCCCGTTAACAAGCTGTCAAAGTTCCTTGTTCCGGGAGGAAATAGCCCGACGCGAATGGATGAAAAGCGTCGTGACGTTTCCTCGGATGTCTGAACCACGTTTATCCAGTTAAGCTTAATCCCGTGGAGCGAGCGGAAGCGGTTCTTTGTGTATTTAGGCTGTAACAGCTTGGTTACACAGTTTGACTGTTTCGTCACGGCAAACCTGTATCAGCGTCGTGGCCCTGCTCATTTCGTTCATTGTCACAAAATTATGACGCTCGCCGTCACAGACACGTACGGATAACTCTCACTGTGAGAGAGAATCGAGCGATGATGCACGATTAATCAGCCAGAGTACGCGATTGAGCAAGTAGAATGGGCTGGTTCATGGTCAGGCGAGTAGACGAGGACAGGCAACGATTATCCAAGGAGAATGGGGCAATTGTTCGTCAGACAAGTAGAAGAGGATAATCTCTCGTCGGACAAGTGAAACGAACTCGTACTCTGTCGGGCAGAGCGGCGCAGAGGGGCTGCAGCACGGTAAGACGCGAGCGGTAAAACGAGGTTTCGTTTGTTTGTGTGAGTTTGTACAAGGTGAATTGGTTTTGATGAACACGATAATGCTATATGTGCGAATGTTGAAGTAACTTCGGCGGGTACTGGATTCAAGCAGCAGGATTATTCTCGTAATTAAGCGAATAGAATGGCGGGGTTCGGTCCCTCGAACGAGCATGGAAATCTATTAACGTAATTAACGCATCGGCGTAGAAATGCATTATTACGCGAGTTTTGCAAATAGCGAGGAATGAAAAGAGAGATTTAATTATAAATTATGTATTGATTATACACGTGTATATTTACTATACGTAAAGTTAAATTAGCGTACTTTAATCTGTAAAATTACAAAAAAATGTATGTTAAAAGAATTATTTCAGCAGGATGTGATTTTTGATTCATCGTGTATTGGGATCACATATACATATATATATATATATATATATATATATATATATATATATATATATGCATAAATCTTCTATACTAAAATAATTCTGTTAAGTATTAAAATACTAAAATACTGAAATACTAAAATACTAAAATATTAAAATACTAAAATACTAAAATACTAAAATACTAAAATACTAAAATACTAAAATACTAAAATACTAAAATACTAAAATACTAACATACTAACATACTAACATACTAACATACTAAAATACTAAAATACTAAAATATTAAAATACTAAAATACTAAAATACTAAAATACTAAAATACTAACATACTAAAATATTAAAATACTAAAATACTAAAATACTAACATACTAAAATACTAAAATAATTCTTTTAATATATATTTTTTTCAATTTTACAGATCAAAGTACGCTAATCAACTTTGTGTTTGAACTTAAATTTAATATAAAATTAACAAAATTGCTTTCACCTTCACATTTCGATGTTGCACCAAAAGAAATAGTCCCACTCTCTATATACAAGATACAATTCAAATGAATGGAATTAAATGTTAAACTTCCCCTAAAGAAGCAGGAATTTTTATGCAATGTATTTCGCAAACGAGCAAGGTATTGATAATTGAATTACCAGGTATTAGAAATTGATAATTCCAAAATGGCATTAGGTTAACCACACAACGTCGAAAGAGCCCGACACATTATGGAATCTGATAAGCGTCAAGTATCTTTGGCGCGACAATCGATCGTTTATTAACGAGGTGCAAGCGGTCTCGCGCGCTACAGGGTCGGCTGAATCACGAGCGAGCAACATCCAATATTACCCAACATATTTAGAGAGCGGATGTGGCGGCCTGTGAGGCTTGCGCAAGCCTTTAGCAAACAATTCTCCACTGACCGACAGGCCTCATCTCCGGTTTCGCGTCCGCGCTAAATCCACGCGTGGATTGAAATTCTTGATCGCTCGAATTAACCTGCATTGTCAGAGAATCAATCGCGCGCGCTCTCTCTTGCACAGTTTGTTTCACAACTGTAATTTTTTTAGTAAAACGTATTTTACGCGAGATTAATACACTACCAGTGCAGTTGAAGATCGATTTTGACGCTATGAGCCTGTTTGAATCAATAATAATGGAATTAATCACGTTGCAAGAGTACGCGCGAGAAGTGAGAAGGAACAAAATGCAAAGGAATGTAAGAAGAATAATTGAAGGAAGAGAAGAAAGAGAATATAGAATGAAGATGGAAAAGCAGGAGAAGAAAGGGAAACTGGGGAAGAAAAGAAATAGTGAAAGGGAAGCTATTAAGAGCAGCACTCATCTCAGCTTCACTTGATTATTGATTATTATAGCAATTGCTCTGCCGTAATTTTTGTCTAATCAGGTCAAATATGTCTAATGATTGTTATAAATTAATTGAACGTTTAAATGTTACGGTTGATATTTGTATCAGAACACCACGTGTCGCGAAATATAATACGTTGTACGTTTTATGGTCTTGTGGATTTAAAAATTGTTCTATTAATGTTTCCTGACATTACTCCATCTTTTCGAAAAATTATGCGACATTAATATTGATTACATTGAGACACGTTTAGACTAGAAGTTTTTATACATATCCAAATTAAAATGTGCAATTCATTACGGATCAAAGAAATTTCTATCTTATAAACGACACGAATATAAATAAAATTACAAAATAAATAAATATAAATAAAAGCACAAAATCACAACATGTAACATATCATAATTCTTCATCTAGAACCACTCTTATCCCACAAAGTAAAACTGGTATCCTTCGAGATTTTACCCTTAAAAATCAACGAAAAAAATTAAACATCGTTGAATCACGTCGTATTGAAGATTTAAAAACGAAAGGAATCGAGTCGTCTGTTCTTTGCTATTAATGGCGTGTACTGAACAACGGGAGCTCGAGTCCAGTTAAAATGGCGGACAGGAAAGACAGAGGGTGGCTAGACGTTTACGTTAATTCGGTGTTCCACCCCTCGCGACTAATACGACAACCAGCCAAGGACAAGACGCGTCAAATCACGAGAATTCACTATACCAATGTCACCTGTTTACACGCGTTATTTTGCTCTGCTCAAGATTTTTCTGAGGGAGGCTGGTTTATTGTTTGAAGGAATGAAAAAGACGCTGTGATTAGGTGAAGATCAACAAAGACGTAGTGACTGAATTTCAGAAACAAAATTTGGGACCGTTTGAGGTCTCTAACGTTTCTTTTCTCCAGATTCTTTTAGTAAAATTGACAGTATTAAAGATTAAAATGTAGAATATATCATACGCTAATAAAAATTGATAATTTTAATTGACAATTTGTCGGGTAATTAAGATATAGGCACATTTCAATTGTTTTCGTCTTTCTCTAGTTTATATTCTTTCCGATGTGATTTGAATTCAAATTGGGTTTATGTAGCGGTCAAGCAAAAATTTTTCAAGTCAAATCATTATGTTAAATTAGAATTTCGATAGGCGAGAATAGTTTGGAATTTGTGAAAATTTAAATATTTAAAATATTGGAAGACATTTTTGCACGGAATCGTAATTCTATGGTCAGAAATTGTCAAGGTTTTCTCCATATTTCGTTTGTACTATCATATTTAGTCGTACTCTTAGTTATATCTATTAGCATGAGAGACTGAATTTACGATGAAATTCCCTAATCGAATATCCATCCACTGTGCTGCCTGTCGTACCCTCATTCCGATAACAAAATCTTCGTTTGGATCCAAATCGATAAGGATCGATCGGAATGGCACGCTTTCCAACCATAGAGACTAGTTTGTCTAAACAGTGAATTTGAACGAATCAAATTATTATGAAACTTTCCTGTCCTAACATTTATTACTCTCTCGTGTATTTCTTTAATATAACACTTGAAAATCAAAGAATTTCCAACTGAGAAGGTCAATCGAGAAATGGTAAAAGTACCAGAAATGATATTATCCTTATAATTGATTTTATCATTATAAATAATATTATTAGTATCAATTTTTGTAATTAAGGATTTTGTTAGGAATATAGAAATACACACGCATCTTCTATGGAATATTAGAAAAATTATTATTAGTAGTAATAGAACGGTATTGCTGAGATATTTTGTACAATTAAAAGTATCTTGAAACATTCTAAAACGATAAAAGAAAACTGTCTTAAAAAATTGACAAGTCGTAGACATTTATTTACCAGAAACAACGAAACTTATCCATCTATCAACAATTTCTTTCTCTTCCAAATTTTACAAAATCCCACGAATTCTACAAAGAGAAAGATTGTCGCAAGAGCAATGGCTATCCGTCTACGAGACTGTCGCGAGGCAAGTTTCCAAAGTGGTTCCCTTCAAAACCGCTGACAAAATGCCCACCATTCACCGAGCGAGAGAATTTCCAAGGAACAAACCGTCGCCGAGCCGAATTACCATTTCAATTCCTTCGCGTATCGTTTTTCTCTCTGCATTGTTGCGCATTGTTATCTTCCCTTCTGTAGCCGATGCTGCACGATGCTCGAATTCGTCGAAGATTTAGATACGCGCGCATAAATCGGCCAAACAAAGCGGAAATCCGCGGGGATAATGTCGCGGCGTTGGTGCTCCGCGCTGAGAAAGTGGAAAGTGGAATTTCTTTCTCGGGGCGTCTGCGTCTGCGATTGCAGCCGCTTTCGCTGAGACACGGACGACACGTGCCACCGTTGGAATAAATTCCTTCTGGTGCGAAATATGAAAGATTCCAAAGCGAGAGAGTACCTATAAATTCGACCGATAAAACTTGTCGCGTATCGTTTTTCCACGAATGATCATCGATGAACACGGCCCGTCGTGAATATTTCAGGCGATTTGATTTCTTATTGCCGCGAAACTTGGCCGTTTCTTGAAACGTTTCTTGAAACGTTTGTATTCCAAAGAATTTCGACAGGAATTGCTGAAAATCGATTATTCGAGTCATGACGCGCGATGACAGAAATTCGAAGGATCAATTGTAACATCAGAGCTTTTCTCAGCTATCCTAAATTTAACATGACTGAAGCTGAAATTATTGAACTAAAGAAAGAAGCTTCAACATGAGCTTTAAATAATTGTCCATGAATTACATATATTGGAACTCTTACTGGAGAAGAAAAAATTATATAAATAAATTAAAAATTATTAATATACACAATATTTAATATTTCTAAAGTAGAAAAATTTAATCTATCAAATGTATTTAATAAATTAAATAATAAATATGATAATGGTAAAGAAAATACTAGAGTATAAATTATTAAATAAAATGAAGAATTAAAACGAAATTCGCTACATTTCCATTTTATAATTATATAAAAAATTACTAATAAACTAGATTCAAATGTAAAATAAAATAATATTAAATTTATTGAAAAAAATTATATTAAAAATGTTAAAATCAAAGTTAATAATATACAATAATTTTTTGAATTCACAATAACGATTCTACAAAATTAAAAATTACATTTATTATAATAATTGATCCATTTAAATAATAATATAAACTAAAATTTTAAAAAAATTATTTTTCAATTTAATCAGTTGTTCAGCAAGAGAAAAGGAAATTGAAAGGTTAGAAATTTAACCATCAAGTTTCAAAGTTGACGAAAATTCGTACTGTGTGGTTGCAAAAGTCCCAAAAATTATTTACAACCAAATTTTGATCCATCACGTAGGCGAATCACTCAAATATATGTACCTCTAGATCAAACAATCTCGATTTGTCTCGCGGTACCTCGACAACGAAACAAACCTATTTAACTTCCACGCTTTTCAGTTACCTTCATAGAAACATAAATTCACGTCAACATTCACAGCCGACGGATCGGCAAACGGAACACCAATAATCGCGTGTAGAAGTTGCACGACCTATCGGCGCGAGTCGGTTGGACGAGAAAGCGGTTGGATAAATATAAAATGCTCGTTTCCTTCCCTCGGTGGAATCGGTACATCGGGATTATTCATCAAACGAATCGTCGCTCGTGAGGTAGCTCGGGAGGCCATTCAAGATAACCGGCGAAAAGAGGAACGAGGAATCGAAGGGAGGCGAAACGGGGGTGGGAGTGGTCCGATGGAAAATGAGTGGGCTCGTGACGAGAATTGAAAAGCATACGGGATGAATGGCCAGGAAACTGGCGCCGTCAAAGGGAACACGTTGCTCGTAATTACGAGGAATGCTTGAAACCGGAAGGGGACACGGGGCCAATTTCAGACTCACTCGACTGGTCCGTATCTCCTGACGATAATGCTTTTTTTTTTTTCACTGGGACATTTTTTTCAATTCTCCTGTGTCCTCCGGCGGAAATGCTCGACGAGGTTCGATCGGAACGGTAACGTCATTTCCTGTCGAACGACCAATTCTCGCGCAGGATACGCAGGAATTGTTAGTTTTTGCTTAAAATTGGGAAATTTTGGCAAATTGTGTGTTCTGGTAATTATAGGGAATGGTTGAATCGGAGAATATTTAGTTGAAAATTAAAAATCACCTGACTCAAATTTCAAAATTTTTTGTTTCTATTGAAATTCTTGGTTAATATTTCTTCTGAAAGCTGATTCTGCAGAGATTTATGTAAATAGCTGGGAATTGGTTTGGATAGTTTCAGAGCTTAGGACAATGAAAGATTGGATGAAATTAATCATAGAGAGACCAACTTGTACAATTTGCAGAAATTGTTAATTATTGTTTAAAATTGGGCGATTTTGGCAAATTGTATGTTCTGGTAATTGTAAGAAATGGTGAATATTTGGTTGAAAATTAAAAATCACCTGACTCAAATTTCAAAACTTTTTGTTTTTATTGAAATACTTGGTTAATATTTCTTCTGAAAGCTGATTCTGCAGAGATTTATGTAAATATCTGGGAATTGGTTTGGATGGTTTTAGAGCTTAGGACAATGAAAGATTGGATAAAATTAGAGACCAACTTGTACAATTTACAGAAATTGTTAATTATTGTTTAAAATTGAACGATTTTGGTAAATTGTATGTTCTGACAATTAATTGGTTGAATTGAAGAATATTTGGTTGAGAATTGAAAACTTACAAGATAAAGGCTCGCTCGGATTAATGGAAGCTGAATTCTTCGTAGAGAATTTGACGTGTTCAAATTCCCAGATTTCATTTTTACTGGAATTCTTGTTCAGCATTTTATTTGAAAACTGATTGTGTAAGAATTTGAATAAACACCTGAGAATTAAGTTGGATAGTTTTAAAATCTAGAATAATGAAAGATTAAAGAAAAAAAGAACAACTCGTAAAATTGCAGCAGGCAGGAATTGTTAATCTCTTCTTAAAATTGGGCAATTGTATGTCCTGAAAATTATGAGGATTGATCGAATTGGAGAATATTTTGTTGAAAATTGAGACACAAAATCTCACTCCAAAATTCAAGCTCCAAAATTTTATTTTTATTGAGATTCTCCGTTAATATTTTTTTATATGAAAATTAATTGTGTAATGCAGAAGAGGTTTGTATAAATATCTGGGAATTGGTTTAAATAATTTTAAATTTCCGAACAATAAAAGATGAGACGAAATTGTTCAAAGAAATGCGATTTCGAGTGTGCGTTCATACAAATCAAATTACTGAATATCTGAAACAAAACGGACAGATATAAAAAAACACATACAAACATTTAACATGAACAGTACAAAATTTTCTCCACTTACAAACACATCCATTACGCAATTGTCTTCAAACAAGACACACCTGCATTTCGCGAAATGCTGCAACTCTGAAATTGTCATCAACATCATGGGATATTTCGAATTATTCATAGGGTCATTCTTTCGTCTTAAAGACGATAGTTCAAAAGAAGAGAAAGAGCAAATCACCATTTTCCCGAGGTGATTCTGGAAATTCCTTGTGAACGATTAAGAAGCTCGAAACACGTATTGCCAGATTCTCTATCTCGGTTTCTCAGCCCGACCTCCACGCGAACCTCTCAAGGACGTTCCTGCAGCAGAGCCAGGGACAAATTGATGAGAGGCTGACACCTTGGCACGTACAGAGGGATACGAAGGATAGAAATCCCTCCGGGGACGTACAGAGTCCCTGGTACAGCGTGCTCCTCTCCTTGTAAATCCCTTGAAATTTTGATGCCGTGGAAATGAATTCGCGGAAAGCCCGGGAAAAATGCTCGCGCCTTGCGTTTGACGCAAGGGGACGAAGATAGTATCGGATAAACAACGTGCGGGACAAATGTGCCAGCCTTTGAGACAACGTGCATCGCGAGGATCGAGCGTCGTTGAGACTTGAAACGAGAGCGCAGAATGCGGGAAAGAAACGCGTTTGATACGTGTTTCCTACAGAAAGATCGTTCGAATGAAAAATGAAATTAATGGGAGAACGACGAATGGAGAATTGTAAAAAGGTTTTGACAGTTTTGTCGTTAAAAATTCAGTTTATTTCTTTTTTTCTTTTTTTTCTTCTAAATGATTGATCGTGAGTGACGAGATCAGATAAGTTTGATTTATTCGCAGTTTTGAAAGAGAAATAAGCAAACATCTTTGACGATGAATATCGACGATTGATAAACATGTCATACGTCGATACCAACGCTAGAACTACCAGAGTGGTCAGAATGATGATTTATAATTTTCTATGGGAATCTTGCACATTTATAACATTTATAAATTATAAATTATATTATAATTTTTAGATACTCGAGTGATTTTTAATATATAAAATACTAAAATATGTTAAAAGTATATTTCTTTGCTACAAGTATTATACTTTGGTCGTCGGTAGTTCTAGTGCTAAATTGGCTCGAGTTCTTGAATTTTTAACGCGGCATGAAAATGCATTCTTACACTTCACAGAACGCCACGTTCGATATTCTGTATTCGATTTAAAAGCTTTCATCGGCCAGAAACAACAAATAATCCTTTCAGCGCGAAAGGATCTAGAAAAAAAAAAATTAAAAGAAATGGGATAAAATTCATTCCGAATGACGGTACAAATCCTCGAAATCCGCGTTCTGGCGTCGGATTCGCCGGGAGAAAGTTATGGAAGCTGGCAGGAAATATAGGAGGGGAAGGGATATTTCTCTACATCTTTAAAATCCCGCAGGATCGAGGAATATGGCCAAGCGCGACGTGTGTTGTACGTGTGTACGTACATACGTACGTGCATTAAAAGGAGAAAGATCGTCGGAGAATTTAAGAAAAACCCTGGCGACGACTTTTCGATGGGCAAAGAAAGGGCAAGCAAGAAAATGACGGAAAGAGGAGGGAGGAACCTCGAAGAGGAAACGTTCTTAACAACATGAGACGAGTTCGTGATTTTATCTGGCGGTTCCCTTTTCGTGTATCGTTGCACGCGCTTGTGAATTTTGTGAATTTTGGCATGTCCCTTCGAAAGGGAAGAGAAATGATAATGGGATCAAGTTGAAGTTGCATCCAACATCCAAGATGGTTTCGAACGTGATAACAATGAATATACTGTTACTATATTTATTTGTATTTGATCTTGGCAAGCTGATACTCGAACGATTATTATGTTCGTATGATTTTAATTAACATGTATAAAATTGTTTAATTAAAATTTTATCAATGGCGCGTTAAAATTAAAATTATATCTGTCATTTGTCGAAAATACTAGCCTTGGTAAAAAGTTTTCAATCAAATGCAGAATATTCGAAGGTATCGGGAAATAATGAAATCTTTCTCTGTAAGGGAATTCAATTGAAATCGTTCAATATTTCACATATTTCGCACAGATACGACAGTGTGTTTCATACTTGAAACGTTTCAACGTTTAATCTGTTCGAAAACTTTTCGCCAAGGACACGTTAATCGGTTTTAAGTGAGTTGAAATTAATCACGGTAGTTTAAAGTTTACAGCTTAAATGTCAAAATCGCAACGCTATCGTGCGAAACTACTACGACCGTTCCGAATAATACCAGTTTCATTTTATCAGCAAATTCTGCAAATAATGAAAATACAGGGTGTCCACAAAGTCTCTATACAATTTCAAAAATTTATCACAAGGACAATTGAAAAGACAGATAAATGGAAATTATTACAAAATGAGACGTATATATTTAAGTTTCCTCTGCCCAATTTAATACATCTCTATACTGGCACCAATAGTTGCACGAAGCATATCAATGGTGGCAATGGCATCAGTGACCCTCTGCTTTAGATTAGTGATGTCTTCAAAGAACCGTGTACTCGCAACATACTCGATCCCATCGGTGGAGATGGGCAAAAGAAACCAACAACGTCTCGTGTCCATCATATTTCTCTGACCTTCCATCCAGATTTACGAGCACGGTAAAACTAGTGGCCATCGAAGAAATCATTTGACCCTTCGCACGAGCAGTCGTAAAAGGTTCCTCCGCAAAGTGTCGCGCGTCTCTTCGTCAGGTTTTTCGCCTCTCACAAGTTTTATCGCGAACATCCGCGTCGTCAGAGCGGTAATTCTCAAACGATTGTTTGGAAGAACGACATTGGACCGTAAAATGGAGCTTAAGGAAGTTGGTCTACTTCGAAGTTATTAACATTACCGGCGATAATGTTGCACGGATTTTGCGAACTGTAAATCGCTGGTCGAATTCCTGATGGTCGTTCGGCTGGAAAATTACGTGGATCAGACGTGAGCGGAGTTTCATTCTTTTCCTTGGTTAGAATCGTACGAAGAAAAGTTGTCGGTGATTCAGGTTGACAAAGTTGTCTCATTGAAACCAATACCTTAAAAATAATCGAGGATGACGTAGTATCTGAAGGCTCTTTCACCTTCATTCTAAGTTGCCAATTTTTATAAGTTGTTTTTATACTGTTAATGAGATCTTACTGAGTCGGTTAAGTTGAGTTTCGTCAAATAAAGATGCATTTCAGCTTCTAAATATCACAACGAGTTTACTCTGTCGCGCGTGTATATTTGCACACTGTCCATAAGTAGTTAAGTCTCTCATGATATAATCAGATAAAAATTGGGATATTTAAATGATTTGAGATGGATCATTAACTGAGAAACAGTTGAGAGCTGATGCTTCTGATTGTGAATCACCCTTTTAATCAAATTAAGCACAATCTTTTTGTAAAGAGAATTATATTATTATTAACACGTTGACTGCTTTGGCGGTCGTTTCTATTTCTATAAATATTTCAGAGTAATTAAAATTGGATGAATATCATCAGCGATGAATTTTACGTAACATAAACATCTAGATAATGTTACGAAACGAAGAATACGTTTCCATTGTATTTTATTGCAATATAACATCTTGTAGGAATTAAATATTTTGCGTAATAATACGATATAATTAATATTAGTACAAATATCAATACAATATTATATGAAAAATTTTTTTACGCTATTATTCTTCTGATCTGATTTTCCAACACTGACTAATGACAATTATTATACAAGAAATTCATTGTACGTCGCTGATTTCGAATAAGAGAATGCAAACTCTCACGCAATCGGCGCTACTACGTTTCTAGAACTTTTCCCTACAACTTTCCTCTCGATTCGGAATTCCTTCTATTGAAAAATATGGAAGACGTATTTCGACGTCACGAGAGCCAGCGCCCGCGCCAAGACGGAAATCTCGATATGCAGATTAGTCGAACGCAAGGGAACGAAAACTCGACCCAATCGGAGTGCAGACTCCGGTTTCTACGTCCTCCATCCAACCAGCGTGGAATATTCAATCGCTCGTCCCCCACTTGGTCGAATCGACCATGCTCCCTTTTCAACGTTCACCCTCATCCCTCGGCTAAAAGCCACTCTTTCCTTCCCATGGTTCCAGCTTCATACTTCGTTGCCGAGTGGTCTGCCAACTCTCACTTGTTCCCACTTTCTCGAAAATCTAAAATCAGCCTCGTTTAAAATTCCCGCGCGAATCGACGTCCACGATCATTCACTGGATTACACGTATTAGCCCATTCGTTAATATTTGGCTTTGCGTTCTGACAAAGCAGCTCACTGTTGCGACCTTAATAAACACACGTTCTACTTTCGCTGAAGTAGACAGGGTCAACGCGTTCTTAATGAAATTTGATGTCGCTATCAGCTATTCGGGGCTGAATTCTCGAGTGATACAAATTATCAGGAAATTATTGAAGTTATTATTACACGCCAAAAACTTGGATATGGATATCAGTCACAGATACATAATAACTGCGTTGTTTTAACCTACTGCGCTGGAATGACGTGCCACGCACGTCGAGAACTTTTTGCCCCAAAGTTGCAATTTAAGTATATTTAAGTATAACCCGGGCAAAACAAAAACAAAATAATTTTGTTACTTCGGAATAATTTCTATCCAGTGACATCATACCGACGAGTTCGAAAAGAAAGCGACGAATTATTGTATTTGGTCGCTCGTTACGGTCCGCAATCCAGTTGCCAGCGCAACGTGGTTAATAATAAATGTGACTCGAGAATTTATGAATAAATGTCACTATCTCTGATGACACTTGAATCGTGCGATTTCGTCCAAAATTGACAGTGTGTTCCAAGTTTTTCGACACTCGTGCACACTTTCATCAAGACGATTTGAAGCAACGATATTTTCAATCGTTGAAAAATACTCGTAAAGAAGATTTATAAGTCCTATCACGTTAGGCTGTGATCACTTGAAAATGTCTCGAACAATTCTCTGGCATTACACCACAACAAAGCAGAAAATACCATGTGCACGTATTCACAATACTGCTTCCGTTTCAAATAACTCAGAACTCGTGGACGAATTTTCCAGGGGAATGTTTTTCTTACTCTTGAAACCCACGTCGTTCAAAGAGTTGGCTAAAACTGTGCAAACCGCGCAAGTTCGAAAGGTCTCTCTCCGGTCCGAGGTCCAGTTTCTCGACGTTGCCTCGCCGTGTTGATTCACAAACGCTGATTACAGAAAGGTTGATATTTCCAGCGGCGAATTTTTATCGTCGCGTGTCATCCCCGATTTACATACGTTTCATATTCAGGTGCAAGCTCGCTCAGCCTCACTCCCTCTCGCTGTTCATTCGCAACTTCGAACAATTCGTCTTCCGCCATTACGTGGTACTCGTGACCACCGTCCCTCTTTCAACCGTTCACGCTAATTTTTGAAACGCCCACACACGTTGCTGCAACACTTATTTTCCCTTCTGCTCGTAATTTCTCTTCCCACGGAGCTCGTTCACTGTGATTTACGCGTGGCCCCCTTAACGTGAAATATTTCTATCGCGGCAAGATATAGAAGAGCGTTCGATGCATCACGCCGATGAAGTCGGAAGTCGGGTTTTCTTAGACATGGTGGACAGCGGTGGTTTTACGAGGCTACGTGATTCCATGAAGTTTGAAGAAAGTTTGATTCGCGTGTCGCGAGGTGTTCAGCTGGATTTGATAGTGTTAGAAAGCATGGATCAGTAATTAATTAATTTCAAATTGTAAATTTCAATTGTAATTTTAAATTGTTGAATAGTAATTAATTGCAATTGATTTGACGTTGTGAAGTGGATACGCGGAAAATTTTATTCGATTGTTTCGAAATTATTGAACAACCCCTTGCCACTCTTTAATTGAAGAAAATCGTAATTTCATGGAGCTCTTTAAAGCTGAAGATTCACGCGCGTTTCAACACTTTCACATCTGACACGATCTAAAAAAAAGAAAAAAAGGAAAAAGGAAAACGAAATGAACAAAGGCAAGAGGTTAGTTCGTTAGTACTATATTCTATAATATAATATTTATACTAATGTTAATTCAATATAATATTCATAGTGTACCAATATTAATTAAAACACTATATAATACAATAATATTCATAATGTACAATATTAATATTAATTCAATGATATCATTATATTCGATTATTAAAATTAATTCTTATTATCAAAGGCAATCTTTATCGGCCTATATTTTTTAACCATCTTCGATTTTACGATGTTCGAACGAACACGCATTTCCTTTATTCAGAAAACACGATCGACACGATCAACCGGATATATTTTCAACATATTTACATATTACATTTAATACGTTTAGTCAATGCGTAGCCATTTACATTTTAATATTAATATTCATGATTCTGCACATTTCCCGATTACATTTTCATAGCCGGGATATCCGCAACGCGATCAATATCTCAACGAAATATTTTCACTGCCGAATCGTCGAGGTCCCCGAATTTTTTTCGACCGCCGAAAGGTGCGCGCGGCTTAAGCGAAGCTCGTTTGCGACTTACTTCCTCGTTCAAACGTTTCGCGAAACAATCGAGCCGAATCGAGCGGAAAAATTGTAAATGCTTCTTTTCCCTATCTTGCTGGAACAGCAAGCTCAGCGAGCTTGGTCTAGTAAATCGGAAAGAAAGAGGATTAAAGAGAAAGGGCATAAAAGTGGGACGTAAAGAGAAGAGAGAGAGGGGAAATAGAGAAATGAGACATTCGAGCCTTAGTATCATGGTATCACAACTGTCACACAAATTGAAATCGTGCACTTTTTTTTTTAAAATCTTGATTATCAAGCGAGAACTATTGCACTTTTTTGAGTTGTTGAAAATGAGAATTTCGTATTTGGTGGAATTAAGAGAGGGAGAAAAGATTCGCTTTAATTGCAATTCCTTTGTTCATCCCTCGCGTTCTGTTATTTTGCTGCTGTTGCTGCAGATGTAATTGGATTGAACGCTCGCAACGTAGATGTAATCTGTGCAATGCTATACTGTAACAATATTGTACATACGTGTAACATCATAGCAGAATCGTATGACTTTGACGTTACAATACCTGTGTTCCTACATTCATACACGCAACATTCTAGCTAAAAAGATTACAACTGTACAAATCTGAAAATCCCGCACGTTTCTCGGGCAGCTGAAGTATGAAAAATAAGAAAGGAAATTAAGAGAGGAAATTTAGAAAATTAACCGGCTAACTTTTGCTTAAAATATATTTCTTTGCGTACGGTTCTATTTCCTTTCGCAATTGCCAACAGAGAATGTTTTCATAGTCATTTACGACGAAATAAACAGGTAGAATGAAAAAATTGAAATCATCGACACAGAATTCACCGACTCCAGATTTGCCTGACAACAGTTTTAGTCGACGACAGTATTAACCGACAATGATCGATGACATTATTATGATATTTGTTCGTCATTGCTTTTCTAATGTTGACGCAAAGTTTAGGTTAGATTTCACTCGATAATATATATATTCGGCAATAACAGAACCATCATTTTCTAGATATGGTCGTAATATTTTTGTGTAACAATAAGATTATAACCCTGTTCGATATACTAGTAGCAATAAGGACCATAGCCGAACGCAAACTGAGGCAACGTCTGTGGCGATGTGCAATTGTCTGATGTCGTTGTCGAGAGAAACTATTGTCGGGCAAATCTGGAGTCGATGGAAAGTCTGCGTCGATTTCAATGGGACCCGAAAAAAATTACGATACTACGGATTAACGGCAGTCCGAAACAACAGAGAATTTCGATGCCACCCCCGTTTAATGACCACTCTGGATTACAAGCGGTATAGTGAAACGACTTCTCGACGCCCTTCTCGAAACTCCGTGACCTGTCGCTAGTTGCACCAGGATCGTTACTGATCGTTAAACTAGCTGGCCACGGTTCGTGGAATTTAACGTCCCGCTGGTATAAGACGCAAACGATGAATTGTAGCGGAATTGGAAACACGTTCGATTCAGTGGATGCTGGGTGACGCGACACACGATTAGGGGATGGGCTCGTTTGTTTCGTTCGGTCGAGGATAATGGACGATGAATTTATGATCGCGCGCGGGTTTATCGTTTAAAACAAGCTTCGCTGCGAAATATTTTACGCGATTTAATTGCGCATGGTTCGCGTATTAGCGATTTTTAATTCTTGATTCGTGTCGCATTGATTTATGAACGTTTTGAGTAATTTTATGGATTTGGAACGGATTTTATAGACAGACATCGTGTTTTCTGGCGATTAGAGTAAAAGTTTAATAATGTTGAACGTTATTTAGTTTAAAAAAGTTTAATAATGTTGAACGTTATTTAGCTTAACGTTTTCCTATAGTGTTCATTTTAGATTAGGACTTTCTGGCTGTGATACATAACGACAGGTATTTACATCTTCTATGTATAATATAGATAAGGAAATCATTATTAAACTGTGGATCTTGATACATTTATGGGAAATTTAACAGTATGAAAATCACACATTTACATATTTTTATAACAAACGTAAAGTATTTGTTAGAATATTTAATAGTGGAAACGACAACATTTTATGAACAACAAAGTAGTGAAGACAATATCAATTTTTGTATATTTCTTTGGCTATGGTATAATATATAACGACAGACATATTTAAAATATGAAAATCATATGTAACAAATACAAAGTATCTGTTACAATATTTAATACTGAAAACAAATTTCCGGAATTTTGAAAAATTTGAAATTGCATAAAAATCAGCATTCTAATCATTATTTGTATTTTGCGCACAGGTGCACCAACTTATTTAATAATATCATAATCAGACTGCGAATTTTTTTTTCACCTTCATGGCAAATTTAATAGACACACTAATTGAGGAACTAGATAATTATAAATTTATATTTAGAGGGTAAAATAAATCTCTGAATAGCTTTTGTCTCTTTAATTGGGTTCGTGTTTCAATCCTTCATGAATATCTGCTGTCTAATCACGATTATAGATCTTAGATACAGTCGCTTAAAATTTGTAACGAGAATTTACATTATTCTGCTACAAGAGTATTGAAACGTGGCAAGTAATTACCTCGATACTATTAAAGTTATAACGTATATAATCAGCATGATCGAGCAAGCTCGGTTGGAAATGTTCGTAATTAAGAACAACTCAAGGCTCACTTGTGGACGAATTATTTTACTAATTTAATTTGGTGTACGTCCGATCGCTATTTATCGAATCTCTCTCTCTCTCTCTCTTTCTCTCTCTCTCTCTTCTAGGAAACTTACAACCGAACACTTTTAACCTGAAAACTTCACGATGTTCAAAGGATAACAGAAACGTTTCTCGACTATTGCAATAAAATACAATAAAATAATAGTCATCTTTCTCGGCTGTCGAGGAAGGAGAACAATTCGTTTGAAAATCCGAGCCAAGAAATTCGTACGAATCTTTTTATGTATGCTTGCACGGACGTACAATGCAGTCGAAATAGTTCGTTTTGTTTGAGGATACCTCTAAATTCTTTTATCATTCCGAGAAAAGAAGGAGGGATACATGAAATATTTCCTCGAACTATGAATTCTGGCTCGTTGCCTGACCCTCGTCTGATCCAGTCTCTATCTATCTTATCGTAGAATAAAAATAATCCACAATTTTTCATTATCGAGGATCGTGATCATTAGATTTTAAATCATATCTCTGCAGAATGTATTGTTCAAATAATTCGTCTTATAATCAATAATAAGTCGAAACAATTGAATAAATTAATCTGCGAGGAGATATAGATCTTTATTAATGTTGTTTCAGACTACACTTCTACACAGTATATATTACTGACAGGGAATGAAATGATAATTCAATTTTTGAAAGAAGAATAAATCAATCTGCGAAAAAAATGTAGAACATCCACTAATTTTAAATCAGTTGAACTATTCAAAATATATTGTCAATTTTCTCACCCTCGACTTAGCTAATTCACAGAATCATTCAAAAAAATCTATTTGTACTATTTGTGATTGACAAGAGCAATTTCTCTCTAAAAAAAAAAAAAAAATTCGATCTTGAGAGAATTAACATTTTTTCTGAATATGAGTTAATTATAGACAAAGTGTAACGTAATCGTAAGAAAGTAATAAACGATTCATGAAACGAGAAGTTGATAGATCCGACGCGAGAAATATGTAAAATCGTGTTTTACTGCGCTTTCTATTGTCTGGCAAGTTGTTTAATGTATATTGCATGACGCAAGGCTACAAAGCAGAAATATGCGCGGTATTCGAACCTCTATAACGAGAATCGTTAAGCAATCCTTTGGTCGGCTCGGCGATAAAACGATGTAAAGTGAGACTGGTGTCTAACGATGGTCAGTTTGATGCCAGTTAATCGGTCATCAACGAAATTAGTTCAAGTGCTTTAAGCAGTACCTTTCATTTTAATTAGTAATAAATTTCTTATACGTTGGTGGAAAATATTAAACACTATGAAATCTCTATTTTAGATTCATTCAGTTCTTTTTTCGTTTATTCGGTTTTTCAATATCCTTATCAATGTTTCTTTATCTTTAAATTTATGGAGATTCTTGTTATAATAGTCCATTCAAATTAATTTCTCGACAAATTTCGACGTAACAAATCTTTCATCAAAGTATGTGAGTGGTGTCATACTAAACTGCTCTTCTGTATTTGTAAGAAATTTTTAAATGCAAATATTCGAAGCATAATATTTCCCACACGTAAAACAATTTTCTATTCGCGTGAAACAGTTCCTACTTCTTACTTCAAAAAGGTTCTGCTTTTTAAATTATTCTCTCAAGAATGCAAATTCATTCTATTCGTATTTCAGATCTTGCTCATATTCTCCGAATTTGTCTACACGTCATCGATGGTGATAGAAAAGTACGAGCAAAGTATAGAAAAGCGATGTGTCCCGACATCCTCCACTCAACAATCGTTTTTGGTCTAGTGGCCATCGAGTAATTGTAGATCGATTGAACTTCCGGGGAAAAGTTGTGAGAGAGGGATGGTTGTGAGATCCTGTCCGAAAGATCAAAACTCGATGACCACTCGAAAAGTCCACTCAGTAATTGAAGAGATCCGTGATAGGGTTCTTGAGATAAATGTGGGCCAAAAACCATGCTACGACGATTGTATACTAGATATGAATCTCACAACCAGGTCGAAGTGATCGTTCCTTTGCTGTGCATGCTATCACGTGAATTCCTTCGTAGAAGACTTTTCTTTTGTAATTTGAAATTCATTCTTGATTTGAGTGGAATTTGTTCAATTTCTTGACTGGAGGAAACAATGAAGAATAATAATGTAATTAATGAGCATTTGACACTTTAATAATGTCAGTTAATCATATCGGTTGACGTGTTATAATTGCAAACAATGGCGCGCAACGTAATATAATAAAGTGTTTCAAGCAATTTTATTATTTTCATGATTCTGTACATCGTTAAAAAATAATAATCGAAAGCTTTATAACCACGTTCATATTCAATTTAAAAGATACACTCTGAACAAAATCAAATCAATAAGGTATTAATACCAATGTTCATTCGATCGTTTCAATAAAAATTAATTAATTAAATATAGGAGGATTATTTTCACGAACACGAGGAAAGCTTACTTTCACAAATCTAAAGAACGATATATTTTACGATCTTCATGTTACACCGATTAAAATAATTGAACATACTTTTCATAGATTCTTTGTACATTCATAAACATCAACAGTATTTCCTTAATATAATATTCCGTGTCAATGTTTCCTGAAACGTTCTACACACCCAAAAAGTTGTTGAATATTTTTCGAACCAAAGAGTAAAGCATTAGTACCACAGTATTTATTGAAAAGTTTTAGTATAAATTAATTAATGAAAATAAAGGAAGAATATTTTTACGAACACAGCCAAAGAAACATGCCCAAGAAATAATACATTTTCTGATTTACATATTACATTGATTAAAATTGAAAATATTTTTCACAGATTCTTCATTCATTTATAAATACAAATACAAATGTAATTTAATTAAATTAATGTGATTCAATTTAATATAATATCAATATTTCTCAAAAAGTGTCGAATATTCACTACCAACATCTTAAAATGTTTTAAACATTATAAATTAATTAATTAAATATAGGTGAACACTAAACAAACAGGACCCAAAGTATTACGATCTACATATTATATACTGATTAAAATAATTGAAAACATTCTTCATATTTAATCAGAATGATTCGATGTCCCGTGTTGATGTTTTTTGAAAGCATCGAAACATTTCTCCAGCCAAGAAACAAAATCAATTTCCACCCTAAAAGCTGTTCCTTCGCGATCGACGGATAGTCTGAGGAAACGACGCATAATCAACGCGAATCGACGGGCTCTATGTCGATTCCCTGGAGGACCTCGTAGAGATGCTGGGATCACTGGGGTGGCCCCGAAGGTGGCCGAATCTGACTTGCAAAGTCGCAGATTTGGGGATGGTGTTGCGCCAAGGGAGCCAACGCGATTCGCTAGTCCCTTGGAACGTTCCTATTTACTCCGGCGATCGTCTGGCTGGCCCATTTATTTTCAAGTCTGAACGTCCTATTTATCTTCGGATTCGAATGGCCGATTTAGTCATTGAGACTGATTAAATATTTAAAACGTGGGAGGAAGGGGAAAGTTCTCTTAAGCGTTCCTACGTAAATACGAACGAATTTTTACAAGTGATTTAAATTTTGGATTTCTCGTCATCCGTTTCACGAGCATCGAGTTATGAAAATTTCATTTGGCGAGGAAATAATTATTACGGAAGGTTTGCAGTCACTTTGAAAGATCACTTTCGCGCGTTTGAAGTTTGAATGATCCCAACTGACTTTGTAGAAATTACACGGTAACAAATCTCGTTTCCTTGTGTCATCAAACGAACCTTTTAACTCGACTCGGTATTTCGAGTTAAAGGGCTTGAATTAAAGGCGTGTTTGACGTTTACGCAATCGTTGGAAATCAAATTTGATCGTCGAAACTAAAATTCGAAAGCAAGTCGAAACAGTTTATATTACAAAACCTGAAAGTTACTAAATCGAAGAACTTCTAATTAATTTATTCTCCTTTTTTTCTGAAAAAAATGACTAAATTACTTACGAGCTTTTGATAAACTAGAATTATCAGTTGCTTTTTCTTTAAATATCCGAGTTCAAAGAAGTAAAAATATTCTACTGACACATGTAAAAATACTCTAACATAAAAATATTTTATATGTACTCTATATAAAACTATATTCTACATACTTTAATATAAAAATATTCCATTAATATAGTAAAAGTACTCTATTGCTACTTTAAAAGGAATTGTGTTGGTGACTTCGCTAGGATTTTGCTAGAACCGTGATTATTCCAGCGTTACGATACGCTTTATTTCGCAACGTTTGCAAATTATAACGATTCGAGAGCACTCGTAGCGCGAGGTTGCGATCATGGGGTTCAACTCTGCGTAACGCGTGTTTGACTTTTCGTTAACAATGCTGACACGGGTAACCAAAACGCTGGTCGAACGTCCGTGTAACTGGCTGGCACCGGAAGTTCCGGCGTGCAGCATTAATATGCTAATTATGATTTCGTTAAGTGCGAAACACACACACCAGTGTTATCTAATTAATAACCATGAATTCAGCAGAGAAGCCAGCTAGTAGACGGTGTTTCACGCTAATGCAAAAGTTAATTATCCTCCTCCTTCGCAACTGTTCGCTTTAAATAATTTATAGCGTTTCGCCGAGGGCTTTCTCTCTCTCCCTCTCTCTCTCTCTAGGATGAAACTGGCCTTTGATCCTACGGCAAACGTATTTTACTTGGTTTAGACCGAGGGAACAAAAACTCAAAGTAAAATTTCAGCGTTTCATTTCCGTGCAAGGAAAAGAGAAAGCTCGCGAGAGAGTTACGCGAGTGTTAAGTATCTCTCTTGTGTTCCTTGCTTGTTAAAGCCACTAGCCTTGTTAAGAAACGAATTTGATGAATGCACGCCGTTTTACATACTGCAACACGCAAAATTCTCGTCCACGAATTCTCTGGGCAACTGTTACCGCGATTCTGTTACGGTTTCTCGAACGTTGGAGTGCAATTTTTCTTTCCTCTTCTCTTCCTTGGATCTTGAATATTCAAAATAGAGGATATTGCAGCAGTTTCGAGTGAAAGCACTCTATTAGGTGGCAAAAGTTTTAATTGCTCTATTTATTGAAACTGGTTTCCTGAGAAAATTAGAGACGAGTTTCTTTCCTCTTGAAGTTATAACCTGATTATGGTACTAATTTTGTATTAAACAAATTCTCGTGAAAAATTAAAATAAAAGATACAAATGGGGGAATAAGTATTTGTGTCATTTTCCTGAAATTGCCATTTTCGAACAATTCTCGCCAACAATAGTGCTAATCAGTTATTTCAATTTCAATATATAATCGTTGAATTTCGAAATTTCCACTGTGAAACAATTCTCAATCGTGCAAAATTGAAAATTAGAATACGAGTATTTGTGTGGAATCCACTCCATCGATTCTATCCAATTTGTAATAGACGATTAATACCTAAATTGTATTACACAATCTTGAGCCGATTACACACCACCGCATCGTTCGTCAACCGGAAACGCAACACGAACCGAACCTAATTGAATGTTGTCGGATAAATGAGCTTTCTTACTTCACTTCGGACGAGAACATATCGGAACGGTTTATGTACAAGCTGAAATTTGAAATCCTTGTTCCCTGACTTTGATTTTGACTGACGTGTCGATAAAAGACACGTTGAATCAACGAAATCTATTATTGGGAATTCTCCATGAACTGACGCTGCGCACTAACGAAAATAAACTGAAATATTTTTATATGACAACATTTTAAAATATTTGTAATTTTTATATGATAACATTTTTAAATATTTGTAACATCTTCATGATACAGGAAAATTTCATTAAAATGACATTTTAATACTACAGTCTTAAGTATCTTGAAAATAGGAAACAGGATGATTTTTAAAGATTTATAAGGTTATTTTCTATAAAAGATTTTCAAAGTATTACCAAAATACTATTAATCTTTCAATTTGAATGTTGAATATAATAATGCTGGAATAAATTAAAATTTAACAAATATTTTAAAATATTTTCAATGTTCTTATAATGCAAGAATCTGATTAAAGTAACATCTTACTACTGTAATATTTTCAAATAGGAAACAGAATGATTTCTAAGGAGTTCTAAGATCATTTTCTACACAAGCTTTTCAAAGTTCCGCTAGTCTTCCGACTTGAATGTTGAGTATAACGATGTTGGAATAAACTAAAGTATCGTTATATGGAATTTTTGAAAATATTTTTGATGTTTTAATTAGAATCTAATTGAATTGACACTTTAATACTACAGTGTTCTCAAATATCTTGAAAGTATAGGAAATGGGATTCAAGATCATTTTCTGCAGAAATTTTTCAAGGTATTGTCAAAGTACTGCTCGAATGTTGAATACATAATAATGTTTAACTTAATTTGAATTTTTCCGTGACATTCTAATCGTTAATGTTGATCCAAACTTCTCATGCCAATCTATTGTGATAAGTACAATAGTTGGACTTTCCTCGACTCGTTTCGCCACAGTCATAGAGCAAAAAATAAAACAGACGGTGAGTGATGAATTTTACGATGAAGATGGACAAATAGAGTTCGAGAGTTAGAGGCGTTTTGTATCCCAATTCAATATATATTGAAAGTTCCTGCCACGCGACGTTTCCTTGTTCCCCCGGTTCGATTGCGAAATTCCAACGCGAATTCCGAACACTAGAATGATCCCGGGTTCACGCTCTAGTCCATGGAACTCGTGGCACGCGACACTTCCGAAATAGATGCGCTCTCGTTGTCACGACACGGTCCCATATTCGCCTATTCCAATGCCTCTTTGAAGCATCCGCCTCTATGGAAAACAACCTCTAACAAAGTCAAACAACCTTCTATGCGAGTTGGGAATTTTTGTTTTTTTTTCCTCGACTTCCTTTTTCGAAACAACGGGAGAGAGCTTTGAGATGAAGAATTTTATATGTCTATTTAAAGCGAAAGAGAATCAAAATTAAAATTTTGTCGACCTGCTAAATATTACAAGCAATACTAGTATTCTGTGATATTTCGTGCTTTAGGTATTTTATGTTACGTTCCTGTGGAATTTTTAAAACATTTAATTTTGTAAAATCTTCTCTAACGTTAAGATATTAACGCGTTTCGTGTTATGCTAAGTTATTCGACAAGTTCTTTTAAAAATTTACCTGCTTTACTATGGATATTTTACAGATATTGCTTTGGATCTTTTGCGAAAGAAATTAATCTAAATTCGCCCTTCAACGTTTGAAGTTGTGCCAAATCTTCGACCAGCTCTGTTAAGGGTTTTAAGTTTGAAAATGACTCGACGTATCGCAGCAACGTCTATCGATCGCCAAATGTGTAAAATCACATGTAACGTCAATTAGTAATTCAGAAATTACATCGTTAATTGCTAACCGATTGAAAATCACGTGACACCACCAGTAATTAAACACCGTTACATAATGCTAAACTTGAATAACGTCATCGTTAATTAGCAATCAGTTAATTCTAAATTTCTCCCCGTAACATTGGTTTTTAATTATCGAGTTAGTCGAGGAGAACACGAGTTAATACGTATCTCAGTTACGACACTGATCTCCACTTCAAACAATTTGGTCGCCGTAGAGTGGAAAAATACTTCAGCTGACGATCTTGTCGTAAAATTTGTACTGACCGCGGCTGATGAAAGATTTCGCTAGATCTTGAAATTCCGCGAAAGAGAAAGAACGAAAAGGAAGGTAAACACACACCTGTTATACGATATCCACGAAAGAGAGAGAGAGAGAGAGAGGAAAGAAGCGAACGAAGGGAGAGAGAGTTGACGTAGGAATCAGCTGGCCCTGACCTAGGGGTGAACCGGGGCAAGTCCGGTTTCCATGGGAACTGGAAGCCTCACCTGGAAGACGATCTCGCGATACGTCGCATAGACAGAGTATTACGGCATCGATCTTTCAATCACCTGATTGAATGGCGCCCATTCAACGCTTTTTCATTGAGCCGCGTTGACCAAGGTTGATCAATTATCAACGAAGAAGAATGGGGAAAATAGAAATTTAAGCGGAATTATTGGAACCGTCGCGGGTTTGTGTATCGATCTTGAACTTCAATTCTGCACTTAATCGCTTGCGCTGGCAACTGACTGCGGACCGTAACGAGTGACCAAATCGTGTACAATAATTCGTCGCTTTCTTCTTGAATCCGTCGGTACGATATCACTAGAATTTATTATTTCTTTTGCCTGGATTGTACTTAAAATATACTTAAAACTCAGGAAATACTGCAACAAATTCTCGACGTGGTACGTCATTCCAGCGCAAGAGGTTAAATTGTATCATGCGTTGTTTGAAGATGTATGAAACCCCTTCTGTAAGGTGGTCACTGAACGATATAAAACAAAACTGACTTTTACAAACATGTTTCTTTAATTTTTCATTATTTAATTTGGAAGTATAATTGATGGATTTTTCTTTCAATATTATGTGTGATGAGCAACATCCCTCGAATGACCACCATTTTGAAAATGAACAAGTTATGACTCTGCAGTGGCCACCCTGTATTATCTCATTGATAATAAATTCTATTAGAGGTACCCACAAGTAATGTTGTTTTCTGATATTGTACGAAATTTTATTTCATTTAAAAGTCAATGCAGTTTTCATTTATAACATAATTTAACAATAATCACACTACATGTCAACATGCTTAACAAGAATATAGGTTACGTTACAACGAGTGAAATTATTGTCACTAGGTGGCAATGTTTATTAAATTTGAAACAAAAAGAAAAAACTTATGGATACCCCTAATGTATTAAGAAATATCGCGAATGAACTTCCTCCCATCTATTTTCTTCTTTTTTTTTTTTTTTTTCACGCGCGATATATTTTCCACGCAGTAACTCCCGCGGGAGTCAGCGTGCTACGTAAAAACGGGATTAAAAAGGGACAACGTCGCATGAATCCACGTACTAATTAGCTCGAGTTTCCGAATGACGTCGTTAGAATTTCCAAGCGGGATGAATTACGCGAGTTACGCGAACGAACGCGGACGATTCCCGGTTTTGTCGTTTTATCGTTTCCCCTGAAGCTTCGCTTGCCAAATGTCGCGCGGGTCGGACGCGAAAATTCTGCGACCGCCATAACCGGAGCATCGTAGTTCGTTGAACCGATTGCTCCTTTCCTACCTTTGAGTTGGTTATTTAGTGGCTGGCAAAAAGAAAAGGAAGCATCACACTCGCGGTTAGCGAACGATCCTGCCATATATAAAGTAACTTTCTTGGACTTGTATTACCTACGGCCTCGGCTATTTGTCGACCCGCGTTTTACAAACTTTCAGCGTGCTTCTCCGGTCCGCCATGTTTTTTTTTCTTTGTCTTCTCCTTTTTTGCAGCCCCGGAAACCACGCCGGCGAAGTTTCGACAGTCGAAAAGTTGGTTGGAAACAATTGAGTGCTGGTTTAGGGATAATTAAGGGAAAGGGGGTGGCTTTCGTTCGAGGAGCAATTTGATATTTTTAATTTAACAGTCTGCAGAATATTTGGAAGAATTATTTGTATAATGAATTTCACCCTGACATAATGCTATACTCATCATCTGTCCACGACGTTTAAAACACCATTATCAATTACATTGCGATTACTAAAACACCTTGTATAGTAATGAGCAAAACTGAATACGCATATGGACTTTTAACATTAATAATTATTATTTATCGAGCGTAGAACTAACGAGAAGAAAAGATCTTTAGAGATTCGCTTGTTTCTCCTCCGTTTTAGAGAAAGTCGCGAAAAAAGAAAGAAAAGTGTTTCCATTTTCTCGCTTGTTCAGTAAATTTATTCGATCAACTCAGGAGAGCAACTGAGAGACCAGATCACAGTTTGTTACGTCAAACATCATTAGAACAATGTCTAGCTGTAATCAGAGTAATCAATGTATGGTTTACATTGCTACGAAGGACTTCTCGTAATTTTCATTATAAATAGACGCTGTTCTACGTAATAATACTAGTGGTATTATTAGACACTCCAAGATGGAGCAGAAACGTGCAAATCGCTAAAGGACTTTTTTCTCTCGGTTTATCAATGGTCTCGAAATTTCGACATTTAAATTTCGAAATATATCCCAAGCACAAGTAATAATACCGAATCATCAGAGCTCGCGGAAATTTCTCTAAGTTCTCAGCCACATATTTGCCGCTTCACTTTCGCTCCGGCCTCGAAATAGCTCGCTACAAAGGAATGAGCGAATTAAGAGCTAATAAATGACAAGAAGCGTCGCCGTAATTTCTCTTGTTTCTCTATCTATCTATCTTCTCTCTCTCTCTCTCTCTCTTTCTGATCAGCAGTTTCTGCCAACCTATCTGGGACTTCTCTCTAAAAAGGGAAATCAAAAGCGACCCGGACCACGGGTTTATCCGGCGGAACAGAGACGAACAGATAGTAGGAAAGAGATAAAAGTGTCCGGCAGAGGGGTGGAGACGCGGAATGAGACAGTGGACGAGTGTTTATTCAGTCACGAGCACGGAAGCGCCCGCCTCGCTTCGTAGACCGGTCTGTGGACTCGAACGGGTATTTTCAGACTCGAGAATTCTCCCGAGTTCTTCATTCTCGCGTGTTCGTCAACGCGAAAATTAGGAAATACGCCGGAATTGACTTTCTCTCCTGACCTCCGTCCAATCACTTTTCTCCACCAGCTCCTTTCCTCGTGGTTTGTACCTTGCTGGATGCAACAAGACGCCCTAAAATATATTTTATTAACGAAAAATGTTAACAATTTTCACTGTCCGCGAGCGCGTTCTACAATCAAAATTTGCATGCAAGGAACACTATACAGAAACTGTTACAGAAATTTTGTAATAATTGCAACTGGTTCAATTCCTGAACGTTACAAACAATCTCGTTACGTGCGACATGTATCTTACTTTTAGTAACCTAGTCTGGTTCTCCAACTTTTGTCGTCGGGTTTCATCCAATGACACCTCGAAGTGAGTTTTCAGAAGTCAGACTCTCAGTTCACTATTCTCTCTTCCCTCTCGCCCGTACTCCAATCCTCGCGAGTGAAAATCCGCGGTGAAAAATGTAGCCGGAGACGCGAGGGTATCCATTTGGGAATCGAAACCCCTCGGACCGAAACGGGGAGAACTTAGTGTTGCTGTTGGCTGGGTGATCAAAGTCCCTGCTGATTGGAGCGACTCGGGCGAGATTTATTGCCATCAATGCCATTAAAGCTCGGGTCTTAGCCGGATCGGCTTCTGGTTCCGGTTCGAGGGCGAGCCAGGACTTTTATCAATCCGGAGGAAACCGGTGATTGACTTCCCAACCGGGTTTCTGTTCGGTAAGCTCGATCGGCAAGGTCGTTGTACTTCAATTTTAATCTACGAACTTCCCCACGTCGGTTCATTGATTATCGACGATCGTTCGAGGTGTACGATATCCCTCCCCCTCCCCGTTTGATATTGAATCCCTCTCCTCCACTTCTTCCCCTCTCTCGTTCTCGACAATCGATTCGGTATCGCGAACACGCTCCGGTGGAGAAAAATCTGCGTAGATTTTCGCTCGAGAACGAGTTCAAATTTGTGGAATTTGAACAAGAATTGTGAAAGAAGCAGGACGGTTCAATACGATTGATGAACCGGAGAAAAAGTTCGATCGCCGTGTACGAATTCTGTTTGTTTGATTCTGCTGAGGGAGAATAGATCGTGAAACAGAATTAAATTAATGAACGAATGATGATTTATTAATACACGAAGAGAGAAAGGATTTTTACGCGTGTTTTTTTTTGGGGGGGGGGGATGAGAACAGTATTCTTTTCAGAGAAGTAACAGTTTTCTCTTTTAAGAAGATCGCGTCAAGATTAAATCTCCGATAAGAATTAAATTCCTTTCTGGTTCAATTTTACACGGCTGTGAAAAATAAATGGCAGGCAAACTTGATATCTGCTTCATAATTTTTTCACAGTTATGTTTCCTGCGATTTTTAACGCGCAGTGCTGCCATTTGCTAACATCTCTGTATAATTCTCGAGAGATGAAACTCTTCCGAAAAACACTTCCGACGTTGATGCGTTACTCGAATACTGAACGTAATACACGGTAAACAACAAAATATTTTGACGCCACGTTACTTAATAGACAATTTAAATGTATAATTTTCTGATCTCCCGGAAACATAACTGTTGTCATAAATCGACTGAAACATCCGGACTGTGTGTTTAAAAAACATTGCGTTATAAATTGTCAAATTTCTTCAAAAGTTTTCTTCAGTCGTCTCTTTTGATAATTGTAAATTTCTCTCCCCGCGATTAACATGTTTTTATTCCAAAGTTTGAACAACTAGTAGACTGTAAAATGAGAGCCACGCTTTTCATCGCACAACAATATTTTGCAAAGATTAAATTAAACGGTGCACAGTGATATTTCATGGAAATTTCGTATTTTGTCCTGCAGATTTCGCGCTGTTAATCGCACTCGATATTCTCGATCATACGTGAAAGCAAAAGTTTCGAACTATTCGATGAAACGATTCATCCCAGTGGGCGGATCTCTTCGTAAAGAACCATCGGATTTGCCTGTTCGAGAGCGAGATATCGAACTCGAGGAAGTCGATCACGCGGCTACGCGTTCAAGTTTCGTTGGAAGTTCGACGGGAGTTTGAGTTCGCGAGCTTCGGCTAAATGCGACGAATTTCAATCCCGATTCACCGTAGTAACGGGTTATTTACCGTCGAATCAAGGGCCGAATGAGAGAAACAAAATAAGAATATATACACGGAGATTTGTTTCGAACGAGATTTGTCTTGCGATTACGGTCGAGCCCCATTTATCTCAATTCCACCTACTGGAAAATTTCGCGCAGCACCCTCCCCTGATTAACTTTTCTTGATTCATCCACTTGTTCGTGCATGAATTCCTATCAAAAAAAAAAAAAGGGTTTTATTGAAAACTTGGCAAACATTCTGTCGATCTTTGAAGAAAGAAAGTATAGGATAGTATGTATATTTTTCTTCTTTTTCTTTTGACTTTGAGTATAATAAATTGTTACGATAAAGAAGAAAATGTAAATTGTTAAGCAATACTCATTTGCCTCCCGATTAAATTTCTGATTATATTCATATCGTTGCGTTCATTAAATGAATGAGCACGATTTAATCGTAGTGAAGAGTAAACGCATCATAAGAATTTCACGAATATTATGATCAATTATAAGTACTTTTCAATGACTCGATTATCATATCACTGTTAATGCAATAAATTCACGAAATGTTAAAAATCACAGCTGAATTTATTAATTACCTATGAATGCAATTAATTTATTTAATTACGATTATTTCGACAAACTTCATTAATGTGACCAAAAACAGAGAAGAACATTGAAATTTGAACGTTGAATTCATAAGAAACATTATCGTTATAATATTTCAATAAACTTCATTGATATTATCAATAAACAAATTCATTGAATTCATGTGAAACATCATTGTTACAACAAGTGAAGAATCAGGAGTCTTTGAAGTTTTCAAATTTTTTTCAAAAGTCATACAGTCGTGATTCGGAGGTATTCAACCAAGTATCCGACTTGCAAAGTATAATGTTGAAAACTGGAAAGATTTGAGACTAAAGTTAATTGTCTATATTAATTTAATTATATTTTTGTATTTCATTCTGAGAGCGATTACTTCATTAAATATCGTTATCAAAAAATATTATCAAAATATTATCAATATTATCAGTAATAAAAAATAAAATATCATTATCGATATTATAAAAAAAAAAAAAGAGAAAAAACTGCGTTAAATTCATGTGAAACACTATAATACACCAAGAAGTTAGAATCCTTTGAAGTTCTTAAATCTTTTTTTTTTTTTTTTGAAGATATCCAACCGAGTACCTTCATTTCTCTCTACTTCCACATAAACCTAAACTCTCGTAATCGGTTGTTCTCTTATTCCCCACTTTGTCTTATCGACCGAGTTTAAGCGACAGCCCGCTAAACGCTCGCCGAAGGCTTTCAGAATAGAACGTCAGAAATATTGATAGGCGTTCACTGCCAAGAATGTCACGGCTAAGCGACGAGATGTTCGAATCTAACGCCGATTTTTCGCCTGTTCTTTTCTCAATGGAGCTCGAACCGGGATTCGCGACACGCGTGCCTGCTATATATAGAGCGTTTCGCGCGCCATTCGTGTTCGACAGAGATAAATTGGCCGCGTATATTTAGCGAGACGTTCGACTCCATGATATGGAAAGCTGGCGAAACTCCGACGGGTTCGTTGATGAATGCCAAATGGAAACGACCTTCTGCTACCTTCGACTATATACGCGTTTAGGTTGATCTCGTAATTTTTCGCTTTAAATTTCGCGACGATCGAAACTCTACGTTTCATTATTTAAATATGTAATTAATTGAAGAATTAATTCTTGAGACAGAACTTGAGACAATGTTGTTTGAAACTATCATTCTCTTATTAATTTTAATTGTTAAATGTGTTAAGATACTCGTTGCATAATTCTAAGAAATTTGACACAATCCTCCCTCATTTCTGCTAATTTAATATTTTTACTCAGATTATAAAACTAGTCAAAATCACCCATTTACTTTTACCTTCAATTTTTCCTACTTCATTCTTACATAATCGGTTTTTACAATTAGAAAAATACGCGAAAGTTTTTGGTAATATTTTCGTTTCTTCAAACATATGATATGATTACGTTGCTTTCAATCTGAACCTATACATGGCATAAGTTTATACACAATTGTATTAATTGTACATAATATATTTCGGCTACGAATATTAAAGCACGGATAACTGATGAAACCACGAAATTTTATTCTCCCCCTTCTATATTTATTTTCCAACACAACAGCTTTGTAATGTGATTATAAGAGTGAAGTAAAAGCCGAGATGAAGGATCGCATCATCGTGAAACGCAATTGGAAGTGGAGTAGACGAGGAAGAAGCTGAATGGAACGAGACATTCTGTGTAGTGCTAAGAGGAGCTTGTCTATGATAGAACATTAGTCATCTTGATTGATTATATTCCGCAAGCATAACCAGGTGGTTGGAACCAGCAGCTTGTTGTCTTTCGTATTGTTTCGGAGGAATTCAAGATGTTATATTACACGAGATTTCTAATTGAATTATATTAGATTTCATTATGGTATTTGTTACACGTTTACTTGTATCTTTGATCAACGATTAACGTTATTGAATCACAAGTGACTTACAATAGTTTAAGTTAGCATTTGTTTTACATTAACTTTAACAAAAACGTCAGATTTTCAACTGCACAGATGGACGAAAGTATTGGCACACTCGGTGAAAAATTTTCTACATTTTAAACTGTTGTGATTCTATAAAAGAAAGTTGTGTAACAATCTAGTTGTTCTTGTTTTCAAGTGTGAAAAAGCCTCCACTTTTGACAATTCTACGTTTAACTTTTTATAGCAATAGTTTTCTCATTATGTAGCAACTCAAAAAGCAAGAGTGCTTCTGTCCTCTAAACAATTTTTTTCATAATTAAATCTACCATGCTCTCAAAGACTGAAGTCTTTTCTTTGCCTCTTAAAACTCGCTCTACGATTTCTTTTCACTGTTTTATTCAACTTTGAACATTCAAAATTTCTTGAAATTCTGTCAACACTGACGTTCAAAGTAAATAAAATGACAAAAGAAAATTAAGCAGCAAGTCTCAAGGGGTTGATACAAAGAAAGGCTTCAATCTTCAAGAGTATGGCAGATCCAGTCATGAAAAAAATTTCTCAATGATTCTGAAGGCGTTTGAATTTCTTATAGTCTTCGACAACAAAAGTGTCCTTGCTTCTCCACCTACTGCACGATGTGAAAACAACTTTGGAAAACGAGGTTAGTAAAGTGGAGGTTTTATGATTTAAAACGAAGCCAACCAAATTTAGAACAGTTTAGAACACCCATAATTTTTCATCGAGCGTACGAATACCTTTGTCCACCGCTGTGTACGCATAACACGCGCAATCAGCCCGAAACAAATCTTCTTTCCCAAATCACCGATGTGTCGCGCTGAATTCGTAATTGCAGCGACGTTTCGTGACAAAAAAAAAGAAAAAAAGAAAACTTTAGGATAAATGGGAAAGTTTCCTCCGACTGTTTCGCAGACCGAGTTATACTGAGGTACGTGTAATACCGCATGAAATCCAGTCGACTGGTAGCCGAAGATAGAACACGGGACTGGCGATTTGCATAAATACTCGCGGGCTACGCTCTCTCTTCACGGTTAAAACTCGCCAATTACTCGAGCGTTTCATTTATGGCTGCAGCTGGCCGCTGCCGATTTCGTGCCCCGTGGCCATTAATTCGTGCTTTGCGAGGGAAATCGACGGACGCCAGCCAACTTCCGGTATTCTTCGCTCTTAACGGACACACACACTCGTGCGCGTCAACATAGCTCCGTAGAGAATATCGCAATGCCGAGAAATGGTGGAATCGTGTTACGATCCGGCTTTGGATGTCATTCCACCGTGGTTCGAAATTCGCTGGCTGGCCCTCTTGACTTAACGACAGAACAGAAACCACTCCGAGCCACTCGAATCGGACTTCCAAATGTTTGCTGCTTAAAATCAGCCGCCTGTCCCCCCGCTATCGATGGAGAAGGCAATATTTCGGCCAATCTCGATCGGTTGGATCATTGTTCGTCTGAAAGCGTAACGATTCTACCCCGCCGGTGGACGAAGGGGATGGTTACCGAGGAACTTTCGATCGAGTAGATTAATGGTCTCCTCGAGGAAATATCGCCGCCTGGAGGAAACTGAGATCTTAAACTGTCCGGACGTGACATTTTTCACGGCCCCCCTCCCCTTGCGGATTACGCGGCCGGTATAAAAATATAATATATAGCGCAGAAGAAAATCTGGTGTTTCTCGCGGATCGTCATCAAGGCGCGAAGATTTCATGGTTGTTTGCGTAATTGTGTTTCAGGGAAGTCGATGCTGGGAAGATACAATGTGGATGTTCGTTACAGGAGAGATAAGTTTAAGATTAATAGTTTATAGCGTGAATGTGAGATTCCTTTCGTCGCGAGATTTAAGAACTGTTTGGATAGTTGTGTTTCAGGGAAGTGTTGAGAAAATTTGATGCGATGTAGTGTGGATGGTGAGAAGATGTAACATGGATGTTGATTACAGGCAATAAATGATTAATAGGTAATTATAATAGACTTGATAGATTAATAGTTAATTATAATAGATTAGACAATAAATGATTGATAGTTAATTATAATAGATTAGACTGTGTAAATTCAGATTTTTATGAATACAACGATAAAAACGTCCAGTATTATGACGAGTACTATTATATTTCGTACTGTAAATTTGCATTCTGCGTCTCTTCTAGTGCGGATGTTGAGAAGATGTAATGTGGATTATAGGCAATAAATGATTAATAGGTAATTATAATCGACTTGACAGATTAATAGTTAATTATAATAGATCAGGCAATAAATGATTAATAGTTAATTGTAATAGACTGGGCAATAAATAGTCAATTACAATAGGTTAGACTGTGTAAATTCAGATTTTTATGAATACAACGATAAAAACGTCCAGTATTATGACGAGTACTATTATACTTTGTACTGTAAATTTGCATTCCGTGTCTCTTCGCCATAAATTAATATATAACTTAAATCTATTAACTGTGACGATGCTCGTCTCTCTTTCTTTTGCTTTAACACAATATACCCTTTACGTGCACTTAAACTTCATTTGCTTGCATTGTCCAAGTGGTCTTTTAAACAGCGGCGTTTTAAAATGGCGCAACAAGAGAAAACGTCAGAAACTATTTAAACAGGATTAAACTATTTTAATTTTAAAGTACTTGTTCTCTGAATGCACTCTCCACAAACAATGAGACCTAAAAATAAGTGTTCTAGTTGCCATGTTACACAAGTTGTAAACATCCGTGAATATTCTGCCACATTGTATAATGTTCTTTTGCACGAAACACACTATCGTAGAGTGCACGATCCACTTTTTACACGAACATTCACATAACCACTTGGAAATACATACACACAAGTGAGTTCTCTGTGACTGAAAACTAAAAATCGAGAAAAAGTTTTCTCTGTTAATTAGAGAATCGATCACTTCTCCGTTAATTAGAAAGTCTAAAGAAATGAAACATAAAGTGACACAAATAATATCGAAAAATAATAAACAAAAGGAGACTGAACCTGTATAAACGAAATAGTTATATTCGTAATAGTAGTGCTACAATTATCGAGGTTGCTAAGTTGGCTTGAAAGTTCGTTTACAAAGGTGAAAGAAGAATTAGGAAATTGTTGATTTGAGACAAAATGAGGGGTCGGTGGATTAAAATGCACATTGTGAAAATGCGAAGAGTTTCTACAAACGCGGAGCACGCTAACTCCCTCAGATCAGTCTAGAGAATTACAGTTCGCAGCTTACCGCACGAATATAATAATACAGAGAAACTGAAGAGAAAATTTCTAAAGACGTTACTTGCATTTAAAACGCTCGGGAGAAACTTCTAATTCCCACGGAGTGCAGGTTTCTGAAAATCTTTTCTGTAAACTCCTCGTGAACAACAAACCCGCCGGTATTATATGGAAGAATGTAATCTCGAGCGAAATACAGATAAAGAAAATACGTGTATAATACTCTAGAAAATATAACAAAGAACAGCGAGGTCTTGAGGAGGAATTAACTTGAAGGGAAACGATTTGCTAGCTTGGAATTAGACTGTATGCAAGGTCACGTTTCTGTGAACATGATCAGAGAAACACAATCTGATTGTAAGTGAAATGTTTGTTCGACGATTTTCGTCGTTTCGAACTTGAGGAACGTACAAATTATGAGGGGAAGCGAAAATAACGAAAGATTCGATAATTTCCTACTACTGCCCCTTGAAGTCACTTTCGACAATTTCAATCGAGATTATATTATCTTATGACATTGTCAATTATTTTCAACGTCTTTGAAACGCATGTGCAATTCGAATTTAGCGTCTATAAGTG
This sequence comes from Tetragonisca angustula, assembly GCA_036937485.2. Lineage (NCBI taxonomy): Eukaryota > Metazoa > Arthropoda > Insecta > Hymenoptera > Apidae > Tetragonisca > Tetragonisca angustula. Next base: position 166,681 of record JAWNGG020000040.1, on the reverse strand, counting down.
TTCTAGTTGCGATTTTATTGTAAACATACGCAGTACTATGAAAATTAATATATTTGTATATACATTAATATAGTTATATATATATATATATTTTATTCATTCTTTTAAATTTACACACGACGGGTTTGATCAATTTTATTTTTAATACAATTATATACAACTATTATTATTATATAATATATATAGTTATTATTATGAAATATATATATATATATATAAAACTATATTAATGTATATACAAATTAATTTTTATAGTACTGCGTATGTTCACAATAAAATCGCAACTAGATCACTTATATATTTGTATTATAAAAAATTATATAATAATTATATAATTATATAATAATATAGTTATATACAATTCTATTCAAACTAAAATTGATCAAACCCGTCGAGTGTAAATTTAAAAGAATGAGTAAAATATTATTTATTAATTTGATGTTTCATTTATTCTTATTCAATTGAAAAGAATAAATAAAAAATCGCGAGCGCTCAATTAAAACGATCTGCAGAAAATTTTTAAACACGTAGTACTATTTCAACCGAGAGACATTCGCGAACTATGACGCCAGCTGACTCTGCAACGAACGAGCCCCAGCCAAGCATCGACTATCTTAAAAAAAAAAAAAAAAAAAAAAAAAAAAGGAATCCCGCGTTTCTCCGATAACAGGAAGCGGGGACAATGGCAGCGAGAAAATAAAGAGAACTTTGAATCGCGGATTCGAGGGACGACGAGCACCAAGAAACTTGTCCTTGCAGTTAAAGCGGACGAACAAAAGGAACGAGAAGGGTGGGATGCATTTGCAAGTTGGGGCTCGTTAATTGTACGCAGTGGGCGGAATAAAACGGAGAACGTACAAATTAAGAAGAAGAAGAAGAAGAAGGAGCAACGAAAAGAACGCACGCCTCATTTTTTCCCTCGTCTGTCCGGGCGAGGAGGAAGAAAAAAAAAAAAGAAACAAACACTCTCGCTCGCCAAAGTTCGCCAGCCTGGTTTTCGAAAGCCGAGAATTCCGAGAAGAGTTGTTTAGGCAAAGAGCTCGCTGAATTTGACCGACTGGCCGAGAGGAAAGTTGTATTTTTCGAGAAGTTAGCGTGGACAGAGAGAGAGAGAGAGAGAGAGAGAGAGAGAGAGAGAGAGTTGCCACGACCGAAACTTTCCATTCTCGAGCGTGTTTGGAAACCCGGGGGCGCGACGAAGTCTCAGGCCACCGTTGTTTCTGGTTTCCAGATCCGGTAATTGCCAACGAGCACGCGCAAAGAGACTCTAGATTCAGAAATCCTGGTGGATACCGCGCGCCCTTTCGACTCTTCGGATTTTTAAACGAGCAGGGCTGTTATGGGAAAGTGAAGAGTTGCGAGAGCAAGCACTGATCGTGAATTCCCTCGCGGCGAAACTTTCTGTCAGCAGGGAGATCGCGACAATGTCGCCAAACTCTCTCTCTCTCTCTCTCTCCCCCAGAAGTTGGAGAGATTGAAATTTTGTTTCTTCGAAAGCAGATCCCTGTTCTAGCCCCTGGCTTCCGCTGCGATTCACCGGAGTTTCAACTCTCGGCGAACAGCGAGAAACCAAAAACTGGAAAATATTGGATCGCCCCGCGCGAGTTTTCCTCTTCAAACTGGAATTTAATCCCGGGGAACGTTGTCTCGCCGGTGAGACATACTGCGCGACTTGGGAACAATAAACTCGCCGCTTTAATAAATTTATAGCGCGTAGAACGCAGAGCGTGTGCGTAGTCCGAGAACCGTCGAAAACCAAATATCGTTCGGTTCGATCAATTTCGACGAAGTGAGAGGACGAAAGAGAATCGTTGATTCGAGAAGATGAAAAGGGAGGAAAGAAAAAAAAAAACACCAACGACTCGAGAATCATGCACGAATGTATAAAGTCACGAATTTATGCAAAATATTTAGGATCTCAGACAATTTCAGCCGCTCCGCGCTGGCAACTGATTGCGGACCATAACGAGTGACCAAATCGTGTACAATAATTCGTCGTTTCCTTCCTGAAACTCGTCGATACGATGTCACTGGACAGAAATTATTTTGTTTCACTTAAATACATGATACTCAAAACTGAAAATATATTACAGTTTTAGAAAATTCTCGACGTGCGTCATTCCAGCGCGAGGGATCCCTAAAGTTTCAGTTTCAGTCGTTCTGTTCGAAAGTCGACGGTACACGATATAAAGAAATAAATAAATAAACAAATCGACCGTCGTCAGAGAAACGACGAACGCTTTAGGAAACTCGATAAACACGACATGGAATTAGCCGCGGTTCTCCGAAATCTCGGAATAGACGTTCGAAAGGCGTACGACATTGTGAAACGGCGCGTGATGGCGAATGTGATCTTGGTTATTAATACCGGATCGCGGACTCCGCTTAATCGCCGCCGACGAAGGTAAACAACGCTTCGAAACGCACCCGCATGCATAATTAATGCAGATATCATCGATTGGATCGGACGGAATTATGCATGAGCTACTTTGCCTTTCGTGGCATTATGCAACGATGTGAAATCGAGTTTCCTTTCTTTCGTTTTTTTCTCTTTCTTTTTTTTTTTTTTTTTTTTTTGTTGTTTCTCGTTCGTGCGTCGAAGGGGAGAACTGATGAGTTCGTTAAAGCGACCTCTGGTTCGTTGCTGGCTCGTTATTCCATATCGAACGAAGCTAAACGAAGATGTTCGTTTCGCGGTGAAAGAAAGACAGAGAGAAACGGAAGATGGCGAGGCGTTCGTTACCGGTATCCAATATTGCGGATGAATCTACATAATGTTATTGCGTCGGTGGTGATTTGAATTTGATCCCTGAAAGCCTGATTCTTCTCGGCGTTGGGAAATTTTTGGCGTTGCTCGAATACTGGATTGCCTGGAGTCTACGCGACGCGCAACATCGATGGGTCGACGGTAAACCAGTCTGATCCGAGATCGAGGTAATCCGGCGGAGAGCAGAGCGGGTGAAAATGGTAGATTTTGTCGAGTGTTAACGTGGGTAATACAGCGGTGCTTCGATTGGCCGAGCTAATTCGTTAGAAACTGTACGAATCGTACTTGCACGTGTACACGCTCGAACGTCGTAGAACGCTTTTCATTTTCAATAATATATAATCGGTAAAATTCTCAAAATTGCAAAACTCACGTTTATGCAATTTTCGTTCTAATATACATTGATCACTTGCGGATTCTTTTTTGTACGAGATACCGTTCAACTTCAACATAATTAATTTAATATAATTTAATTCTATTGTTTCATTATTTATATTTAACAAATATTGTTTTCTAACGCTTGTCCTGAGACTTTTGAGCATCGATAATTCACAAGGCACGAAATCTTTGCTACAATTTCGTTCAAAGCTTTTACGAGTTTTATGTAAAAATACAACACTGTGAAAAAACTCCAAAGTCAGTTTGCATTGCGTTGATGTACAAGTGTAGGCAAATGTACGACAAAGTGTATCTTTCTCGATACGATTATGTTTCAACGAATTTTTCCACATTTTCCCGAGTGTGTCGCGCGAGCTGTGGAAAAAGGATTTAAACTTACTGCCGTAAGTAAATTTGAAGTATTCTATACTACTGTGTACTGATATTATTTCCATCGCAGAGTCCATGTCCCTCTACGTTTCAAAAGAAAGCATTAAACGAGCGAGAGAGAATTATTTAAAAATTAGCGCGTCTCGTTCGTGTCCTCAAAGCTTCGAGAATTTAATTTTCAACCGCGCGCGACTTTCATTTCGACTCGTCCTCGGCGGGCGAATTCTTACCGCGCGATGGTAACTTCCCTTTTCCCCTTTTTCTCTCCCGTGAAAACAACCAACCAACGTTCCACGCCCGCGATATTAAACCGGATCAAAGTGTGTTGCCGGCTTTGTCAACGCCGGAGCTTCCTCTCGTCGCTGATAACGAAACACGTAAATCTCCGCGTCTTCCCCGTCTCGTCTCGTGATTGGAAAACTCGGCTCGATGTATACCGGTTGGTATAATGAGGTGCCATATCACCGGCAGGAAACGAATGACCGCCAAACAAATCGATGCATCGCGTCCTACGCGTCGTCCGCGGTCGTCGATTTTCCAATTTTCCGCCATACTTGAGAAATTAAGGGATAGTCTCGTTCGGAGCCGCCGATTTTTTTTTTAGCCGACTCGTCGAACAACCAATTGCTTTGTTTATCACGTGTCAGGAGCTTTGAAATTCCCTCGTGACCGTTCTTGGCATTTCTTGAGACGACACTGACATTTTTATACAATTATCTTGGTCGTTATTTAAATCATTCGTAGTTTCAATGATTTGTATTGTTATATTCGTCCGAGAGGGGACAGTCGAAGAATTTAATCTAGATAAAAGCTATAAGACTATCTTGCGAACCGGAAGGGAATAAAGGAAATTTTTCTTCGAGAAATTCGTTAAACTTTAAGGGGAAAGATTATTATCGACGCTGATGTAGATCTTCGTGAAACTTTAAAATGGAATAGTTTGAAGTGACAGGGTTTCGTCTCGTGTCGAAATTATTCTGCTCGTTCAGGTGGATAATTTTAAACGGTGTTATTCAAAGCGAAAATCATTCGTCCGAGTACAAAACGATTGTTTGGTTTCTTGTTTCAATTTAATCTGAGATTACTTGCTCTCGTTCTCGTTCTCTCATTCTTTCTGAAAGATTTTTATTCTTATTCTTTTCACTTAGAGAATAATCTAAGATTGCAGTGTTATAGTGTGATATTGCGTTCTTCATTCATTTTCGTTGTAGCTGTACATTGAAGAAATATGTACGTGTTCTCTTAAAATTTTGCAATAACGACCGTACAAATATTTTTTGTAGTAAAACTTGTAATTACAATATTTTATTCTTGTTCAAAATTTGGAGGAAACTTTTTTCTAAGGAATATAACCATCGTAATTACAAGTTTCAGTTCGAAAAGTATTCACACTTACTTAAGAAAGTCATTATCGCAAACATACATATGTACATGTATGTAAAAAGGAAACGAATTTATATTGCAACGCAAATTATGTAATGTATTGCTCATTTGCAGCAATAATGACACAACTCAAAATTTTCAGTTTTAGAGAGAAAAAAGACAGTTACCAATAGTTCTCACCTCTTAGTTCTATAAGTACACATTTCGAAATATTATGATATACATTTGTACATGTATTATATATTATTGTATATACTATTGTATATACTATATAATACTATTGTGTATTATACATAATTTATGTATTATATATTATTTTCAGAAAAAAAGAATTTTGATGTAACAAACTTGTGATTCAAACTCGTTTCTCAACAATCGTAATTTTAGATATATGTTAGACAAACGCAGCCTCTACGTAATTGATTATATTCCCCGTGACAGTCGAAGCAAAATAATTGACTCTAGAATTTCTGCTGTACGCGAATCGGAGAACGTGAGCTTAATCGACAGGATTGCGTAATGGCGAGACGAGCCGACAGTGGCTATCGGAACTTGGAAAATTTCGAGACAGTTGCGCACGGAGACAGTGTCGATGACAAAGCTGCTTGCGCGCAAGATGAGCGCCAGGGATCGTATCTGGTGCGCGGATTCGAGAACGGTCGAGCACGGTCGAGCACGTGATTAATAGCTCGATTCTCTCGAAACGCTGACTAAAGGGTGTTGGACGCGTCAGCCAATCGCGTTCGCCCCGGCGATATTAATAACACCGTGCGTGAAAAGAGGCCTCCGAGGAGGTCGTCTTCCAGTCCCCTTCAACGGCCTGCCATCCGTCAAAAAACGAGAAACTGTGTCAGCGATATTTCCTTCGCTTCGAATCGAAACTTGCAACTCCGATTTCCATCAAACGAGGAACGGCTGTCCAATTAGCAACCGGTGTCGATGACTAAGGAGACAGTCGCATTCGTGGTGAAAATAATCGATCCTCTCCTGTTTCATTTCTTTTTTAGACGTGACATTTCATTTGCAATTTTCTCTCTTTCCTACTCTTTTTTTTTTCTCGGTATCACGAGAAATCTATTTATATCCTTTCTCTTTTCTATTAATCAGAGTGTACAGCAGAATTTTATCATGGTTTTCCAACTTTCTTTCGTCCCGAGTATAATCGAGAAATAATCGAAATCTGGTTATTTGTATTTGACGCGTTATTTCGACGCTGTGCGATATTTATTCGATTTTGTACGTAATTACTGTGCGTGGTGCGTTATTTCGAATAATGCCACGACTAATGGGAGCTGTGATTGTAACATTGTCATTTGATGCGAACGTTTGAAACGAGCGATTGGAATTGTTTCGTGCATCAAACAGTTTAGTACGAGGATAGACGGATCCATTCGATATTTCAAATGTTGATTACTACAAAATCCTTGGTTATAGATACACCGACGCTGAGTTATTGGCCGAGCCTCGTTGATTAATGGTATTTCAAGCACGAGCCGTCCCGATAATTCGATACCTTTGATTAGAAATTAATATCCCTTTGTGCGAGGCAATTTGTTGTAATTAATTTCAAATTTATAGCGCATTCTGCCTGCGTAGAATGGTTATAGTAGCATTGTCGAGCGGTAAATATGGAAAATGTAAGAGTCGGAGGAATAACGGAATAAATCGAATTTATCGGCTAGGTGGTTCGAATCGATTCTGACACCAAGCCTGTCCCACACGCGATAATAGCGTGACGATGAAGGGAAGCGGACAGCAAGAGCTACCATTCTCCTTGTAATTCTTTGATGGCCTCGCCTCGCTTAAAATCCTACGGGAATTTCAGATAGATGCGGTCGAGTGAATGGCTGCAGTGTAACCGGGTCTGACCAATATGGACAGATTCTACTTCGATCCGACGCTCCCGGATATATACGTACCTCTACCAGTTGCTACTTTATAGAAACTATTTTTCTGTCTTCCCTTTGTTCTTTTGTTTTTTTGTTTTTTTTTTTACATCGATCAGTAGCAATCAGCGAGTTTAATTTTTAAATTTTCGAATTTTTAAATTTTCAGGCGAATCTTCGACATTCGGATCCTTGAATTCACTCGTGCCGAGATTTTTCGATATTCCACTTCCCAAATTTAGTAATCCTAAATTTCGTAGATTCTCGATTGTCAAAGTCACCGTCGAGGCTTCGAATTTTCCAAATTTCTCATTTTCGCGGCATCGAGCCTTCAAATTTACAACTTCGAAGGTCTCGGATTTCCAAATTTTAGATTTCCAGGATAGAAAAGAAACATTCCAAAGCTGTGAGCTTCTCAAGTTTGAAATTGCCGAAGCTTCGAGCTCTGAAATTTGTTAATTTCCCAATTTTCGATTCCACGAGACCTCGTACAAAGTTCCCCCCACGGTGTTTACGAATCCACCAATCCAAAAATTCACGTTGCGTCGCGATGCAATGGCAAAGAAAAAAAAAAAAAAGAAAGAAATATCCGAAAACGAACGAATTCAAAGAACTCCAATTTGGAAGGAAGAGAGAAAGGAAACAAGATGGATGCATTATGCAACGATCAATTTAGGCCGGTGACGCGAAATCCGAAGCGAAACAGGTGCTCGCGGTTATCGCGTTAACTTATTTCGCGACCTATTTCGGATTTCTGAAACGTCGACGCGGAAGCGGCTGACAAGCGGAAGTGCGGTGGAAGGGCGGTCTGCCTCGTGCTCCGCTTCGACCATAATAGGGAAACTTTCAGTGGCTCGGCGAGAGAGAGAGAGAGAGAGAGAGAGTAACGTTCCGTTAATTTTTCTCCCCCTCTTCGTCCATCTTGTGTCCTCGTCTCTCCGTCCGGCTGCCGAATTTTCAACGACCGGTGCCAAGTCGCCGAGCGAAAATAAAAAAAAAGAGAGAGAGAGAGAGAGAGGAAGAGAGAGTCTTCCAGTTGGCAACGGACGCGATGGTCGCCAGCGTGGCGCGGCCGACAGAAACAAATACTTTTCGTAGGTAAAAAGCCGCGGCTGGTACGAGAGCAACTGGAAATCTCTATTATCGCGGGCAGACCTCGCCGCCAACGTGAAAAGAATCGTAGCCTCTCCACGGCGTTCTTTTGCGACGACTCGCTCGCGAACGAGGGAGACAAGGAAAATGTTCTCTCCCCGTGAAAATTTCCAGGCGCGAAGAGAGAGAGAGTTTGGAATCGTGGCAAAGTTCATTCAGTTTTCGCGGCTGTTAATGACGAACAGACCTTCTCGCCGATGCGAAAGGTTGCCTGATGTATTTGTTGAGAAATTCATGTGTACAATGACGTGAGCGTCGCCATTAATACGCAGCGGAATAAGCGTTTGTGGATGTCGTGATCGATGATCGCGGACGATGATCTTTTGTTTTTAACAGATGAATGCGTGCTTCGACGAATATATAAATAATATAATTGCTAATATATTGTCTGTAGTTTAACATAAATATATTTTGTGAATAGCACTTATTTATTCTTCGGTATTGTTTCAGGAGCGACTTCTTATATAAATAAACAGAAATGATTCCTACTCGAGGATTTATTATGAGTATACTCTCAATTTCGAACGAATCGAGTTACTGTTTTAACCTATTTCAATGATTTTTATAGATGAGTAGCATTTTAATTACAGTATAACAAAGCAACCATTTTGATAACAATAAATAAACGAAATAAACTTCTACGGATAAATGTTACATGTTACTTATTATAAAAATCATTCGTGCGGTAGAAATCGATAATCGCTAATTTGTCATTTGTATACATCAGTATGAAAAAGATTATATAAATAATTAAAAATGTTATATTATAATATACTTTATTATATAAATAAATAAATATATATAAATATTTTGTTAAATATATTTTCTATAGATTATATAAATAATTCAAAATATTATACTATAATATATTTTACTATATAAATAAATAAATATATAATTTGTTAAACATATTTTATAAAAAAGATTAAAAAAATGCAAATTAATGCATGCATCACGTTACATATGTACATTACCACAAAGAAGGGTAATTTTCAAAGTAAATCTCCATGATATTACAACACATATTTAATTCCCCGACGAAGCGATTCATTACGAGTACCCGGCAAATTTACTCACACTGTGAATCATAGTGAGAAATCCTCCAATTCTCCGTATCAGACGACAACAATACCCGATCCGTCGTTCTTATCGGACCGAACCGTATACAACAATTCGTCGCTTTTTTTTTCCATTTGAGCTCATGTCGGTATGATATCACTGGATAGAAATTTAAACTTATCATTTGTTTTGCCTGGGTTGCATTTGAATATACTTGAAACTGAGAAAATGTTGCAATTTGGGACAGAAAAGAAAAGAATTCTCGATTCACCTGGTAGAAGCAAAAACTTTTTCCCGAAGTTTCCAATGGCAACAGAGGAAAGTGGCAAGCGAGAAAAAAAAAGATCGAGACGAGCTTAATTAAACTTGCCGCGTAGCCGACTGAAATTTACACCCTGGGATCGAGACTGGCCGAGAGTTCTGCGCGGCGGTTCCTGCGGATCATCGAGGACGTTTGCCAGGAATTTTCACCGGCCGTTGAATAATGAAAAAACCGCTGAAATCGCGTATATCCAGCTGGCTTTATTTTCTATTTTTTCTCTTCCCTTTTTTCTTTTTTTTTTCCAACGACGCGACTATCGCCGCCTTTTTTCCCAGCTCTCCTCGAACAGCCGGCGAAAACAGAGCGGCGTGATTTCACGTGAAAGCGTGCGCTCCACTCGACCACCGTCCATTTTGTTCTCTGTCCTCTATTCACGAAACGCGCTCGTTCGATTCCTCGCGACGTGGTGGTGAACGCGCGCCATAACCGCGGCTCGACAATTTCTCTTTTCAACGCTCTCGAAGCGCGCCTGGTCGGTGTTGTAATATCCGACGTCGATTTCGCGTGACGTGCAGAACAGAGAACGAACGAAAAGCCCGCGGTTTCTAGGTTTGAAAGTAATTTTGTGATTGTACCGCGAAGTTGCACCACACGTGAAATTTCGAGAGATCTGGGGAAAGGCAGGCAGTGTACGCTCGAGACAAAGACAAAATCGAGCAATTTGAAAGAACCGATCGTTTCTGCCACTTGATTATTTATCGAAATTGAAATAATTTTAGTCGCCCGTTTTGCTGGGGTTAAATGAATAATTTTCAATTGAAATCGAGACGACGATAAAACTGAGAAATTTGGAAGAACCGATCGTTTCTGCTATTTTATTATTTATCGAAATTAAAATAATTTTATTCTCTCTTCGTTTTGCTTGGGATTAAATTTTCAAATAATTTTCAATCGAAAACGAGATGAAGACAAAATCAAGCAGTTTGAAATACTCGATCATTTTGACTATTGTATCATTTGTCAAAATTGAAGTAATTTCGATTTCCTATTTTGTTGTTAAATGAATAATTCTCGATTGAAATTAATCGTTTTGAGGTATTGGCGAAATGACAATTTTAATACCAATTGGAATTTTAAATATCAGATCGTACATTTCGATTCGTGAATAGCGGCCAAATTGTTCAAGATAGTAGTATTTACATTCAGAATTTTAGTCAGCATCGTATAACACATGTTCGAACTCACGTGCGTCAGATACTGCGACGAAATCCGTATTCCCGACGCAGTTCGTAATATCGATCCAATAGAACTAGAAACTATTCGAAAGATTATTTCAGAAAAATGTTTCCTTTTCAAGCATGACAGGAAGAAACGTCGAACAGGCTTTTCAATTTAAAGAGCATTAAATGTAACATACCAGATGAAGTTGCAAAAAAATTCACTCGTATCTCATCCTGCGCAGTTAATTTCCTCGTTTTTCCTCTCTTTTCCTTTTGCTTCTTGCTTTTGCGCCCGACTAAATTAAAATTTACAGAGGAACTCGACACCAAACGAGATTCGTGGATCACTCCGGTCTTCAAATTCTCCGATTAAAATTTTCACAAAGTATCGCGTTCGGAATTCACTCGCGCAAATTCATGCATTGCGCCGTCAAGTTGGACAAACCCTTGTTCTACTGCAATTTCTCTCCTCGCGTCGACAAGCGGTGTTTTCACGATAAATTTTCGTTCGTATTTTTATCGCAAACAATTTGCTCGTGCTGCCTTTTTGCTCGCGTAACTTTCCATTCCGAGCCACGTGCACTTGAGGAAACACAATATTCTAAAATAACAGAGGGATCCAATGTGGGAACAAACGAGGCATAATTTACACACTCGAAGGACTTTGTTATGAATATTCTATACTTTTTTCGAAAACAAAGAAAGAAACGTTCGAAAGATATCGATACTTGTCTCAACGTTCAAAAGCACACGAGTTTCAAAGTTTCTCGATGTCCAAGCATCGTTTCCTCTCCAAACGTCTAACTCGATATAATTGTTAGAAACAGTGGATCTAACATTCATCTATTTAAAATACTAACTCAACAGTAATACTAAACATTTACCTGTACAAAATCATATTTGAAACACTAATTTATTCGCTCGTTCAAATTGTTACCTCGCTTGATTAATCTCTCAATTCGTTCATCCACGTGTCTCGTTTAGATTTATCCATTTACATCTTCAATTCGTTTGTTTACAGCCTCACTGCTTCATTAACGAAATCGCTTGTTCTTGCAAGCGAGTCGGATGGATCGTTGTCTCAGATTTCAGGCTGCTGGATTAAATTGAAACGGAAGCGGAGAGGTTCCAGCTGAAACGGATGCGAACGTACGATTGAACGCCATAAACGCGTTTAATTTGTGCCCGCCGTAACTTCCGCCTGCATCTTACATTTCGATCCACGGGTTAAAATTCGATGCACGGGGCTCGCAGTTACGGCGAGCAGCTAATTAAATCCGGAAATGTACGAGATAAAGGAAGCTTGTGCTCGGGTTCCTTCCTAAATTGTCCTACTTTTCGCAATTAACGATCCGCGCTCGTTTGCTCCTAGACTTTGGGTCGGTGGGAGCCACGAAAAATATCAATAATAAATAAAAAAAGAATTATTAAATAATATAAATTATTTTAAATATACTATTTAAATAATAGAATATCAGCAATAAATATAAGTAAATATGCATTACTGTGTCACTCATTCTGTACAGTTTTACGGTATATTCCATATTTTTGAATCTTTCGCTAAAACAGCGGAACAACAATGCAAGATTTAACGATCACGTTTAGAGGCTGAAATTTTAAAAAGTGAAAGAATTTGGCACGAGAATTGGCTTGGAATTTCGTTGGAAATCACCTACGAAATTGCACTCGTCGAATATCTGAAGTGATTTAATATCTAAAAGAATTTAGCACGAGTATAACGTGATTCAAAATTTGTGACTAAAGATACATGTTGATTTCATGACTCACAATTGAAGATTACTTCAAGTGTTACTTCGTAACGAAATTATAACATTCCATTCACAGTGGCAGGTTAGTGCCTTTCGTTCGACTTTGTCGAACTGTTCAATGAAATTCGCAATAAGTTTAGTAAAAAGACGTCGATCGGCATCGTGGAATCTTCACGCGGATGTTTCTCCGTTGTTTTTGGAAGCTTCGATTATCAAAGCGAGCCACTGACCTGAAAAATCTGTTTCTCTTCTCGTTCCGAAGACCTAGACTGCAGTTCTCCTTTACTGCGTTGCCCACTTTCAAATTCCACGAGCGCGATGCAAATTTGTTTTCATATTTCACGTTCAAACTGGTCCATTCAGTTTGTATTTGGACGATTACGCCAGTTGTACGGAAAATTCTATGAGATATTGTCTTCTTTTTTTTTTTTTAACTTTAATTAACCTCTTGCTTTACTATTTTCCACCAAGTTTTCGGTGAACGTTAGTTCATTACAACGTGTTACATCAGATGTAAAGCACTGAAGGTACAATTTGTATTTATCAGTCTTCAATGTGTCAGACCTAAAATTAAAAATTCAGATTCACGTTCCGCGAGTTTGTCTTCTTACAGTTTGCTTCGTCTTCCAAATCGAGTGTAATAATGCGAAGATTGAGAATAAGAAGAAACTGACAGCCACAACAGACAGCTAATATTCAGAGTAATTCGTCAATTTACTCTCGCCGATTGTATCGTACCGAACCTACATTATTCCCAAACGATAAAATTCCTAACTGAAAGTTTCACTTCGACGGAAACTGACCTTAAAAAGGAAAAGCTACGTTCCCAAAGTCGCCTCGTCCTCTCAGAGAGAGAAAACACTCCTTACGCAACGTTTGATATTGATCCCTCGATGCATTGTGTTCGAGCATCAATTCGAGACGTGTCTTATCCGAGACATCGACCCTAGCACGGCGCAAGTAACTCGATAAATCGAGTGCAGCCTCTTTCCCCCTTTCCTCGGCAGAAGTTGAAACATCCTAGCGTAAAAGATCGTACATTCGACGATACGAAGGATGTCTGGAAGTGTGGAGGATGGCTGCGAAGCGACGAGTCGAAATTCGGGACGGAGGATTACAGGCTTCCTGAGCGGCACACTGCTTCCGTCGCGTCCTTTATCCCTCGTCCCCTTTCGATTTCCTCCTTTCTTCGTCTCTCCTTTTTGCTTCTTTCTCCCGTCTAATGCGTCTCAGTCACTTTCTCTTTATTCCCGTTTCAACGAAACTCGAGACTGAAACTCTCCGTTAACACCTTGCGCTGTGGCAACTGCGGTTCGCGGACCGTAACGAGGTTCCTTTTGAACTCATGTCGGTACGATACCACTGATCAGAAATTATTAAGAAGCAGTGAACTTATCGTCTGTTTTGCCTGGGTTACATTTAAATATACTTGGAACCGAGAAAATGTTGCAATTTGGGAGAAGAAATTCTCATGGCACGTCATTCCAGCGCAAGAGGTTAAATCTGCCTTGGAGAACGATTTTTTGAAACGTTAGGATGTCAGTCGATCCTCGTTGTATGTGAAGGTTACTTCAGATATGTTTAACACTAGAACTAATTACAATAAAAAAAAAAAAATGAAAAATAGAGAAATTTTATAACATAATATTTTACACAAGACTTTATTTGTTTATTGCGATTAAGCTTTTAGAAGTATACTATTTCTGCGTGTATAAAATACCCGATGAAAGTTATAAATTGGACATTTTTGATCATTTAAAACAGTATTAATAATGTGATGCAAGAAAGTTGCCCTGACCAAATCATTCGAATTTTAATATTTAATTGTGAAGTTCGTAGACAATCCCCGCTATTCCGCCATCAATTTGTTTAGAAAGAGTCTTTCTCTTTCACAGCGTTGTTTGGTATCAGAATGAGCGTTTCTGACGATATTAATATTTACTTCTGTCGAGATAGAAATCTAATTAGGTATACGTATCTATATATTTACTTCCTTCTCACTCTAAATAGCCAATACGTAATCTTCGATACTGAATAACTATATGATTTCAACTCGCTACTGTTTGATATCTACATGTCTCTCAGAATTTCACTATACACACAGTCGCAACGATAAGTATCTGCCATGAAACATTTCGTAGTTAAACAAGCCAACTGACCCAATCTCCTAAGAATACATGGCCGCAAGGTACTAAATATCTTTGGAGATGATTCGACTGTAGTTCCGTAACCTTCGCGATTTTTCCGGATCGAATTTTATTATCCTACAACGACAGAGAGCCGAGTTCTACAATTCCAATCCACTGTCCAGGTCCGACAATCTCGAGATGTCGTCAGAGTCAACATTTCCCTACCGAGGAGTTTCTAATATCGAAGATATCCGGAGTCCTAGGTGTCTACTTCTCACGTGTCGATGCAAATGGCCGAACCGTCGCGTCGCCATCAAAATTCCAAGGATTGCACCCGACGTTCCATGACTTCGATATTCTACGCCCTTTTGTCCGTCGTGTGTTTTTATCTTCTGCGACCTACTAAATCCCCTCAAAAGTAGGAAAGAAAGAAAAAAAAGGAAAGAAAAGGAAGAAAGAAAGAGAAAGAACAGGTTGAAAAACCAGACGACCGTGGCTAAACGTTTCCATGCCGCGACGATAATTATCCCCGTTTTGTTCGCGCTGGCGCATACCCACGTGCGCATAACCACGCGAAGAAGAAGAAGAAAAAAAAGAGAAAAGATAAAGAATTAGACGAGAAAGAGAGAAAAAAAGGGAAGAGAGTAGAGAAAAAAGAGCCGAGTCGAGGGTGGAAGTAGCGTCTCGTGAAAAAAAGCCTCCGACGGAAGTCGATTGTCTCGCGCCACGCTCGGAAAAAACAAGATATGCAAAAGCGAGCGAGCGTGGGCGTAAAAGTGGAGCACGTGTGCACGGCCAGAAGTTTCGCTCGTTGAGTGCTGGAGTACGACGACGACGATGACGACGACGACGACACGAAGTGGTCCTCTCGTTGGTCCCGCTTTTCTGCGTTTCACGGGCCACAGAAACGGTGGAGAAGACAGGATGGGGACGAAGAAAGGAAAAAAAAGGGAAACGAATTGAAAGCAAGAAGAGAAACAGAATGGAGGAGCGACTGCGGAGATTTGCAGAAACGTAAGATCCTTGGAGGAATCTCTGGAATTTCGACGAGGCTGCGTGACGTTTAGGAGGAATCGAAGGATTCTCAGGAATGCGGTCGTTTCACGAAAAATGACCCTCTCACTTTTATTGCATTTTCCTATGGATTTGATTTTATAAATTGTATCGTTGTGGCGTGATAATTGGACAGAAAGAATGGAAGCTTTCTTCGTTCTTAATCGTTTGTTAAACATCTGAAAAACGTCTCTCAATTGTTGCAAGCTTAACAAATTTATTCGTGAATTTAAATTGGAGCTGAAGCGTTTGGTCGATATGTATTTCGAGTAAGTGTATTTCAAATCAAGTCAGAGAAGTTTCTTCTAATTTTTGATGTCGGTTATATAACAATTCTTACGTCTGTTTTAAACCTTTTTTTAATACTTCCTGTCAAGAGAAAATTAAGCAAAAGCGTTCAGGATTGGTATCTCATTCAGATCAAAATTAATATATATTTCGCTGTCATTTATTAATGACATTCATTAATGAAATATAACTTTGAAACCAAATACCAACGAAAGAGAACAACATTTCGTCAGAAACGCTCTTATTCCTTAGAAATTCTCCAACTTCTTTTCAGCTGAATTTGGATTTTCTGTACGCGACGGTTCCACTTCTTGGATCGAAAGGAAGAAGAGAAACAGAATGACGCAGAGAAGGCGGAATCGTGAGAGTCATAAAATGAATGGTTCTTAAAGGAATCTCCGAGCAAAGAATGGAGGACGTAGGAGAGTTAGCATTGTGAGATTTTTGTAATATATAAGATTCTTAGAGGAATTTTCAGGAATGATGTATGACGTTTAGGAGGAGCTGTTGGTCGTCCATGGCGACGTTTATAATATAACACGTGTCGTTTGAGTTATCTGTGTATTTTTGGTGAAATGTATCACTCCGCGAGTATACGGTATATTCTCTAGAGGAGAGTCTTACCGAGTATGGTAGGTGGCTGTTTGCGAGCTGTGTATTTCGAAGGTACATACGATGATGGTGGATAGAGATTTAAAGTGTGTCTAGGATGGAATTCGATAAAATCATTCATAGTCCACAGTGACACCATATATTGAAACTGTTATAAGTTTGTAAAAAAAGAAATCGATAATAAACTTGGACTCGTCTTAAAGCTTCAAATCTCTATTCTCAAAATAAGTTTCGTTCACATTATTCTAATTGTATAGATGTTTCCACACGCGAAGAAACTTTTTTTCCTGAGTATGTAAGAACATTGAACAATTTTCACGATTGAATCTGCAATAAATTTGAAGCTCGAAGCGACGATATCTCAAAAATTGCTGTGCAAGTTTTCTTTCGTCAATTTATTCGAAAACAAAAATGTTACTTGAATTTTTGTTACGAGCCTGATATCTAAAATTATCGAGAAAAAATCATACATTAAGTTTTCGAGGATAATTGAAAAGGGGAAAGTTCAACTTTCAAATCCATTGTAGATTCAATCATGAAAAAAATTTTCAAATGTATTCATACAACTTCGAAAAGAGAAGTATCTTGTCCATCCATTACAACGTTTCAAAATAAAATGAATAACGCATATTGAAAGTAGTCCAAATTTTATTTTATTTTATTTTTACAAAATTATAACAATTTGAATATTCAATATCCAAATCACTGTATATAGAATAAAATTGTAATTTTTTACAAAATTACAATAACTTGAATATTTAATGTCCGAATCGCTGTACATAGAACGAAATAAAATCAGATCCACAGTAGACGACGTACAATTTTGATTACAATACTGAACGCACAGCCTTTGTGTATCGTAACGATCGGAACAACAACTTTCCACCGATTCCTTCGTCTTTCGACGAACGAAAAGACTTGTCTTGAGAAATTCAACTAAACTTTCGACTGGTATGATACTCGAGAGGAACTTAACAACCCGACGTCGGTCTTTCAAAGAACGGCTGGCAATAACGAGGCTAATAAGTGCAGACACACGCGACGAGAAGAAAAATTAACGATCTCGCTCGAACTTTGCTCGTTTGTCGGCGAACGTCGAACATTCGCCGAGACAGAAGAACAGGGGAAGCTGGTTTGGCAGAGGGCCATCGCAGCCGCGGAAATCGGAACGATACGGATGCATCCGTGCCTCGTTCGCGCGTGAGCAAGCGCAAACATCGCGAACGCACGAGATGGGATCGGGGGAGGCAGGTCAACCGTGGCAAGAAATTGACGAAATATTCCGCGGATCGGTGGCTCTCCTTCGCGCGCCACGATTCTCTTTGACGAAGAAGCGAGAAACGGGTCAAAGTTCTCGAGCGACCGAACATCCCCGAAACTGGACCGTTTCTCGGCACGAAGTGAGTGAGAGAGAGCGTTTTGACTTTGAAAGCAGACACGTTAGAGATCAAAGAGCTTGTTGCTGTGTTGGCACGCCTCTCGATTTTTCGAAGTTTGTACATTCGTAATGTCGCCGATGGCTTTCTGGGAATGATTTCGAGTGGATTTGACGAGTACGGAGGTGGCTTTGGAATTTTTCAATCGCCGCGGTGGCAAGATCGTTTCTTCGATCCTGTCTTACTAATTTCATTGCAATCCTGAATTAATTTCATTGTGAATGAAATTGGTTTCGTAATGATTCTACTACGTTACAGTGATTTCACTCTGTACACGCGAAACGATATTTGCGAGTTGAACAGGATTAGCTTCGCGTTTCAAATTAAACCAGTCGTTTTTAATTGTGCCAAGTGTGAATTTCGCGGACTAATAATTTGATTCAGTTTGTGACAAAAGTTTCTCTGTTGCAATCAAACTGATACAGAAGGAAAAATTTCAGTACATCCTTCTTGAAGGTCTTAGGGCAGTATAATGCCAAAATTAGGTGTACAATAAAAACACCAAGAAATAGCGCTTGTTATTAATTACCAAAGGAACTATATTTATTAAAGAGAATTTATGAAAATTATTCGAGAAAGACTCATATCTGAAGCAAAAGTATTACGAAAGTAATGTCGTTTTTCCCTTTTCGAAATATTTATAGATTTGCTTGAAATAGTGTTTCGAATTTCGTAAAAGGGCCTCGAGATATATACGATTTGCAATTCAGTTTTTATTCAGACACACATGGCTAGCAAAGAGAAAAAATTTACAGAAAAGCATGACATGTTAGACACTTTATGCTTCTTGAGTTTCAGGCAACTGATGCAATTTGTAGCGTACGTCCAAATTCTTCGAATATCCGTAAACGTCGATGTTGATTTTCGAGATTTCGATCTGGTAATTTTAGTCTTTCCATCCTAAACGAGTATTTCCAAACAGGAAAAGTGTATAAGCGAGAGATATGGGAAATCATGTAATTTTCGCGAGGAGTATAAAGAGCAAAGAACGTTACTGTGCAATTTTTTGTTTAATCGCATTGAGAAAAACTGACTTGTGTCAATTCACCATATTATCTCGATTTGGCTCTATTTAACTTCACCTTTCCCCATGAAGTACATTTAAAGGGGAAAAGCCTTTAACAATATTGGAACTTACAGAATATTTTGCCTCTAAATCAAGGGACTTTTATTTAAAAAAAGGCTTTGCAAATCTAGTTAGTAGATGGATAACAGTAGACAGTACGTAATAAACTAATATTTATCTATGACAACGAAAACCAGAAATTTTCATTTTAGTAAAAAGAAAAGACACGAAGGATAATAGTCATAACAATGGAGAGTACATAACAAACTAAAAATAATATTTATCTCTTGACAAGAAAAGTTAGAAATTTCAGTGAAAAAAAATATTCTCTGTAATAGATATACTAAGTAATAAATTTATAATAAACGTAATAAACTCTAACATCTCAAGCAGTCAAAATATTCTCGAATACTAAAACGTATTTCTGCGTTGTTGTTCTTCTCGGTAACGTAGCTTCGCCTTGAAAATTTCAGGCGAATTGGCGTCAAGACGACAGGGGAAAATAAAGTTTTACGCCCCGATATAAAATACGATGGCCCCTGAAATACGAAAAAGCCGTATATCTGATAGATACGTCGTACGTCGTGGGGCAAAGTAAGAGTAACGCTAACGCTGGACGCATAACAAACAGCGATAAGTTTGTTTAACCGGCGGTAGCATCGCGTCGATTGTTGGCGAGTTGGCGAAGCACGGCCACTCGAAGCACGATCGCAGTTTTATTCCATCTCTGCAAGCTACATTCCGCTCTGTCGTGCTTGATAATTGAATTCGCTCCGTATTTATTTTATTAAACGTTGGAACGTGCGCGAGCATACGGGGCGGGATAATAAAACGAGGGAAAAAGGAATTTCAAAAAAAAAAAAAAAAAAGAAGAGGGAAGGGGAGAAGAGAGAAACGGAGCGAAGTGCACCGACCAAATATATCGAAACGATAAAACAACGATCCACTCTGAAAAATTATCGTCCCATATGTTATATGCTGTAAAATGAAAAAAAATAAAAAAATGAAATAAAAGAGAAACGAAACACACACACACACACACGGAAAGAGAGAGGGAGAGAGAGAGAGAAATTTGTAGCGAGTACTTTTTGGATAAAATTACTACATATATCGTTTTCGATAGGAAGAAAAAAAAAGAGAGAAAACAATTTTACGAAACAATGCTCTCTTAAAAAAAAATTTACACTATTGATCGATATGTGTTGCAAGTGTGTGTAGTCTGTTTACTGTTAAAATACCGCTCTCTCCTCGTTGTTCTCGGTTGTACAATCAACTCCTGAAACGAGCCGCGCATTATTACGCGATACTGTATTCGAAAATCGTGCCGTAATTCCGTCCGATACGGCGGCGTATGGTAAAAATACGTTTTGCCTCGAAGAAGGTTATGCAAATATGTTTGAAATCGTTTTCGAACGAGACTGCCTGTACAAAATGGAACGACGAAAGAAATTCTTTTATTTTCGCAATGAAATATCGCGAGAACCCGTGAAAAACAAAAAGAAGAAGAAAGAAATCTCGTCGAATGAAACAGGGATTGGAGAAAGCGTCGATAATCTCGTCTCGTATCGTTGAAAAACGATCGAGCTTCCCGTCGCCAGTGGCGATGATAATTGTCGTCGTGTCGGTAATTAATTTAGTCGAGTTCGAACGAGGTCGAAATTTTATCGTTGCGAAAATGTTTTCACGACTGTTTCTCCCAGAATGTTGGACCGTGGCTCGTTAATACCGTGCAGTATGGCCGCGTTATCTTTCTCCACGTTTTGTTCCCCGAATCGCGCCAATACGTCGGAATAATTTAATCTCGCCCGATTCTTTCTCGGCTAAATGCGACAGCGCAAGTACAATGCAGTTTAGTTCACGCATTATTATAGTATTGCAACGGAAATTGATTTTAAGGTCCATGTTATTTCACGTACGTGTTTATCTTTCTCGTTTGCGTTGCATGTAACTCGAACATTGTTGAAATAACGAATTAAGAGATTACACGGATCCATTTGCAATAGTTACATGTGGAAATTTCATTAACACGATCGATGAGCCTTTTATGTTCGATTGTGTTTGGATATGTTTTATAACCACCAAGCTGCGAATGCTCAACAATATAAAGAGTGCATAAAGTACGTCGTAATATTTACGGGATAAAGTAAATTTTTATTCACGTTCCGTTCCTCGAATCATGTTTATAAACATCGATGAACAATTTATAAAATTCTCGTAAATTTTGGACGGTTCTCACCCCATTGAAGCATGGAATCATGTAAACTTCCTTTATATTTTACTTCAAAAATACCATTTAGAGTCGTTCTGTTGAAACATCTTGCATGCAAAGAATGTTGTGACAGAGTAGTTGTCACATGTGTAAAAGAAATAAAATATTACGAATGAAACAAAACTTGGAGAAACTTTTTTACTTGGACGAAATTCTAAGTGATATTTAAACAGTTTTTAGCATCAGTTACAGCTTCACTACGTGAATAAGTGATTTTCATATTTGAGGTTTCTTTTTTGTTCATCTTGCACGAGTTACTCTCAACATCTTTTATGTTTTTCTTGCAAGTTGGCAGTATTAGAAATCTAACATTTCATTTATCGAACATTTTTTGTAAAATTGATTTGAGCAGCCGACAAACATCCGAGTGACTCGAGGGAATATCTCTAATTTAGCCAAGCTTTGAGAAAGATCTTTTCTTTTTCGTTCCCGTTTATCAATTTTGTGAGTTAACGTTGAAAATTGAACTGCCAGAACTGCCTTTAAAAGCTCCCTGTTTGTTTCCACAAACAGGATACAGCTCGACGCACGTTAAATTCTTCCGACACAATGACTATGGCACCGTGCTCCAGTTTATCACTTTTACAACGCTGTAGCAAAAATTGCAGAACAACCGTTACGCACACCGTTATTCATTTCAGGCTTTCTGACTCTAACTTTTGAATTATCACTCATCGTTTTAACTCTACGCACACTGTTAAAACGACGCACGGCTGACGTACTTTTGAAAATGTTAAATTATTGTTGCTCTGATAGCAGCTTACGATCGAATGATTTTTTTTAGTTGGTTAATAAATATAATATCTTTACCAAATATTTAGACACCAAATGAAATAAAGTCACGTCGATAATCGAACTAAAAATATACAAATTATGTAGAATTATCATCGTTACAATTCTACACACACTAACAGCTGACATTTCTGAAAATTATTGTTACTCTGACATCAGTTTACTTTGAATAAATAAACGACGATCGAATGATTTTTTTTTAGTTGGTTAATAAACATGGTGTCTTTACCAAATATTTAGACACCAAATGAAATAAAGTCTACACACATTGTAGCAGATAACTGATGATTTTTGAAAATGTCAAATTATTGTTATTCTGACGTCGGTTTACTTTGATAAATAAACGACGATCGAATGATTTTTTTAAATTGGCTAATAAATACGATACTTTGCCAAATATTTAAACACCACCGCGTCAATGATCGGGCCGAAATGTACAAATGTGGCAACTAACATAGGACGGAGGGAGTAATATGTCACGAAGGTCCATTCACCTACATCGAACTCTGCATAAGAAGAGTTGTAATTGAATACTAAAATTCTTGCCTTGAAGAGTCGCTGCCGTTTGATCCTTCAGCCATCACTTTCCCAATCAATGGTTCCACCGCTGCGCGAATAAAACTCCTCCTCTCTCCGGTCACATTCACGGAACA
Organism: Tetragonisca angustula; assembly: GCA_036937485.2. NCBI lineage: Eukaryota > Metazoa > Arthropoda > Insecta > Hymenoptera > Apidae > Tetragonisca > Tetragonisca angustula. Next base: position 144,117 of record JAWNGG020000040.1, on the reverse strand, counting down.
AACTCGAACGAGACGACGAACAATGGGCCGACACAACGAGCCGACGAACTATCCGAAAACTGTCCCCGAATTCGTCGAACCGACGTCTCCATGGCCCCGTCGGAGCTTCTCGTTTCCGGTTGCAAATTAATCTCGCGAAGGCATCCGGACGAATTACGGATCACCACGGCGGAGTCATCAATCGTTGTCGACTGAAATGGAAAGTCGTTCGAAGTGGCCACGCGTGTCACGGCCGTACGCTGCAACATCGAGGACGAAAATCTTGCTGAAAACGTGGAATCTGGGTTACTGACATTCAAGTCTGACATCGCGTTTTGCTAAGTGAGACTCGGTCGCGTTGAAACTCGGCTCGGTAATTTTTTTTTTTTTATTTAATTCGATAAAATCGTCGATAAGATATTGAGAACTATTTATTTCGATCGCCGATTATAAATATTACGACCCGTCTGGTGAAAATTGGTTATCTGTGTTTTCGTAAACAAATATTCAAGGAGATGTAATAACATTTACTTGGAGAAACCAATTAATCAAAAAAGAAAAGATGATTAATGATGACAATGATGATAAAAATATTGTAATATTATAATATATATATTATATTATATCATAATAAATATCCTAATAAAATTATGATATTATATATTATCTAATATAATTAAATTACATATTATAATACATCATATTATATTATACATTATATAAATGATTTAAAAGTGATTTAAAAATACAGTTTTTTAAATATATTGTTGAAACAAATGGTTTCTTCGCAAAATGGTATACAATATTAAAGGGACACTAATTTCATCAATTTACACAAGAACTGAATCTTCAGTAATTTGCTGAGATATTTGACAAAACATGTTCCAGATTTTCAACTTTGAGGGTGGTTTTCACCCCTTCAGCACCAGCGATTGCAGATAAAAAGAAATACGTGTCAAGTATTTTTTCAAAAACTACACTTATTCTAAATTTAGTCAAAATCAGCGATTGACGCTATGTTCTATCTATCGTTTATTTTATTTGCATCGTGAAATACCAATTGTGCACAAATACGAAATTCCGATTAATTGTTACGTTTCGCAGCCAGTAGATGAAACCAATACTTGTGAACATTGACGAAACGAAATCGATGTAAAAAAGTAGAACTATCGTAGGATAACGCGACGAATGTCGCGAAACGAAAAAAGTTGATCGAAAGTGAAGAAGAAGTGCTGTTTAAATGCTATTAAAAATATCTTACAGGGAGAAAGAACGAGAATCAACTTCGTTGATTTCAGTACCAATTTAATTCGACTGGCGAATTAAACGGCGGATAGTTTGAAATTTCCGCTAAACTGGGGGAAATATTTTGGATTAGCAGCGAGCTAATTAAACTCGATGTTCACGTGAAGAAAGAACAATTACTTTCTGATGAAACTATTTTCTCAAGCTATTCCCTAAAGAGAGAATGAAAGTAGAAAGAATTTAATGGACGAATTAAATATTTCTCTGTCGTCATTTATAATTATGCTACGTATAATAAGATGAAACGATAATGCAATATAAGGAATCGAACTGCTCCGAGATTCCAAGTGTAACAGATAGAATTCATCAGATGAGAAATGAACTTTGTCGCGTTATTGAAATCCGGACGAGAAATTGCCGCGAGATTCGGATTTGAATTGAAACGAATCGCAACGAAGAGGGGCACAAAGCACCAAGCTTCAATCTTCTCCGAGTGTTTGCCGCAAAAGCTACGAAGACGATGAGTTGCCGTTATAAACAAATAGATGGGAACGCAATCGTTCCTCGTTCTCCTCTCCAGCAATTGAACTAGAACGTGTAATTTAATATACGCAAGGTTCGTGAAACAGATTCATCTCTGCTCCTCGAAAGCGTGTTTCTACGTCGCGAAATTTCTTTCCGTTTAATTTTTTCTAGCGCTCGAGTGCATTCTGCCGTTTCCGGTCGAATAATTCTTTCCCTCGAACCACGAGAAGCATCCTCGAAGAATTCAGTACTCCGAAGATGGAGCCGGTCGTTGAATTTTTACGAGTGGACATTTCACGTCGCTTGGGAGTCCGCAGAATTTTGCCGCGTTTCGTCGTCCAGGACGAGACCTCGCTCGAATCGCTGTATCTTTGTTTGCATTTTTTGGCATCGAGACTCAGTTTCGCTCGACCGTTCTAACCGGAACGAGCAGTAACTTATCGTTGTGCAACTTCTTCGAATTTCTTGAAATTACAGAGTCTGAGTAGAGACAAGTAGAATTGTGAAAAAAATATCAAGCGAATTTTTGCAATTTCTATCCACGTTTCAAATTTGACAATACAAACTGATTGAAGATAAATTGCAAATGAATTTTTACGTTTACACGATGTCGGTCTTGTGTAATCGCGGAAACACGAGGAAAATCAGCGTTGTTCTTGGTCGACAATGCATCTTGGGAGTGGAGGGATGAATCACCCTTGAAAAGGACGAGCTATGAATTAGGAATTTTGTCTGCACATGCCCCGCAGACATCTAAATTGTAAATTTGAAATTCAGTTACACATTTCGAGGTGTATGTTATCCAATCGTCTGTTAGTAAATTAAAATAAATTGAATAAAATCGAATTGTTCACGAGCGAGATTCGAGTGACATTTTCGTGTATATTCCTTGACACGCTGTACGTAATCGATCTTTATTATACATATTGTTCTTCGAATCCACGAAATTATTACGAACGGAATGGACTAATTGAAAGAAACATTTCTCGCAATAATAATTGCAAAATTACGTAAATTTTAATTTCTTAATTCTTATTATATTTGTCGTTCTTTTAACAAATTCCAACGGAATGTGTTGCATAATCAGCGAAATTATCAACGAACGGAATAGATTAATTAAAAGGGGGCAAACCGAGGAAAGAAATATTTCGCACAATAATAATTCCGCCTTTCCTCGCTTGTGCTATTAATCACGTGAATTTTTTAATTTTTTACCATGTCCATTGTTCCTCAAATCCACGAAATCTATTGTACAATCAACGAGATTATTAATGAACGGAATACTCAAAAAAGAAAGCAGAAGAGCCAACGAAAGAAATGTATTTCTCACAAAAACAATTCCTTCATTTATGCTATTAATCACGTAGATTTCAATTTTTCAATTTCCATCGTGCGTATATCGTTTTTCTAACAGACCCACGACATTGCATTGTGCGATCGACAAAATTATTAACGAACGGAATAGATTAATGAAAAGGAAGCAAGCGAGGGGAAAGAAATATTTCGCCCAGTCCGGCACAATTCCCTCGGTCTCATTATTTTATCCACGAAACGTTCGCAATATATTTCCATCTTTCTTCGAATGAATCGCCGGGAATTAATCACGTTGGTTTACACACCGGCTGCTTATTTCTACGAACGCGTCCGCTTTCTTTTCCCGCTCTATAGATAATAATTTCGTTACTGCTCGCGGTGCTCATAAATTAAAGACGCCGCCCCTGTCCCGATGGGAATACTTCTTCGTCGACCCTCGCAGTGTCTAGGACAGGTTTATCTCGTGCCTGAAAAAAGATTCCTCCGCTCTCCGTGAACTTTTATCCCCGTGTGTGAGAAAGGGAATACCAAGGGAACGAGTGTAACCGAGTTGTTTAAGGTCTTCTGATTCCTTGCCGTTTGAATTATTCTGCCAGTGGTAGAATTTTTCGAATTGAAATTTTACGTCAACGACGGTCGTGTGTTGTTGGTCGACGTCCGAAAGAATGACTGATGAGAAATTGTCGACACTCTGAATTAAAGAAAAATCTATTGTGAAAAAGTCATTTATTAATTTTGTAAAATGTAATTACAGTGGTAAAATTTTTGTGAAAAGTTATTTATTAATATAAAATTAATTTGGTTTCACGTTACATGTATACTTGACCTTGGCTGCCTAAAAATATTGATATGAATAAATAAATATTTGTTGATAACAGAACGACCACCATGAACATTAGAGTTGAATTATTTATTATTGAATATTTCAGAGTTATTTATCATTAAGTATTTTAGAATTTTTCGAACTTTTGTCTCTCAACCCTCGCCTTCGAAAATTCAATGAAAATGACGAGGAAAAGTAAATGGCAAAGAGAAGACTTCTCTTGTAATCCTCAAGGCCACGACGAACCTAATCTTGAATGTTTACTAAATTTTGTTGCACATTTTGCGAAACGGAGGCGCGTGCCACGCGTGCCAAGAGAAAGTATTGCTCCGATCTCTCGAATTACGCGAGATCGGGGATCGCTCGGAGAAACACGACGTCCCGGCTGAAGAGGAAGACACGAAAGAGACGGAATCAAATTGCGTCTAGCGAAGGGAAACGCAAATCTCGGGAGCTGGTATCGCGGGCTCTTAATTAATCCATAAAGCTCCTATTTTCATTAGCCTCGTAAGTCTGCCTCAACGGTGTCGTTCGCCGCGCCGGTTTTAATTACAAATTACGCGGTCGCTCTCAGTTTCCCTCTGCTTAGTTTACCGTTGTCGGCACGCGAGCAACAAACAAGCCGCGGGGAGAGGGAGGCAAACGATTCCTTGGAAAAATGTTAACTCGTTCGGGAACTTTCGTCACCGTAGCCAGCTTCTACTTCATTTGCACGTATATTGGCAATTTTTTTACAATTTCGCGCGCGGATGACGAGATACTGTACAGGGTGTCTCAAATTTAAATGAGATAAACTGTGATAAATTAAGAAAAGGAGTCTCCACTTTGGAGAATATCGCGGAGAAAGGAACAAAAAGGTTTTCATTTCTCCACTTATTTATTTATTCATAGTTATTGTCTATTTTATCATCTGTATTATCATTCATTTAACGAAGATACTTCAAAATGTTAGCAATGCAAGTATCACATGGACTATTGATGACTTCGACTGCAGCTGGACATCGTTTCAACGTTTGATATGCCAAACTACGATTTGATCTCTCAGTTGCTCTCTCGAGTTGCTGAGAAAATAAACATCCTTTTTTTACTTTTTTCTCCAAAACCAGAGAAAATCACCGATGGACTTTTTTCCTTAGGTTACCGATTTTCACGAAATTTTGGCATTTAAATTGAGCACATCCCGTATAATTAAGAATAACAATATATCTAACAAGAACTAATACAAACAATTAAGGAACGAAAGAAATTCGTTTCGCGTTGTTACTTTGCAAAAGTAGAAAAATTCAGTAGAAAGGTCAGTTAATCGTTCGCTGGCAGTGAAAAGTGTTTAAAAACGCTCGCGACAGGCGCGACACTCACGAATGGCGTGTGAAAAAAATTGGATCTGAGGTTCGTTCAATTTTCAATTTTCAATTCTTTCGCTCTTGATACTCGACTCGAGCTTAAATTAAATCCAAAAACACCCACGTGCGCGTGGCGACTTCAGTTTCTATTTACTTTCGCGTGGTCCCATTGTTTCGCCTGCGAAAGACCGAAGTACGGGCCTCCAAGCGCGACGTATTTCCATTCCACGTTTCCACGCGGTTTCGCGAATTAATTTCCCGTGAATCCGGCACGATTCCGATCTAATCAGTTTACTAATTCGTGTGGCTACCTGTTGTTCGTTCGCTGGCCGCCTGCCGCCTTATCAATTGGACTAGTTCCACGGGACACCTCAAATCAGTCGCTGGCGCCCCTAAATGCCATTGTCTCCTGCCACGGGAGAGTTTCAACAGCTGGACGAACCGCTTTCTTCCGGCGAACTTGTCGGACGAACTGAAAAATTTCTCCCTCCGTTCAGATTTCTCGATAATCTCGGTAGATGAAACTTCTCGCTATTTGAGAGAAGCGAAGCGAAGGAGAAAGTTTTACGATTGTTGTTTTTTCTTTCCTGTTTTTTTTTTTAAGTATGGAGAAAAATTTATTTTCTCTAATTTGCAAATCAAAGTTGAGCAGCCGCGACAAGTTTGCATTGACCTCTGCAAATCACGTTACTGCACATTCGGTTATTGCACAATTTCGCTCGGGAACTGAAACGCTCGACGTATGTACGAATAGCACACAGACTGGTCGTCATTCGAAAGTTTCGACTGTCAGAATTAATCCAAATATACGAATTTTAATGGAACACAAATATTGAACTCTGAGCATTAGGGTTAAAGGACAAAAATTTAAGAAATTTCAACACTTCGTCATTTATTCAAATTTCTGTAGTAGCTATGTGTGATGGACACATACAGTGATGAACAAAACTGAACACGCGTGTGGATGTTTTAATATAAATAATATTTTATCGAGTGCACGATTTTTATAGAATCCAAAGAAAAGCAAAATATGTAGTGTTTTGGCTTTTCAAAAAGAAATTTCTTTTTACAGCCGTGTTACTACCAGTATTCTGGTAGATACGGACTATTTTCACGGAGTCGATTTTGCACTACAATTAAATCGAACGAAAAACTGTCGGTATTTTAAACTATCACAATTTTGTAAAAAAGAATCGTATAACAATCTACCTGGCTTTTTAAACCACAAAGCTTTAACTTTGACCGCCCTGAATTCGTTTTAACGTCGCGTAACAAGTGAAACAATATTCTTTCCTTTTAACAAAACTGTAAAACTTCATACATGTGTGAAAAAACACTGAAACATTTTATTTATGACTAATTTCATTACGGTCTTGGAGATTGATTCTCTACAAAGACCTCTTAAAATTACTGTGCGATTTTTCCACCATCGTTTTATTGAAAATTAGGATTAGTCAAAAAAATAATTCAGGAAATCCGAACATTTTGTCATTTAATTTTAACGTTAAAAAGTTCAATAGATTGGCAAAAAGATTGTAGAGCAAGTTTTAAAGGATGGTAAAGAGGGAATTTTAATTTTCAGGACTATGGTATGACGAAAAAGATTTTATTTCAGTTTTTGTAGTTGTCTAACTAAACTAGCCTTAACTCACTTCTTCCAAAATTGGATTTATATCACTCTCAAAAGAATGATATGAAAAATGACTCATATAAAACTGCTATACCTTTAGTTTCAATGTAACTAAGATTCTTTTTATAATATACAAATGGATAAACTATTTGTGAACCAACAACTTGAAACGAACGTTGCAGATACGATCTTTGTGATTTAATTTTCTGATTTTATAACATATTTTCTGACATAAACTAGCAAAAATTCCAAATAAACTGTACAGATCTATAAACGCAAATCATTAATTTCTCGATAGATGGTCCACATACCATATTCAGGATCAAGAACACTGATTTTTAATTTCCTAACACACGTTTCGCACATTACATATACTTTCGAAGCTACACGTTGAAAGCTAAGATCTCCACTATACTCGAGATAATAAATTTTACAGCATTCACGCACGAGGAAGAAGATACTCGATGGGAAAAGTGGAACTTTCCGCCGAGTGTTTTTTCAAAATGGACGATATTAACGACACTTTAGGTGTAGGAAAGTGCTCGTACGAGTCCCGAAAGTTTTTGACCGAGCGGCAAGTTGCCGCTGGTTTATGACCCTCTGCTCGATGTACTCTCCTGATGACTCGGAATTATTCAAGATGATGCATCATCGTTTCATTCCAGCACTTAATTCAAGAGCCAGGGATCCCTGACGCGGAATAATTGACCATTTCTCGTGGTTATTACAGTGAAAGATTGCATGCTTCAAGCTAGAGTCTATTAGGCACCAACGTTGCGTTGACCAAACATTTCGTGCGCTATTTTCTTTTTTTTTTTTTTTTTTTTAGTAAATTTGCATAATTGAATCTCGTTTCTTGACGTCGCGAACACGGAGGATTATAAGTTAAATGGTTCAAAGCAATCCATAATCTCAAAATTCTAACAAACTATTAAGTAACTATTAATTAACTACGCACATCTGGAAAATTTATAGGTACAAAAAAATTTCGTGATACGCGAAAATATCCGAAATATAGTGGCTGTTAAAATATTAATAATAATATTAAATAACATAGTGACTGTTATAATATTAAAATATTAAATAATACAGTAAAATATATAAAATTTCCGAAATATAGTGGCGGTTAAAATATAAATAATATTAAATAATAAATATAGTGGCTGTAATATTAAAATATTAAATAATACACAAAAATATATAAAATATCCGAAATATAGTGGCGGTTAAAATATAAATAATATTAAATAATAAATATAGTGGCTGTTAAAATATTAATAACATTAAATAGTAAAATATCAAACAAGGTCTGTTAAAATATTTAACAAATGAAACAAACTTCTGCCTGGGCCTAATTTCCAAAAAAAAAAAGAATACAAATTTGCACAAAAATACGCCATCTACGAGAATTAAATCAACCGTGGAAAAGCGCGATTCTTTAACACGGTACGAAATCGACCGCTGTCGAGCGTATAAAGCACAGATCCCGTTGCAAGCACAAATTCGTTCAATCTACTATATCGCTGGTCGGGCGCCGAAGAATTACAAAGTCATATTTTATGCCGAGGGCCGAGAAAACTCGTACAACTCTCCATTCGTTTCCCAGCTTTTCTCTCCGCGGAAACTATCGACCGCGTGACAGAAACTTTTCCAATCATTCTCTTCGGGCCCAGTCGATACAGCCAGAGAGCGGTGGCAACGCGTGGCAACGAATATTTTTGCAGGCATCGTCGACCATGCGAGCAGACTGTCGAAACGCTCTCGCTTCCGGAAACCAGGCGGTTAATGCTGCTCGAAACGCGTCACGCCGCGAACAATGGCCCCGAACCAACGACCGAGCACGATCCGATTCGTAAAAGTACGACTGCTGACGTGGCCTGGATCGTTAATCCCGTTAGATTGGTCGGTATACCGAAAGTTGGGAAAAATCAACCAGCTTCGAGCTGATTCGCAATGAATTCGCTCGACGCGCGAACTGATGGGATTTCCGTGGATTCGTTTGTTTGAAGTTGATGATTTAGGACTGTTCCAAATCTAGGAGAATGTGTTGGTTCATCGTTTTATTCTAGCTCTCTATTTTTCCAGCTAAATTTTGTGTATGAACTGTAAGAATGAAAATAAGGAAAGTTGATTGGTGTGCGATTGATGGGATTTTTGTAGATTGGTTTGTTTGAAGTTGATGAATTCGGATTGTTATAGGTTTGAGAGAATACGTTGCTTCACAATTTTATTCTAATTGCTTATCTTTCTAATTAAACAGCGAGTGTACAAACTATAATTGAAAATAAGAGAGGTTGTTTGATGTACAAACTGAGATTTCTCTGGATTTGTTTGTTTGAAGACGATGAATTAGGACTGTTGTTGGTAATAAAATATGTTGGTTTACTATTTTCTTCTAGTTTTCTATTTTTCTGACTAAATTTTATGCACGAACTGTAAGAATGAAAATAAGGAAAGTTGTTTGATGTGTAAACTGGTGAGATTCCTCTGGATTTGTTTGTTTGAAGATGATGAATTAGGATTGTTATTGATAATAAAATATGTTGGTTTACTATTTTCTTCTAGTTTTCTATTTTTCCAGCTAAATTTTGTGCACGAACTGCAAGAATGAAAATAAGGAAAGTTGATTGGTGTGCGATTGATGGGATTTTTGTAGATTGGTTCGTTTGAAGTTCATGAATTGGGATTGTTATAGGTTTGAGAGAATACGTTGCTTCACAATTTTATTCTAATTGCTTATCTTTCTAATTAAACAGCGAGTGTACAAACTATAATTGAAAATAAGAGAGGTTGTTTGATGTACAAACTGGTGAGATTTCTCTGAATTTGTTTGTTTGAAGACGATGAATTAGGACTGTTGTTGGTAATAAAATATGTTGGTTTACTATTTTCTTCTAGTTTTCTATTTTTCCAGCTAAATTTTGTGCACGAACTGCAAGAATGAAAATAAGGAAAGTTGATTGGTGTGCGATTGATGGGATTTTTGTAGATTGGTTCGTTTGAAGTTGATGAATTGGGATTATAGGTTTGAGAGAATACGTTGCTTCACAATTTTATTCCAATTGCTTATCTTTAATTAAGCTGTGAATATGTAAACTATAATTGAAAATAAGAAAAGTTGTTTGATGTGTAAACTGATGAGATTTGTTTGTTTGAAGTCGATGAATTAGGATTGTGTTGGTTTATTCAAGTTCCCTATTCTTCGAAATTTTGTGTACGAATTACGATAATGAAAATAAGAAAAGTTAATTGATGTGTAAGCTGATGGGATTTCTGTGGATTCGTTTGTTTAAAGTTGATAGGATTGTTTTAGATCTACAAAAACGTAGGTACTCGTTTTTTGTTTTTTTTCTTTTTATCACATTATAGGTGTATATTTTTCCGCTAAGAATGAAAGCAAAAATAACATACGCAAATACATCTGCAATCGTATAATTCTAGAGTTCATTATGAATATTTAAAGACTAATAGAATCGACTATTTAAAACCATCCATATTTATTTCACGTCTAATCGCACGTTTGTTTTAGAATCATTTCGAGAAGCTCGCAGAATCAAATATTAAGCTTCACTAAATCAAACATTGAAACTCTTGCGTTTAATCGTTCAGATATTTTCAGAGTCTCCCGGAGAATGTTTAAAGTTTCGCTATAAATTCTCCGAATAAACTACTCGGAGCCTTCCGGAATCAGACGTCTAGACGACCACCAATCTCGCAATTCCAAATCGCTTTACTCGCGCTTTACTTTTACGTGTGATGAGCAACGGAACTTCGCCGGGGAATGCAATCTAGCGATCCACGCGAGCGTGGATCCGTCATCGTCGTTTCTCAGGGTGGCAGCTTCCGTCCGGTCCAGGACAAATGAGTTTGTTTGCGCCGTGGAACAACTACGACGGAACATTGATTAGCGGGATTCGGAAGACGGTCGGGGAGGTGCCGGGCTAACTTAGTTTGCTCGCGTGGACAGGTATTTATGGCGCCGGTCGAGGCTTTCTCGGCCACCGGACCAATGAAATTCCGATTTGGCGAACGCGGCCGATCCCGCGCTCCCCGATGAACGAAGTTTTCGCAATTTCAAGGCGAAACTTCCTGCGTTTCTCGACGCGGTCGTTAAGAGCGTTTGGGAGCGGGAGGGAGGAAGGTGGGGGGGGGGAGGTCCGCGGAGATAGTCGATTTCGTTGGCTGCTTTAATTAAAAGCGGCAGTTCGATGGGGGGAACGAGAGTGGGAACTGGCTCGCTGAGACATTCGAGCTTGATAATGGATTGTGTTAAAAGCCGAGCAATTAGATTCCAACGGACGACGATAGGGACTTTTATATGCAATCTCGAGCGTTTCGAGTGAATACCCGCGTATATGATGATCTGGATGATGTTTCAGATGTATCGACTTGCGTTATCGATCGTGATGTCTTACTATCAACAGTGATTTTCTGCAATGTTTCATTGCATTGGAAACAAAACGTCTCTGTACAGTTTAGTCAGGAAGTATGCAGTGATTAATTTCGATCTGGCAGAATTAGAAAAAAAAAAGTGACTACATTGAAGAAATGAAATTCTTTTCGTTTAAAGTTACGAGAATATCGAATATTTTACGAGAAGATCGAGTTTGAAGATTTGTCAAGCGTACTTTAAATTTAGCTAATCGTAGACTGTTCAGAAACGAATAATAAACAGGAGGTTATTTTATCTGCGAAAATAAGTCAAAAGTGTAGGATTTTTTCGTAGTATTCTTTATTTTCAAGCGTACTTAATAAACCAATTCTTGATTAAACGTTTCCAAAGGCTTTGTTGAAAACAGCGAGAAAATTGTAGAATAATCTTACTGATTATATACTTCTGTCTAGTCTGAAATTAGCCGAAGCGTACTTGATAAACTTTGAAATTCGATCTTTTCTTAAAACTAGTTTTAAACGAAATATCTTACTTTTTTAAATATAATCTTACTCTTTCTTTCCATACGGAATCACTTCCTCACTGAATCAAATGAATAAATGATCTAAATATATATTCATACATTATTCTTTTTTGTAAAATAAAAAAAATAAATATATATTTAGAAATTAAATGTTTATCGTATTTATCTGAGTCCTTTTCTTGTACAACAAAGTGTTAAAATACAAATACAACAAAAATAGTACTTTCATGTATCACGGAACAATAAAAAAATAATTTTGAAAATATGTAATAATTACAATTATTTTTCGTAGTAAATGCAACAATTTTCTTTAATAATACACGTGATAAACCTGAATTATTCCGATGGCATACATTACTAAGGCCTACAACTTTAGTAGCAAATAATTCTTGAAGGAAGCATTTGCGAGCATACTTCCAGACGAAAAATTTGTTTGTTTCAGGATCCTAAATTCATACCTTAAAGTTTGGCGATTTAACCCGGGAACATTCTGCACATACATGTAGAACATACAAGCAAATTAAATATTCTGAATATCTAAAATTTGTGAAATCGTTCAGACAATTTGCGAATCAGATCAGAAATAAAATGACCTCTTTTGACGAAAAAATAATATCTGAAGTTGTTATCTGTAAATATATCGAATCGTAGAAAATCTAAGTCACACTTGTTGAATCTGTCGATAATGGATCTGACGCCACGTAACTACCATACTTTTAGTATTAATTTTATTTCATTTCGTTCACTCTGTCTACGTTAGTCTCTTCGAAATTAAACGACAGAGTGGAATGCCCGTTTCGTTGCACACTGTCATTGAATATCATTCTAATTTCGATGTTCTATCTTGGAAGGGAAGGAGTAGGCAGCATGTAAGCATGCTCATGAAAACTTTCGCGAACGTGAAACGACATCGTTCCGGATCTGTGCAGGCCAGTACATGCTCGTAGAGTCTGAGTTACCGCGAGCTATAATCGGCTTTTGCGCGCCGATAAAGTAGATCTAACCTCCTGGAAAACGACGCGACGAATCTCTGCGAAATTACACGGATCGCGCGAATGTTCCTTGAATGTGTAACGATGTATGCCGCGCGAGCAGAATTTTAATTGTGATCGAATTCCATTGTAATTAAAAGTTCGAGGTGCTGTTAATCCGAGTTGAACGATGTGTCTGAGAGAGACCTCGCGCAGTTATCTCGTATCTTATAAATCGAGGTTGAAACTCAACCGTGACCCGTATCCAAATTGCAGTTTTATAAATTGATTGATTTCTGTCAAGAAACAATCGCCCAATTTCGTCAACAGAAGACAGAACAATAGAATAATAAAATAATAAAATAATAGAATAAATAGAATAGATGGAATGATAGAATAATAAAATAATAGAATAAATAGAATAAATAATTAAACAGAAATATAGAATAATCTCGCAAAAATATATATACTTATAGTTATCGAATTTTACGTGAAATACTCGACTATAAATCATCGAACAAGTCGCAGATGCAAGTGGTTTAATATCCGCAACACTAACCTCGCTTCCTGCTCTCGACGAGACTCCTCTATACCGCGAAATGAACACACGCGCGTCTCGGTGAATATCGGGACACGTGCGTTGCAATCAACGCTAAATATCGATTATGAGATCCCAGTTGCACACCCCGGAGTCCGTACGAATAATTCAGCGTTCAGCGAAAACTATCGCGATAATTACTCGGCAAATTTCAGATTAAATCCTCATTACACCGAGAAATATAATATAAGAACGTCTAACACTTTCAGTTCAATAAATATTTAACGTTTAATGGTAGCCGCTAAAATTTATATTTTTGAAACGAATAATACAGGGTGGGTCTAATGCTTCTTTTCACCTATTTCTTCTTTTTTTAAACAAAACATCAAAATACGAGAGAAAGAAAATTCTATTAATTTCAAATTAAATTTAAGTTCAAAATTAAGTAAAGAGACTTTACGGACACCCACATGGGGTTATGTTAAAAATATCTAAAGCAGAGGATCATTGATGCCATTGCCACTATTGATGAGTGTATGCTACAGCGAACATGGCAAGAAATCGAGTATCGTCTTGACGTGCTTCCTGCAACTAGTGATGCCCACACAGAGGTACATTGAATAAGGCAGAAGAAACTTAAATATATACCTCTCATTTTGTACTAACTTTCACTTATCTGTCTTTTCATTTGCCTCTGTAATAAATTTTCGAAATTGTAAAGAGACTTTACGGACACGCTATGTTAGTCAAAACGTCCGGAATTATCGCGAAACGTGGAGCAGTCGGGGAATGCTTTCGGTTATGGAATCGCATGATAAAAAACTCTATGTTTTAGACTCGTTAGTTTCCCAATACGAAGAATTAACGACACGGTTTTTGGCTAATGAACGATCAAATTCGACGAGAATTCGTTAACGCTCGGGCACGATAGACGGAAAATTGGAGAGCGGAAGGCCTGACGATTGCAAACGTGTGTTTGCCGCGTTGACGCGTTTCACATTTGCCCGGGCCACGGGTAATATTGAAAGGGCCACGGCTGTTTTCGTATCGGTACGTCGCTCCGTTTCCCACGAAAATTGCATTATGCGGAAACAATGGCTCCTCGCTCGTTGCCAGTCGATATTTATTGCGTTATTATAGCGCGACTCGCTTTGAACGGCGAAAAATTCGCCGACCAATGGACACAGACTGGGGTATTGTTATTCGTTGCTCTTTTGTCTTTTTTTATTATCGAATTCTTCCTATTTCGCGAAGAGTCCAAGTGTTGTTAACATCTCTTCAAAATGATGAAACGGACATATGTTCCTAAAAGTTAACTTGTATAAAAATGGATGAAAAAACGTAGTACAACCGAACAGGGGGTAATTCTACGTAAAAGAATGAGGAAAAGAATGTGGTATACAATTTTTTCATCCAAGGCTTCGTTTTCAAGAAAATCGAATCTGAGGTTCACTCAATTATGCAATGCGATTTCCTTATCGTGTATTCTATTACCGGTTGCCTCTGCTCGTGCTAATGTTTATAAACATTGATAATGATAGGATACTGTAGGAAATAAAGTATTTAGTTAATTTATTCAATTTTGGATATTCAATAATTATATTTTGATACGGACTGTATACGATGTCGTATAATTATATATTGATGTGGACTGTATACGATGTCGTATAATTATGTACTGATATGGTCTGTATGCGATGTCGTACAATTATATATTGATGTGGACTGTATACGATGTCGTATAATTATATATTGATGTGGACTGTATACGATGTCGTATAATTATGTATTGATATGGTCTGTATACGATGTCGTATAATTATATATTGATGTGGACTGTATACGATGTCGTATAATTATGTACTGATATGGTCTGTATACGATGTCGTACAATTATATATTGATGTGGACTGTATACGATGTCGTATAATTATATATTGATATGGTCGTATAATTATGTATTGATATGGTCTGTATACGATGTCGTATAATTATATATTGATGTGGACTGTATACGATGTCGTATAATTATATATTGATATGGTCGTATAATTATGTATTGATATGGACTGTATACGATGTCGCATGATTATATATTGATATGGACTGTATAGGATGTCGTATAATTGTATATTGATCTTCCTTTTAGACTCATTTTTTCTTACTAGTCACGAGGCCTGTATAATAAAAGAAATCTGCAAAATATAGTACATTTGAGATTCTAGATCTGTAACATGTGAATTTATAAAAAGAATGATTATAAAATTGTTTTTTTACTAAATGGTTTTATAATAGGTATAAGGTAGAACTCAGAAGCTCGGTATATTGCACACGAATTAACAAATAAATTAGAACAATTCGTTGGAATCCAATATGTTTTGCAATAAATTTCAATTAGCAAATACTTCAAACAACCACGCAATTGCCGACGTTCCAGAATTAATTTTAATGAGCAGAAACTCACACATGTATTATTAACAGTTACAACTTATTAAATTGAAATTAAACGAATAAAAATACTGAATGAAAGTTCGGGAAAGGAATTTTTCAAATGATTGACAAAATAAATTTGATGAATGAAATTTCATCCTTGCCACGTAATTCTGTAAAAGTTTCTTCTACAATGGGAGCATTGTCTGACCAAAGCCGGGCTCGTTCTACTTCGCTCGGCGAGCCGTCACTTCCCACCTTCGTTATCTACGATTTCTGGCAAAAGACCGGTGGCCTTTATCCGGACGGTGATCTCTCGTGAAACGATGAGACAGAAACCGGTTGATCCTCGACTGGAATTGGTAGTTAAAAACGAGGAAAGAAAGGCCTCCCGACGACGCGTCGCGAGAAAAGTTTAACGAGCCAATTTGGCGGCGAGTGGTCGAAAAAAAGCGGCGGTCGATCCGCGGGATCCATTCAACAGAGCTGCGTGAAAATTCGATCACGGTAAGAAGCCTGTATTTACCACTTGTTCCGCGCGAATGTTTTTGCCAGGGACGCTGTAACGAACGTCGGAATGTCGCGCCGCAACGAAGATCTTGGATATCGAAGAAAGAACGAACGAGAACGGGCAGTAGAAAATACATTCAAAGATCGAATAATTAAAAAGAAGCTTTTTATCCGCGTGGTGCAAACCCTTAAATTTTATTATCGCGAGACAGACAAATGACTCAGCTTGGAAAAACTGGTTTCGTTATTTTAATCCTATGGATCCTCGAAAAACCTCTCTCTCTAATCAAGATGTATGTATGTATGTTTGCAACAGTGCTTACTTTTTGCCACGCTTTTCGGGGAAAGACAAGGATATTTAATCTTTAAATATGTTCGAATTTTCAGTAAGTACTTTATACAACGAGTAAAATATTTATTTTCTAGAGAGCTTGTAAAATCTTGACGTGATCTAAATTTCTGGTCAAGAGCGACGATATCGGTATCGAATGTTTATTAAAAGAGAGCACCGTACGCTTAGCTTATTAATTATTTACAATAATTTATATCCGGCGCGAGCGTTCCGAATATTTCACGTCGGAAATAAAATCAACGGAAAGTAAAGAAAACAACTTGACGCGTACGCACGTGACGCACGTACATACGTATCCGCCATCAATCCGTGTTTTGTCGCTCCGACAGGGCTGACAACCGCGAAGGATTAATCCAGTTAGCCCGGCCACCGTGGACTCTGACTGATGAATGAAATCCGAGGTGGCCGACCTTATTTTGCGTCAACCTTTGCCCTAGCCCCCTCCACGTCGTTCTGCATCCCCTTTTGCAGCCCTCTCTTCTCTTTCTCTCCCTTTCTATCGTTTACCACCGTTTTCCACCTGCCCCCCCCCCACCAATCGCCGTTCGAACGAAGCTTCGAGTCTACACAGTCTGCCGCACTACTGACGTAACACACCCCCTTCTGACGTCACGACCCGGGAGCAACGTGGTAACCCTTTCACAAGAGGACAACGTCCTCTTTCCGCACTTCCTCCCCGCCGTTATTACGCTGGATCAGCCGATTTCGCCTTGTTGTTGTTATTATTATTATTATTATTAATTGCCGGATGCACGATTAATCTTGCAGCTGTTTGCGGAATCTCATTTAATTATTGCATCGGATCGTGCAAACGTTGCAAGATACTGTTTTATCTCGAGGAAACGTTCGTTTAGGAATTGATTCCTTTGCTACGCATTGCTTGGTGCGTACTTTAGTAAGTTAATTAATTAAACCATGGTGGTTGACAAATAATGTCGGAGAATACTGACGATACCGTGGATAATTCGAATGATAAATTGGAGCATAGTTGCACATGATGCAGTTAATTTGGATTATCGTAGCAATGACACGTGACTTGACGTATGATTTCTGTAGAATAAATTGTATTATGTTGAAAAATATCTGACTTGGAAACAACCATTCGTTTGAAAATTACAATATATACGAGTCTGTGATCAAAATGTGATTGTTTATCAGAATTTTCTCTTTTTGAAATTTTTCTAAGGTTAGTGGTTGGTCAAAAATATTTTTGACGATTTGGTTTAACCTCTTTTATATAATACATGAATTGTAAGTTATGAGATTGGATCGTCTTAATAATTGCACAACGATTCTCCAATCCAAATTGAAACCCTTCCAAGATCAATCTCCATTTGAATCCAACGCGGATTCATAAAAATCTTTCACGAAGAACCCTTCGATTGCAAAATTTCCAAAATTTACTTTACCATTTCCAAACTCCCATCACGTCCCTCAAACTTTGCAAATGTTTCGTTAACCAACCCCACCCACTTCGGTTCTACCCGACTCGTGTTCTACATTTTCGGCAATTGCCAATTAAAATCTCGCCGAATTCATCAAAAGCAGAACGCAGAAACAAGGAACTCGAGAAACAGTGGTCACGCGTTCCTTAAAAAAAAAAAAAAACAAAACAAAACGAAACCAAAAAAAAAAAAAAAATTCTGCCACTTGCTCGTTTGCCAGCAACAACGTGTCCAGAATGTCAATCGCGAGATGATTCGCTAAAAAAAAAAAATGCGACGCAATCGAAGCGGCGATTTTAAAACGCAAAGTCGCGAGACCGAGGCAGGGAACTTTAATTAAGGTTAATCCGTTTTGAGGGAGGCGTGACTCGTCCGCCACGGACGTTGAAAAGTTCAAAGTGCCCCGGTGCCAATCTCGTCCGGCCGCGGACTATCAGCTTCCTAACGAATGAAAAGAAGCTGGTGATGTAATTAAATGATTCCTTCGGGCAAATAGCTTTCGGCCAGTCGTCGGCTTCCTCATTATCTAACTTAGCAAACGCTTCGCTCTCATCCCCCGCCCTTCACGGCTTTTGTCCCTCTCGGGGGCGAGCGCGGTGGATTGAATCCCCGGAGAAGAAAGCGAGAAGATCTTGAAAACGATTTAATAGACGCGGTCTTCGACACCGCGTCAGCTGGATAATATTGTTGAAAGTCGGGACGAGGCTGTCTGCCGTGATCCTCGAATTCGCGCATGTCGATTTGACGGACAATTCGTTTTGTGATCGTTGAATAATTTCCACTGAAGCGAGAATGAACAACGGTGATGATCAATTTTGAATTTGATGCGCATATTGTGGAACGGTAGAAATACTGATCTGTAGAAATGACTATATGTTAAATGATAAATGTAACGTGAAATACGTAAACTAAATATTATGTAAAAGTTATGTAAAGATAAGTTATAAGCTCATAATGAAATACTTAGCTATGATATATTATATTATAATAAAATACTTAGCTATAATATATTATACTATAATATATAATATATAATAATATAATATATTATAATAAAATAGTTAATATATTATAGTATAATAAAATAGTTAGCTGTAATATATTATACTGTAATAAAATACTTAGCTACAATATATTATACTATAATAAAATACTCAGCTATAATATATTATACTATAATAAAATACTTAGCTATAATACATTATACTATAATAAAATACTTAGCTCTATATAATATATTATAATAAAATAGTTAGCTGTAATATATTATAGTATAATAAAATACTTAGCTACAATATATTATACTATAATAAAATACTTAGCTATAATATATTATCTTATAATAAAATACTTAGCTATAATAAAAGTTATACAAATATGATGATTATATATATAATAATTAAGTGTAAAACAAATGTTAATGTTAATCTAAGTTTCATGTTTTATATTATTTCAATTGCAATCGATATTACGATGTTGTAAAATTGTTCTTTTTACGATATACCTCTTGAAAGTAATACAGTTTTGAGCTGTCTTGCACACTTACCTTCAATTATGTTTAATTTCAATCGTTCCTTTCTAGATTATAAATTAATACAGTTATTTGTGTTACAAATTAATACAATCATTTATGTTCTATATTACAAAAATTTGACTCCATTTTATCTAGCACCTCACGATCGAAATTGGTAAATTCCAAAATTAAGGCAATTCCACGCTAAGTTAGAAATTAAGTGACGATATTTAATACCAGGATGAAATTTTGCCTCTCCTGTCATTTTCAAACGTACACCGGAGTTTTTCAGCAAGTTCAAGCGCGGTGATTTAATGGGAGAGCGAACAATTTTTGAAAGATTGGCGAGGTAAAGGCGCGAGAGAGAGAGAGAGAGAGAGAAACAACAATGAATTTACGGGTACGTGCTCGATAGGAGGTTGAACGCGGAACGGCGTCGAGTTGAAACAGTAATTTCGCGATTCCGCCACAAAACGCTGGCCTATTGAAATCCACGGTCGGAGATACGTCGCATTTTTACGATGTCGCGTCACGTCGAACCGAACGGTAAGCTGAAATGATGCATGCGGTCGTACGTGTACTGTATTTTCATGCAATTTCTCTTTACGAGGCAGCGATGCGCGCAACGATAGAGAAAAGCTGCCAGATTATAAGGTTCCCGATGCTTGCATAAAGAACACCCTTCGTCGCGTGGCCACGATAACCGATAGACACGGCGATGTCTCGCGTTATTGCGTAAATATCGCGTTATATCGTCGTTGAAAACGTGGTCACCGTGTTATGAAACAATCGTGCTGTTACGTTGATAATTTCAAGTGTTGATAATGCAGTATCCTTCCTTCGTACGAGCTCGTTCGTTCGGTCTATTACGAAAATATACTACTTATTTGAAAGGTGACAAGACGCAGTGACAACAACGACTTGATTATGATTACGTCATGACTCCACGCCATGCTTTATTTAGTATCATTCGAAAATTTTTATTTTGTAATTTCTTAAAATACATTATAATTTTATTACAAGCTTTCAATTTTTCTAAAATCTTTGCTACTCAATCAATGTTTAGTAGCAGTTCGTCATATTCGAATATTCTCGATTTCAACTGCCGACTATTTGTTCGTGAATTTTTGAAATTTTCATTCGTACGTTCTATCATCTCGTACTTTTTTTTCTGTATTTATTTTATTTATAGCAATCTTGGAAGAGATTCAAAAATATAATCTATCATTCGGGTCTCGATATTTAATTGGAACGTTTCGCCATTAATTAGTCCAAACTAATAATACTGCAGATCATTGACTCAAACTTCTGTCATTTCTATCATTAAACACCATTAGACCGCTCGACGCCATGAACGAACTTCATTTTACGACAAATTCACTCGTTTCGCGCATTCGTAAGTAGAACAACACGGGGACGTTTGCTTTCGTCGACGAAAGGCACGGGAAACGTGATAAACGACGGAAATGTGAAATGGCGACGAGAATCACGCTCGATATACGATGGCGTGGATAAAAGTTTCAGCGTGATGGCCAGCAGGCAACAGCAGTTAAATCGCTGTTCCGCGACGCAGCTTTATGTATGCAATCACGAGGATTTAAATGGCAGAGGCGTGCCGCGCGCAGAGGGCAAGAAATGGAAGAACGATGAATCCGAGGCGAAGAGAAAGTATCGCGCACTGCGTTCGTCATGAGGTTCGTGTTTTCTAAACGCTCGCGTTTCTTTTACGTCCCATAAATTCCCACCCGGCTGAATCGCTAGTTCGTTATCGCGATCTCTTTGCTTTTTTTTTCACGATCGTTTCCGGAATTCTACCGAGAATGTTAATTCCCCAATGTTGATCTCGCGATCGATCCAGACTTCGTAAGAAACTGGGAGAAAATCGATATTAATGCAGCACAAACGTTCGTTATCTGAACAATTTGTTTGCGTATATTTTAAGTTTAATAACTTCAAAGAATGTATTTTAAATTTAACCATTTAAAATATAGTATCTAACTTTAGAGTATATTTTAAATTTAATCATTTAAATTAATCTATGCTCTAGTAGGCTAGTGTAATATTATGTGTTTATATAATATTAATATATAACATTAATGTTAACAGTGTAATATTAATATATTATATGGTATTTAGTACATTTTAAATTTAATAGTTTAAAACGATATTCTTGAAAAGTGATTTGAATTTAATAATTTAATAATATTAAATATATTAAATAATACTAAATGTATAATATTTAATAATTTAATAATAGAAAAATGTTCTCAAAAATTTCTTGAAACGCAATTCGGCCCACAATATATTCACACCATCATTTGTGTACAATGATTAATATTCTCAACTCTCGGAACTTCTTTCAAACGGATGAAATTTAAGCACGGTTTTCTGCAATTTGAAATGTCTAACATATTAAACAAATCAATATTCAGATTTCATTTAGTTTGTTTAGTACGACTAGCAATATGAATCTTCGTAAATATCAATCTATACACCCAAGTTGATGTATATGAAGTACACAGTATAAAGGAATAACCCATTTTGAAAATCTTACTTTTATCTCGAAAATCTTCCAAGTTCGAACCACTGTGCGTATTTAATAAATATATCGTGCGACTGAAATTACCATGGATTTTAAAATCAAAATTTTACGTCTACAACAAAAATTTAACCTTCCAGTCGATTCAACGCGATTTAATCGAAGGCGAATCGGCAATCGACGATTTTTGTCAATCAGCTGTCGATTGGATCGAATTCTGTAATCTCGTGACCAAGGCTCTAGAATTCTCCAATTTAGGCGTCGTTTATGTCGAGTTCTCTAATTTCACGATCGTTGTGGTGAAATGCTGTAATTTGGTAGTCAAAGGGTATCAAATTCTACGGTTTACAAGTTATCTGTATCGAGTTGCGCGATTTAGTGGCTGGGAAAATCGAATTCTACGATTCAGGCGCCAAGGACGCCGACGTGTCCGCTTGAATCTTCGAAATCAAATATCAAGAGCATGCGTTAACTTCCAAGGAAACCACGTTCATTGGCAGAGTAAGTTCTGCGAACGTAGCTTCCGCAGTTTGAACGTCATCTGCACGTGTGTCGTGCAATTTGAAGGTCAAGGCTACCGCAGTCTACAATTTAGCAATCAAGGATTCACACCGAATTCGCACTTGGACACATACGAAGTCTCGCTTGTCATTTGAAGGTCAAAAATATTTCAACGAAATATTAATGAAAACTAATATAAATAATACGTACGACGCGAGAAATATTAAATATTTAATTTCTGCAACTTGCGATTGTACGATTTAGAAATCGGGCTCTACGAACTCTATTGTTCAAAGGCAAAGAATTCTCCAATAAAACTTCACTTCCACCGTAGAAAACGTGTGTTTGGGGAACTCTGAAATCACTAAAGACAGTCCTCGCACAACTCCGTCAGTCTGCGATTCTCGCGAGTGAAGTATCTTCGGGGCAAAGTCCAACGCCTTGGGGAGCATCTAATCCTGCTTGGCGTCGATACGAGTAACAAGTATCGAGCCTCTTCGAGGCATCGAGTCCCACAGGCGCCGTAAGTTCAAATTCGTCCGAAGTAACCTTGGCCGACAATGAATTTTCCAGAAAGTTCTCCCTCAAAATTTCTGCCAGCAACCGCCGAAGGACGCTTCCAAGTTTTCGAGGATCCGCGTCTCGATGACGACGTTAGATTAACCGTGGTATGCACTTCGGTCGGTAACTGTAAAAGGATCTCGAAAATTCGCTGGTGCTTCGTTGAAGGGTGGACGAGTACCTGAGAGCGTCTAAACGCCGTGGATTTGAAAATGATGGAACATTAAACCCTCGTGAGCGCGTTTCGATGAAGATGCGGTTGAGGTTCAAACGTACGAATACCATCGTTCAATTTTCCGATCGATTCGTAATTTTGGATTGTGAGATTATTGATTCGAAGAAAGATTAACATTACTGGAGCGTTTATTAATTTGGGAGGGATTAGGACATACACTGTTGGAACTGTGTAACATTTAACACCGAAATGAGAAATCTCTGTATCTTTGAATAAACTTTGAAATTAAGAAATGGAAAATTAAGATAATTCCACAAAGTTTGAATAGGTTTCAATTGCAAAGTCTTCCCACTGCGTACCAGCGTTTAAAAATTAATTTGATTATCGTTGTTCGATTTACGTATTATTTTCTAGATAAAAACACATCTTGTATGTATTTTAAAATTATTATAAGAACCGAGAATTCGTTCGTACATTTTCGAATGAAGATGCCAATTAATTATTAATTACTTCGCATGTATGGTTAATTGTTTCGTAATATGCTTTCTTCTTTTAGAAATGCGCGCGGCTCGTGATTTAAAATTTAAATCGAAAATAAGCTAATGGCCGGCTGTGCGCGTTCCGGCCGAGAAAATTTCGAGCTTTATTAAATTATTCATAGGGAACGATGGGACAGGCTGAGCGGTGTAATCCTTTATTCCGGCTTAATTCCCTAGAGAATTCGTAATTATCCTTTGTCCCTGTCTCTCGTCCCGTTCATATTTTCCAGAAACTTGGAGAATCTATTGACGTTGTCCGACACCGTGTGAATAAAAAAGCCTTCAAGACTTTACACTCCATTTGTCCGATTTTAACTAAGATTATTAGAATAATTTTAACACTTTCGCGAATATGTAATTGGAAAATTTGTAGGTGTCACGATGAGTGTACCTTTCATGTTGCCTTTTATAATTAAATTTGTGCCTTTTATAATCATTTGATAATTATAAAATTAACGAATAACAAAAATGAATTTCACAAAGTATCATAATTTATAACCACAAGAGTATTAGATTTAAATTTAATAACCATACAATGAATCTATTAAATTCATTCATATATAACAAATTTATTCAAATTCTCTTCTCGAATAAATGTACTAGCCCATGAGACTGCCAATAATTTCCTGAACAAAACACGCAAACTGAAATTCGAGTAGAATGAAAGTGGCCAGTTGGCGAGGATTGTCAATGAAACGACGCCATAAATAATCGACGTGATCCACCGGGTGGGAATAAAAAATCGGGCCTGTCTAACGAGACAAGGAAAGCTGATGAAGCGTCCCACGCAAATTACCGTGACATTTCACAAGAATCGTCCTTAACCTTTTTTTCTTTTCTCCGCCGACTGCGGTTCTAATCAAAAATCGATATTAATCGCCGTGGAAACGACTCGTGCTGTTCGTCCAATCTGTGGAATCCGAACAACCGTGGCCTTGCCACGAAGTAGCTTCGACTCTAGCCATTTAGCCTCCGAGTTTGACTTGCCGATCGACGCGGTTCGATTCAATTTTCAGCCATAGTTTCCCTGTTATTCTTCCATCCAGTACCGCTTCGCCTTGACCCGTCTCCTTCCTACCCGAAAGCTGTTCCCCTCCGTCTTTCTTCGATTACTTCCTAACCAGGTGAAACTGTATCAGTCCGTTCGCCTCGTTCGAGCAGAACCCGCGGCGAAATGCAGAACAGAGGCTTTTGTTATCTTTCCTGGTAGTTTTGTAATCTTTTTTACGAACGGAGAAAGTAGCGGGGAGAGAGAGAAAAAGAGCGGGAACAAGGATGAAGACGCGAAGGGGAACGAAGTTGGTCTCATCCTGGTTGTAAAATCGAGTGTCGAGTATGCGCGGAATTTGCAAGAGTGGATTTATAAAGGGAGAACGAAATGAGATAAATTAATAAACGTTGGAATTCAAAGGAGAAGGAAATTGCGAATGGCTTGGTGATTAATCATCGCGATAAATTCCTAGCTCAGTAAATTTTCTATTTTGCTACCCCCTTCTTTAATGAGAAGCAAGAAATCAGTCGAGGTCGAGAAAATTATTGAACGTAAACGAACATTCACGAGGTACAAGCGCAGCTATTACCGAATGTTTATGTAAATTACGTCGTATTTGACTTCAGTTTCACCTGACATAATGAAATATCTAATGCAACGTTTTTAAAATTTTAATACAACGTTCAAAAATGTACGAGAACCATGTAACTTTTTCGATTTCCTCCGATTGATGTTTCATTTCAAAAGCGAGCTGAAGCTTTTCAAAAAAATCTGCGGCGAAATAACTAAAATTGGGAAAAGCTGCTAAACCAGAAATTTGTAAAAAGATTTTGATAAAATTCAAATTTTAAATGGCACAAAAGTTAAATTTTGTCATGCAACAATGCAAATTGTTAAATTAGTTATCGATGTCGATCTTCCACGATTCTCTGATTGAATTTCATTAAAAATCAAATTTCGTGAAAAAATAATTTTGTGCGAACAAGATTGCGAATTTAACTCCAACACGAATGGAAATTCGATTACGACTATCGGAATTCATTAAAATGACAATCGAAGTAACACAGGCAAAAATTTCACATCCTAGGCAGATCTAAAGATGAGATTTCGATAACGACATTAAGAATATGGTTTCCTCATTCATTTTGAAGATTCTGTAATTCAAGATTTGCGTTATTAAAGCCCCAACGATTTTCTGATTGTTTCTGAGGTTCGTTTCACTCTCTGTAACTATCCTAATAATTATAAATGGAAATGCACGTAACATTAGGAGGTTGCTCAACAAAGTCAGTTTCAAGAACTGATAAGTAATAATGGCGGCTTAACGAAGAAAAATCTGTTACTTAAGACAACTTCCACAGTAAAACTTCATTATCTAGACTCGTCGAGGATCGAACAGTTCGTATAATTGAAGTTCCTATAATTTTCCATTATTTTTCGTTTGCGTGATATGAACTGTGGTCCAGAGAAGTTCAATTAATCGAGCACCGACTAAAATAAGTTAACTTCGGAATAAATCGACTTCACTGGTTGTTGTTAAAAACGAAACTGGGTATGCGGTTAAATGAACTCAATCGGTAAATGTACAATTAATTCAGGAATCGACTAGAATTTCGTTTCAATAAGTTGACTTTATCATATTTCGTCCATTAACCCTTTTAGTCTGTATCAGAATATTAATAACAAACAACAAAACAACGAATTTACCTATTAAAGATTCAAAAAGCACAGTACAATGGATTGAATAAATTTTATTAAAAGATGAATGTATACTTGGTTCGTTATATGCTCTTCATTAATACACAGGAAAACATTTAGACGTTCAATTTATTTTAACCTCTTGCGCTGGAATGTCGTGCCACGCGTGTCGAGAACTTTTTGTTCCAAAATTGTACTAGTTTCCCAGTTTTAAGTATATTTAAGTGAAACAAATAATAAATTTGTTACTTCTCGATAATTTCTATCCAGTGATGTCATACCGACGAGTTCAAAAAGGAAAGCGACGAATTATTGTACACGGTTAGGTCACTCGTTATGGTCCGCAATCAGTTGCCAGCGCAAGTGGTTAATGATGCCTATAATAATGTCGTTTTCTCACACTGTAGAAAATTTTATTTTATTCAAAAGTTAATGCAGCTTTAATCTGCAATGTAATTTAACAACAAACACGCTAAATGTCAATGTATTTAACTAGAATATAGGTCATATTAGGCACAATATAGGTTATGTTATAACACAGTATATATTATAGCATAACATGTTGCAATAAGTAAAATTATATTATGTTTAAGTGAAACAAAATAGGCAAAACAAATAATAAATTTACTACTTCTCGATAATTTCGATCCAGTGATATACTGACGAGTTCAAAAAAGAATGTGACGAATTATTGCATACGGCTTGGTCACTCGTTACGGTCCGCAATCAGTTGCCAGCGCAATTGGTTAAACGGCCAAAGTTTCGCAAATCTAAATCCCGAGAAATTCAACTTAATTCACGATGCAATTACTCGTCGCATTAGACAACATTTGGACAAATCGATTCAACCGATGGGAAATTCGATTAACCGAGGAGCGTTAACTAAAACCACCGCACCGATCAGTCAACTTCGGACGCAAGTCGCTCAACTCGTAACTCGCTGCGGCCGACAGATTCAGCCAATTTCGTTAATCTCGTTTCAGGTGAGGAACTGTGGATTGCTGGTGTGAGACCTCGGCCCCAGGAGTGGCCCGGGGGTTACCCTGGGGACCTCGGGGAAGTGCTTGCGCAAGGACGAAGCTGTTAAGAACGACGAAGGACACGGGAGGCGGAGGAGGAGGCCGCTATGAACGCCAGCGTCAACATCGAGAGGAACTCCTGGCGGCTGCCTCCCGACGAGACCGTCCAGGTCGCCGATCCCCGTTCAAAGTCAGCCCAGGTAAAAGAGGTAAATCGCTCCAGCGGTCCATCGTCTCCGTGTTTCTCCTCCACCCCCGCCCCCCCACCCCACCCCACTTCCCCCATTTTTCTCTCAAGATACGGTGACACATTGTCGGTCGAAAATAGTTCAAGGTTCGTCGCGAATCTTCTTCAAGGTTTTCCACGCATGATTCTGTGTCTTACGCCACTTCACTTCTGTCTGACAATCACTGTTCATAGTTTCTTCCTCCTTTATTTCTTCTGGAGTTTAGGATCTGGCACCATAGGCCAATGCACGGGGTGTGAAATGACGCGTGGTTTGAGAGATGTTTGAGTAGGGCGATTTTGGGGGGGGGGGGATTCTGTGAGAATTTTTCACACGGATTAACGCATTTTTGGATCGCGATTTCTAATCTGTCGCGGAGACTTTGTAGATTTACAATATACTACGTTTTTTAAGAAATATATTTATATGTATACATATGTATTTATATTTATATATATTTATATATTTCATTATATATATATATATATATTTCACGAAAAATTATTCAAACGTAGCATATTGTAAATCTACAAAGTACATATATATAACTGACATATACAAATGAAAATTAAAACTCGTGTTTTTCATTGTATCAGAAATCTTTTTACATTCCTTGCACATTCGTGCAAATCTCTGACGGTTCCAGCGTCAATCCTTCCTTCGTCGTTGCATTTGTAGAAAAAATTTCAAACGGAACGATATATTCAAAATGCAATGCAAATTCCGTAACGTTTGATACATGAAATAATTTTCCATCGCGACTCAGATTTCGCATAAAAATCCACAACCTCTGTGACTTTGTTGAAACGAGTCTCTTAAACAACACGTGCAACGCACGTTCCCGTATTTTGTAACGCAATTACAGTGGTTAATTGGTAGCAATGACACCATCGGCTGAAAACATTTTATAGCAACAGTCACGAGCAACCTAATTGAAACGCATGCTGCTACGAGGATTTTGCATTTGAGGTGGAATGGGATTGATAGTTGCGAGTTAGAGTACCGAGTAAGAGTATAGAGCGTGTTGTGTAGCGTGTGACAAACATTGCACAGAATACAGTACATACGACTCTGTTGCATATAAAGGAACACGTTGCCATAGTTTCAACATAACACAGCATCCTTGCAGAAAATTCATCAGCGCAGCATCGTTTCCGCCAGTTGTTAACATGACTGTTTAATTAACTTGTTGATCGTTAACGAAGCGTGAACGAAGCGAACGCCGATGGAACGCGGTATATTGCTCTCCTCGTTAAAATTTGGGAGCAATTTTTCAATTAAAAACGAACAGCTGAATTACGAATTACACACCTCCGGGACAGAAAGGTATCACACTCTAAAAATTATTAAATTTCGTCTCATTAAACAAATGACGTGAAATTTTTTTTATACACATTCTTCAGCAGTGCTTTTATCGACATGTATAAGTAACATAAATCAAACTTTTTACAATACATTTTGTATATATTGTAAATAGAAATATGGTAATATTCAGCGTTTTGTGAAAGACAATGGGTAGAAACAAAAGAAACGAGTTTGATAATTGTTTGATACTTAGTACGACCTCCTTTACATTTAATAACGATGCCTAGTTCTTGAAGCAAAGATTTGTATTATTTTTTTAATGACTTTGGCTTAATTCCTCCACAATATATTTTTTTTAATTCATTAATATTTGCGAATTGTTTTCCATTCTAGTATACGGTCTTCATCAAATCCCTTTAATTAATTTTCTATAATATTTAAATCCGGAGCTTTAGTTGGTCATACTAAAATACGAATTTCTTTGTACAACTATTGATTTACTGTTTTCACGGTGTACACATTGAAAAATGTACTTATTTCCGGCAATTAATGTCGCATACGTGTCAAATTTGTTCGTCTATCGTATAAATGTACTTTTTACTATTTAATTTTCCCGTAATAAATTTTGTTTCCATCTTACCTTAGTAACCAATATCTCCCCAATTCATTATACCACCGCATCCCATGGATCGATGACTCCAAAGTTGTTGCTTCTTTCGTAAATCATAATAATAGCAGTGGAGGCCATCAGATCAGTCTAAATCGAACCTCTTTTCATCGATGAATATGACTCTCCGCCATTTCTTATTCGTACAAACATATTTCTCTGCAAATTGCAAACGGCAGCTGATGCTCTTGCTTTAACCAAAGTTTTTGCTGCAATTTTCGTCGTTTCAGATATTCACAATTCTTTAAAAGACGTCGAACATTCCTAACATTTGCCGTGACTCTAGCTTTTTCTGCAACATGTGTTATAGCACGTTTTACCCCGAGCTGTTAGACACTGCAATCGTCCACAACTTTTTCTTTCTGCATAATTATCGGGATCTTGTAGTAAATTCACTATCACTTTACCACTTTTGTTAATTATTTCGGATATTTTTGTCTCGGAATAATGTTGTTCGTTTAATTTCAATATCGCGTGTATTTCAGCTGAATTGAACTTTCTTTCGCTGCTCATTTTTGCAAACGTTGATACGCACCTAACTGTATTTCACACGAATGTTACACTTTCGACAGCTTCCGTACGACTGACGAGCGTAAATATTCGACTTTTTCGAACTTGTCTGCCTCGAGACTATGGATTGTAATATTTACATTTCCGTTTTTGTATTTCTGAGAGATTGCGTGCCTCGGTAATAACATTCGACACAATACACGCGACTAATCCACACTCAAGGATACTGATGTGATGATCTACGCATTCTCTCTACTTTACGATGGATAATATAAAAAAATATACATAAAGTATGCCCCCTGTTTCGGGATGTACGTTCGAAAATTTCGATATTCGAGAACTTGGAGATTCGAATGTTAGAAAGTTTGAGGTTTTGGAAAGTTGGGTGCACTGAAAAGATCTTCGAACAGCCGAAAATTCGTACGTTTGAGAATTTTAACGGAAAAGTTTGAGATTTATTGGAGAATTTGCGAACTTGAGAACTTGAAAATTCTAAAGTTTTTGAGATTTTGACAAGTCGAGAATATGCTTGAACAACGATGTGTACGATTCAAAATGCGAACAATTTAGAGATTCGAAAATCTCAGAATTTCGCAAGCTTCGAATATTTAAACATTGAAAATTCTCTGAACAGATATGTATTATAAATTTGAGTTTCACACCTGAGAGAAAGCGAGAATATTAGAATCAACGAAGCGTCGTGAAAATACTGTTCTTTGGGCAATTAAAAATCCTTTATCTCAAGGCGAAGGCCATTTACGCGAGATGTTTCACATTAAAAACAGAAATTGCACTCATCTTTTTCTACGTTTCATTAACCGTTCTTTGTTGATGCCCGCCTCCGGTTTACGAGCATTTTTCTACCTGAGGTAAGCACCATTTTCCACACTCTGGTAAAGTGTGGTTTCCTTAAGCGGCGATCTCTGAATTAACGAAACAATTAGCGTGAACGAACGACTCCGCGAAGTCATCGTTCCTCATCGTCGCTGCTGAATTTCCCTGCGAAAGCGGAGATTTTAGTTCTGCCAAGAATTACGCAACTTTTCTGACGACTCTCATCGTTGAAAATCCCCGTTTCTCTTATCCTCTTTACTTTCTATCAAAATTCTTTGTGGAATTCTTCAAAGAAAGGAGAAGGAAATTGTCGTTATTCTTCAATATCAACGACGTACATTTTCTGCTTGTTCTACTTTCACGCAGTCGCAGAGACGATTTTGTGTGTTTGCAAGAGAAACTTTCGGAAGTGCCGTTTATTCGTAAATCGTCTCGTGCTAGGAATGCGAAATTATTAAAAGAAAAAGAAGATACGACTATATGCAATCGGGAGTTTCGTTTACTTACGAAACTATTGTTAACACTAAAGCGGTCAAAATGACTAATTTATAATTTTTTAGAGTAATTTTGCGGACTTGCAATGTTGCGTTTCTTCTTTTTTTTTTTTTTTTTTACAAACTTGAATGACTTTAAAAAAAAACAAGAATAAAGGTTCGTGTCCATTATTGTGTTATAAACTTTTTCCTGTTCCTTGCATTCTAATTTCTTTGATTTTTATACTTTATTCCTCGGTAGTTCTAGTGTTAATTCGTTAAGTAATTCACTCCAATTCGAAACTTCGGAATTAACAATTGTTGTAAATAACTTCGTTTTCGTATTCGCTAGGGTACTGATGAAATACAGCAGTGAAATGATGAATATATGAATTTCAAGATACGAACGTGTGAATATACAAAGTGTTCGCGTTATTTTGCGCATACGTGAACGTGCTTCAGCTCGTGCCCGACTCGTTAATAAATATCTTGATAATTCCTCCCATTCCTTTTAGAATTCTAAAGGACATTGTTCGAATTCGTCTCGACCGCTTTCATATGACAAACTAAAAAGAAACAGCGTTCCATATAAAAGATTAAAAGTCACCTTAATTTTTGTTATTATTCACTATTTAAGTTTTATTATTATTTAATATTATTACACCTTGTAATAATTTCCGAGTTGCGTTAATAAACACGATAAATAAATTCGAATCAGTTCGAAGCCCATCGATCTTATCGTCGACTCACCATCGATCGATCGATCTCGCCGATACGCACGTACGTACATAAATACCGGAGCAAGAAATCTCCGAAACGTCTTCAGTCGGTGAAAACTCGATAAAAAAAAGAGAAGAAAAGAGGAAAGAAGAGAGAAGAGCGCGCTAATTACACAGGACGAATCAGAGAAGAGGACAGAGACTGGTCGAGGGACGAGGATTCATTATGCAGAACCGGCTGCTGGCTTCGCTCCCCTTTGTTTCCTCAGCTCTCGTCACTGGCCACGCGAGAATTGACTGTCGTCGGAGGAAGAGGAACTCGCGACTAAACGCCGACGAGTGTTGCCAACCGAGGACATCTTCGAGGAATCCTCGAGAAAGTTAATTATGCAAAGAACGCGTGGCGGGAGAGAGAAAGGGGCGAAGGTTCGTCGAGGACAGACAACCCTTGCCGCGCCATCTCGAGATGGGAAACTCGGCGCGTTCGAAGGGAACCCTAGCCGACTGCGAGCTGCAGATAACCGATGGCAACCGATTTCCCCCTCGTATAATTCAACGGTAACCGGGTATCCTTCGGGCAATTTCTCTCTTGCTCTCTCCCTCTCTCTCTCTCATCGTCTTTTTTCTGTCTCGCGGAACTCTCGAGCTTTCGTTTCGGCTAATTGCTTTTTCGATTGAAATTTCGCCGGGTGAGAAGGAGGGGAATATTGAGAAATAATTATCGACCAACGAAAGATAAGAGAAGTTTCGCGAGTTTCCTGCTTATCGAGGTCGATAACACAATCTGCACAATGTTGCGTAACGATCTTTGGGCGTTTAGTAAATTTAGAACAGGGAACCGCACGTTTGTTCGTGTCCCTTTCACGCTGAGATGTGACTAGAGGACGAAATTAAATATAAATTAAATATAAATTAAATATATTTCAACGCTCTTTGAACTATTGATTAATTACTTCGTGAAAGAGTGTCGAGACAACGAGTATTTCAATGTTTAACAACTCGATAATGTCGTTCCAGTAGCCGAGTATCAACCAGAAACCGATAAATTGATAATTTCTCTCGCGATAATATTTAATGTAATAATAAACATGATCACACGCGTATTTAACGCGTAACGAATAAGTTAACAAGTGCATGCTTGCTGTGTGGTGGGAAGAATATTTAATATAAATATAAACGCGATTATACAACGTGATGAGAAAACGTAAATGCAAGAACAGAATGTAATTTACGTTACGTTTGAAGGACTTACGAACGACGATGTACCGTGATACGTACCATTTCACGACAGTCTTTCAATCAAGGTCTGACTCGCGCGAGTCTATACTACTTGAACGATCAGCCAAACTCGCCTGTGTACCGTACACTCGTGTCCTAACGCCGAGTGGCGTTTATTAACCGATCAGCGGCGATTCGTTACACGAACATGGTTGATCGATTTGAAAAAACGATGATCGCCGGTTACGCGGTACACGAAAAAGGCTCGAGAGTCTTTCATCGGCTGGCGAATCATCGATTAGGGTGCAATTAATTCGATCGCCCGGCGGGAGATTCGAAAACACGCGTGTGACGAGAGTGTCGGTAAACTGTTTGTCTTTTCGAGTTTTCCAAGCTTCGTTCACTTTTTTTCATTGGCGAGCAATGAAGATAAAGAGCGAATGCCACTGAGCTGGCTCAAAGGTACATTCTTGGCATACCGCTTTTACGAGCTATTAATTCGATCATCGGCAAAATTTTGCCGAGGCAACGACCTGGAAGCACGATAACATTGAAGTTATGCTTTACGCAAATTTACGCAACTTTTGGAAGTAATGTTATTGTTATTACGCGTATGTTTCCTGTTGAGTGTTCCAACATTTTCGCGAGCATCGATGTACGACATTCAGGCGAAGATTTAAATTTAAAGTAGTTTTTGTGTTAATAGAAATGTCATGCGTCTTCCGTTTGCTCGATGAATTTTTATTGTGAAAATTTAAATAAATGAATAAATAAATAGATATTGCTGGGTTTAAACCAAATTTAAATTATTCAGCTTTAGGATTTTTAATCTGAGTTAATATTATTACTAATTCTACGGAGGGTGTAAAATACAAAATAAAAATAAAACCAAGTATAGAGTACAAAATGAAATCGAGTATTCCAAACCATGATTCGAGATTATAATAACAGTAAAAGTATCTGTAGAATGTAGCTTAACATCAGAACCGCCGACGACTAAAGCATAAAATTTTCATTGAAGCAAAAGAAGCAGAAATTCTTTATAATAGGGTAATCACTGAAAGACTAAATGATATAAAACAAAAGTAACTTTCTTTAACACGTGTTTCTGAAATTTTTATTACTATTTTATTTGGAAATGTATTTATAAATTTATTATTTTATTTGGAAACATGATTGATGGACTTTTAATATTTCTTTCTACAACCTACAAAAAGAGAAAATTTAAAAAATTGAAAATGAACAAGTTATGACTTTTTCAAACCCCTCAGTTTTTCAGCGATCACCCTGTACAATGAGGTGTACGAAAGCTTTCAGTTACGCATTTTACGAAGAATCGTTCAAGCATCTATAAAATATCATTTGTTTTGACCATTTCGCCACTTCCAATGTTAAAGCTTTCTAATACCCCCCTTTCCCCCATAGCGACTAACGAACCGTAGAAGAGGAGAATGTCACCGCGCGAGCCTCAAAGGGGCATTCTCGGCGTAACCATAACTAAAAGAAGTTTGGAAATAGTTTACGCGACGCCGTAGAATGTCACAGATCCCGCGGACCCGTATATAACTCTCTCACCATCTCTCCCATTCCCTCTCGATCGCCGGCAACGCTATTTATAAAGCGAACTCTGATATGCAGACGCTACGCGTGTGTACACGTATGCACGGTTTATAATTCCGTAGGAGCGGCTAGGCGCGGAGAAAGGGGTATGGAGAGGGTTGGGTGGGGGGAGGGAGGGGAGGGAGCGGCGCTGGAATCCCGGATCGATAAAACTGAAGCCTTCAGCGGGAAAATCTAAATTTATACCGACTGTCGGAGTACAACTGCGTGTTTGGATAACATTTACATGCCGCGCGCGGTGTTGTCGGGCAGCAGGTTAAAGGTGGGAGGAGAGGGGGGAGGGGCGGCGAATTTTCAGACGCATGCAGATTTATTCATGAAAGGGCCGCGTCGCGCGTGGACCGTGTCGTCAACTGTCCACCGTAAGTGGCCGAAACTCTACGCGGGCGAATAATTCCCATTGGCTCCCGGTATCTGAAATTGTTACGCTTTTGCATCCGGTCTAGTACCGAAAGAGCGTGAAAGATTCGATGAAATTCTCGCGATCCTGTTGCTCGCGATGATCTCCTAGTATTTAAGCGAGTATGAATGTAAAATTTAGCAGGGAAATTGTCTATATTTTATAACTTTGTGGGAAAAAAGAATGTCGCGTGACGATCCAGATTGGAGAAGAAGGAACTGTTTCAGTAGAATGGTTAAAACTGGCATCTGTAGCAAAATTCGGCAATAGAAGATAGTCGCAGATAATCAGATATAAACAACTCTCATCCAATAAACACAAATATAGAACTCGAAACTTATTCAAATGGGAAAAGAGTTACATTCGCTACAGATATTAACTTCAAGCAATAAATCGAGGAGAGGGCGTATTTTCAAACCCAGTTTAACAGCGGCGACGTTGATTACAAATGAAGAGAGAAGAAAATAAAATGGCGGAAGATATATCGCAATCTCGATTGTTAAGAATCAACCGAAGCAAACGGCCGTCATAAGGATCTTGTTGTACGTAAATTAGAATAAATTCTTGTTAAATCTCGTATAATATATTTATACAAAGAAGTCCATATAAATTTATATGTGTTTTAATATATATTTATAGAAAGAACCTCCATGTAAATTGACGACCTATAACAGTTGCTCTCACTTTAAAGTAAGTGGAACCTCCGCTTTGACTTACTTTCTTTCAAAAATGTTTTTGCAGAGTACTTTTATTCTTGAAAACTGCCAAAATTCAAACGCTTCTCAAAATTAGTTAAAACAGGTTGTTCGTGATTAAATCTATCACGGTCTTGAAGACTGAAGTCTCTCCTCTTTGCAACAACCTTTAAAACTTGCTGCACGATTATTCCTTCGCCGTTTTATTGTACTCTGAACGTTAGAGTTGAATGGCAAAATGTTAGGATTTCTTGAATTTTTATCGCTTGATGTTCAAAGTTCAATAAAATGACGAAAGAAAAAAAAATGGTACAGAAAAAAATTTAAGAGATCTTCGTAGAAGGGAAACTTTGATCTTCAAGATTATGATAGATCTAGTCATGAAAATATTTCTCAGTGATTTTTGAAGTCGTTTAAATCTTTATTCTTATGTTTTTTTCAATAACAAAAACATCTTTGCTTTCTCACTTACTACATGACGTGAAAACATCTTTGGAGAAGAGAAACTGTGAAAAACAGAGAGGTCAACTACGATTTTTCGTTTCACCAAGATTAAGTAATTTACAACATCGATAATTTTTCATCGAGCGTGCCAGTCCACCTCTGTATGTGTTTTGAAATTGTTTTGTGAATTTTTATTGATGACTGTTGATTTTCCAGGAGATACAAAGGATTATAAAATATAGCGACTCGGTTTGGAATACAGAACGATGTAGAACTATGTCAGCAATATTTGCTGACAGGCTTCAAAACACAGCAGAACTGCGGCTGATAACCAGCTATCAATTTTAAAATAACGTAGAACTACGTCCCACCTGGATGCTCGGTTTAGAATACGAAACTCAATATTCGGTTTAAAATCTAGATTATCGGGATAAACGAATGAACGATCCGAAGTTCACGTTCGTGCAAAATAACGGCGCGAGATACGGAACGAAAAAATAAATAAAACCTAAATAATAAAATAATAAAAACCTAAAGAATGTACAAATATAGTAAAAATGTAATGAACATACAAATGTAACAAAAATATAATGAAAATAATTTGTGACAACAGTTTAAGCCCTGTATTAATTTGCTACTAACGAAAAACACGAAAGATAGACTAGAAACAACAAATGGAAAATATAAAAATACAATAATGTAACATATTCAGATTTCAGAAAGAAATAACAACTTCTGGCAAACGAGTATTTCACACACGAGTACCAAATTTTCAAAGATCGAAATCACCATCGTCCTTGTTTCTCAGAGAAATGAGACAAACGTGTCTCAAAAATTTCGGAACGGCAGTATCGTTTCAATTTTACCACTAGACGTCCCATTATGTTACATTTTATTCCGCTTGCATTCCCAAATCCAGAGGCCCTTATTATCGGAATAGGAAACAGACGTAACCGAGGAATGGAATGACGGCGGTTACCCGGAGGAAGTTTGGCGCGGTGATCGGTGTGGGAGAGCAGGACCCAATGGCATAGGTCGCCGTTTCGCGAGATTGCATCGCGCTCGTTAATGGGTCGTCGCGATAACGGCGGCGCTGGTCGTTAAACGCGTCGTTGTTTGCCGTGAATCGCCCAACACCGCCGTGAAAAGGACTCGAAAAGCTTCCAACTGTCAACCGTGACTGGTTACTACGGGGCTGCAGGAGAGGAGACGAGTATATTTCTCGACGGGTCGGCTTCTCTCGAAAAGGATTTCCCTTTCCTCCCGACTTTTTCGTGCGGCTCGCTGCGCGGATAAATTGCGCGCCTCCCACCGACTCCTTCCGAGGGCATTATATCGATATAGCTCGATATTTCTTCCAGCCCGCGGGCTGTCTTTCGCTTTTCACACTGGTGAAAAGGGCGGACGCGTTTCATCTGAGGACTTCTCGGTTAGAGGAGAGTATTTTCACGAGAACAAAATGTGAACGGATTGTTGAGGATTATCAATGTGTCATGTGCGGCAAGTCGTTGACGTGTGTTCTGTTTCATTTATGTGGTTGGTAATCCAATTAATTCCAGAACTTTGTTCCAATTTCTTTCCTGTTCTGTCTTTTTTTTTTTCAATTTTTGTTTAAAGAAAACGGATAATCAGAGAAAGACAACTATTAATTGTAACAATATCTAGAGATTATTTATGATTTTAAAAAGAAAGTTAAGTACTATGTGCTGTATGTAAACACCGAGGTGAAGGGTTAAATAATTATGAAAGTATCTTCCTTCGACATTTACTCGTAACAATAGTCGTTGCTGTCTGTCGAAGTGTTATCTGAATTGAAGAAAAATTTGAGGCAAAAGAAAACGATCCAATTTCTATTTTATCGTTCCTATATTTTACTTTATTAATATATTCAGTATTCACTAAACACAAATTTAAAAAAAAAACAGCTTTTACCTTCCCACAATCATTGTACCTTTTCTATAATAGAAAGAAAGAATCGACTCGCGCGTTACTGAACATCGAACATGCTCGTCAATTTGTCCTCCATTTTTCTCGAGTATAAACCAGCTCGTCCTCTCTCCAATCGTCTCCTTCAAACGAATCACTCGTCGAAGCGGAAAATCTTTTTTCGGGTCAGCTACGGAGTGACACGAGGGCCAACTAGCTGTTTCACGGTTGTAACAGTCGTCCACGAAACTGAGAACTCGCGGCACGAGAGGACGCCGCGAAATTGGCGAAATAACTTGATGATGGCGGCTGCGAAGGTCGAGGAAACGAGCGGTACAGAGAGAAACGCAACGGGAAAGTTGCAATCGCTATTCGGGGGTGTCCCTTTGAGACGGCTGAGAATACTCATTACACAGCTTCGGGGGAAGAGACTGGGCACACTAAAGGGAACAATTGCTCCGCTTGACCGTTTCATCGTTTGCAGCACGCGTTATCACGGGGCGATCCTTTGATAAGGAGCCTCCGTGAGAGACGTCTGCTTTAAAATGCCCGCCAGGATAATTAACAGACTCGCGATTTTTATTCAAAATCATATTTTTGGGAATATAATAAAAATAGAAAGATACGAAACCTAGATGGAGGATCAGTTTACGCAACAAATATTATAAAAAACATTGCACCGCGAATATTTCGTTGTATTTTTCGTACTGCGCATTTTGTGCAATTTTCTAGTTTCAAATTTCTTATAAATGCATGAAAATCCGCAGTTTAATAATTAACATTTTGGTTATTCGAATGAGTGTCCAGATTGTTTGGGAAATTGGTGGCAAGAGAGATTCAACTGAAACGAAGATGACTATCGTCATTTATTATGTCAAAGTTTCGTCCTTTTCGATGATAACGAGACGATAAAGTATGAGATTTCACGTCGCGTCATTTTGAGAAAGGACACCTGTGATCTGTTCACGTTTTCTTCTATGAAACAAAATATTTAATTCCTGCAAGATATTATATCACGACAAAATGCATGCAACGACAGCGTATTTTTCGTTTCATAATATTATCTGTTTACGTGTGTTATTTAAAATTCGTTGTTAATGATATTCACCATAAAATATTTATGGAAAAAGAAACGATGATCGTAGCAATCAACGAGATTCAATTAAAATATTACGTTCGAATGAAATTTACGACGAGAAAAGTTTTTATAATGGAAATTTACACACCATTATTTAAGAAAACTTAAGTACGAGGGGTCATCTTTCACAAAATCTGCTTAAATTAGTATTTCGATGACAGACCGAAATGATATCAAATTCGATCACATACGTTCTTGGAGCCAGATCGAATAACTGATTGAGAGATTGGACAAGAGATTTATACTCGAGATGTTTCAGACATTATCTGAACTTTCAAGCACTTCTCTCTTTCGTGACGAATGTTCGTACGGTGAAGATGAAAGGAATAGTGCTGCCATCTGCGTGATCGATATCGTCACCTCGCGTTTTTTCGCGACATCAGCCCGGATCATCTGGACGTATTAATCAGCGAGTGAAATTCGGGCCACGGGATGGTCGTGGAAGATGGATGAATTTAGAAATCGTTCAAAGTTTAAATTATTCGATATCGACATCGGGCGGCGACGAAACGAGCCGATAGCACGTTCTGTGTCGCGCCAATTTTCTGTGGTTTATTCGTCCATGCAGTGACAAAAAAAAAAAAAGAAACCAAGTATAATAGACATGTCAAACAATAAACTAAATAATCATGAATCTTTAAATCGCAAAAATTGTTCCAATGACAAGCAAATTATAATGTGCTGATGTGATTAAATTACGACACATCTGAATACTTTTACTATGTCAATTTTCGCCATTATTCAATTGTAAATGCTATTTTAATTTCTACTACGTGCATCATATTATCTTTGCTAGAAAATAGTTCATTGACTTTATTACAGATTTCTCGAATATCATTATTGATATCGGTATTGTACAAAATTAATGTATATAAATACTTTCACAATGTTAAATTTCGCCATTATTCAGTTTACCTGTGTAAAACGCTGCTATAGTTTCTACCAACTACATCAGATATAGTTAAATATAATATCTTTCTTAAAACTGAAAAATTATTATAATATAATTATTTCTTAAAACTTTCTAACTAAAAAATAATTGATTCAGTGACTCTGTTGCAAATAAGTTTCTCGAATATCATTATTGATATCAATATTGTACAAAATTAATACAAATAAAATACTTTCACAATATTAAATCACTTAGTTTGCCTGTGCAAAACACTGCTGTAGTTTCTACCAATTACATCAGATATATTTAAACATAGTATCTTTCTTTAAAAAACAGCTGATCCAGTGAGCCTGTCACAAATATGTTACTCGAATATCATTAATTTCCCATTCTTCTTCAACAGAAGGCTCACCGACGACCCACGCAATACGCAACAAGCGTGTCTAAAAACCAGATGAATGAAGATCATCTCTTCTCGTCCCTCTGACACGAAACGCACGAAAACAGTTGAGAAAAAAAGGAGGCATATTTTCTTGTTCACCGGCGACCACTTTTTTAAAACTGAAACAAAGACGACGACTGATGAAACAAATCCGTCCGTTCGATTATCGACCCCTTTCGGCAAGTGTTCTCCTGACCCTTGTCAGCCTGTGCGAGGGGAGAATCGGCATGTGTTACCCCTTTGAGCTTTCTGGTTCAGGCAAAAAGAGACGGGCGACCGGAGAAGGGTCTCTCCTCAAGCGGCGAAGAGGCACACCAGTTAGACATTGTCTTTCGGCCTGAACGGTGGTTGATCTAAGTCGCGGGAATCAGCGATGAAAGCTTGCGCGCGGTTACACGGAACGCTGGTGAGCCAATTTCGTTTTGTTTCGAAGTTCTCGTTTCTCCGAGCGCGTAGCCTGAATTTTCCGAGTGAAAGATTCTTTTTTTTCTTTTTTTTTTTTTTTTTTTTTTTTTTGAAGAAACCTTGAATGGTTTAGCTCTCGTATCTGTTTCGTATCAGCACGCTTGTAACCTCTCTCCATAAACATTCGTAGAACGAGGCTAGTTTATTGTGCCAAAGATTTTGTACACACGATGTGATTAAGGTTCAAACAAATTGAAAAATTTATATTTACAGCAATCGATTATCTGTCGTACTAGTACGTCGTCGTGCTTCAGAAATTTTACTCGAGCTTTCAATATTTAAAATTAACAAATGTGTCTCGTGACTCGTGGACGAAATTGAATATTTATGGGAATTATTCGTAATTACTAATTGCTAGAAACTGTTTCATTTAAAACATTTGTCACAACAAGTATTACGATTTATAAAATTAATTTTTGTGTATTTGTTAACCGGATACATTGTGCTGATATTATATGATAGGAAAATGTTAATATTTTTTTCTTGTGAACAATATTACCCCGTGATAAAGTAAAAATTCTAGAATGTCCGAATATATAGTAATTTGATTCACTGTACGTTTCTCAATTGATTACAAACTCTGTAACTGGATGTGTAGTTCGAGTTTGTTCAAAGTAATCGTACCAATCTGTTTATGTATTCAACAATCTAATTCTCTAACTGTTTACATAAAAGAAAAGAAAAAAAAATATTCCCCATGTTTTTCCTATTATGCACTCAGCCTCAGAAATGAAACACGATCACGCACAACGTCACAGAATACGAATTAAATTGGATTTTACCAGAAAAAGAGAAAATTCTAAATACTCGTGCTCTTCTCGCGAAGACAATCAACTCGTCGACGAAATTAATTCGCAATATTACATCATCGAAGTGTAATCAAGTCGATTGGACCTCGGTACTCTGCCGAGTTTTAAACCTGCAGCAGCAATATCGAATCACTCGATATTTTCCCCCAATTCGGCTCGTTCGACCGAAATCCCGCTGATTAAGCGAAACACACATCGTGACGTAACTAGCAACGAAATCGATATCTCGCGAGTCGCGGAACGTATTATATCGCACACTCCTGCGTATCGATCGGATCTGTCAACGATCTCCGGCGATTCATTAGCAAGCTCAAAGAGGCGCGTTTAACGTTGTCAACGATTTCCACTACGCTGGCCAGCTTGTATGTGTGCATACATATACATTGTGTGTATATGTGTATATATATATATATATATATATATATATATATATATGTATAAAATTTATAACACGTTAAGAGAGGCACAACAGGAGGGACAAAGGGAACACTGAGGTGTGGAGGGCAATGAGCCAGAAAGTCTGGCAGAAAGATTCCTCTCAGTTGAGGCTGGTTGCTCGGTGACGAAGGATTATGCTCGTCGATACAACCGCGGTTGTGTGTCCTGATCCAACTATGCGTGAATGAACGAAATCGTCACGGCACGGTGAAACTCGGTCTGCGTTGATGGAACCTCGCGCTATTTCGGTGAACTGGTGCTAAACTGGAGGGACAACGATGGCCAATACGCCGATCAATCTGTCGGAAGATAAGCAAGCAAACCGAGCCTTTTAGATCGTTCTCATGTTTCTCGCACAGAAATTTCATCACGCGTTGCGCACGTATTTTATTTAACGTGTTATTTATAATTGTCTTGCAGTGCGCGCAGTTTTTTCTTTTTTTTTTGTTTGCTTCGACTTTATTTACGCTCCACCCTTGCCCTGTGACATTCTCCGTGCTTTTATCCTGCCTTCTAACGCAGCACGGTGTTTAGAATGTATTTCAATGGTTATGGGAATCTTTCCTCAATGTATTCTATATTCTGGAATTTTTCCAACGTTAGAGTTATTCATCGCATTAACAAGCCTCGATTTAGCGGGACCAGTTTTAACATTGATATGTTGTGTATTAACACTGGAACTATCAACGTTGTCAATTTTCTAAACCTTTGTTAGACATTGTAAGGGTAAAACAGTGAGTTTTTAATGATTTTAAATATTCAAATATATTATTGTGTTTTTATATTAATTTTATATTAATATATTGATATAGTGCACTCTCCGTTGTATTATAAAGTTTCTCTATTTTTTGAACATCGACGTCTTCGATGAAAATTTTACGCTTTAATCGCCAGTAGTTCTAGTGTTAATAACTCTCTGATATGAGCGTGTGCTTACAGTAAATATCTTGTAACTTCTACGTGCATATTCAGATTCGCTTGAAATTTCACCATATAATCGTGACAGTCGTGCTTCGTAATGGTGTCAAAAATTTTTGATTTACATACCTGCAGATAG
This sequence comes from Tetragonisca angustula, assembly GCA_036937485.2. Classification (NCBI taxonomy): domain Eukaryota; kingdom Metazoa; phylum Arthropoda; class Insecta; order Hymenoptera; family Apidae; genus Tetragonisca; species Tetragonisca angustula. Next base: position 100,281 of record JAWNGG020000040.1, on the reverse strand, counting down.
CAAATATCCGAATTTGCAAACCACTGCACGCATTTCTCCAGCTTTTCGTGGAAACCCCGTTTCATTTGAAGAGATCTTTCACTGAACGATTCGTGAGTTTCAAAGTTTCAGTTAAGATCATCCGGAATTTGATTTCGTTGATTTCGTGCGAAAACTGTGAATGCGGGTAGCACGCGAACCCTCCACATTCTGTACAAAATACTCGGTTGTAACTGCATCCTCGTTTACGCCACCCACGCTTATACGATATTGCAGTACAACGTTGGTCACGCCAACATGTTCCGACGGACCGATTTTCAAGCTACGAGTTACTCGTTCTCGAAGATAATTTCCTCACTTTCTGGCATTTGACGTTCGCGAATAACTATCAGTGTTTAGTATAAATGGTTTACAAAATTCCACTTATTGGAAGTAAATCTTTGTTAAACACCTCATTAAACGCAATTTTGTGTGGAGGAAAAGAAATTTTAAATTCAATCAGCCCCATGTTAAAGCTGAGTTATACTATTCTTTTTTTTTCTTTTTTTTTGAAACTAAAGTTTTTATTATTTAGAGAATATTTCTGAATAGAAGAATATTTCTGTCTTATAAACTTTGAATCTGAAAAGCTCTTCTTTTCCAAGTGTTTTGTATTAAATCAGACTTTTTTAATTGCAAAGCGACATTCCTTAATGAAAAATTTCAATTCGCGCGTTTTCATGTTATTTAAATCAACATTAATCGCAACAAAATTTTTCAAATATCGATACAACGTTAATACAACACACAGTCCAATAAATTAAAAATTAAAGTATATCCCAAATAACAAATCGTACGTTCCAATTATCTCGAATGTCGAAATTATTTCAAAGTATGCACGTAAATTATTTAACCTCCAAGTGACAAACTATTATAGTTCTACGAAAAAGAAGAAGAAGAAAAAAAACAGATTCGGATAATACTTTCGATTAATTTCGAAACAACGTCCTCAGAGTCCTATCTAACCGGGATTAACTTGTATCGAAGGGTCGTAAAAATACAGTGGCGCTCGACGAAATGTCGGACAGACCGCTCGTTGATGCTACGTACAAATTTAACTGCAGAAATCTATAAACAGTTTGCCCCGCGGAGCTTCGCTTTATTATCGAATGAGTAACTATGGGTCAGTATTTTCTCAAGTGTTTCACGAGCGTTCTCGAGCGGATCTGCGAAGTTTCTCGGAGCGGAGGATAACGAGCGCTGTTCAATTAGTAGCAACAACTTTCCCAACTACAATGGCCGGTTCTTCTTCGCGAAAACGAATCTGCCACCGACGAGAAACGATTCCTTCTTATAATCCACATATCCGTTTTCGATCGATTCAGATCGTCGTCGCACGAATCTGCAACCACTTAACACTAGAACTACAAACTTCAGTTTGAGAGGAATTAAAGCGCAATGAAAAGGAAAGAGTTTGCAGCGCGATAAAGGACACAATTTTCTGAAGATCTATTTGTACAAAGTACGACGAAGTTCGTAGAAAGACCAGAGTTTCTATCAGACAGAATATCAAAGCAACGATAAAACTTTCTAACGCCACACAACTATCGAAGTGATCGGGAACGGCCATTCGTGATTTTCTTCTAAATTTAAAGCTTTGGAAAATCATTTCCAGAGGGGAACCTTCGGTGGTGCACTAACTCCGCCGTGACGTAACAAATTCTGCTTGCAATGAAATTACACATTGCCAAAGCGAGCGAACGTTCGCATAGTTCCCGGCAAGTTCGAGACGAATTTTGCAGCGGTTTTATAGGGAAACTAGGTACGCCTATAATTCTGGAAACTCGTGGAATTCGATATAGCTTTGGCTGGATATCCGGTGACCTGATATCCCGCCCGCGAACCACGTATCGCGCCAACCAATAAAACGTGAAGATATCTTCGCGGAGTTCTTTCTTTTTTTTTTTTCTTTCGCCTTTCGTCTCAGCCGTCGATGAGATCCAACAAAGAGAAAGATTGGCCTGGCCATCTTCTTCCAATCCTTTCGTTCTTCCAGTTGGTCGGTTAGCTTCTAATAGAGACATTCTGTCTTGCAAGAAATAACAACGTGGAACAACGAACGGTTGGCAGTGGTTCAACACTAACAACGAACGTACAATTACATCTTTACGATTGATTTAGCATTAGCCTCGGCGGAGGTTCCTTTTCGTAAACAGACGCGAGACATCTTCAATAACACGACGAAGTTTCGAAATGTTCCAGTAGGATTATAGAACACAGAACACACAGTGAAATATATTACAGAATACACAAAAAAAATATTCGAGAATATAAACCTGTGTCTCTAGATCTCGCTTTTCTTTTTAATTCGAGAGAATATCAACTTGCATAAGAGTTCGTAATTATATTTTCTAGTTACACTTGTGCGACTCGAGGCTTTCAAAGACTGATTTTATCGAGTAATATTTACAATTTTCATTACAATTCGATCATTTACGATTGAGCAATAAATTACGTAAAACCTACGTATGGCTTCTGAATGCTTCCGTAATCTCGAAGTAACATTTCAAAAATAGTGCAATGACAGATTTTCTTATACAACCGTCATCTTCGAATAACATTTCACAACACAGACCGTTTAAACCGCCATCTTCTGACGATCCCTCCTCTATCCTCGGTGTGCAAGCATACGATCACTACGATCTCTCGACACCGAGGCGAACGTTATAACCACGCGCGATCGAGACAAAATCCATCGCATTTGCCCAGGTTACGTACACGTCTGGCCGTGCCAGGATCTTCCATTTATCTTTCTACGAGGGGAATCGTATCTGGGTGTTTTCTTCACTAAAAATAGAGAAAGGAAAATAGTAAACAACCAACAGGCGGATCGATAGTGCCACTATTCACGGGAGGAAATCGGTTTCGATTCATCTAATAATCGGTTCGATTAAACACGTGGCCATCATTGTAAATATTAACATTAATCGTCGTCGTCGATGAACTTTGTCTTTTCGTCAGACGGACAGCTTCTTAATGCAACAATTCAGGGTGAGTAGAACAAAATATCATTATACGAATTTCGTACTTTGGTGATTTGTCGCATTCCGGAGTTTTCGCTCGATTTGTGACTTGTAACTTGCATCAACTTTTGCCCGACGAAGATATGTTAACGATATCGTAACGACCAGTTAGAAAACCATTTTTTTTTTCTTTTATTACAAAATGGCAAATGCAAAATCTGATATTTGTCACGTATAAAGGAATAATCGGTAATTGTGAATTTTTAGAAGGTGAAATATTAGACGTATAAGTAGATCTAAGTATTTATCACTAGAGTATGAATCTCTATGAATGTTTATTTAAGAAAAAAATTTAGAAATAAGAAAATCTCCAGAATGCATGCAAATTGTAAAAATGTGTGTGATATCGAAATTCGCATAAAAGTCCGCAGTCGATTTCTTGCAACAGTAATAATAATAATAATAATTTTGAGAAAAATTGATCGAATGAGGGATCAACATTAATGGTGTAATTTTTAATTAATACTTTAACAATAAGTATTAACATTAGAATGTGTATCAAAATATTCTACATACATTATCTAATACGTTATCAAATATTCTATAATGATGAGCAAAACTCAACGCACATATGGATTTTTAACATTAATAATATTTCACGTGGAATACAGAAAAAATAAAATATATACTGCTCTGATTTTCCAAAAAATATTTTATGATCTCGTTATCATCACTATTCTGAGAAATGTAAATTCTTTTCCGTGGAGTCAAATTTGCCCCACAAAATTTAATCGGTACTTTAAACTGTCGAATTTTTATAATACTTCGTAAAAAGAGATCATACGACAACCTACTATGTTAGACTCATTTTAAAACATAAAGCCTCTGTTTTCATTGCCCCACTTGAACATGTTCTGTTTAAACAAGAGTCAATATTTATTAATTTTGACGAAAGGACCCGCATTTTTCAAGAAATTGTAAAAAAAAGAAAATCTGAAATCCATGATATTGACTGATTTGATTGATATAGAGTTAAAGTATTAAAATATTAAAAGAATTCATGAATAACTTAACAAGTATAACTTATAATTATAATAAGTCATTGTTATAATTTATATATTATAGATTGTGTGAAACACGCGATCTTTCCGATTCGAATATTCTCGGGTAAGTGGTCAGTCTTCTTATCAAAAGATTTCTCACTCTCTCCACTTCGTAGCCAGATTCTCTTCTTATCACAATATTTTTCTAAACATCCACTGGAATTTCTCAAGTTTATTTAGGTCCCGATTTGATCATAAACCATGGAAAGCTAAATAGTGACTATCAGTCTTCGAACAACGAAATCGGCTTGTCGCTAAGACGTACATATATAATATTTAAAATAAATATTATAATATACTTTTTAATATCGCATTATGACATATAATATTAATAAAATATATATTATTAATATATTATATATTACGTAATATATGTTATACTATAATACATAATATTAATAAAATATATATTGTAATATATATTACATATTATATAATGTATATTACACTATAATACATAATATTAATAAAATATATATTACAATATATATTATTATAATATACTTTTAGATATTACACTATTCGTTTCTTGTAATTACACCAACCACGAATAACGTCATCGGTTGTCACAGTGTTGATCCCTCGCTCGAGCAGTTCCAGTGTCCCTCGTCGAAGTTTTCAGCTCGAAGTATAAAAAGAAATCGAAGTTGCTTCGACTCGGGGAAAGTTTCGCGGCCGTCAGTGAGATCGAAAAGCGCGCGCGTTATTTCCACCGGGAACGTCGACGCCCCCGTTGTAAATATGCAAATACCGCGGTTACGCGGAGCCGCCACAAGCGTTCGTTTCCGCTCGTTTTTCGTCGCGCGACACCACGAGGCTGTTCAGAGGCGAAAACTGCCGATGCAGGTGAACGTGCTAGCCTTCCGACAGTGAATTCTGCAACTCGCTAGCCACACTGACCGACAGGATCTACGTGGATGTATTTGAGATCGCATGGTAATTGAATTCCGGATGGCGACGATCCCGAGAAAATGAAACATCTAGATCACGCGAGAAATACTTCGAATCAGTCTCTACTTTGGCGTCCGGCGATAAACGATATTCCAATGAAATCAACATTTCTCGACACGGTCTGAAATAATATTGCGACCAAAAATTATGGGGCATGCAAGGGGAAAGTTTATAGCTGTTCGGAGACTCGTTTATTTATATTTAATTCTAACTGTTGCTCTGCGTCTTGCGCCGTGAATACCACTTACGTTTATCACGTAGAGTGAAAATTAAGTACTACGAAAGTACTACGTATCTTCGTAGATCGTCCATGATCCAAGTATGAAGCAACGAACGAGATCAAAAAATGTAAACGAATATTCTTCCGATCACCATCTTTTCGAAATCTTTTAGCATCAAATTTGAACTCTCGTTGCACGTACATTCAATTACAGAAACAAAAAGAAGACTTTCTAAGCCATCTAATCGATAATCTACGGTTGATAAAGCAACCAGACGATGGAAATTACAGTGCATTTCGATGTTCAACTCGTTCGTGAATGGCAATGAATCGAACGGTGAGGGGGCCGAGCATTCATTATCGAAGAAACCATGACGAGGACTGTAATTGCAGGAAAATTATTCGGCGTGTTTCACCGGGCCGGTACTCGGTCCTCTGTGTGTTTCGAAACGTTCGACCGCGGCCATTATATCCACGCTCGATTAATTCCCAACCCGACGATACGTCGATCGACACGGGGCTCGTGTTTCGCTTTTCGTCGTTACGCTGGCAAAACGGCGGCAATCGAGTAATCCGTACGCAACCCCCTCCGGTGCCAGACATTTCGTCGCGAGACTCGCGCCCACACGGCCCGAATATCAAATCAAACTGCATCTTTCGCAAGCGTATGCAAATGTACGTCACGTTTCGGTGAAAATGCAACGAACAATGCGACTTGGAGGATGTGATAGCGTGAAAATTGGAGGGAAAGGCCATTGTACGTTGTAATGAAAGGAGGACGAAGGACAATTGAGTGCGAAAGTTGTGTTGTACGACTCGCAGTATTTTCTACTTTAATCCGGTGTCCGAGACGATTGTGTTTCTGAACTACGTTTGTGATTCAACGACTGTGCGATGGATTACGGTCGCTAGGATTGTATATACACCACGGGACAAGGAGACGTTTTAAAAATTATTAAATTTCTTCTTATCGAACAAATGATGTAAAATCTTTCTTCTGTACATTCTACGGCACTGTTTTTATCGATATGTATAAGTAAGATAAATTAAGCTTTTTACAATATATTTTGTATATATTGTAAATAGAAGTATGGTAATATTCGGCGGGTGAAAATAATGGCACATTTCGTAAAAAACAATGGGTAGAAACAAAAGAAACGAATTTGATTACGATCTCCTTTGCATTTAATAACGACACCTAGTCCTTGAAGCGAAAATTTGTATCATTTTTTTAATGACTTTGGCTTAATTCCTCCATAGTATATTTTTTTAAATTTATTAATATTTGCGAATTGTCTTCCATTCTAGTATACGGCCCTCGTCAAATCCCTTCAATTAATTTTCTATAATATTTAAGTCAGAAGCCTCAACTGATCATCCTAAAATACAAATTTCTTTGTATAACTATTGATTTACTGTTTTCACGGTGTACACGTTGAAAAATGTACTTATTTCCGGCAATTGGTGTCGCATACGTGTCAAATTTGTTCGTCAATCGTATCAGTGTACTTTTTACTATTTAATTTTCCCGCAATAAATTTTGTTTCCATCTTACCTTAGTAACCAATATCTCCCCAATTCATTATACCACCGCATCCCATGGATCGATGACTCCAAAGTTGTTGCTTCTTTCGTAAATCATAATAATAGCAGTGGAGGCCATCAGATCAGTCTAAATCGAACCTCTTTTCATCGATGAATATGACTCTCCGCCATTTCTTATTCGTACAAACATATTTCTCTGCAAATTGCAAACGGCAGCTGATGCTCTTGCTTTAACCAAAGTTTTTGCTGCAATTTTCGTCGTTTCAGATATTCACAATTCTTTAAAAGACGTCGAACATTCCTAACATTTGCCGTGACTCTAGCTTTTTCTGCAACATGTGTTATAGCACGTTTTACCCCGAGCTGTTAGACACTGCAATCGTCCACAACTTTTTCTTTCTGCATAATTATCGGCATCTTGTAGTAAATTCACTATCACTTTACGACTTTTGTTAATTATTTCGGATATTTTTGTCTCGGAATAATGTTGTTCGTTTAATTTCAACATCGCGTGTATTTCAGCTGAATTGAACTTTCTTTCGCTGCTCATTTTTGCAAACGTTGATACGCACCTAACTGTATTTCACACGAATGTTACACTTTCGACAGCTCCCGTACGACTGACGAGCGTAAATATTCGACTTTTTCGAACTTGTCTGCCTCGAGACTATGGATTGTAATATTCACATTTCCGTTTTTGTATTTCTGAGAGATTGCGTGCCTCGGTAATAACATTCGACACAATACACGCGACTAATCCACACTCAAGGATACTGATGTGATGATCTACGTATTCTCCCTACTTTACGATGGATAATATAAGAAAATATATATAAAGTATGCCATCTTCTTGTCTTCAACAGAATGTCGCGTTAGTCAGATTTTAGAAACGTTAACGGAGTATTGTCTTAATATTCCAGCGTCGTTGCTGTAATATAAAATCAGAAGCCGCTGCATAGTGTGGGCATTTCGTAGGCATATAGAAAATGTTAAATCTCTTGGAAGACCGTGCGCCACTTCTCGGCGTGTATCGAGAATCGATGCACGCCGAGAAAGAAAACGCGAGTACGTGCGCGTTTGCCAGGAATTAGCAGTTTAAGAGTGTATTCTAGTATTATCACCTTTTAGGCTGACATCGGGAAATTTTCTGTGAAAGGATCGCGAGACTTCTCGGCATCAGCGATTTCTTTTCTATCTGTTCGTCCACGTATCGAGAACATTCAGCAAGTTCTCCCGTTTGCGAAAATTTACCGCTGTTTCAAATTCACTCGCTGATTATGGAATCTCTCTGGTGATTAGTTGAAAACTGATCAGAATCGTGTTAAATAATATATACGCTATAATTGAATTATAATATATTTACAGGGATATTAATTAAGTTATATATTTACAAGACTATTGATTAATTAAATTCTTTAATTAGATCTCTTTGAAAAGCACGTCCTGCTGACTGACATAATTCTAATTATTCTGTCCCTATCGAGAAATTTGGCAAGTACAATTTAAACGAAGATGCTTCTGCGTACGATGTTGTTATATTGACGTAATTCCAAATCGGGAATTATTTGCATTATTGTTTGTCTAGTACGAGAAATATTTTCCAATGAAATAGCTGAGAATTTCGAGAAGCATTAAGGAAGTAGACTCGATTATATAAGTTAGATTTTTGAGAATGGAGTCCGCTTGGTTTCTTCGTGGATCACGTCACGGATTTGGCGAAGAGAGCACGTTTCTGGTCCCGATGAACAAGAATGCCATTTGAATAACGAAACAGATAAAGTATGAATTATTCTTAAATCAGTTTCGTCCTTTATCTAGGGGTGGGGGGAGAGGGAGGATTGGTTAACGTGCTTATCCTTATTCGCGAAGAAGGATAATACCCCATTCGGATTCAAATTTATTCGCGAAAGAAGGTTATGGGTTTTCATTCCGGCCTATTTATACCCTCCCTTTCTACGAATGAGGTTTCTGTTACCTTTCAGATAACATTTTTCATATCTTTCGCTATAAAGGCACGAAATCAGCGAGTTTCGTTTTAAATTCACAGCGTCGTACTACTTTATAAATTATCGAGAAGTCTGTTTTACCTACGAAAATAAGCTAGAGTCCTATAGAATGTCGGCCGTTTAATCATGGATATTTATATACATTTGTGAGTAATTACTGACAATACACAAAACTATCTAGTGACGAATATATATTTGAAAAGTATTCGCTGTATTATATAATAAATCTTTTTGTAAAGAGTTTTATTTCTATTTTATGTAATAAACTAGAGTTTATTACATAAAGCAGCAGTTAACTGCTGCTTAATTGTGGATGTTTATGTATTTATGAAAAATTATCGACGGTATACAAAACCTTATAGTGACGAGTATATATTTGAAAAGTATTCATTGCATTATACAATGAATTGTATTGTAAAAAGTTTTATTTCTATTTTACTTTTGCGAAAGAGGAATCAAAGATGCACTAGATTCTGAACTTTTATTTCTACATTAAAAAATAAAATTGAAATGAATTTTCCGAAATCCAGTGTATCGAGAGGTATTCTCGGAATTCGATATTGCCATTCGTACAATTTTTCCGGCGAATAGCGAGCCAAATAAAAAACGAGCAACTCTCACAGACGGAATGAATTAATTAAATTCCAGAAAAAGCGTAAACTAAAATCAGAGTACGAACGTAAGAAGGATATATCAAAAGAAAAAAAAGAAGCTCGAGCTGCAAAGTTGTTTCAATTGGAAATTTTTCAAAAGGCATCCTTTGAACTGCGTTATCTAGAATTAAATTTCATAACAAAAGGCTACGCCACTACAAAATTGCATGTTTTAATTTAAAAACGCTAGAAATCGGTAAAATTGAAAACCAATCGAAAAATATGCGTAGAACTAAAATCTATTCATTTGCGATACTTGATAAATGTTGATCACGAACGTAAATGAAATAGTGCTGAGAATCATCTCACTAAATAATGTAATTTATTAATGCATTCAATAATTGATTATTGAAATGTTTTGTGCAATAGATATCTTGCCACTCCCGTGCACACTTTCAAATATTAACAATACAATCATATTAATTATATTTCAAATATTAAAATATTTTACATGTCGCGAGATGTATTCATAGAAAGACTCGTAAATGTTCAAATACAACAAACACGTAAGTCATTTTCTAAAATGTGACTTTTGCAATAGATGTATTGTTTATATATATATATACACACACACATGCTTTAAACAATATATATAACAATATATATGCATACATAATATATAATATACACACATACAAGATATCCATCGCATAAGTCATTTGTACATATATGTATATAGACGCACAAAGACCTGAAAATTTTTATTAACGTGAAATATAATTGAAACATACTTCTATATATATATATATATATATATATATATATATATATATATATATATAATAGAATATATATAAAATTACAAATATTATTATATACATATATATAATAGAATATATATAAGATTACGATTGAATTATATTTTACAACGTTGACAAAAATTTTCAGATTTCCTTTACGCATCACATATTTGTAAAACCTGTTCGCAGTTTACACGACAACGTGTTCACAAAACGATTTCACAATTGCTGAAATATCGGCGAACCATGTTCCACGGATCAATAACCAGATAGAGATTCCGTCGAAAAAGAAAGATCACGATATAAAATTCCCGTTTTATCAGCGACAAGTAGTTCACACACAGGAGCGTGAACGTTGAAGATAACTGGCTGGCTGGAAAATACGTTTATTATCTCTGGAAGCATAAGCGTGCGTGGAAGATGTGAGCACGAGGGAGTCGAAGGAGGCGGTGAGAGAGACTCGGCGAGAGAAGAGTCGGGTAACAACCCTAGCGGATATTTTCTTGCCACGATCGTACTGCCGCGGTACCCGGGAATATTATATTTCCCTCTCGCGGGCTCTGCTCGCGTCTTCCGCATTCACCGTGCCCCGTATCATGCTAATACCATCGTCATAGTCTTGTAACACCGCTATTTTACTATTCCGCGAAGCGTCGCCTTGCGGAACGTGTTTGCCAGCAACTTCCGAACACGTTCCCGCGTCGCTTGTTCACGCGAAAGTTCTCTCGTCCCTCCGCGCCTAAAATGTATCCCTCGACTAAGAAATCTTGCGTTTCCTTCGCTGGACTCGCACCTGGCTTCCGCTCTTTCCACAATCTGCTTGCGCAGCTGGGCCTTTCATTTTTCTCCCGCGCTAATTTCGATTTACCAGTTCTCTATCGGTTTGCACTGATCTTTCGTTTAATTTTCAGTCTTTCTTTTTAATTTAATTTAATTTGACTAACACTTTCGACGTGGTGTTCAGAGGCGAGAATTATTTTTCTGAACGCTTACATGCTCTCGTCAAAGAGTTTATATGACACATTCTCAGAAACTAAAGAAATTAACGATTGCTGTCGCCAAAGATGCAAATTTTCGGGTAAATAAATCGAAGATCGCTAGGTTTGTTGGCTCGGTGGCGAAATAAAGTAGATATTCTCTTTCGTTTGGAGGAAAAGTGAAATTATTTCGAGATGTTTTACTATTTTTGACACTAACCGCACCACGTCTGGTCAAATGACCGATTTCAAAATTTAATTTAAAATTACACGTCCGTTGTCATTTCTTCTGTTCACTTAAACTTTATGAAAATCCTTACATCATCTGATTAACCAGTTTTCAATTTTTCTTCTTCTTTCTGCTGCTTTTTCTTTTTCTTTTTTTTTTTTTTTTTATTGAGAGAAATTTACCGCGACTTATGTTAAAGTTACAACAGTTTAACAACTGTTTATCTCAAATATAAAAATAAAAATATATGATTATTTTATTATTATTCAAAAGTTATGTCGTGTATTATTTGAAAATCCATACTTCTTTCAAAATACAATGTTTGTGCAGTCATTTTATCGGTTACGGCAAGAATAGGTATAAAGTGGCGGTACAGTTAGTGTGTTAGTGTTAGTTTGTTTCAAACGACAGGCAGAGTTGCAAGTTCTCTGAAAACAGACTCGACTTCGTTAACTAATAAAGCGAGTACACTGCAATTCTCACGACACGATGTAAGATCATAAATTAAAGCATCGGGTAACGACGTTGATTGATGCAGAGGCACACGGAGATGCACGAAATACTTTACTCCCCCTTTTTTTTTTAACATGATTGAGTTAAAGCTAACGGGAGACACTAAGATCGTAAGATCTAAACTAAAATTAGCTTGATATTAATCATCGATGCTTTTTCAATAGTGGCAAGAGTTCTTGCAGTTTATTGTAACGAAATCGAGAACATGACAAATCACTTAATTTTCTACTATCTAATGATAGTACTTTATCGTACTGGATAATTGGGAATATGAAAAATGTCTCCACTTTCTGTAGGTAATTCTCAGGGAATGAAAAGTGGCCAGTGTTCTTAGATAGAGAAACTAGAAAGAGAATTAATTCGCCGGCAATAAAAATTGCGCAAGGATACTAAAAACAAATCCAGCAGTGAGAAGAATAAGAGCAAGAACGGCGAAAGTAATAGAATTCTAACGATAAAAGAGGAAAAAGAACTGTCCTAGTCCTCCAATAACAAAATGCAAATCAGGGATATGAAAGAAGACATTTTGAAACAAAGCAATTTCAGCACTAGGGGAAAAAGAGGCATGAAAACATTAGAGCAAGAAGTTGCAGTAATGAAAGCAGTACCAGGACAGTAAGAAAGGATTTGAGCAATGAAAAGAAAGGCGATACGCAGGAGGATACTTAAAAAAGGAATAAAATTCAAAATGACATAGTAAACCTCAGCTGAAAGTAAATTGAGGAAATTTTAGGCAGAAGGAAACAACATAAGGGCATAAAAAATACTAGGGATAAACAAAGAAAAATGAATTTTCTCGAGATGAATTTACGTAAAATAAACTTTCAAAATTGAAACTTGCAAAATGTTTCTGAACATAACTGCCTTTTAGTTATTCTACAACTTTTAAAGATATGCCAGAAATTCGAGGATGGCAGCTTTAAGTGGAATAAACTTCAACTTTTAACGAGGCTTTTAAATTTAAAAAGACATGTAAAGTATATATGAGAATTTTTAAATCTGCATAAAGTTGTGCTAGATCGAAGAATTTTGTTAGTATATATATATATATATATATATATATATATATATATATATATTAAGGTGGAGGGAAATACGAATGTAAAACTTTTTTCTATTCTCAGCTTTAAAGTGAGGAAAAATTCTGTTCTACAATTTAAAAAATCATTTTTGTCACACAATATCGATCCACCAATAATGTAAATGTACGGGTGTACGTTCGAAAAACGCTTGTTGTTTCGCAGAATTCACGAGTATCCATAATACTCGAAGCGAGCTATTGAATGGACACTCGCATGCCCTCGTTGCCCTTTCACTGAAAAGTGGAGCGTTGTGCTCGTGCTTCAATCTTCCTCGTCGTAACAGCAACCAGAGCCGGTTCTCGAATCGCGCTCTGTCTGGAAACTGGGATCCTCGTAACCGTTATCGCGGTGCCATTAATTCCTCGAACAACCCATCTCCGAGAATTCGTGCCAATTTCAAATCGTAAACACAGATCGCCGCGTATTGGAAATCAGCTTGAAAACTTAGAAAATCGCTTGGAAACCAGCCTGAAAAATGGCACTCGCACACGCCGCATGTGTCGCCATCTGTCGAGCGAGACACGTTGATTACGTCGATCTCGGATGGACGATCGAGAGACCGAGAAAGAACACCCCTCAGGGGGTGGAAACGTCGAGCCTCGGCGAACAAACATTCGATTCACGGTCACGTTTCATCGCGATGCGCCCTCGATGCGAAATATGCAATATCGAAAACATTATACTCTGTACGGCTGCACGCTTGGAATTCAAAGGCGATGAATCGATCTGCTTTCCAGTCGGTGGTGGAAGGCATTAAAGAACCGTGAGCTGTTGTACGTTGGGGACGAACGAGGAATCGAAATGAGAAACAAAGAGATGGGGTGAGGAAAGAAACGATGGTGGGAGGGTAAATAGGGAAGAAATTGGAGAAGATGAGGTCGACGATTGATCTACATAATTTGTCGTTACTAATATAACATTTTATACTTAACAATATAATATATTAATAATTTAATATATAATATAATGTATTATGTTACTGTTGTATAATTGTACTATATTACGTTATATTATATTGTATTCGTTATATACGAGATTATAAGTAATACATTCCACATTATTTGAAATTTATAGATGTTATGTTATTAGGTATTAATATTCCAAATATTTCAGCATTTATATTGTCAGAAAATTTCATAAAAATTCCACGACGATAAAACTAAAGGGTTCACGTTAAAGCTTCTAAAACATCTACTTTTAAAATGTATCGTTCATTTCATCCTAAAATATTTTTACATGAGGTAGCGAGTGGATGAATGAAGACACTGTTTTTGTTGAAAATGTTATAAACTAAGTAGTAATATAGAAACGTTGAGAAATTTTCTTCGCGATTGTATCTAATGTGATTTGAAGATCGAAGCTTCTCCTTTACAACGACGACCAAAAACTTGATACATGATTTTTCTTCGTCATTTTATTGAATTTTGAGTGTCAGTCGAAAACGTTGCGAATTCTTAAATTTTCGTCGTTTAAATCTAACGTGAATCTAATATACAAGTATCTCGTCACTTTAATTGATTTATAACAACAGTACATGAATATTAGCAGAATTAGAAATTGATAGTTAAAGAATCAATGCTTATGTAGAAATAGTTTTAACACCTGGACGAAGAAGAACTTATGTCCCTCGTTCTTTAAAGGTAGCAATTAATTTCAAATTTGTCCTGCGTATGCAAATTCGTTCGGCGGTGTTGAAAAAGCTGGAAAGAACGAACGAGAAATCGAAACAAGAAACAAAAGGAACAACGAAGAGAATGGAAAAAAGAAACTGCGAAAGAAGAGAAAGGAGGATAAAGACGACGAAGATCGACGATCAACAAATTGCGACAAATCGTTGGAAACCGATTATCGCGTTCGAATGGTAATATCGATCGTTCGTAAATTTGCAGTGAATGGAATTATCGTAGACGATGGGAACGAGGGGAGCGCTGCATTTTCATTATATTTTAAACGCGTTTCGAGCTTCCAGCTTAACGACAGCAGAACGAAAGGAAATTTCTTTTCTAAACGTTGTGTATTTCCGTAATCGCGTGGAGCGAAATGTACATTGAGGCGAACAGCCACGAGAGACCGTTTAAAAGCTGGTGCAAATTTAATGATCGGGGCTCTGACCCCGAGGTGGAAGCTTCGAAGTGCGATTGGTCGAGCTTCCTTAATTTGACCGTTCTAGGGGAAATTTTCGGATTCAGGTATGACATCGTGCCTCTCTGACTGCCGTTGATAATACAATTCTCGTCGTCAAGTCGCGCGACTCTCTCTTTTCGACTTTTATCTCCGAAACGAAAGACTTACGGTCGAAAGTGCGAGTTAAAAAAATAATTTCTGATCGAAGTAAAAACTGTCTGGTTTTGACAGAAGCTTTATCTGATCTGTACCTAAGTGTGTCTGAGTAACTTGCTCGAGTTAAAAAAAACTTGCAGTTTATAATTATAATTATACATATATATTACACGATGCTTGCATGCATTTAAATTTTACATTACAGAATATAAATGGAAAGAAACTTTTCATATCCAAGAGAGATGAATTATCTGACCGTACATACATACACTCCTGCTCAAAGTCTTGGAACACTTTCATCTCTAACATTCAGTATTTAACATTGATCGTATATACATATTTTGTAATATATTAATATTATATATATATATATATATTATTATAATATTAATAGAGTCTTTATTGTATGAAGTATATTTATTGTATTTAATTTCAATTTAAAATTAAATGTAAATAAATTTGCTTTGTGTTTAATTTAATTTTACCGTATGTATGTACATTGTACAATAGAATGTACTAATACATAATACAACGTGCCAATACATTAGAGTTTTTATTTTATTTATTTAATTGTATTTATTGTACGTGCAACATATTGCATACCTAATCTCTGTCATTTATATTATGTATTGTAATTACATACATATTATGTATCACATTGTATATAATTTATAATTTACCCTCATTGTACTATTTTTGTCATGCAAATACTTGCCCCAAGATTTCCAAGCGTGTACAAAGTTGCAACGTAGAAAAATTGCACGATGCTTCGAACGTGCACGGTCAATTGTGTTGAAATTCACGAGAGGCAAGGAAGAACCCAGCGTGTGCAAGTGATTGTGCAATCGAGTAAAGGTAGGCAAGTAACACCGGCGATCGTTCGCGGAGGTGGAGGCCGTTGGACAAACAGCGGCCGGATTAGCTGCGTTTACGCGGCGAATCGATAACTCCCCGGTAGAAGCCTGATCGCGGCGCGCAAACACGCGTGTGCGTGGGCGCTGGTCGCGTGGCCATTCAAACAGGTCCCGAAAATCCAGTCGCGCGCCGCTATGTATTACACGGCCGGTACGTGTTATTCCGGCTTAGCCCCGCAAACAGCGGCAGCCTCCACGTTGCGAGCATAACCCAAATGCAATATGCATGCCACGAACCGTAACACTGTAACTCACCGCGGCATTTCTGATAATATTCTTTATATAATCGTCGTCGTCGGCGAGGCGAGTTCGACACGTGTCAAATATTTCCCTGAAACTTACGTTCATGCCAAATTTCATCGAAATTGGTATATGCTCTTGCGAGCGTAACGTGAGTCACTTTACTGCGTTTCGTTAACATCTGCTTGATTTCAGTTTGATTCTATATTTTGTGCTACAAGTTTTGTGCAATCTCGATAGAAGATTATGCCACGTGACAAAATGGCGTGGAAGACGTGTTGCTTCGGATATTTTACACGTTTCTTCGTGTCACGTGCATTTTGTGCAATATTAAATTTTTGCAATAAAATTTTTTATAAACGCAGTCTGACGAGCATTATTCATGGTAATAATGAATAACGCACAGATAGAAAGTTGAATTTTCAATTGGCATCGTCGAATTGCAGAATTAGATTTAGATTATTCGATTCTTTTCATTTGTTATCGTTATTATTTTCAATTCAATTTTTTTTCCTTCATTTCTAGATGATCACTCAATTAATCTAATCCAGATTATTATACGAAGTTACCAGAGATGTTTCGTCACCACTGTTGTCAACGAAAGTATAACAACGATTGATCCAATAACGTTAAGTGGCATAATTTAAGAAAGTGTTGCAGATTGAAGTTTTGCATTTACAACGCAAAGTATAAAATCTTCATCAACCACTGAAGTGCTGCAATAATCCCTGAAAACGTTACGAATTCTTTTCATCTGAGTAATGAAAGGATAGAAATTCAAGGATTTTACCATACAACCGTGTTGCCCATGTTTTATTCAAAGTTTACCTCCAGATCGCGAGAATTCTAAATATAAAATTGAAAACTTTCATTCGGAGGTGGGTAAGACCGTGGTAATTCGTGAGAATTTTTGTGAATCTCTTCTTTCAGCGAATAAATGATAAGAGGACAGCAATTTAAGTTGCACTATACAATTGCGTTGTTCGCGTTTTGTTAAAGCTTTACTTCTCAGGGAGCTCTACAACGCTAAAACTATGTTCAGATTCGTCAGAGGAGAGGATTCAAGTCCAAACTCTTTTAATGTTTTGTTTTCGTTGAAACATACTTTCGAGTATGTGATCTAGCCAGCGTCCAGTTTCCAAATCATTCACACACTTATTGTCAAGTTACTTCGATTAGACAGAAATTTGAAATTCAAGCAACTCACGATCAATCGATTTGAACTAAAACACAAGATCCTCCGGAAGTCGCGGTCGATCTGACAGATACATGTACAATCTAATTCCAAATATTTTTAAATCACTTAATATGTGTTATATGTTTAATTTGTACAAATCAAATAATATATATTATACATTTAATTAATTTTGTACATATTGTAATTATAGTTATTTTAATTTCTATATTAATTTTGTATATATTTAATTAGTTCATATATATTGTAATTACATCTATTTTAATTTTGAATATAATGTATATTACATATTTAATTAATTTTGTACATACTGTAATTATATTTATTTTAATTTCTATATTAATTTTTTATATATTTAATTGGTTTATATATATATTGTAATTACATCTATTTTAATTTTGAATATAATATATATTATATAGTTAATTAATTCTGTACATATTGTAATTATATTTATTTTAATTTCTATATTAATTTTTTATATATTTAATTGGTTCATATATATTGCAATTACATCTGTTTCAATTTTTATATTAATTTTTATATCTACGTCAATTTCAGCAACGACTATATAGACTTTTCACAAATTTAAATATTCCCTTCGCAAAAATTGGCACTGCTTAGCACAGATCTCAAGATTAACTGTATCTCTCAGATAGACCTCGATCTTCAAAGGAATTTTTCCTACCGCCATCACCGCGGCCCAACCCTTTTTTCCATCGGTCCAGAGACCAAATACTACTCTCCAAATCCCCGAGAATATCACGAATTCTATCTGCACGAACCTACTCGCACCAGATCTCCATCACCTGGCAGATTCTCTGCCCGGTAACCCGCAGGAGCCTCCGTCTTCGAACAGATCCAGTGAATCCTCTGACCGAAGATCAGATCCACTCGACTAACAAACCAGTTACAGCACGAACCCCAGCGTGTTTACTGTCTGCTGGCCGTGTTCGTCCCCAAAGTCCGCTCTTCGTCCGTTCGGTTGCATGCAAGCTTGTGCACTTGATGAGACAACGTAAATCGGCAGATCGATCGATCGCTGACGAGAAGGATCTCTGGCCTGTTCACAGGATCTAACGTACGGGGAGGGTGGCCACAATTGGCGGAGCATAATCTTCTCGCTGCTGGTCATCGGCTTTGTTATCGCCGGGATCGTTACGGCCATTTACCTTCTCGGGTGAGTATCCTTCTTTCTTCCACCCCCCCTTTCCACCCTGATCCGTTATTGGTTCGCGATCCTCTCGATATAGCATCCGCCAGCCAAAGTACGCGGTCGGAAATGCCTTATCCGGTGTAGACTAGCGAAATTAAGCCGACCTGCTTCCACCCTCGCATCGAGCGAGATCTCCTGATCCCTTTATATTAACGACCCAGGGGAAAAATCGATTTATCCAACGCGAAAAAATTCCACCGGGAGAGTTTTTCACCCGGAGAGAGATTTTTTTTTTTTTTTTTTCAGTAAACGAAATTATTTGTTCGCCTTTTTTTCTTTCAGCTGAAGTTGAAACGAGTGGGATTTCGTTTGTTTTTCTCGTTGAAACTTTTTCTTTTTTCGTAGATTAAAAACGATCCGTTTGTAGGGAGTCGAATGATTCGTAAACAAACTTGAGAAATGGAAGTTATTCAGATTTTTAAGAGTGGATTAATTTTAGTTTGGAATTTTAGACTAGGAATTTCCAGTACACTGGAACGGATCAGTTATACGAATACCTGTTATGTGAATGTTTTATTGTACGAACTGTTTATTTCCTGCTACAATACATAATGAATAAATGTGTTTATATACTTCTCGATACTTTATATTAGAGTGAAGTCAGTTTACGACGATTCAGCTTGAAATTTTATCGTAGTGTCGATAACAACGAAAACGCGTAGTATTAATACTTGAAAGAAAGGTGACATAATTAAAGAACTTGAACGTGAAGAACAAATTTAGTAAAAAATAAATTAATAAATTAATTAAAAAGTACTTAGAGCAAATATTTCAACAAGTCGAAATATTAATATAAATAATATAAATAATATAAATTAATATAAATAAGACTTTAGTGGCGGAAAACAATTGAATGAGACTGATGTCTTTTTTGTTTATAATATGTATAAATTATATATATATATATATAATCTATATATAGATAGATTTAGAAATAAATGATATCAACTTTATTTCACTGTGTTTTAATTAATAAATCAAATTCACTGCTAATCGCTTGTCACCTTTTTCTCTCTCATGTGAAAATTCGTTTATCTGAACACTTTATCTTCCAATTAGTTCATATAATGGAGGTTCTACATTGTATTCGTAATATTAAATTTTTCGTCGTATTTGTACGAAACATTCTACTTTATTCTTTCTGGATTGCTTCATTCGATTGGAGTTCTTTCAACGAAATTCAAAAACTTTATTTAACATTTTTTTTTTTTTTTTTTTGGCTTGCAAAGAATCAGAAGAATTATAATTTTGGTTTAATCATCGTGCTGTCAACTTCAGTTTTAATAAAGAAAAAGTTTAAAGAACCTATTATTTCCTTATTAATAACAAGAGTTTCAACAGAATTTTATATTCACTTCTTAACAAGATTTCTCTCCGTGAAGAAAAAACTAATCATGTCGCGTCTCGGAACAGACTCGAATATGGAGTTTGCTCAAAGAGGCTGCGAGTTGACTTTCACTCTTTACCTCGTAGTTCACTTTTTGCGGGGAATTCTCTCGGACGTCCAGCCTCGTTCCGCCAGAAAATCCCCACTTTATCGCCCTTAAAGCTACCACGGAATGAGAACATCCCTTCGCTTTCTATAACATTAACCTCTCCACTCTTTTTTCCGCTACCACTGAACAGCGCCATCTCGCAGCTACCGCGTCGTAAACGCGAACGATTCAGCCGTAGATCTTAAAAGCACTGCGATCTAAACCATTAACCAACGTCATGGAAAAAGGAAAAAAAGGAAATTAATAATTCCGGAGGTTGACAGTGACTCAAGTATTATTTTTGAAATTTTTATTTGGGGATCGAAATTAACAGATTCTTTTCGTTCTTAAGGAAATTCCATTGGGGAACTTATATATTTCGAAATGTCTGCTTTCGTGGAATTTTTATGGGAAAAACTGTGCATTTCGAAACACTTTTAAGTATTTCTCACGGGACAAGTATCTTAGAGTCTGTACGATAAATGTTCTATGGAAGTTATTTTAGAATATTTAATTAAAATTCGTTGAATAATATTGAGTGTTAGTATTTGCTAAAAGTATCGATAGATGTATTATCTGTTAAGAAAAATTTTTATCTTCACATTTTATGTAAGTTCTATAATATTTAAAACTTTTATTTATGAGACGCTTGTAACGTAAGAATATTTTTCGAAGCATTTCTACGATCCATATTTGAAGTAGGACCTATTAACAAAAAGTTTCGTGACTTTTTCAATGCTTGTTGTAATTTGAAATATTATTTTATAAACGAATGATTCCAAAGCCTACGAATCAATCGAGAATGATTCGCAACTTTTGGCAAAGTGAAAAGAATTGAATACTTGACTCATTGGCATTGTGCTCGACAGAAATTGTCATTAGAAAATTGATAGCTCCAAAAATTAACGATTCGATGGCAAGAGATTGTCAATAAATAATTATCAA
This sequence comes from Tetragonisca angustula, assembly GCA_036937485.2. Lineage (NCBI taxonomy): Eukaryota > Metazoa > Arthropoda > Insecta > Hymenoptera > Apidae > Tetragonisca > Tetragonisca angustula. Next base: position 79,016 of record JAWNGG020000040.1, on the reverse strand, counting down.
ACTTGGAGAAAATCAAAGTTGAAAAATTGACAGCTCCAGAAATTAATGATTCAATGACAGGAGATTGCCAATAAATAATTATCAAACTTGGAGAAAATCAAAATTGAAAAATTGACAGTTCCAAAAATTATCGACTTGATGGCTGTTAAAATCAATGATTTTAGGCTAGTACGACTTCGAAAATTGATAGTTCCAAAAATCAACGATTTGATAGCGATGGTTGTCAAAATTGACGATTGCACACTAGATCGACATTGTTCGAAAAATTGATAGTCACGTGATTAATCGAATTATATCGGAAATTTGACCAATCTTTCGAGAGAAAGATTTTTATCAAATTGGACACAATAATTTTCAGGTACGTCGACGAGCTGCTGTACTGGAGCGGCAGACGGCTCACGTTAGACGAGTGCCTTCGTGATGATCTGACGCCGCACAGGTTAACACCGACCTGGGTTGCCCACGACAAGTTTGTTTACCAGGCCGACGACGGTTCCCTCACTCTCCTGGACACCAGCAACAATTCCGTGGCCCTTCTCGTCTCTAATCACACGCTCGTACGTATCACGCGATTCGTACGCTAATTCTATGATTACGTTGGATCGAATGAGCGAACAGTCGGTCTGACAGAACACGTTCCGAGAAATCGTACAACAATGATGTTTTTATCGTTGTTACATAGGTAAATATGACGTAGTGGAATTGATTCTTAAAAACTCGTTGTTAAAAATTTTGAAACGACGAAAGAATAGAAATACTAGACCAATGCAATAAGATCTTTGCAAGAAAGACTCGGATAAGGAAAACTAGAAAGCATATGATCGAAAGTTGGGATAATCAGAAAGATAGAAAATTGTTCTTGCTTAAATGCTATACGTATATGTCAAATGTATATTTCACGAAATACTACGAACACTGATTCGACAATGCTGATGAAAAGTCGATCGGCTGATGAAAATCGGTGTGACGGTTTACCGAAAACCACGCAACGAGCGATCGTGGAAATTGCATACAAAGAGATATGAATATTAATTTGAAGAACCGTGGGGAAAAAAGAGTGAAAGCAATTTTGACAATCGCGTTAGCCGTGGTATCGAATTTTTTTACACGTTGCTTTTTTTTTCCTTTCTTTCTCCACACTAGCCATCGAGAATATTACTTTCCGAGTAAACGTGTCGACAAATAGAGCTTTGACCATTTAAGAGGCTTTATAACAAAAAATATTTATCATCCTCCAGAAAATTCACGTACATTAAAGAAATTTTCTGTGACAAGTGTGCAAATACTTTTGTAAGACACTGTATCTAGGATTATAATTTTTTACTCAAATTTCATTGATAGAGTATGTAACAGTAATTGAAACTTGTAAGAAAAAATTTCTGCAAGAAATAGCATTAGGCTATCAACCATTGGAATTCATTATTACCCAAAGAGTGCAAATATTTGGTTTCTGCAATGAACCTCACGGTCATAGTTCCACGAGCTGCACGTATGTAAAAGAGAGGGAAGAACATACGATCATTTCGTATGAATCTGCATAGTTTAGCACGAGAGTCGCGCCACATTTTGATCCTTCTATGCATGTTTATGAAGCTGTGGCCGTGCTCTACGATCCGAGAGTGCTGATAGAAATTCGTGCAGATCTAACACGAGATGGACGGATCCTCAAGTGCTCCTCGTGTTCGTGCAAAATCGGTGACAACTAAAATTCGTTCTGTCGTTGATTAATAATCGACTCGCAGTCCAAGCGCAATGGCCTCGTTCAAACGAGCGTTTGTCCAAGTATTTGAACAGCGAAGAAACTTCGTGGCTTCAATTGAATCCGATGCAATCAGCGCGATTTTCAAAATTCGGCGATATTTTTCAGCTGAACAGCCTCCTCGCCCAAAGAGGATCATAAATTTCAACGACTTACCGCGCGAACGAAATTAATTAAACACGCGGAAACCGCGCTTGCGGAATTCACTCTGAGGTTAATGGCAATTAAAGCGAAACGATCTCGTCCGAGCGATGGAAAACTTCGTCCTAAAGGTACGATCTCGTCTGAATTCTCGGCCAAACGCGGAACTAAAAATGCGAATTATCGCGAGCGAAAGATTTCACCAATTACGTAGCGCGGAATACTGAGAATAGAAGTAGAAAATGTAATTATTTTCTTTGTTTGATTAGAAATTTTAATTAATTTCTTTCTCTTGACGATAATATTCGATGTAAAGGAAATTTCAATTACTCTTTTAACTTATAAGCATCTAATGTAGAATTATTTAGACAATCGCGATGTGAAACGAAAAATTTTCGCCTGTCACATAGAATGAAATACTGGGCAGTTTCACTTATACATGTAACGCAAGTGCAGTAGAAATTTTAATTACTCTTTTTATTTGGTGTTTGACAATGATTTTCAGCGTGGAAGAAAGTTTAATGACTCTTTTTATTCATTTGTCTGTAAGAATTCAAAGTAGAATTATTTAGACAATCTAAAATTTAATAATATAATATAAATTACGTCTCTAATATAATAATAATGTAATTACATCCCTGATATAAATTCACACTTCAAAAAATATTTTCCCGTATATATATATCAATTAAAACGGCAGTCGTGTATAAGGGAGAAAATTCACACAATTAATTTAACTCTATGAGGTGCGCTATCTTTTATTCATTGCATAATTGCAATAAGAAGATCACTCACTCACTTCACCCTTAATTTCAACAAACTAACAAAAAAGCAATTAAAAATTACGTACTGTTTCGAACGTGCTATAAACTTGCGATTAACTTAATATTCTTGTTAATAAACTTTTACTTGACAACCAATGACAGTGAAAAATGTTAACTAATATAACTTTGTAATGAATCTCATAATCTACTTGCTCTCATTTCGAAGTACTGTATAAAGCTTCCGCTTTGACAAACACGAGTTCGTTTCTTTTTTCAAAAATGTTTTCACAACGCGCAGCGGGTGAGAAAGTCCCTTTTTTCTCAAAAATGTGTAAAAAATATTACACATTTATTAAATATTACACATAACATTAAAAAATACTTTTCATTACCAAATCTTGAAGAATGGCATTTTCTCTTTACAAGGCGCCCTTGAAACTTGCTATACGATTTTTTTTGTTTCATCATTTTATTGAACTTGAAACATTAGGGTTAAATGAATTTCTTGAATATTTTTCTCGTTTAACGCTGATATTCAACGTTCAGTAAAATGTTTTAAGAGAAGATTTCACTCTTCAAAATAATGGTAGACCTAGTTGCAAAGAATACTCTTCAATATTTTTACTCGACTCTTTGATGTTTTGAATTTTTATAATTCTCGATAAAAAAAAAAAAGAAGTATATACTTGATGTAACATCATCTTTAAAAAAAAAAAAAAAAAAAGAAACAAGCTCATTATCGAAGCAAAGGCTTCAACGTTTTAAAATGAGATCTTTTTTAACAAAGTGATATCAACGTGTATTGTCGACAATTTTCCATTGTTATTGAAACAGTCTATGCTCTTCACTGTAACTCCATTTTACAGTAAATGGAAAATCGAATTTTTTAAAATGAGAATTAAACGAATTTTTTGTACGACCGAAAAGATTATGTAAAAGTTGGCGTTCCTTCTTGCAAAACGCAAATTCTTTTATCGCCGAAATTTCTTTTCGCGACGAGAAGCAAACAAACAGTTTTAACGTCGAGTATCAAGCATCCGTGGTCCTCACTATCGCGCATAGGCGAGTTTCGCCCGCGGCGCGCCATAAAACAAGGAGAGTAGCCCGTATATAAGGTGAAGTTCGAGGTATTCGCCGGTTTATTCCAGAGAAAAGGACGTCGTTCGTCTCGGCGCTATTGCATTTTCCGCTCGACGCGACAGAACGATCGCGAACTAGAACGAGAGGAAAAAGACTGATAAAGAATCAAATAAAAAGAGAACCAGTGAAGAAATTGTTCAATATTCGCCGAGACAACATTCACTGAGGAACGAATTATAAATATGAAAAATTACTCATGAGGCTTTAATCTCTCATACAGATTATGAATTCAAAGTCCTAGAATTGTTAGAGTTCTTAGAGAAATGAATACCTAATCTTTCAGCAATTGCTCAATTGTTTCTTTAGCTTCGGAATTATTCTAAACTATTCTAAAATTTTAATACTCATAAAATTGATAAATTTTGATATTTATAAAATTAGTAAATTTTAATACTTGTAAAATTAGTAAATTTTAATATTTATAGAATTAATAAATTTTAATACTTATAAAATTAATAAATTGTAATTTATAGAATTAGTAAATTTTAATATTTATAGAATTAATAAATTTTAATATTTATAAAATTAATAAATTTTAATACTTATAAAATTAGTAAATTTTAATATTCATAAAATTTTTATATTTATTTGATAGCGTACAAAGTCTCGAATATTCGACTGCCAAACTATCTTTCTAAATTTTGTACTTTCTTTGCATTTGCTTTAAAGCTTCGAATTATCTATATTTCCGATGTGCTGAGCAGAGTTTCGCTATTAAACTCTAGAATATCAAATAAGGATAAATTTCATGAGGGATTTGAGAAGCGACAGCGTCAAATTTAGCGGTCGTTAACGAAACGATCTCTCATCATTCGGGGGGAATACGAAATACGATTGAGGGTAATAACGATTTCTTGCCGTCGAGTCGGAGGAATCGCGGTTAATGAGCGCGAGCCGTGACAATCGCTGTCAATGCTTTCGCTGATTCCAAAGAACGCTCGGAAGATTAAACGGCTCGGCTATGTAAGAGGCTGACGGCGAGAACTGTTGCCCTTAATGAAATTGGATGGAGGATTTTACTCGACGAGTGTGTGAATTTGATCGAGTTAAGTACTTTCGCCCGCGTCGAGTCGCATTATCGCTTTCGAATAGAATGCTCTCGACGAGAAGCACAGCGCCGAGCAGTATTTCAAGCGCGACATCGGCGAACCGATTACGAGAGGCGAACTCTTCCAACATGTTCAAAATTCCTGTCCCCCTGTCTCTGTACAGTCGATCCGGTGACTAGAGAAACAAACCTCCGACTACTTCGTCTTTCATACGGAAGACATCGAACTCTGATTTTCATATTTCACTTTACAGCGCCTTTCCAGTCGAGATAAAAAGATTGTGTTTTCGAGAAATTGTTTTTAAGTAATACAAATTTTACTGCAACGTTACATTATGTTTTATGAAGATTGAACGTTCCGATCAACACGATCAAAGTCTGGCCTTGTTATTTCGAAATGTATTGCAGTTGTAATATCATTGCTAGATTTCCTGTTTCCATGCAAATTCATATTTTTTGTCAATAAAATTTGGGGAAAGGAAAGTAGATGGAATGTTGTTGACATTTTATACTCTTTTGCATATTACGTGCATTCTGTGCAACTCTAACCGTTGTAATTGGAAATTATTATATATTGGACTGGATTAAAAGCTATTGAACACTAAACTTGAAACTAAAACAGACAGTTGAAAACTATTGGTAATTACATGTGGAAAGCGTTGAGGAAATGCCAGGTGCATTAATAAAATAAGAGTGCACTTCGCTCTTAAACTGACAAAAAAGCAATTAAAAGTTACGTACTGTTACGAACGTGCTATAAACTTGCGATTAATTTAATATTCTTGTCGATAAACTTTTACTTGAAGCTACAGTAAAGAGAACAACTGTACCAGTGAAAAATTTTGACTAATATAACATTGCAATGAATCTCATAATCCACTTGCTCTCATTTTAAAGCATTGTACAAAGTCTTCTACTTTGACAAACATGAGTTCGTTTTCCTTTCTTCAAAAATGTTTTCACAACGTGTAGCGGGTGAGAAAGTTCCCTCTTTTCTCAAAAAATTCTACACATAACATTAAAAAAATATTTTTCATTACCAAATCTTGAAGAATGACATTTTCTCTTTACAAGGCGTCCTTAAAACTTGCTGTACGATTTTTTGCTTTCATCATTTTATTGGACTTGAAACATTAGGGTTAAATGACGAATTTCTTGAATATTTTTCTCGTTTAACGCTGATATTCAACGTTCGATAAAATGTTTAGACAGTTGGAAACTATTTACATGTGGAAAGCGTTGAGAAAATGCGATGTGGTTTGAGAGGCCGTTGCACATGGACTTCTGTTTCGTGAGATCGTTCTTGAAAGTTCGAGGAACGTTCGGTTCGCGAGGATAGATCGTAAAATTCGCGCCAGCGCGGGAAATGGGAAATTGCACAAGCCTGTAAATCTTCGACGGCTTTATTTCCAGAGACAGCTGAATGTTCAAGGCTACCAGTGCAGCTCCGATCTGCGTTACGTGTTGTTCAAGCACAATGTCAAACCGGTGAGTGATAGAAACTGCGATAGAAACGATTCCAAGTCTCGCTCCAAACTGTTCTGCCAATCTTCAGTGATTGAAAATAGAAAACTGTGATTTCCATCGGTCCCTTTGAATCGCGTGACTGCAATAGCTCGGCTCAAAAATTCCCCTAGCTTTTCTCAGTGATGTAACTTTCTAACGATTCGATTTTATAACATAACGTACACACACGTGTCGAAACACTGCTACCAACCAAAAGTTTCGCGTGCGGAATGTACAAATCTAGGCACGCTTCTAATGTCAGTATCAATTTTCTTGTTTATTAGAAAATAAACATTGCACAATGTAATCTGAAAATTTACGAAATATGAAACAAACAGTAATTATGGGATATAAATATAGCTAGTGGTGATATGTGGTCATTGAATATTAATTATCCTGGAGCATAATAATTTCGATTTCAATTTTCTAATCGTGAAACCTTGAAACCTATAAATGTACAGATCTCGTGCACACTTGTAACGTCAGTGTCAATTTCCTTGTTTTAGTATTTCCCATGTTAATAATAAACATTATAGAATGTAGTCTGAAAACTCGCGAAATATCAAACTAACAATAATTATGGCATACAAATATAGCAAGTGGTAGTCAAACTTTTGGCCTGCGCCGTAGACACAAATTGTAAATTCCCCCAGAGCATAATAATTACGATTTCAATTAAAAATGTTCTAATCGTGAAAAAACCTTGAAACCCGTAAATGTCTGCCAGTTGAAGAAACTGTCGAATAACCAAACGACTCGGTCGATTGCAGGTGTTCAGAAATACCTTCACCGCGTACTACACAGTGTACGACGTCACGAACGAGTAAGTAAACTCACCTCTCCTTGTACCACACTTTGTTCAACCAGACAATAAACAATGTTTGTCAACACTACCTCGAACGGTGACAACCGCGACAAAAGAATAGACAACTAAATCGTTCGCAAAGATGAACAAACTTCAGAGTCGATTTCCTCGAAAACCGAGCCTCAGATAAAAGAATGTTGTGGCAATTGTTTTTCTTATTTTCTGACGTAGAATCACTCACTGCTCGGTTGTAATACGAATTCCGGCTCGCCCTGTATATATTTACGCGCTGGTTTTCAGCCACCACACGCCTCTTCGTCTGCACACGTCGCGGAGGATGCAGCAGACGCGGCTGCAGCACGCCGCCTGGTTAGGCAACACGACCGGCCTCCTGATGATCTCCGAGAACGACATATACGTGAGAATAGCGCCGTCCGCGGCAGAGGACACGCGAATAACCGAGACCGGCGTCCCCGGCGTGATGTACAACGGCGTGCCGGACTGGCTGTATCAGGAGGAAGTGCTGCCGCGGCCGGAAGCGACCTGGCCTAGCCCCGACGGCACGCACCTTCTCTACGCTTCCTTCAACGACACCAAGGTCACTGCCCTGGAATTCCCTTGGTTCGGCACCCAACCGGGTCAGGACGGGCCCAGCTCCAGCCCACTGTCCGCGACCAGGAGAGGCTCGTTCCCCCCATCCAAGTCGGTCAGATATCCCACACCCGGCTCGCCGAATCCGGAGGTGGATCTGTGGATCATGGAGCTGAGCAACCTGACCAGCTTCTTCAATGGGAATGGTTCGACCGCCAACTCGACCACGCTGTTCAGGACGAGGCTGAAGCCGCCACCTGCTTTGGACGGGCAGTGAGTAGCCGAAGATGCTGACGTTTCAGCGTAATTACGCGTGATTGATGTGACGAAATTGATATTTGAGTTTAGAAGAATAGTACGAATTCTTGTAAAAGAAAAATTGGCAAGTTTTGAGATTCCTCTTGACAGTTTCGGTTGTTAGGAAGATTGCAACATCTCAGACACAAGGCGAGATCGATTGAAAAATCCTCGCCCTAAATTTTCCACCACGTGGATAGAATTTCCATGTTTCAACGTCAAAAATAAAAAAATCTCGCACGTCGAAAAGAACAACGCTCTTCTCGCAGTGCGTTGCAATTTCAAGAAATTTTTTTTTTAGAAAAATTCGATGGGAAATAGTGAGAGGAACGTAAGTGGGTTACGTGAACGAAAGCGATGAAGGAATTTGTTTCGATCGTAGGGAGTATTATCTAATATCCGCGGGCTGGGTGGGCGACGACTCCAGCCATGTGGCGGTCGTTTGGATGACCAGATCGCAGAATCTCTCGTTGGTGTCGGCTTGTCGAGCGCCGATGTGGGAGTGCGAGGAGACCCACTCGGAGAGAGCGCCGGAAGGACAATGGTTAGACGCGCAACCTCATCCTCTATTTGCCCCTGACGGTGACAGCTTCTTGCTGTTGGCTTCTGTTCAGGAGGGTGATAAGGAGCACTTCACCCACATCAAGCACGTAACCTTGACACAGCAGAGGATAGCGGTCCTCTCTCACGGTCGTTACGAGGTGAGACAGAATTAACTATTTAATCGTACGTGTCGCGTACGAAAAACCAGCACCTATTTCTTACACATGTTTCGTCCCTGTCCCGCGTTTGTCAGGTAAGCGAGATCTTGGCGTGGGACACGAAAGCCCATTTGGTGTACTATTTGGGCACCAGGGAGAGAAGGCCGGGCCAGAGACATCTTTACGTGGTTCGTGATCCCACTGCCGATGATCCACGACGCCTGGAACCGCTCTGCGTCACGTGTGATCTTGGCGAAGTCCTTTGGAGCAGTAGGTGGGTCCTTGTGTATTTAGGACGTAGGAAGTTAACTCCGACTCTCGTGCCAATTTCTCGACAGAATTAAAACGACACTGTGAGTCGTTTCAATTTTTTTCATCTACAGGCTTGAGGAATTTATTGACGATGATTGTGTGGAGAGTTAAAAATTAAATATTGTCAAATATTATACACTTCTGTCTTGTGTCCGGGTTCAGTTCATACTCGAGGTACGAAATAGTTGTGCAATGCGGAATATAAGACGACTAAGATGCCAACGATATCTATAACTACAGAGTTTGGAGTTACCATATCGACGACAAGCAACTGCGAGCGTAAATTTAACAGTAAGAGTTGATAAATCTTACAGATTCTACTACACCAACTGTACGCACTTTGGTGCCTCTGTAAGTCCAGCAATCGACGACGAATCTCAGGGTTACTACGTTCTCTACTGCGAGGGTCCAGGCCTTCCACTAGCTGGCATGCACTCGGCGACCTCTCACAAGATGATCCGCGTGTTATACGATACGCGAATTCAACGAGGAGACAAACTTTCTCAACTGGCGTTACCAACTCGAAGAAGCTTCGAGGTACATGCTACTGCTGAGAAAATGGCTAACCGCCATCATCAGTTGCATCATCTTATTAGTAAACGCGAAACTTTCTACTAGTGTTATTTTTCCTAGCTGAAATGTCCTTGCTATCGTTTCGAAACTTTATTCGTCCTCTGCTAAATTTTCCGTATCAGTTTCTCAGGATTTCTCGAAAATTCAAATTACTTGTGAGATGATTCAACATTCAATTATTATTTCGTATCAACCTGCATAACATAACTGCATCTTAGAAGTAAAGAACAGAAAACTTTGAAACGTTTCAGCGTTTCATAAAAATGAGAAAAGCATTAGAAAGTAACCAATCTTCTCGCAGATCTCACATGACATTCCCTTTGTTTTCAATTTTCAATTCTTAAAATTCACGAAAGCTTATACCGTGGGATGATCCAACATTGAATTATTATTTCGTAACGATCTGTAATATGATATAAGTGTATTTTAAAAATGAAAAACAGAAAACCTCAAACATTTCAAAATGAGAAAACTACCCTAGAAAATAACTAATCGAATCGTACAGGTTTGCTCTCTCAAGATTCTCAAAAGTTTACACGGTGGGATGACCCGACATTGAATTATTATTTCGTAACCACCTGTGTAACACAACTTCATCTTAAAAGTGAAAAACAGAGAACCTGAAACATTTTAAAATGAGAAAAGCACGCTATAGAGTACCCAATCGAATCGTCGTCTTCTCGCAGATTTCAGACAACAGCTTCCTCGTTTTGATCTTTCTTTCAAACTCTTAAATTTCTCCTCAAGGTGCCCCTACCTCAAGGATGGAAGGCTCAAGTGCAGCTGCTGTTACCACCGTCGTGGCGAGAGGAGCTCCGAGACGCGGCGTTCCCTGTCCTGGTCGAAGTGAACGGTCGTCCAGGTAGCGAAGCAGTGACGGATCGATTCAGAATCGACTGGGGGACCTACATGTCCAGCCACAACGACGTAGTGTACATCAGGCTGGACGTGCGCGGTGCCAGGGGCCAGGGGAAACGAGATCTGTTCAGGCGGATCGGCGGCGTCGAGGTTCAAGATCAGTTGACCGTGTTGAGGCACTTGCTGAAGACTCTGAAGTACCTGGACGACACGAGGGTGGGTGTGTGGGGTTGGGGTTACGGCGGCTACGTGACTGCCATGGTATTGGGTAGCCAGGAGAACGTGTTCAAGTGTGGCGTCGCTGTGAACCCTATCGCCGATTGGCTCTATTACAGTGAGTTGCATTCTCCAACTAGCAAAGATACGTTCGTCTAGATTTCTATCGTTCGAACATGTTGTTCACACGTTTCTATCGTTCGTGCAGATTCCGCGTTCACGGAACGAGTCCTCGGTGCCCCAGCAGAGAACTACAAAGGTTACGTGGAGGCTGATCTGACACAGAGGGCAAGGTTGGTGCCCAGTCATAGCCTCTACCTTCTTCATGGTCTAGCCGACCTCACAGCGCCTTATACGCACGGTGTCGCCTTTGCTAAGGCTCTGTCCGAAGCGGGTATCATCTTTAGGTACCAGGTACGTGATTCTTTGAAGTAATTGTTTCTCTAAAACAGGGCTGGCTAACTCTTGGTCCTATTTTACTGATCCCCTCTCGCCGTGTACGAGCCTCACTATCTCTCAGTCTGTTGATTTCTCTACCAACGCAGTGGAGAGGGTAGTGCTGCCAGTTAGCCAGCCTCTGCTCCGAAACGCATGTACGAATCGCATTTCTAATTCGACAGAGTTACGCGGACGAAGACCACGCCTTGACAGGCGTGTTGGAACACGCTTATCGTTCCATGGAGGACTTCCTCGCAGAGTGCCTCTCCCTGGACGCGTCCTAGTGCCTCAAGCCGAACGCTCCCTCGTTGTCTCTAGCTCGCCTACTTCTCATACATCCCAGAGTCACCTGGATGGTCGTCAAGAAGGCTCTCGTCGTTCAGGACTAGATTAGCTTCGAACAGAAATAGAGAAAAATAGACGTCGGACGTCACGGAATACACTCGGTCCTGATCGTTACGAATCAGACTATCGACGACACGAAACGAAGATAGATCGAGAAGAATGTAGCAAAGATGTCGTATAGAAGAAGAAGATGATGACGATGAAATAACGAAACGACTAAAATCAATGCTAGTCCCTGTCAGAGCCCTCAGCGAATCGATTACGCGATATAGAAGATTAAGCGATGATGAGAGGGATGAGGTAAACCTAGCGTTTGTATAAGTAATACCGTTGAATAACATTGTAATATCAGCCGCCTGCATCCAGCCTGCGGATTCCTCTTTGCTACGAACAACTTTCACTTTGCTCCTTCAACGCGCAACAAACACCCGTATCAATTTCTAGTCTGTAATCTAGCCCCTCAGCCATCCAGAGGCGTATCTAGTTAGACTATTACTAGTACATGACAACGGTTCACAACGCACAGCGATCAGGCACGTTCGGATTCTGCAAGCTCGAGAGTCACGCGTTCCCCTGCACTCGTCATCGATCGCGAAAACAGACAGAAAGGAGACGAAAGAGTTTACACACACGCGACGAGAGAAAAAAATCCGGGAGAATCGGCGAACGGTGTCTCGCTTCTCGCAGGCTTGCAAGCTCCTCCCACTTTTTATACAGCGAAACCCTCGAGATCGAGCACGATTGATCGAATGGACACACTCGAGGGACTATCCGCGAACGACGACCGGGCGTATCGAGCTTAGCGCGAGCTTGCAAGCTCGCGTCTCACATTTTTTATATCGAACCTACGCCACACCGCTCGAGACATTCGTTTATACATACATATATACATATATATATATATGTGTGTGTGTGTGTGTGTGTGTGTGTCTTTCCGCTTTCGAGCTTATCAAACAAGTTTGCAAACTCCTCTTCCGCCTTCTCCATCGAGTAACAGTTATTCTCGACGACGTAGTCCCCTCTGTACAAGCGTATCTCTAGATCCTCGACACTTTGCCAACTTCACGACGCTTGCAGGCTCGCGTCACGCCGCCATTTTCTTCCTCCGCGTTCACGCTCCGAAACATACGTACGTACGTATCTATGTAAATCTATCGGTGCCTCTCTGACTTATTCCGCAAAAAAACAGCTGGCTACGCCTTTGCGATGACGCCTGTCCAGGGGTTGGTCGATACGATTTCACCGTTTTAGAAAGAACGAACGCCTAGTCCTAAGTTTCGTGTTGCATAGCTTCGTGCCTAGTCTATGTACCGTTAATGTTACCTGCGCGCAAAAGAAAAGGGGTTGAGGAGAGAAGAGAAAGATAGAGGAGAAGCGAAGGAAGACAGATCCGCGCTTTCCTTGTTCTCTGTCGATCTGATTCTCTTCATCCCCGGGGAACTTCGTACTCGATCCTTGGATATTTGTATATATATATATATATATATATATATACGCACAAGTCTCCAAAAGTATCAGGACACTTACAGAAAAAATGAAATAAATTTGGAAAACCATTAGGAAATTGTTATAATTTCTTCAATTTATTTCAAAGTTGGTTGTATCAAGCTGGGAAATGTATGTAATTATAGTATGTAGTATATATATTTACATTATAGTAATTATAACGTTAATTTTGCAGAAGAAGGTTAAATTTTCTTCTCCACCGCGTTTTTTTAATTATTTCTTCGACTAATTTCCGCGTCCGTTTTATTAGTTTTTCTATTGTTTCTGGTACTGTTTGGTTCCGTACATTTTATAGTTTGTTCCATGAGTCATTTTGGGACTTTTTCCGATCCAATTCATCCCAAATCTTCTCTATTGGGTTCAGATCGAGGGCTCGAGGAGGCCAATGCGTTATTTTTGATTCATCGCTCTGTTCTAAACGTTGCAAATGGTCTTTACAAACCCTTGTAGTGTGCTTAGGATCGTTGTCACGCACGAAAATAAAATTTTGGCCTATTAATCGCCTCCCAGATATGACACGATCACGTAAAATGGACAAATACTGTTCTTTTTTCAGAATCTCTTCGATTTTTATTAAATCACCAACACTATTTGCTTCAATACATCTCCAGACCATTATTGACCGCCTTCCATGTTTAGCTGTGAATACGATACAGTCAGGAATCATTGTTTCTTCAGGTCTTCTAAAAACATAAGCTTGCAACCAAACACTACAAATTTAGATTCGTCGGTCCACAAAATATTTTTCCACTCTTCGACTGACCAATTTCGATATTTTTTAGCCCACCGTAGTCTTTCTACTTTATTTCGTGGTCTTGGTAATGGTTTTTTTCATAGCTACGCATCCACGATGATCAACCTTGTGCACAGCACAGGTGTCCTAATATTTTTGGAACGGAGTGTATATTCGTAACGCACGTCTCTTGGCGCAGGACGCGTTCCCTTCGACGAAGTTCGAGGATCGTCCCTCCCGTTTATTATACCAAGAAAAAACACGCAGTTTCCAAAGATGAACCGACCATCGTTGAGCAAATCGAGGCTTCAAAATGACGCTTCCAGATTCGCCGTGTACTTCGGATCGTTGGTGAGGGTAGCGAACCTCGTCGAAGAGCAACGAAAACTCGAAGAACCGTATTCATTTTCTCAATCGAAAAATCGTCGATCGCGCGCAGCGTCCCGAAAGATCGAGGATCGTTCGTTGGGTGTTCTCGATCGGCGTGATGAAGATGGTGGTACGTTCGTTTTGATGTCGAGACCGATCGAACTCCCGAGATCTGTTTGTCCCTTTGAACCTTTCGCCCCACCCTCTCGCTGCCAAAGATCCGCTTCGCCGATGATGATCCTTAACGAACCTGCAGCTGATGCCTCTACGTGTCTTTTGAAATTTGTACCGTGTTTTGTCGTCGATTCCGAGCTTGTTCCGAATTATTGCCCGATCTGGCGGCGGCGACGAGAGTGGCGAGAGGTGGCGAGGACGCGTTCAACCCGCTCGCGAGTCCGATCGAGACTCGGCACACGTTTCACGGTTGATTATAAGAGAGAGAGGGAGAGAAACGCAGGTCGAAACACAAAATATGTCGCGCTCGAAACGAAGAGAGTCGCAGCACGTCGCCATAAAACGCTGTCTGCTCCAGCAGCCCTTAAAATGCCGACAATCAAGGCTAGTGCAACTAATCAAACGATAATAAATAGAAACGGAGAGAGGGGGGGGTGATGAAGTTTACCTAATAATAATTAAAGGAATTCTTAGATGAGTGATCGATGTGGTTCGTCCACGTCGGGACTGCGTGGTCGAGGGCCTCGGCGAGAACGTAACGAGGGGATGAATTAGAGTGATATAGAGGGCAAACTCAGAGCGTTACAAGAGAGAGAGAGAGAGAGAGAGAGAGAGAATTCTCGTCGGGGTTGGGGATCCACGTGCGAGCGTGGACGTGCAATTAGACGTGGCAGAAAAATCGATTAGATCGAAATTACGTGCTTTGATGTCGATCGTAGAGAGTACAAAAGGCGCAACCGGCTATGGAATTGCCCCGCCAATTATTCACCCTCGAGTTATCCACGTCCCCGAGATAATCCTACTCGAATCAACGCCGTCTCGTCGCCTCGATATTTTTTTCCCCAGGGAGGACGCCGAAGAAACGAAACAGTTTTTGTCACCAGGTGTCAACGCGCAGAAACGAGTGGAAGAAACGACGCGATCCTTTTCATTCGAGGACAGACGCGCTGTTGTCGAGACCACAATTGTCGAACACTCGTTTCTCCTTTTCTTTCCTCCCGTTTGGTTTTCGCGGGCGAATTCGAGAGAAAGGGGGTGGTGGGTGGCAGACAAACTCGAGAAAACCCTCGAGAGGGGAGGATTGATGAACGTGAGCGTAAAAGTGAGAGACAGAACGTGAGAGGCAGTGAGAGTGAGCGCGAGAATGTGAGTGTGCAATCGCAATCAATTATTAACTTATAATAATAAACGGCAAGCAAAAGAAAAGAAAAAAGAAAAAAAAAGAAAAAAAAAGAGCGGCGAAACTCGTAACCGTAGGCAATATAAGTTTGTAGGTGGTAATCGGTCTCGCGAACTCGGCTGGCAAGAAGAAAGCCGGTGAGGAATGAGAGAAAGAGAGAAAGAGAGAGAGAGAGAGAGAGAGATTTACGTGAAATTAAATCGCAAGGAAACTAAATAAATAAATAAATGAAACCTTGGTAGCAGCGCATAAGGGTATCTATAAGCTTTTGGTAACGTATTATTGCCGCTAGGCTAAAGAGAATTAATTAAAAAATAAAAATTAAAAAAAAACAGAAAATATATATATATATTATACAATAAAGAGAAAACAAAAAAAATGAGCAGAACAAGCGACACACAAAAAAGAAAGGGAAGACACACAACGCAGGACATGCAGATTGCAAATTGAGACGCGGTTACTCGAAGTTTTAATGCGAACGGGCCCGTGCGAACACTCGGCGACGAATTTACATATAATAAGCGAACGACGTCGACGTATTGATTCGTCTGTTCGATCGTGCGACATCGCCCGTCGACGTTCAACGATTTCGAGATGACTGATGTAAGAAAATTGTGTATAAGAGAAGAGGAAGAAGAATGGGGAAAAGGAAGAACACGGAAGAAAAATCGAAAGGGAAATCGCGAACGTTTGTATATCATAATTCGTAACGGGAGACGACGAAAGAAACAGAAAATGATTTACCGACGATAATAATAATAAGGCGACTTATTTGAAATTATTTGGATAATCTGTGATACTCAGATTGACGATTATTATTCGGATTAGACGGCGTTTCGCGCGTTTTTAACGTCAACGGACAACACTCGAACATCGAGGCATTAATAGATAAGGCGTTATCGATAAACGAAATTGTTCCGAGTAACGCATGCCCCGAACTAAGCCCAAGCATCTCCGCGAGAATCGATGTACAAGTTGAATAAGCAGTGGAAACTTGATAGTCAAAATTCTTCAGGGTTCATTGAACGATAAGCTGTTGTTATCGAATTGTTATTCTAGCTCTTAAAAACGTACCTTGTCCGTACTTTCAACGTTTCATTGTGGGACCGTTCGAACGAACGCTTTCAACTCGTCGAGATTTCGAACATTCGGGCAGAGTGCATTAACCCTTTCTCAGAACTGAGCCTCTTTTAGCTTGCGAGGAATGTTACTTCTTATTGATTGTTGACAATAAAAATATGCATTTTAAGATGATTTTGTAAAAAAAGAGAGAGAGAGAGAGAGAGAGAAAGACACGATGTCTGAAACGAATTGCACGTCACAAGGGATATTATTGAAAGTCTTCGTCACTTGTACTACCACACCGTAAGAGAAAAGCTGGTTCGTCGTTTCTTTCTACTGTGAATGTACCAATGTACCCTTGCCGCATTTTATAAAACACGTTCTAAGCAAGTCGACGTTCTCAACATATAATTTTCAAGCTGTGTTAAAAAAAGAAAAAAAATAGTTTTCTAGTCAGAGTTAAAGTACAATTTTCACCGCTGTTTCTAACGAAAGCAGGTTTCTTAATAAATTCTTAAAGAATTTCCCTCGAAAACAAGTTCAATGTTAAAATGCAGGGTTTAAAGTTCATCGCTCTATTCGTGCTCGAGATCGACTCGAAATTCGTTTGTTTCGTCCTTCTGACGATTCAATGTTGGCCAATGGCCTCATTCTCCAGTGATTCGATGTCACGTCAATGGAGATCAATCAGTTCGTACATGTCGTCAGTTGGAGAAGGGGGGGGGGGAGGGGCTTGGACTTGGTTTCCGGTAGTGGCCTGCTCGTCACGGCAACACCGTGCGTGTTAATCAGACTCCTCGATGTGTGTGAATTGTATCAGACGAGCCAACTCGAAACGACGTCTGAACGATCAAAGATTCGGTTTCATCGATCAACGTCTCAACTCGGAAGCGTCGAGTCGAATATTGGCCAGCGACTCGTTGAATTTCGATCGTGCACCTGCGAGCGTGGCCGGCGCGCCTCGGACAATTGTTTTTTATAAGTACATAATTATTCGCTCGGATCATCGAGCGTGCGAGTGTGCCACGAATGATCGCTTTATCGAGAGACACGGAGAGACGTTCTCGATAGTTTCTCGTGGGAGAACGACGGCACGCGGATTGTTGTCCACTCGGTTTTTTTACGATATTCGCACGGACCTGGAGACCGAACATCCGCGAAATCGGCCACGCCGAAGAATCGATCGCCTTCAATCGGTTACGATCGACGTTTGTTTCGCTAGAGGAAACGAGAGCCATTACGAACGAGCACGTTGAACGAGAGCATCGTGTTTCTCCGTTTCATTCGTTGATATTTGATAACGTTTGATAAACGCTCTATAAATCGATTTCACTCGTTGAGATATATTTCGTCCTTTTGATTCTCGTGCTCTCGATTTCATTTGTTAATGTCACAAATGTAATTTATGTCTTGTGTCATCTTTTCTATTTCTTATTAAAATTTGTTGCACGTTCAGTTGCTGCTTTTATTGAATTTTCAATTTCATTTCGTAATGATTAAAAAGCCCATTCCGCGGGCTTTCTATTTTCTAGATTAAACAGTTTTTCAACAATACTTCTGTTTCTTTAATGGGAATCGACATTATTCGTAGAGTGACTAGATGTAACTAATTTTGGAAATTTAGAACTTTATTTCTCGGATAACCGTGTCGTTCAACGTGATGCAGATTAATTTTCAATGTGTTCGTAAAGAAGCACGTCAAAACACGATGTCTCGTCTGCAATCTTTGTTGTGGGAATGAATTTCTAACAGAGCTTGCCGCAATCGTTTAGAGACGCCGATTTCGCGGATATCGTTATTATTCCACGTAACACCCACGAGATAATCATGTTACTAAGACTCTGCGTTTTTTAATATCAGCGAGACTCGGCCCTGACCACGGGGCGAACAAAAGTGTTTTCAATAAACTGTTACATTACCTGAAGTCACGCCGTTTTTTTCTTTCGTCCCTCTGTACCTGAAACACGCACAACTTCCGATTAATCATCGCGAATGACATTTGCTCGCCTCTGTTTCTTTCTTTTCTTATTTCTTAAATTAAAATCGCAGCTCTGGGAGGAACGTCTTGGAATAAAATGTTGAGAAGATTTTAGAAATGGTATTTTAGAAGTACCATTTAGAGAGACAACGTTTCGTCAGAATTGAAATTATGTCTTTCCGGGGACAACGACGCAGGAGAAAAATGCGCAAATGGCTGAATGTTCTACGAACAAATAGTCGAAACCTTCATCCATCGTTAAATAGTCACAGGTAAGTTATTTTGCTTCATCGCCGAAAAGGAAGATATTATCTTTATTTTTTATCATTTTTCTAAGAATAGTTTTTAATCTTCGGTTTGTCATTAGTTTCATATCGATTAATGATCAGTATTGCCCCGGGGTATAATAGGGAAAAGACGAATATTTCATAATTTTGTCGCATCAAGGTTGCACGATCATTTTTACGCGACGAGATCGAAGAGCGAGCAACGTATTGTCACAGAAGCAGACTCGGATCAATCGTTGGTTGTCTCGAAACAATCATCGGACAGCAGTGTCATTTATCTGGGAACTTTCCGAAAGATTCCTGAATTAATAAATTTGGAAGACGCCAGTGATGACCGTCAGGCAGAGGTAGCCAGACACGACGAAATTCAGTCTCCAAAATTCGTGGTAACAGTACTCTTTCCTTCGTATCCGTACGTTGCAGACGATACAATCAAATACGAAATTGATGAGCAAGAAACACAAATTTTATTACAGATACAGTGCAACAAAATTGAAAATTCAGTACAATAATAATCGTTCGTTTAAGAGGTATTTTACAAAATGTTACTTACGAGTACAAATTTTCTTCTACGGAACAGACAAAACATCAAGTTGATCGAAAAGATTCTGATTCTATTCGAAGGAGAAAAACAATTTGTCACAGTTTTGTTACAATTATTTTATTTATACTTACTTATCAAAATTCGCTTAAATTAAAATTTTACGCCGAAACTTTGATCTCCGATTTAACAGTTGAATTTTGAATAGAAGCGATTCGTTTGTTTCGTCTGAGAGAAACAAAACAACGAAACTTTTCCGTCAACCTGTGCACAGTAATTTTAATCGCGATTCTTTATCGTTCGGGCGTTATTAAATGTAATCGTTGCCTTTGATCTTGCAAGGTAAATAGGTGGCCGCCAGGAATCTTCCCGAGGAGGAATACACGCTCTCTATCTCCGCCTTTCCGGCTCGCATGATCCCAAGCTCTCTGAGAAACGCCCCGGTCATATAAGGCCTGGCTTCGAGAGCCATCAGTTTCGATAAATCGAATTCCGTGAGGGGAACGGTATTCACTCCAAGGGCGAGCAATTCCGACGGATGTATTCCCAGCCAGCGTACGCTTGAACAGGCCAAGCTCTTCCTCTCTCTGGATAACGCAGCCGAGCCGAAACTAGTTTGGACAAACGTGAAACAGAATTTTATCGTGAAATCCCCGAAACGATTTTCTGTTCTTTCTTACTTTTTTTTTTTTTTTTTTCGAAAAATCAACTTTTAGTGGAAATTTTTATTCTCATTTGTTAGCGAAGGAAAGAACATCGGCTTTAGTTTAATATAAAAATTTATAAAATTCAATCGGCTTTCGTTCCAATTTTGATCGTAAGATTATTTGTGAAAGTGTCTTTCGTCTTATTCCGATTTTCACTTGTTGGTTTGATCCGACTGATTTACCGATAAACACACATGATGTCCACGCCGAAAGGGTCCGCGTCCACGATTATATAAACCGGAAGTTCCAATTTCTCGGACAGCAGCTTAACCAGCATTCTTGTGGCCACGTCCGGATATCCCTTGCCGGTGATGAGAATACAGCCCAAGGAAGAGGTGCAATCATCCTCTAACAATTTTTGAAAGACAGCGTCTTTCTCCACAATCAACAGCATTTTCGCCGTGGTGCGAACGGAAATTAGATTCGACGCAATGTGCGGAATAAGAGCACCTCCAGGCACCGTGCAATCGATAACACGATTGTCAGACAGAGCGAGCGTCAATTCACCAGCTACTAATCCCTTTGACGTTGGCAGTAAATCTGGATAATTAATTTTTCGTACGTATAGTGCGAATATAGCGGGGAAAAATGAATTCCTGATCAATTTCTACTAATTTCTATACTGTTACTGTCGTTCGCTATTGGCGAAAAAATTATTCCTGGTTGATTTTCAGCATTACAATTTTAATTTAGCATCCGTGTTACTAATCAATTTTCGATAATTTGTAAGTCTAATTGTTACTCACTCGTCGAAAAAGGAAATTCATTTCAGAGATACATCTGCAATCATTTTCAGTTGCTAGACGTTGAAAATTCATTTCCGACAGGCTTCAACGAGGAAAAGAAGAAATGAAAGGGTAGATGCGCTAGAATTTGATTAAATTCTACTGAAAAGGACTCACTGAGCTCCCACGGCGAGCAATTTAGTAAATTAGCGACGCGGTGCACCGCCTGATCCAGATATCTCTGTTCTGGAACCAAATCCGACGTCCTCTCGTTTTTCAGACTGTAATAAAGCGATCGTCTCGTGATGGTCGCGTTTGTAATTAACAAACGATGCGCTGTGGCCATCACGATCATCGTTAAAGCGAAACTGTCTTTGCCACTTTTGGCACCAAAGTTGGCCACTGTCCCAGTTTCCTTTCGTTCGGTTCCATCGAAACTCTGACCCGGTTCTTCGTGAAACTCTGATACGAAATCATCGTCCTGTCGCGTGTCTACTGGTGTACAATTTTCTGACAACGAGTTCGAAATTTGTGGCAAACGACCGGAGCATATTTGTTGGATCAAAGATGAAGTCACTTGCTCGATACGAGCTATCAATTGCTTCCTAAGTATCATGAAAATAATTTTATGCTTTCTTGTTTAGGAATTTTTTTTTAAATTTGAAATTACTTGACAAAAGTTATTTGAAACATTGAACGGGGAATCACCTAGATTCTGTATTATCTACCGCAGGTAGATCGACTTTCTTTCCCTCGGTGTCTCGTGTTCGACTGTCGATAATTTGGAATCCTGCTTTCGTATTTCTAGCCATTTGTGACATTTTGTCTGCAACGAATGATTTAATATATATAGATAATGTATATTTTGGCGCGTAATTTTATTTTCATAAAGAATTTCAATAATAATTTTTGTTCATACTTTTCGAAATAGATGAGTATAAGAAAATGTTGAAAACTTGACAAAAATGTATACATTTTACGTATTTTTCACTGATACCTTCCAAATTTTCAACTTTACTTTTTAATTTCACAAACTTTACAAATTTAATCAGTTTAATCAGTTTCTTCGTCCATAGATGGCACGAGATAGAATTTCATCGACTCTGTTCCAATAAACTTTTTTATCATACATAGTTAAAATAGAAATTGCCATTTTCTCTAAAATTCTGAGCTGATTCGCTAAAATTTTAAAGTGCAAACGTCATGTGAAAATTCTCAAAATCGAGAAGCTTTCGAAAAAATGATGAATTGTGTAAATTGCTTTGGAGTTGTAGTGCAAATATTTTTTTCGTATTAGTTATACTCCAAATAATAATCATAATTGCATTACAATTATAATTTAACTTTCCAACTCTTTGCAAATTACACTGGAGCAGAAAGTTTTAGGATTTCAGAGGAGAATTTCTGAAACCACTTGACAAACAATATAGTACATAATAAAATATTTAATGCTATAAAAATATACTATAGTTGATATTTCTTTTTTTTTAAATCTTACCAATTTTACGTGCAACGCCATATTGTATCTCAAATATTGCGCGAAAGAGGAGGCGGAAGGGAACGTCAAGGAAAAGTCAAGAGGCGGCCCCGTTTCGGATAAAGATCCGCAGCTCGGTTTTCCCGACGCGAGTTTAGAAGCACAGATAAAAATCTACCACCTATCCAAACGTAACATTCTCACAGCAATAAACATATTAAGTTGTCGCACGACGGAGGAAGTATTGATCCGAGGTATCAAGCTGTGGTTGCCTAACGATCGACAACGATTTCCCTGGCTCGATGAACGACGCTCGTATCGAGTAGCGAATCTCGAGAGAGTCGGACACCCCGCTGCGCATTTGTGAGCGGCGACCATTGAACGCCGCGCTACCGAGTGCACTAAAGACACTTCAGGATCTCATTCTGCAGCACAAAACAGTGGCCGTGTCTGGCAAAACGCTCGATTATAACGAAATTCGGCGGCCATTGGATCTGACGAAGGAATATCTGGAGGTCGTGCGAATTATACGGTTGATTTTTGAAAGTGGGATCGTCAAGATCTGTGGTTTCAGGAAAAATCGAGATTTTTTTTTCTTGGTCAAAATGCATCATATCGTCACATGTTTTGTACCTGTGTTTCTTCATTTCACAAACACAATGGTATATCCAAGTTTCACTCTGTGATTATTTTTTTCATCGAATTGAAAAAAATATAACTTCACTCGGTATTCAATGTTCATTCAATGTTCCAGACTCTTTTCAGGATCTTTTCGGGATCGCTGAAAATCCAGCAATAATATATATGTATTCAATATTAAGACAATAATGTATTGATAAGAATAATCGTAAAATAATTTGAGCTGTTAAAGAAATTCCTAATGTTGATCTATGTAATTAATAATATATATTGATGATAACTAATATTTATTGGTGTTGGAAGATTTATAAATGATAATGGAACTTTTAATATACTATAATATTCTGATAAATCATTATTTTAAATCTTTTCATGATGATAATTTATTTCGTAAAAATTTTCTTTTGATATAGAAGAAATTTTTGATGAAATTAAAAGTATAAAAATTATAAACAAAATAATTACTATAATATGTATTATATATTATATATATCGTATTATTATAATATATTTCAAATAATAAAAGAATTGAATAATTTGGAAAATAAAATAATTTTATTATTGAATAAATATAATTTAAATAAATCAATTAATGATAAAAAATTTAAATTAATGGAAAATAATGTAATTATTATAATAAACATATATATACATCGCGAAATAATAAGAATTAGGTTTGTCTGCGCAATACCTATAATGAACGGATGTCTAATTAATACCGAAAGAATTATTTTCTTTACATCCACGCGAGGCACGAGATTCTCCAGAAGAAAATCATGCACGGAACGCATAATTTGATCTCCTGTACAACGAGAATCCGCAGATGGACCATAAATTTCCTTCCCGTTCACGGATATTCCGCTCTTCGCAGACACCGACCAAAGCGAAGGCAACTTCACCGAAAGTACAATGAATACTAACGAGAGGCCACGGGCATTTGCGACGCGTGCCAAAACAGTTTAGGGTCACCGAAACTGCCCCATCTCCCTTTCTACCTACCACTCGCGCGATATCGCAAAAAGAAAGAAAAAGAAAGAAAAAAAAAAAAACACATCGTTCTCACAATGATTGCCTTCTCTGATTATTTTATCGTTCGACAGCGACGACTGTAGCACATCAGGCGAAAGGAGTAATCTCTCAATTCTCAATCGCCCACAAGTGCCTCGATCGTACGTAACAATTTATGACGTTCGAACAAATATCGCCGCGTCGGTACGAAATGGATCGGTGTCGCGTTCGAGCGTTTATCTCGATGATTGCATACACTGCGGTCGCCCGAGGCTGTCGAATCACTTTCCGTCCTCCCCCCTCGCGTGCTTATCCGTGAAAACCGGCAGAAGTAGACGTCTCGTCTTGAAGGCCCGCGCCCCGGCCTCTTCGCCACTGCATAAAGGGATTATTCACGACAAAATAATACAAGAACGGCCGCTCGGTTTCGCATTAAAGATACTTCAAGGCTGCTTCTCTATATCGGGGCCGGGAGGAGGGGGAGGGGGAGGGGGGGGGATAGTGTTACATTGTGCAACGAGTACGTTCGAGGAACGCACCCCTGAGAATGCGCTCTCCAGCCCTCAAATGGCCCGTATACGACCCCGGTCCTCCTCAGAAACATCGGTTGGATATCCACCGATGCGTCGTAGCGAAAATATATGCCTAATCTTTCACGTTCACGTGTCCCACGCGAGCATCGAGGCTCTAATCCCCCGACGGGTTCATAGTCGAAGAATTTACTTCTCGCTCGAGGATTTGCTCCTCGAGAATAGAAGTCCGCGTCGTCTCTCCGTGCATTTCGTGTTTCCACTCGGTGAACTCGTGGAATTCGATCTGAATTTCGAGGCTACTTCCGGCGGTGCTGGTGGTGCGAATCGGTAACACGAACCGATGGTTTGCTTCCCCCTCCTCTCCTAAACGGAATAATCGCGCGTAAGCCCCGAGACCGAGGTAATCCCTTCGCGTTTCACTCGATTTCATTGATCGAGAACGAAGGCCCGTTCCCGTATTGAAACGTCGAAACCTGACATGATCGAGTGGCGAGAATGGCCACGGTACCTGTTCGATTCGATCGTTGCGACGACCATTTGTCAAG
Organism: Tetragonisca angustula; assembly: GCA_036937485.2. Classification (NCBI taxonomy): domain Eukaryota; kingdom Metazoa; phylum Arthropoda; class Insecta; order Hymenoptera; family Apidae; genus Tetragonisca; species Tetragonisca angustula. Next base: position 54,058 of record JAWNGG020000040.1, on the reverse strand, counting down.
TTTGTTACATCGCAAGCACGTAGGCAAGCATGAATATTATACGGTCGAGGAGTACAAAGATTCTTTTTAAGCAATAAATTGCAAACAACTTCGTTGCACCTGTCACACAAATCCCTATCAAATTTCCCTATCAATTTGTACTAAATGGAAATCAATTATTGAACGGCGATCGTTCGAGTGTGTGTTTAAAAAAATCAAGTGTACCAGCGCAACTGCAGATATCGTAAAAAAATAGTTAACCAACTACAGGTTATTTTAATTAAGATCAATTGAAACGAGATATCTCACAATTTTGCTAGCGTTTCAAAATGTGTCAAACACCCAGAAATAAAGGTGCAATTTACCGCGAAAGTCCTTCGTCAGAAATTTTCTAAATAAAGATTATTTTTGTCTCGAGCGACTAGATCAATCGAGACGCGATATCTCACAATTTTGCTAGCTTTTCAAAAAGTGTCAAACACCCAGAAATAAAGGTGCAATTTACCGCGAAAGTTTTTCGTCAGAAATTTTCTAAATAAAGATTATTTTCGTCTCGAGCGACTAGATCAATCGAGACGCAATGTCTCACAATTTTGCTAGCTTTTCAAAAAGTGTCAAACACCCAAAAATAAAGGTGCAATTTACCACGAAAGTCTTTCGTCAGAAATTTTCTAAATAAAGATTATTTTTACCTCGAGCGATTATTCGAGCGTGTTTATAAAAATAAAAGTAGGCACAATTATGTTTCATTCAATGTTTCAAACGAAATTTATCGCCCGGTCCCAAGATCGATCTGTTATCGATTTCCTAAGGGGTTTCATCGACCTCTAGTAGAGGGGTGGAAACCACAGAGAACAATAGAACCAGGAAAAATATTTCAACGATCCGGAGCGTTGAAAAACTCGGTCAAACGTCACGAAGTATCGGTAAATCGGTGGTCCAGCTTTTGTAGAGAAGCTGTAACAGCCACGACGACACGGAGAACGTTCCGTTCCGATCGAATCTGCGTCAGCTTCTCGTGCTGTTAAACCAGATAGCATCGAATTTGTCCAAACAGTGGGGGTTGCAGTGAAAGACGCAGGGGTTTGCTTAACGAGCAAGGAGACGATCGACCGAGTTCGTAGGAAGAAAAAGTACGTTTCACGGGCTGTTATTGTTGAGAATGCTGTTCGTTGACGCGAGGAGATTGAGCGAAACGGATTTCTCCGATGAAATTAAACAGGAAATTCTGTGAATTAACGAAAAGACGAGAATGTTCAGAGGATTTTCACACAACGAAATTAAAAAAAATTAAACTTGTAGGAAAATTTTCCCAAATTTTTCGATTCTTCTAAATTTTCCGTTAAACAATACATGTACGATCGATCCAGCAAAAAATAGTAATTGCAACGGTGGAATGGAAAGAGTCTTTCCATCGAACGAAACTAGACCTTTCGACTCTCGCTGCCTGCAAATTCCCCAATTTTTTCGACACGCATCCACAACAAGTAGCTGGGAACAAAAGTCACGAGTGTACTCATCACAAGTATCCGAGCGTAGTTTCCGGGGGGATCGAGGAAGGTTATCGCGTGCTGGGAGGAAAGTGCGTTAACGTAGTACTCGAGCTTGGGAAACTCCATTACCCTAAACGACGAAATTCTCACAATAAATTCTCGACTCTCGATATCGCAATGCCAAAAATGATATATACATTTCATCGTGAAAGTCGATCGGGAAAATTCGGGAAAAAGAAAATTCTGCAAATAAATGACACGTTACCACCTAGTACTTGTACTTCACTTCATCGTTCAATGAAAGCGCATTATGCGAATAATTCACGGTAATTTGTTAACTTAAACGACCAGTCTGCGGCTCCCTTTAACTTCTTGCGCTGGAACGACGCGCCACATACGTCGATTGTTTGTCCCATTGCCACATTTTCTCAGTTTTTAAATATATTTAGCGTAAAATATAATCCAGGTGAAACGAACAATAATTTCATTACTTCTCAATCATTTCTATCCCAGACGAGTTCAAGAAGAAAGCGACGATTTGTGATCCGCAATCAGCGCAGAGTGGCTGTTAAATCTCTAATAACAGAGTGGCCTGCCTGTTTCCTTTACCCCTGAAAGTTTTCCCCGCGAGTGAGACGTCCAGCTAGCAGAGAGCGAGCAGCTCGAATGCTCTCTCAAGGATCTTCGAGCGAGGCGAGGCGAAGGCGAAAAGAAACGAAAGAATAATGTTTGAAACACGAAGGGAGGGAGGACGAGTGGAGTGGCAAATGGAACGAAAACTGGAGAACGAATAAGAAAGTAGGCGAACTGACGTAGCCACGAGTTTGTCGACTGGCGGGCAACGTTTTGGGGCAGATTTGACAGCTGTCACAACGAAGTATCTGTCGCTTCGATGGCACCGCTCTCGGACACCAGTCGATCTCGCTTGTTTGGCGACGTCCACGGGGTGGAGGGAGGCACGCCCGGTTTCTTAAGTGTAGGTCAGTTATACCAGCCTGACTGGTCCCGATCGGCTGCCAATTAAATGAAAACCCAGCAACCTGTTATTTCCCGACACGCTTCTGATCTGCACGGAAAGAAGGCCGTTGCTGCTTACTCGTGCACGCCAGCACGTTTTACGACCGGGCTATCGCGTCGCGACTGAGATCTTGACGAGACCAGGCGGTGTCTTTATCTTTGATGTTTGCCCGTCGGATTTTCGCATCCTTGCCACGCGCAGACCCAACCGTGGCCCCGCGGATCGCCTCTCCTTACCATCTAACTGTCCGGGGATCGCGTGCTTTCGTCGCGTGATGTGGCAACAAATCGTTTTATTCTTATTTGCACTTCCGTTCGCCAAAAACCCTCTTCTTTCTGAACGTTTCTACGCGTTGAGCGAAGGCGGTCGAAAATGAATAAAATTCGACAGCTTCGTAATAGGCAATCAGAAAATGAAAGTTGGACGAAACGAATAGAGTTTGACAGGTAATTGCAAAATGAAAAATTTTTTGTTTCTTCAGACGACGCTGATACAGTCTTCAGTTTCACTATTTTATTTCTACAATATGAATTCAAATCATATACTTTATCAAGTTCATTAATTATAAATATTATTTTATGATATAATCAACTAAATTATTTATTATAAATGAAGAAATATAATAATTGAAATATAGAATAGTAAATAAATTATTTAAATTTACACAAGGATATTCAATTATTTGTATTCGCAATCATATATTAACATGATACTCAATGAAAAAATTGATTAATTGGATAAAATTTTAAATTTCTTATTTTATTATTATTTATTAAAGATAAAAGAAATAAAATAAAAACTGACCTAATTTATTAGGAATTGATCGTAAAGTAGAATAAGCAAATATAAAAAATATCATTCTGGTTTAATATGTACAGGAGTAATTATTGGATTTGCTATTTTAAAATTATCTGGATCTCCTAATAAGGATTTTGTAAATTAATGTACATGTAATATTATTTATTGTTCCTAATTCGTTTGTAAAGAGTATTTTGGAAATTCTAATCCCGTCCAATTTTGTTGACAGCTGTCAACAATATTTGAAACGAAAGAGCCTTTCGGAAATTTGAGGGAAATTGAAGATGTAATTCCGAAGAACTGGCGATTCCACAGATTTGCATAAACGATATTGCGGCTAACGATGCCACTTATTTTCATCGTTGATCGTTATGGACGCAGACGACGATATCTTGTATGAAATCGAGTTATCAACACCTTCGCGTTTCTTCAGTGCTTCGTGGTTATCCTTTCGTTTTAATAAACGACATGAAACATTGTTCGAAATTAAATGCAAGGTTAAAAAGAAGAAATAATAAAGTATGCGAGTAAGAGTTAGTTAATTTGAATCGGTGGAATACTTGGATCAGGATGTGAGCAACTTTCCCTGAGCAATTGACTAAATTTTCGAAAGTAACTATTGGACGATGGTTCCTTGAAAACGAAATACTAATCTCATTCTTTCAAGACTTTCATACATATCTACTAACAATTTAATAATATAATTATTATTATATTTAATAAAACATTTATTTACTGATGAAATCTTCGCAAGTTAAATATTCAATTACAATATTAAATTGTTGAAAAATAAACGATCTGATAACTTCTGATTAAATCTTTACGAGTTAAACGTTCAATTACAATATCAAATTATGGAGACGCGAATGATCTGATAGTGCTTGATAAAATCTTCACGAGTTAAATGTTCAGTTACCATAAACAAATTATTGAGATGGTTAAATGATCGTCATTTCCTTCATAATTAGCTCTCGCAGCTTCTACTCGAAGTAATTTTACCGAGAATATCCACCAAGGCGATAAGATACGAATAAACCTTCGAATGAATCAACATCTTCAATCGCGTGATCAATTTCTTGCGGATTTCTCAGTTCGCGGTGGCAGACGTCGTAAATCTGCGAAATCGATTCTAATTGAAAAAGCTTGATAAATAAAAACTATGACATAAAGAAACGCTTGAATAACATTTCACGAAACAGAACAGAAACAGCAGAATCGAAGTCCTTGGACGCGATCGTCTCTTTGCGCCGCAATGTCTTCGAATTGCTCGATTCGTCGTCGCTTATAAAATATTCCTCGTGAATTATTTACAACGTTCACGATCACGTGACAATAAGTTGTGCGTCGATATACAAACAAGCCTCGCAAAGAAAATTTTTTACCTCTTCGTAATTTAATTGCTCTTCCACGCTAATGTTCACGTATCTCTTGTACCTTCTAATTCTTCAATTAGAATTTTTCCATTGAAAACAAATTTCTGTCGACTTTAAATCGCAACATTTGCATGACAATCCGCTATTTATGCTTCGTGGAGGAATCGAGAATTTAACGAACGTACCATTGACAGATGATAATAAAATTTGTCTGACAAGTATTCTCACATCACTACCGATACCGAAGCCGCAGACCTTCATCGAAACTGACGGTCATCGCTTAATAAATAATACAATAAAAATTACCGACGGCTACCCCACCGTCTCGCCGTCAACGAAAGCTGTAAACTGATTTCTTTATCCAGTTTCTCGTTTCCGTACGATCGCCTCGATAGAATCACACCTCTCTCTCTCTCTCTCACGTTCAACGTATTTACTCACCGTTCGCTGGTATGTCTCTTTTACGTCGTTGCACGCATTCTGTCACACGTTTTTATTCAAATTGGCCAATTTCAAATGCGCGAACACGCAAACGACCTGACTTCGAGATCAGAGGACGAATCATTTAAATTCAGTTTCGCGAATTTACGAGCCTATTTCGGAAGAATCATCTCGTGAATAGGGGACACCAATGGAGACGAATGGTGAAAACTCGAGATCGCGCCGGTTGCTAACGGGAGAGCTGCCGTCGAAAAATTGCTGAACGTGTGTCATGTGACGGGCGGTTTGCAGCTGCCTTGCATATTCTTTCCGCGAATTTTTCGCGATTCCGAGGCGAGCAGATGCGTCCTCGACGAGAAACGCGCGATTCCTTGTCTCGTTTCGTCTGCAACTTCTTTTCCACGACCAGCTGGATTACATCGCTACTCTCCGATCGGTAGATCGCAATCCTCGAGCAACGGTATTTCATCGAGTCGACCTTTCGCCCGGTGGACCAGTTTTGGACGCGAATATTCCACCACCTATCGTTTTTGTACCTCTCACTTGAGTCTTCTTCGAGTTTGGAATTCGGTGACCAGTCGTGATCTTTATTACCAATAATTCTCGACTTCATGAAACGTTTCTTCTTTCTTATATTAACTTTTACATCAATTTCAAGGGGTATTTTAAAAGAGATATCGAGGATTATTATACTATTTATACTGTATTATTTTTAACCGTAGCAAAGATTTTAATTATTACTTCTCCTAAAGAATTCTGTTGTTAACTTTCACACTAAATAGAGATAATAAAAATGAAATTGTACCTTTTCTTTTCTCGAAAAATTTCTAGATAGAGAGAGAATGACATGGTAATGGAACTTTTTGTGGCCGGGAAAGGTTGATCTCGAAAACTATAAAAACAATTCAAATACCAAAATTCGTAAGTCTCTATAAAAATTTCACAAGGATGTCTTTCCATTTCCGTGGAATTATTCTTTTCTCGTATCAAGCATACATTTTTCATTTCGATTTCTTGACAAATGATATAAAAATAAAAACAAAAGATTTTGAGGGATCAACGTTCCAGCAGAACAAAGTTCCCTGGTTTGGAGATACGTAAAGGAAGGGACAGAGATTAGGCTCTACTTAGCGACGGACAATTGGGGGGTTGCAATAATTAAGTGTCGGGGAGGGCCCTTGAACCTTAAGGGCGGTCTTTATCGTGGCTTAAAAGGGGATTAACCGTGAGGAATGAAAAGCTATTGGCTGACCCTGAGGATCATTAGTGGCTCGATAAGAGGTGAACGGTCGCTGATAAACTTAGACTTTCATACCCCGATATTACGATAATGAAGCCTCAGTATCTTTGGAGATTCGCTCCAAGCGCATCGAGTAGTCGAAAAGAAGAAGTCATCCAAGGACGTACGCGTGATCACTCAATCGAGAGACTGTACTAGAACTCAACTTCTCAGTTCATATTTTCGACGCAGATATACTTGCACTTATCCGAAGAAAGGCAACTCTTAACCCCTTTGCTCTGGCAACTGGTTTGCGGACCATAACCGTATACAATAATTCGTCGCTTTCTTTTCGTTTCGAATTCGTCAATATGACATCACTGGATGGAAATTGTTAAGAAGTAACAAACTTATCATTTGTGTTGCCCGGGTTATATTTTAAATATACTTAAAGCTGAGAAAATGTTGCAATTTGGGATGAAAAATTCACGTCATTCCAGCGCAAGAGGATGACGAGTTTGCACTAAATCGACAGAAACGTTTTGCTTCACTCTAGAGAAAACAATCATTTTTTCTGCCGTTAAGGACAATGTGTGCAAAATTCGATCTTACGTTTGAAGACTACTTCGCTGCCATACATTCCCTTAAATCCTGGATCCAATTTATCCAATCTCTCACTCGAGCACAACAAACAGCGACCCAGCGACCCTCGACTTTTCGTTTCGTCAAAAGCTGAAAAGGAAGCGAGTGGAAACTCGGTAGGACAGCAACTCAATATTAAATCAGCTCGAGTGTCTGTCTGTCTGTCTGTCGAATCGCGGAGGCGCGATCCTTTCTGTTTGTTGGTTTTTCAAGAGCGTTCCACGAAGCTCATTGTTCGTAAACATATGTTCCTGTGGGCGTGCAGGAAGAGTGGCTTCCTCGCGAAAGGCAGACGAAGAGAGAGAGAGAGAGAGAGAGAGGCATAGTGAGCCGACAACGACGAAGGAAAACGGATGGACGAGCAACAGACAGCCAGTCTGGCATCACCTGGACGAGAAGCACGCGCCTTCCGATCCTGCAGGGAAGGACACGCGTGAATATCGATGCGTAACGTCTGCATTGTGCGATCGTTGCCATAATGCGGTGTAACCTCGCTACGCAACGGACTCGTACAATGAATGGTCCGCGGCGTGTAGTCGTACGAAGAGAAATCCTTTCGCGAGCAATGAAAATCCTTTTAGGGGAAATCCTGGCTTGAATGGCGAAGTCAGGGGTACAAAAGGTATTTTTCGATGGATTGCGGCATGTCCGATCGTAATTAAGATCCGAAGGGACGACGAATCGTGTCCCGGGATGGGGAGGAGATGGTGAATCTGAACCGGCGACTGGAAGCTTTGGCTTACAGCTGGTCATTGTTGCAGCAGGGTTGCAGAAAAGCAGACAGCGTGAAGATGTTACTTCAACCTAAAATTGCATTTTTTTCGCAGTTCCAAGTACATTTACGCAGTTTTTTAATTTCTATCTAGTGATGTCATACCGACCAGTTATTGTATACGGTTTTGGCCGCTCGTTATGGTCCGCAATCTAGTTGTCGGCGCAAGTTAAGTTGAGAACTCTCTGTTCGAAGGATCAGTTTACTTGTTTGTTACTTGAAACAACGAGTAACAACTACAAATATAAATAAAGAAATTGTCGTTCAATTCGATTTTGAAATGCCTACATTTCGACAAAAGATTAACGAGTACCAATCGGACCAAGGTCTGTTCCCTTTGTCTCGAAAAATTAAATCACAATCGCAATTCATCATCTTCGTCTACGATTTCGGTTCGTTGATTTCAACTCGTCAGATTAAATATACTATTGCACAAAAATATCTCAATGTTGCGTCATTTGACGGGCAACCAAGTTAATAATATCGAAGACAGAAGTATCAACATTACTGAATATCATTTCTCAGCTGTGTTCGAAGGAAAAGGGATTGCGTGATTTTTCTATAGACCGGAAACCTATACGATGATACGCGTAGCGAGGATCGTTCCATAGTCAAGGTATCATCGATAAATTATAGATCGAAGGACGGGCTCGCGTCCTTGGCTTCGTTCAAGCTATTTATCTCGCGCGTGTTGCATATCACGAAGGTAATCACCAGATTTTTACCATTCGCGAAACAAGTTTCTCGTACACATTGTCGTTTTTCCTCGCCTCGTTTCTAGCCGAATTTAGTGCTTGTTAAGTACACGAGAGCCACGAGAGTCTGTAGGTGCATAAATACCCGTGACCCGAGGAGACCTTAGGATGGGTCGAATCGCGCTGGAGAACAACAACATTAAACTGACATTTAATTTTCGGGGAAACAATTGGATTCACGTGTGCACGCTTTCTCAGATACACACCTGCCGTTTCTTTGTCCTTGTTGTGTAAACTTTTATCATTTCTGTCTCTTTGATGAACATTCAATTATATCAGATCATATTTTCAATCTGAATTTCCTAATATTCTCGCGTGAGATGGAATGCAAATTGAGCGTAATTAATGTTTTATTGCTTAGTTGTTGGGGGGGGGGGGGCGGGAGGGAGGAGAGTTGTTGTCCTCGGAAATTTGAAAAGAAACGAGTTGGAGTGTTGGAGTTGACGAGAAAAAAAGTTACATCTACAATAATAAATCGCGATGTCTTGATTCATAAGAAGACAGCTTTGATATGAAGCTATGTCTTCGCAATTATGCAGAGAAATTGCAAGAAAGATCAAATGCCAATAGTCAAACTTCTGAGTCGAAAATTCGTACATGCAAACGGAAAGTAGATACTCTATTATTATTATTATTATCTATATTGTAATATTATATTATTATCCGTGTACAATATTAATCTATATTATAATATAAATTATAATACTCTACCACTTCGATAACGAATAACGAATAGAATTCCTCGACAACGAACCATCCACATCCCTTCAAAATTCCAACGTTTCGATAAATCATCGGAGCTACGTCATTCCGAAATTGGGCCAAACGAGAACAGTGGCACTTGTCGCGAAAGTCGTCCCCGAAAATCGCACCTTGCTCGAATAGAAGCCACCGGCAAGAACTGGTTCGGGCTTCAAAGGAAACGAGAAGAAAAGAAAAGAAAGAAGAAGAAGAAAAAAAGGTGAAGGTGCGAGAAAACGGAATTAGAACGGATGAAAAGGAGGGGACGAAGGAGACCCTAAGGCCCCCCTTCGGACCGCGTAAATAAAACGTTTTGTAGCCGGTTTCGTGCGGTCGTGGCCTGGCCCACCTACCGGAGAAAAAGGGCTACCTGCCTCCTCTTTCGCCCCCCCCCCACCTCCCCCCAGCCCTGTGGGGCACCGTGCACACGAAACTTTGAGGTCTTCATTCAAGCTCCTCGGATTCCTTCCTGGGACTCGTTCCTCAACCAGACACCATTGACTTCTCTCTCGCCGGCGGAGACGCAGGACGGGCGAAGCTTTCTCTCCCGATAAAGGAGCTCGGGGCCTTGCGTCGATATAGGGTGCGATCAGGGACAATGGGAGGGCGACGTTCACGGCAGCGGCTCAACTCTTCGTACAGATGTAATCGCCTGGGAATACGCGATCATTGGACAGCCCTCGTCCGACTGTGACTTTTTATGCGTCGGTTTACAGTGGAGAGGAGTCGCGATCGGCGGCGCACAATGAGAATGTCCGCCACCCCCGCGTGCGCGCCAGCGCCCATATTAGCGATCCATCATACCTACTGTTCGTGAAACCGGGAGGAATCGAGCATTTTTCTCGCCGGGCTGGATCCCACATTAATCTGTCTCGGATCACGATCGGTCAGATAAGACAAGCGCATCGTGACGAGGCGTCGAGCCATCGGGAAGCTAACGTTCCTTCAGCGCGAAGAAAGGTATAAATTGTATTGCGTCAGCCCTCTTCAGGTCGTAACTATTACTATTGTAAACTGTTACAATGGCTACAACTATTACGCGCTACGCTGACGTTGAACGATTGCGTTTGTTCAAGATCATTTCGGCTTCGATGAAGATGGCACTCGAGATTTGAAAAACGTACGAGTTAATAATTTCATGTGGGATCGTTTGCAACGGTTGATAAATATCTGCGGAATCGATCAATCAATTTGCCGTCGATTACTTTGCACGATCGACGCAAACGGTCGCGCCTGAATTTCCATCTCTCTCTCTCTCTCTCGTGCGCGCGCGCGCTGTAAAAGCTTTTGCAGCTGCGACATTTTTCTAGTCGCGCGAATGTCTTTTGTCTGAGCGTACACACGCCCGAGCAGACTGCAGTGAATTTTTTTCACCGCCGCGGGATTCACCTGGCGCCAATAATCGCGTTGAAAAACCGCAAAATAATCGAGTGACTCGCGCCAAGCTGCGCTCCTCCCTGCTGCTCATTAAAAGTCGCAGCCACGCGCGTAACGCTGAGAACAATTTTAGAGAAAAATTCTAATTTACGCGAGCCTCGAAATCCCGCCGGATAAGTGGTACAAGGGCGTAGAAGCAGGTGACGCGCGCGGCGAATTTTATCTCGCTCAGGAAATTATTCGAGAAAGCGCGAAAGTTGAACGAAGCGAAGAGCGAGAAACAGCGAGTTCGAAATAATAAATTGACAGATAAACGGAATTTGAATTATTTTTCGTTCGCGATGATCTTTTCGTACTCGTGCGCGTAATAACTTCAACAACTTACGTCCAAGAGTATAATTAAAGTCTCTTGCTGGATCTGTACTCTGGACGAGACAGTTGTCAATTTATTACCGCGAGAACTTGCGTGTATGGTGTACACCGGTGTCCACTATGGGAGAGAGAAATTTCCCGAGACTCGCAAAGTTCCCGAATAGGCGGACAAATTATCATCCCAAGTCACAACAGAGCGTGCCCTTTTCATCTCGCTGACCCACCTTCCCTTTTCTTCGTCGCGCCATGAGAACTTCCACCTTGCATCGTTGATTTATCGCAATCTCAACGTCTCTCGGTTGTCTCCGCGGGACTCCCACGTGGACCAGGTTGCAAAGGTCACCCTCCACCTTTGTCGCACCAATGTGTCGCCAGTCGTATCCACGCAGCTTTTCTCATCGTCCACCTTTCTGCTTCGAGCGTCCTCTCTGACACCAGTCAGAATTCCTCGGTGATCGTGCGCGCACAAAACGATCCATCCGAGATCGATTATTCGGAAGCCGGTCGATGAACCGAGTTGCTCACGAACGGGGGAGAATTCATCGTACATAAATATAGCCGTTTCTAAGCGATACTCTTCGTACCCCAGACAACTATGTTAGAAGCTCGCGTGAAAGAGTCCCTTTAAAATCGAGACGAAGATGTCGGATGATCGACGACGCGGAGACGAGGCATCGCAGATGCAACGTAGGAGAATTTTACGCCTCTGTCGTACCTGTGAGGTCGATTAAACCTTGGCGATTTTAATGGCGGCTATGTAGTAAAGGTTTATGGCACGATTACGGCCGATTGAATACGTGGAACATGTAGGTAATGACGCGACACGGAGCATCAATACCACGTAATTTATATTTCCCTCAAGTATAATGAAAAATATACCGCGACGAACGACTGGAACAAGGGAAAATTTTACAAGCCACTTTTGTTTTATTCAGAGTCACACGTTTCACTTTGAGATGCACGATCTTCACCCAAAGCTGAAAATTACCTTCAACAAAATAATCGAAATCCATCCATTTGACGAGTATTCCTCTTTAGAATTGATCAATTTAGGGCTAGATCGACGGTAATAATGAAATCAAACGTTCGAGATGCAAATGATGTACTAAACGATCGACAGATAGTGGAACTGAACGCGGTACCAAGAATTTCACTTTCGACCATCCTGCTCGAACGATCGAAGGCAGATGTTGAAGATGCGGTAGCACGTCCACAGATCGAACCGGCGATTACGTATTATTTATTTTTTAAGGGGTTGCGTCCACCCCCTATAGGCACGCCCGATCAGATACAGAGGAACAGCCACCTACCTTTTGCCCTCAACCACGTGGAACACCGTGGCGAATATACATTACAATGCTCGTTTGATCCATATACATTTTCGGACAGCCGCCGATCTTCATCCTTCACGAGCGTTGAACCTTGGCGACCTTTCACGACCATTAAACCCTTTTTCTCGCTCGCGAGGGGTCGCTTCATTTGTCAAAGCTTATCACCGATATCTCTTTCCGTAACTATTCTTTTGTAAATTGCAACTTCTGCTTCTTACATTTCTCGCGTCAAGACAACGAAGATTTTTGTTGGGAAATCCAGTATTTCTCCCGTAACTTTTTGTAAACTGCAATTTCTAAATATCAAGGCGACTTTTGTTCGTCAGGTAAGATGAAAGTTGGAAGTGTCAGAACAGATGGTAAGAATGTACCGATGTATGGTAGGAAACAATAACCATTACCTTTTACTATTCGTTCTTCTAAAACGTTCCTTTTAAGGAGCCAACAGCTCAACTTAATTATACAAGTTAAACATTAAGAGAACACTAGCGTAACAAGACGTGATTAAGAATATATATTGTTGATTAGTTCACTGCTTAATTATTTAACAAATAATACCAGGAAGATCTGATTTCTCCTGCATAGAAAATTAGAAGCGTTCCATCTGAAATTGATTCGCCTCGACGAAGAGACAAGGATTATGCCTGCTGTGAGGAAGGCGCGCTGTTCCTTTTTCCAGAAGGGAAACATGGACGTCGTTTCCGTAACAAGGGAGGCTAGCTGTGGCGAAGGAACGGTGGCCATCGAGAGAAAGAGAGAGGGGGTTGTGGCACGCGACCGCATGCGTCGGGACGCACGCACGCGGCCTCCCGACAAATGTGCGAAAGGAGCCACGACGCGAGGGAAAGGGGCGAAACGCGGCCGGACGAGATCCAGCGGCCAAAGAGAGGAAAAGGAAGTGCGAATCGAGAGGAACTAGCCTTCAAGCGACCTTGGGATCCCTAACCCACATCTAATTCGCGAGAGCCTGACTCGCGGTTAAACGCGACTTTCCCATAGAGATTTTCGTACAGATGGTCCTTGAAGAAACGCTTCCGCTCGAGATAAATGTACGATGGTGATTGATGAAGATATTTCTTCAAACCCATTCGAGAACTTCGACGTTTTCGATCTTCAACTTTGTTTCTCGATCTCAAAACGTTGGAACTCTATTCGAAACTAATTTTTTTGTCTTTATAATGATTAAATTAGCAATAAATATATATATATATATTTATTAGTATCTCATTCTTAAAAATTAAAAAAATTTTTTTTTAATGATTATATATATAATAAATTTCACAAATTTATTATAATCTCTAAAAAAAATTAGTAAATCATAAAATTTCTTCTATTGTTAGTTAAATTTTGTAAATTTAAAAATAAAATTGTAATATTATATAAATAAATTTATAGGAATGTGGAGATCCCGTAGGAATTATCGTAGGATAAATTATCGTCGGTATTAAGTACAAAGGCAGCGAGAAAACGTGTGAGCCCTCGCCTCGATCATGTCGAATCGAATTACAGCAGGTTGCATCAAGGTTTGAAGCAAGTCGTAAAATGTTGAACGCAGATTGAATATTCCGTGGGAGTGTTACGGCCGTGTAATCGATTTTTGCCAGTGAGGATCGGAAATTCAAAAATTCAATCGCGATCGCAGCTTCTTCGTGTTTCTCACGAACGACAAGTCTCGTTACGGATGTACGACGCTCAATTACCGTGTTTCTACTCGTCTCTATTGTTCGTCGACTCTATGAATGATGAGACGCAACACTGAAATTTTCTCGTCACATTTTTGAATAATTATCCACTTTATAGTTCTGTCACTTTTATGAGAGATGTTTTAAAATGCAGCCTGCAGTTTGCTTTTTCCACTCGAATATCACCGGGGCAGAGGACACTTAGCTATCGTGGCTGGCAAGGTTGTTACAATTTCAGGCTTACAAACGTAAACCTTGACGTTTCGCCAGCGCCGCGGCTAATTATTTTCTTGCTCGCGTGAAACAGTTCGTCGTTTCTTTCTTGCTCGAGGCGTCGGCAGTAAAGCTTCCGAGAATACGGTATTGCAGACATATATTTGAAGCTTATACGAGATGAACATTTCCCACTTTTTGCAAGGAGATTTAAAATTCAGGGGATTTTACGTTCGCTCGTCGTCCCAAGTAAAAATTCGAAACATTAATTTATCATACATGGATGTCCTTCGACTTCTAATCTTTTACAAAATCAGAATATTAACGAAGCGAAATGAAACAGGCGTGAAACGAACACAGAATAATCGCACGTATTAAAAACGAAACTCGGGAATGTCTTTTCAATGTCGCAAGGATAAAAGTTGAAAAATTAACGAAGATTGGCTCGCGCGAGTCGAATAAACAGATGTCGAACAAAATCTCGCCACCTCTAAAATAATCTTCCACAAAAGTTATCCTTCAATTGGCTCGGTAACGACGCCGGGGTATATCTTTATAGCGCGGTTCACCGTGAATCAGAATCGCGTTTCAGCTGTTAGAACCGCGCGGGCGAGAACGCGAGAGAGGGCAGAGATCCCCAGCCAATATCCCTGGCCTCTCTCTCTTTCTCTCTCTCTCTTTCTCTCTTTCTCTCGTTCGTTTCAATTTTACGGTCCCGATATTTTTATCGGGTTCGCGAGGCTGCTAGCGACAAGGTAGGCAGGTGGTAGGCCCCGTGTGGTAGTCTATTTGCAGTGTCTGTCGCGGCCATTTGTAAGTCCACGCTTACGTGATCGTCTCGGGCGCGTATGTGAGGCACTCTCGCGTGGCCATTTGTGTATTTGAAACACGTCGGTAGGGTAAGCGCGATGCGGGTTCATTACTGGCACGAGCCAAAGCGCGCGACCGCTCGCCAACCTATCGCCACCGTGACCGTCCACGGAATCGTTTCGTATACCGTTCGATCAGCCACGTACGCACAGATAGAGGAGATAGAAGAGATAGATCGCAAAGTAAAGCAGGCAATTAGAATTATCGGTGGCAGGTGAGACTGTGGGTACGTACCTACACTGTAGGAGGACCGTGTATAGTCGAACGATGAGCCGTAAGATCGAGACTTCGAGAACTGATGGCAGGGGGGAGGAACGATGACGAATGATTTCTTATGGAAAAATTAGTCGAGTACGGAATAAAGCACACGTTCTGAAAATCATATATATATCTAGCACATGTGTTGTACTAGCTGTTGACAGATTTCTCTTTTTCCAATTTCTGTTGTTTTTTTTTTTTTTTAAAGAATCATCCTTTAATCGCGGTTGTATCTACTTCTCAGTTACCTAGTATTTACTCTTTATCATAACAACGACGACAGAGTATAGGAGCGAAATGTAAAAACGATCGAGAAATAGCTAGGTAAACTTCCGAGCAATAATTTAACAAAGAAACGCGTTAAATCTTTACCAACGTCTACTAATTCTCAGAAGAACATTTAATAAATATTGAATAAAAATTTCACATATTTGAGAGATACGAAACGGTGCATTCCGTTGCCAGCCAAGTAACATTCGAAATTTTTCACGGAACAAGTTGAACATATCCTCCCGAGAATGATCCCATTACTTGGGCATGTAACGTTTGCCTCGATAATGCCACGTTGCGTTAATGCCACGCGAAAAACGTGTTTAATGAAAAGAATAGAAGAAAATTCTGCATTTTTGTCTATATACGGCAGATGCACATCGAGTACTTGTCGGTTCACTCGCACCTGCTCTACGTCGTCGCTGTACACACACACATACGCAAACACACGTTTTCGCATCACCCGTCGAAAGAACGCTGAATCCTCGAAGCGATGTTCCAACGATTGTTTTCAACCGTCGAATCTCCTTCAATAAATATTTACGTCGACAACGAATACGTTGATTGCCATTAGCGAATTTTATCACGCGTCGGAGACAGGCCGATTTAAATAATCGATTTTACAATTGCGCCATCCACGCGACCTTATTCAACGCGCGTCTCGATCAGGCGCACGTGAAGCTAATTTCATGCTCGAAGTTAACTTCGTGGTCAATAAAAATTTGACGAATACGCCTTGTATATCGTTGTTCCTAGAAACTGTAATGTTTTCGTGTTAACAACATCGTCGTAACTGCATTTATCTTCTTCCGTGTTTATGGATCGTTTGCGAATGTTCAATTAAAGGGAGATTGACAAATTATTTAAGAAAATTAAAGAAATAAGAACATTTGTGTTTGAAATCTATGATCTACTTCAAGTAGAATTTTCCCTTCGTCCTTTTATTCTCTCAGGAAGGGTACATTGCAATAATACACCTGTATCTTCGTGCATTTTTGTACAATAATTTGTTAATCAATTATTGAGAGACAGGTACAAGTTTCTGGCAGCTTTATATAAAATAAGACTTATTTAAATCTGATGATCAACTGATTCATTTAATTCTGAAAAATTCTTATGATAGTATAGGGGAGAGTCGTATAGTACTGTACAAAGACAGTTTCATGTTCTTACTGTTAGTTGGTACAGTTGTCTGCACTATTAATGGAAAAACATATCAATACCATTTTCTCAATATTATCAGAGAAATAAGGCATTATATTTTATGCGACGAAAGTTCACTTCATAATTGATTTCTTACCTTTTCAGATAAGTAAATAATTTTGTTACACAGTGTGTATCATTTCTAGATTATTCGCCAGTTTCTGCGATTTACTTTGTCATTTGACGCGACGAACCTAATCTTTCTTCTACGTGCTTGTCGTGCGGTGCCAGACATCTTATAGTCGTCCAGTACTGGACAAATTTTTTAATAATTACAGAGAGTTCTTAGGGTTTTTCTGCTTGGTTCAGGAAATGTAAAATAACCTGAGTGCTCCTCGTCGTGTGCCATCGGTGGTCCACACGCGGCACGCGGGACGCGTTAACCTAAAGGATGACGGATTCCGACCTCGAAAACAGGAGGGTTCGGCCGGCCGTTCGTAGAATCGCGTGCAGACGAAACGGGGCATGCAGGCTCGTCCCTTTTAGCGCGTATTTAGCGCTGGTATTCAGTTTCGCACAATAAAGCGCTTTGTGGGGTATCCGCTTACCCCGGGGGCACGTCGTGCGCGTGCCAAAATGAAAAAACCGCAAAATGGCGCCCTGGCCTCCCTTTTTTACGGCCCTGACCGACGCTGTTCCTGTTTTACTGCTCCGCCTCTGTTCCACGCGTGCGTCTCCGTGTCCTTATCTACACAGGGTGTCATGTAACTGGTGGTATAAGCAGCAAGGTAATGATTCTACGTGAAAAACTGAATAAAAAATATGGAATAAAATTTTTTCACACTTGAAGCTTTGCTTTCGAGGAAAATGGCGTTTCGAGAGTTCCTGGATGGAACATTATCTATTCATAAATTCGAATCAAATTTTTCTATGAAGAAAAAAATTTATCGTTGCCTAATTTGCACGCACGTAAGACGTAACGATACGAACCTCGGTGACTTTTGGGCTGAATTTCTACCCTTCCAAGCTCGGTTGATCGATCCACCACCTCGAATGCAACGAGCCCTGGTGGTATATCGAATCGTTTCGATGGCATCAGGTTAATTCGGTCGCATATGGGCGGCGTCTGGACCGGGAATGATTCTGCAGAAGCAGAACGAATCAACATTTTCGAAACATATTGCGACGGTATGCAGGTACAGCACGAGCCAAGTCCCACCCCTCTTTGTTAAACAGGGGGGTTAATGCGTCGAAACAGAGTCGCTTGTTACGTTTACGATTTTAAATGACGCCTCGATGACGTGGTAACTGTTTCAGACTAAAGTGATCATCCTGTGAAGTCATTAGTCGCGTGCTGCCAATTGTTCAGCGCTTCCAAACATCGACAATCTTGCGATTGCTCGTTCAGAAGAATTGAAAGTTGACCAAGAACGATACGAGAACTCTTTGCTGAGTTAACCTCTTGCGCTGGAATGACGTCGAGAGCTTTTTGCCACAAAATTGCAATATTTTCTCAGTTTTAAGTATATTTAAGTAGAGGGTAATAAATTTGTTAATTCTCAATAACATCTATCCAGTGATATCATACCGACGAGTTATTGTATACGGTTTGGTCACTCGTTATGGTCCGCAATCAGTTGCCAGCGCAAGTGGTTAAATTCTTGAAATGAAAAATTCGATAAACAACAGTGGCACGTTATTCTCTTCAAATTAATGAAAATTAACGAGTCAGATTCATTGATGATTCACTTTACACGTGTTACACCTGACGATCGTGAGCTATTATATTTCTCTCCGTGGTGCAAGAAATTCGAAAGTTCGTCCATTCGATGAATGTGTCTCTTCGAGCATTTTAAATTAAGAAACAAGGAAACTCGTTCTATCTGCAGAGGTTGGCAAAGAGTTGCCAAGTTTTCGAAATTCGACTTCACAATTATACACGGTGCGCAGTTGGGCAACGAACGCATTCGAAAGTTGCATTACTGAGTCGTTTCAACGAGGCTCTACGTGAAAATCATTCGCGAATCGTGACGATTTATGGATAAATGTTTTTCCGGCAGCGCGGAACACGAGACCATGAGCGCGTTTCGTCTGACCAATAAAAGCGGCGGTGTTGCTCATTACTCGGGGAGAGATGACGATTATCGGGCGTGCGCACGCGTTTCTACTTCGGACGAGCAGGTGAAGCAGCAAATAGATAATGGGTGAAACAAATACACGATGATTGTAACATACGGGCCGATTATCTCTTCTCCGGACTTTCCACATCGGCTTTTACCGCTCGCGTTTCCTGTAACTTTGCACGTATCGACGCCACTCCACCGTCGAGCTCTACCATTAAAACGACAATGGTGGAGCGGCGCGCGTGCCCGATACGTGATTGCAATTTTACCGTGACGTTTAACCCATTAAACCATGATGCCTCTGCGCGAGGACACGCGAATGAAGACAGTTTATTATTGGAGGATGGAACGTTGTGAAAATTCTGACAGAATGATTAATCATTCAACTATACATGACGCACAATTATTTCTGCAGTTCTGGAAAATTTGTTCGGGAAGCAGGTTGTGCAAAATTGTTGCTCAACAGTGGAAATATTGTCATGAAACGGACAGTAACGAAGAGAGATTTATTTGCAAGGATATTTTAGTCGCGACAGCAGTTGACGTGATTTTCATTGAGGATAGATTTCAGAGTAAAATAGTCATCTTGTGAACACACAGCGTAACAATATTAACCAGTATCTGTCAGTAATTTATTTACGAAGCATCGCTTCAAATAAAATGACGTAGCATTGGAAATAATCATTCGAATTTAACACGAAATTTTGTTGATTATATCTTTCTAATATGTATATTACGTTATGTTATATATTTCTAATATATAATTTAAAGCAATCATCAACGAGATTGCTAGAACAAGCATAACATACAAGATGATACATAGTTTCAACCTCTGGAAAAATAATATCCTCCGCCATTTTTTTAAATTTTCGTGAAAAGCAATAAGAATTTTAGTTTATGTGAATTATTGAGTATCAATTGCCTCAGGACAGTCTTCAGAAATTTCCTCTTATGTCGTTATCATAGTTTTTACACTAGGCATCTGTTCAGATATTATACTATTATACGCAATACCATATAACATCAGACTTATTATAATTATCAGCAAATTATAAAATTGAGAAAGTCCGAGCTGTTGGCTAGATTATAAGTGCAATGTCCCTCAGAAGGGACAGTCGAGTGCAAATTAGGTTAAATTTAGAAATAAACAATATGTACATCTGTTGGAAAAATAATTCAGAGAAGCGTCAACTTGAGAAATTTCCTTCGTCTTTACACGTCTGGACACACTCCCCATACTACTCCTCGTTCTTCTTCTGTTTTCCCTAACTCCCAATACGCAACATTCACACATACATCCATACCAACCTTGGTTGCTACGCTCGTCGACATTAGTGACGTATCAACCTAACAATATCATACTCTGAAGTGATCTGTAACACTTACGAAACATCTGTACACGCACTAGGTGCCTACGTCAAGCAATCGTACGATGGAAACACGAAGATCGTCAATCTTTCCAAAAGGATTCTAAATATTAACGTCGTTGCGCTGGCAACTGGTTCGCGGACCATAACGAGTGACCGTATACAGTAATTCGTCGTTTTCTTCTCCCTTCGAACTCGTCGGTGTGACATCACTGGATAGAAATTATTAAAAAGCGATAAACTTGTCATTTGTTTTACCTGGGTTATTTAAATATACTTAAAACTGAGAAACACACACCTTCGCACAACCAGGTGGACCGAAATCATGTAAACCATTCGAGCCCGTTTTTAAAAACATGCCTTACTTAAGGCTGTATAATTGTCGCAGTATTCATTAATTTCGTTAAAAAAAAAAAAAAAAATTGTGAACATTCTCTAGGTATGAATAAATCCACTGCATATCAAAAGGCGTTATCGTTTCCTTAGAAAAAAATCCCAAAGAAGTCGATCGTTTCAGGCCGGATCACCAGGAATACCACCTTAAAACTGAGGAAATGTTGCCATTTGGAACAAAAGGTTCTCGACGTGCGTGGCAAGAGGCGTCAACCATTCGTAACACCCCGCCGTTAGACAGAGTAATAACGAGAATAAATTCAACGGACGAGTTCCACGAGCGAATGAACGAAGGACCAGCCGAGTTGAAAGTGATTCATCGAGCGAATGAACGGGAGGGGGTGGCAAGCACGAGTGGAATTCACGGCCGCTTTCCGCGGCGATTTTTCGAGGGACGGGAAAGAGAAGCGGGAAGGATACGCGCCGTGAAAGCTATGAATCGCGTATTTGCCTATGAAAGGGATCGAAGACACCTGAGGCGCCACACACGGCGACGGTAACCCAAAACCCCCAACCCCCGGCCACGCAGCATCGCGACAGACATGTCTTGGCACAAAGGATCTCTCGAAGAGAGAGAGACGGCCCCTTTTCAGGCCGCGGTCTGAGATCATCTTTCTATTGATGCACCGTTCCATGCTGCGCGTAAAACTGCGGACGATAATGAAGCGCGTCACGCGAAAATCCCCGCCGCAGTTCTGATCGCGCATTATCCCGTGGCGCGGGACGCGTTTGCCAGCCTTGAATCGAATTAATTCTTTAACAGCTCAAAGAGCGAGAGAGAGAAAGAGAAAATTGAAAGTACATATTATTATTATTTTTTTTTTCTTTCGTATTGCAGAAATCTCTAAAGAATTGTATGTACTCACTGTCAGTGTATGAAACATTTCGAGATTTTTCGTCGATTCGGCAGCAATAGAGATGAAATTTTGTGCAAAAGGTATATACTTGTATTGAGAAGAAATATTTTGCATAAAACAAATTTTGTTTTACTTTATTTTTAATATTTCTAAGTTTGAACTAACACCCCTTTTGATGTTTGTGTTGAATATTATATCGTCATGAAAAGATGACTTTTTTTTGTTTGATGACAAGTATAATCGTCGATTGTAGTAGAAAGAACTTGCATTTGCTATTAACGTAAAATTTAGGTGAAACAAGAAACGTATTCGTAATTTTAACACGATGTGACAAGAAAAAGGAAAATTATTATCAGCGGTAATTACGTGTAATTTTTCTAATGAAATAACACAATTCATAATGAAGTACGATTTCAAAGAACAACTAAAAAGTTTTGTTATTTCAATATAATTTATTGCAATTTTAAACGAACACTTGCTCTGCTTTTTGATAAATAATTAATCACACAGGCGCACGTTCTCACAATGAAGTAATACGGTTAACAAAGACTCTTTGGCAATTAATTCCCAAAGAGAAGTAACGTTCGAACAGTCACTTAAACTATTGCAACGTTTCAGAAAGATTCAGGTTAACAGTGACATTTCTATATTTCCCAACAGCAAATATCACGATCAAAGTGACGTACGTACACAACGTGTTAACAAATCTCCAGGGAGGTGGATGCTCGTGGAAATCGGTTAGCGCACAGCGAACCGTGACCGACGACGTGAAAAACATGGATGTTGTCGAAAACAGTCGGATGAATCAGGAATTTCCATACGTAATTGCAGCGATTATAGCATCGCGCAACTGGTGTCGTCGCAGCCTGGGTCGATGGTGGTTCTGCCCTTAACGCGGCGCGATCAGAAAGTTACCGTGTGTACACATGCCAAAAACTTTTTTCTCCTACACCGATCAGGGTGTTGAGCGTTTAAAATGGCATAAATTAGAAAGGTATTTCGCGGCAGATGCGGGGGCGGCCTCGCGTCAGGACAATATGGTCGTCAAATTTCGCCCCCGCGTCAGATCTGATCGCGAAACCCTGTTTTCATCGATGCAACGCAACTCTTTCAATACGATTTTTAATATGACTGCAATTGTAAAACAAATTGTTTGTCGTTTCCTCTTCGCGAGTCAAAATCGACAGTAGAAAATACACGTAGCAAGTAAAGTCTCAATGTTTCGTTAAACCTGAACTATGCTTTGAAAATGAATCGTCAGAGATGTAGTTCTCTGCGTTGAAGGTAATTTGCTACGATTTTTAACAAATCCGCTTTTATTTCTCTGAAGTCTAAAAAAAAAAAAACCAATTGATGAAAATAATAACAAATTTTTAGATAATTTACGTGGGTTTCAAGCAAACTTTTTTTTTACTTCTGCAAAGTCTAAATGTCGCAAACAATTAATGAAAATAATGACGCACGACAAAACTTTATATAAAAATGATATAATAACAAAATAATAATTAGTGTAGTTTGATGTCGATGAAATTTTACAAATTGTAAATCACATCGTCAACGTGGAACGTATAAATTCATATTGTACAAGTCAACTCGCAATATGATTTTTAGAAACTTGTCTTTCAACTCATCGAAATTACTTTGATTTCGATTTATTTTAAAGTAGAAAAAAAAAAGTGTACCCAAAATATTGGGACTACTGATAAGTTTCATCCCTACGTTGCGTCTTCGATAACAATACCACACGAGATAACTCGCGTCTTACCAATTTCATCGAGCGTCATCCGTTCGTAGACGCATTAACGACGGCGTCGTAATTAAATTCCCGAAAAAAAAAGGCGCGGGGAAGCGGATTCCCGTGGCGGTGGCGTGAAAACGTTTCACGCGAGGTAAAAAGGATGAAAAAAAATAGGCTGCAATTATACAGTCATTACTTCCACAAATTACGTCGCGAGGCGAACCTATCGCAGGGAATCTACCCTTCCTGGTACTCGCCCATTGATCGTCGCTGCAATTATTGCGGGATGCGTGGGAGGGCGGGAGTGAGGAAGGGAGATAGGACAGAGAGAGAGAGAGAGAGAGAGAGAGAGAGAAAGTCCCCGTTCCTGTTAACCTATGATTCACCTCTTAATGCGGCTCCTTCTGCTCGATTATTACGGCCACGAATTAAATGAATATGTACACGAAACTCCGGCTAACTCGATTTATACTCGTTTACAGCGCCGCCGCTCGTGTATTTTTGCTCGCCGATGACTCGCAGACGGCTGTACAGACGCGGAATGCTGGCAATGCTAGGTGCGTACCTTCGATTCGCAACATGATTGATTCACCTTTCGATCCTTTCGAAATTAATGGAAACAACATCAACGTTGTCTGTTAAACTCGGATGTTGAATCAAAGGAGGATTCTGAATCTTCTGCCAATTTTTATTAATTCAGAAGTAACAACAGAGATATCGATTTAGAGAAGAAATTTCGGTAATAATTTTTTTCTTTTTCTTGAATTACAGTCGTCAGGTTTTATTTATTTGTAAGCGTATTATTATTATAAATAGAGAGCAAGATGAAACCTTCGAGGGATCCACAGTAGCATTGTAACCCCCCCGAAGAGGTGTACGCTCGTAAATTAGAAATTGCGTTGATTTAGAGGAGAGTGCTTAGCTGGAATTGCTTAATTAAGACCGGCTGCATCGTGGCCGGAGAAGAGAGCACGAAGCTTGTTCTTCGAAATTTTCGAGTGCGCACTCGCTGCACTCGAGACGACGCCGTTAGAAAAAAAAAAAAAAAAAGAAAGGGCAAGACAAAGAGGCTCTGGCGGCGAGCATTCACCGACATTGTTTGCGGCACTCGTGCGATCCTGAAGACCAGGCAGGAAGTGGTCGTCGGCCAGTGTGAAATAAGGCCCGAAGACGAAGGTGAGGAGTTCGATGGTACCTTAAAATGGCACGTGAAACAGCGCCCTGTCACGGCGGTTAGGTAAATTAGCAAGCAGAGAGCATAAATTCACTTCACGGTGGTCGAGGACCGTGGCCCCGCTTCACAGGGGGTAGATTCATCGACATATGGCGGCCGAAATTCCAAAGCTGACGTTCTCCTTCCTTTTTCTTTTTTTTTTTTTTTTCTTTTGCGCCGGTGCAACGCGCATTTGCGAAAATATTCATCAAACGTTTTCGCAGGGAACAAGAATCGTAATGACGCAAGTGAAAGGAAGCTACGTAAAATTATATTCCTTCGAATTTCTAAAACTTCCAAAATTCCAGATGGACAAGTTGCAATTCGAAATTGTAACTAGTATTTTTAAGAATCGTGTCGTGCACAACGTCCACTTGAGAAAATGTCTATCAAACGTTTTCGTGGTAACGAGGGTAGAAGAATCATAACGATGCAAGTAAAGTTATATTCCTTCGAATTTTCGAATCTTAGTATACAAACTTGAATATAACTGAAGCGAAAATTATTGAACTAAAGAAAGAAGCTTCAACATGAGCTTTTAACAATCATCCGTGAATTATATATATTGGAATTTTTACTGAAAAGGATAAAATTATATAAATAAATTTAAAATTATTTATGCTTAAAAAATATTTAATATTTCTAAAATATAAAAATTTAATTTATTAAATAAATTTGATAAATTAAACAATAAATATAATAATGGTAAAGAAAATACCAAAAAGTATAAAATATTAAATAAAATATTAAATAAAGGAGAATTAAAAATATTAAATAAAAATCATCAGAAACGTATCGTGGCAGGAGGAGAAGATCGTTCAATTACTATCAAAAGAAGTACGTGGTTCTATTCTTCCAAGAAACTTCTCAATTTGTATGAAATTGAGTAACAAATGCACGTGTAAAGGCCGAGGAAAACAAACGTTTTTCGTGAAGCATTTTAAAAACCAGCGACGTGACAAATAACGTTGAACGAGCCCGAAAGAATTCCAATGCCCGCCCGTCGGCGCTTCTAACGAGAGTAATATAAACGAATTAAAGGGTGTCCGCTACGCCACTTTACGGGCCTCACTCGCACAGGGTAAGTCCTTTTTTTAACTGGTTCAATTAAACAGCCTTCCCTAGGTGGGGATTCTTAGGTGGATCTTGCTCAGCTGACTGGTATCAAACGGCAACGTTTACAAGCGTGTTAGAGAAACGAGCGTGTTCGCTTTGTCCTGCAAGCCGCAAGATAAACATCTTGAGGCTGTCTGCTTCCCTCCCGAGCAACCAGCGATTTCGTGCAATTTCTGGCTGGAATCGTGTCGGTGGTCCACGTGCATGCGAGAGCTCGTGCACCAACACCGAGCTTGGACACGCTTTGTGGCTTTGCGTCGGGCCACCGAAGACAATGGGGAAGGAACAACGACTGTACCCAGCCGGCGAAGGCGTGTTTATGACACCCGGTAGATAAGCGAACAACCCCTCGATTATTTTGTCCTCAATGAATCCCTGATGACACGAGCCGCCCGCGAGGAAGTTGGAATTCTAGCCGAATCCTTTTCTAGAAACTGACACGACAAACGATTCTGTATTGTCATTCACAAGTCGTTTTCTATTGACAATGTTAGTGATTTTATTGACAACTACGATTGATGACACTGTTTTCTTACAGAATATCATACGAAATTTGTTTGTTCGAAATCTGAGCAATAAAAATTCTAGAATGTACATTATCAGAAATTTTCTTGATATTATTTATTCGTTGCCAATTCGAATCACGTTTCATGGAATTTGAATTGAACTGGATTTAAAAAATTTATATAAACAAAATGGAACTGCAACGCAATTAGTTGGAATTATTTTGTAAAATGATAATAAAACCTTCTTTCTATAGGTGGGTGTTACGTGAAGAAATTCCCTAGCAGAGGAGCAGTCACTGACAGAGCTTAACTGCCGGTGAATCTTCCCACACCAATCAAAGAGCACCCCTCGAACGTTTCCTCTTTCGCCGTTTCTCCTCTCACCCCCTCGTAATTCTCTCGGGAGTTATCTACCCCTGATGTGTGCTGGTCGTCTCTGTCTGTGTGTATACGCTTCTAAAAGCCCCTTAATTCCGTTCATTTGTACCACTGGCATCCGTATCGAAGAGCAGAGGGTTTGAACTGTCGTCGTTCGACCAGCCGACGTTTCCTCGCGTGTACGTACACACCAATCGATCACTCGACTCTTTCTTCTATCTTTTCGTACTTTCATCTCAGGCGTCTCGTTCTTTCAAGACACTTCTAATCTGAAGACTACTTTCCTATGATTCAAATACTTTCTATTGAGACTACCGAAAAAGAGCGGGACAATAGAACGAAATTTTTCTCCATGTCGAACACTGTTTCACCCGAAAAATTAAAATTTAAACTGTCTGTTTCCTTCTGAAACTTCTTAAGTCTAAGGATAACGCGGCCAAGTTTCCAATGTTCGGAAGCTTTTTAAAAAAGACAACGCTACGAACTACGTTGCGAACTCTCGAAATTGGAAGCTGGCCCCGAAAAGCTGGATCGGCAAGGAAGGAGGCAAACTTTTGAATAGCTGGAGGCTGGTTTCCAACGTTCGTAAGATTACAATTTCAATGAGGAGGGTTTCTCGACGTAGGAACGCGCTGGCTGTTAACAATCTGTTAAAAGCAGTAACGAGTCGATTCGCGAGACACTCGAGAATCGTATTCACACGAGCGCACTCCAAGTCCGAGTAACGCGAACACGGTGTGTTTATGGGGCTGTGTTCGGACTGGTAGCGTATTGCTTCGCTCAGCATGGGGCATGTACGTCGCGCACCCGTACCCCCATGCTGTCAGTGAAGTGCCCCCTCGTCCTACGAATCGCTTATGTATATCCATGGGAAAAATATTGGTTTATTTGGACGCTACAAGACGCATTCGGCTAGAATATTAGACGTTTTTGCGGTGAGTCGACTCTACGGTCCCAATTACGTGGAAAATTTCCAAGGAATAGGAGCACCGATGAACACCAACGCGCGTTCTCTCACTCGTATTTTAAAATTATTCAACTTTGAAGAAAATAAAAAAGAAGAAGAAGAAGAAGAAGAATCGCTACCAATTAATTATTAATATTTCTTTCACGTTGATATATCGTTCACGTTGATGCGTTTGTTATTATCAATTATTTCGAGATAATCGTCGATGGATGAACGACAATGGTCGCAGATAAGAAGGGACGAGTGGTTTTCGGACGTAAATATGCGAATGTCACGAGCGACGTTTTCCGAGGGAATGTGCCATGGTGGACACGTGACCACCAGGTTTCGACACGTGGTTTCGAACGCCAGGTGGTCCGCCGAGCGTCACGCACCACGTCGTTAAACGGCGATACCGTGATAAGAGGCCACGTGGGGGTTGATGCACCCCGCGAACAGTCGTTTTTCCGCAACCGTCTTATCACGCTCATCTACGGTTCCCTCTGACCTGCTCGAGCTCTTTTGACAAATAGAAAATGTAAATTGTACGGTCCCGACTAAAGTAAAGTGGCACTATGCAAACTGACTTTAAATTTTATTATCCAACAAGCTTGCGAGAGAAGATTCAGTACAGTTTCCATGAAAAGAAAAAAGGGACAGGAAAATCCTAATTAAAACGAAAGATATATTATCAAATGTAGTTATAGAATAGTGGCGATAAATTTAATTTTTCAGAGAGATTAAGCAGCTCAATTTCGGTCAACTATTTCCGCAAAGTTTCCACGAGCGGAAATTTGTTGAGGAACGTATTGAAAATGAATTGCACAATCCAACATGAAGCCGAACGTTCGAGGGAAATCGTGGGAGGCACGAAAGAGTCAATCGCACACGAAAATGAATACCTTAATTGTACACTCTCAATGTGGGCGATCTGACTCGCCAGTAAGCCATGACATGACCGATCAGTTTACTTTCTCTCACTCTCTCTCTCTCTCTCTCTTTCTCTTCGACAGCGTTATTTTCCGGCGTCGAGATTTTCACTATCCTCCTATCTTTTCCGACGAGTTCACACGAGTCACTGCTACAAAACACAAAGGGGGATGACGTTACATAATGGAGGATGATTGCCGTTTGACAAGCCCCTTCCATTTTCTTCTTAATTCACAAACGATAGGGCATCCTCGCAGTTGACGATCAACAAAATTCTACTTCGTGTTGTAAAGAGATTTTCTTTTGGATAAATTACTTCCAGACTAAGAAAGACTATTGTAAACGTATCCGCACGATAATTTATCAACGTTCTCATCGAATGAATAGAAAGTTGCGAACTTTTATCGATAAAGAGAAATTGTCCACGATTCGAATATTACACTAATCCAAGAGACAATGATCTTCTCATACTTGTCAACACTTTCATTTCGCGTACAAGAAAAAATTGTTTCCCTGAAACTCTCGGAGAAGAATAATTCCTGGTTTGCCGTTGGAGCTTTGTTCCCTAACATTTCACAGAAAGTTCAACAAACCACGCCCGGCAATTGTTCGGTATTACAAAATGCTCGTATAGCAAAAGAACATATCTAGAGGATTCTATGAAATCATCGAGGATCGGTGGGATCACTGGCAATAGAAAATCAGGATTGAATCTCAACGTCTGAGTCCCATTATGGACTTATTAGGACGTCTAGGTAACCACCCCATATGCTGTCCCCAGCAACCCGTACCAGATTCCCATATAGAATTACCAGAAAGAGAGAGAGAGAGAGAGAGAGAGAGAGAGAGAGAGAGCACCGTCTCCCTCTTCGCCGTCGAATTCTCGGTCCGTCAGTGCGCCGGATAATCATTTTACTTTAATAGACTCTGATCGGCCATTGAACATCAGAGGCGCTCTGTTTGCGCGCGTCAAGAGCGCGTGCCAAGCAACAATACACTGAAAGGTGAAGGCTCCCCCGGCGAGTGGTTTCCCGTGACTGCGCGAAAATCCGCGGTTTTTCATCCCCGATGATGTACGAGTTGATCCATCGAAACGTTCGACTTCTGACGGGCCACGTGGTTTCACACAAAGTGCCGAGGGCCGCTTTCACGCGATCGAGAATCCGAGATGGCCGACGCGTGGGCGAAGCGCGTCGCTTCCGGATCGAGTTTGACCGATGTCGAGAGGATGCCGAGCGTTTTCGCCGAATCTTTGCGTGACGCCTTTTGTGATGGGAGACGGACACGCGCGTAGATCACGAAAAGAGGAGTCGCTGATCCATCATAGGAATAGCTTGTTAGAGGCCATTGTAGCGAATAGCTGCGCTCCACTTTTGCCAACAGTATTTCCCTACGTTTCGCCATTTGGACATTTAACTGAATGTAAATTTGTTAGCGGCCTGAAAGTTACGGGCTACCATTTTCTTCGATGTTTATTCAATTTTTAAATAAGGTACTAGTAGCACTAGCATACTTTAACAGCGAAGTTTATTAGTCAGTCCATAGCTTGTAATCTTTCGGATGTATTTTATATTCATTGCTCCATTAATATTAACTTTATTAATACGATTTTTATCTTCAAAGTTGGACGTATATAGCTATCAAGGAAATTTTCAACGATGACAAAGTTGAATTGATAATTTACGTTGTTTTTAATTTATTTTTCTGAATAAAGTACAAAATAAAAGCGGGACAGATTTTTCGAATCGATCTTCCATTTTCAGCAATATCGAATCTGTAATATATAGTTAACTATACAGTTAAGGAAACGTTCAATGCCGATGAAATTAAATTAATCGCCTGATTAATAATATATGTCGTTTAAAAATTTATTTTCCCAGACGAAAAGGAAGTCGGACAGATTTTTGGAATTGACTTTCTATCTTCATAAGAATCGTGGTACTGGGTCTGTATAGTTATCAAGAAAATGTTCAATGACGATGAAGTTGAATTAATTGTCTGATTAATAACATACGTCGTTTATAATTTATTTTTCCAAATGAAAGGGTACGGAAGGAAGCGGGACAGTTTTTCAGAATTTCAATTTTCTACTTTCGTCAGAATCGCGGTCAAAGAGATTTCGCTTTCTATCGTGACTTTTAAGGGTACATCGACTGTAAAAAGTGTTTCTCGCCTTTCAGGAATGGAATCACACAATGTGAATTAAGAAGTCATCTCCGTAGCGATTCTCAACGGTCATAAGCGCATCAGAAGAATCCCTCGTGCCGAAAGGATTACAGGGTTGATTATTGACACAAGGGGTTGGTCTGGTCTTAGGCCATAGCCCCTTTCCGCGTCTGGTGACACCCTATATGTTTGAACACATTTGTTGATAACCCCTTCACGATACCCGGTATATTGAGTTACAGGGATTTATGGAGTACAAATAAAGGATGCGTTGAAACATTTAGGGCGCGACATTGATTCCCATACCGCAAGACCTCATTGAAAGCTGCTCCCCTGTTTTGTAATTTGTAAAAAATTTCTGAGAACCGTCGGCTGTCGAGAAAGAAACCAACCTGATTTTAATGTTAAGCTTGGAAAGAAGATTTGAGAATTAAATTAATTGACAGATTTAATATTTGGCAAAGTTTGAGAGCAAAGTTAATGGCCGAATTTTAAGATGTCTAGTCTTTCAGCAGTTGGTTATTTTACCCTGGCTGTACAGCTGTGACAGAATTGACCTTGGTCCTCGATCTAATGGCCGATGCAGTTACAATTTATACGAATCTACCAAACTGGAGGGTCAGTTTTTAAAAATTGCAAAATTTATATCGTCCGCGCGTGTCGAGCGTCGAGGCTGGAGGATCATCTCGGCGGGACGCCGAGCGGTCTAAATGGCGAGCAAATTCAATTTATGCAGACGCCGGCGGATCGTATCCAAAACGGCTACCAACCCCTACGCGCTGCCGGTGAAAAAAGCGGTCGCGTGTGTTCGAACAAAAACGAGACGGAAGCAAAGAGACTTTAATGAGAAGGAATAAACGATCGGGTGCCCTTTTGTTCTGCGATGACAATATTTCTGGCTGACAGGATCCTCTGGTGACAAAGTTTCAAAAAAATGTGGGTGACGTGTATAGGAGAAGGGTTAATTAATCATTATCCTCCGTTTCTCTCTCTATGAATTTTACGAACATACGTCGTAAGGGTTCGACAGTCGCGAAAAAATTGAGATGATCTTCCGACTATAGTAATATAACAGAGAAAGTCAAATATATTTTTATATTTTACAGAATTGTGTAGAATCAAATATCTTACAAGAGTAGAATTGATTTCTTGACAATGTTACAAGGCAAAGTGCCTTAGAATAAAAGTAACTAGATTAATTTGAAAAGAAAATGATGAAATTCATGTTCAATGAAACTCCAATAATCGAAACTCTGCTTCCAGGCAGAAGAAAAAAAGGATTCCAAATCCCTCGAAGCAATCCTGTCTGTGTAATCCATTAAATTGAGACAAATTCGGTGGAAAACGATTAAGTGGAAATCTCGGGGACTGGATATTTCCAGGAATCTCACAGAAGAATACAAAATTCCTTGCACACGGCGATTTCGACGCTTCCTCCGTAAAAGCTAATAAGCCAACAAGAAACCGTTCGATCACCGTTGGCCACTGAGGTGACGGTCCAGAAACGTCCAGCTCTACCGTCAGGGCAAACGGGCGGAAAACAGGGATGAAAAGGGGCGTATAAAAAGCGCGGTGGACAGATGAGAAAGAAAGAAGGGGGACAAAAAAAAAAGGATTCGAGTCGAAATGTCGTCGATCCCGGAACGCGATAAGTCGTAAATAGACGTATAGGTGCAACAACTCGTGCACGCCTATCGGGTGCGTGAATTCGCAGCTGAGAGCATACGGGTGCCCTAATGGGCAACGTTAGCCACGAAATTCATCGAAAAAAGAAGAAAAAAAAAAATTTATAATAGCGACCCGCGGAGGAGAGAAACGAAGTCAGGTAAGGAGAGTATAAATGCTCCCGTATCGTGGAAAGATTCTACACGACGATAGGGACTGGTATTTTTTTCCCTCCCTCGCCTCCCCCCTCCCCCACCGTCTTTCCATCGCGGCCAATTTAAATCAATTTAGCCGCCACCCCCCGTTTAAACGAGCTTCAATTGGTGGACAATGAAAGTTTCGGGGGTTCATCCGAAAGAAAGACGTGGATCCACTTAAATCTTCGTGGACAACGTTCAGGATCCTCGGTCTTGATGGACGCTCGAATCGAGAAACAGGATACAGTCGGAAGTTTAATGCACTTTCAACCGTTTTATGCTGTTTCGTTCAATTTATCGTGGACCGATTAGATCTCGAGAGATTATAGTAGAGTTCTGCGTGATCCAGTCACTTTGTTTTAGCTATGGCGAACATTGCCAGGTATACTCACTGTTGAACAACGTACAAACGAATGAGTGATTACATTGTACAAAATCCTTGAAATATGAAAAAACATGGATAATTAAGCTGTACAAATCCAAGTAATGTAAAACATATCTAACGTGTCAACTTGGGATGTATATTTACATATATGTGTATAGTTTGAAACGTAAGAAAAGAAATATTTAAAATTCATGTTGAATAAAATACTAATGGCTCGCGGTACTATGTGTACATAAATTAAAAACAGTACAATATACCTAACAATGTAACAATATTGAATAAAATTGTTAATATATTATAAATCTGTATAAATCAAAAAGTTACAGACGAATACGTTAAACAATTATACGAAAAATTGTCTTTAATGAGAAAAATTAAAAGTTTAGCAAAAATATATCAAGCTATAAAATATTCGTGTATTTTTTAAAAATTTAACAAGAATATATTGATGAACGTATTAAGATTGATAACGAATTTTCGAGCCAGAGGAGTGAGGAGGAGAAATTGAAGCATTTAATTCGACAGACGTGGTAGATGGATGGAAACCCCACGAAAATGATTCGACACGTGATCGGAGAGGCGATATTAATCGACTGCCATCGATTGCTCCCTCGTTTTCCTGGCTCGTTACAAAGTTGCCTGGACGCTCTTGATGGGATGCGAGAGTCGTGTTGCTGTCGATAACAAGATAAGATCCCGGCTACCAACTTAATGAATGTGAGAAAATCGCGGGAAAGAGCCACGCAGGTACAAACCGTGTGAATCGAAAGAAAAAAACCGATTTTATTAATTAATCGGGAATCATAATTGCGCTGATTAAACCACCCTCTTTAATGATCACGAACGGAGCCTCTTACTCAACTAATGTGAGAACCACTTTACTTTAAATTGTGAAAACAATCTGCACGATTGAAATCAATTGTCACTGAAATTTTATAAATCTATCAAGATATAAATTTAATTCATCCTGTTATATTATGTATCACAGTTCGATAATGTTTCATCGCGTTAAACTTTCAATTTTCAAAAAACATATAAATATATTTATTACACTGTCACCAGATATAAATTAAATATATATAAAGTATAAATTTCTAGCACGACCTTGATAATAAGTATGGTAAAGCTTAATGGTTAGAAGAATTAAAATTTAAGCCGATTTATTTGACGATACGAGATGAATATAAGTGATACAACTCTTTTTTTCAAGTCTTCCGACTTGATTCTCCTTTTATTCCTCGCCTCGAAACGACGGGCTGTTACTCTACACGTAGGAAATCCAATTGTTATAAGCTGCCTAGAAGCATATGTCACAACACCCTGGGGACATCTCTCGAAGGGTGGTTTTTTTCTGCCAGCGAACCCTTGATTTAGAGGGCGTGTTTTTCTCGGGTAAATTCGGTTAAACGCGTGGCACAAATGGCCTCCCACTCGCAAAAAAGCAACCTGACCAGCGTGTTCGCCAAAGGATCAATTATTAGATCATACTGAACATCTTTTTCCCTCTCTCGCAGAGTATCTCCCCCCTCCCCCTGCTTAAAAAAATTAATGCAAACAATCCGACGAGAATTTCATCGGGATGAAAGACGCAACATTCAATTTTTCCTCAACGGTTGCGGTTAATGATCGTGTTTTGGGCGACACGATCGAAGGATCGTTCGAGATCTCGCTGACGATTACAGGAACAAAGCGGGTCTTCTGTACGTGTCCCCGTCCCTCGGTAATCTGTAAAGACGACGCGGCTCGCGCCGAGTGAATTACAAAGTTCACGTCAGATCGGATCTCCGATCGCAGAAGGCAGCTCCGCTTTGAAAAACCGGAAGCAGCCGGCACGAGCCGGGAGATGCTCGTGGTTTACCAATGTTTCCAACACGCTGTTGCCTCATCTGCTTTCCATCCAGGTAAGGGTTAAGCTACGATACGAAAGCTGCTGCACCGCGGACAAACGTATCGTGTTTTCTGCCTTCATCCGTCACCGAGTTCGAAAATTCCCCCTCCCGCTGGAAAATTAAGAACGGGCTTGCCTCAAATTCTCAGCTTCGAAAACACCCTGCGAGTACGAGAAACAGTTCGGATGATAACGTCTTTCCAAGCGTGTTCGCGAACACTGAATGAAGACTCGATGAAGAATGAAACGGAGACTTGAAGACAGTTTCGTGCGTTCGAGGCTGCGCACGTGGGTGACAGGTGACGGAATATTTAAACGCGAGGAGGCACGCTCTCGAGCGTTTCAACTGTTAGAGGCACGCGACGTGCATTCTATGCAAATGCTGCTGGCAGATGCGCTGGAAAATTTCTACGATTGCGCGTCTTGCGAATCGAAACGAACGAATGTGGCAGATTCGAAACGATCGCTTTCCCAGATTAATCCCGTACGCGGTGTTTTTATCGTGCGACGAGTGGTGCAAAAAAATATGATCGCCAGCAGCGGGTGCGGCAAAACTCGCTCACCGGGAAGTCATAAAAACCGCGAAATACCTCGCTTCGAGACAATGGGCAACGATTAGAGAGAAAAGAACGCGGAGAACAGAAAGAGAGAGAGAGAGAGAGAGGAGAAAAAAATCGAGGCGAGAATGGGGGTAGGCGCAATTTTTTCGCGATATATTTCCGCAATAATTGTCGGTTAGGAAGCGCGCCGGTATCGAAACTCGCCAGGTTGGAAACGGAATGGCGACCGGCAAAGAGATAGTGTCACAGACAGAAACGTAGTTCCAGCCGTGCCCCGCTACCTGTGTGCAAGTACCGAGGCCGTACCGACACGGGAACAAGTACAATAGACCAGTGTCGGGGACAATAGCCGTGGCCAACAATCAAATCAGAGCGCTATCAGCCGGCCACCCACCCCATCCGCGTTTATCCTTTGATCCGCTCGCTTGCTCGCTCGCCTGTTCGCTCGCTTGCTCGCTCGTGTCCCGGCAAACACTCCTGATTGCACACCCTCTGTATTTAAACAGAACCCCCCGAACTCTGCCTTCTCACCGCCCCTCTCCCTCCCCACCCGAACGCTGCTCGTCCCTCGCTCCGTTACACTCTGTCTTTCTCCAGTCGACTGCTCCTACTTTCGTCTACCTTTCTTTCCGCTTCGTTCCTTCGTCCCTCCAACCCTTAACGCGAGTTCTTCCTTCTCCCTCCCCAGAAGCGATTGCCATTTTTCCACGGGAATCTCGAACGGGGAAATCGTTGTTTGGCGATCTACGAGTTCGACAAGGGTGACGATGATCATTGTGTCAATGCTGTTACCAAACCACTTTACCAAGATTAATTTCTTTTGCATCGGTAATCTGTTACGTACGAATTGAATTCGAGACTCTGAGACAGAAACAATTGTAAAGCGAATAAAATGGAAAGAAGTCACTCGATGGAATTGACGGATTGATACATCATCAAAGCCACGATGCAAGATGCTGTTTCTCGCGTTCCTCTTTTTCTTACAGGGGACTGTAGTTGCATCGTTTCGCGTCCGACCTCTCTCTTTGTTCAACCCCTTGACACCCATCGATCCTTTTCTCCACGGTGGTATTTAAAGTTCTTCGGCGGGGGAAGGGAAGGGGTGAGAGAGTCATCAGCTGGTACAGCAACCGACTGTTTCTTTGCCTCTTTCTTCCCGAAACAATTACTTTTTCGAAGCGCTTATTGATCCGGACGAGGAAGTTTCTGTAAATAGAAGCATCTCCGTGTCTAATTAAGGGCCCCGTGTTAAGCACACCTGTGAACACGTGGTAGGAAGTGGAGTTATCACAAACGCACGTGCCGACGACCCGAAATCGCACGTGCGGTTACGCTGCGGATATGCATCGTTACGCAGAGGCGACAAGAACGCTCTCCAAATTAGAGAACGCACGTTTCGCTGATTGTATCGAAACTAACGGGCCAGTTTGAAAATTTCCTAGTTACATTTGTAATTTCGTAAACGTTTCATCGCCGGAATTCTGATCGCTCCTCTAACTCTAATTCAGCAAAAATATAACACCCTTTTATACTTTTTCATATTTCCAGAGCATTATTGGATTCGAATCGAAATTATTTCAACGATTCTCCCCTATTGAGCGAAAAATATAACAGAGAAAATTGTAAATTATTTCCTCTGGTAGTTCATTTTCCGAAGTACCAAAAAAATTTATTTCAATCCTAAAGAATTATCTCACCCTTTTTCATGAGCCATCAACTGAAACAAAAAGATCAAACACAGAAAGATGACGATTTTCTTTCCAAACAATTGCAATTATTGACGCGTAGTTTCGCGAACACGAGCTAGGAATTACCAAGCGACGACGTCCTCCTCCATTTAGGTGGGAATCGCGACAACTCTTCAATTCCGACGCGCTCACCTCGGCAGATATGTTTGCGTCGTGGGTTCAGGTTCGATCGAAGCGTAACGGGCCGTTGTCTTGGATGCGGGTACCTGGGGTCGCCGGCAAAGGGATGGAGAAGGTAGGAAGTAGGAGGATCCTACGAGGAACACCCCCTTAAAGCGCCGCGGAACCAGCTGATTGCGAGCTGGTTGCGACCTACGATCCCGTGCAATCATATCGTTAAGACCAGTGTTCCGTCTGTACCGCGTTTGGTAATTTCCGTTGCCTCGAGAACACTTTGACAGCGCAGTGAAACTTCACTTGACCTCTTGCCCTGGCACGAAAATTCTTTTGTCCCCAAATTGCAACATTTTCTCAATTTTAAGTATATTTAATATGTGACCCAGGCGAAACAAATGATAAGTTTATTTCAAGAGTTCAAAAGGCGAAGAAAGCGACGAATTATTGTATACGGTTCGGTCACTCGTTACGCAAGAGGGTTGATCGAACGTATCGGTAAATCACAAACAGTTGGCGCGATGGGATTTCGTCTTTACTAGCTACGATACCAGTGGAACTTTGAAATGGTTGAAATAAGTGGATTCGATCAACGGAAGTTTGTTTGATTAAATCACTTGACCTTTAATTGCGTAAACTTCGATCTTTCACCGGGGGGAGGGGGAGGGTAGCTTATAGTAGTTGACAAATTATTTTTCAAAAATTTGGAAGCAATCTCGATTTAAAATTCTCGGAGACTATCCTCCACTGAAAAATATATCAGACACGAAAGAATGAAGTAATTATATTTTGAGGATATCGTCCTCACAGTATAAGGGCTAAATGAACTTTTGTTTCAATAAAATAGTACATACGAATAAAAGATGTTTAATTGTAAGAATACTTTAATATTTCTACAATAGATTCGAGATTATTCGACTCATCGTCACCTGTCACAAGTTGACTCGAAAATCTCAAAACGATACGCGATACTTTAATTTTCAAAAGAATAAAATCAATCTCGGTGGACTCGATTAGACATCCTTCTCCGAGTAGGGGCGACGAAAGCAGAAAAAAAATTGCTTGAGGATCGGGGAAATCGGAAGAGACCGCGCCCGAAATCGCACCACGTGTACCGCAAATCAGCGATGAACGCCCGATAAAGGCTGATCGGCGACGCGGTGGCGACCTCAAACAGAACGACCGTCCAACGATCTGTGACCGCCTATCCCGTCGAAAGCACCCGAAAAGCTTCGCGGTCGGCGCCGCGTCGAGACCATCGCGAGAAAAACATCAATAGCCCGAAATCGAGGGGGGCCCCAATTCCGGAACACGAGCAATAAAGCCCGTGTCACGGGCGAGAGAGTGGTGGTTGCGCGGTGATCGATCCTTCGGCAGGTCGAGAGGGGTTGCTGTCTGCAATTAGACACCCTCTGGCACACCGGGTGAAACCAGCACAGCCGATTGGTCGGGCATGGCCACTCCTCTAGGCGTTTCCTGACACTGGCCAGGACTAACCACGACGTGTACACCATCCACCAGCGGCAACGTGCTGGGTTCCAGCTCGTACTTACGCACCAAAGAGCGGAGGCGCCTCAGTTCACGCAGCGACTTCGCGTCGCGCGCATCGACGTGCGTATCTGCATAATCAGTTAGAAAAGAGGAAAAAAGTCGCGTGCAATCTGTCTCGTTCGAAGAGACTCGCGACAAGGGCGTTCGAAGGACTGTTTCGAAGGATCTCAGTGAATGAAGCTGGACGCTCGCTAGCGTCTGGACGATGACGAATGGACAAAGTTAGTTCCGGGTGATAGGTCTGGATGAAGAAAGGTTGGTTAAGGGAAGTGAAGTGTCCTGGACAGACGACGATCGGAGAGACTGTTGTGAATATATATATATACACAGAAGTTCTGGTACCGGTGCAACGTCATCTAGGAAGCAGCTACGACTATGGTGGTGCTGTAAGTATTTGATACTCTGTCTTCACCTTCTCACTTCGGAATACGAATTGAATAGTACTCCTAGGTACTATTCAGGGAAATTCGTTAGAGATTTTTCAATGGTAATGGTAAGGAAAACCAGGAACGATCGAGATTTTGGTTCATTGATGCTTTACTCTGAAAGCTGTTTCCTTCGTGGTAAGACACGAACTTGTCGATAGGTTTGTTTTAAAGTTCGGGAGATCTGTTTGAAATTGAAAGGATAGTCCAATCCTGATGGTCAAAATTCGAACCAGGCGAAACTCGAGCAAGCTCGTGACGATAATTCGAAAAGCTCGGAGCAGGTGGCGACCATTTCAGCATCGATTTCTCTTTCTGGGCAAGCAGCAAGATTTCCCTAGTATCTAATCAGTGGGCGTACTGCGGGTTTCTCATTGGTGTGTGGGCGTTATCACGGGTCCGGATTGGCCGATGGATGTTCTAGAGCTGCTTGGTTCATGCATGCGCACTTGGCAATGCTTGAACACCAAGTGCTGAACCTGGTGCAAATCCGGCCGTCACTTTACGCCTATTTTACGACCAGAACCTCACAAATTATCCCACGTTAGATTTGCAACTTTCAATTCTCCACCGTTTTTACGAGTTACATCCTTTCGATACTTTTACTGTGCTCCAATTTTTCACGAACCCCAAGGTTCACGTCGCGTCGCGTTCAACCACGTTCGTCGCTTTCGAGAACAAATCATCGAGCAAGAAACTCGAGCTCGATTGAACGTGAAATTGTTCGACCCTCGGAAAGGGTTGGCGATCGGATCTTCGAACGTTCATCTCCTATTTGTGAAAACATCCGATTATAGATGCAGCCGTGGCGCGCTATTGATCACGGTCCAACGCCTCGAAGACAGATTAAACGAATGTCCGTGGGTAAAACGATCTGCCTTTATCTCGAATCTCAAGAACGTTCTCTCCCTGTCCGCCGCGGTGAAGAACTCTTTGAACCCGCTCTCTGCCTCCGCTCTCCTCTCTGCTGATCCACGCTCAGCCAGGATCCTTTTATACGTTGGCGACCAAATGGAAGCTGACAGTTTACCAGGTATTAATTATGCTCGCCCGTCGAGGATAATACGCCCCGTTTCGCCACCCCTCGCAGCTTCACTCGAACTCACTTTTCGACTATTTTCTTCCTTGGTAATCCTCGACAAGAGATTCAACTTGGGCCATTAAGTTTAGGAGCTACTTTCGTTAATAATCTGTTTCGCAGCTTTAGGTTGAATCTTTCAGGTTGAAATTATTAATTGCGCTTCAAATGAATTTCTATGAAGCACGAGAGTGTAAATGTAAAAGTGCAAATGCTTTTTTCGTGAAACAAAGAGAAAGTATAAACAGGAAATGGTTTTATATCGAATTTTACTTCATTTGGAAATTGATCTATTATAGGTATATTTATATATTATAATTATAATATAATATTATAGCATAATATTTATATTATATTATACATTATTATATTTAAAATATATACGATATTTATAGTACAAGATCCTACACTATACATAGGTACCATACACTTTCATATTATGGAATTTTTACGTCTCTCTTCTATAGATTTAGTCCTATATTACATGTAGGATCTATCTCGATAAAACATCATCCCGATCTAATTCAACCATGTCACCTCGACAATTCAATATCAAACAAACCTACGTGTAATTTTCTAAACCGGAAGTGAAACAGCACGAGCATCGAACCGCGAGTCAATAACTGGACGAGAATTACACGCACGTAGGTCGATTCTATTGCGTTGGAAGTAGAAGAAGACCGACTGCACTGTTGCAACATCGACGAGTAGAAGTAACAAATTGCGATCGGCGATTCGTATAAAATCGCATCATCCTGATTTGTTCGCCGTCCCTGTTTTTGCGGGCAACCGCGAAGTGTCTGTCGCAGCGAGCAGCAACAACGGGGCGCGAAAAATCGCGAAGAATGGAGTCGCGGCCAGGGCGAACGAAAGAAAAGGACGGTGGCTCGATATAAAACTCGATGAGCCTCAATGAAACGCGATAGAACCAAACAAAACCGGTCCAGCTGGATTTTTGTAAGTCAGGTTTTTTGCCGATTCCCCTCGCTTCCAGAGTGAATCGAGAAGAAGGAGAAGAAGAACGAGGAAACAAATGGAATAGAAGGAGATCGGAGACGATCCGAGCGTGTTAGAGTGCACCAAATTAAGAGAAACACGTGGGGGATTGATATTGCGCTCGTGAAAAACCATTCCGTTGCCAATTAACTGACGGGTGATTAATCTTCCTTTATTTGCAAGCGACGTCGGTTCGTCGTCGCCTTGAGATCAACCGTTTCTTTCGAGAAGCTCACCTTAATGGCGCTTACGTGATGAATCAATTAAGATAAATGAGAAAGCTCAGGAGGAAAGTAATGAACGACGCTATGTGCCGCGAGCAATTTATTTTTTCTCGATCGGCAGATATAACGAAACAGGTGCGTTCTGTCAGCGACTGCTGAAAACGATGAGAAAATTTTCGATAATGTTGAAATTATTGACGACACGCGCATCGTGAACTATTAGGTTGGCCAAAAAGTGACTGCGGTTTTTCTTCTTCTTTGTACATGTGCAAACGAAAGACAAATTTTTCATATATATTCATTTTGTTCGATTACCTTTCAGACAACTTTGTGAATGATTCCCGATTGAAAAAAGTTTTCGATGCATAATTTCTTATAAGCTCGTATAGTTTTTTTTTTTTTGTTTCAAAAGTCAATAAAATATAACGAAAATGTTCCTCTTTGATTTTCCATTTTGAACAAGCTTGAATAATTAGGTGCCAGATTACAAAATGAAGTTAATTACATTTTAAGATGTACACATGTGTCGATTTATTAATGGAATTATTCTTGGGCCAACACATTCTCATTTCTCAGAAATTAATCTTCGTTCGAATTCATAAATTTACAATAAAGTGAAACAATAATAAATCGTACCATCTGTACGTCTTCGAGCATTAAACCGTGATATTCACTTATTTGTTTGCAAATTTGCTGAATTAACGTGCCTATATTATTCCTGTACCTATATTTTCATAAGCGTGCCACTTTTCAATTACATTTGCGTTGTGCTCAGAATTGTGGACATAGAAAATGTGAAGAAACGAAGTTTACGAAGAGACGAATTTGAAGTATGGAAGATAGAGGAGTTGAAGTTTTCCCGTTAGTAACGGAATACGCAGTACTTCTCTGCTGTGTAATAATTCGAATAAATATTCTACCTACGCGATATGTCTCTGCGAACGCAACCGCGCGAAATGAGGAAAAATCGAAATTTCTAAGATCATCATCTGTCGCGTCGTCGAATGTATTCGATTCGCTCGCGAAGAAAATTCAAAGTCGTCGAATTGCTACTGCTCGCTCGAACGAATACCGTGAAACTGAAATAATTCGACACATGTAATCGGTTAAATTCGTAATAGAAACATTCCAAGACGATTCTTTTCTCGCATCGAGAAGAACTGAGGCTACAATGCTCAAGGGCCGTAACACGTCTCATGAACCTAAAAGCCACAACGAAAAAAGGAGAAGCTGGGCCAGTTGGCGAGAAGGCCCGACGAATCAAAGTCCGGGCGAAGAAACCGCGAGAGAATTAACTCGTTTAGATCGTCTCGTAATCTCGGGTGACGATCCCCAGCGAAGCGCGAGAGACTAAGTCTCCCGCGGTCCATCGAGGCAAACAGAGAAATCTCGGCCCTCTCGTCGCCGCGAGGACGCTCGCGTGATATTTTAGCGGGCTCGCGGTATCAGCTTTAATATCTGAAATTCTGAAGGCGCCCCATACCGACCGGAACGAGGATGTAATCCCTCCTGTCTCTCTCTCTCTCTCTTTCGACGAAGGAAACGAAGCAAGAAGGCTGCCGCGAGCGTGTGTGCGTGGCTGACACCAGGCCCGAGGCCTCCTCGAACCGCGGGACAATCTCCTCGCAGCATCGTCCGCCGATGTATCATCTTACGCCGGTGCTAAAGGCGATGACTTTATCACCGATCCGGGCAATCATTCACCTAGGCTGCCTCGCTCTTCGTTCTTTCTCCCTCTCGTCGCCTCTTTCTCCGCCTCTTGTCCCCCTTTGTCGCGCTTTTCTCGCAGGGCGCGAGGCGCGTCCACGCAACGAACGAACGCTTTGCGTGCCGGTACCCCTCGACTTCTCCGCGCTGCAGCTTGGATAACGGATAACGGCCGCTCGCGGCGAAAAATGCCCGCCCGGTGAAATTATCGCCTCGGAAATTCGCGGCGGAGGTAGCCGGTTTCAACGAATCGAACCTACCCCCTCCCCCTCCCCCCCCCTCGCTTCCGAACGGACGTGTTCCGACGAGGAGGCCACGTCGGTTTTTCGACCTTCCTCCTTTATGAGAGGGGAATCTCGCGATCGGTCGCGGTTTTACGCTTCGACGTTTGCGGTCTGGCTCAGCGACCGCTGCACGATTCTTTCCCGTCCCCGGCAAAAGTAACATTGTTTGGCAAGAATGTCGAGGGTTGAGAGACTTTGTTCCCGGTAATGGAGCGAAATTGTCCAGGTCTATCGAGAGATGAAACGTGACGTATTCGATTCTGCTGTACGGGTATAGTTTGCATGCGCGACGCTACAATGGCAACCGGTGTCAAGATTTCGATATGTACACTTTCTGAGCCACGATGTGAAATATGTAAAAAGTGTGCGGACATTTACGTATGACTCTAGCGCGAATTTGTCAAGCGGACGATAATTATTTAATCATTCTAATGACGATTGATAAAGATTCAAATAAAATAAATCGTTTGGACATTGATCTTTTTAAAATGATATGAATAAAGAATAATAATCTGTTTACTGAAGTTATTGGTCCTAATGATGAAATAAAATTTCAGCAATAATGAGAATAATTATTCCTAAAATGTTAAATTAACACCAATAAATATAAAATTAATACCAGTACCAAAAATATAAATTAACGCCAATAAATATTGTTAGAATTTGAACGACTCATGAACATAATAGTACGAACATAATAATACGATAATAATCGAGGATTCGTAAGACCATGAAATTATTAAACAGATGATTTCACAGCAGAATGATCGCAGAAATCATCGGTCGGAAAACGACTGGCCGGTTTAAAAAAAAAAAATCTATCAATCGAAATCCATCGTGGAACTTTCGCGATAGTTCGAGGCGGGTGAAGCGCGAGCGAACCTCGTCGAGAGTAGGTGTTCGAAGATCGTAAACGTCCGCGTGCAGACTCGGCTCGATAAAACCCACGGAAACTTTGCGTGCACGCAGCTAACGCGTAACCTATACAAACACCGTAGGAGGCGCGCGAAGATCTTCCTGAGGGGCCCCTTGAACTCGATCGCTCATTCAAAATCGTGAAATATTTTCACATATTTTTTTGTACAATCAGAACTCCGTTTCGTACAAACTAAATTCACTTGAATTCCAAATTTTAGTCCAATTTTGCCCTATTGTTTGCTGAAATTCATTCGCTTGAACCTGAGCTTCTATGAAAAAGTGAAAAGAGAATTATATGAACTCCAATTATACAAAGTATTCATTCCAAATTCAAATTCCAATTTATTCATAGAATTTATGTCACAAGTTGTGGCATATGAAACGTTCATTCCAACGATTTAGATTTTTCGTGTAAACTACAGTGAAAAGTATACAATTCATCCGTAATACGATCCATACGAAATTAAATTTTGATTTATGCGTTTAGACTACGAGACAATTATTTAGAACAATTTCCAGGATCACAGAGGAACGAAAACTTAACACTTGTACGATCGTTTACATACAACAAT
This sequence comes from Tetragonisca angustula, assembly GCA_036937485.2. NCBI lineage: Eukaryota > Metazoa > Arthropoda > Insecta > Hymenoptera > Apidae > Tetragonisca > Tetragonisca angustula. The sequence continues at coordinate 9,266 of JAWNGG020000040.1, read as the reverse complement.
TATTTTCCAAGTCGTTTACGTTACGCTGCAAAACTAAAAATGAAACGGAAGTATACTGAAACTAGGCATAAAAATTTCGAGCAGAAGATTCTGGAGTAGGTAATTCATGAATTTTTCCAACTTTCACTCGACTGAAACTTAGACTTTGGTGTCAGACACACAGCGAAGTCACATCTCAATAAAGCGAGGCGCACGGTGTTCAGTTTGTAACTTTAGATAGCAGGTTGTCCTAATAGAACGTAGGCGAGCTTGAACGTCTTCTACGGTTGTCTTCATGGTCAATGACACCTGACCGCCGATATTTATAACATTCGCGCCACGAGCAACGCTTATTTCACCGTCAAATTGAAATCTCCTGCTTTCCCTCGAAACGCGCGATATCTTACGCTCGAGTATATCGGCGAAGTAACCTGCGCGAATATATCGCGAGATAAACCGATCGGGTACAATGAACGTTACCTGCGACGATCCTCGTTTTTGAAAAGGTACGTTTGAAAGGTACTTCGTTCCCAAAACGAATATTGAAAAGAAATTCCTGTGTAAATTGAATAAAAATCACCCGAATCACGCGAGTGTCGTCCACTTGCAGTGAAACGGATTTACTCGAATCACGTGATTCGAGATTTCATAAATGTCACTGGACAGTGGTGAATTTTGTAATTTCTTTTACGAGGGATTCGGAATATCATCTCTCTAAGATTTTCTTGACTTTCGGCCGTGAGCCAATCGATAATTATCTAAAAATGTGTATGATCCACTCGAAATTGTAAGTTGTAAAGTTTATTGGTTAATTTTTTTATAAAAATTTATGCCATGAAAATCAATAGGAAAATTTTTATTTGCTAAAAAAGAATTAATTGTAAAGGTGTCTTAATCCGTCGTTCAATCGTAGAAGAGCGAATCTGAATTTCTAGATTCTCTACTCCAATTTTGTGAAAGATAGATATTTCGTGCAACTTTGAACGAAGTAAGGAAGGAAAGCGTGAAAAGATACTGACTCACCTCAGAGTCACGGCTTGCAGATTGTTTTCACGTTGAGCTTAATGCTGCCATAGATTATAACCGTGGATTTTAATGTCAACGAGAGAAAGGCAGAAGCTGTTGCGTGACCTGACACGCGCGAGCACTTACGCGAGAATTTATGCACAATCGTTCGCCGCTAAGTTCCTACGCTGGCGATTATGAAGAACGCTTTAATAGCTCTTTTATTTCATAACTCCACGCCACATCGCGGATCTAGGTGTAAATGTGACAATAAAAGTGTTAATTTATCGTGCAAACGATCCTTGATCTGCCTCTTCTTCGATTTAATTTCTCTTTCAATTTGCAAACGTGAATGTCAAACGCATTCGTCAATAACAGGCAATGGCTATAGCTTTTAACAATTGCTCGCGGTTTGCTCAATCTCCAAGGAAGAACAAAAATGTGAAAAACTTATATAATAATAATAATTATACATTTACAATAATATAGTAAAAGTTTTTTAATCTTTCTCTTTCACTCGATGCAACTCGCTCCCAACTTCGTTCAGAATTAAATTGAAAATTCGACACTAGCAGCTGACAATAATATCTCGGTCTTCGGAAATTAATTATAGTATAATACGTACATATAAGTAGATAAGAGAACATTTGCTCGACTGAGATCCACTGGAGCCAATAAGGATAAAGGGGTTGAGGAAAACGGCTGGTTGAAGGAACGTAAACGGAGGAATTCGTACGTACGCGCAACGCGACGAGGATCGATCTTTTTCTTCGCGATCGAGAATCGCTCGCGACGGATATAAGGATTCCGGAAAGTCGGTGAACGTGCCCCTTGTCAGGCCACCCACGGGCTCCCATAAGTATGGTGCCGAGCTACGGCCAGCTACGTTCCATAAATCGGGATTTTATCTCGAAACTGCCGGCCTCTTGCTATGCCGGTGATTGCGTAATCCTAAATTGACCCTCGAATCCGATGCAACGAGATTCGCAGGATCACAAGGTCGCTCAAGCCCTAAGAACGATCACACGCTCAATAGTAATGTACTAGTAACCATGATAATTTATAAACAATGATATAATCATCATCGATGTAATTAATTTTTCTATTATAATACTTGGAGTCGAGTCAAGATTCTTTTCTTCAATTGTTTGTTACTTCAGTCTGTGTGAACCGTGACGATTCGTTGAAAAAATATACCATCGCGTAAAATTTATAAACTCAGTTTCGAATTGTATTCTCTGTTCAAGGAGTCGCGTTGGGTCGCCGACGATGTCAGCGACTGTTGCCGGCAACCAGCAACAGCAACATCCCCATCAAGAGTGGGACATTAACGACTCGAACGTGCCAAGGGTGACTATTTTAATTATTTACTTATACACTTTCATCACTTTCAAAATCTTGGGAATTTTACCAAAAAAAAAAAAAAAAAAAAAGAAAGAAAACACTATCACACCTACTGCAAGATTTAATTTTCGTGGTTCAAAAGACAATTAGATTGAGACGGCATTTATTAATTGATCGTAGGTAGTGGAGTACGATCCGTGGTGCGAATGGGCGGATGGTCACGTAAGAAGAGTCTACGGGCCAGACTGTGAAGAAGCGAGAAGACACGCGTCCGGATGGGCGATGAGGAACACGAATAATCACAACGTGAGCATCTTGAAAAAGTCTTGCCTCGGTGTGTTGGTATGTTCGCAAGAATGCATACTGCCTGGCGGTGGAAGGGTTCACCTTCGACCGGCGATTTGTGACAAGGTAAGGAAATTGGAATCTATAGAAAGGAACCTTCTCCTTCCAACGATCCTCGATATTTTCTTCTTTTCATTGACTGTTTAAACTAATTACTAAACCTTTAAAGAATCATTGAATTCTTAAAAAAAAAAAAAAAAGAAATAATTTACATTCTTTCGACATTCGTGAATCAACAGAGTACTTTAACCTAGCATTCGACATTTGAAAATAAATACCACACCTTTGAAGAGTCATTAAATTCAAATCTATCAAATTCAAAATAATTAATATTTCAATACCCAGTGTTCAACATTTGAAAATAAATAATTGATCGACAAAAATCATTGAGTTCAAAATCCTTGGAGGACCAAGTTGATTAATAACCTTGCGCTAATTTTAAACTAATTTACATCCGGAGTTCATTGTTCTCGAATATGAGAGTCAAAGAATCAATGCTTCCAGGCAAGGAAAAAGCAACAAGGAAAGCCATGCCCGAACAGACAATGCACCGGTCGGCTGGAGATACTTTCGTGTCGCGGCCATTGCGGTTATCCAGTGACGCATTTTTGGCGACACACTGAGCATGCGATATTCTTCCAAGCCAAGGGACAACACGACCATCCACGACCGGAAGCGAAATCTACATCCGAGGCGAGGAGGAGCGTGGGCGCCGGCCGAAGGGTGCGTGGACTAGCAGTTCTTCTGGCGAACGAGGCTGCTTTGGGTTCCAAAGTACGTTTGCGAATAATTTACCTATCGATTCCCCCCCCCCCCCCCCAAAAAAAAGAAAGAAAAAAAAACTGAGACAAACGCTGAATTTCGAGCACAATTATCTCTTGGTTATTTGTGAAATTCGATGGCGAGAGAATTAAACAGTTGACTTAGAATATTAATTTTGCATTAAAAAAAGAATAAATACTTTCTCGTGTTTTCTATTTCGATTCAGTTGACTTTCGATTGAGAACTATGTCCTGTTCGTATGATCCTACAGCTATTGTAGGTGCTGCTATCTTTCGGGGTTAACGGGAACAGAATGAAGAAATACATAAATGGATAAAAGAGGAAAATAACGAAAGATTGTTACACGCTCGAATAAAATATAGAAAAGTGCTCCGATTCATAAAAACGGCACTTGTTGTTGCAAAAAACTTGAATTTTAAATTCTATCGAGACGATGCAATATATTAATATTAATACAATATATAATATTATATAATTAATAAAACATAATTATGTTATATAATATAATATTATATAATTATTAATACATAATTATTATACATAATTATTAATACATAATTAATAATATGTAATTATTAATATAATATAAATTATAACTAATAATTATATGTAATAGAAAATTTTTTAACTTATCAATTTTTTTTAACAAACAAATGGAAATAATTAGAATATAAATTACTAATATATATACATGTATAATTATATATAATAGAAAATTTTTTAAACTTATCAATTTTGTTTAACAAACAAATGGAAATAACTATAATAGAAATTACTAATATATATATATATATATATATATATATATATATATATATATATATATAATAGAAAATTTTTAAAACTTATCAATTTTTTTCAACAAAAAAATGGAAAATATATAAAAAGTATTTTCTTAATACTTCGCTTCCTGTCGTATTCAAATTGCCGCCATGTTTCTCTACGAACAACGTACAGTATATATACACGTATATATATATCACCTTTGTCATTGCACTATCATTGCAATGCTTTGAAATCATCCAAATTTTCATAAGTTCGTCAAAGAGTTTCTTTTTCCCGAGTCAATAAAGAACATTTCTTCACCACGACCATCGCGAAATTTATACCGAACGTAAAATATTGATAGACACGATACTCGTCGATAAAAGTACGTTTGAAATATTCAAACGTTCGAGCGATTGAACGATTAGTTCGTGCAAGAGACTCACCGAGACAGGTAGCTTGGACAAACGACTGGACAGACCGGCTCTCTCCTTTCTTCAATTCCTCTGACACGATTAACAGATGAATTCTCGTGCTTTCTTTCAGTTAATGTCACTACGAGGAACGAAAAGACCAAACTCGGAAGCAATCGAACCGCCAAGGACGACGCAACCACCGCCACTTATACCGGACAAAGGTTAATTGTCGTTTTATTTCGAAATACTTTCACCACACTCGTTCCGCGTTACACTACGACGTTCGTTTATGGATTTTCGACGGATCGTTCCGCGAATCTGAGAAGAAAATTCACCTTTAAATTGAAATTTCGCGACGCTGCGTGAAACCGTTTGCCGCGGCTGTTTCTCGCGCCGATAGTAACTACCATTTCCGCCTGGTGGCGCCAGCGTCTGTTATATCGCGCTCGTAAATTCAAGTTACGAATTTAAACGCAGTTTCTTCAGCATGTTTTTATTTCTTACGACAGAGAGAACGTTCTGCTTACTTTTCAATTGTAAATGGACATTGTTACTATTGTTATTATTTGAAAAGTTTTGTTTGGAAGTCATTGCTTTATTAAATAAATTTTATATAAAGTACCAATAACCTTATTTTTCAAAAAAGCAAGAATGAACCAATCGAATGAATTGATTTCAAAATACATACGTGACTCGCATGCCATTTATATACATTTTTGCCATAATTTTTTTGTGTTGTATAATATATTTTTACCGTAATATTTACTACTTTTAATATCTTCTAATCTGTTAATTTTCTTTTAATTTTAATCTTACAATTTTATTACCATCTTTAATATATATAATATATTTAATAATAATAATGAACGTTCTAATAATATCTTCTTCTCTTTCAGGATACTCCTGTTCCTGCCCGCCATTTGAATGCATGTGTGGCCTGCAGACTAACGCCCCGGCTTATCAGCAATCTCATCATCATCAGACAACTATGTATCCTCAGCAAACAGCCCCGAACGACACCCCCTACTGGCTCCAAGACACCGTGCCATCCCAAGAGAACGCTCTCGGGTACAATCTATCCAACCAGGTGCCCCACGAAGCCTCCTATCCCGATTTTCCCTCGTTCACCGGAGAGCTGCTCCAGCCGGAGGAGATCTTCCAGCTGGATCAACCCCTTCGACCAGAGTTCACGATGAATTCTCAAGAAGTGGCTAGATCGCCGCCTACGTTGCTCGATCTTGGAAGCGGCACGATTAAATACGAGATGAAACAGCATCAGGATCAGGGATACTGGAATCAATTTCTCAGCGAAGATTCCAGCAGCAGTCACCTGAGCATGCCCCAAGACGACCGACTTCAGTTCCCCGGCTTCGAGACGGACAAAGACTCGAATGGCTTCTGCGTGAAGAGGCCAGTGAACCATTTCGTTTCCAACAAGGAAGTGAACCAGAACCACCACATGAACAATCCGTTGAACTTCCAGGATTACCAACGACACCCGAGTCACAAGAGTTTCGTGGACGGGCCGGTGAAGAACGATCAAGAGGCGAACTATTGGGCCCAGAGTCATCAGGACGATCGTTTGAACTTCCCTGGCTTCGACCCTCACAAAGAAGAGGACCTACTGTCGCCCAGAAGAGACATGAACTGTCAGCCAGAGAATTACAACGTCTATTCTAAAAAGGAGAACGGAATGGTGGATCCTGTTCGACCTAGTCGCAGCCCCATGGAGAACAAACATTACTCCTACGACGGCTACAGTCAGATGTTCGAGCAGTCGGACGGGAAGAATCAGTTGACCAATCGACCCAATCAGGCCACGAACCGGATGGCTCTGGACGAGAGATTGCAGAATAATTATGGTCGCGAGACGAACGCTGACACGACCGAGAGACTCTTCCCAGACTCGAACGGCATGGAGGCGACCATGCCAGCGCAGAACAGCCCGGAACCATTCTTCTATCCTAGTAACGATCGTTGCCATTACACTTGCGAGGTGCTCGACACACGATTGCCCCAAATGCCCATGAATCCGACGATCGCGCAATCGGCCATGAATAATTATGGCGACGTCAGCGAGCTGGATCTACCACCCTTCGTCGACTACACCCTCGTAGGGATGCTGTGCTCCACGGAGGAGGACACGTCGAGCTTGTTACCCGGCTGTCCCCAAAACGGACAGAACTACGTTCCTCACCATTAGACCCACCCCCCCGATCACGATCTTCGTTTGTATCATAAATACGAAATATACGATAGTTGCGCCTCACAAACACAGTTGCGAGTGTCGAGCAGTTTTCTTTCTTGCCCCGTCGATACCGCGAGGCTGATTTTTTGCGAATTCCGTGAGACGAAGTTCGCCGTAACTTACGTTGAACCGAGAAGTTTCGAGCTGTTATTTAAATGAAGGAAATAAAGGAATTTTTGTTAACAGGACATTCTACAGGCAATTGTACAAATTGACATACCTTACCTAAGATCTCGGTGAACTTGATACTCGAGAGAGTATTATTCAATCTTGGCTCACTCTGCTGTTAGCCAATATATTCGACGTGTCTTTTCGTTTAATTTTCAAGACACTCTTTCGGGATCGAGCGTAACTCAGAAGGTAGCGAAGGTTCAAAGCACACGAGTCGAAGTAGCTTGGAAAAGAGTCACGTGGTTTATTCGTAATTTTATTTTATTCGTAACAGATACTCTCACGATCACAATTGTATGCATAGTATGTAATATTATCATATATCTATTTTTTGCGTTACACTTTCTCGGATTACATACGCGATATTCGTTCTTTTTCTTTTTATCATTCTTTTCTCCTTTTTTTTTTTTAATTCTTTTCTCCATCCCTTTATGAAACAGGCGCTGATACCATCCAATCGACGTTCGAATCGTCGATATCCGTTCACTTTCTATTCCGCGTTGTTTCTTTCTTTTTTTTTTCTTTTTTTTCTTTTTTTTTTATTTCCACAAGCGGTGAGCACAAGGGAGACGAGAAAACGAAACGGGTGCGAATCCGGTCGCGTGCATCGCCGAACGATCAACGAAATCGCCTGTTCTATTATCCTTCTCGTTCTCGCTGTCCGTTCTCATCGTCGTCGAGCATCATCGCCGAAGAAAGAGAGAACGTTGGGGCGACGAGCCTCTACGAGATCGCTCACGTTCGTGTTTGCAAAGCAGGTATCTACCATTCGTGGATCAGCGTCGACGACGATTCGAGAAAAAGAAAAGAAAGAGGCGGAGATGCAATCGCGCGATCGATTGCAATCGAAAAAAAAAAAAAAACAAAGAAGGAGTCTCTCGTTGGATCGTTCGATCGCGAAATTCACGTTCACGGATCTCGTATAGTATAGTTGATTCGTCTAATGTACAGTGGGTTTTGGTGTTTCGCGCGAATTATGCCACAACTCAGAGCTAAGTGGTTAAATCGCTACGTTATGTGCTATTATACCCTCCGGAGGAAAAATCGTCAACTCTTGTAGGAAACTATGCTGAATCGTCGTCGTGATGTGACTCGCTTTTACGAGGAGCGTCGATCAATGGTTTTACGCGTATCGTTCCCGTGGAAATGAAACGTTTCATTTTTTTTTCTTTTTCTTTGTCTACGTTACAAAAAAAAAAAGAAGAGAAACTAAAAAATGACATCGACGCTGTTCGTTGAGAAAAGCAAAACCTAAACAATAATCACGTCACACGACACTGTCTAAAGCTCGTCCATCTTCGTCGTCTTTACACGTTCTTCCGTAAATTTCTTTCTTCCTTTTTTTTCGTCTTTTATTTGCATCTCTTTTTCGTATTTTTCTTTTTTTATCGTATTTCTTTTGTTATCATTCCACCTTTGTACGTAAATTACGATCAACTCTCACATAGAGTGTATAAATGTTTCTAAGCGTATAAATTTTGGTCAGTAAAAAAAAGAATATACTATAATATCGAATTACACTTTGTTCTATACACGTCACACATAAAACAAACTCTATCGACACTACGTTTACATAATTCATCATATTAATTTTATTTTATTTTGTTTCTTTTTTTTTCGTCGTTCTTTCTTTACTTTTTTTCCTCTCACTCGCATACAGACACACTCACTCACACGTCCTTTAGGCATCTAGGTAAAAAAAGGGGGTGGGGGCGGGGTGGGGACCAAACGACGTCCGGTTTTATGTTGTCAGAGAATCGCTAGAAAAATAAAAACGCGGCTCTATCCTCCACGAATAACTTTTCCTCTCTTCCCTTCGAACATCTATCGACATCTTTTCTTTCCTTTCTTTTCCATCCACCCTCTCTCCTGTACTCGACTCCTTGGGCCTCCGACCCAACGTGTCACGCATCATCAATTTCATCCCGAATCTCACATCGTTCACAAAGTTCTTCTTGAGGTGTGGCTCCGACGAGTTCTTCGCACCCATCGTAGCGAACGAGGTTTCTGTCACGCACACGGAATTTTTCGACCACGGAAAACAAAAAAAAAAAAAGACAAAAATGGAAACAGACTTTTGGGTTTGAATCCTCGTGCGTTCGCTCGCGAGAGACCAGAGATCCAGAGTTCCTCTGGGTTCTTTCTTCCGCCGATTTCTCGTCGCAAACGGCTAAACGTACGAATAAAAAATACAAAAAAAAAAAAAAAAA